>OZ010732.1:4806002-7206002 GCA_963932275.1 Andrena praecox
GGCAGGGGGAGGGGGGGGGGAAGAGGCCGAGAGAGGGACGGGAGGCTGGGAGAGATCGTTCTCGATACACGCCGCTTCTTCACCCACCCAGACGGGCCCCGGGGGTCATCGGGAAGTTCGACGGGAGGTCGACGTTGGAGAAAAGAACACCGGGGGATACACGTCGCGGAATTTATGGTGAGAGCGTCCCCCGGTCATGGTGGTCACTGAGACGTGGAGCCGAGCCTCGGCCGTTCGAAATTCGCGGCGGTGAGATGGTTTCTTACGCGGGGGTGTCTTGCCCCGAGTAGTTGAAATATTCTAATCGACCGGGACTGTGATTTTGTAACTTGGAACCGTGTGGTTTTACGGTTTTCTATGCTACTTTAATTAGAATTGTAACGATTAGAAGGAGCTTCTAAACGAGTGCGTTATTAAATGTCAAATAATAGAAACGGGGGTTGAGAACGGTCATATCGGTTTCGGTTGTCGAATCAGTTATAAGAACCGAAATAATCTTGAACCAGTTACGAGTGAAAAAGGTTCTGGCCTATATCGGTTTCGGTTGCAGTTCTATAGACCCGACATTGTCTATATGGGTTTCATAACGGTTATATTCGGTTGTGTAAAACCGTAACCGAAATCGATATATTCAGCAATTTCGGTCCCTTATAGGGTAAATCCGGGAGACGCGGTCGACCTAATATGAAATGGCTATTAAAACTAATATAGATATTACTTATTTTATCAGAACAAACCTAATATGTTCAGAATTTTATGGCGATTCAGAAAAACTGGTCGATATTTGCTTTAAGACAATATTTACTGTAAATCGGGTTGAAAACTGAAGTCATGACATCTGACCACCTCTCCCGAGGTGCCGGGAGAAATGGTTTTCGTCTTTGGCAGAGACCACTCACATAATTATTCATGGAAAATTAACAAAGGATACAGCAAAATGAGTGAATACAACTACGGATTCATTGATATTTAATTTGTTTACGCTAAACAAGTAAAGAACACATCAAAGAAAAAGTGAATTACCTACTGGCGATTAGCAAGGCAAATGAATACAAAAGTGAATAGATAAACTAAATAAACAAAAATAATAATAATATAATAATAAAAAATACAAAAATAAACAAAAATAATCAAAAAATCATAACTCGACCATCTCACCTTTCTGCAGCGAGATATGGTCTTCTCGTTAGCTTTCAGAGGAAGAGTTAATATGGCCAAATACTTTGGCTACATTGTCCCTCAATATCTCTACTATCTTATTATTCCAAACATTAAAGGAAAATAAACTTAGAAGTATATTTTAAATACGATTCTGTACAACCGCTGTTTGACAAAAGAGGTTAAATGTAACATCAATTTACCTTTTATAGCCTATAAATCCAGAAAAACACAGAAGGAAGCGAAATAACGCAATTCATTAAACTATTTGGCTTCTAGAGAAGTAATTGGTCTGCACTTTAATGCATTTTTACGTATAGACTCTGAAATATAGCGACACGACCAACTCTCCGGCCCGACCGCGTCTCCCGGATTTACCCTAACAGGTATTGAGAATATCGGTTCTTCGCAACATTTTCGGAACCATTTCAACCCCTGAATAGAAGTGTATTACGCTCTAAAGATATGTGAGGAAGTCAAAAAAAGAAAATAAAAAATATTCCTAAAATGTCAAACTGTCTTTTTTAGTCACAAATTCTACCCTCCGCGCACAACCACCAGCGCACTCACTGAAAGTCACACTAGACACCACCCCCGATTAAAAACTTTAAACTATCGTATCGCAACACTTCCTTCGATCCCCCCAAAAACGCGACGCGATCGCGACTACGCTACGCTCGAAACTGACGCGCCCAAAGAGCCTTCCAGGCACCCCGCAATGCCGAGACGCAACCCCTCTTCTATTCGTACGCTCTGGAAATCGTGAAAGCGATTTTCGTTTTCGTGGAACTGAATTCGTTTGTTTCGAAAGGGAGGGATAGGGAAGGGCTGGAAGATAACCGAGCGACATTCCTGCGCCGAAGACGATTCAGTGGAGCAACGATAACATCCCGAAAGCTACGCGCCACCGTGCACGAAAGAAGTTAATGACCATCGTTAAACGTAATGATCCCCGCCGTCCCGCTGGGTGCCATGTAAAATAGTCGCGCGCAGATGGTGGGGGCCGAGAGGGGGCGGGCGGGGGGAGCGATACCCCGTATCACGAGAGCAAATCTCGGTGAAATTTATTCGCGACAATATGTTTGAGGAATAAGCATGTCTGATGGTGCAAATTGTGCTTTAATTGAATTTATCCGCGCTACTTTGTCGGCCAAGACGCCCGAGGTTCCTCTAGGGAGGAGCGAGGTTGGAGGGATATTTATAAGAGGCTATTCTCTCCAGTTAATGCTGTAAATAACGGAAATTGAATCTTTGTCGTGCAACGTGCACGAGTTACATTTTATTCGCGTTGTTCTGTTAGTTGAGTCGAAACGGGACGGGTTATGGTTAATAGATGTAACCGAGGGGGCCATTATACAGTAATGGCCGGAGAAGTCCCGCTGAGAAGGAATAACAACCTTGGTTTGTTGCTCGATGAGACAGAGGAAGGAAGGGTGAGCGTGCGGCAGGGGTGGAGGCAGATATCTGAAATTGGGGCACGTTGCATCGCGAGAAGAAAGTTACGTTTTGAGGAACGATAAAGCGATATCTATCCTTTGTAGGGCTGGGACTATTTGTCGAATTTTCGGTATTCGAATATTCGAATACTTCAGTTGCTCAATTATTTGGCGAATATAATTCGAATATCCAAGTATTCGAATACTATTCGAATACTATTCGAATATTTAAGTATTCGTATACTATTCGAATATTTAAGTATTCGAATACTGACGTATTCGAGTAGTATGGTGTGAATTATAAATCAAGTTCTTTAGGTTCATTTTTTACAAGCTATTATTTAGTTTCAGTTGTGAGTTCGTTAGTTTGTCAGGGTGAAATATTGTAAGCTAATTTTGACCCACTTCAACATATCCGATCGGCTTGAAACTTTGCACACATGTGTAATTCCGATGACAATACAATATTTTCACTAAAAAGCATGAAATACTTTATGGTGAAATCTTTTTTAAAAAACATGCTTTTATTAAAATGTACTAAGAAGGAACCAATAATTTTGATACCGGCCGATCTGACTGCCTGAGAAGAATTCCCTCATAGGGTGGATGTACCAGTAAATGAACACGTACCAGTGAATGGACATTTTATATTAAAATGAATAAAATAAGTTATTAAAATAAGCAACTAATTAATTAGAGACTTCTTTTAATTTCTTGCTTCATATCCACACAATTTTTGCAGCACGTGGAATCAATCGCGCTGCAAATATAATTTTATAAAAGTGTTCATTCATTAGCCTTAAGTGTTCATTTATTGGTACTTTTTTTTATTTTTATTATTTTATAATTAGTTATAGGGTAAACGCACCAATAAATGAACACTTAAGACTAATGAATGAACACTTTCATAAAATTATGTTTGCAGCGCGATTGATTCCACGTGCTGCAAAAATTGTTTGGATATGAAGCAAGAAATTGAAAGAAGTCTCTAATTAATTAGTTGCTTATTTTAATAACTTATTTTACTCATTTTACTATAAAATGTCCATTCACTGGTACGTGTTCATTTACTGGTACATCCACCCTACGAGGGGATTCTTCTCAGGCCGTCATTTCGGCCGGTATCAAAATTATTGGATCCTTTTTAGTATATTTTAATAAAAGCTTGTTTTTTAAAAAAAATTTCACCATAAAGTATTTCATGCTTTTTAGTGAAAATATTGCATTGTCATCGGAATTACATATGTGTGCAAAGTTTCAAGCCGATCGGATATGTTGAAGTCGGTCAAAATTAGCTTAAAAGATTTCACCCTGACAAACTAACGAACTCACAACTGAAACTAAATAAATGCTTCTAAAAAAATGAACCTAAAGAACTTGATTTATAATTCACACCATAATATTCGAATACATCGGTATTCGAATAATAACATTCGAATACTCAAATATTCGAAGTTTATTCGTAGCATTCGAATACTTGTAAAATATTCGAATAGTCCCAGCCCTAATCCTTTGTAGGCAATTTATTTGATTCCTTCCAGTGGCTCACCCGGGGGAGCCATGGGGTCCTGACACCCCCCCAAAGAAAATGGAAACAGAGATTAACCCCGACTCAAGTAATTTAACAGCTTTGTAAAAAGAAAGAAATTGGACTTTATTCTTTAAATAAATTTTTATAATCACCTAATGCATTTATTGAATTTGAATGAAAAATATTTTTATCCGTTCAACTCGGCTCTTCCAACCTCCTGACACAGAATATAAATAATATAGGTACCTGTGTCGTGGATTTTGTGTTTGAAGAACCTTTCTACCTGAATAATACCTACCTAACTGTATTACAAATCATCATCCCTCAACCTTCAACTCAGAAGCTAAATGCAACTTCTCCGAAACCCTCGAATCATAAATCCACAGTTATTAAACTGCGGTTGCTCGGCGCCTTCGGTTGCTGGATTTAAATTATTAACAGGGAGCAGTGCCGCGTTATGCACCAAGCCTGATCGAGGAAACGATCTACGGCGGAGAATTGAACCGTTGCGGAACGGTTCCAAGGAAAGTCGGAGGATCCAATGGAAAGTAGAGACCTTTGGAATGAACGCCGTAAGCCACGTGAGAGATCGATCGTTAGAGCAGATTCGTAGGATCCAGCGGTTTCTTTTGTATTTAAATCCCGCGGTGGATGATTCGCGAGAAAAAAAGAACGGTGCAAGTTCGTAACCGTTCTTCCACGGTTCACCTTGCTCCGAGATCCACGAGGCGTTCAAGTGTTCCTCTCTAACGGAATTCGAATGCATCATTAGCAGCGAGCGGGATGTTTGACCTATCGTAACATTACCGAAACCTGTCGTCGCTAATAGGATATGTTAATCGAGCGCCTCGCAAACATCCACGCAAACTTTTTCTGTATCTCCTTTTTCCATTCAAAGCTGAATCTTCCTCTTCCTGCTTCTTCTCTCAATGGAAGGCGAGTATAACGAATCGACACTGTAGTGGACAGTGGCGTACTCAGGATTTCATCTTGGGGGTAGCCGAGTTGAAGGGATACAAATATTTTTAATGCAAATTCAATAAAATTCATTAGGCGATTATAAAATTATTTTCTTCTTTTTTACAAAGCCCGTTCTTTGGGGGGTGGCAGGGCTCCTTGGCCCCCTCTCCGGGTGCGCCACTGGTGATAGAGTAAAGAAATAAGAAATCGACGTTACACCTAGCATACCAGCTCCAGTCATTTATAAACACTTTTTTAAAATTTCATAATAAAAAGGAAATTCTCCCTCGTTCGACCAGCGGAATTAAGCTTCCCAAGAGCGCTGCACTGATTGCCCCCGAAAGGTCTCGATTCACTGATCCCTGACGCTTAAAGCACAATTAGTATTTCAATCTACCCGTAACGTAACCACAGTGCAATCTCCGCGGCAATAAAAGGTCGATAATCACGCGGAACAAGAAACATTCGTTCGCACCCCACACGAGTTCTCGTCCTCCCGGCGCTGTACTTAATCATCTTTAGCGCCGCAATTGCAGACATTCTTCGCGCGGAAAGAAAGCCCGCGCCTCTTCAACAGTTCCTTAGACAAATTAACGAGCCACGAGACTGACAATCTTTTCCCCCGTTCGTAGAACAATCTACCCGCAAATGAACATCTCCTCGACTCTATTATTACGCCAGGAATCGCCGTGCGCCTCGATACCGTTAGACGACAAAGACGTCAATCATTCGATCGAAGCTCAGCAATTACCGGACGTAGGCTCGTAAAAGAAAAATCGAAGGGGATTAACAGCGAGGAGTACCGATCCTCTCCATTTTCCGCGCGATCGGGAGCGCGTTCGTTTGGACGCGATGGCGTCGATCAACGGTAGGCAAATAATCCTGGCGGATCAATCAGAAGCGACGCGGGCCGCGGACCGATCCTCCTCGATGCGTCCGGTGGCCATTTTTAATCGGGGCTAATTGAATCCTCATGGGACCTTAACGATATAATTCCAGCGATGTGCCCAACCTGGGGAGGAGCAATTAAATTCCGGGGTGTCAGTGGTAATCGCGTGAGAAAGGAATCCATAAGAAGGCAACGAAGAGGAAGAAGAGGAGAAGCGAAACCGAAGCAATAATGGGGACCCACGAAAGGCTGGCAAAGGGGTCATCATCCTCGCGAATCCTTGGACGAGCTTCGGCTCTTTTGCCCGATTACGGTTGGCCTATTTCGAGGTCGATGGCTGTTGGATGGGTAAAACGACATGTGGTGCTTGAGACTTCTGGCCCCAGAGTGTCTATTCGGTATCTATTAAGTTGCGAAATGAAGGAGGAACACCCGATTGTTTATAGTCACATAACAATACTTCCTGCTCTGCTTTCCAAGTTCCTTCACTTCTTCAGTTTGTTGTAAGACTCTAGACACTTGTGTCAAGAATCTCTGGTGATCTGGATTTTATGTAAGACCTCCAAATTCTCACGATCTGCTGCTAAAGCAGTTAGCTAGCTCCGTAGCTGCTACCTCTAATGGAACATTGGGAAGATCTAACGACGAGCCATTAGCACTCCCCCTTGTCGGGTGCCAAGGTAACGTCACACTGTGACTGAGGGACGAGTAATAGAATGAGTTTAAGGGGGGACATACACCTAGATATGCCAAAGATTACGGGTGCAATAATCTTAATACTTTCTCCAAAAAAAATTCTAAAAGGACATCAGCTTAAAACGTAAGGCCTCTCTAGGTGTAGGGTGACTGTACATAATATCTCCAGTGTTCCTAATATCTCCACTCGCTATATCTCTTAAAGTAAGCTCTAAAATTTATCGGTTATGCAGCATCATGACATAATTGCAGCATCATGTGATCAACAATTACAGAAAGGGAAGGATTTTAGAGAATCTTAATAGTGTAAAAATTTATTGGGCTATCACAATTTTACGTCACATTCGGAGAAGGTAAGTCTAATAAATCTGTGAATGCAAGAATATCTACTAGAAATACCTAATTAATGATGTACTTAAGAAATGAAATCGATTCAAATATTTTTCATAATGAAAATAGCGTTTTTCTTTTAGCAGTATGCGTGTTCTCAATACCGCCTACCGGAGAACAATGGTTTCGATGTAATGCTTGTTACAGGTGAGGTCACGAAATGTGCGGAGCAACCGAAATAAAATTTATTTGTCCAATATGTACATCGGAACGTAAAAAATAAAATATTTTGAAAATCTATATTTTCAAATTTCTATATTATTCTAATAAAAATGAAACCAAAGATGGATAAAAAGACATTTATAGAGCAAGAAATAATGAAAGCACATGTGAAAATGACTTTAAAAACTCATATATACATGAATTAATCAATATTTCTTGAATAGGCGATATTAGGTACAGTTTTTTCAGGACCCGATTTTTGCATGTCTTACGTTTTCTGAGTCCTAATTAACAATTTGTAGGTTTCAACGATTCTAACATATGCTACATGAAAGATGAATAATTTCTCTTTACTTTGAAACGAACTGCATGGAAAAATATCAATTATTATTCAATCGACAGCGATTTAACTTTTGCCTGGCGATATTAGGTACAGTGACCCTATGTCTTTTACACGCGTAAAAATAAAGCATCTGAATTCTTTGTGGGAGTGGATGATAACGGGACGACTGCTCCTGTAATTCCATAATTATATCCCCGATGGGAATTTCACGGTATGACGTGGACGTCGTTAGAGAGATTTTTGGAAGTCACCGAACCGTCTCGGCGAGAAAAGAGATTCCCCGGAACGATCTGGCCTCGAGATTTCTGAAAGGTAAATGTTCCGTTTCCTCCCATTGTGTTCGCGTTTTGACGCTGAATCTCGCAACGGTACAGAAGCTCGGAATCTTACGTTAATATTCAATAGATCGCGTGTTTAACTTAACATTTTAATAGGCTACGCGCTCATGCGATCTTCTATGCAATTATTCCCATTTTAATCGCGAATCCTGTGTGTTACGTGCGTAACTCGACGACAAGATGGTACAAGCACAACGACGGCGCCAACATCAGGGGGGAGAAAAGAAAGCCGACTGAATTCCCTTCGAATCCACGTGCGTTGCTCCCTCGACATTCCGCGCGAGGTCGATATCACGATCAACTCTCGTGAAACGCACGTTGTTATACAACACGGCGGCCTTGAAACGCATAATCGTCGCCCGTGCCTTACGTCAGCCTTACCGCCTCGGGTCGGCCCCCCGTTTCATTCATTTTGCGGAGCAACGTTCCACCAGCGCCCCCAACGCCACTGACTTCCCCTCATTTCCACGAATTGCCGATAAAACGAGACTACGCTTAGAAATGAAAGGAGTGGTCCTTTTTCCTTGACTGTTGAAAGCACAGAGAAATTTGTGGGCACTCGCCCAGAAAAGAAGTTCACTCGCGCCATTTGGAATTACCGCGTTATTTTTATATCAAAAAATGTTTATTCGCTTCTTGAAATACATAATAATATAGCCTGAAAGTTTTAAAAAAATTGCACTTATAGTTTCCTTGCAAAAAATTCCCCAAATGAACCTTGAATTTTGCCGATTAGGGTGACTGTACCTAATATCGCCAGGCAAAAGTTAAATCGCTGTCGATTGAATAATAATTGATATTGTTGCATGCAGTTCGATTCAAAGTAAAGAGAAATTATTCATCTTTCATGTAGCATAAGTTAGAATCGTTGAAACCTACAGATTTTTAATTGGGTCTCAAAAAACGTAAGACATGCAAAAATCGGGTCCTGAAAAAAGTGTACCTAATATCGCCTACTCAAGAAATATTGATTAATTCGTGTATATATGAGTTTTTAAAGTCATTTTCACGTGTGCTTTTATTATTTCTTGCAGTATAAATGTTTTTTTATCCATCTTTGATTTTATTTTTAGTAGAATAGTATAGAAATTTAAAAATATAGATTTTTAAAATATTTTATTTTTTACGTTCCGATGCACATATTGGACAAATAAAGTTTATTTCGGTTGCTCCGCACATTTCGAGACCTCATTGTTCTCCGGTAGGCGGTATTGAGAACACGCATACTGCTACGTAAAAGAAAAACGCTATTTTCATTACGAAAAATATTTGACTCGATTTCATTTCTTAAGTACATCAGTAATTAGGTATTTCTAGTAGATATTCTTGCATTCACAGAATTATTAGATTTACATTCTCCGAATGCGATGTAAAATTGTGATAGTCCAATAAATTTTTACACTATTAAGATTCTCTAAAATCCTTCCCTTTCTGTAATTGTTGATCACATGATGCTGCAATTACAGTATGTCTGCCTACATATTGTTTAGGTACTAATTCAGCGCATAACCGATAAATTTTAGAGCTTACTTTGCGAGGTAGGGTAGACCGGGGGCGGTAGTAACAGGGGGGCGAATGTAACACGCTAAATATCTCAAAACATATAATAGATATTAACACCAATTTTGGATATATGATGAAGAATGACATTTGGAATATACACATCCATGCCCTAAGTGTACAGATACGCAATAGACATGGATAGTGAAGAAAACAACTTTTCGATACCCTAAAGTAACTTTTCCTTACTGACTTAAAATTGTAATATAAACACTCCCTTCGCAAGTATGTGCTTGTTCGATTTTTTAATCTGTAATTCGACCTTTTTTAAACTAATATTGATCGTTACTTGGCACTTTTAAGCGTCTCGTTAGTCAAAATTTATAATTTAAGTTCAAAAGCATGGTCGGGGGCGATTGTAACATCGGCAGTCGGGGTCGGTTTTACCGCAACAGAACCGAATAGGGACAAAGAAGGCGAATAATATTGTCTTATTTGCATGAAATCATATAGCATAGCACAAGCAAACCAAATGAAAAATGGGTGCAATATACTGAATGTAAGGATTGAGCAGATGAAGAATGCACCAGCCAAAACGCCTTTTATTTCCGCCACAATTGCGATACCACATAATTTATTATAGATTTTACTTTTTTCATTTATTATTCTAATTTAAATCAATAAATATTTTAATTTTGTAAAGTTATATTTGTGCTACTATCGACTCCATGCAGTGTTACAACCGACCCGGGGTCAGGGACGGTTGTAACACTTTCTCCGCTTCTCATTTTTTATTAATAACCGGAATATTACTTGACATACAGCGAAACTGTTGCGGCTCAAATAATGTCAGATAAATAAGTAACATTTTCGTAAAAAAACTTTTGTTGTAACTGTAATAGTTTTTGCGTAATCGTATTCCAAAGTCAAAGTGTTACTACCGCCCCCGGTCTACCCTATAGCGAGTGGCGATATTAGGAACACTGGCGATATTAGGTGCAGTCACCCTACAGCAGCCTTCTCCCTCAAGGACTCATCGGTGTCGCAAAAGTATCTCGCATCGCGCTTTCTGCTGGGCGTCCGCCGTGCGCGAACCGTTTCCGCTCGAGTTTTCTCGCGCGCGGTTTACCGTTCGCGCGATTCCGCGGTGTTTTTAATCGAACAGGCCCGCCGTTATGCGTACCCACGGCTCCGCGGTGTGCAGGCCCCATTAAAATGCATTGAATCAGAAAGGCGATTTATTTGCAATTTATTTCGCGACGCGCTTCCTTGACCGAGCGCGCTCGCCGGGCCGACAGAGACATTTGCATAATAGCGCGCTTTATTTTCACCTATATCCGTTATGGTTTCGGCGACCTTGAAATTTATTCCACCGCGCGCGCGCGCGCCTTCGGTTAACGGATATGTTCTTTAGCCCCGGCGGAGGTATTTTAAGTGACGCGCCGCGTCATGTTCTATGCAACGAGCGGAGCATCGAAATCACCGGCGTTGCTGCAACCGCGGGCGTCGATACTGATCCGCTCGAGCTGCGCCCGGCGCCGTAACCTTGCACGGATTGTCGCGGATGTGCTCAGAGACGTTCGAGGAGCAAGGATTCGCGAAGCCAAGGCTAATTATAACGCGCTCTCGTGGCTGTGTGTCAAGCAAGAGTCCGGCAAGAGTTAAGTTGAGAGTGGAGATGTAAAATTGGTAGAGTTGAGTGGTATTAAATTGAGAAGTGGTGTGGTAACAGCGCTGTCGTTGGTAAGTATGTAAGTGGAGAGGCAATTACAGAGATAAACATTTCACAGTGAATTACAAATAGAGCGATTAAAACTTTTAAACTGAGAAAACCCCGTAGCGAGGGTTTATTCCTGATTAATGTTATAATAATTGGAGCTATCTATAACGGACAGAAGTATTCATAAACCACTCATTAAATGTAGCATGCGATTTTATTGACTTGGAAAAATAAACTACACGCTGTTGAGATAAGACTTATCGCGAAAGGCCTGTGATTGCTCTTAATTAAGTGCCCATGGCAGAATGCTAGCAACAACCGTAAGTGTTATTCATAAAGTGCTGCTAAGCGAATGCTCCAACAGAGTATTAACGAATTTCGAATGGGTTTAAGTACGCTCGAGCCGTGGCGCGAGGAAACATATCTTCTGCTCAGAAACTGTGAACCTGAAAAGCAGCGCGGTGCATCGAATCCCCAAGATAGTTGAATTAAAACAATGGCTCAACTCAGCGAACCACTTGAAACTCTTTCCGCAGCTGTGGCCGCGAAGAAACAATTGCCACCTCGCGGCACAACTTCCGCAGCAAGCATTTATTCGCAAGCTCGCCAGTCTCGCAAATATTTCTGGCAAACGAACTGAGCGGTGCGTGAATGGCGTCGCCCCGGAGGAGACACTGGTGTCATTCATGCCCCGCGTGACGTCGAAACGAGGCGCATCATGCGCCGAACCCATGCTCGTTTGCTTTCGCATTAACTCGATGCATCCCAGCGCGAGAGTAAAGTACCCTCGAGTCATACGCGAGTTCATTGAATTTCCTGCGAAACGACTTGCCTCGCTACCAAAACGGGACCTTGGTATTCTTCCATGAATATTTTGCAGCTGTGGGAACGCCTAACGATTTCATACCAACGACCAACTATTCCGACGATTGATTACCGATTATTCCTGTCACTCTTGCGTACAGGGGCGATCACACCTTTTCAGGAGCTCGGCGCTTAAAAATTCTTCCGCAACATTGTGTGCTTACGCCGCACAAGGGATCACATTAGGGTTGCCAACCGTACTACTATAGTATTGTAGGGGAAGTCGGGGTATTGTGAGCCACTTTTTTTTATTGCTAACAAACTGCTATAAAATCAAGTGTTTCTTCAAATTTCAAAGCTGGATGTTGTAGTATGAAGATTCACCTTTCTTTTAGTCACAATAGTGGAATCGAATATTTGCAAATTAGATGATTTTCAGACTATTACAAAAAATTTGCATTTTCTTGAATCTGAAAAATCTCGGGGAATCGTGAGCCACTTTATAAATTGAATAAAAATGACAATGCTCGTTAGAAAATGTTTATTCATGTGTCTAAATGAAAAAATAATTTTCAATTAATAAAAAAAAAAAGTAAAAATGACCACAATTAATCTGAAATGCAATGCTCGCAAGTCCAATAACTTGCGGTCATTCCGGCGCATTCCAAGCGGATTGCGCGATCGCAGACGTAGCAATGAATGGTGTTATTGCGGTTCATCTTTTTCGGCATATTTTTCATGCAAATTATGAAGAAATCAATGTCCTCTTCCTCGTCAATATCAGTTGGAGACGGTTAATAGCATCAATGCCCCATATATAGAAGGCATCCTACCAAATATCAGCCCAAAGTGACCATGGACTCTGGAGATATAAGCTGAAATAGACGCCAACAAAAAAGCGTCACATACACACATACACACACACACACAAAAGCATTTTTGTACCCTTTTTTTTTTACTTTTTAGAGTCAGTGGGTCATGAAACGTCGAGAATTGCAAAAAAACCGGGGGGTCATTTTTGACACGATCTACATACTTTCCCTCTGTTATATGCATAACAGTCGGGAAAGTAAAATTTATATTGTGCTCAAATATTACATAAACAATCATAAAGAAACATCAAACACGTGAGGTTAGCTCTTTAAATGTCAAGAATCGAGTGGCTCACAATTCCCCGAACCATTATTTTTACAACATGGCCACAAATAAATAACACAATGCTAACTTAATGCCAAATTTCTTTATTACTTCGAAAGCTTGAAGTCACACGAGTATTATAAAAATAGTTACCTGCGTGGATTCACAGAAAAGTGTCACAATAATAGACCACACGCGAAGTGAAAATAATACTTCGAGATCAGCCAATTTTTATCTGTTAACAGAGCAAAGTAACGATGCGGGTGCGTACGTTCACTGATCGTGGAAATATTAGCTTATCGTAAGACAAGTAAATAACAGTTGTTGACAGCTGTCATTATTCACTAGGGAAAAAAATATGGCGCTGGCTCACAATACCCCGACTTCCCCTACTATATTTTTGTCTATTGTACTATATACAGTTAGAAGAAGATATAGCGCGTAAAAATACCCGTATTTCCGATACATGGATAAAATTCTACAATTTCTTACTTATTTTCTTATTCTACGGCACAATCGAAATTTTAATTTGCGAATTTAAACTTTAAACATCTGAACGCGACTTGAAAAAAGTGTTGTCTATGATCCGTTCGACAAAATTTATATAAAATAATTTCATACTTCCTCTCCATTCGCCAAGGAACTTATCGAACCCCAAAAGGGACGTTGCGCGACCTTCTGCGCAGTGACTTACCTTCCACAGATTACCGTCACTTTCTCCTGTTAGCTTCTAAATTGCCGTTCTCGTTGCTCCGCCTCGGTATTCGTCGTCCACGAGGCCCGAGCCACGGAGTTTTCGCTTCGCGATTCATTCGACGAGTACGTTTAACGGGGCACGAAGCGGCCTTCCTGGGCAACGCCCTGCCCACGGCTCGTTCTTTCGTGGTGGCACGCGAATCGCTATCCTAACCGACGCTTATATCGTATGCCGGGCGAGCTACTCTCTGGACGGTATCGCTAATAACAGAATGTTACGATCGCTCGCACTAGCGAGGAACGTGGGAATGGTCGACGTAGAATAAAATTCAGGACCCGGGGAATTAAAGAAACGTCGGTGATCGTGATTCTAAATTAGTGAAACGCAGAAACGGAGAGGACGAACGGTCCCCAAATGGTGCCACCAGCCGCAACGGCAACTTCGCCGGCTTCGCGCATACACCGAAGCATCCAACGCATTCTCGCTCCCCCGTCTCTGTCCGCCGCAGCTTCTGCAGCGGCAATTAAAACATTCCTGCCTGACCGTCCCCGCTGGAAACGCTGAAAAAGCGCGGCGATCGGCGATGGGAGAAAGAGGAGCAGCGGGGGAAAGGAAGGAAGGAAGGAAGGAACGCCGCGACTTCGATCCGTCTAACCACCGCGCAAACCACCCCGTACTTGCCCCCTTGGCATTATAATGGCGAATATCGCGGCCGGAGCGTGATGTATAGGCGCAATTGCTCGCTGGACGTGGAACGCGAGCGAGGCAGCGACAGAAAACGACCACGACGGAGGAGGAAGGAGGAGCAGCGGCTCGGTCCCCCCTCGATTCGCCAAATAATTGATGCACGCCCGAGCCTCCGCGCCGTTCGACGCGTAATGACGGGGGGTGCTCGGGCCTGCTCGCGGTTGCATCCCGCCAACCCTCTTCCAGCGCCGTGCTAAATTGGATCCACGTGAAAAATGGACGGGGCTCCGAGATCCAGCCAAGGTGTTTCGGACGTGGCCGTTTAGGAGCCTCTATATTACACCGGGACGCGCGCCGATAATGCGTGGCGTCGATTCCGCCGGCGCGCAACGAGCAGAAGACGGGGCACCGTGCAATCAGAGGTTGGCGGCGGGCGGGGAGGGGTGGCGGGGTTATTTCGTCGCCTCACGCGAAAATGAAAAACTGGCCCATCCGCGCCGCTAACGAACGAGCCGAGCCGTAGAGCCGAACGGATTCCAGCGCGCTCGCGATTCCGTAGATTATTCATCGAGGCCCCCGTAACGAAGACGTATGGGGTGGAAACGATCCTGGGGCCAGCCGGGAGGAGCGTGTGCGAGCTCGGGAAAATTAGCCCTCCCCTACCCGGCACGGTGCTATTAAACGCTCGCCAGCAATTTATTAATCGTAATAAAACGCGTCGGCGAGGACCGTTCCGCGCGGGCAGATCGCGAAGGCCGATAAGGATGATTGCGGGGACGAAACTCGAGATCGGCTGAAATCTTCCGTTTAATTATATGGGACTGCGCGGACGCCGCGGACAGGCCAGTTTAATCTCTTCCGTTCCCCCGATGACGCGAGAACATGCGCCGCGGAGGATAATCGGTTTCGGGGAGGCGAGCAGTCTCGGCTCGGGACCCCGAGATCTACTCTAGATTATTGTTCGAGTAGGAGGGATTTGATATGTCAATGAGAAATGTGCTCGGAACAGGATGGATTGACGACCGAAAGGTGTCTAATATGTTTTGGTCAGGGACTTAATACCGGTATAATGCTCATACCGGTATTTCGCCAATACAGCTATGCCGAAACCGATATCATACCGAAAAAGATAAATACCGAAACCGATATCATACCGAAAAAGATAAATACCGAAAACAATCGGTTTTCGGAATTACCGGTAACCGAAATAAATACCGGTATTTTTTCGGTACTCTTCTCGGTGAACACCGAAACCTACTATGTTACTGAAAAGAATACCGAAAAAATACCGGTATTTATTTCGGTTACCGGTAACCTTTTGTTTTCGGTATTTATCTATTTCGGTATGATATCGGTTTCGGTATAGCGAAATACCGGTATGAGCGTTATACCGGTATTGAGTCTCAGACGAAGATACAACCGAAAAATACCGGTATAATACCGGTATTTTACGTACCGGTAGGAGTCCCTGGTTTGGGTTTAATTCTAGGATCGTTTCTCGAGGTGGGATGACACTTTACGCTCCGAGGCAAAATTCCTTTTTACCCCTTTTTTGCCCCGTTGGAAAATCGCGGCACGTCGGCGGCACGACTGTTTTTTGGTTAGAATCCAGCGATGCCCCGATGGGCGGCCCGAGGGTACGAGCATCCATCGCATTTCGAAGGGGGTCTCGAAACCAATGAAGTTGCAGGCATGTAACGGATGAGGAAAACTCTAGTAGTGTGCGTGTAGGCTCGTAGCCTGAAATCAGCATGTAACCGTTACATGCTGATTTCATTGCGATTAAATTGATTTGACTTCTGGTTATAGGCTGTTTCAAGTCGTTTGGATTTGCGGTTATGGGTTCTATTTTTTGATGACAGGATAATTTTTTAAACCCTGGGGGGGTTTCTTTTTCTTCATAATTTTGTATTGTCATCCAAACTACGTATGCCTGCCAAGTTTCAAGTCTATTGGATAGTTGGAAGTGGGTTAAAATTGAGTTTCTAGATTTGAACTGAACAAACATACATACAAACAAACACACAAACAGAGGATTGAAGCTGAATAAAAATCGTTTAATAAGAAACTTTTTGTTAATCAGAGGTGTAAGTGGGAATGTTCAAGTCTATTTCGTCCAATTAGGGTAGATGTCCCAATTACTGCCAGTGTCCCAATTACTGCCACTTTATTTATTTTATGTAATAAAAACGTAACATATGAAACAAAATGTACAAAAAAATGTTATTATGAAACGGAGATTCTGATTTACAAAAAAATAAAAGAAATATATGTACTCACATGTAGCTAGTGCTTAAAAAATAATATTGAAAAATGAAAGTGCCATTTGAGCGTGAAAAACGCGACGACGTTAGTAGGAAGTGATGGCGAAATCGTACTAAAGAAAGGGTCGCAATTTTACTATTCAACCTCTATCTATTGCATAAAATGAATTATTCCGGTCTAGAAGAATTACTTTAATGATGTAACGAATAAAATACATAATATTTATTGTTAAGTTATAATAATTAACGGTGGCATCATTAGGGACAAAATTTTTGGGCTTGTCCCTATTACTGTTGGCAGTATTCGGGACAAAAAAACGTGAAGTACGCATAACTGTCATCTGTCAAAGTTAAAATTCTTAACCGCAAAATCGCGTGTAGCGTGTGATGCTGTGATATTAAATTATAGATATATATGAACAATTACAGTATATGACAAATAAATTAATAATTCCAAAACTATGCGTTCGATAATTCTGGCTATTAATCAGTAAAAAGGACTGGCAGTACCTAATCGAGTCTTAGTAAAAAGGACCGACTGTAATCGGGTCTCATTGTCAATAATAAGGACCGTCAGTTATGTGGTCACAGTTATTAGGACCGACAGTTATTGGGTGGCAGTCATACGGACAAGACGATTTTTCAGGTGACAGTTATAGGTACACTAGGATCGCTCGCGAATTTTAATTAATTATTAATAAATTCTTCATATTTAATTCATAAAACTATTTTTTTTTAATAAAAGAGATGTTAAATAATATTATGTTTCAAACTGAAACAATTTTTAGGTTACACAACACGCGAAATGATTAAATGAAGTTGGGTTATAATCTTAAGGTGGCAGTAATTGTAACATCTACCCTACATAATATTATTGTTTAATCATTCGTCAATTCCTGTTTATTTTCCCAATTCCTAAAATGTAGAACACTGGGGCTCCAAGAGTCCCAGTCATATAAGCCTACGGGTACGAGCCTACACGCACACTACTAGAGTTTTCCTCATCCGTTACATGCCTGCAACTTCATTCGTTTCGAGACCCCCTTCGAAATGCGATGGATGCTCGTACCCTCGGGCCGCCCATCGGGGCATCGCTGGTTTAGAAGATTCAAATTTCAACGGAGTGACCAGAAATAGCGGGATCGCGGCGGTTGAACGATAGCGCGGATTAACATTCCGGCCGGCGATCGTGCGAGGTATTTCGATAATTCGACAGAGACGTGTCGTCGATCGTGATCGGCGAGCGAATTCGCGAAACGAGGTGAGCAGTGTGTCGAACCTGATCTCCCACGAAACATCGATGTCACAGGACACTCTTCCTCTCCTTGTCTCTCTCCTCCGTCTCCCCCTCTCCTTCTTCTCCCTCCCTCCCTCTCCCTCTCTCTCTCTCTCTCTCTCTCTCTCTCTCTCTCTCTCTCTCTCTCTCTCTCTCTCTCTCTCTCTCTTTCCCCGTGATCACATAACGTATCCCCTTGCACATACTTAATGAAAGGAATCGCTGAGAATGAACGACCACTCCGCGGTCGAATATTCTCCGTGAATACGCGAATCGAAGTTCTGTCACGATCCGTCGATTTCTTTCGTTTCGCGTGCTTTCCGGTTCGGCGATCCTCAATTTCGCGCTGCTTTCGGTGGCCAGAGAGTTTTATAACAACCGGGGAATACCACAAGTTCCAGCAGTCTCTCGATATATTGGGTACTCAACAGCTGGTGGCTTTATAAAGTACACTCGGGGGTCGTCCTTGAGTTACGTTGCGAATTTCTTACGTTTTCTTCTAAGAGGGGGAGAAGGAGTCGGGTAGCGTCTTACGTAATAATTTTTAACAATAATTTTCAATATGAATAACCTTAAAAAGAATTTTAATAATTGCAGAAATGCAATGTAAAAAATATTACGAATCAATTCCACCGTAACAGAAAGATTCCCCGAAGGAGCATTGCCAAACAACACCCAAATCTCCCTCGATTTTTAGTCCCACCCGAAACCGATTCTGCCCCACGAAGGCACACCGGCGTCGTCGTCGAGCATGGCTGCGCGGCCCCACGCACGGTTCGCGAAGGAGGATCTCGCCTGGAAGCTGGTCGCCGGGCAATTAATCGACTAATGACACGAAAATTGCCGGGGCAGGCGGATTTTTCCCGCGATGAGGGGAGGTCGTCGACCCTTTAAGGCAAAGGTGCGCGGCGTCGGTATCACCGCGCGAGAATGTCGAATGGAATTACGTCAAGGGAGATATCCTACTCTTGGCGCGTTTACCGTTTCGCGTTCGACCGGCCGCCTCCTCTTCTCTCTGTATCTCCCTAAGAGAGAGGCTTAAAGGTTACAAACGCACTGACCCATGCGTGTCACCGTTATTCCCATTGATTTTTTTCTCCCTCCCTCTCCGTCCCCTCTCTCTCTCTCTCTCTCTCTTCCTCTCTTCTTCCCGCTCGAAAATCCTCGTTCGAGGAGGAATCGACTGGCGAACTCCTCCCGCGCTGCCACGTACACACCGTCACCGGCTGGCCTGGAAAACCGCCTGGCGAACGAGCCGCGCGATGTGCGCAGGGTGTATTGCGTGTGCAACCTGCTTCAGGGGTGATTCAACCCTTGGGCACGCTGACAGTGGTAGTTACTTTCGCATTAACAGTGGCAGTAAATTTGGCATAATCACTCTCTAGAAGCCTGCGGAAAATATAGGCTACCATGAAATCTGGACATTCCCCCTTATTTCACCCCCTTGACACTCCGTGGCAATCAAAGTTTAACCGGGGAAACGCGGGGTACTTTAAGCTAAATAGTATGTAATAATCGAAAGTGTTACTAGGGTGCAAGGCTGCTTGTAACTAGGAAACTTGGGGATAATGGACGTGTGTTTGCGTGGACTTGTTTCATTATCCCTAAGTGCTGAATCCGTTGTTGAAGAGGGCGCCCGCATATTGCGTGGCACACACCCTGTATATACCGAGATTATTGGTTTACAATACCACAAATCACGGGTCATTATCTTATGTGGTACATGGGAAGCTGCGGTCAGACGTTTTCCAGAGAGTTGCCAGGCTGACGTTCCCCTTCCTCCCGCCCAATTTGCATGATCGATGGGGCCCCCTGCCTGCGCGATCACCGTCAATCAAACCCATCGATGGGCTATTCTGGCTGTGCAAGACGCCCTGATTTCTTGTACGAGAATAAAGTTTCACGAAGATATTATCTTCGTTTATTCCTATATTGAAAAGGAAGAGCAAGAAGGATTTGCAGCTCGAAGTAGATGAAGTGTTATAGCGGGACTGAGAAATTTAATCTGAAGAAAGCTCGAAAATTAGCCTGATATAGAAACGAAGAATATTTGAGGTTCAATTTAGGACCTGTAGATTCCACGAGAAACCGACTCGTTTAATTTGCATTTTCTAATTTAGTGTAGGGTAGAACCCCCAATTGCTGACACCTACCTAATTACTGTCACCTTAAGCTATTTTACTGAAAATAACGAATAAATAAACGTTGCAAAGTCATACAAAAAAAGAATTATGTAATTCAACCTATAATCTATACGCTAGAAAATGCACCACTTAATATTTATTTTTCATTAATTTCTATAAGACGATAGAAAATTTAATTTGATGACAACAGTGGAAATGGCGACTTCCTTACTAGTGAACGAGAAAACAGGGCACTAAAGAAAGGGCTATAATTACTATATTTAAATTATTTACATAATAAATAATAATTTTTTAGTACAATAGAAGTATCATAGAAAGTCACAACGATCGTAATATAACGATTAATTAAGCCTTTTTATTTAATATATGGGTGATAGTGATTGGTACAAGCGTTTCAAGCATTTTGGTATTACTGTCATAGCAGTAGTTGCTCATGTACATGAGACGACATAACCGTAAAATGAGTAATAAACAGTATTAGGTTAGCTGGCAGAAATGGGGAAGATGACGCAAAGCTCGGCGCAGATGACGCCACTAGCGCATGTACTGTGGTTGTGCCCGAGTGCGTATGTGTGAATTGTTTGCGCGCGAATTTTTCATTTATGTATTGTATAAATGGGAATGCGCGCTGGTGGCGTCACGGGTGGAAAAAAGTTGCAGTCATCCTACTCATTGGGGTGTGAGTAATTCAGTCACACACGTTTTAGAGGTGTCAGTAATAGATCTAGAAATATGTTTTTTAGATTAATGAATTTATATATAAAAATAGAAATTCTAAGACCCACAAAATGTTTTTCACGAAGTAAACATATTAAACCATAATAAAAAAAATAAAAAACTTATACTTTTAGTTAATAAATACAGATACTATGGAATAAGATTAGAGTCAGTCCTTAATGTGTCAGTAATTGGGGGCTTCTACCCTATCGGGGACATTTTTGGAGCCCGTTTGCGTAAATCGCTGGAGAATTCAAGGGAGTATCGCGCTCCCCTCAGGAAATATTATAGCCATACAGGAAGGTCCCCAAGGATGCTTCCTCTTTGGATCATGAATCTAACACGAATGTAATATTCATTGGCATAGCTTTCTGCACATTGGTTTCCATTCACAACGAATAAAATGGTTGCAAACGAGAATCTGACTTCTCAATCTCCCGAGTAAGCCAGGCACCCCCTACCAAGAAGAACTTATTCTATCAAAAGCTAAGATCCTGGTTATTGGTTCTCGAGAATAATACTTCTTACAGGACAAGAGCACTTCGTGCTAGCCCTATAAAGACAATTGTCCCTCCACTCTGCCCGCAGTGATCCACTGAAAGCTGTTCCAAATAAATAACCCCATCCCTCCGCGCACGAAAATTGATAAAAACGAAATTGAATAAGTTCTCGACGGCAACAGTTCTCGTCGAACAAGAGCGATTCGATATAAATCCCGTCGGAATGCAATAAACGTCTCTATACTACCTCCGCCCCCCTTCCTCCCCCAAATAATCCACTAAAACGGGAGCAAATAACTCCGTTCCATCGCGAATAAATCAAGAATTGTTTGCGCCTGGGTAACCAGGCTGTTTACGCGCCGTTAAATCGCGGGCTCAATATTTTCGCCGGGGGGAGAGTTCGGGACGTTAAAGATTTCGCTGGCGACGCGGGGGTAAATCGGCGAGAAGGACCTCGCAGGGGTTTCGAAGGGTAGCCGAACGAGAACAGGCTCGCCCCCTTGGAGACGGTTGCACCCTCGACGTTATCTGGCCGTGGCAACCCCTCCCAAGACGTCCCTGCCCGTGCTCCGGGGATTGTGGGCCCCGGATCGATCCGACGACGTCGCAGCGGGGGAATAAATATCCATTCCGTCTGGTGGCCATTTATGAATGATACAGGGCGCGTCTAACCCTCGCCTGGGACCGGGAAGCTTCTATATCCTCCGTCGTCTCGTGCCTGTCAAATTGAATCTTACCACACCCAGCCTCTCGCCTCTGATCCATCTTCAATCGAGGAGCATCTTACCCGTCAGGAAATAAGGGACGCCGCCCCTAACGAGATAATCGGCACCGGGGTTAACGGAGCTGACGCCCTGGGCGTTGATACGTGGACCCCGTTGCTGCACGTGATTATTGGGTGACATTCGCGATCGGTGGAGTCGAGACGCTTTGTGGTTTACAGATGTTAGGGAAACTACTTCCTCTCTTCAAGGACATGTCGAGAAGAACTCCTCTGGTTGTTGATCGCGTTTCGTTTATTTTTTTGTCGAGGAACGCAGATTGTCTTCCCTCCAATGGCGTTAAATAAATGCATAATTAAATCGCGGGAGATATAGTAGGTACGTTAACGACCGCGCTCTCCGTGTTCCCCGAGTTCTTTTCAGGACAGTCACTTGGCTTCAGGTTCTCCGGTACACGCGGTTTGGTTCCTCGAGAGGAAATACGCAAACTGGTTACCATAAATCCATAAATATGAAAACTCGTTACCATCGGGATTTTTAGAATCACTACCGTTCCCATGCGCGCGATAGCCAACGAGCCCCGTCTTTGCTTACCCGCAGGAAACGCGAGAGCTCGTAACCATAAAGTCGCCAGTCAAAAATTTACTATCTACGCCGCGCACGACTGGTACTCCCTGTGTTTTAGTTACGAGCGGGGATTACCAAAGGGGACGCCTGTACATTTATCCGCGTCCATCCGAATCCGCGCGTTCCATTAGCCGGCGATCAGAAATCATCCGACGAACCTTAACATCCACGCGCCGTTCCGTTTCAAGCCGAATCGCAACGGCCGACAAAAAGGACCATCGGATGGGACCGCGCGCGGGGGCCTCGCAACGCAGAATCATCGAAAACCAACAGCCATTCTCCAACGGCAGAGCCTCGGATACATAATTTACGCTCCCCGAGAGATCCTTATCCGTCCCTCCCGATTATTCATTCGTCGTGAAGTTGGAGTTCGTGACGGCTGCGAAGTCACGACCAAGACCCAGTCAAGTTACTCGGCTCACTTCACCGTTCACTTCGTCCATTATTGATATTCATCGGGGTGGCGCGTCAAGTGCCGTCCGGCATCGCGGGGAGAGACCTCGGCCTTCGAAGTAGCGTCGCGACGGTTCGAGGTGCTCTTGCCCGCGGTGGCTTCTTTTACGCCAGTGCAATGACACTCCAAACGCGCTGCGGTCGTCGATCAGGATCCGCGGAGGATCCTGACCGCCGCAGGACCACCTACGGTCGCTCCTTCTTCGTCTCCTTTGACGTTAATAGAAGTGTCTCGTCCTCGAACGGCGAAGCTCGTCGGGCTTAACGGTACCGCGGATCGCTGTGGGAGAATGGCGGCCTTGCGAATGGCCCGGAAGATGTTCGCCCGCCGACAGAAACTGCATCACCAAGGATACTTACGCCGCCGCGATTTATGCGCACCTATGCGTGGCTGAGGGCTCGAGACGACGGAGAGGAGCTGCGACCGATATTCCCGCGAATGTGTGTTAGAAGAGAATGGGCACGGCGGTTCTGAGAGACCGAGGCTGGAGAGGAGACCGTGCCGAGTCTGATAGCTTCCACGTTGTGGACTGTAGAGATTTAAGATTGAAGAAGAGAAGAGAAGGCTGAAGAACAATAATTATCATATGAAACGTGAAAGGAGTCTTTTTTAAGGGGTTGCACCACTTTCGAGTCTAAATAAAGCAGCTATCTTTAAGAATTTTTATTTAGAAAATGATAAGGAAAGTGAAATGGTTGTACAATAAATGCTTTCTTACAGATTTCTCATTTTTTTACCTTTTTTTTAAAAAACCTTGGGTATACTTAGCTGCTCTTTTAGGCTTCAAAGTGACATTTTCGATCTACGACACTTTCGATCTTGTATTCGGTATAACTACTTAGCAGAATGCAAACACAGACATCCCCAAGCAGCTCATTAAACATTCCCCATTGCTTGTCCTGTTTTGGGAAACGGTTCTAGCCAAATATCCCCTGCAACTCCTTCCTCTCGACACGCGATTAGAGTAGCGGCAAGTCGAACGAAGGACTCCCACGAGAATTCCTCTCCGCCCTGCACCGAGAGGCGATCTGGAGGATTCCTTTTACTATTCCTAGCGAGACAGTGGCAAACACGTAATCCCGTACATCGAGGCAGACAGGGTTTCAACCCGGAGTCCAGCCTCGTCGCACCTCCCAATCCACTGCAACGGTCTCCCTCGTCATCTCCTTCCTAATTCCGTTCGGGTAAACACCGAACGAACGAGGACTTTCGAATCGGCGTGGCTGCACGATCTAAACGAGTGCAGACTCCGTGCGCGTTGACATGCAGACCCCGTGGGCCCTTAACTCCACGCGTGTCCGCCCTGTAGCCAGCGATGGGATGAACGCGCTTCGAGTTCCTTTACACATGCAACGAAACTATCGAATCTGTTCAAATGTCAACTTTCGAATGCTAGTCGTTGGAAGATTACAGTAGCCCAGTGACAGTGGCAATCCGCACTCAACACTTGGTCATATTTTCCATCCGAGCTTCAAATTTGGAAATTCCAGGAACATTTTAGAACATCTAGGTGACACAGGTGCCTCGGAGCAGAGATGGGCAAAATTTTTACTTAAATAAATTCTTGAATATCGAATAGAGCTTAAAAAAATTATTCCAACGACGAATAATTTGTTTAACTGTTTTTCGTTGTTCTTCGGAGAAGCTTAACCCTCTAGTGCATACGCCCAGGGACTTAATACCGGTATAATGCTCATACCGGTATTTCGCCAATACAGCTATACCGAAACCGATATCATACCGAAAAAGATAAATACCGAAACCGATATCATACCGAAAAAGATAAATACCGAAAACAATCGGTTTTCGGAATTACCGGTAACCGAAATAAATACCGGTATTTTTTCGGTATTCTTCTCGGTGAACACCGAAACCTACCATGTTACTGAAAAGAATACCGAAAAAATACCGGTATTTATTTCGGTTACCGGTAACCTTTTGTTTTCGGTATTTATCTATTTCGGTATGATATCGGTTTCGGTATAGCGAAATTCCGGTATGAGCGTTATACCGGTATTGAGTCTCAGACGAAGATACAACCGAAAAATACCGGTATAATACCGGTATTTTACGTACCGGTAGGAGTCCCTGCATACGCCTGCCTTAAGGCGGGCATCTGTTTAATCCAGGGGTTGGGAATTCTCATTTGCCAGCCCTAAACGTAGTACCACAGCGCACATATTGGTCTAAGAAACATGTCAATCTGACGTTTCGATTTCACAGAAATCTAGTTTGAAATGCATTTCTGAGCTACGCACGCTGCGAAAATTATTATTATTATTATTATTATTATTTCCTCCAGATTGAAAACAGACATCGGATTCGGTCTTTTCATCCCTAAATTAGAGTAGTCTAATTTTTCCAATTGAATTCAAAATTCTATGCACTAGAAGGTTAAAAGTTTCAAAGCCCTTGCAATTGCGTAGCGATGGAAGTCTTACATCTACCTCTGCAAGTGTCAGCAGAGATAATTCCGAAGCTGGGGCGGCCTCTCTTCAAATCCCTGCCACGGGTTTCCCCAAATTTCCCTGCAATTCCCGAACTCTCCAAAGTCCATTGACACCGCTCGATCCCGCTCGCTCCACCAAGCATTCCTGAATTTAAATAACACTCGAAGCGATTCGAAACTTTGTACGCTCAAATTGCTCGAAAACTCGACGTGGAAAGAGTTGAATGCCCATCGCTCACGGTAATCCTCTCCCCTCTGTCGCGAGAGGAGCTCGCGGGACACGCTCACGCACGCTTACACAGCAACGCACGCACGCACGCCTCGTGAGAACGGCGCTCGTGCGTTCTCTCGATTCTATTGGCGCCACGCCGCGAACTTGGTGTGCGTGCAAGAAGACGGTAAACTCCGTTGGAGAGGAGAGAGAGGGCGAGAAGGAACGCGACAAATTTCCGTGCTGCTCGTCGCGCATTGTCCAAGGATACCAGCCGAGCCGGGGACCTGAATGCATGGGAATACGGGGAAATTGTGTTCCGCGATCGATTCACCGATCGATCCAACCTGTAAATCCTGTGCGACGACGTGACCGTTACGTGGGCAATTTTGGGAATTTCTTTGGCTTTGGCAGCTTACCACGGCTTCGTAAATTCGTTCGCTGTTCCAGTACGTTGGTTCCCCCAAGGATTCCAGTTGGGCATTATTCGAATGAATTTTTATTCGAATCATCTCGAATAAGAATTGCGAATAGAACGAAGTTATTCAAGAATAACGAATAAATCCTTTCGATATTAATCCCGAAAAATTTATGCGATAACGCCAATTTCCGCGGCGATCCAGCCAGACTAATACGCGCATAAATCCGCCCCACGCGTCTCGCGATAAGAGGGAGCAGGGGATATGGTATAAATGGCGTCTCGAATCGGCGCGGTCGGGGCGAGCGGTTGGATTACGCGCCCGGCAAAGGATGAGTGTCGGCGAACCGTCGATCAGCGCCGATAAAGTCGATTCGACGTCGCGATAAGGGCTGGCAGATAACGGTGGCTTTTCTGTCCCGCCGCTCGGTTTCCCGGATCGAGCGCGCCCGACGCGGCGTCTAATGAACGCCGCGTCGGCCCAGGATTATTGATAAGTTCAACGGCAGCTGATATACCGTAATCCCGGCGCGGATTTATGCCCCCGTAACTGGATAGCGGCGTGCGGCTCCTCCGCGGGCGAGGGGACGTTTGTGAAACACGCGCCGGGCGAGTCCCTCTGTGTGCTGGCGACATCGAGAGGGCCGAGGAAATCGAGATACGTTTCGGGTCGATGCTCACCGGCCCGATTTATCGCGACGCTTCGACGCCCCGAACAGTTTTATGAATATGCACGAGGAGGAGTTGGAACCTCGCCGGTGCATCGTTACGTGGACAGCTAAGTATCTGGAGTCTTCTGAAAAATATTAGTAGCCAGCTCTCTCCGAATCCCGAGAGATCGGAGGACCAGTTCCAAACCACCCCCGTCTGCCCGCCCCTCCGATAACCGTCCGAGCGCGTTCCTCTGTCCGCGATCGTATTCCACCCACCTCCTCGTGTCGCACTCCCGATATTACCTCCGGCCGTGTCATAGCTTGAAAACGAGCGCCGCCAACACGCGCGTCGAACGCCTGGCTACAGCCATTAAACACGTCGCCCGGGACCCCCGACGCGTTCGTCGAGAGAGCTAAGCTAAGCGGTGTTACGACAAAGCTCCGACACAACCGGGGTCCGTTCGTGCGCGCGTTTCGATGGATGTAAAGTAGCTGCATCCGTCTCTATACGCGGCGCGGGCTGAATGGACGGCGCGACGGGGCCAGCCGTTAAATAGCGATAGTCGGGCATGCGACGACGACGCGGCGCTCCCGATCGAATATGTGTATAACACGGCGCGGCGCGGCGCGGCGCGGCGCGACGCGCGGACGGGCCCGGGGAGCGAGCCAGGTCTCCTTCGCGGAGTGGTCGAGCATTCAGTCCTCGCGCGGCCAATTCCATCACGTGTGAACGAATTGACCAGCTGGTCAATATAAATAAATAATGCCGGTTGGTATGCGGGACGCGAGCCTACCGCTTACGTGATCGATCGGGCGTCGCTCTACGTGTAGGCGGTAATCGGCTGTAATCGTCTGCCGGGGCCATGGGAATCGCGAGCACCTGCTTCGATTGTTCCTCGCCTCTTCCCTCCCTTTCCCCGCTGCCCCGCCGCCGCTCTCGCATCGTCGCGGCGCGGCGTCCCCCGCGACCGAGCGGACGTCGCGGGGCCTCGTCCTGACCCGCGCCGCGGCAGCCACTCGTGGCGGACGCGCCGAAGAAGCGGCGAGGAATTTCGCTCGGCGCTGAGACAACGAGGAATCGGAGATAACGAAGGGACGTGTAGCGGGTGTTCCCGGGGAACGGAAAACGCCCCGCGGCGGCTGTTCCATTTATTTATTGCTCTTTCCCTTCACGTACCGCCGCGCGTATCACATTCGCGCCGTTCAACCTCCGTCTCTCGTTCCTCATTCCCCATTCCCCGTGTACGATCGGCCGACGCGAACTGCAGCCGATCCTCGAAAATCGTGCATCCGCTCGCGACAGAAGGCTTCATTCACGAGCCGTCGCCGTTCCTCTCGGTACGCCGACGGGGGCGCACGTTCCTCATTTCCGGCTGCAAGCAAACACGCGCCGCGTTCCCAGAGCCGCGGTAAACACCGATCCGTGTAAATACGATTTAAAATGGGCGAGGCTCGCCGGTGACAATCGGCGGGTGAAATTAATCCAGCCACCGAATCGATCGTTCCCATCCGCGCGACTCGTTTCGAAAACGAGGCACGCGTGCCTGGCGCAGAGACGAGTCTGTCGGATCTTCGGCTGCGTTCCGATGGATTACGTCAACGTCGATTCAGCCGGATCCGGCTTCGATCACGTCCATTACTCGCCACCGTAAAACGACCGTTCAACTGTACCAACAGACGCCGGCTAAGTCGTTCTTAATTCGATGGGTTTCGGGTATGGATAAGAAATTTCTGGCCTGTGGCGCGACTGCCGCAACGGCAGAGCGGCGCCCCATTAGTTCGGGCATTTGTAGAGTTCGGAAAGGAGTAGCATCGGGGAGCCGGCGTTGGGGGAATTGGTAACGCGACTGGCTAGTAACGCGGAGGATCCCCGAAAATTTTCGGTTCGAGTCCCCATCGGCCGAGGTTCATTTTTTCCACTATATTTGCTTTATAGAACTTCAAATCCAACAGAAATGGGAAATCGCTACTGTTAAAACTATTTACAATTAACTACGCTCAAAGCACAACTTCGAATTAAGGGGGAACACCACTGTGACGGCCGGAAAAATGAGCCCATTTTTAAGATTTTTTTAGGGAATAACTTACAGTTTTATTATAAAATTGTTATTACCTATCTTTAGAACAATGTCTTAAGAGACTATAAAAAAAAAAGTAATAGAAAAACATGCATAGATTTCCATACACAGGTAATCTCCTACACCCCTCACAAGAAAAACATAGGCCGCTTATCGAAACGATATCTCTGGAACGGCAACTCTGAAATCAAATTTTTTTTTTTTAATATAATCGGTATGAGTGTAGTTTCCGTTGTGCGTACCGATTTTTTGGATCGAAAACATATTTTATGAAATACGCTCGAAAAACTATCCATTTTTTTTTGCCGATCTTCGAAACTTTTTCTTCCCAAGCGCACCATTTTTACAAAAATAATTTTTTTTAAAAATCGGTACGCACAACGGAAACTACACTCATACCGATTATATTAAAAAAAAAAAAAATTTGATTTCAGAGTTGCCGTTCCAGAGATATCGTTTCGATAAGCGACCTATGTTTTTCTTGTGAGGGCTGTAGGAGATTAACTGTATATGGAAATCTATGCATGTTTTTCTATTACTTTTTTTTTTATAGTCTCTTAAGACATTGTTCTAAAGATAGGTGATGACAATTTTATAATAAAACTGTAAGTTATTCCTTAAAAAAATCTTAAAAATGGGCTCATTTTTCCGGCCGTCACAGTGGTGTTCCCCCTTAAGCGGGTGTCAAGTAGCGACGCGGTCTGAGGGGACTCGGTTTATCGAGAGCCCACTGTAATAGAATCGCCTCCGTTCCCCTGGATACGCGTATCTCGAAGATGGACGCTGGAATTCCTGCCGTCTCTTTCAAAGCTTTCGCCCCCTTGGCCCCCCTCCGCGTCCCTCGGACAATTACTTGCGAAGCCGTGGCTCGACCACGACGACAGAGGGATTCCCCGGGCTTTAGCGATCGTAGGCTTGATTCAGTGGGGCATTGTCTCCCGTGCGATACGCATACAATGGCTCAAAGCGATCTGAATCTAATCTATGACTTATGGCCGCGGCGCTCGCCTCCTGAATGAACAATGTGCCGCGGCGCGCGCGTTTTTCGTTTTCTTCCGACTCGATCGAAGGGGGGGGGGGAGGAGGGAAGAGGGACCTAGGCCCTCCTGGCGCAGGCCTGCCAACCGGAGGGCCGGCGGACGTCGTTCTTCCGGTCGCGCGTCGCTTTCGAACGGAACTTGGTTAATTATTCGATGTTCGCCCCCTCCAAGGTTCGTGGAACCCAACACTTGGCGAATAAAGTCACTTGGCGTTGCGTTCAGCGGAAAGTTCGCTCGGGTTTCTTTTACGAAACGGCACTTGGATTCGAAACACCCGAAGTCTGCTTTATTCGGTGGTGCGAGGGCCATCGTTTTCCCTCATTCGGGGAAGCCCGAATGCTATTCCTTCAACCAATTGAAGGTGAGTAGAAAAAGAAACTTAATCGAAAGTGGTTGCAGATAGGGTAAATCCGGGACACGCGGTCGACCTAATATAAAATGGCTATTAAAACTAATATAGATATTACTTATTTTATCAGAACAAACCTAATATGTTCAGAATTTTATGCCGATTCAGAAAAACTGGTCGATATTTGCTTTAAGACAATATTTACTGTAAATCGGGTTGAAAACTGAAGTCATGACATCTGACCACCTCCCCCGAGGTGCCGGGAGAAATGGTTTTCGTCGTTGGCAGAGACCACTCACATAATTATTCATGGAAAATTAACAAAGGATAAAGCAAAATTATTTATGAGTGAATACAACTACGGATTCATTGATATTTAATTTGTTTACGTTAAACAAGTAAAGAACACATCAAAGAAAAAGTGAATTACCTACTGGCGATTAGCAAGGCAAATGAATACAAAAGTGAATAAATAAACTAAAAAAACAAAAATAATAATAAAACAATAATAAAAAATAAAAAAATAAACAAAAATAATAAAAAAATCATAACTCGACCATCTCACCTTTCTGCAGCGAGACATGGTCTTCTCGTTAGCTTTGAGAGGAAGAGTTAATATGGCTAAATACTTTGGCTGCATTGTCCCTCAATGTCTCTACTATCTTATTATTCCAAACATTAAAGGAAAATACACTTAGAAGTATATTTTAAATACGATTCTGTACAACCGCTGTTTGACAAAAGAGGTTAAATGTAACATCAATTTACCTTTTATAGCCTATAAATCCAGAAAACCACAGAAGGAAGCGAAATAACGCTATTCATTCAACTATTTGGCTTCTAGAGAAGTAATTGGTCTGCACTTTAATGCATTTTTACGTATAGACTCTGAAATATAGCGACACGACCAACTCTCCGGCCCGACCGCGTCTCCCGGATTTACCCTACTAAATCCTCGAATCTCCTCTTTACTCTTCACGGTTCTGCACGTCTGTCCAGAGGACGCGCGTGAAGCGTCGCGCATGATCGTCGCCCGGGCCGCGCGTCGAGAGACTTTGAGCGGAAGGCCAGCGTACCCTGTTTCCCGTTGACGAGAAACCCGTAGCCCGGCTTCCGTCGGCTTGGTAAACCACTATACGCGAAGGAAGAAGTCAACGGCACGACAATATGCATTTAGCCGTGGCCGGCGGAGTATTACCTAACACACGCCGCGAGATTGGATCTCCTTACGCAGACAGAGAAGAGAGGACGCGCTGGATGACTTCCTACATAGATAACGATCACCACGGACGAGTATCCTCTTTAAGCGACGAGGTCGCCGGTTTCTCTATACCCGCCATTATGCAATTCCGTGAATCCATCCGGACGTATATCGATGTCCTGCTCGTCTTTCGCGGCCGTATCGGTGTTGTACCTGCCGTCCCGTGGCCGTGCCCCGCGAGACGCTCGTCAATCGCTCGTGAACAGTTCCGAACGAGCGCAACGGGACATGGAGAGCTTCTTAGATCTGTCGACACCGGCCCGGGCTGCGTGAATGGGCCTTATCTGCGACAGAGGTGCGCCTCAAGCTAAGATCGATGGGATTACGGGGGATTAAGTACGCGGGATAGAGTTTTCGACGACACTTACATTTCGAAAGAGCGCGGCGACCTGGCGGGATGGATGGAGGTGTGTGCGGAGGCGCGAAGGGTGGGACCGGAGAACACGAAGGCTACCACGGCGCCATGTTTCTTCCATCACACCCTGTCGCCGTCTTCCTGCTCGACGTTAATTCGTCCAACGAGCAGTAAGAAACGCTCAGAAAGAATGTTTCCTGTAAAGAATCCTCCGCAACCCCATCGAAACGGGCGGAAGCGGCCACCCCGGCTTACAGAAGTATGCGCGGGCCGTCGTTCGTCAGCCAGGGAAGCGTATATCGGTTTCCGCGTGCGTTTTACGTATAAATACATCGACTATCGGAAAATAACGTTACCGCGGTATAAATCTGTCCAGGCGGCGGGACAGGAAAGGCTGATCCCGTGCCGCGAACAGCCGACTCTATGGTAATACACGTAGAGGAGAGGCGAGCCGGCGTCAGAGCTGCGATGAGGGATGAGAGAGGAAGCGTGACGCACCGACGGGGAAAATAGAGACGGGTAGCGCAACGAACTACGAAATATAATAGGTCTGAGTTACGACCGCGACTGTGTGGTCCTGGTTTGACCCTCGGTCGCAGCAGCTAGTTAGCTTTAAGGCTTGAATCGCACGGTGCAAAAGGCACGCGGGAAGAAGTGAAAAGAGTAGGTTGGATCTCGCGATCCAGCTGGATCAGTCAACGGAATGAACTCTTCTATAAGAAAATCGTAGAATAGCAATTTTTCCTCTGTTGCATGTTTGGATACTGTGATCCAGAAGTTCTTCTTCCTATGAATGATCGTTACAAGTTTCAGTTGAACGTCGAATGAATCAGTGAGTTTGATTAGTTCAATAATCAATCACCCAGTAACTGCATCTTTGAAAAATCAAAGCGAGCTGCACTTTGTACACGTGGGATCGCGGCTTAAGGCTCCTTCCAGACGTCCCTCCGCCACTTCACGGCCACCCCGTGCATCGAACGACTGGTCGTCTCCGCGAAGAGGCATGTTCCCCGAAAGAGCGGAGCTTTCAGCACGAATCGGCGAGGGGGAATGCGATTACCGCATTCGCGCAGTACGTCTTCTGCATTTCGTAACCCAGACGAGGCTGGAGCGCTCCGACGAATACAGAAAACGCATCCGAGAATGACCGGAGGGTTAGGAACCTCGTACGGGAATCGCTGTGCGTCGCGATGCGTGCCCCCGTCGCCCGACTCTTACGCAACACTTCGGAAATGGAACTCGTACGACCGAGAACCATTCGAACAAGAACAAGTAAAGAAGAGCAACCGGCGCGCAATTAAAAATATCCTACAATCGACAGCAGCTTCCGAGGACAGCTTCAAGCAAGTGGTTTCGAATACGCGGTCACACGAGTTGCTTAATAACCGCGTCTCTGTTCTACCACTTTAAAAAATTCTTCTGCGAAGGGTAGTTGTACACTAGAGCTCTTACTACCCGCCCCGCCGGGTACCCGTGAGATACCCGACTACCCGGGTAAATAAAAATTACCCGGCTACCCGGGTAGACAAAAATTACCCGGGTATCCATGAGATACCCGAGTAAATTAGATGTGATGAGATAGTTGAGAATTTCAATTTGACAGCCGATCGTCTTTCGACTTTCGATCATTTTCGGCTAACATCAGTAATGAACGGAATAAACTTCAAGCAATTAAACATTTTATCATAATATTCATAATCGTAAAGTGCGCACACACATTCAATTGCTTGAAGTTTATTCCGTTCATTACTGAGGTTAGCCGAAAATGATCGGAAGTCGAAAGACGATCGGCTGTCAAATCGATGATCATTTACCCGTGTAGTCGGGTATCCTACGGGTACCCGGGTAATTTTTGTCTACCCGGGGTCTCACCGGGTACCCGGATACCTGGGCCAAAAGAATAGCTCTATTGTACACCCTCCTAAGTCCAGTTCGAATAATTCTAGCTTTGCTAATCAGGCGAATTTCAAAGCAATACTTCAGAGACACGTCCTCCAAGCTTCATACTCTAAGAAAACGCAAAAGTCAGTTTACTTCAGCCCGTCCAGCCGTCCGTAACCCTTCAAACTGGACGACAGTTGGTTCGTGCAACGACCAAGCGGCTCGTCCCGACTTCTCGCGGCCTGTGGCGGTGGCCTTTCGTATCAGCCGCGTGTTGTCTTCGGGCATTACGTTTATAGGAGCACGTAATCGCATTCGCGAGCGGTTGCACTTGCACGACGGGAGTATAAAGCCCCGGAGGAGAGAGAGAAGCGGCGTATAAAGGATCGCGCACGCGTCCTCCCGTGAATCTGAAATCTAGCCTGCGCGGCTAGTTTCGAGAAGCTAGGCGAACCACCAAGGCAAAGCACTCGCGCGTAGATCCGGTCAGATCCCTGACACGCATGAAGGACCGCCGCATGCGCGGCCGGGTCCGACAGCGCGTCGCTGGTTTCTTGGTAGCAATTAAAATCGCGCGCTCACGCAATCCTCCCTTTCCTCCCCTTGCCATTTCCACGGAGGGCAGTCCCCTTCGTCCTTCTCCTTAATCCCTTTCACCCCGTTTCCCGTTCGTCCGCCGACTTTCTATCCCCGTCAGCAACCAGCCAGCGTTTCCGCAAGATTTCCGACAACTACAACGTCACAGGGTTGTGGCGCGTGGAAGGGCGACTGGCGGAGGCGCATCTCTGCTCCATTGCGGAGTCAGCTGGCCGCGAGCCAGATGTATCGCGGGCGGAAGGAATATAGGGGGTGCGAGACGATGGTGCATCATAGAAAGCAGCTCTGCCCTTCAGACCGCTCTTCCTCTCGTCGACCCTTATTAGTAAGCGATCGACCCAGTCTGTCGCCACTTCTCCTCGGTAACGCAACGCCGTTCCCTAATGCAGATTGTGGAAACTGACTCCAGGAACGCGTCTCACGTACCACCGTACAGTAACTCTGGAAACACAATTGCTAGTGCCCTGAAAAGCAGCGATGAGCAACCCGCGGCCCGCATTTCGCCCTGCAGGCACTGACAAATTCACACCATAAATTAAAATTTTTTGATCAGCATATTGATGTATTTAATATTGCGACCGGCGTGGAGTATTAGCTTCCCACTTTTGGCCCACTACTGGCCAAAGGTTCCTTCACGGTTAAAGGTGCCATAATCCCTAAAATCCAGTAGACTGGCGCACCACATGGGATTCCAGCGATCGGGTGTAGAGCAACCGGTCCGCGGTCCTCCGTAACAGATGATTTCGTAACGCGGCCGCCTAACCGGGCGCACAGCTCGTCTCGTTTCGTCCGGCAAAAGGGAACGAGTCACGCGACCATGCAGATCGGGAGGATTAACGCGCGAAATGAGCCAGTGGCGGGCCTGATCCGGCCGCTCCCGGGGATCCGCGCCGTGGGGGACGTGAGCAACGGGCACGCCGGGGGTACGGTGTATCTCGGTATGCAGGTCACCCCATTCGTGAGTCCACAAATCACCGGACGCATTGTCTGATCAGATAACGCGCGAGTTTATGTTATCTCGCGGCGGCTACCGCATAACTCTCGCGGCAGTTATCACGAGAGCATCCCGGTGAACCATAGACGGACATGCCGACGTTCCTCACGCAGTTCTGTAAGGACGACCCGCGGCGGAGGCACTTCTGTTGCGCGATCAGCCCCGTGAAAAACGGCGCGGTGCTGGGGAGGAGGTAGAGGAGCGACACGTGCAGCTACGTGGGCTCGTTCCACCGCCAGATAACCGCGATTAGCGGAGGCCTTAGATCTGCCCGTCGGGAAAGCCTGACACGGGCTCAGCGAAACGGTACATCCGCTTTTCCGCCGGCCCCTAGGCGTACGACGCCTCTGAATTATAGCACCGCGGATCCAAGGAGCCTGGCAAGGTTGTAAAAGCAAGCGCGGTGGAAATGGACACGGTGGCGCGGCAGAGTGGTAGTTAAGGGGGCGCTCTGCGGTGATTCTGCTGCGTGGAGATTGGCGGAGTAAACGTTTTTTATAGGGGTGACTATGGAGCGAGTGGTGGGGCCATTTGGTGACTTCTAGCTTGACGGTCCGGGCACACGTGTGGGTACTCTCTCGCCATGCATCTCTCAGTTACAAAGTGACGGCACTGAACCGTCAAGTAGCTTCGGGTGTCCTGCCAGGTTCCTTCCACCCACTGCAACTCTTGTCTTTCCACCCACCTACCTTCAGAAAAAGAAGTAAATCAAAATATCGAAGGGAGAAAGAGAGGATCGAACAAATATCCCCGTTCGATTGTTCGAGCGGCGGGGGGGACATCTTTAAACATAACCCCGGCCGGGCAGCGACGTCGTGGGACATATACTGGCGAATGTTAAGAGGTCCCTTTCAAGCGTAGCCTGGCCGTGTCCCCGGCCACGGTACCCGGGCCCAAGATGTAGTATAAACGTACGTACGAGGCAGGCAGCTGGTGGGAATACAGCGTGGGTACTTACCTTTAGCCGAGAGAGCCGATCGCCTTTCTCAGAATTAGATAAGTCCCTTTATTGGTGATCGGATCACAGCAGCAGCAGCAGGAGCAGCAGTAGGAGCAGTGGCTGGCGGCAGCAAGTTCAAGGTTGGCTGGTTAAAAATAACCAGCTTGGTGGACTCTCGCTCGCTGGAGGACTCCTCTTGCAGTTCCCTTCGCTAGCTCAGCCCCACCGGAAATCTACCGTCGTACGATCGACGGGCCTCTCGCCGTCCCTGGACGGCTGATACTCCTCGATCACCAGCCCTCTGAATTCGATTCACCACTTCCCACGGAAACTAATCAAGGCTTCATCGTCGTGGAACCGACGGGTATGTTGATGTGATCGATTGCGGCTGACCCGAATGGTCTAGCGAGTAGCTTTCCACGGGGATAGCTGGGAAAATTGCATCTTCCGATGCATCCAGGTGTGTATGGTTTTTCTCGACTGGTGCCTGATAACGATGCTGGGCCTTGAACTGGTTGGTTAACGTTACGGGCGGAGCGGGGTGATCTTAGCGGAGCTGCTGCTAGACAAGCAATGCATAAGCCAGGCGAACCCATCGATTGATAAGTCGCCAATAAGCCGCTGTAACGGTACAACCGTGCGTTGAAACATGGTTCGATTTTCTTTTGGGAAATTTCAGTAGCTTGGAATGCGACCCGTTCGATGCGTTATGGCGTAACTGTTCTGCCAATTATTCGCATTGTAACGCGGCGCCTCCGCGATGAGCTTCCATTTCCGAATAGTGTAACGACGTGATCTTCTGTAATACTGCACGTGTGTAATTTGAGCGTAATGAGGGGAATAAAGTGCAGTGTAATTTTCGCGGTCTGGAATGCTACTCGATGGACACGTTAATGTACAGAAATTAGTGTGATAAAATTGATCCTGTTCCAGCTATAAGAAGTTCGAAGGTAATATATATTTTACCACGTCGCTTTTCAGCTCTCCTTCGGCACGCTGGAAATATAGAAGACTGTTAGTAAAGGCACGAAGCGACGATCAGCCGACAGGAAACCATAGGATTACATGATAAACGGAGCTGCACGCGTGAAGAGAATTCTCAGAGAACACGTGGATTCAACAGCGATTCCGTAAACGTCACGTTTTATTGAATAATCAAAGTGGTAACACTATAGTAGCGACATTCCTCATAAGTGTAATAAATGATTAGCCTAAAAATTCTACCGCTGCGTCGTCGTCTCCACCGTCATCATCATCACCATAATTATCTTTATATCGTCGTCGCGACAGATGAAACACTGTGTCCTCGGGCGAAGTACAAACGAACCGTTCCATCCGTCGGCACATCATTAATTCTACACGCGTACATTGGTATTGCGAGAATCTTGAATAAAATCGGTGACGAGATGCGTGCTCGTATCTTTATATAATGTATATTTTATATGTTTTTTTTTTTATAGGTACACTTACGGTGTAAGTCTCGCCCCGGAAGCGGCGACCAGAGGGTTGGCTCCTTCCCCCGAGACGTGTAAATCGCGCCCTAAAAATTTCGACGTCGACGCCGACGAATCATTCGCTTCTGCCCGTCGACGCCCTTAAATCTACGTCATTTGTCTATCTACCATCAGGCGATCCATTTTTTTTTTTTTATCATTTTCTCTTTCTTGTTCCACATAGCCAGCGTAAAATCAATCGAAAGAGTGGGGGCTCCTTCGCACCCCTCCGCAACCCACTTCGGACACTTCCGTGCCCTAAGAACAATGTTGTATCTTCGCTGTGACGAATAAAAACAGACACTAAGAATCGAAACTTGTGCATTATTATTGCCAAAGTACGTTCCACGGAGATGGCCAATTGGGTTGCGGGGGGTTAACACGTCGCCATCTAAAGATACCCTACTATCCGCTGAATTTATAAAATACACGATTTAACAAGTACATACCACGGAACATACCTAAAGGATACAGAATGACAGTTCGCGAAAGGCTTTCGAAAAATCGCGCGACAGCCGATTCCATCTCCGTCGATGGAATAAGAAGCCAGAAGGTCCCATTCGACGCTCGTCGAATCAGAGGCGGGAGGAGGAGGGATCGTCTGGGAGCGTCGCGATGTTCGCCACGTTATTGCACTATTGGGGCTGCTGCTGGGAAAAAGGCCAATGTGACGTGATTCGTGGGGTGTACATTCAATGATCGAGCGTTATTTATTGCTTCGTGGCGTCGATCGCGATCGCTTCCATCGAATGCCCGGCGCGACTGATTCTCTCTGGCTCCCTCCTCTCCCATTCTCTCCTGTTTTATCCCTCAATCTCTCTCGCACGCGCAATCGATCTAAACAACTCGCGCTCCGTTGCCTGCTGCGGCGAGCACGTCCATTCTCTAAACAAGCTTACGGAGAAACGCTTGAAAAGTGGCAGCGAAAGCAGTGACAGTGTACGTTAGACGCTGGTCAAAGTAAACGCACCTAGGGGCTCGACAGTTTCGAAGAATTCGCTGATAAGAATGGGCCACGATGGGCTGGAAAAGTTGTAATAAAGAGGCAAGGTAATTATTCGTCGATTTATTGGGTGTTTCGTGTGCCAACCATCGTCGAGCCCCGCTCGCGTCACTCCACTGTTCTATTTAACACTTTTTCTTTCGTTCCGCGCGCGAAACGTACGAGTTCTCATAAGGGAGCTTCTGATGTCAGCGCACAGGAAGTGCCGTCGCGTATTTTCGCGCGCAACACCGTGCTAATTCTGTATTAAATGTATACGCTTTATAGGATAAAAGATAATATTAATCATAGCAGTAACTAATTATGAAATTAATAAAAAAAGAATGAAAGGGGCACGATCAAGAAGAACGTTAAGTTAAACTATACATCTTTCTCACGCGAGTAATCGTTCCCTCTTCCCGCGCTTTCTCCACTCTCGTTCATCGATTCACTCTCTCTCTCTCTCTCTCTAGCTCGCATACATTTTTACCGTATCCTCACGCGCGCCCGCGTGTCGATTAATCGCTAGGGATCGTTAAGTAACTATATCTTCATCGAAAAATAGGACGTGTCGCGTTTCCGTCCCTCGGTCCCTCGTTTCTCATCTTCGCCCTCCCATTTTCTTGGATTTTACGAAGCGAGGCGTGATCAGTGGCGCAATTCGAGGGGAGAGGATTGTTTGATGAGAAATCGATCGAAAATGTGAAACAATGCTCTTTCGTGGGAGTCTATAATTTTTTTTTTTTTTTTTTGAAAATCGAGATGCACTTAATTCAAGAAAGCTTCGTCTCATACTTTCGACTTACATTTGTAAAAAAAGAACGATTTCCCTCTCGATTGTACCACGAACTACGCATCAGCCTGTAGATGCAAAGTGCAGCAGTTAAAACACCAGATGTAATGGATACAATCGCAATTATCTAGCGAATCCTGGACCACGATTGTACCGATACCGATAAATTTGGAGGTTCGAGTATAAGGTAGCTCCCGAGTAACCATCTAAAACTAGGACAACATTGACGTTCCTTATTAATTGATTAATGCCTCGATTACCTTGTCTCGGTGGGCAAGTTCAGCAACAGAGATTCCTCAGCAATTCATATGGCAATCGTGGTCGAGGGGTAGATGTGTCAGGCTGGGAATCCCAAACCGATTTAAGGAAATAAAAAAATCACGAGAAACTCCTCCACTATGAATCAAGGGTTCGTCTAAAAAAAAATCGCTCCGACGTTTCTCGATTCGCGATTCGTCAGGTGCGATCGAAAGCTCGAAGGAAAATTGATTGCAGAAGCCTCCACATGACGTACTCGTCGCCGGTTCGATACCCTTCTACTCGGAATGCTCGTCATTTGGATCGTGTCGAACCTGTTCCGATTCGATGACAAACGATTAACCCCCTGCGGCTGACACAACCGTTTACTTCCATCACTTCCGTTTCTAATATACTTGCGCGCTCTAGTCGTAGATTTCCCAAAATAAATGAATAGAGCATGTGTCTCCAAAGGGTGGTGCTAGCGGTTTAGTAAAATAAAATTTGTTAGTTTGCCTACCCCCAGAAGAAACGACGAATTTGTTCCGCAGCTTTCATCCTCCGCCGAAGGTTAACCGTTCGCTGACCGCCGCAGATCCTAAAAGATCAGCGGGCGCGAGATCTATTGATTTCTGTTACCTCCTAATTGAACAGCTGGCGCTTGAGAGCCGACGAAGATCGCAGGCAACAAGAAGGCGCAGTTTCTGACGCGCGCGTGATATTCGATTTGGCGTTCGTTTTGCGCACACGACGGATCTCTTTCCGCTCTGCGATTCACCGATATTCGCTCGTAACAGATCGCACTGCAAACCTTCTGATCGACGGTCGTTCGATCACTCATGGCGCGACTGCTTTCTCTAGCGGAGTCATCCGACATTCGTCGAGTCACTTTCCATTGGTGATTTTCGTTTGATTCGTTGCTTTCTTACTGCTCGCGATAGCGGAGCTAACTATGGCGACCATCTCTGACCCACACTGTTCTTTTTAACTTTGTCCTTTTAATCGAATTTACAGTGTAACTTTTGGAGAGCGAAAGTGGATTCATTTTAAAGAGATGTGGCAAAGATGCAGGTCACAGAGGGCGAAGAAATGAAAGGGAAAGCGGCATCGTGGGAATAGTGCAAAGGTCTCCTGATATCAGACCTTTAGAATCTACTAATTGCCTTTTTTAAAACGATCGAGCCTTAAGTTCTACGATGAAGCGTTTCTAACGATAAGTATCTTCTGCTCCGCGAAGGGACAGTCGTGCAACAATTGCGATCCTTCATTTGGATAATGTACATTTGAATTCATTCTAATTACTCCTCGCACGGGCGCGCAAACTTGGTCGATTAAATGGAGCCGATTTTGCTCATAAAATTCCGTCAACGTGGAGCCATTGGCCCATGGAACACTGTCATTTTGGTACCAACTCAAATTCGGAGCTACCTTGACCGGCATGATTGATAGAACGGCCTAACTCTGGTAAAGGAAATGGTTTCGATTGATCATTACCGTGGCATTAATTAAACCCTCTGAGCCAGCAACAGGGATATCGATTGATAAACGAGCGCCAATTAATTCAATGATATAACGCCAAATTCAAACACAAGAATTAACGAATTGCTAACAATCTGACGGGCCAACCGACGCCAGGTTCGGCGAAACGGCTTTACTCGACTGCGCCGACAACAAAAAGAGGAGCTCGGCTTTGTCGCGGCGGGCACGAGTAAATTAGCAGTGGTACGATTTGACGTATTCCGCCGTTCGTGGGTTGACGCGTGCAGGTGTCGCGATTAAAAATTCACGCGGTCGCCAGCGTGCTCGGCAAGGACACGCGCGCAGTCGCTGGGAAACGACGAGGATTTGGGACCTCGTACGGTATGGCTCGTAAAACTTTAACACGTTACTCGAAATGCGAGCGTTTAAAATGCTCCCGGTGGTTCGTGCTCGTTTAAAATGGTCACTCTTTGTGCTGTAAAAGTGCATCCTGCTTGCACGCGCTAATACCGAGCGTCTGCTGCGCTATAAAGAGGGGCCAAATTAAAACACTTCTTGTGACAGCTTACGGATCGGAGCCGCTTTGGAGTGACTATTAGACGTGTTTTTTTTTTTTAAAAATAAAAATGTGGTGGTATAGGTGTGTATCGAGAGTACGACGTCAGTTGCGATTAGCAGTAGCTCTTGTTAATTATTTATATTAATATGTGTAGCATATTGCCATATTAATATAGGTAACTACTTGAACGTTGAATTAACTTTGTAAGATTTAGATTAGGTGGAGGTCGCGCCAGGTATGAGCGAAATTGGACAATTTTTTATGGTAATTTCTAACAAGTTCTAATAATAGGGCGTGTATTCGTTTTATGTAGCAATGAGAGGCTCACCTCTGAAGCTTACGCTGCTTTCCTTGCATTAAAAACTGTTGGAAGACAGAAGTAATTCAAGGGATAACAGTGCATAGCTTTATGATACATAAACTATGGAAATTACACAATACAACTGTCATTACTATTCTCAACGAGCTTCTGCGTAATCGCGCGTGGCACCATACTGACCAAACTCACCCACGTACCACCCCAATTAATTAAATATAATATACAGTTCTGAAAATTGCAAGCTTCGATAAAATACACCTCTGTCCGTGACACCCTCGCCACCTGCGATCCGCGAGGTGTCACAAAACGACTACTAAAAGAAGACCGACGTGGAATAAAGGCATCGTGAGAATCGAAAGGTATAGGATGATTAAAAAACGTAAATACCACGAAGGACAACGAAAATCGCTTCGAAAAGCTCGAAAGAGGAGGCTCGCCGCGCGAGGGTCACCCGTTTACGTAACCAACCAGAAACAGAAAAAGGAAAGAAGAAGGAAACGGAACAGAAAAGAGAAAATTCATTGCAGAACCGTTCGGTACGGGGCTCGGCTAAGGACGGCATAAAAAAAAGAAGAGAAGAGAAGAGAAGTAAAAGGCAAATGACACAGATACGGATGTACATGGATTCCGAGCGCATCCTCCAACGACCGCATACGGCGTATACAATATTCAAAAGTGCGTATACAAATATATATATATGTGTGTATATATATATATATATATATATATATATATATATATATATATATACATGTAGAGATAAATGTAAATGTGTATAGATCGTTACAAACATGATAAAAGGAAGGTACACAAAAAAAGCCAGCCACGTTGGGCGGTCATCATCGATAAAAATCAACCAAAAAATATCTCGTACGTGTAAAAATACCGACGCTTCATCTCTATCTGCCTCTCCCTCTCTGTTTCGTTTCCCCTCTACTTTAGTTAACTGTTTCCCATTTTCTCCATCCGACGGACGAGGAGACCTTTCCCTCCACTTCCTGCGACGCTCTATCGCTCTATCTTCCGACTCCTATATACAACACATCCCCTCGCATTCCCATCGTCCCACTTTTGATCTCGCACACCTCTCCGGATCCCTCGCGAGAGAAGCTTCCAAAACGTTCGCGCGACAACTGCAATCGCCACGCCTGATCGTTTCGCGCATCAAGTTCGAAAGGGCGCGCGCATCGTCGGAATCACGATCCTTCCCTTTACTCGGCCGTGGCCCTCGCGCTCCTTCCTCCGTTTCCCCTCGTCTTCTCAGTCACCTACCGTATCTCGCGCGCGCCCCCCCCCCCCCCCCCCCTGTTCGCTCTGTTCCCTTAAACCGCCCCTAAGCCTCCGTTCCTCCACCGTCGGACGTCCACGTTTCGCCGTGGAGAAACGCGACGCCCGAGGGAGAAGCGCGTCGCCTCGCGACTCCGCCGTCCTCGCCGCGAGGAGGACGCGCGACCACGGTGAGATCTCCGCGACCTCGACAATCAGGGCTGAACTTACGTGAACGGAAGCTCCGTAGCACGCGCGATCGACGGGCTGATCGGTCACGACTGCTGTGTGTGGGGTGGAGGAGTAACTAGATGGACGAACATCCACCGACGAGACATCCTCTCCTCTATCTCATCATCCACGCTCTCCTTTTGGTGTTGCTGCGGTTGCTGGTGTTGCTGCGGCTGGTCAAGTCTGCTCGGCGGGGGTAACGGGAGATTTTTCGTTAGCGGATGTGTCTGATGGGTAGGACGTCTCAGCCGAGGCCTGCCCACTGCATGAAGTCGGGCACTTCTCTAACGGGCACGTCCCTCGCCAGAGCCTTCACCCTCAGGTTCCTGTCCTCCGTCAGCAGGACCACCTCCCTTCTCAGGCGTCTCGGCTGGCCCTCCTCTGTGGGGACAACAACCACCCCTCCAGTGTACTTTGCTTTTTCCCCCATTGTCGATTTTTACTCGACAGGGTGGTGTGGTTTTGCAGGAAGGGCAGAGGGTTTGGGATTTCATTGGGGCGACCGATATTCGTGATTTGTTAACAGTTAGGGTAGACAGGGTGCAATAAGCAACGTTTACAGTAGATTCAGCTGAAATCGCAGTAGATCAGCGAGCAGCGCGGTTTCAATTAGCGCGCCAGCTTCTAATCGCACCGATTTCATTAGGTGTTGTTGTTGGCGAGCAGGAAGAGGAGTAATAATTAGTAGCGTGCTCGGTGATAAATTCTGCCTCGATAGCGGACGGTAAAAGTTGCACATGTCGATTCTATCGCGGTGTAGCGTTGCGCAGATAACTGTTAATCGCTATGTAAACGAGAGCCACAATCGGCTCGGTATTAATCGCTATCGAAGATACAGGAAACGATGGAACGTGGTCAGGATACGCCCGAGGAAGAAGGCGAAGGTGCTCGTGTACGTACCTGCGTTTGCCTGATCTTTGTTACCCGTTTTGCAGAGGCTCAAGCACGTAGCCAGTATTCTGTCGTCGTTCCTCGTCAGCCCATCCTGCGACAGAATATCGTGGGTGCTCGTTCATTCGTTTACAAAATCACATTTATTCCAAAGTCTCGCGTGGACCTTAATGCCCGACCACTTTGTCTTGCTAAGATTTCTCTTGAAAAACTTGGGATGTCTATTCGCTCGAAGTTAATACGAAATTGGGGCAACTTGTACGCGGGGGTGTGAATGTTATTCTACTACCTAGACTCAATGCGCCGAAGGTGGCGCACTTTTCTAATCACCTCGAAAGCTTCCTTGACTCAAGCACCATGCCCTAAGTCACTGTGAACCAGTATCGAACGCCGAAGAGCTTCGAAGGATTGCCTCGAAAAGTCGAGCGGGGATTGGAAGAAGAAAGTGGAGGAATGCTGCGGGAAGGAAGGGAACAGCGACAAGGAAGAGGAAGAGACAAAGTACGAGAGGCGCAGGGTGGTAAAGGCGCGTAGAATAAAATCTAACGAGCTCGCAGCGCGCGTTATCTATCGTTTGACAGATCAAGGTTCCTGTTACGATCCTATCCTACCCATGTATCCTGCATGTTACCTACGAGATAAGCGGGAGGCCGAGATGCGTGCTGCGCCAGAAGTTACCACGCCGTGAGAAGAGTTTATCTGTGCACCACGTGGGGGTTCCCTTGGATACTCGACCCCTTATCATAACATTCGCGCTTCAATGAACACCGATCAATCCCTACTCGCGTGCTCCGTCTCTCAACCTAGTCTTATCCACCTTCCTTTCCATGGCCTGCTCTATACCCCCGACCAGTGCACAGACTCGCACTCTAAATCGTCCAATTTCAAGGATTATTCTGTGTGTCCAAAAGGGGAATAATATCTTCTTTCCTACTATAAATGATAAGTGGTACAGGAACTAAGGGGTCCTCTTTAGAAGCACTTGGGTAACTTCAGAATACTACCTTGGATATTTTGTTAAAATGGATGAATAAAAGATATGAAATGGTATTTGACATCGTTGATACTTCAAATTAAATTTGCTCGACTCTGATTGCAGACTCGCTAGTAGTATTAACCCCTAAACGTCAGACAGTAGAAGCTAGCATACCACGCGGAGATAACAACTAACACGTATTGTGGAAATGAAAATTGCATGTAAGAGAGGAGACGAGAGACGGTAGATTGAACGCGTTCAACGCGACTGACCGCCACAGCCTCGTCAGTAGTATTAACCCCTAAATGTCGGACAGCACTGACTGGAAAGCAATCTGCTCACCTTATCGACATCCTCCTCCATCGTGAAGACGCTGGACGTGAGGACAGTTCCTCTCGTGGTTAAGCACCGAATCCCTGGATTTCTGCTCCTGGCGAAGGCCAGTGCCGTCTTCGCGCTTTCAGCCACCCTGGCCACGTGTTCGGGGTCCAAAGCAGCCCTCGAGGCTGGGGGGCAGTCTCTGGCGTCCGCGCCTCTAGCTAGGCCCTCCAGTTCGTTCAGAACTGAAACACAAAAATTCGAGTATTCCGTGAGATACTCCGTCCACTCGAGAACACTTACAAATATATCGTCATGTATAAAATAGCTCCATTCGCATCGAATTGTGCAGGTAAGTTTTGAATAAATGAAACCCTTGTCCCTCTGGAAAATATGGCAATCTCGAGCGAACTCGTTTGCGCAGCAACTGGAGGGAGAAAAAGTTTTTTCATCGACGCCACTGTCCTCGGAGGCAGAAACGTTCACTCGGAATTCTAACGAGCCTTAATGGTGTTTACTCGAACTTTGCTGGTCAACCCCCTAGCACGAAAGCACCACCAATGAATTTTCTGTTGAGCCACGAAAATACAAGCAAAGAAACTGGCGGTGCAGATGGGCCTACAGTGTTCTTCGATAAGACTGCAGATCTTCCAATAAACCTTGGAAATGATCACGATCCTAAAGTCAGTCGCCGTAAAACAGAACTTCTATGCCCAAAGTTTTAATTCCTATCAGAAAAGTCCGAGAGTATCAAGTATAAATACGATTTCCCAGCATTTACTCTCCGTCACATCCTATTTTCTCCCCTCCAAGTCTCATGGGTATTCGAAAAGAAAACTTAGTATCTCCGGAGTGTTTTTCAGGGTTTACTGGAGTTCCACTTTAGTACAAGCTCGGATGGCCCATCCTCTCTCCGTGGATCTATAAATCCAGGGAGGATTTTCCAGCTCCTTCTCGAAATAGAGCCGAGGTTCGGGCGGAGATCGACCGGCTTCGCGAATTATATATGAAGTCACGAGGCCGTTCTAAATAGAGAGGGATTCTCTGAAGGCTGCCGCGACAAGTCCTCAGAAGTGAACAGTGCATAAGTAATGAGGGCGGAATTTCTGGCACGCTGGCGACTTGTCGTGATACTATTCGCGGATATTTTTGGTTATTGATCAAGGGGTTCATGGACGAAGAATTAAATTACGCAAGGAGTTCACTTCAGTTCCAAGTTGCGATTCATTCGGCAAAAGAGGATCCTGGATTTGGTTAATGGGATTCGATATAGACTCCTATGAATGTTTCTATCTGATTTTATTAGCTTTATTTCTTATTCCCCCCTTTCGATTTCGAGCAGCGTATTTCACGTCGCGACGCCGACGTTTAATAATAATCAGGAAGCGGGGCCGCGAATGCACAGAGAAACAATTTCAGAGTGTCTCTGACAAGCGGTAATTGGTCTGTCGACGGGAGTACGTGACAGAATTCCATGCATTTCCCTGGCACTGTTCGCGGCCAGATTTTAAATAATCCCCGCATTTCTATTCGACATTGCGAATTTTATTAAAAGCCCTCGCGATGCCACACGATTCCCCAGACATCAAACGTGTAGCTGCGATCCAACACATTCCCGTTTCTAGAAGCGGCTGGATTTACGCACTTCACGAGTGGCAGATCTTTGATATAACGTGGAATTATTGGCATTGGAACTAACTTTCCTATAATCTCTATCTCCAAATTCAACAATGCTAAGTAAAACTACAATGTCCATCCTTCGCATGACTGTAGAAGCAATGAAACACTGTGCAGCCAAGAGAAATAGAAGACCAAAGTAGAACCAACGTTCTCTTAATCTGCTGGACGTTCAATATTCCTTTCAAATTTTCCATTAATTGAATGAGTATCCTATATCAATCCACTCTGAATATAAGCTATGCCATGCTATTCTATAAAACATAAAAAAAACGTAGCACAGCTTAGCTTAGCTTTTGAAGCGAATTTTAGGGTACCGTCTAAGGGGTATTGAAGCGAATTTTTTAAAACTTCCCATAGCATAGCTTAGCTTAGCTTTCAGGTGGATTCCCAGCTGGAATATTTTGAAAAATCTTAAAATTCAAGTGACATTCTTCGACTACAACTGAATCCCGATGCGGAGCAGATATCGCACGTAGAGTAACGACGAAGCCGATGCACACGCGCTATCGAGCGTCTCTATCGATGGAAATGGGGTGTCGGTTGATGTTGGTGGCAGGCGAGCTGAAAAGGAGTCAGAGAACGGCCACTCGAAAGCCATTCCCCAGGTCGCTGGGTGACCACCACGGGCATCGCCCACGTACCGATCGTGCCTGGACAACGGCGGCGTGGTCGCCGGGGCCAATCGCCCGCCGTTCCAGACCGTATATACACATGCATTCATGTATGAGCCGTGAGAACCTAACTGTGAACGTAGCCCGTTGTCGGGGCCAGACGGACCGTGGCTGCCCGCCACGGGGTCAAAGGGCAGCGCCAGTCCATTTTGCATCAACGCGCGCGCGCGCACGCCTGCACACTTTCGTTTTTCGGTGCCACGGATGACAAAAGGAGCTGGACGAGGCACTAAAGGGGGCGAGAAAGGTCCTGGAGACAAAAGAGCAACGACGCTTACGCTGGCCCACCTAACTGCAACTGCACGAGGATATAAATATTTCTTAAGTACTTTCGTTATTTCGTGGGCTCCCGTTTCTTCTGGCTGGAGAGCGAAAGTTGAGAGGCGAAGGGCTGGAGTGGTAGGCCTCGTTCCGTAGTTTGGTCTTCGAATTTTCCTCTTGCTGAAGCTGTTATAAGAATTCTTGAGAATTCCATGCTTTTTTTTAGGGGAGGATTCTCGGGTAGGGGAGACTGGGTACGGTTGAAACGGTGGACGGTTGAAACAAAGCGAATATCTCGACACCGTGCATGAGGAGGTGAGGGGTGCAAGGGGAGAACGAAGCGGGAGACAAGTCGAAACACGAAGTTTAGTGTTGCGTCGCTCTTCGCGCGCTGTGCTTGTGTGTAGGAGGCCCCATTGTGTTTTTTTGACGGAAAAGTAAGTATTTTTTGTTCGTACATTTTTGCAATTATTGTGGTTTTATTACAGTTAGAGTATTGAAAGTTTTGTATCGTTTTAATTGAAGTGTGTAGAATATGGCTGTATGATTAGTTTTTATTGAAATTTATTATCATTCTTACTGTGAACCGTTTTATACCTAGAAGGGGGGTTGGGGACAGTTGAAACAGTTTTTGTGGGTACGGTTGAAACAGTTTATTTATTTAATTTTCTTGTTTCTTAGTTGTGATTCCGAATGATCTCGTAACCACTTAAGTATTTTTGTATAAAATATTGATTTTTATAGAAATAATAAGTTTCTAGTTTTTTCTTAACCTATTTTATAGCTGAAGTGTTAAAGTTTTTTTTTTAAAGCTGTTGTAGTACACAAACATTACAAAAAAAATAATCGTCACCAACATCTAATTATTATATAATTTAAGTTGTACTTAATATAAACCTTTGAAGGCTGATTAAAAATAATGTTAGATTATAACTGTGCCATTACGAGTCGTAAAATGTTATTAGACGATGAATAAAACATGTTCATTTATTATATTTTGTATTATTTGCATGTGTTTCAATTGACCCCAGGGCACTGTTTCAACCGACCCTGGCATTGGGACGGTTGAAACAAATTACATTTTTTTTTTAAATTTGATTTTACACATAAAATACAATACAGTGATCTCAAATAACATTGCCCATTAGTAGACAGATATGTGGTCTTTTATTTAATATATTTCTGTCATCGCTCGCTTAACTAATCCCGATGCAATGGACGATAAACGCTGAAATGTGTCAACCGTACCCAGTCTCCCCTAACAGCCCCCAAACGTAATTGATACTTACGATTTTTTAAAAAAAAACTATTGTTATTATTGGATTAAACTCTTTTGGAGTATAAGGAGGCAAAAGTTTCTTCAAAAGAAATTCGTAAATATCAGTTACTTTTGGGGCTGTTACGCGAGAATCCCCAGTTAGGTAGGCTTCGAAGATGCTCGTGCAATGTTCCAACTTCAAATTGCCCAGTGTTCCGTCGTCTTCCCGGAGATATGTACCAATAATGGATTCCATTACAGATGAGAGCGTACCTTTCCGTTGGTTCGCGAGCAAGCGATTCCCTTCTCTATTTACTGCGCCCTAATCCGACGCAGACGCCGGGGTTCGAGTAAATCGTGGCAAAGCCGTATTGGATGCTGCGCCTATGATTACGAAATTGGGGGTGGGTCGCGGGGTAGGCTAATGCATACCAAATGTCGTTGAATCTCCGATTGGAGAGTGCCACGGCGCCGGTCTATGGTGTGTTTGTCGGTGGGACCGTGGCTCGACTGGTCCTGGACCCCAGGCATCGTGTACAGCCGAGTCGATTATCGGATTTCGAGGATGGCACGGAAGAGGGTGGAAAGGAAACGAGGAAAAAACGACACGTAGGCAGTTGGTCGAGGCAGAAAAACACGTCTGCCCGTGGATTCTTCGGAACTTCGGGCGGTCGACCGTCAGCGGCTACAATTTATTCGACGAAGTCGGGGAGGAACGTTCACCCCCACGAGTGTGTATGTATCTCCGCCCCGCCTCAAACTTCGCTTTCTTTCCTCGCGCCAGCCAAGTCTGACAGTGGGTTAATTTATCTGACCACGGGGGGAAGAAAGTTCCGCTGAATTCTCGTTCACGGTACCGGGAGATGTTCGATGTCCCTGGTACCATTATTTGAAACTTCTTGGGCGATCTGGGAGATGTGTGACGATTCCGAAGATGGAGATGGACTGTTATAATAAATATATTAACTCACCGAGCAATCATACACCACACAATCCTATTCCCCAAGCACCAAATTTCAATGGAATCTGGTATCCCGCGATGTTTAGTGAAGGCAAATGGCCTCGAAGCCACACCATTTCGCCTCGACCATAGCCTCGTTCTAAAATAGTAACACTGCTCCGTTCTATCGCGGAAGCGTGCATTCGTAGCGACATTCCTTCGCGCGCACCATAAATCCTCCCTCCCCCTGCTTACCATACACACGGTGCACGCGAATTTCGGTAGGAACTGTGCGCCTGTAGCCCGATGAAATTTGCTATTCCGCGTTAAATGGTATTCGGGGCCGCGCGTGGAATAACCGACGAATCGCTAGCGAACCCGGCCGTCCACTTGCCCGATGGGAGATGCATCTTCGATTCCTGGCGCGTGTGCCTCCGCGCCTAAGCTTTAATCCGGAAGAATCGACCGGCGATTGGCGATTCCGATCGCGGGGTAGCCGAGCAAGGGTTGTATTCGTGTGCAACGATGCCATTTATCTTCGACCGCCGTGCGGGAAGCGCGTAAATAGGGGAGAAATGTAAATAGTGGCACGGGCGAGGAAAACTCGACTAGAAAGAAGAAGAGTATCCTGGAAAGTGCTCGTAAAGAAGTGCTTCGACGCTTTGAATACGAAATTATAGTCTTTGGCGAGCTGGGAATCTTTGATGAAAATTTTGGACAAAGTCTATTCCTTCTTCTGCGTGTTTCAAAGTTTAAGGTAAAACAAAATACGTCAGAATAATAAATGTATCAGTGTCTTCTTCCTCCAGTGAAATCCCCAAGGTCGAATGATCGTGGTGGGCCTGACCTAGGTCATGGCAAGTGGGTAGCTCATACAAGTGAATAGTAAACTCCAACTATGTTTCAACACTGTACATCCTCTGTTAATGGCAGCTTGATTCTTCGAAATGGATTTGTCTAAATTATGGGGTAGCCACTAATTTCTGATCACGTAACAGTGATTGATGGGCCTCTCCATTTCGAACGGCCTTGAACCCTCGACTCGACTCAGGCAACCTCCTTACGAGAACATCTCGAACATCTCGGTTTCTTGTTGGGAAGGTGGAAGTGGTATTTTCTTTGCTTTTTATAAGAACGTGTAACGAAGTACATTTCTGTGTAACTGAATTATATAGTGAAAAATAATTAAATTTCACCCTCGTAGCAACTCGTGAGACACTTCTGTGAAAACATTCTATTACCCTCCTTTGTCTATGTAAAACAGCTACTCCTATGTACCGTAGATAAGCGAATGAATAAATAGAAGGCACAAATTCGTTTTTAAAGCCCTGAGAATTCATTTGTCACGGCAGTGACTGGATATGCTAAGGTAAACTGCGCCACGAGAGCGCAGCGAGGCAACGCAGTAGATTCATCCGTCACAAATCAGACGTTCTCGTTACGCGGCTAAAAGCGCGCCAGGCGGAAGACGTTGCGCGCGCAAGATAATATCGAATATTTACGATTGCCCGCGGAGAAAGAAGGCGTGCAAGAAAACCAATAAACAACTCGAGGCATGCTCCAGCAGCCTGCGAAACATATCTCGCGGTAACGCCTGTAAATCTGGTCGCATTATCGTAAAATTCTCGCGCAAACCATCGAACACCCGCCGTAAAAAGAATGCAAGTTTATCGTCAATCGCGGCCGATCGCTCGCGAAGAGCCTCTCCATTAACTAGAAGACCCTCGTCCCCGTCGTATTTCGCGTCTCGATTGACGGAAACGGTACCCCCATCGACACGGAATTACCATTCGCAGAGACAATTACCGAAGGCTTAACAAGACGCCGTACACTCATGGGACTTTCATGGGCTTGATATTTAAAAACACGAGGTTCCACGCAGTCAGTAATCCGCGTAAAATAACTTCTCAAAAATACAATGCATAAATCTACCAAAGTCTAATAATAAACAGTATAACTTATAGAATGATCACTGATCCGGCTAGGATAATCGCCATAAGATTTTCAAACCTGACATTCCAAGATTAAACCTCCCACATCAGAAATGTTAATTCCATTTCCCACAAATCTCCACCGACTGTGAGAACCAAGCCGCGGATATCAATGCCGCGTTATGTCATACGGATAAAGAGGCTTCGAACGGAAGAAGTGTGTCCCGTTGGGTTAAAAACGGAGAGCCCCCAATCGTGCCGCGACGTCACGGCCTACTGCATCGCCCGACGCTTCTCATTTTTCTACCCGTTCGAAAATAAGCCTGTCCGGCGATCTCCAACGGGGACATGACGCGTCAGGCTTCACTCTCAAGGACCCGTTTCGACGACTCGTCGATCGACAAGGAGCATCGGGGTCGTTGGCGTCGGCTGGAACACATTTACGATCGCCTCTGGCTGCACTACCAACACGCCAGGTTCGATGGTTACACCGCGGCACGGTAATTGGGTAATTGCTATGCTAAAGTACGCTCGTGCGTACGGGTAATTACTGTTCACGTTCATGTTCCAGCTAACGGACTGTCGCTTTTGCCGGTAAAAAGCGAAACCCCTGAGCACACCGAGCGAGCGGATTATTTTCGGAATCGACTCTGCATGCTGAACGCTCCGCTGCTACCTCTTAACGTAATCATACACCGATGATGTAATCGTGAGTATCGCGAGCTTCTTCCGCTCAAGCTTTGTAGAGAGGAGACTCCTTCGAAGGAGCCAAGCGCTGGTGGAACCGCGGGCGTCCGAGTTTTTTGTGCCAGGACACTTGGGGAGTAGATTTTCGAGGAACTGGGAGTCTGAGAAGTGACGTATGGATAGGTTGGAACAAGTTGGCGAGGAGGAAAGCGACGAATCAGGTGAAATTGTTGCCGCTGCCGACGTGAATAATATCGAAGATCGATCGTTATTTTACGAGCATATCAATCACGCGATGCGTCGTCAGGATTTGAATCCTCGCAGAAGCGAAAGGAACATCCATGATCTTATAGACGACGGACGATGGCCAACGCGATGACGATGGTTATCGTCATCGCAAGGTGAGTTGGATATTTGCGCATCGTTTTGACCCACGCCGTGACCTGCTGATGATATCCTCCCGATGACACGATCACCCTCCGGCGATAGTTTTAATGTCGACGCAAGGATAATGGACAAGTTGAAAACTGTTGTACATCGTATGCGTACACTGTAGCGTACAATTAATTATCGAACATGGAACATTGCTTCGACTTTTGTATACCACCATAAACCCCACTATTTCGACCACTCCTTATCCACATTTAATCCCTCTGTCGCTTTGCTTCTCCCAAGATACCCCATTTAGTTCATTTTATAATCACCACGAGCACAGCAGTGTTTTATCGCAACTTTCGGCGTGGCGTAGGTTCTACATAACTTCTGCATAAGTTCCTGGGAAGCTGGCGTGTGCATCGTCCGAGGAACAACGTTCCATTGACAACGCCGTGCGTGATTTGGCAATGGTTTCTCAGAATCGCCGAATCCTCGCGATGGGAAGAGAGGAAGGCAGAGGAGGGCCGCGCGGAGGCGGGTTTACGATATTCAGCTCGATCGATTCGCATCGCCTCTCCTTTATTTCTGCCCGAGACCCTCGGCGCTGCGGAGAGGGACAGAGCGAGGCAGGAGAGGTCTCGGGATGCACGAGAGAATCACGGCCTCTTCGTCGTTATTTATCGGCGATTATTTCATACGTTTTACTTTTTTCCGGCCGCAACGAGGTATTATTTCGGACGGCGTTATCCACCTCTTCCCCTGGCCGGGATAATCGACGACCTTCGGTCGAAAGAAATACCCGCGTTGAGGGAGAGAAATCGAGAAGACAGAGAGAGGGACGTGGGGTCAACCGGTTCAGAGACGCTTCTGGCGACCGTACAACAGAATTATTTAATCTCTTCCTTGTATTTCTGCCGCGCTTCTCGCGCTAGGAGAGAAGAGGAAACGAACTGGTCCCTTAGTTGAGCCACGCGGAGAATTAACGCCCTCGAATGTGTTTCTGATAGAATATTATTCGATGCGATTAAAATTGCATATTTAAAATTGAGTAGGGCAGACCGGGGGCAGTAGTAACACTTTGACTTTGGAATACGAATACGCAAAAACTATTACAGTTACAACAAAAGTTTTTTTACGAAAATGTTACTTATTTATCTGACATTATTTGAGCCACAACAGTTTCGCTGTATGTCAAGTAATATTCCGGTTATTAATAAAAAATGAGAAGCGGAGAAAGTGTTACAACCGTCCCTGACCCCGGGTCGGTTGTAACACTGCATGGAGTCGATAGTAGCACAAATATAACTTTACAAAATTAAAATATTTATTGATTTAAATTATAATAATAAATGAAAAAAGTAAAATCTATAATAAATTATGTGGTATCGCAATTGTGGCAGAAATAAAAGGCGTTTTGGCTGGTGCATTCTTCATCTGCTCAATCCTTACATTCAGTATATTGCACCCATTTTTCATTTGGTTTCATTTGGTCAATAAGACAATATTATTCGCCTTCATTGTCCCTATTCGGTTCTCTTGCGGTAAAACCGACCCCGACTGCGGATGTTACTTATTTATCTGACATTATTTGAGCCATAACAGTTTCGCTGTATGTCAAGTAATATTCCGGTTATTAATAAAAAATGAGAAGCGGAGAAAGTGTTACAATCGTCCCCGACCATGCTTTTGAACTTAAATTATAAATTTGGACTAACGAGACGCTTAAAAGTGCCAAGTAACGATCGATATTAGTTTAAAAAAGGTCGAATTACAGATTAAAAAATCGAACAAGCACATACTTGCAAAGGGTGTGTTTATATTACAATTTTAAGTCAGTAAGGAAAAGTTACTTTGGGGTATCGAAAAGTTATTTTCTTCACTATCCATGTCTATTGCGTATCTGTACTCTTAGGGCATGGATGTGTATATTCCAAATGTCATTCTTCATCATATATCCAAAATTGGTGTTAATATCTATTATATGTTTTGAGATATTTAGCGTGTTACATTCGCCACCCTGTTACTACCGCCCCCGGTCTACCCTAATAGGAATGCCGAGGACAGTTGCAATTAGACTTACGTGTTTTATAATTCAAGATGTATCTATATTTCTACAGCTACGCAGGGTGAAAGGGAGAGAAAATGAAATTCGCAAAAATCGTAGAAGTTCACTCACCCACGAGCGGCACCATAAGCGTGTAGATCGGTTGCGCACCAGAAATAGCCTTCGCGATATGTTGCAGCTGCGGCAGGTAGTCGATGAAACAATTCGTGTCTGGCACGAGCTGTCTGGGTCTCACTTCGATTTCCACCGACACCGAAGACTTTTGTAGGATTTGCTGAAACATTCAAAGACTCGCGTTAGTTTAACGATTAAGCTTAAACCCAATTACTTTTTCAGCGCTTTATCATTTTCTACTTCTGCAATGTTTTCATTTAGAAACATGAATCCTCTGCGTACCAATGACAAACAGAGATGGAGTTTTCACGAAATTCTTTAGACATTACAGAACCCACTTCCTCGCGAAACTGAAGTTCCTCCGAGCTTTCTTAATTTATTTAGGGGGGAAAAATGAATTGGACCAATCACTTTCGCGACTAATTCTACCTGTTCGTCTTCTGAAGAGGCAGCTCTCGCTGTTAGCACACAACGGGGCAACGCGTATCGCGCTATTTACCAGCGCGTATCGATCATCGTCCCACGAGCCGAGGGTAACATTAGGGGGCTCATTACGTTCGTATCCTTTGTTACAACAATGGCTACTTGGCATTCGCGTTATGCCGTCGGCTCGACATTGTTCTCCGCGGTGTGCGCGACCGTTCCACGAGGCACCGCGAGCATACGTGGGATTCAATTGGAGGGTAATGCGTCTTCCGTTGCATCTCGCGGCCTGCCCGCAGGTTGATCCTCCAACAAATGGGACTCGCGGGACGTTCGTGGAAACACCAGTCTTAAAAACTTCTAGAATTCCTCCCCACTCTTAATACAAACCAGAGCAATTTTCAGGGGCCAAGAAAATCGAAGAACACTTCTAACTTCAAGCTACTCGGAATCTTAGATCGCCGATGTATCTTCCTGCCAAACTTTACCGCTCGCAATTAAATTACCATCAGAGTATCTATGAAAATCGTGACGCATACGAAGTTCAAGGTTCGAATTACAAGCGGTGCAGGAAGAAGCTTCCACGATAAGTTCGCGGAGAAGTGCGGAGAAAAGTAACGCCAATCCCCGCGTAAATGTAGCTGTCGATAATAATTAGAGTCATTACGCGCGCGGCGCGCAAGTCACTGTTTTTCATGGAACAGTATTCCCATGGATCGCGCGAAGTGATAGAAAGAAGCGCGTCCACGTCCGCCGCGATCGGCGCCGCGGATAATTAAAATCGTCACGCCGACTTCGCATTTATCCGCGTGCGCTCGATCGGCGCACGGTGCGAACGAGGGAAAACTCGCGCGATGACTCAACGCCGGTATCCCGACGGCAACGGTATCTTGGCGGGCGATTATTCAAATCCCGAGAACGACGAGAATATCGTTCATTGTTCGCGCACCGTGGGCTCGGGCTGGACGGGGAGCGCGCGAGGAATTCGACGACAAGCCTAATTGTTCGTGGGAGTACACAAGGGGAATGCAAAAATAAGACGGGGACACCTGCGGGGCCGTGGCCCGTCGTTCGGTCACGTCAACGTGCAAATGCACACGCGGGACGTTACTCCACGGGTGCGATAGCGACGCCATGGTTCTCTCGACGGAGTGGATGAAGTAGGTGTACGGTCACGCACGATTCGTGTTTAGTGGTAGAAGTGGAATGTGGTAAATTGGAAACAGGTTTAATTCACTACGCAGTCATAGAAAGTTGCAGAGTTGTGAGATATGAGGTGTTCAGGTTGGGATTCGCTGCTTTCGATTTTTATCGGAATCACGGGCAATTTTAATCGATTCAGAAAAGTATAGACGTTCGATTCGTTCGCAATAAATTCATTTTTGCGCGCCTCTGTGTACTGCAGTGACGCAAGTCAATCGCATGTCGCACGTAGACATTATTGCTTCGAAATAGAGTGATTTTTACTGATATTGTGCTATTGGATAGAACAATTGATTGCACTCGGAAGAGATTTGAATACCTCGCTAGAAACCGTTCGCTCGATTAGACAGCAAGTTTGCTGAATGAATGGGGACACCTGCTTCGATATGCAGGTGGACGCGTCGAGGATATCCATAATCACGTACGCGAGTAGTCTGTTCTACTTAGAGACAATGACGCCATATGACAGAGGATGGGAGACACGAGGACACAGAGAGCCATCGAAAGGGAAAATGCTCCAAGTAACATCGAGTCCACGAGTGTATTTATTCAGAAATTAATAAAAGAATGATTCTTCAAAAAACCTACAAAGAATATTTTTCCCTTTACTAATGAACTACGATAAGCACAGGAAATACTGGTCAGATGTTGCTTCAACGCATCGCAAAGACTAGGGTAAAAGACCCAATTACTGTCACCTACCCAATTACTGTCGCCCTATGCTGTTTTACTTAAAATAAGCCTTAAACCATGTGAATTCATACACGAAAAAATTTTAACATACATTTAAAATTGTAATTTATGCGAGGAAAAGCAGGAATTAATTTTTTCTTCTTTAATTTTGATAAGATGGTAAAAAGTTTTAAGTTGGTTACGCTGTTATTGTCACTTGTCATTCCTACCATTTCACGTGCGTGCGCGTATTGACATAACCTTGTCCAATTTCGAAATTTTTGACAACGTAACCGTACACGTTTTGTAAGTACTATTGTTAATATTTATAACAGAATGTACTTTGACATCTTTTATTAAAATAACAAAATTCCTATATTTATTCTCGTTTACTCCTTGCTGAACTAGAATTTAAAACTGACAATAATTGGGATGTCAGTAATTCGATTGAACACATATCACAGGTGACAGTATTAGCTCCCGTCATATATTTTTTAAATCAATGAATTTATTAATAAAAATAGAGATTTTAAGAGTCATACAAATTTTTTTCTTCAACTAAACATATTAAATAATAATAAATAAATAGATAAACTTATGCCTGTGATCAATAAATACAAAAACTATGCGATACTGTCAGAATCAATCCTTAACCTGACAGTAATTGGGTCTTTTACCCTACTTGGATTTATTTACTAGGAGGAAATCGAGTTTGTACGACGATGGATAATGAACGTCGTTAAAAATCGTCGCGCGACAGCCGTATTACGGATTCGTAGGCATTTCGAGCGGCGGTGAATTCTGGAATGCTACCTTTCTTTGAGCTCGCGACGCACACACGATACATGATAATTAGGCAGAGGAAGAAGACGTTTTATCGAAACTGAGCGCGTAGGAAGCAGCGAAGAAGCAACGGTGACTTGCCTGTTTAGCGATTTCTGCCGATATAATGATTACATCGAAACGGTATCTCCGCCAATGATCTTGACAGGCATCCACGATAATATGCTAATGCGAGCTACAAGTAATAGCTGGAACGAGCGAACGAAATCTCGGGAAGTCGTTCGTTTTTCGTGGAAAGCAAATCGTTACTGTTTCACGCTATCTGCAATCCCCTATCTTACAGTACTTATGCATCTGTGATAACGGTGCACATTTTCTATAACAAGAACCTGGAATACTCTCAGGTGTAGCAGTAAGAAACCTTTTCCTCTCTAGGAAGCTACCACTATAACATTATGCATCCTCAAGTCCTCCCCTGGGACACCACTTCAGAGCGAAGTAAACGTTAACCGAACACTTCGCCCAATCAGAGTTGAGCATTATTCTCATAAGTTTTTATTAATTTTTATCGTTTTATTTAATCTTCGAATAAAATGAAGTTATTCGAGAATAACGAATAAAAATTTATTCGAATAATGCCCAACTCTGCGCTAAATTCGGCTAGAAAAAAAAACAAATTCCTGCACACCTAAATGTATTCCCGACTGCTTCGAGAACCAACCAAAGTGTCTCAACAACTGGAACCAACCGAGCCAAAGAGGAACCGGTCTAATAAGGTAAATGTTCCAATACCTGGACATTTAAGGTACGGCGGAAACACGTTTGAGAATTGTTCAGTTATACAAGTCGATATATATATAAATGATTTTACAATTGCATGGGGCACCGTGTGTACTTTATCATTTAAAAAAAAAAAAACATTATTGGATTGAATAATTTTGTAAAATATTGAAAATTCGTAGTCCTTACAATGGCCCAATACCTGGACAGCTTAACTAGTATGTCCCGGTGTCCCGATTTTACGGTCCCAATACCTGGACAGCTTAACTAATATGTCCCGGTGTCCCAATTTAACTATCCCATTACATAGACACATGATAAAAGATCAGCAATTTGGAGGTAAATTAAATAAAAACAACACAATAGTTTCTTTTTGATAAACCAAAATTAAATTTTATTCATAGACATTATCGAATGACTAATTTTAAGGTTATATGTCAAAAAAATCTTTCAACTGAAATAGTTATCGTTAAAACAAGATAAAAAAGGGGAAGTGTACTTACAGAAGGATAAGTACAATACAAAGTAATAAGTACTACAGTCCTAAATAACTATTGTATTATTCCGTCAACAATAACGCGTAAGATAAGTCGCAGTTTGCATAGATGGTCTGCGTGGTCAGGTTTCGGGCCGTTCCGGGATTTCACTGTACCGATAGATAGACACGCGAATAAAAAACTAATACGACCATAAATTTTAATAATTCAATCAGAAAATAATACTACAAAGCAACATTTTCCTAAAAATGTATTAGTTGTACCAATATACTAAACATTATTAATAATATTCGCTTAAGAAAAAGTAGAGACTGTTTAGCAAATCAGCTAACGGCAATACTAAAATGGTGAAAACCGGTCAGTTCAAGAAAATTTATTTTTATTACGAGTGTTACGAGTTTACTAAGAAAAATATGTATATGAATATATTTAATTAAATATTTGTGTAATTGAATAAAATAGTTCTTTTATGGATAAAGCATATATTAAATGTAATAATCAGCATTATTTACACTAGTGTCCAGGTATTGGGACGTGTCCAGAGATTGGGACATTTACCTTACCTAACCGAAGGAACCAGGAAAGAACATGAAAACATACTCGCCACCCGCCAACTTCTACAATCCACAGGCTCCTTCCCGTTTCCTCTCGAGCACCAAGCGCCTCGCCTTCCCCCAGGTCTGGCGTGTCGCGTGCTATCACGAACGCGACAAGACGCCGGGGAGACCGACTCGTCTGCTTTACTCCCGTTTAGAGTATCCGCGGTATTCCTAAACGGCCGTGGCCACGTACCTTTCGCCACTTTTTCCTCCCGCTCTAGCTCGTCCTCCCCCGCCTCGTATCCCTTAGACGACGTGTTTCGAGCGACGAGTGCCTCTCGCCCCGTGAGAACCCGCCTTGAATCACGCACCGCGGCTCCAAACGCCCACGCATATTAAAACGGCCTGGCAGCGACACGTGCAAAGAGCGCGCGCGCCTCTAGCAACATTGTATAAACGCTTTCGGGCCGGGACTGACGCGGGAACCTAACTGGCGTCGCATTAAGGACAGCTTCGCAGCTCGGCAGACCGCGTGTTCGAACACCTTGACACAGGCCGATACACGCCGAGTTTTGCACTGTCGCGCATACCTACACCGAATTCCGCCAATACACCGCCACGCGCGAGTGTGTCGCGCATTTTAACTCGTCGCGATACGACCACGGACGATTGCTTGAGAACGATAGTGAAAACTTTTAAGTTAGATTTGGACGGAGACTAGTTTTTCAGATTTGAACTTGAATCATTAAAAACTGATCAAAATCGAGCACACTTTCTTTGAGATCTAAATAGGAGATAAATAAAGGGTAAGGGGAAACCAGGGAGTGTCAAAAACAGATTTATCGAGAAAATTAAGTTTTAATACTTAGGCCACCAGTAAAGAAACAGGTTCCATGAATTTAATTTTCTTCTGATATAATTTCTTGTGGGGACATTCCGTATTTTGTTCCAGTGCAAATTGGACATTTCCTGTTTTTAATCAGTAGGGTGACTGTACCTAATATCGCCAGTGTTCCTAATATCGCCACTCGCTATATCTCTTAAAGTAAGCTCTAAAATTCATCGGTTATGCACTGAATTAGTACCTAAACATATGTAGGAAGACATACTATAATTGTGGCATCATGTGATCAACAATTACAGAAAGGGAAGGATTTTAGAGAATCTTAATAGTGTAAAAATTTATTGGACTATCACAATTTTACGTCACATTCGGAGAAGGTAAGTCTAATAAATCTGTGAATGCAAGGATATCTACTAGAAATACCTAATTAATGATGTACTTAAGAAATGAAATCGATTCAAATATTTTTCGTAATGAAAATAGCATTTTTCTTTTAGCAGTATGCGTGTTCCCAATACCGCCTACCGGAGAACAATGGTTTCGATGTAATGCTTGTTACAGGTGAGGTCACGAAATGTGCGGAGCAACCGAAATAAAATTTATTTGTCCAATATGTACATCGGAACGTAAAAAATAAAATATTTTAAAAATCTATATTTTCAAATTTCTATATTATTCTAATAAAAACGAAATCAAAGATGGATAAAAAGACATTTATAGAGCAAGAAATAATAAAAGCACACGTGAAAATGACTTTAAAAACTCATATATACACGAATTAATCAATATTTCTTGAGTAGGCGATATTAGGTAGGGTAGACCGGGGGCGGTAGTAACAGGGGGGCGAATGTAACACGCTAAATATCTCAAAACATATAATAGATATTAACACCAATTTTGGATATATGATGAAGTATGACATTTGGAATATACACATCCATGCCCTAAGAGTACAGATACGCAATAGACATGGATAGTGAAGAAAATAACTTTTCGATACCCTAAAGTAACTTTTCCTTACTGACTTAAAATTGTAATATAAACACTTCCTTTGCAAGTATGTGCTTGTTTGATGTTTTAATCTGTAATTTGACCTTTTTTAAACTAATATTGATCGTTACTTGGCACTTTTAAGCGTCTCGTTAGTCAAAATTTATAATTTAAGTTCAAAAGCATGGTCGGGGGCGATTGTAACATCGGCAGTCGGGGTCGGTTTTACCGCAACAGAACCGAATAGGGACAAAGAAGGCAAATAATATTGTCTTATTTGCATGAAATCATATAGCATAGCACACGCAAACAAAATGAAAAATGGGTGCAATATACTGAATGTAAGGATTGAGCAGATGAAGAATGCACCAGCCAAAACGCCTTTTATTTCTGCCACAATTGCGATACCACATAATTTATTATAGATTTTACTTTTTTCATTTATTATTCTAATTTAAATCAATAAATATTTTAATTTTGTAAAGTTATATTTGTGCTACTATCGACTCCATGCAGTGTTACAACCGACCCGGGGTCAGGGACGGTTGTAACACTTTCTCCGCTTCTCATTTTTTATTAATAACCGGAATATTACTTGACATACAGCGAAACTGTTGTAGCTCAAATAATGTCAGATAAATAAGTAACATTTTCGTAAAAAAAACTTTTGTTGTAACTGTAATAGTTTTTGCGTAATCGTATTCCAAAGTCAAAGTGTTACTACCGCCCCCGGTCTACCCTACACTATTTTCAGGACCCGATTTTTGCATGTCTTACGTTTTTTGAGTCCTAATTAACAATTTGTAGGTTTCAACGATTCTAACAGATGCTACATGAAAGATGAACAACTTTTCTTTACTTTGAAACGAACTGCATGGAATAATATCAATTATTATTCAATCGACAGCGATTTAACTTTTCCCTGGCGATATTAGGTACAGTCACCCTACCTATACCAAACATTTAACGTTATCTTACGGGGTATTTGAACTTTATAACCCTTTGCGATAAATATGCTATAAATCGCAAAATCGCGAAAAATGGACATTCCTCGTTTTTGCCCCTTACCCTTCAAATGATATTTACTTCGTCATTTAATCGCCTTGAATACGCAACTGTTATGCTCGATGGTATCGTAACAGATCTATATTTTAAGAGCAAACCAACCGCGAATGAAAACATCGTGTTACCCACTGGAAATAATATTTCAAGAGCCTCTGCCAGCGGTTATTGGCCGTATAATCGCAGAAACGTCGCAGTTTTTTTTCCACCCTGTTTTTTTTTTTTTTCAACATTATACACGACACCTTAAACTTGTTCGTATGGAATTAGCATCGCGCGATGGGAACGCGTCCGCGGCGTATTCCCGCGCCAGCGAGAAATTTCATTCAACTGCCACGGGATGAGAATCAATTAACGGTATATCGCATTCCGGGCAATAGCGACACGATAAGATATCATAATTGAGATTATGTCCACGTAGCGGCGAGCGCGAGGCGAACGATGGCCCGGGCAACTGGGTCAGAATCGACGGACAAGCAACACTTCCGGTCGCGAGTCGCGAATAATATAAAGCTTGCCAGCGAAACCGTGCCACGATTATCGGACACGGGACCGCGAGGAGGATGGATGCCCGGAGTCACGGCACATTTACGGCTGTCTCGGGATGATAAATCACCGACCGGAAGTGCACGGTGGATAGATACAAGGAAGAAGACCTTCCTCGAATTTACACGCCCGACTTCTCGTCCGTCCAGTAACTCACTATTCTTCTGAATTCACACGAAGGCTGTTCCATGGCGCAGGCCCACGTCGAAGCTGGGAAATACTGGGTTTATTGAGAAGCAGAGAAACTCGATGGAGGTTTGTTAAAAAGAAATCTGAATTGAATATCCCCGTGCGAAGCCCGATTTTGAAAATCTTCTATTACCCACGCGTATCGCTTACACCACAGAGGGAACGTATTTTTACCGCGCCATTAATCTCGAGTGAGCAAAGGGCTGAACGCAAACATTCTTCAGAAACGCTTACACGAGTAACAGCTCGGAACAAAAACACGAAAGCGGCGAAGAAGAAGAATAAAAATCGAACGAACCACAGCCCACGAGGAAGAGTAAAGAGAGAAAAGGGACGGATAAAAAGAGCAAAGGGGGGAAGAAATTACCACTCGTAACTCCGTCCTGATTTTATTGCTCCACCACCCCGATGGAATTAGCGAGCGGACTTACACGGACGATATATTAAGGGTAATCGCATTCATAAATGCAACAGTTGCGGCTGCAACGATCCCACCGCGTGTAATGGCTCTCGCAAATCAGATCGAGAGGGAGGGGAGGCCTGCGAACCCCCTCCCCGAACCATAAAGTACACCCACATGAGGATCGACCCGAGGACGACAAAATACCGGAACACCTGGAGGGCCCTGGTGATGGCCGACGCCACCTTCGCGAGGACCTGTTACACGATGAACAAGTATCCCGTCGTGTCAAAGTGTAATCCCCCTGGCCGTACATTCGCCGGCGCTGATATCGCGGAAAGCTCCAACCTATCGCATAGATCGCGACTAATTTATGTAGTTAAACGTCCAATCTGTGGCTTAGATCGGGGCGTTTTAGTCGTGGCTTTCGAGAAGGTTGGAGCACGAAGCTCTCGCAGCTGATAATCTACGGTCGCTACGAGAAATAGGAATTGCACAGGATATTAGAGTTTGGGAGATTATTTTCGACAGGAACTAGGGGAGCAAAGGGTTGAACGCAGAGTCGCCTGGGACGATTATCTCCGTCGAAACTTCAACGTCGCAGACCAACATCAGGCCGTCCTGTTTCCGTATAAAATACAAAGGAAGCTAACGGTCACTCGAGTTTCACGCCCTGCGGGGCGAGACAAGCGACGAGGATTTTCAATGGACAGGAACGACAGCCCGAGTGGAGGCAGCTAGAAGGATCAGAGATGGCTGAGCGTAGCAGACACAGTTGACATGTTCGCTGTGACAGGACGGAGACGAGAGAGGAGCAGAGAGGGAGAGGCTGAGTCTCGGGGAAAGCTTGGAAATTAATGGAGGTTCATTGAGGTAGTCCCCGGCAAAGAGCGACTAGTTCTGCGTACCCTCGACACGAATCCATTCTTCCTGTACAACCTGAAGACACTCAGTCTCCGGCTGTTCTGAGAGTGCTTCGGTGCAACGACGCAAACATTGACATTGTCACGAGCCGTACCACTAGCCCTCCTCTCTCCCTCCTCCTGTGTCTCTCTTCCGCTATCCAGCCGCCGTGTCGTCGAATATCGTCGGGGTCTCGAGTGCGTGCCGAGAAGGAGACCACAAAAGAGTGTTTGCACTGTCAATGACTGAACTAATAGAAACGACGCGGAACGATCCCTCAGCGTCGAGCCAAGAGGAATTCCAGGTGTCGGCGAGTGCCGGTCCCTCCCCCCTTGGATTTCCACCCAGCTAGACGGCGCATTCCATCCAGACATATTTCTCCGCCGCCTACGGGGGCAGCCATGGAAATCGCGGGGCAAAATCGAACGCCGGGACGGAGAATAGAGGGCTGCACGGGGGAGTGGGGCGTTCGACCCTTTGAACAGAGGAATATTGACCCACGAGGACATCCGTCGAATTGGAAAGAACGTCACGTCTCTGGACCTCTTCTCTATCGACGCGCGGGGAAAAAGTAAATCGTCACCTATGTACACGGACCAGGAAGCGACCAGATGGCGAGACGGGTGAAGGGCACTTCAGAAGGTGCCAGAGGGGAGAATTCTGAAGGAAAGGTGACTTCGAACGCAGGAGATCCTGGGCGAATTTCAGAATGGATAGTTTCAGTTTATTCGAACGGGGACACTTCGTTTCGAGACGGGGATTTTTAATTCTCAAAATTCTTAAGCTAGATACACATATACCATCAATAAAGGGGGTGGTTTAAATGCATGAAGCACCTTTAAAAATCCAACTTGAACTGATCTTGCTAATGTTAATAAAAAAAAAATTTAGACGAATTTAGATGAAATTCAATTGAATTTACGTAATTTACAATGAAAGTCGAAAACAGATGAAGCTAGTCCTTCTCTGGGCCCTACTGCTTGCGTGGTCAAGCAATTGCCATTCATTAACGACTCACTTGAACCAAGGGAATAACTAAACTACTTAGGGATATCACGAGCACTGTGCAAACGATGTTCACGCTACAGTAACGCGATAAGTACTGAGCCCCGCACCTCGAATGTCAACAAACGTTAATCCCTCAGGTAGGAAGCCGCCCTTGATTTCGAGCTACGATTCGATCGCGAAAACGTGAACACAGGCTGCTGGCATTTTTTATTTTCCTCACAGTAAACTAGTTCTATCGCTAGCAACTGGAATGATTTAGCATCGATGGCTCCGTAATTGAAATTTAAAAACAAAGATGTTCTTTCAAGTTCTTTGGCATAAAAAGACCTCCACCTGTTTCTTCTTTTCTAAAAAAGAAAAAAATTATTTATAACACTGATACCACCGAAGACACAACGTAAAGTTGCACTAAACCCTCGTGACTTTGGATCGCAAATATTCTTATTTCCCAAAAATTTCGAAAACGCAGTTTCCCCAAGCCCGGCAACCCTTTCCACAAAATCTCCCGAAAGGCCGTTTCTCCCCTTTCCCGAGTCGCGCCTGGCGCAACCCCCTCGCCGCGCCGCCACGGGCACAACGGGACCCCGTTGATCACCCTGGCCCTGGAAACGTTACGCAATCTGCGAGAAGAAAAGGCCGAGGCACGACCTTTGCCGCGCGTACCCCAACGCGCCGCGATGAATCAAGCCTGGAGCAGATTGCTCGCCGGGTACGAGGCCCCTGGGACGCCGAGTGTCTCTTAATATCGGTGGAAATTAAAGATTTCTCCGAGGCAGGCTGGCTCCCGGCCCATTACCCGTGCCACCATCACGGGGACAATGGGGACAATGTCCTTCTCGTCGCCGACAGACCACCTACCCCATGTTACTACAGGGGTTGACACGACGGAAAACGTTATCTCGGCTCTACAGATGATGCGAGGGTGAGCCTCGACCACGTGCGCCTCCCGCGGGATCCTCGTAATATTTCGACTATAAATGTTTGAATACGACGGCCTCCAGTGCTCCAAGCGGGGGTGGGGTTCCGCGCCGTGCACGCGATGTGGAACACAGGGAACGAGGGTGGTGAGCCTGTGGGGTGAATACGCGGGGGTTGTGAGCGTGGACGGGTACAGCCGCGTCTGCGGGTTCTCCGAGGATGGGATCCTTAAAGGGGGTTGACCGTGGAAAAATGAATAGAGTGACAGGTCGATCTGGGGGACGAAGGGATAGGGCGGAACGGAATTAACTGGCGGATTACGCGGTTTCACGGAGAGAAACGTCCAAGATGTTATTACGAGGGGGCGTAAGCTGGACGGAAGACGGAGATTGAATGACATTTTCCACGAGTATTTTGCCCGTTGGAAGGTCCCTCTCTGGACCCCATAGGGGATCGGATTTGGTCGCGCGGGGGTGGTGAAAGGGAGGCTTAAAATGGGAACAGTAACAGCGGCGGTTTTTGGTGGAGCATTACGAATCCCTGTATTATCTCTACCTTCATTTCGCTTTGACTTTGGGATCAAACATACATAAGGGAGGGTTGCCTATATCGTACCACTTAAGACATTCTAAGTTATATTTCATATTTGGTACTAATTTGAACGGAAATGACTATTGGATATTGGAGCGTGGTCTTTTAGGTACCTTCTATTATACGCTTAACCTTTTGTTCAGAACAAATTAATTTGTTATTAATCTTTTTGTCACATACTGTAAAAGGTACGATTTAGGCAACCGGTCTCCTAAATCGTACCTGCACTAAAAATAGTGTCAATAACAAATAGAGAAGAAACTATTCAATATGCAGTAATGATTATTATATAGTTACATATACATATGTATATGAATCACACACAGGCCGCAATAAACTATGTATATGATACATGTACATAACCTATATAACACACGAGTTGTCAAATCCTACTGGTACGATTGTAGTGGTACGATTTAGGAAACATGACCAATTTATTTATAAATATAAATTTAAACTTTATAATGAATGTAATATGTACTTAAAATGAATGTAAAATATTCTACATTAAACCCGCTTTTAGAGAAATACATAAATACAGGAGAAAATTGCATTGTTTGATTATTATCAGCTAAAATAAACTGGTAAAAAGTTACATCAATCATACCTGATTTTTTTAAATGCTTGTAGCACGCACAAAATAGGGTGTACGCTCGAAAGGTTTTGTTTCTATTTCTTATTTCGCATTTACTTGATATTTTTATCATCAGACGTCGTTTGTATTCATTAATTTTTGAGAAATTGATGCGGTACGATTTAGGTGACCGGTACGATATTGGCAACTCTCCCCTACGTCACCACGACTGGAAACGTTAATGATACCTCGCATTCCCTGCGTAGCAGCTCGTATCCAAGAATTCAAAGATCGAATACAATCATCTCTCACGCATGTAAACACCTCGGCTACATCGCCAATAAATTCCCCTTGCAACTTTGTTATCGAAAAGCCCAGTGGGGCATTAAACGTCGCCCGGCTCGGCCACCGAACACTCGGCACGGTGCACCGGTGGCATATCTCATTCGCCGAACGAGCGAGCACGCCGCTAATAATATTGCCATCGCGGCGCAAATGGAAACGTAACCGCGCGATCGGGTAGCAGAAACGGGCCGCGATAAAGCCCCGACATGCGTTATCGTCTGGCCACGGGACAGGGTGGTCGATTCAAGTGGAAAACCGGCGTCGCAACGATGTTCGTCGCTGGAGGCGACGATAAAACTATCTCGTGCAACTGAATCGGCCGACACAACAGGTTGCAGCCGTGGGGGCGAGCGATGCAGAGCGCCCGACAGGAGTGTTCATTAACTCGGATTACAACTTTGATCGCCGCGGGAATCATTCCGTTCCATCAGAGTAGCAACTCTGCCATGCCGCCGGCTCTCACCCCCAGCGCGCGTGTCTTTTGCGAAACCAAAGTGCCAGTGATTTCCGAGCTGGCAGCTGTAGCAACCTTATCCGCTCGATCTTGCCGCGAATGGCCCGTTTGACGATAAAGTTAACGAGAACCGCGCGACGGAATGGGGATCGTCCTAGCATTACGCGCGTGTCCGCCAACAATTCGCGCGGCTTTCGAGTGCTTCGGAGCTAATCGCTTCGATTTTCCGCGCCAAGTCGACACTCGCCGGGACGTCTTTTTGCTTGCCAGCGTAAACTGGAAGGTGTTAACTGGGTGGGTGAGGGGTAGGACGGTAGTTGCATATATTTGTCGCGTATTTATACGATCATTTTATTCCAATGCTGCCAGGGCGCGCCGCAAAGCTGCCGTCCAGATGCTGAAGCCTCGGTGCTACCATCTCGTTTGAAACGGCTGACGCTGGCGAGCATTTAGCGGTGGCAGCAATTGCGATACGCGGCTGAGTTCCCCGCGAAATAATAGGGAAATCGTATACAATGGCTGCTTTTCCGACAACGATGGGGGTTTCAGTTATTGTTCGAGGAATCGCGGTGAGCGGAGTCTCGAGTGGGATGCGTTTCGTTTTTTTCCAGCAGAGTGCACTGTTTGCGGGTCTCGTTCGCTTGGCTGAGGCGATAGAATGGACATTTCACTTGGCGCGGTGGCAGTCAAAGCAGGTGTATATTGTTCGTGATTGTGCGCGCAAGCAGAGAGGAGTATCCATATTCGACTTGCGAGAAGTGGGAACAGAGAGCTACCCGGTTCGTTACAGGAGTTCGATAATCGTCGTAGCATTGCGGCGCAATGGAGCGGAATACGCGTGGGTCACGGTGCAATTACGAGAGCTCGCAACCCCTTTTCCAAGACCGTGAACCCAATCTCCCGCGTCAGAATTTTTCACCTTGCAATCTTGACCCGGCAGGCTCCCCGTCGACCTCCCCAACGAAACTTCTCATTCAGGAACCCCGAGGCCAAAGACGGTGCAGCAACATGAGCACCAAGGAACCCGTCACACGCCGTGCCTGTCGGCTACGCTAAAAGACCAACGCGAAAAGCGGGGCCGTAAGAGAGGGTGGCGCGCGTTCTGAAAAGAGGTATCCTCTGAAGCATCGCGACAGGTGTCCGTCTTACTGCCGTTTCATGCCTGCTGCTTGTCATTTATTCACGCAGCATCTCGCGTCGCCGACATCGCACGGGGATTATAGCTTAAAGTTACACGGCGAATCGGTAGTAATCGTAGCATAAATGAAAAAGCAGTGGTCTCTACCATGTTTGTAGCCTTCAGAGAGTATTTGGTTTCCTAATGGTACCCTAAGACAGGGGTGGATTCTTATATAGGCTAAGTAGGCTAGGGCGGCAAAAATTGAAAACGTTTAAGCGCAGAGGCTTTGAGACAACTTTAAACACAATTCACCTTTCTTACATCTAGCAAATTAGAAATAACTCATATGTGAGTTGTCATGTTGAATTAATTTTAAGCCTATGGGCGCCACATCTCCAAATCCGCCCCTGCCCAAAGAGTATGCATATTATTAATATCAGAAAATACTAGAAACTGAGAAACAAAGACTATTCCTGACAACAGTGGGTACCTAAAGCGATTAGTGATACCATTTGAAATCCCTTCCCTCAATTCTTATCTAACCCAGACCTAAATTCAACCCCAATTTCCCGCGAGTCATTCAAAATACCTCAAACTGAATATTCCACGGAAATTGCCACTGTTTCGTAAAGTCTCCCCTCGTTAGAATAAATGCACTCCGCCGCGCCATCTCTCCCAGCATAACTCACAATGAAAATCCCGCATGTTTCCGCGCGCGAAATGAAAATTAATCGTGATCAACGTGTGTCCACGCGACAATTACCCGCCGCCGGCGTTCCCAGTGTTATCGGGCAGGGCGAGGGTGGCCGTCGTTATTATTACCAGTGTTAGCGGCCAGTAGCCAGCGGCTGTCGGTGCACGTTGCAACGAGATCGTGCCGGCGGACCCGCAGTCAATATCGATGGTCGAAAATAATTTATCGGTCGGCGGACGTTTCCGCGGCGATCGTTTAGGCCCGAGGGGCGGGAGGGGGCCTGAACCACCGCACGGAATATAAATGGCGCCGCGTGATTCCCATGCAGAACGCGCGCACCCCCGACAGTCCCGGACGCGTTATTTCGCCGTGGCCAAACGAGATCGTTAATAAACGATACGCTTTATTGTGATTTATGCCGATGGTGCCCGCGTTATGCGCCGTCGTTGACGGGGCACATACGAGCGGATGCGACGAAAGTTCGTTCATTTCAGAGCCGCCTGCGTCATGGGACGACACGATCTTGGGGGTCCCGAACTGTTCTCGCGCGGGAGATAAATTATACGTTATTTCGTAGCCTGGATTTATATTCTTCTAATCCGTTTTACTTTACGGTCTCGGAGGTATCGGGGAATACGCAGAGCTTCTTCTATGAGTGATGTCCCAAAGATGTGTGATAGCTTGCCAGAGCAATGCCACTTATTCTTTGATCCTGCAAAAATTGGACTTCCTTAGCGTATAAATGTTCTTCCCCTTATGCACGATTGAGAGTGCGCAAATTCCATGGCCAGCGGTAATGTTAATTGCAATGGTAGAAGCAAAACGCCACTGATTCGTCCCCATAAAAACATGCTTTCATTAAAATGGCACGCACGCAAGTGTGGCTTTTTCGTCCATCTGCGTGAGCGTTTCTAGTTTTTCTCGCGCACGTGCAAACCCTCCTCCTCGCGGATAGATCGCCCTTTAAAAATCACGGCTGGCGTAATTGCTCGAAAGATAACGATTCCTTTGAGCGCGATCTTTGTTTATTGCTGGCTAGAAACACGGGCTCGCCGGCGTTCTTCTGGCGTCCCTCAAGGCTCGCGGTGTTAAGACGGCAGACGCTCGCTCGCGGGCACACCGGCGCTAACAAAAGGTAATTAGTTTAGAGTAATTAGCTGCTCGACCTCATCCCTTTGCCGCCGCTCCTCCTCCCATACCGATCTCGCCGTGCCGCGGCCTTCTCACCGTGAAAACCGAGCGCCTGTAAAACGCTCGCCTGTGAAACGCAATTGCGCCATGCTTCTTGTCCCTTAATGAGACTACGGCGAATCTCGTCACGCGGAACGCTGATTTCCTTCGAATCTGCTCTACGAGCCACGAAAAACACGGGGAGAGAAGTTTACGATACTAGCTGTCGCGTCTCGGGCTCAGATTTTGTACCATTTCATTTTTTAAATTGGACAGCGGAATTTAAAGTGCCTGGGGCGTTGGAAAATTGGAATGTCAGAAGGTCTCCGGAACATCCCCAAGTTACCTTTATTCGAAGAATAATTTCATCCTGACGTGGCGAATTTTTGGTATGAAAACGGGCGACTGTTGAGGAGAAAGGAGTCGAGGACACTATTTACATAAAACAGCACCGGTGCCCCTTAAAAGAAGCCTTCGCGGAGGCTGTAACTTAGCCCGAGACACTGTATTTAATTAAACGTCCGGGAATAAAGGCGTTAATTAAAGCTGCCGTCCATTATTTCCTGAAAAGGGCTGTGTCCCCCGTCTGCGAGGTAAATCTAGAACGCGTCTACCTCCGCGCGACTAAGGGCAATAATTCACGGTGTCCTCTTTCTGGAAGAGTCGCATGAACCCAGTGCTCAGTGATCTTGCAGAAGTGGTTAAATGGAAGCGGAAGAGACGCCTGTGATTATTGCCGCGGATTCGGGGCGGATCGTGGGCACACGTCAGTGGAGCAACTCTGTACGTGACTAGGCGAGATGGCGTAATGGGAACGGCTCTAATCGATACGCAAGCAGCTAGCAGGCGATCCTAAGACAGCGCGGCGACACTCTTTATCCTAACTATTATTCCTAATTAGCGTGGATAGGTCGTTCACCGCCAGTGGCTCGCTCGGCTCCAGCGACTGCACTTTATAATCTCAAGTTCAACGAGCGGAATTAGTTAGCGCAACGTCGAAAATTAGTGACGTCGCTCGTACGAGAGGAAAAGGCCACTTTCATTCTCCAGCGGATACCACCTTCGCTGGTATCCTCCCACCGGCAATTCATTTAGAAGCGATTGCCTCGCGAAAAACGATTTCAATACAGCGCCTCGATAATACTCTCTCTCTCTCTCTCTCACTCTCTCTGCGTGTAAAATATTCAGACGGGAGGAGGAACTTTGAGAAAATGTTTTATGCATACATTTCGCGAACCTTCGCCCTTGTTTGCATCCCGGTGCCCTTTTCCCTATAACATTTCCCCCCGCCATCCACTTTAGTGGCTTCCCCTTTCGCCCAACCCGACTTGCCCCCGAGGGGGCAATCTACCCTCCCGTTTTCCCCGACGAAAGAAATATCAGGGATTCAGGAGCACCGCGGAACTTGGATCGGTGTAATTGGACCGTTCTTTCTGGGCATCGACGTGATCGTGGAAAGGCAGAAGCTGGCGGAAAGCAGCAATTTTCTTTAAATTTTAGAAAAGGCCTTCATCTTTCAATTTACTGGCGGGGAAATCTTTCTCCTCTCCGTTAGGGGTTTCCCCTATTTCGCACTCGGTACGCACTTATTTCGGGACGTTAATGAATGCGACCAACCACCAGGCATGCTACTGAGTCCTCGGCACGTACAGAATTATTCGCGCGCTGTTCTAACAATTTATTGTCACCCTCGCGTCTCTCACGCCAAACTCTTTAATCAAAGCCAGCTGGTTCTACGTGTATCTACTATCGATTCAACTCGACCATTTCAGCGGCGACCATTTTATCTGCGACGTTTTACGGGGCCCATGAAAGTGGGCTGACTCGCCCGGGCCCCTTCTTATCTGGTCCCCGAGGTGCATTAAACGCGACGAACGACGTCCGATGCTACTCTAATTCCTGAAAGCGAAGCTTTCCATGCTCGTTTACGATCGCGCCGAAACCACGAATCGAACCTCGGGGGGGACGTAATTGGGTTTTCAGCCGTTCTATGGCGATAATTTGCACGCGTGCACGCATCAAATCGCATTAAACGAGCGCACACACGCGCCACGTTATCGTCCCATTACGCTAATTGAACGTGCGTTTCCTATTATAGAACGCAGCATGGATACGATATCGGAGGAATAGTCTGGCGACATGGTAACGTGGAGTAATGGAAGGGAACAAAGCTTCCTTTTTGCCTTGCACTTGGGAGATACGAGCAGAGGCGACTTTAATTGGCATAATGTCAGTTTAAATAGAAATCTCGCGGATGTGCCAAAAAAAAAAAATGGCGCACCGAAAGGTCCACGGTACTTTCCCTCGGTTGACTATGTCAATGTGGGTGTCACTAACTTTCGTCTGCAGAAGAAACACGTGGTTCTGCCACGTGTGGCTCTGGTAAGTGTCTGCATGTGACCGAAGGGAGATTGGAACACACTTTTGGCGCGATTGTTCTTGTGGAATGATTATGTTTGCCATTGAATGGGGGGAAGAATCGATCTGTGCGATGGAAGGAGTTCCTCGCATGATAGTCTCGAGTTCGAATATCCTGAATACCATGAGACCAACAGAACACCAACTGGATTCGTATCACTTTAAGGGCTTACATACCCTTGTCAGGTGCGAAAATAGGGTCATTTTTATGATTTTTTTTTTCATATAAAGAATGCACCTGTCATGGGCGTGTAACCCCTTAAGGGGACTAGGCAGTCAGATCGCTCGAAAATCAAGTATTTTTTGCGAATTATTTACAAGGAGATGAACACAAATTGTGACTAGTACGTTCGGGTAATGTTTATTAATACTATAAACAGTAAAAAAGAAATGATTTGAATATTATATACATATGTATGACAGCGCTACAGTCGTCTGATATGTAGGCGTTTTTTTGGAGCCGCTGTAATTTTGCAGTGATTCTGGCCGTAAGAAATTTAATTGTGAAATATCCTCTGAAATTTATACTTTGTCGTGGCCCCTATTCTGCCCTGCACCTATTCAAAAAGGAAAAAAATCAAAATTATAGGAATGGTGGCTGCAAAACGGCAAATTTTAAAGAAACGTCATTTTTCGCCAGGGAAAGTGCCATTCTATTTTTTTTTTTTTTTTTTTTTGACAAACCAGGAGTTTTTACAGACTAATGCGTAGGTCCAGGTCGTAACTAGACATGTTTCATATATGCTGAATTTTTTTCAAATCGACTGATACCTCCGTTTTTTCCCAATCACTGCAAAACGAAGAGGAAATATGATTCCGAGAAAAACGCGCTTAAAGTTTCGAAAGAGGAATCTAGTCTACCTGCGTGCGCGCAGAAACGGTTTATGGCGCGCTCGACCTTTTCGGCTGTAAAATCCTCAATTTTGCGAATTTTAACATAAACCAAACGGCATTTTAATCGGGAAGGGTGGTACTTTCGACAAATGCAACAAAAAAAATCGAGTTTCTGACTGCCTAGTCCCCTTAAGTAGTATCATTAACCGACTGCAAAAAGGAGGAGGTTATAGATTCGACCCGTTTGTATGTTTTTTTTTTATGTTTGTCCCCTCATAACTCCTCAGCATATGGACCGAATTTTGATGATCTTTTTTTTATTCGAAAGAAGGCGATGCCCCGGTGGTCCCATCCTACACTGCATCAACATTGGCCTAATATTTTGCCAGTTATGGTTAATAATAAAGACTATTGTCACCTAATTATTATTATTTTATGTACGTACGCGCATATCTCCTCAGCATGTTGTGTCAATATATATAAAACTAAAAAGTTAAAAATAAAAAAATTTTAAAAAAATTAAAACTGACTTCAAAAATATAAAATTGCACTAAAAAGTTAACAATAATTTTTTCCCTTATTTAATCTACGAGTCTCATATTTTTTAAGTCGGTGCCTCGTCATTTGCACTGTGTAAATCTGGCGCCGGCTTAAAAAATATGAGAGTCGTAGATTAAATAAGGGAAAAAATTATTGTTAACTTTTTAGTGCAATTTTATTTCTTTGAAGACGGTTTTAATTTTTTTTAAATTTTTTTTCTCTTTCTCCTTCTAACCTATAGAATACCTACCCCACGAAATTTTACATCGCTTCCGAATCACCCTGTACGAACCCAGAAAGAGCCTTCTAGCTACTACCATCCGCAGCTTCGGCCAGGAAATTGCAGCGACGCGTCGCGACAGTGCTCCGCGATGGGACAAAGACAGAATCGAAGTGATCCGAGGAGGGGTAGAACAGCATCCGTTGGAGATTCTGATCTCCGGTTCTAATGATATTTAGAGGTGGTTCTGTTCGCGGATGCATTGAAATATCGAAACGGGTTCTCTCCTCGTCGCGGTTGAACGACGAAGGTGACCAAGCGCGCGATCCGCGGACGGGGCGGAAAAGAAACGAAATGAATTCCGCCTCGGCGGGCAATCGCAATCGCAAGGGCCGAGTTAACGGTAATACACGCGATGATACGAAGGACGTAGCCACGAGAAGCAATTTATATTTCTCCCATCCCTCCGTTCTTTTTTCTCTCCCCCTTTTCGCGGCCGCCTAGAGCCCGAGGATTATTCACCACCGTCCGGCGGCTCGGTCACGTTCCCATCTCTGGTTTAGATTCTTTTACCTCTTTCGCGTGGCACGACCGTCAATCCTATCATCCAACACGCGGAATCGATTGTTGCAGCGAAACGCCGAGGTGTAGGGGCGAAATATTGTTGCCGCGATCCGATGCCCACGTTAAATCTACGTGAATTATTCTTGTTCCAAGGAAATTGGAAAGTGCGCGTCGCGGGGGAATAATTAGAGAATCTACTGTTGGTAGAGTGAAGTTAGTCTCTGGATCAAAGGGAATACGGGGAGCTTTGAATAGAAACAAGAAGCGTCCGCAATCAACGACTGATCAATAGAATAAACGGTAAATAGAAAGGATTACTGTCACTGCTCGAAATATTTCCACGAGCCAAAGGTGCTCGTCGAAGGACCTCCTACGTTCTAGTCTAAAGATCATCGACCGAGCATGACGGGTTGCTGGATAAAAAAACCTCCTTCAGGGCGAGGAACGTGTCGAGCGATACGGGGAATATATCCTAGGCGACGGATTAATTAGTCACAGTTCAACATGCCAGTGTACGTGTATCTGGCGAACCATCGTCGACTCTCAGAATTCGGGGAACCTTCCTTACGCCTCGCCCGTGATAGGATTCTTCCACTCGCCCCGAACGGCGCGGATATACATCGCCGTGGTCGCCAGGACCAGATGCAGGCGACGCGTGAGAGAGATTGGGAGATCGCTGGAAATGCAAATTTGATTCGCCGGGAAGGAGATGTGCCCGGGCAAAAAGCAGTTCCGTGTAAATGCGGTCGCGAGGATTAAGCGCGCGCAAGTGTCATTTAGGACGGCCGGGATGAAAACGACGCCCGCGGAACCGTTAATTCGGATGAGCGCTACTCGTTCCTTACGAGGCCTGGCTCGTGTCCGTGTGAAACTCTGACCCCAGCGAGCCGTTTCGCGGATATATGGTAATTTCCAGGCGCGGATTACGGTTACGGGCTTCCGAGTAGCTTCTATATTCGATGTAGCATGTGCCCATACACGATGAATAAATTGTGCGTCAGTCAGATAGGTGGCGGATAAATTGAATCCTTTGTGGCGTAATAATCGTTGCACGAGTCACGTGTCTTTATAGGGGAGGGTTGCCTATATCGTACCACTTAAGACATTCTAAGTTATATTTCATATTTGGTACTAATTTGAACGGAAATGACTATTGGATATTGGAGCTTGGTCTTTTAGGCACCTACTATTATACGCTTAACCTTTTGTTCAGAACAAATTAATTTGTTATTAATCTTTTTGTCACATACTGTAAAAGGTACGATTTAGGCAACCGGTCTCCTAAATCGTACCTGCACTAAAAATAGTGTCAATAACAAATAGAGAAGAAACTATTCAATATGCAGTAATGATTATTATATAGTTACATATACATATGTATATGAATCACACACAGGCCGCAATAAACTATGTATATGATATATGTACATAACCTATATAACACACGAGTTGTCAAATCCTACTGGTACGATTGTAGTGGTACGATTTAGGAAACATGATCAATTTATTTATAAATATAAATTTAAACTTTATAATGAATGTAATATGTACTTAAAATGAATGTAAAATATTCTACATTAAACCCGCTTTTAGAGAAATACATAAATACAGGAGAAAATTGCATTGTTTGATTATTATCAGCTAAAATAAACTGGTAAAAAGTTACATCAATCATACCTGATTTTTTTAAATGCTTGTAGCACGCACAAAATAGGGTGTAAGCTCGAAAGGTTCTGTTTCTATTTCATATTTCGCATTTACTTGATATTTTTATCATCAGACGTCGTTTGTATTCATTAATTTTTGAGAAATTGATGCGGTACGATTTGGGTGACCGGTACGATATTGGCAACTCTCCCCTACGTGGAATGCCACGCGAAAGTATGATAGAAACGTACCTCCGCCAGTGTTACCATTCACCGGAAAAATTGGAGCCAGCCGAAGTGTTCGAGCAAGGACCGTAACCACCTCTCGTGAACCTTCCCCATTGGGCACAACGCTTCGCGACAAATTATCGTGTCAATTATCGCGCAACGACAACCTGTTCGCGCGCATCTGGCCCAATTTCCTCGACCAGTTCAATTACGTCACTCGTCGACGGCCCAAATCCCCCTCTCGGTCCGCCAAAACGGCTCGCCGGCACAGGCGTGGCGCCTTTTAACTTTAATCAGCTCGCACAAGTTTTGCGTCTTAAATCGTGCCGAGTTAGCGTGCCACGAAAGGCGAAACCGGCTTCGACGACGCTGGTCTCGACGTCCTCCTAATTCCCTTTTAATTCGAGGCCCCGCTGACCCGACGACCGCGGACTCGGAGGGGGTCAGAACGCGCGGCATAATGGCCGTGGAGACACTTATCCGTGCGAATTTCGCGGAGCAGCGGCAAGTACCGTTTTCCCGTCAGGCAGGCGAAGAAATTAATCGCACGAGCGACACTCGAGGATATGGAACGGACTAATTATTCGTCCCGTCCCGCGGGTCGTTAATTTTTCTTTACAGTTACGACGCTGTTTTTAATCCGGTGGCCACGGTTTCGCGAGGCCACGACCGTGAACTTGGGCTAGAAACACGAGGTGAATTGATTGAAGTGGAGGATCCGAACTGTTCTGGTCTGACAGTGTCCGCGATCTTTTGACGTAAATTTTTAATGTCAAAACTTGTTTATTATAACCTTTCAACATTTTTCCCTTATTCTGCAACATCTTAGCTTTCACCTAATTAAGTAATCAACTCGAGATTCGATATGCTTTGAAATTTATTTCGAAGCGGGAGGAGTTGTAGGCTTCGTTGAGCCAAACAGTTCAATAAAGAAGAACCGAAAGGACCCACTGATAAGTGCTAAAACCGATCGTGTTACGCGTTACACCCTGAACACCTGAACAGATGTACCCCGTGGAAAGTATATTACTACAACGCCCCATAAAATGCAGCAGAAACACCCCTAACTCAGCCAGGCCCTTGGATCCTTTAAACTACACGAATCGTCCATACGTTGGGGCAGAATTTCGCCTTGCAAATTTCCCCGCGGCGACTATTACCGATATCGTGTTACAAGGTGGAAGCAACGCCAGCTTATCAGGTCGCGGTGTTCATAAAAAGAAGGAAACATTTCGGGCGGGAAGGGCGTGGAGAAAAGGGAGTGGGACACCTCCGAAAAGAGGAACGAGCCGCGATACAACAGCTTCGACCGGATCGAACACGGACTACCGAGGTGTGCAGCGGTAGGGTATCAAAAGCGTCCTTTATTTCGGCACCGGGACACGCCACGGTTGTCAGCAGGACCCTCTTCTATCGCGGCTCCTCCGTCGGGGTAACTTTATACACGGGATGATATTCCCTCCTCCCCGAAACCCCGACCTGATAAAGCTGCCTGGCAAAAGTTCTGCAGATAGAGGTGAATTTATTCTGCCTCCCTTGCCCAGAAACAAAAAAAAAAAAGAAGAAGAAGAAGAGGGAACGAGTCGACGGACCGTAGGAAGATAATTGAAATAGTACCGGGGGAAGATGCTGAAGGGGATTGCAATGAATGGGACGGGGACATCGATGAAGTTCGGGGACTTGAATTTAGACGTCAACCGGCGATAATACGCAAGAGTGTTTTACATTATCTTCGAAAGTTGGAAAGTCCGGTGTCCTGAAAAGGGAACGAAAAATCTCGGCACACCTCTCTCCAGCGACTTAGTAGCGACGGCAGAAAAATGCTGGGCAACTTAAATGAAGTGGAAGAAAAGAAAGAAGCAATGCAGACGTTCTCAGGGATTGCCTTGGTCCTTTTGTGTCTGATTTGAGAGAAAAATATCCCCCGGCGAGGCGGGGGATGTGGACGAAGGGGCGACGACCACGTAGTACGCAGAAAATCCGGCCCCCAAGCGAGGGGTTCGATAATAAATATGCAAAAAGGAGGAGCGGCGATGCCGTAAATAAAAATGGCAGGCTTGCGTGCCGCCATCTCTCCGAGGAAGAATCAGGGCCCGTGAAATAAAAGGACGAACGGGGGCCAGGGGCGCAGCTGAGAAAGGAACCGAGGATGGAACGAAGGAACGGACGGCGAGAAAGAGGGAGCGACGGAGGAACGGTACGCAGCCGGGGGGACGTGTCCCGGTAATCTCTTGATTTAGTTCGACTTAGGGCTGCGAAACATGTTTGGCCGGGTCACTTTGTCGGCCCTTTCGGAGTGGCGAGGGCGATGAAGATACGGGGCGAGAGAAGAAACGCGGGGAAACGGCTGGAGAATCGACGAGCCGCGATATCGCACCGACGGACGTCTTTATTTATAGAAGCTTCGACCCGGGTCGGGCTAAATTTGGAAGTGTCGATTCCGTTCGGCGGTCGGCCAGGTGAGTCCCTGTCGAAGGGACGAGGCTGGGTGAAGAAGGGAGAAACAAGGGGGACTTGGAGAACTTCTCTAACTTTATGACTAGCGATTATTTCATTCTTCGTTAATGACTTCCTTAAGGGGTTAGGCCACCTTGGACGGAGCAAAATTGCAGTCATTTTCGGCATTTTTTTTAGGAAGATAATAAAATAAACAGGAAATTTAATATGAAGCCTGTTATTATACTACTTTCGCCGGAAAAAAATCGTATTTTTTTTTCTTACAAAATGACGGCGGTAGAGCCGTGATACGCAAGATCTTGTGGAGCGATGTTTTCCACGGTGTTCAATCTCACGGCTATACCGTTTGACTTAGAACAAAAACCAAAAAGCTTTATATTCTGCATGCCTAAAACTATGGAAGTACGTAGCGGTTTTGCGATATCTTGAATATGTTCTGTGCAATTGACACTTTTAGGGTAAATCCGGGACACGCGGTCGACCTAATATAAAATGGCTATTAAAACTAATATAGATATTACTTATTTTATCAGAACAAACCTAATATGTTCAGAATTTTATGCCGATTCAGAAAAACTGGTCGATATTTGCTTTGAGACACTATTTACTGTAAATCGGGTTGAAAACTGAAGTCATGACATCTGACCACCTCACCCGAGGTGCCGGGATAAATGGTTTTCGTCGTTGGCAGAGACCCCTCACATAATTATTCATGGAAAATTAACAAAGGATAAAGCAAAATTATTTATGAGTGAATACAACTACGGATTCATTGATATTTAATTTGTTTACGCTAAACAAGTAAAGAACACATGAAAGAAAAAGTGAATTAGGGTGACTGTACCTAATATCGCCAGTGTTCCTAATATCGCCACTCTATATATCTCTTAAAGTAAGCTCTAAAATTTATCGGTTATGCACTGAATTAGTACCTAAACATATGTAGGAAGACATACTATAATTGCAGCATCATGTGATCAACAATTACAGAAAGGGAAGGATTTTAGAGAATCTTAATAGTGTAAAAATTTATTGGACTATCACAATTTTACGCCACATTCGGAGAAGGTAAGTCTAATAAATCTGTGAATGCAAGAATATCTACTAGAAATACCTAATTAATGATGTACTTAAGAAATAAAATCGATTCAAATATTTTTCGTAATGAAAATAGCGTTTTTCTTTTAGCAGTATGCGTGTTCTCAATACCGCCTACCGGAGAACAATGGTTTCGATGCAATGCTTGTTACAGGTGAGGTCACGAAATGTGCGGAGCAACCGAAATAAAATTTATTTGTCCAATATGTACATCGGAACGTAAAAAATAAAATATTTTAAAAACATATATTTTCAAATTTCTATATTATTCTAATAAAAATGAAATCAAAGATGGATAAAAAGACATTTATAGAGCAAGAAATAATAAAAGTACATGTGAAAATGACTTTAAAAACTCATATATACATGAATTAATCAATATTTCTTGAGTAGGCGATATTAGGTACACTTTTTTCAGGACCCGATTTTTGCATGTCTTACGTTTTTTCAGTCCTAATTAACAATTTGTAGGTTTCAACGATTCTAACATATGCCACAGGAAAGATGAATAATTTCTCTTTACTTTGAAACGAACTGCATGGAAAAATATCAATTATTATTCAATCGACAGCGATTTAACTTTTGCCTGGCGATATTAGGTACAGTCACCCTACCTACTGGCGATTAGCAAGGCAAATGAATACAAAAGTGAATAAATAAACTAAATAAACAAAAATAATAATAAAATAATAATAAAAAATAAAAAAATAAACGAAAATAATAAAAAAATCATAACTCGACCATCTCACCTTTTTGCAGCGAGACATGGTCTTTTCGTTAGCTTTGAGAGGAAGAGTTAATATGGCCAAATACTTTGGCTGCATTGTCCCTCAATGTCTCTACTATCTTATTATTCCAAACATTAAAGGAAAATAAACTTAGAAGTATATTTTAAATACTATTCTGTACAACCGCTGTTTGACAAAAGAGGTTAAATGTAACATCAGTTTCCCTTTTATAGCCTATAAATCCAGAAAACCACAGAAAGAAGCAAAATAACGCTATTCATTCAACTATTTGGCTTCTAGAGAAATAATTGGTCTGCACTTTAATGCATTTTTACGTATAGACTCTGAAATATAGCGACACGACCAACTCTCCGGCCCGACCGCGTCTCCCGGATTTACCCTATAAAAAAAAATGCACTTTTTCTCTCCATGGTCACCATTTCGAGACAAATTAATGTTTCTGGATTTCCCTACGTACTTCCATAGTTTTAGGCATGCAGAAAATAAATCTTTTTGGTTTTTTGTTCTAAGTTAAACGGTATAGGCGTGAGATTGAACACCGTGGAAAACGACGCTCCACAAGATCTTGCGTATCACGGCTCTACCGCCGCTATTTTGTAAGAAAAAAAATACGATTTTTTTCCGGCGAGAGTAGTATAATAACAGGCTTCATATTAAATTTCCTGTTTATTTTATTATCTTCCTAAAAAAAATTCTGAAAATGACAGCAATTTTGCTCCGTCCAAGGTGGCCTAACCCCTTAACCGGCTTGGGGACCTATATGGTGGCGGAATTTGGTATCGAAATTTTTCCAGGATATATAATAGTTGTTTCGGATGCTGATTTCAAATTTGTGGTCATTGTTGCAAAAACAAAAACTGAGTTTCTCTGCTGTAAACGTAAACCCAATGTTTCGAGATTTATGCCATTCAGAATTTTGCTACAACGGCCACAATTTTGACATCAGCACCCTCAAGAACTCCTAAAATATCATTTTTACTTTCAATCTACGTAACTAGTGACTGCTTTTGCATGCTTTGCAGGTTTCAAAACATTACTTTCTTTTACAATATTTAAACCCCAGTGGCAACTAATATGGAAAAGTAAGTTCTGCGATAACCGTGGGACCTTCAAACTTGAATAACACTGTACTCTCGAATAAGGAGCACGATTAATACCTGCGTCCGGAAGTCATTGAAATTTCGATGCCAAGTGAGAAAGAATAAAATTGATTAACATTTCCTTATTTCGCATCCCGTTATTCTCGACTCGGCCTCGTTCGCTGGCCAAAAATCTCGGCACAGCGACGCAGCAACTGGCGATCCATCGGCGCGCTGTATCGATCAGCCGGCTCGATAGATCATCTCGGTGCGCGTTTAACGAGCGAGCCGTACAGGCCCGGGGGGATGTATAACGTGCACGCTGCTCACCTGTACTCGCTGTCGATGACGATCCTGCTTCCGCTGCCGCCTCTCCAGTTCCTCTTTTCTCTCGATCAGCGACCTTATCTCGACCGCGGAGACGGGCGCGGTGGTATCCTCAGGCACGTCCGCGCACGAGGGTAATCTCCTCAGGGTGGAAACGGGCTCGTCCTCGTCCTCGCTGTAACTTTCTACCAGAAGCTCCGAGTCGCTCTGGAAAGCGAATCAAGAGTTTCGTTTCAGCCAATTAGTCGCGGCAGGCGTGTGGGGCTGCTGGGATTGCTAGCAATTTCCAACTAAATGTTCCATCCCTCCCTTATACTCCCTTGCTTTATGCATTTCATTCGATTACCGGCGCGTATTATGTATGTATTTCCCGGAGAATTATTCTTGGGGTCCAGAATGAAACTCTTTGTTGACCAGGCGTGGCAAGGAAAATCTGTGACGTCTGACTTAGGGACTGCAGCCGGGGGGTGTTTAATTTACTCCAAGTTCCTGGAGGAGTTTAGTTACCTGCTCCGGGGGTGAACTCGGTGAACTGGTGCTGGAGGTTTCCACCACCGAGACGTACTCGCTGACACCTGTCTCGCTCTTCTGCAACTTCAATACCGGCGTCTCCAGACCGCAGAGGAACACTTGCCCGAAAAACAGAATCTTGTTTATCCTGAGGCACACTTGAGCGACTTCCTGGAACACATCGCGAGGGCCAGAACTTAGTGGAGGCCGCGCCAAAGTAAGGGGGTACAGGGGTCTGTTAAAGCTTCAATTGCAACTGCGCTCCAACTTCGAGCTGACGCTTTTAATTAAACTGCTCCACTGGGAGGAACTTTTTTCATGTATATATCAAAGTGAGAAGCGGCAGACGGTGCAGGTGTTCTTGATATTGTTAGTGGAGGTGAAGGTATAGATTTCAGTGGTGGGCTTGGAAAAGTTTGGGTGTAGTTCGATCAATGTTTTGGGCGTAGTATTCAAATACTTGCTTGTGGTATGTGTGGCATAATAGAATTAGTGCTAACCATGTCTTCAGTCTTCTCGGCGTAGCAAGGGTCCTGAGGATTCGACATCAGAGGCGTGAATCCTGCCAGGGTAGTGTCTTCTGGCAGTTTGACCAGTTCTAGTTCTGAAACAAAATTAAGCACGATTTTTTAGAAATTGACAATTTAAATTGCGAAACCATCGCCTCTTTCTGTGATTAGAAACTTCGTGAGTTGCTAGGTAAGAGATAAGTACCTATAATTGCAGGTGTTTAACTCAGAAAATTCGATGGATCATTTCGAAGTGCTTCGAGATCCTCTATCGGATCTTCAATTTCCATCGCATTTGGTGGAAATCATTTTTAACCGACTTCAAAAAGGAGGAGGTTATGTATTCGACCCATATGTATGTTTTTTTTTGTTTTTTTTTTATGTTTGTCCCCTCATAACTCCTCAGCATATGGACCGATTTTGATGATCTTTTTTTTATTCGAAAGAGGATGGTGCCCCGTTGGTCCCATTCTACGCGGAATCAATATTGGCCCAATATTTTACCCGTTATGGTTAATAATAAAGTTGTGTCAATATATATAAAACTAAAAAGTTAAAAATAAACAAAATTTAAAAAAAAAAATTAAAACCGACTTCAAAAAAATAAAGTTGCACTAAAAAGTAAAAAATAATTCTTTCCCTTATTTAATCTACGACTCATATTTTTCAAGTCGGTGCCTCATCATTTGCACTGTGTAAATCTGGCGCCGGCTTAAAAAAGATGAGTCGTAGATTAAATAAGGGAAATAATTATTTTTTACTTTTTAGTGCAACTTTATTTTTTTGAAGACGGTTTTAATTTTTTTTTTAAATTTTGTTAATTATAATCGCAGTATCGTGGATTTCTCTACGCTCAACGACTTCCCGAAAATTGCGCTCCCAGCGAACGTTGGATGAAAGAGCCGCATAATGAGACATACAGCCCGTTATCATGCAAATGTCAGCGGAGTGCATCGGCGACAAGCACTCAGCAGCAACTAGCAGGGAGTGGCAGGGCGTTCCGGTTGATTCAACTTAAGGAGGCTTAAGGATATTCAACCTGTCGAATGACACACTTGCGCGATCGATGAGTTTCGTCGAGTCACTCTGCAGCGCGCATACCTCGCCCCCGTCGATCGCCGATAATGGAACAATGTAACACATGGGACAGGGCGAGATTTCTCTCGTATGAAATATCTTCGACGATTCCACTTCTTCCGCGGGTTCGTTTTGCTTGGAGGGGAACAGGCGGATACCTTTGGAGATACTAGTCAAAAGGAGCTGACTATGGTTGGAAGACAGTCAACTAAGTGCTACGGGACCACTAGGGAGCTATCCCCTATCACGGGCATAGCGACCAGTGTCAATGATTTACAGGTGATATCAGTAATATCTGTATATTAACCTGAAATACTTATTATAGGGTAGACCGGGGGCGGTAGTAACACTTTGACTTTGGAATACGATTACGCAAAAACTATTACAGTTACAACAAAAGTTTTTTTACGAAAATGTTACTTATTTATCTGACATTATTTGAGCCACAACAGTTTCGCTGTATGTCAAGTAATATTCCGGTTATTAATAAAAAATGAGAAGCGGAGAAAGTGTTACAACCGTCCCTGACCCTGGGTCGGTTGTAACACTGCATGGAGTCGATAGTAGCACAAATATAACTTTACAAAATTAAAATATTTATTGATTTAAATTATAATAATAAATGAAAAAAGTAAAATCTATAATAAATTATGTGGTATCGCAATTGTGGCGGAAATAAAAGGCGTTTTGGCTGGTGCATTCTTCATCTGCTCAATCCTTACATTCAGTATATTGCACCCATTTTTCATTTGGTTTGCTTGTGCTATGCTATATGATTTCATGCAAATAAGACAATATTATTCGCCTTCTTTGTCCCTATTCGGTTCTGTTGCGGTAAAACCGACCCCGACTGCCGATGTTACAATCGCCCCCGACCATGCTTTTGAACTTAAATTATAAATTTTGACTAACGAGACGCTTAAAAGTGCCAAGTAACGATCAATATTAGTTTAAAAAAGGTCGAATTACAGATTAAAAAATCGAACAAGCACATACTTGCAAAGGGAGTGTTTATATTACAATTTTAAGTCAGTAAGGAAAAGTTACTTTAGGGTATCGAAAAGTTGTTTTCTTCACTATCCATGTCTATTGCGTATCTGTACACTTAGGGCATGGATGTGTATATTCCAAATGTCATTCTTCATCATATATCCAAAATTGGTGTTAATATCTATTATATGTTTTGAGATATTTAGCGTGTTACATTCGCCCCCCCTGTTACTACCGCCCCCGGTCTACCCTATGGTTAGATATACATTTTACTACACGACACTGTGTATATCAAGTTACGAGTTCGTTCTTATGAAATTCTATGTTAATTTTTAAACTTGCCTCATTAAAATTCTGCAATGATTAATTTTCTATTAATTTTTTCTCCTCTCAAAAACTGCTCGGCACGTTAGCAATTCGAGAAATATTATTTATAAATTTTTGAAGAATTCTAGTGTTAAGCGTCATCAAGTACCACTAGTAATGTGTCCTCGCGTCTTTAGCAAATCACTAGTAATTAATAAATGGAAGCTAAAACGAGCCACATCGTCGAGTTTTATTCTCCCGCGCCGCGCCGCGCCGCGCCGCCAGAAAATGAACAACTTCGAAAGAAGAACTTCTGTTCCCCGGATGAGTAATAGCTGAAGCCCAGCCCCGCCTTCTTTCAGCGGCCTGTAGGATGGGGAAGCGCGTAGTGTTTCATGCAGGACGGGGATGTTCATGCAATAATTAACACAGGAAACAGTGAAACGAGCATGGGCACTTATCCCCCAGAAAGCATCTCGGGTATCGCGTCACGAACGGCGAGATCCATCGCGTCGTTAGCCGGCCGGAGCAACGATACACCACTTAACGCCACGACACCGATTCGGAATGCGCATTAACAACGTTGCACGCGAAATAGAGAGCGCGATTAGGTTTCTATAGATTTCTTTTCCCGGCCGGCGCGGGCGGGGGACGGATGGAGGGGAAGCCAGCCCGGGCTTAATCTACCTCATGCGAGGTCCTCCCGGATGATCAATTGCGAGAGGCTGCCAGGCCTGATCCTCCTAACTCGATCCTCCTCACGTTCCGCGCGAGTGCCCAGGCGATACTGACCCTGAACTTCGTGTAATATTCGCGATAAATGCATCCTGCCGGTGTAAAACGATTCGAGCGATGCCACGCTCTGCTCCGCGCGCGGATATTAATGACCCTGGCATAGATTCGAAACCGGTGGACCAGGCCGATCTGTAATCCCCCCGCGAGCCCCCTCGATCCCAAGCGAACCGGACCGTCCCCGGCGCGATACTAAATCGGCACGGACGGCATAGGAAGCGGGCGAAACATAGTCGTTTTTAATTGGACAGGATCGATCGGCGCGTGAACCGGCTGTTAAATCATCCGGCTCCGAGCGAAACCGATACGTCTATATATCGTTCGGGGGCGGCCCCGAGCAGCTCCGCCAGCGGAATGCGCGATTACCAAGCGACACTGTAATTTTCCATACAGCCCGATGAAAATCCCAATTATCCCGCGGGGGAGTTGACTGGGCGACGGAGGGGTCGTTGGCTGGATGATAATGGCTGAGCAACTGTTCTCCGATTTCCGACAGAGGGTGACTCTTATAGGGTAGTTATGGGAGAGTTGCCGCACCTTACGCAACATCGCCACCGTATCTAAATTCTGCAATGGAAACTTTTTCCAAGGATGCATATTATTACTTGAACATCTGCTGGTAATACTCGAAATTTTAATATTTATCACCCTTAAGAAATGAAAATTACGAACCACCTTTTCTTACAAAAGTTATATCATGGAAAATTATGAATTTTTAACCATCCTGATAGCGAAAGTAAACGCGACGTATATCTATTGAGGCAAAGTGCGGTAGGCTTAAAAAAAAAACAGCAAAATCTTTCAAAGTAATAAGGAAACACGTTCTTCTCGCTGATTAATCTAACACAAACCAACGGCATAAAACAACGAAAATCGACAGAGCTGTATTTTATTCCCGACAACCTTGAAATACCGAAATTGCGGCGTCTCTCCCTGTGCGACATCTCTCTCATAATTACCCGGAGATGGTCAGGAGGTGATGCACGATCAGAGTTGAAAGATGGGATGAAGAAGGAGAGACTGTTTGGTGGTCCGTTCTTAATTACATTTTTACTTGGGTCAGTCGCCCGTAGCAATGGCTCTTCCACCCCCTCTTTCGTCCGATTGCTCGATTTATCCGCTGTTGCCTCGGATGTGCAACGTTCGCAGGTAAATCGAAGAGAATGAAGGGTCCCCATCGACGTGGACAACGTGAGAGAGGAGCGAACGCGAGAGCCAGCAATGGAGAGCCAACAAATTGGCATTACGGCACACGTTAGCCGCGGGTACCGTTACTGTCTCAGTTCCTTTTTCGAATCGTATCGCTGGGCTGCGTTCTCGCGTGCCCGCGCGATCGACCGAAGCGTATTCCCGTTCGGCATTTCGGTACGTCGCGCGAAATGTTCGCTCTCGCGAAGAATCACTGCTTCTCAACGGAGGAACGGGAGCACTTCTCCAGAAGATGCTTCTTTATGGATGGGACCCATAATCAGATCGGCTTCGTCGAATAACGAGAAAAAGAGGTTCCTAGAAACGTGTGATTTGACTCTGCGTTCGAGTTTTCCTCATTTCTGTGCTCGACCAACTTGTACGTGCTTATCTTTACATCGAGTGCTCGAAATGACCACCTGCGCCTCGATGCAGGCCTGTAGACGTCTGATCATAGACCGTCTTATTCCGCTTATGATCTTCGGTGGGACGTTTTCTTGTTTGAAATATGTACGTCTATCGGCGAAACTAGGTTCGCCGGGCAAGAATTCTGAACGCTGGCGCCTTGCTTCGAGTGTATAAATCAGATGCTTATCTGCCTTTTCTCGATTAGAATAACGTTCTATCATAATTTCGAATGCAAAGAATCTTGGAAACGTCAAAGTTTCGATAAGGGAAATGATTCAATGCTTTCTGATACCCTGAGGTTCTAGTAAGGTTCGACGACCTCTTTGGAGATTCAAATTCCAAATTCAATTGACCAGTGGCACTGATTTAACGCTCTCTACTCTACTGCCTATGCTGGCATTGAAATCGCCAGAGATCCGCGGTGGTAATGTTGCAATTAGGGTAGAAGCCCCAATTACTGACACATTAAGGACTGACTCTAATATTATTGCATAGTATCTGTATTTATTGACTAAAAGTATAAGTTTTTTATTTTTTTTTTATTATGGTTCAATATGTTTACTTCATGAAAAACATTTTGTGGGTCTTAGAATTTCTATTTTTATATATAAATTCATTAATCTAAAAAACATATTTCTAGATCTATTACTGACACCTCTAAAACGTGTGTGACTGAATTACTGACACCCCAATTACTGCTAGCTAACCTAATACTGTTTATTACTCATTTTACGGTTGTGTCGTCTCATGTACATGAGCAACTACTGCTATGACAGTAATACCATAATGCTTGAAACGCTTGTACCAATCACTATCACCCATATATTAATTAAAAAGGCTTAATTAATCGTTATATTACGATCGTTGTGACTTCCTATGATACTTCTATTGTACTAAAAAATTATTGTTTATTATGTAAATAATTTAAATATAGTAATTATAGCCCTTTCTTTAGTGCCCTGTTTTCTCTTTCACTAGTAAGGAAGTCGCCATTTCCACTGTTGTCATCAAATTAAAATTTTGTATCGTCTTATAGAAATTAATGAAAAATAAATATTAAGTGGTGCATTTTCTAGCGTATAGATTATAGGTTGAATCACATAATTCTTTTTGTGTATGACTTTACAACGTTTATTTATTCGTTATTTTCAGTAAAATAGCTTAAGGTGGCAGTAATTAGGTAGGTGTCAGCAATTGGGGGTTCTACCCTACGTTAGCGATGTCACGACGACGCTTATGCAGTAATATATAAGGTAAAAGAGAATTGTCCACTTTTCTAGCCTCAAAAGGGAACCACCTGCGATTTAATGGATCCGCGGCGATCAGCCGTGTACCTTCGATACATAAATCGTACAATGAATCATGTACTGTTATCGTATATAAAACCTGTCTGAACAGTAAAGTATAACACGAGCAAGGACGCGCCTCGAAACTAGAACGGTCTTTCCCAGCCGCCTAGATCCGTTAGGACAGACCCAGTTCCAGTGGAAGGACTCGGTGACACGTGAAACATGATTCCACGGAGAATGGAGTCGCGGCGGAGCAGCCTAAACCAGGGTTTGAAACGGTTCTAGAAATAACTGTTTCAAACTGTTATATATCGGTTCTTCATCAAACAGTTATGAAGAACCGATATTCTGAATAACTGTTATAAAGAACCGATATTCTGACTATATCGGTTTCGGTTACGGTTCTAGAACTGATATTATATCGGTTCTAGAACCGTTATTTTTCGGTTCTAGAACCGTTATTTTTTCGGTTCTATATCGGTTCCAAGGCGGTTCTGCAATCGATTCTCGTATCGATTTTAGAGTGTCTAATTGAGATCGCCAGTATTACGGTTGCAGATTTTTCTATATAAGCGTAAACATACCTTTTACAAAATCATTATGAAAAAAAAACAAAAAGTAAAATAATTGTGCATACCATTATCTTGTAACATGAAAAGTGAGTGTTCTTTAATATAAGTGGTTTTCTTGGTGTCGTAATATCGGTTCTTTTTGACTTTCAACTGATACGCAGTACATATAAACATTGTATCGTTTGCAACGGTTTTCAACAATCATTGAGACTTACTTTGTTTAGGAATATCAAATAAAAGTTTCGATTTCATGTTTTAAATTTTTATTACATTTTGTATTATAATTAATGTACGAAATACTTGGGTAGTGTTATAACAGAATTTCTTTACAATCAAATTTGGTGTTATATATATTACATTCTTTGATATATTCAACAAGAAATACATTTTACATACTTTAAATAAATATATATTAAACATTTACATTTATATTTACATTTACATTTACATTTTTACATTTACACACATTAAATTAATTATATACATTTCGTTGAAAATAATAATTTCGAAACATGTTATATTCGTTGATACCTTGAACTAAAATATCTATGATAAGTCGTCCTTTGAATATTAATGTCCTGAAGCCCCGTTGTTGGTAACCTAATTCTGTGTGTCCTTTAACAGTGTCTTTCGTCCTTGATAATTATGTACTCACATTAGACTCAGTCTTCTTTTGTGTAATGTCATCCTTTTGCCAAGAAACAATCTTCAAACCGAAAACTATAAAAGGGGAATGTTAATTGTAATTAGAATAAGCACCACCAGTATTTTTTACACATAATATAAAAAATATACTTATCTATACAATGAAGAAGACACTAGTAATGAAATTTTCCTTTAGACTCAACATTTTCGGAGAAATTAATATTAATTAAGATAAAAAATATTGGATGATCAACTTTTACAAAGTTTGGATCACTAAACGTTTACCTGATAGCTTGTAGGTATGTATTTTGTCGCAACGTTCAAAACATGCTGCTCAATTGCAAAACTTTACTATACTATATGTATACTTCTCAAAGATTCCTTCTGCGTTATTTTGTCTGGAAACTGGGACGTGACTGTGTGCACTTGAATCACATTGGCAGAATTCTGCGAAGTCCTTTCCAAATCGTTTTTCAGTCCTTTCCATTTTTGCTGTAAATCTGCGCTGTATTAAAATATCATCCGAGTGATATGTCGATTAAAAAACGGCAATTTCATATGATATGACCTAGAATCTAGATAATAGATAAAAAATTAAATACTACTTTCTCATTAATAGAATGTAATTTTAAAGCGTTAAATGTACTCGCGAAGAAGTCTGTAGTCTCAACGGCCCGCCGCGCCATTGAAAACCGTTGCAAGCGATACAATGTTTACGGCGCGCATCAGTCAAAAGTAAAAAAGAATTCATATTACGACACTAAGAAAACCACTTATATTAAAGAACACTTTTCATGTTACAAGATAATGTTATGCATAATTATTTCAGTTTTGGTTTTTTTCATAATGATTTTGTAAAAGGTATGTTTACGCTTATATAGAAAAATCTGCAACCGTAATACTGGCGATCTCAATTAGACACTCTAAAATCGATACGAGAATCGATTGCAGAACCGCCTTGGAACCGATATAGAACCGAAAAAATAACGGTTCTAGAACCGAAAAATAACGGTTCTAGAACCGATATAATATCGGTTCTAGAACCGTAACCGAAACCGATATAGTCAGAATATCGGTTCTTTATAACAGTTATTCAGAATATCGGTTCTTCGTAACTGTTTCAAGAACCGAAACCGATATAATAACTGTTTTCAACCCCTGGCCTAAACAGATGGCTAATTCATGGCGAGCTAACTGTTTCCTTCATACTCGTATAAAATGCTAAGTAGCGGGCTAAATATGCGCGCTGAACGTCCGCTTCCTTCTGTCAAGCGTTTAAAATTATGAAGAAGCGACATCGTTGGAACAATAAGCGGGAATATTGTCGAAATGGCGGTGCGACGTTGTTAAGAACGGTTTCGCGAACTGGATCGAGAAGAGTCCGCGCGAGAACAAGGAAGAGAACGGTTTCCCCTGCGTGGATATCGATAAATACTCGTTACGATCGCATAAATAATCACTTGCTCGTGTCGTACGCGCCTTGCTACCTGTCCCCACACGGAAACACATGGACGACAAAATATCGTCGGGATCGAACGGTAATGGATGCTGGTCGAAGCACGCGAATTCATTAACCGCCGTAATATTAATTGCCCGCGCGTCGATCATAATTACCCTCGGGTTAATCGTCGATTACGGCCTCGCGGTTCAATGAATTCATCCTCGCTGATCGTGCTCGTGCTTTGTGCAGCCACGTGGACGTTCGAGCAAGTCATAGATGCTGGGAATGATTTCGAGGTTCCTTCGAAGAGGGATCTACCCAAAAATGCCACAACTTAGCAAGGGGCATTTGATCTTTTAATAGTCCCGGGATTGTGCATCCTCGAATCACCTGTTACCGGTGGCGGACTGGCCAGGGTGTCAGCTTGCACGATGGCAAGTGGGCCCCCTTAAACATCAGACAATATTACTGAATATTACTAAAAAATATACAACTATATAATTGTACTTTTCTGCCAATTATGTATTTTTCTAAACTTTTATTGATGTCCTTATAGTCGTGGATAGGCCATTTTTAGACCCAGTCCGCCACTGTCTATTACAGTGCCAAATCTACCAAGTACTACATCGCGAACCAGGGCCCCTTTCATGTTCTTTTAAACACGGAGAACACGTCGGGTACTATTCTCAGCACCGAGACCCGGTGAAATCTCCGGTTGCCAAGGCATCCTCCTAATAAATTTCCTGCAACCACAATGCAGCGGTTCGCCTTCACGATTCCCATCGAAACTTGAAGAGTGCTGGAGGGCAGCAGCCTATAGCCAGCGAAATTCCATTGGACGGGATAAGCATCGTCGTCGACTGGCCGCGAATTCTCGCAGGGTCCGCCGGCGTAAATGAGAGAGGCCGGATACGGGGGCCACTGCAATTTGTGTATTCATAAGATGCGCATGGAAAAGGGGCAAAAAGGAGGGAAAAGGAGCGCAGAGGGCACACAGTAGCGCGGGCACCGCGGCGTGGCTCATGGTGCACGCTCAAACACCATTGGCTGGCGACTTGTAAACGGCCACGGCGGAGTGTATGGCACTGCAGTGGTCACATCGAACGGATTCACCGTTACGTAACCGGCGGCTATCCACGGGTCAACAGACGGCCAGAGGAGCCTTCACCGTTCGAGGAACTTAAGTTTTTCGATTAAGGACTGGTCCAGCACCTCCGAGGTGGGGAGCAGAGGATCCAGGAGAGCCGTTTATCGCGGGGGATCGTCGCGCGGGTCGGGATATTTGCTCAGGAATTACCAGCAGCCGGCTGCTGCCTGGCCGTGTAATCAGCGTCCCTTAGCCTCCGACGATATAGTTAGGCCGGGAGTTATAGATAAAGATACGTGGCAATCGGTGTGGCGAGAAAAACGGGACCACTCTCTTCCACTACTCGAACAGCTCGGGCAACTAGGATACACCCGCTTCGAGCATTCCAACGAGTGCGAAGTCCACGATCCGCGTCGATAAACGCTCGATGAAAACTCCACACCGTGATCTATGACGTTCTCCGAGGTCCCGTCGGCGAGCGCGTTAATTGATTACGGGACGTCAGCTCGGAGATCGATCGCCGCGTGTCGCAACATCGCGCAATTATAATACGGTTACGCGACGCCGATTACTCCCCGAGTTTATATTTATAATGTCGTGCGCGGCGTGTCATTATGTAGTTACGGTAAACTACGGGCAACGTCCCATTAAAATCGTGGAATCGAAATAAGAGCACCGCCGCGAAACGGGCATTACGCGGCGACGGCGCACGCCTCGATCTTCGTCCCTTCGGGCGTGTTCCCGGACCCAGCCGTCCCGATTATGGCATTAATGAATAGGCGATTGTGACTCGGGCAAGCCTGTTCGCGCTACCATTCCGATTTTATGTCCAGGGCCGCGGACTAACGGCAGATCGATCGGTCCCGGCCGCCGATTACTGTGATTATCCAGTCCACCTTGTGCAGATCGCCGCGATGTCGGCGCGCCTGTCTCGTGGCGGAATAGATCGCGCCGCGCCGATACTCTACCGACCGTCAAATCGCACGGCCGAACCAGCCACCACCAGGCGAATCACTGTGATTACTAATCGACTTATATTCGATTACCAACTGGCCACGAGTGGGGCTTCGTCCGCTGTCCCTTGGATCAGCCTCTGTCTACGAAGATCGACCACCGATCGAGGTCCAGTCTTACCTGGGATTGCATCAGCCTCGGGAGAATTGGGCGAAATTTTGCACGCACTAGTAAGATTTGCGGGCTTCTGAATGTATAGGTAGGGAAGAGGCTTGCAGGTTGCCACCCCTTAGCTTTTTTTATCATAACTCGTCATAAAATTAACGTATCGTTGATTTATGGTATAAGTTGGGAAGAGGAAGTGTAGAGCTACAATCCTGAGCTAGAAATCATGTAAACTCTCGAAAAAGAAAAATTATACTGCAAATTCTCGAAAGTATCTAAAATTGGCTCCTTGAAATTTTGGCTTGCAGGTTGCCACCCCTAGAAAAATTGCTGAAAGTGTAAAAAAACTCAAGGAAAGCTTCGCATATCGATGTTGTATGCCTTTGCAGTGCTCTTCCTTGATTTATTGTTGACTTTGATTGCTTTAATTGCGTCGAGCAACGCTTCAAAATCCTTAATGCCGCGTTCAGATTTTCTTGACCTGCGTGCTGCCATACTATAAATGTATCAAAAATGGAATAAATAAACGAAAATATGACTAAAATGCAATAAAAACACTTCACTTCAAAATCAATGACAATAGTAAACATCACATAATCATGAAAAATGACATTTGAGTGTAAACAAGCGGGAAAGAGAGAGGTGGCAACCTGCAAGCCAAAAGAGGTGGCAACTTGCATTCCGACGCATTTTTGGAAAATATGAGATAAATTGTCAATTCATGATATGTTTGGAAATCTGTTTGGCATATGTAAATTAGATAAAAAAAAACAACACAGTACGAATAGTTACCTTGAATTGTCGATGAAAATGTTCAATTTACGAGCACAAAGAAAACACACAATTTCAATAATTCAATTTCTTGACAAACACTATATATCACACTTCGCTCAGCAAACACAGTGTTATTGCGTCTGTCCGCTCCAGAGGTTAATAAATAGTGACAACTACTCTTTTAACGTCGATGTGAGTCAGAGTTGAGGTTATGACACTGCTAGAAAGTCGAAATACAGCAGGGATGGCAACCTGCAAGCAGTGGCAACCTGCAAGCCTCTCCCCTACTGTTACGAATGAATAGCAAACTATTGACCAGTTTGAAAGTATCGAAGAAAAGTTCATGGTACGCAACAGGATGAAAAAGTTGATCCATCCAATTTGCTGAGAAGTGCCCCTTGATGATCAATTTAAAAGTTCACTCACCATCCTCCCGACCCTCCGCGTCCTTGGCCTGGATCAGGATCGTTCTGGAGTAATTCAATTTTTCCAGCAGGTTCACCATCATGGCCAGCCTGCTCCAGGCGTCTCCAGGTGGGCTGCAACAAGACCAAGAGGCTGTCTAAGCGAACGAATTAAATTCCCATCGTCTTCGCCGTCGCGCTATCGGCCGAGATCGCGTAACTAGAAACCGGAAGGATCCAGCCGCAGATGCTTCTTCCCGGTTGCAATAGATATTCCTCCGTGATTCACGAAGCTGCCAGAACGGACGAGCCAGATACTTCGAGATCAAGAATCGCGCGCCGTACCTACCCTATTTCATTGTTTCATAATCATGAATTCGGTGGGTGAATTCGTGGCCAGTGCAGCGACTAACCATCGCGAGAAGAATTTGGTATCAAGCTGCGAATCCACGATGAGATTTTTAATGAGATAAAAATTTCAGCAACAACCAAATGTAAATAATGGAAATAGATTTTTGAAAATATATCATGAAACTTGTCTCACGAGAGTCTAGTTTCATGAAACTAATGACAAAATAATTCAATAATTGTCTCGTTAGTTTAAGGGGGAACACCACTGTGACGGCCGGAAAAGTAAGCCATTTCTAAGAATTTTTTTCAGGAATAATTTACAGTTTTCATAGAAATTGTTATTATTTATCTTTAGTACGCTGTCTTAAGAGACTATACAAAAAAAAATAAATAGAAAAACATCCATAAATTGTAATATATTAATTAATCTTCTAGACCTCCCCACGCAAGCTGGTCGAATGTGTAACTATGGAACAGCAGGTCCCACATCAAATTTCATTTTTTTTTTTATAAACTATATGAGTGTAGTTTCCGTTGTACGTACGGATTTCCTAAACAAATTATTTTTGTAAAAATGGTGCGCTTTAGAAGAAAATTTTCGAAAATCCGCGAATAAGATATACAGTTTTACGAGCGTATTTAAAAAAATTTGTTTTCAATCAAAGACTCCGTGCGTACAACGGAAACTACACTCATATAGTTTATAAAAAAAAGTTAAATTTAATTTCGGACCTGCTGTTTCATAGTTACAGATTCGACCAACTTGCGTGGGGAGGTCTAGAAGATTAATTAATATATTAAAATTTATGGATGCTTTTCTATATATTTTTGTTGTATAGTCTCTTAAGACGGCGTACTAAAGATAGATAATAAAAATTTTCTATGAAAACTGTAAATCATTCCTGAATAAAATTCTTAAAAATGGTTTACTTTTTCGGCCGTCACAGTGGTGTTCCCCCTTAATGTCTCATGTGAGACACGATATTTTTGTCTGATCGTGGATTCGCACCTATACACCTCCTTGTTTCATATCCCACATGAAAATACGCCTCCCTGTCGCCCCTAACGCTTGATTCCTGTACCGAACCGCCTAGAAAGAAGGCAGCCTAACTTTATCTCGCGTAAAATCACTTCAACCCCGGCAATCCTACTTCGTAATAATATCTAGTGCATTAACATCAGGTGCAGCAATGACAATTAATGCTGAACCTCGGTGAACCACCAGGGACCACGTCACATCCGCGATCGCGTTACTAATTCCATTCCGACCGCGGCGGAGTTATCGTCCATTCGTTTCCCTGAAAATCAGCGATAGGTCGCAAGTTTCACGGTTCCCGCGCACGTCGAACGGCGCGTATCGGTGACATCATTAAATATATGACGCGGCGGCGGCGCGGCGCGCGTATCCATCGGCCACTTCCGTATTACTGTAAATCCAAAGTCGTCCGTTTAATTATTTCCAGCGCGATGAATGGCACCGCGCGGGGGATCGTTTTCCAAGCTATCGATCATTCGATGGTATCGTACGCAGCCCCCGAAGGCGGCGATAAAGAACCGAAGAAGAGGCACAGCTGCAAGGAAAAGCCCCGCGAGACGCGGCTTCAGCGTGGATTAATCGATCGGCGTCATGAAAGGTCATTCGTTAATTGCGCCGGCGGGCCGCATGCTGCACACGTTCCCATTCGTCTAAGCGACGGACCTCTTTATCCGTAAATTATCACTGGACGTTTCAGACGCCTTATTGAATATCGATGGGGAATTCTAAACGGTGCGAGTCGGGGAGCGTGGCGTTTCCGCGGGGGGGAGGACTGCTAACCCTTTTCACGACAGATCCCGGGGGGAACCAGTTTGCAAAACGAATTGCACCGGCTACACCGACTGGTCTTCCGTTTCCCACGCGAGCCGCGAGGACTATTCGAAAAGGCGTTGCGAGCTGGGGAACGAGATCGACGACTACCGACGATAAAACTTCCACGGAGATCGAGGAATCCGCGCGGTGTACGCCGACTTCGCAACGCCCCAATACTTTTCCCTCGCTAAACGACTGCCACGAGTTTAATAATAGATGCCGTGGAAGCTAAACGGAGAAAAGAAGAAAAGACGCCGGATGGTGATTGATTGATCGCAATTACACGGTCCCAGGCACGAGCGCCGTGAAAAACAAAGTAGCTATCCTCGCGGAGTGGCGAGAAAAATGGACGAGCGGTGGCGGGGGAATCGAAGTCGCGATCAGACGGCAGATTAATTGCGATCCCCGTGGCTCTATAAATAAGACCGTTCTCTATCCGCGGCGAGCAGGATTAAGAGGATGCTGGATCGGTTTGGATAAGCGACGGTCGCCGTTCGCGGCCGCGTCCTTGCCAAGGAAACGCTTCACTCGCATAATTGTTAATCGCTAGCGAGCAACAATAATTAACTCATCCAGCCGGATAGGGGGCCCCCGTTGGTTGCGCAAAAGAGGTGTTGGATCGCGCGCTCGCTCGAGCGCACGCGTTCCCGCAGTTATACGGGACTAAGGGGAGCCTTGAAACTCGTTTAATGGACGACAGATTGCATCAGTCGGCCAACCACCGTCCACTCTTGCCTCGTCTTTTCCCCCTCGTCTCGTTAGAAAGATCCAGGGGATCGATATTCGGCTGGCTTCGGACCCGTGATCCAGAATAAAAGTCCCTTGTCTCCGATCGCGCTCGAATATTCGACGGAAAGACGTTTCGTTTCAACGGGCCGCATAGTCGGGCCGCCATTAAACGCAGTCGCGGCGAACCTTTAACGAAAGCTTAGAGCAGAGTCTTCTCAGTTGGGTCGGAATTTCAGCTGATATGTGAATTCATCGCTACGAAGTTAAAGAATATTACTACAATATTCTCTACCCAAACCACCCCCGCGATACCAAAGAGAAACGTCCCAGAAGACAGACGCAACGTCACCAGGATCAGATCCAGATGGCTGCATCAATGGGCACGATCCTCGGGGAAAATTTCGCGCGTTATCGCGCGGATGGATCGCGAACAGACGCCGGGAAGATGTTGGTCGTCGGTCGGTGATGTCTCTAGCAGCCTCGCCGAACTTTCCCACCCTGAGAAATTGATGTCCGCGAGGGAGAATTAATAGTCCAACACAACAGTCATAATTCAAGACACCTGAAGTGTCAACCTGAATTAATAGTCGCGCGCGCAGCTGCGACGGAACCGAACGTTCCCTCTTGGTCGATCTGCGGCCTCGCGAGAAACCCACCCCACAAATCTCTCTCTCTCTCTCTATCCCCCTTCTTTCTCTCCGTCGCTCGACCGGGGACTTTGGAGATTAATCTGTTTGACAAAAGCGGGTTGTAGATCGCGGCGAAGGGGTCGCGACACGTTGCACGCACGTTCCCCGTCGAATTAGAGGAGCGGTCCTGGCGGTAATTGCGCGCCAAGGGAGCCACGGAGGAAAGGAACGAACGCCGTTGGAATCTCTGCGAAGCTCTCTGCGTGACTGCAGATCGAGTTTTGATACGATACAGCGGTTGACCGTGACCCGCGTCACACTTCCAGCGCCAAGAGCGCGCGCCTGCCTGCCCTTGGCCATCGCACTTGGGCGAAATTCAAGTTCCCTCGGACCCTTTTGTTTCGGGACTGTTAAGAGTATCGGATGATACGCTCCAGGATGGATAAATCTCGACGCACCGGGTTTTATCCGAGTAGGGATAGAGGCGCGAAATTTGTTAGACTTGGAAGTGTGTGGAGCGTGAGGGGGTGGCCTTTGTGCTCACATGCAAATAGGCAGAAGAGGCTGAAGGAACGACGGGGAATTGGAAAATTAATAGTGTCCAAGTTATAATGTGAGAAGCTGAAGGGAAAAGGAGCAAGAGCGTGTAGGGAGAGCATTTGATACGTTTTTCCAAAGGACCCGTAATAAAACATGAATGTTATCCCGGTTCTGACCCTTGAAATTGTGGAGGAAAGAAAAGCTGTCGATTGTAAGAAATAATGGCACAGTATGGTGCAGCGCTAAGTCAAGGATCGAGGGGTCGAATGAAGTTGCAAATTCTAAAATTGTATCATTAAAAAGGCGCCTTCTTGCAATGAATAATTTGTGGTCGTAGCGTAATCTGCTGGCGAACGTATGCATCGCGCGCAGTTACCGACTGGTCTCTGGAGTTAAGAGCCAGATTCAAACCGCAAACCCACAAACCACAGGATCAGGGGGCGAGCTCGAGATATCGAGCATCCTCTCTTCCCCGATAGGGCTCTTTGCGATCCTAATATACACGACCGCGCGCAGACCTGCGGCCCGAGGAGAATTTATTTCTGCTACTTGACAATTCAGCGGCTGCAGACGCGCTACAGGCTATCTATTATAGAGGGCTCCGAGTAACCGTGTGAGATTTCGAGAATGGTATCTGACCCTAGATTCGTCTTCATTCTTTGCAATATACGCGATAATTTGAGGCTTAAATTTTAGTAAACGGCACAGAAGAAAAGAAGTGGATTAAATCTTGTTGCTCCAAATAAATATTGTTCTAAAACGGCTGGACCCTTCGTAGACGGTGCAAGCTACTATACAATTGTCTGAAGGACTCACCCAACTCTGTAGTCCGTGCAAGATGGCGGTGGATTCCAAACGGTGCTGTGGCAGAGCATCCAATCGCACCAAATCTAGAACAAAGAGTCCCAACGCTGAACGATAGCGCCATGAAGGGAACAGAGGGAAGGGTTCCTATTTATAGAGAGGCTAGGAGACATTTTATTTCATCCGCCAACGATCATCCATCCTCGGAATGTGAATCGTATTCCAGTAGTCTTGTATAGCGTCTACTTTATCGGCAATATTAATGGTCTTACTTGGGGCAAGAGCGAAACCCCCCATTACTCCGCATACCGCGACGCGTATCGATAGTGATCCGCATTCTTTCGACGAAATCGTTCTTAATTATACGACTCTTTCGCAAACGAGACATTCCACTTCTCCAATAGGCTCGCATAAGTAAGTATCTCTTTAAATCGGGGTAAAGAATACTCCAACAAATTTGTTTCGCCTCAAGACAAAAAGCCTCTGTCGAGCACCGGCAGGTCATCTCGCAGTTGCAACGAATCCCATTACAGTGCTAGAATTTATCTGCCTTGTTCCCCGTGTGAGAAAATTTCTAGAGCAATTTCGATGAATGCGCGACGATACAGAGCGAGACGCCACGGGCGAGCATCCTTGAAGGCTGCACCAGTCTGAACCAGGAAGAACAAGCAGTGACGCCGCGATTCCAATGGCTTGTCATAGGCCTGACCTTTATCGATGGAGCGTGCGTGCATGGCTTACGTGCGATAGGTGCATTAATCGCGAACGGTGGGTTGCATAATAAGTCGAGACACGAACGAACCAGGTCCGGGCCCCTGACAACGGCCACCGGCGGGCCTTGCGTGGGTGCGAACCGCCCGTCGCTTCATAAATTCTCGGCCGCTTAAGCGCGCTAGCCACGCGGGATTGCGGGCGATGACAAGAACGCCGACACGACGACCGATCTCTGATCAGGTTCCGGTGAAAAATCACCGTGACGCCTGCTTATTTCCACGTCGGTCAGAGACGGTAATTAGCGGGGCGACACATGGCGCCGAAATCCTCGTTAGTTTTAATAGACTGTGCTCCTTGATCGGGTCGAGACTATTACCGACCAAGCATTAAAATAAAAACTCTAGAATTTTCATCGCATTTGCCCTAATTAAAAGGAAATAGAATTTAACGTTAGAGTTTTAGCAACGACCCTGGTAAGGGCTTACATACCTTTGGCAGGTCGGCAAATAGCGTTATCTTTATGAATTTTTTTTTTTTATAACATTTTTTATGTGAAAAAAATCATAAAGATGACCCTATTTTCCGAACTGTCAAAGGTATGTAACCACTTAATGGCTTAAATTGGTATAGATCTTTAGAGTATAATTCTTGAGAGAGAATAAAAGAAGATGAGCTGCGAGTAATGAAAACGAAGAACCCGTCATACTCGACAGACTTGACTGTCTTAAGTAGGCTTCAGGATTCTTCGATTACAAGATTACGTCCACGGATTCAGTGATCGATCACTCACGCGCACGATAACGCGTGGAAGGATTCTCATTTGCTTGCGTCGCGCGGCGAAAGAGTCGAAGAATGACTGAATATGTGCACACGTTTAGTTCCATGTCCTTTCTTTTTTTTTTTTTTTTTCAGCATACCTTGCCCGAGCGAGTCAAATGCAATTAGAATGACGCGATTCTCTCGGTACGGCGAAAGTTTCTTGGAAAAAGAGATCTTGATAGAGGCCCCCATTAGATATGCTGTAGATAACGGAAATACCTTGATAGCTGGTAAAAGGACTTGCATGTCCTCGCTAACAACCATCCTCGGCTCTTCGCTGCTGTCCAACTGAGACTTGAGCAAGGACACGCCGCGCTCTAAAATCAGATTGAACATCTGCAAGGATACCACCAGTGCCCTTTCTTGGACCTCGGACCGGTACCCCTGCTCCATTTGGGAGTCTGAAACAACAGATAGGAAAAATCGAACCGTTAGCGACACGAATACAGCATTTCTCACATCTTCCTATTAACGGTTATACCGCCGTTGCTTCCACCCACGCGTCGGCTACGAAATAAGCAGGGCGACAAGACGCGCATGGTATCAATGGAAGGCACAGTCACTTAGAGGCTTGATCATTTCGTAGGCATTCGTAGGTATTTGTAGAGTTCGGAGAAGATTAACGTCGGAGTCAACTTTGGGGGAATTGGTAACGCGCCTGACCAGTAATGCAGAGGATCCCCGAACACCTTGGGTTCGAGTCCCACCGCCCGAGGATCCTTTTTTCTCTTACAATTTATTCAGATCATAACGGATTACGGCTAGAACAACAAAGAGCAAGCAAGCAGCCCACTTACAAAAGCGGTCTTCCAACAAAACAAGAAAAACAGCAGAAGCGCACGTTCCACGGGTGGCACCCATCTCCATCGATCGCCTGGCAACGCTAATTGTCACCCCGCGACCCCTCGGAGCATTAAGCGGCGATCAGGAAAAGGGGGCGCGAAACCGATTCCTGTTCCGGGTTGCGCTTAACGGAATTACAGGCGAAGAAGCGGCCGAGAAAGCTTTCGCGGCGCGGGCGGGGGTACAATTACACTTGCGCGGTTCCGTGCAATAGTGGAAACGGAGAATGGCCCCGCCACGAGCAGACAACACGACGGCGAAGGCGTTGAGAGAAATCGATCGACTCCATTCCCCCGCGATTGACCGTCCAACCGTGGAAATCGTTGACCCCCCCCTCGCGAACACCGCAAAGAACGGGGCGGGGAGGGCACGAAGGAGCGTCAAGAACGCCGTCGAGGGAGAGAAGGGACGCGGAAGAGCATCCCAGCACGGGGGAAGACGAGGCTTTTCATTATCTCGTATATACATCGCGGGCAATCGGCATAGCCAACATTTCAGCTGCGTTTCCAGCGCACGGGGTTGGGACGGGATGGCTAACAGAAACCGTGCACGGGGGAGAAAGAGGCGGGGGCACCTAACTACTTCACGACGGCGACATTGTGCGGTACCTTTCATCTAGGGTACCGCGATCCTTGGCCCATTGCTCGGCGAGCACCGCGAACGTCTATCGAACGCGAGAGCTCGTTATTGATCGAGCGCGTGCCCCTGCCCCTTCCAATCGGCATTTCCAGCGTAATAAAGGGGAATTTCGAAGGGAGAAGTTAGATGACCTCCGCTCCCTTGCAACTTGTTGGCCGACGCCTTGGGTGCCTCGGAATCGTAACGATGGGGGTGATAACGATCGCTATTAAATTTCATAGAGTGCTTCTAATCCTTTAAAGGTTGTTAGAGGGATTGGACTTGAGTAATGGCGCACGAGAACAAGGGTTCGCGGCAGCGCGGCGTCTAATAGGGAGCATAGGTGCGCAGGCATAGCCGCGAATTGAATAAGCCAGGGGCAGGCGAACGAATATTCCACAGGCCAGGCCGACGCACGCATGGCCACTCGACGATGCCCATGGTGTCTGGCAGTTTAATTTATCGCGGACGAGGATAATAATTAGCGTTTAACTTAGAGCTTCGCTGGAAAGCCCGTGTGGTCTTCTTCGAGGGGCTGGGTGTGCAAGGGGTAATTAGTTAGGGAAGATTTATAGAAAGGCCCCTAACTAATTGCCAATACGGTCATTAGCGAAAATTACGCGTATCGTCTGTCGACTTCCTCCTTGGATTCTCCCCCTCCGCGCACCCCCCGCCCCTAGCCGGCAATTCGACGAGCGTCAATGTTGCGCCGGGTTACGCTCGCCTGTCAAAGTTGCAACCGGCGTGTTTCGTTATCGGCTGAATCGGTGCCGGGGTATTCCTCTCGATCTTATCAAGACCAATTTCCTTCCTGGCGGAACGCTAATTGCAGGGAGCTATCGGCTCGCGACTGTCGAGCGTTTAATTGCGAAATCGATGTGAAGCAATTAAGCTGAGGGAATGAACGTGGGCATCCCCGGGTGAAGATGCAAAGAGTACACTGTATATACCCCGGGGACCGTATCACCCTGCGCGTCAGATCCGGAGGAGCCGGATTTTTGAAAGATATTCTCCGCGTTTCACCGAAGTGTCTTGGACAAAGTCAAGCTCTAAACAGAAGCATCCCTTTCGCCTCCGTTCCCGCGAGCCGAGGGCCCGTCTCCCGAGCAATTACATTCGCCGAGGCATCAATTATAAACTGGTCTCCCGACCGGGGCGCAGGGGTGCAGGGCATTAAACAGAAGTCGCAAACAGTTTGCAGAGAGCCAGGGGTAATTCGATTGATGGTCGTGCGCCAGGAGGCAACAACGCCGTGAATGAAGTCTGAAAAGGCAACTCGGCTGTGCTCCCCGTCTTCTCTAACGAACCGAGCGCGAGAACCGGCGACGGGGCCCCGCCGTCCAAGTGAAAACTCCGTGGAACGTGTGCCGTTTAATGAAATTCGTGGGGGAGGGCCGCGAAAGGGGCGAGGTCAGCCTTGCCAGTTTCCAGAACCGATACTAACGAGATTACCTCTCGCGAAAACGGACCGGGAATCGAGTTAGCCAGCTGCGCGGCTAATTCCATTAGCATCGATTCCGGCGGCCCCGGGAGTCTTCAATTCTCGTCGGGCTTGCTGGTGCGCGCACGCGACGGCGGTAATGAATTTCCGCGAGACGCTTAACTCGACGCGCGTCGTATCGGCGCTGCAAGCCTTTTGTTGTCAAATTAACGGCCCGCGAATCGCGGACGCGAAATCGACGGAAATAACATTTGCCCGTTCCACAACCATCTCTGATAGACATTAACCCGACTTAAGACTGAAAATCGATCCCCGGAGCGTTATTGATTAATGGATCATCAATTCAACCGTTTCGCTGGCTCGTCATTCGGTGAGAGTTTCATTCATTTACCTACTAAGTAGTCCAGTAGGGGGACTGTTTTTAAAAACTTTTTAATTTTTTAACTGTAGGAGCCGGAAGAAGAGAGCCACCGGCGCCGGGAATCGAACTCGGGCCGCCCGCGTGCTGATCAGCAGCGTTAGCCACTAGAGCTATTCTTTTGGCCCGGGTATCCGGGTACTCGGGTACTCGGGTACCCGGTGAGACCCCGGGTAGACAAAAATTACCTGGCTACCCGGGTACCCGTAGAATACCCGACTACCCGGGTACCCGTGCGATACCCGGGTAAATGATCATCGATTTGACAGCCGATCGTCTTTCGACTTCCGATCATTTTCGGCTAACCTCAGTAATGAACGGAATAAACGTCAAGCAATTGAATGTGTGTGTGCACGTTAAGATTATGAATATTATGATAAAATGTTTAATTGCTTGAAGTTTATTCCGTTCATTACTGATGTTAGCCGAAAATGATCGAAAGTCGAAAGACGATCGGCTGTCAAATCGAAATTCTCAACTATCTCATCACATCTAATTTACTCGGGTATCTCATGGATACCCGGGTAATTTTTGTCTACCCGGGTAGCCGGGTAATTTTTGTCTACCCGGGTAGCCGGGTAATTTTTGTTTACCCGGGTAGTCGGGTATCTCACGGGTACGCGGCGGGTACTCGAGTACCCGGCGGGTCGGGTAGTAAGAGCTCTATTAGCCACACCGCTACGCCGACTCTCCGCGGTCCCTCTAGTTCCGAACTCCTATCTAACCGACGCCACCTATGGGCCACTCCGCACCATAGGCCGTCTTCTCCGAGCGCCCAGCGCCTACATAACACTTTGTCCAATTCGGTGCTCGTGGCGCGTGAAAGGAAACTGGGGGCTAATAATAATAACCAGAGTCAGCTAATTGATGGAAACGTCGATGAAAATCGCAGTAGGCAAGTCTCCAGCGTGCCAGCCTGAAAGCCCCTAAATTCGTCAGTTACTCACGTCCAAGTTGAATTTCCTCTCGGGTAATTCATAGACACGTTCGATTCGCCTGCGCTCGACTACAATTTATTTCAAGCTTCCCTGCTATTAGCGTCAAGTGCGGCGGATACCGCGGGAAATACAATTACCGGCGCACATCTTCATTATTGGCATCAAATATTGGCGCACCGTTTTGCTTGCTAACGAGCGATATATTTCAGAGTAACCCTGGTAAATTCGCGGCGTTCCCTCGGCTCGTTAATTCAGTTATTACGCGGCTTGTTTTATAGCGAGCGCGGAGAGCGCGAGAGACGCTTTTGTTCGCAGCTAATCGCGCCGTTAATGGCCAATGGAAGGGCATTACGCGATACGTTAAGGGTAACCGTAATGAGCGCGAAAGAGAGTTGAACGCGTGGTGAGCAAAGTCGCGCGCGCCGCGACTTTAATGACATCGAGTGTCATCCTTCCGCGTGCTTCGCCGCATTCAACAAGATTGACAAGTCGCTAGTAGCGAGAGGGGCGAATGTTCTGCGAAGGTATTTTCGATTGGCTTTGGGTGCCTATGAAAGCGTTTCGAGTGCAATATGGGCCTTCGAGTGGATATTTCGAGAGACCACTCTCTGCACGGATACTCTTGGAAACGATCAAACACTCGGGGTGAATGAAATGGTTAAGTGGACCGTGAAATGTTTGCGTGGCAACGATGTGCCCTTCCTGTTATTAACTGGGTGGGCTTGGAAACTAATTCTGGCTTTTTTTTATACCACTGGTGAAACGAGCGGTGGCTAGAATGGGATGGTTCTTCAAGCTTGAAGCAAGTTAAATAAAGAAACTTGAATTATTAGGCGGAAAAAGAGTACGTCGGTAGTTTGAATGACGATCTCCCTCTCGATCTCTCCGCAAAACAGGAGACACCCATGAAGCATTTCCGAACTCCAAAGAATTCGAAATCTGGAATACCTATATCCCAGAGGCTTCACCCTCTTCCACGTGCTTGCATACCTCGCCAAGAACAAGTTCGCGCCCCGACGATCGGGGTTAATGGCACCGTGGCTGCTATCAGCGAAACCACTATGAGGTTCATTAACCAAATCGACCTGTCCTTCTGTGGACAGGAAGCCCTTGGAGAAGTAGCCGGCGTGGATGACAGTCGCGTCGCGGTACCTGCCAGCCATCGGACAGCAAAGGCGCAGGGCGTTCATGCGTGAAGATCCAGCGAAGACCGTGACGAAATTCAGCGTGTTCCCGCGTTACACGTGGTCAGCGAACGGACGTAGGTGTGAACAGCACTTTACGCCGCGACCCGCGGGCAACTCTCTGGATTTACGATTCGACGCTGGTCCCATCTTCTACCCTTACTACTCGTATGCTCACAATATCTGTACAAGGAGCAACAGTTCCTCGTGATCTATATATTTTCAGTTACCGATAAAGGAACGAGGTAACAACCACTCAGGCTGAGGGAAGCCGACGAGGGATCTGGTTGCCCGGTAGCAGAGCCGTGGCACGCAAAGAAGCTCGCCTCTGGAAGGCGCCTGGCGCCAGCAGCCTGCTCTGCAAGACGTTCGTCGAACCTTCGACGAACCATACAGCCCCGTTCACAACGCAGGGGCGCGCGGCCGTCCTTGGCGACGGGCGTTTTTCGCCCGCAGGAAGACGATAAACCGAACACGGCTCGGAATGGGGATACGCGATGGAAAAGAAAGGGAGGAAGAGCATCGCGAGTGAAGTTATCGTAAACTGGTTTGCCAGTCGGAATGGCGCGGGCCTGGGTGGACGATTTAATAAAATGGCGCCAGTCTAGCTAGCTGGATATCCGATTACGATATCCCTCTCCCCGCGGCCGCTGATAAATTCCGTAAGGAACGGTGGGTCGTGTCGATAACCCGAGTAGAGGCGGCTGACTAACAGAGCGGGGGCTACTGCTAATCGAACCGCTTTCGAGAGGTGTAAATCGATTGGGAACACCGTGGATGAGGCGCACGGTGTCGATGACTGATGGACCGACCGTTATTGTCTCAGCAGCCTCCAGCAGGCTGATGAAACATTCAATATTCTTCCTCGCGGTTGGAAAGTACATAAAAGCCTGGCTTCGCGGAACATTCCTGCTTTCCAAGTGATCGCGCTACCCATGTTACTAGAAATGTGAAGCAATTAGCTGCTAGCATTTACGATTTAGTCTCGGATTCGCTATCTGGGTAGCAAATAAGAGTCCAGGCCACCTGCTCCCAACGACGGCGAACGTGGGCACTCGCTTTTACCTTGCCAGCGATGGAAGTGGCTGGAGAGGTAGTCACAGTGGACTTTTATCCCCGGCAGGCGGACGAAGAAGAAGAAGAGTCAGTAGGAGAAAAAGGGGAGAGAGAGGGCGAAAGAGGACTACGTTTATTCGTCTGGAAATTAGTCACGAAGTCGGCGGATCGCGGTGGCAATGGAGGAGCCGGGGATAGTGGTGGCGCTGCCACGAACGATGGTGGTGGTGAATAGCTTCTGCTGGCAGGCCGAGCTCAACGTACGACCTTGGCGAGGCCTTGCGAGGTCGCTGACATGATTCCGTCCTGTCCGCGGACTCGAGAGATCGCCGGGATTAGGAGGGAAGGAGCAGGGAGAAAGGGGAGGCCGGGAGAGGAGGAGAACGGTTCAAGGTGCCACCTCTTATCATCCTGCGCGTCCTCTGACAGGGTCTGCACTTTTATCCAGCCCTTTCTGCGACTAGCTGAACCTGCCCCGCAACACCCCTCTCACCGTGCAAATACGTAATTTACACGGATCCTAAGGTCGCCGGTGGGCTCTAACGAGCTCCGTGAAATCCTGTTTGCGTGGACGTTGGCTGACGCTCCACGTCCACCGGGGGATCCTTCCCCGCTGAACTCGATGCGCATCTCCCCGCGGCACGCCGGGATTATCGATTCCCGCGAACTCGGATAGTAATTGATTGTCCACGGACGCTCCGTCCGCGTTTCATTCCAGCTGGCGCGAGACGAGGAGGAGGTGTGATCAGGCTGAATGGCGATACCGCGGACTTGATTTTCAGATATTATACGGTTGCCCGAGCAGGCTTCCGGGAAGCTGCGTTTTTACCCCTGCTTCGGGAGAGTGTGTGTATTTCAAACAACAGGGGGACGTTCATCTCGCTTGGATCCGAAGTCTTTAAAAGGCTTCAGATCTTTCGGATACCTTTTAATGATATCTTAGGCAAAGAAGAGGAGCCTCTTCCTTTTCTCACCAATTAATAAACTTCGACCGGGTGATTAGAAATCGAGCTGAAGCGAGAAAGTCACAGACACGAGAAAAACAGGAGGAGGTGCGTCGTTCCACGACCGAGCGCCGACAAAAGGAAAGCCTGGAGCTCCTCTCCCGTGTCGCGAACAATCTCATTTTGACTTTAATTATACAGCCGGGACACGCTTAACGTCGTCGAAAAATAAAAGGAAGCGGTTCTGCATCGCGGCACGGCATCAGGGCACGCAAAGCTCGCTCCCTTCCTCCCTTGTGCCTCTTCTGTCGCATCGTAATTTTCCCCTTTTAATTCGCGCAGATACGCAGCGGGAGCAGGAAGAAGCCGAGCTTCCTATAATCATCGTTGGAAATGATACTGCGATGCATGGTAATGATCCTGGATATTACGCTGCAACTAACGACCTAGCGCTCCAGCTAACGTCGATCCTTCCGGACCGAGATCGACCAGCCAGCATCAACTCTCTTCCTTGACACCGTTCTCGGCATCCACGGAATCATTTCTGGCGTTAAAACCTCCAACGAGTTGGGAAGGATGTTAGAAATGAGGGGGGAAAAGGTGGTCACGCAGAAAGTGTGTCTGAAGATGGTATATTAATCTAATAATGGTATAATAAGTAGGTACTCTTTTATATTGCATTGGGAAGCTTTTATTTGTGTATTACATTTCTGATGTTTAAAGTAGTTAAGCTATCGAACGTATTTTTAGAATAAACAATAAGTGGTTTCGCCGCCCTGGTTCGGTCAGTTAAATAATTTAAAAGCTAATTTGCAATTTTAAAAATTATAATACCGTGGTCATACCATTTAGCAATAATATTTCTAATGATATTAAAAGAATGTTCAGGAAAATAGGAATACACACCATTTTTAAAATGCCAGTTTATACTAAAAACTTGTTCCCTCCAATTAAAGATAAAATACCTTTGTTAAAGAATTCGAACATCATTTACTCAATCCCTTGCATGGGTTGCAACCAAGTTTACATTGGGCAAACGTCTAGACTTTTAGAAAGACGGATCTACGAACACAAAAGGAACATTTTCCTACCACCCCCACAACATACTGCCCTAACGAAACACGCATTGGAATTTGATCACAGATTTGACTTCGATAATGTTAAAATTATTGATAGAGAGGCCAATTGGAGTCGCAGAATTCTGTTGGAGACGTTGCATATGATTAAACAACCAAGCGTAAACCTTAGGTATGAAACACCTAAAATACAAGAGTAGGTACTACGCAACTTTATTAAAGTAATAAGGCTTTATGATGTAATTCTTCCAATAGAGTCTTCACTTCAATTTTGGCCAGTATAACCAGTTCATCTATACATAATAAAATTATATTATGTAATCATTTGGTCATATATCCTAATGCGTTTGGCTTTTACCACATGAACATCAATTAGTGGTATTTTGACAGTTGTTGTGAGGTTGAAAATGTTCGTTCGGTCAATAATTATTAAATTCGTTCTTAACATTTAATGGTCTTTCTTTTGACTCCGTTCTAGCCACAGTTTTGTTTCACCTTTAAATGGTCCCCCAAGTTATGTTTACCTCAGTCACGCTACAACCGACTCGTGTGTTACACGTCGTATCAAACGTGTGACTTTAAAGCGAACGCAGTATACTTTATAAATATCTTTCCTTGAAAAGAGTCTAAACCGCAGACCGAAACGTCGGAAATTTATAATTTTTAAAATTGCAAATTAGCTTTTAAATTATTTAACTGACCGAACCAGTGCGCCGAAACCACTTATTGTTTAATTCTGATGTTTGCTTGCTTCCTTCTAAAATTCTGTTATCGAAGGAAGAATTAAAGAAGAGCCTGCATAAGCAACTGTGTGTGTGCCTTTAACTTACATAGATTTAGAGGATCTATTAACTCTCAACTGCTAAGGAGAAGCTGAACCGATTCATATTGATCTATCGCGGTGTCATGTTCGATTAGATATAATACTCGAATTTTCAGGCCCACGAGAATCTTGCCCAGCATCGCCGCCGATACACGCCACCTGCTGCTTTGTTTTATCAAATGCACCGAGGCTCGTTAGGTTCGCGTAACAAGTATCTCGAGCTACCAGTTCAGGTCAAGATCAATCTAGCGGCCCACGATGCAGATGTATTTCGTTGTCAAACTAGTCGGTTCTATCTACAGCTCTATCTATCTATAACTGACAGTCCTCGGCATGGATGCATTTCCTACAACGTATAATCAGAGACTGTAACGATCATTCAATTGTATCTGAAGTGATTGCAGTACAAGCCTCTAATTATGCGCACTATCGCGTTCCCAGCGACTGTAGGCCGTACGAATCCACCGAGCCAAGAAGGTTAGGAGCGAGATTCTGGGAAAGAGGCAAGACCTGTATCGAGAAAGAAGAGCTAATTTCCACGGGCGAAGATCCCTCAGAATCCTGCGGTCGATTCGACGGGGGGGAAAAAAGGTCCGACCCTAATGGGACTTGTTCACCAACATCGGGCACTGTATACGCAAGCCGGACACTATAGAGAACGATCGAACCGTTGAACCCTAAGAGTACGATGATCTGTCGAGCGCAAGAAGTCAATGATACCCTTCTTCCCAGCACTTGTATCTACTAGCACCTGACTGATCGAAGGGCATTTACATCCAGACACATAGATCCTTCAAACGGGGCTGTGTATTCTTCAAAAGGGGCTCGGGCGCATTATTCATCATAGACGGTGGCAAATGTCACGGTATAAAACAAACAAAATCCCGTGGGCCGGTAACGAGAGGGATAAATCATCGACGACAGCGGACAGAAACGCGACGTCATTGGTTCTTTTTATTCGGTTCACGGATAAGTTCGCTCGGATATCCTGGCAGAGCGATAACTCATATTAGGTTTACGCGAGCGCCGCGCATCAATAGACAATGGACGTCGGATCTTGAAAAGGGCCAATGAATTTATGTACACTCGGTGTACCGAATATCAGATTCTAATTTATCTACCTGTCGCCCGATTCTAGCAAGCCACCCCAAACTCTCTCACGCAAATACCCTGGACAGACGAAATCGTCGCTCGCGATGAAAGGAGGAAACGCTTACCGAACGACCATCAGCAATTACCGCGATTCTAGCCACCAACGAAGAAGCTCTTGTTCCGGGAAGGGAAACAAGAACGGGTGGACAGAGGTTGCTCGAGCTTTATTTAACTCTCGCATCGATTGCCCCGGAGCCCTCTGCGCCGCAGCAACAGGAATGCTCGCGAGGCTGGTGTAAGTAATCGCCCACCAGGGCGACTAAACGCGTCGTGTCGCAGATAGATAAACTTAATAGCTCCATCCATTCAGCAGCGCCGATTATTGCTACGCTAGGCGCGTGGAGGAGCGGGCCGAACCGAGCAACATATTACTGGCTACGACACGCAGGGACGTTCGTCGAATTCCTTTGTGTCTACGGCCGTTCGTCTTCCGGGAGGATACGCGCAGGCACACGCGACTTTTACGATGCCCCCATCGCGAGAAGAAACCAGAGATCATCGTTGCGTCGATCCAACATCGTCGCTGCTCGTGGGAATCCTATTAAGCCTCCCTCCGCCTCGGAAGAAGCTCCTCGATCGCGGCGACCGTGAAAAATTGCGTAACTCGAGCTACGAAGTGGAATCGAGGAAAATGGTCCCCCGCGGTTCATCCACCCCCGCCGTCTTGTTTCTTCTCCCGCGGGACAGGCTTTCGTCGATCCCCGGGATTTCTGCACGAGCGGAAACCATGATGAGGCGACGTGACCACCAGAAACTATCTCACACACACGATCTGCGATTCGCCGAGCTGCCGAGCCGCTCGTGGCCCCTGTCCTAGCGGGGGCGAAAGAAACAGAGATCGCTGGATGAAGATCGAACGGACGATTGCCCCGGCCGCGTTGGGCTCATTTCGCACGAACCACGATACAGCCATCGTTGCACCGCAAGTGGATAACTACCGTCGCGCGGAAACATTGTCGTCGATGAGTCTTTTTGCGCGACAGCGTGACTACGAGTCTCTGGGCAAAGAGTTGCACGATGGCTGCGGTCGCCTGCAAACATTGATCGATACACTGTCGGCGCGAACGGGATTCTCGGGACGGGACGTTCGGTTTGTGTGTTTTCTTGGGGATGGGATGCAGGATTTTTGCTGAGGTGGAGCATTGGAGTGGCTGAATGTTTGCAACATGTGGCAATGGAGTTTTTATATTGGATCACTGAAGGAATTGGAGGTGGAAGCTAGAGTTGCCAACCGCACTATAATCTTAATATATAAAGCAGAAGGTGTTTGGGTGTTTGCCCGCTATTCAATTCCATCAATCTTTTGTTATTCAGAATGTTAATGATAACAGGTTTGCTTCAATGCTGCAGTCATTCTAAAATATACCTCATTCTATAGATATTTGAAGTTTCTAATGGCACGACTCAGGATGAACGTGAAAAACAATGACGATCATGATACCACGGATCATGATCATATCGTGGAGGGGACGAAGAAGCGATCTGCCGAGAAAAGGACGATCCCGAGCCTATCTAAAGGCGACGAGCTTATTAGAACGTGGCTCGCGTTCGTTGCTATCAGTGTCACGGTCGCGACGTGCATTTCGATGGAAAAGATTAATTGCATCTGGACTGAGATCGATGGATCGCGGCGATTTTTCGACAAGCGTTTTCATCGAACTTAACGAGCTTCGCTAACGATCGGGGGCTAATACAGTCGACGCGATCGAACCAACAGAATGGTAAATAATACTCTAAACAAAGAGGAAACGAGGGAAATAAATTGCTTGGCAGATGATCATCATTGTAATATATAGATCTATAGCATCGGGCAATGAATTTTTATCGGCAGCTTATCGCTTACATTAAATTTCTATTCAGCTCGGTACACCGGGTGTACAAGTAAAAATAGGTCTAGGAAAAGTTTAGAAGATGGTCTGCCTGAAAACTTTCAAAATCCTTTGAAGCGGAGAGTTTACGTATTTAGCGAGCACGGAAATAGAAGCTGCCTAATTCGAAGAGAATTCAAAGGTGGCCACCAAATGGGACACATCCCAGCAAACCAAACACCTGAAGAACTAGCCCCGTCACAAGGCAGACAATAAGGAAGCAATATGTTCATCGTCCAGCCATTGTCTTTGCAGATGCGCTAGTCAAAGATGATCGACGAGGAATGGCGATTTGAACCGTCGTTTTCGTATTTTCCTCCGCGTGCAAAAATACCCCCATAAACTATATTCGCGCAAAAGTGGGCGATGCCGTGGAAGATATATCCACGTGCCTTAAACGCGCGTTATGTAAATACACGCGTTTCGCGGGTACGAGAGCGAGACAGAGGACGGCGGATGAAGAAAGAGGACGGCCGATACGTACGGCCGTGGTACGTGGCTAAAGTAAATTGGTGGTCTGCCGTTGATGTATGGCAGAGTGATATTATGAACAGGCCGTCGCCTCATGCATATTCATCCGAAACACCCTCCACCAGCAGCCCGTTGGCTACAGGATTCGGTACTTAAGCCGATTCGCGGACGGTTCTTCCGATACCTGTCTTCCTCTATCGATCAGGGGGTCGCTGATGATAAGGTTATCGACTCCCATCGACAAGTTGAATGTAACCTGCGCCACAGAAGGGAGGCGAAAGCCGCTCGGAGTACGAGGGAACAGAAACTGATGGTAGGTAGTTGGAGACGCGTCGAGGGGATTGCGGAAATGTATTGGCATAGGATTAGCCTAAAAATTGGATGCTCCGTTGATATAAAGCTCAATTGATGGAAAAGTCTTGCTGTGGCGTTCAATCAGATTATGCTCCATTTAATGAGTGCCACTATTTACCCGTGAACTTCTACAATAACATAAGTATTTTACGTCCACTTCTGGTTCTTCTTCACTCCCATGTTATATACCTAAAGCTCATTCTCTAAAAGACAATCAAGAAAGGTAGGGAAGACCGGGGCAGGTTGTAACACGGGGTAAATTGTAACATAAGTAAAATCTTTTGAACGACAAATCTGGTAACCCACAGCATGCGAGAGCTGCTTGACGATATTAGTACCGTCGGTTTTAGTGACACAAACGAACGTTATGTATTAATTTTGTGGTAATAGCCCAGAATTTTAGTATTTAGAGTACGTAAGTAAATGTTGTCTTAGCACTTTTATTTCAATTAACCGTCATTAGGAACCGTTTGAATTTTTCTTTCTTTGTCGCAAACGAATCAGTACACATTGGTTTATTATTATGTGTACGCATTTTAGTGATTTGATGTTTAGTTTCTCGTTTGCTGAGATAAAACGCAAAAATTCGACCTCGGGGTAAATTGTAACATGTTACTATACTTACTCCGCTCCAAATGGTGATAAAGCAAGCTATTTGCTGACACACCGGAAAAAGATGCTCTAGACCAGCGCTGCACAAGGAGCTGTTTTCGGCGCCTAGCGGCGAGCAACCCACCTATCTCGTTGCTAAGGTTAGAATCGGTGAGGAGAACTGCAGTAGTGTATGTGCGTGAACGTAGGCTCGTAGCATTAGTAAATATGGCTGGGTTCAAGTTATACCAAATGCACGTACACTACTGCAGTTCTCCTCACCGATTCTAACCTTAGCAACGAAATAGGTGGGTTGCTCGCCGCTAGGCGCCGAAAACAGCTCCTTGTGCAGCGCTGCTCTAGACGAACAACAGAACAATCGAGAATCCAAAAAATAGAAAGAAGTATGAAGGCAAAAGTAAAGAAAGCACAGAAGAAGACTTTGATAGAATCAGATGAATAAGCAATGATTGCTTAACTCATGTATATCAAATGTTTAATAATGATCTGTGTTTTCATTTCTATTTTTTAGAAATGTTTATTTGTGTTCATATTTGTATTTAAATAAGTAAAACAGATGTGTTACAATTTACCCCGGACTGGGGCAGATTGTAACAAAGGTTCAGATTTGTTTAAGATGACGCTAGATGTCCAAGTGTCCAAGATTTTGTCACGTACTTTCACGCAATTAGTTCACCACATATGTAAGTAGTAAATCACGCAAATTATTTCCTGATTGAGGAAAACACTTTCGAGAAAAAACTGTGAAAACTTTTTTGTTACAATCTGCCCCGGTCTCCCCTACCTATCCGCAAAACTTTCGTCACTGCACGGAATACGAAGTCGAACGTTGACTTCTAAAAATCCGTTAAATCTGACTTGCACCATTCTCGTTTGAATCGCGACGAAAAGCCTCGCCAGCCGTGCGCGCGAAACCGAATCCAATTTCTCTCCCGCCAATCTCCGCAGGATCGTGCAAAAAGCATGCACTTCCTAATGCTCCCAGCCGGCGTCAGTAGCAGTATTTACAAACCAGTTCGTGAATAATCCAATGGATCGAGGAAGAAGGAGCAAAAGGAGGAGCTGAGTGGATAAGGGACAGTCCAGTCTACGGCCGATGAACGGACAGGTAATCTGCATGTCTAATAATCTCGCGGTCGTCCTCGGTGCTGGTACTCCGTCGTGTGTTCGTTTTGACGTTCGTGCCAGGGTCTAAGAAGCTGAACGGGGATCGTTCGAACGCCTTGTCAGTCTACTTCACCGAGCACGGTCCATTTTCGCGTGGAGCTTAAGCAGCGCTGAAACGCGATACCACGAATCTTCGACTCGATTTATCAGCAGTCGACGACAGAATCAGCTGCCTGGTGTCGATATGGAGCACGCGACGAGACCTCTTAATCTACCAGAGGCGTCCATGTCAGCGACGGGAGGATGATCTTGTCATTTGATGAACTTAATTAGGTGGAAGACCTTAGATCTTAGACTAGGGCTGTAACGAAAATTCGAATAGTCTAAGTATTCGAATACTAGAGAATTCGAATTTGAGATTCGAATATTCGAATAATTACAGCTCTACCTTATACCTTAGACCTTAGACCTTAGACCTTAGACCTTAGACCTTAGACCTTAGACCTTAAGCCTTAAACCTTGACTTTCAAGTTCAAAGCTATCTTAGCTTCATCAATACGAAATAGGAAATCGGAAGGATCGTAGAGCTTTCAGTAGCCCAGTATTAGAAGAAGCTACTCCCATATAGCTCCAAAGAACCAACGCGAAAAATTCCCATCCGCTGACACCAAGAGCCGCGTCAGTTCTCGCGAGGGTGGCCAATCCGCTAGCACCGCCGCGATCCATCATCGAAGGACACGGGTGGGACCGCGAAGGCCAAACCGTAGGAAGACGCGGCACGGGTGCCCGCGGGTGCAGCTCGAGAGTAGGAGGGCCAGGATCGGCGGAGGTTGTAAACCCTGGTGGATGGTATGCGTCATTAATGCCTCGGCCATGGCACCGCGGCGGATCAAGTCCTTATGGCTGGCATTCATAGTTATTATCCGCGTCTTCGCAGGAAGTTATATTTTAACGGTCGTAAAGGCCCCGGCTGGCGAGATGCCTCGCAACGGCTGTTTGCCGGAGGGTATAAGCGCTCATGCAAATACAAAGGTAAACGCGTCTTTCTGCGAGTCCGCGCGTGTACACGCCTCGCCGGGCGGCATCCGCGCGGCGTCCGCGAGCAAATGTCACCGGGGAAGACGCTGCAGAAGCTCATCCAAGGATAACAGCGAGAACCGACGTCTGTTCTAGCGTCTACGGGCCCGGGACCGAGTCGGTCGATTAATTTATGAGGCAATTCGCCGTGACAGGGGCCGCGGGGAGGCAAGTCCAACGGCCACGTGAAAATCACGTCCTCTCTCTCCCCCTGGCAGGGAAAATTAACGGGCGAGATACCACCTCGAACGCTATTGGCGTAATAAGAAGCGAACGTTTAGATATGCCTATCACCGTGTACGAGCCTGGAAAGGTACAGAGTCTCCTGATACCAGAGGGATGATCATGGCGATACTCTCTCTTCTTTCCCTCTTTCTCTCTCGCGTAGCGTGATTGAGATGCCGAAGCTTGCCTGAGTAAATAGGGACCAGCGTGCTTCTATCATCAGCCGCGACCAGGGGTGCCTCAGAGTTTAGTAGGATTCGAGGCAATGAAAGGGATTCCGATGGAAGATTCGTGGTTTTATGCGGCTGGGGTACGTAGATGGTTCAATCTTGGCGCCCGATAGAGAGGTAAAGGAACTTCGATGGCCCCGATGAGGGGGAAGGAAAAAGATTTACGCTCCAGGTTCTGGGTACTCGCGGCGATTATTTTTAGCCGAATGAGTTACGACTTATCCCCATGGCGGCGGCTCGTTTATTTTGTCGCGGGAATTCCGCCTGCCGAGGAAAGGCTAGATGAAACGGGACGAAAGTAGACGCTGCCCGTCAGTACTTCCGTTCTTCCCGGGAACACGCGCGGCAATGGGCGTAATTCTTTCTGCCTCGTTCTCCAGGCTCGTCTCGGCGCGAATATATGTGACGTCTGTTGTAATGCTCGATGCCCCCGGGCTCCTGTTCGACAGGACGTTCGGATGGTTTCTCAGATTCCTGGAATCCGTTCTCACCTCTCGCGTACCCGCGGCCGTCAAGGCTACAATGACTGTCAGAACGCGGATAGCGCGATTTCAGATAATGGCGAGCGGAATGTATCGCTGGGAAGGAGACAGGGGAAGAAGGGGCTGATGGAATCGCTTGCCAGACTGTATTAAGACCGCGCGATGCATGACGACCATCGCGATGCGGTCATGGTGGAACGTAACAGGTGCACGGTGGTTTCGCCAGAGAGAGACACAACACGTCCGTCGTCATTAGTCCATTCGTCCATGTTTAACAGACGATCGGTTCGTGATTAATACGCGCGGTCCGCCGGATGATCACAGAGTGTATCGAGATGCACTCGTAACGACGCACGGTGGCTGAGGTTTAATGAGCTGGCCACTAAATGGAAGGTAAACTGGCATGGACGCGCCTTAGCAATTTGCTGTGATAAGTGTAACAGAGTCTCGTGCCTATCTCCTTTTTACGCTCCTTCCGTATAGACAGCTATTCGTTAGCTACGTGTCTTATTCCCATTTAGAGTTGAAAGTTGAACCTACACAGTGCATTCTGAACTTTAGACTGAACTTTAATTTCGGTGCCAACGCTTTGCCAATTCGAAACGTAGAGGACTCCCAGCTGATTATAATGCCACTAATTAGATGATATTCCTAGGGAATGAATCGAGATGCCTTATTCAAAGGGTAAATGCGGCACCAACATTCGCGAAGCATGTCCGCGCGCACGTGCCGCGGGCGTTTATGGAACCGCCGCCAAGAAGCTGGCGATCTACCCTTAAAGATGACCCAAATGACCCTCGAGGGCAATCTCGGGAGGCTCACCCGGTTGCTAAACGTAACACGTCGCGGCGCGCTCCTTGAAAAGGAATTTCCTTACGGGCCGAGAGCCCGCGACGCGTTATTATTCCGCGCACGCACCGAGGGCTGATTTACGACGGTGACCGTTTAATAACGCTGTCATTAATTTGCAAACGATCGTACGTTTCGCGATTGAGCAGAGTTATACCCAGCCTTGGTTATTATACACGTAAACGGTGGTACGGGACGGTTTAACACGCTCGGCGCTGCGTGGATCATCGGTGGTCCACGATATTTATCGCAGGCGAAACTTTCATCAAAGGGTGGAGGATAATCTTCGTTGAAGTAACCAGTAAAAGTAGATGGAACTGCCGCGTTTAATTATAGGATAGGACACTGTGGTTCCAGGTTTCTCATAAATTTTTCAACGCCTCTCGTAAAGAATATCAGTTACCTGAAATAGAAACCTCTACAATAATGTATGGAACGTATAGAGCAATCTGTTTAATGATTCAGGGGAAGATTGAGTTAAAACTTCTGCACTCTCCGGAGGTATAAAATCCTTTCCAGGCACGGTGGTATCAAAGAGGACGTAAAAAGACCAAGTTAATTTTGGTCTAGGTAAGAGTGTACAGATGATACGGAACCCCGGAAAGAAAATTAACTTCATCACCGAGCATCTCCCCGCAGAACAAGGTATAACGTCAATCTGCAGCTCGCGGAACTTTCGTCTCTGTTCCCTCTGCGACCACATTCTTGCACATGGTGCAAATCGATGAGCCAAGGATCTCGCGGTGCCTCCACAAATGGAGCACACCTGAACTCGGAGGCTCCTGCTTTTGCGCGCCTCGCCCGCTAAGCGACTCATTAGCGCTGCGTTAATGAATCGATACGCCGCTCTCGAGCGCGCTGTACGGAAGAACACGGGCGTCCATCGCCGGAAAGTATCGTGCAAATACTAATCCCGTGCACCATCCACGAGCAAAGGGATACATCATTAGTCTCAGCGGTGTGGAGAAAGCTAATAGCCGAGGTTGCTTAGAATCGATCGCACTGTGGCCATTTTTCGGGGGCCTGGTCCTCGTGGTTCTTCTTCAACAATGGACATTCCCCGAGTTTTCAATCTGTGTCATCCGACGATGGCTGCTGTCGGCTAATTTAATTAATAAATTAATTAATTAGGAACGGAGACTTAAGCTCTGGATCAGACAGAGCCCCAGGTGGCCCATGCCTGGCCAGAATCTTCGGTATCGCCGTTTACTAACAATCCATCCGGACGATATCGTTGGACAGGACCCGGCCACCGCGCGACCCGCGTCAAGCATGGACGTGGTATCTCTACGGCGCGGCGGCCGATCCGGCGGATAACCAAATGACTCCGACCCGCTCTGGCGTAAAGCTACCGCGAATAATGATAGTTCGCCTGGCCCGCGCAGCTTATTATTACACGTATCGCGTACTGCCGTCGGCGGGCGGTTCCTTATCCCCGGTGCACCCGCGGCCCGCGCCGAGATGCACCATCAACGGGCCCGAACGCCGCGCTGCCGTCCTAACTGTTCGTTCACCCGACCTTCGCAAGGTCACGGAGAAAAAAAAAGAAAAGAGCAGGATGGCGAGCTGTAGAGAGAGGTTTAGCCGTGTCGAGGAAGAGGCAGGGTCTAATCAACGCCCGGAGTCATGCTCCAGAGAACACTGCAGGAAGGGAAGGCGGAAAGAGGGCGGAGAGGGGGGGTGCGCGAGAAAAAGCGAGGAGAAAAAGAGATTCAAGCGGCAGCTACGAAGAAGACACGAGCACTGTGCGCGAGGGCGCGATTGCCGGCGGATAAAGCGAGAGGGAAAGAGGACCCTAGCGCAGCAGCTGAAAGTCACCATAACCACGGGTTGGAAATTGCCGAGCATTAAACTCGGATGGCACTTTCGGCCCCATTATCCTCGTCACCGAGCAACATTCGTCTTGTCCCTCTCCGTTGGGAAAGCACTTTACCCCTGCGCCGTGTCGTCCGCAGCCGGAAAGCCGGGAAGAGGAACAAGTCGATCAGTCAAGGCTCGTGCTACGACGCCTACTCGCGACCGACCCGCGATCCGCTTGGATTAAGCGTCGCGGCGCGATTGCGGGCTTCGCCTCGGGAACTCTCTGACTTTTACTGCTCCGCGGGGATGTTGGGGTGCTTCAGGGAGATCGCGCAATCGATTGGCTTGCAATGCTTCGTGCTAACAGTCTTCCAATCGCTTGGTGATTTTATCAGAATACACTGGTGTGTGGGAAATAGTGTGTTTAGATCGAGGACCGGATTACGCGTTGTTTAATAAAAGTAGAAGGCTCGCGGAGGCGTAAGAAAGGGAGGAATGATGATGGAGGGTCAGCTGCCGTCGCGAGGCCCGCCGCGCCGTCACACCCAGAAGAGAGCTGCCCCTTGCGCGTGACGTCGGGATCCTCGAAACAGCGAGCGAAAGAACTCGATCTCGTTACGTTATTGTCACAAACCCCGCGCATGCGAGGCTCGCTTAGGCGCGGCGATCGGTATTACGCGCAGCATCCGGTGAAACCCGTTTTCGTCGATCCGCCAAGTAGTATCGAACCCTTCGACCTCCTCCCCGGCCCTCCTCGTCGCGGTGCTTCCACCGTGCTGGTGCGTGTCGCGCGATGCCAGGTTAAAAATAACATCTCGCTGGATATTTATAGCAACCCAGGAGGAGGAGGAGGAGGAGGAGGAGGAGGAGAAGGAGGTGGAGATGGAGGTGGAAAAGGTAGTGGGATGTAGTTGCAAAAGAAGAGGAAGAGGAGGGAGCGGAGGATGCGGCGCAAGAAGGAGAGGTGGATCGCGCAGATCAGAGGCGATATCTGTCGCCCAGAAGGGACCCAGCAGCGGCAGAACGAGAGGGTACATCGAGGATGAAGCAAGAAGGACTTGGGAGAAGGGAGGGAAGGGCAGAGGAGGAGGAATAAAAAGGGACGCCTGTAACTGTGCAACCTGCGCTGCGACGATCATCGACGGAGGGGGGAGGCAGGCCTCGCAGCCAAGCGCAGGGTAGTTCAAGTGGAGCGATGCAGTATATTAGACGAACGGGAGGAGGACGAAGGAGGAGACGGAGCGAAGGGACTGGGAGACCCCGGGCCGGCCGACGGACGGAGAGGGGAAAGAGAAACGGGTGCATTGCGCCTGGAGCGAGGTGGCCTTGACGTGGGCCGACCGGCGAGGGCAAGGACGACCGCCCAAGGGAAATCCTCTCTTTTTATTCCCTGCCAAGCTGGCCGCGCGGCGGCGTCGTCCGCGGCGACGATTCCCGGACCTGCAACCGCGCCCGTCCATAAGTTCGCGTATATAACTTCGAAGCTCCCTATTAAGGGTTCCAGAGCACGGCTACCAGGGCTATCGGAGTCAGGGCCACGGTCGCGGCCGTTTCGCGTACCGCTGCCCACCCTTATGGCGAGATTATGCCGGCCGGCGCGCCCGATTGTGTAACTCATCGGCCGACGCGGCAGACCGGGCCTCGAGCCGTGTTTCTGAAGCGCGTCCAGCTCCGAGGATCCTCGTATACAAGTGGAAAAGCCCCGTCTCGAACGGGGAGGAGCCACTTTAGGTACGAGAGGACACGCGATAATGTGGCCCAAGGTTCCCAGGGGCGACGCGGGGGAATTCCGATCGACCGCGGGGTGATCGTTCGGGGGAAACCTTCTCGTTGCATAATCATCGATCGCCGATTAACCCGTAGACCGGGCGTACGATGAACCGGGGCAGGCTCCAGCTGCCCGATCCCGACGCACCGATCACCGAGCCACATTGAAATGCACATTTCTTGCGCGACCGGACGGCTCGAGTTATCGGGGGAGACGCGGAGGGCGAGGACAATCGATATCTCGGTGGATCAGTATCTTCTTTGTAGTCGAGGCCTTTTGTCTAGCGGAATGGCGATCTCCCCGCGTCGACCGCCCCCTCGCCCAGGCTCCCCTCTGTCCTCCTTCCAGCGAGACAACGAGATCGTCCCTGAGACTTGTGCCCGGCTCCAGAAGTCGTTGGAATAATTCATGACGTCGCGATCTTGCGCACGAGAATAGTTTATCGCCGGGGTACGGACGCTGGAGGAGGAGCAGAGGGAGGCTGGCCGGGCGGAGGCCCCCGATCGGAAATCGATTCACGTGCCGATAACACGGGCCCGCGGAGACTTTTCTCGCGGGGGTGGCGGGCGTAGGAAAGCGCGCTCAATGGCCACAAGGGGGGGGGGGGGATGAGAACGAGAATCGAACGACGCCGACCACACCGCGAGCTGTTGTACGCTGACGGGTGTCTCGTCCTTTTCTCCACAAACCGCGTTTAACGTCCACTTCGTGCCACGGGGAGGTTCGAGGCTCCTCGAACGTTGTCGTAGCTCGAGTTGGTAGGTGGAAGCTTTAGAAGGCGGTTAGGGTCAGGGAAATTAACGTCACCGGATCTCACATAGGAATGTGAGAGATAGAAAATGATTTATAGCACCCTTTATTGTCACTTGCATTCCCCCTGTAAGAGAAGTTAGAACTAACCGTTTAAGTATGCAATCATCAGAAGCTTGACGAACTGGACAAGGCGAATCCGAAGAGTAGGTATAGGGGAGGGTTGCCTATATCGTACCACTTAAGACATTTTAGGTTATATTTCATATTTGGTACTAATTTGGACGCAAATGACTATTGGATATTGTAGCTTGATCTTTTAGGCATCTACTATTATACGCTGAACCTTTTGTCCAGAACAAATTAATGTGTTATTAATCTTTTTGTCACATACTGGTCACTTTAATCTATCCAAAACGTTGCAACGGGGAAATAAATATTGTGCTTATATAATTTATTTATTTTTTCATTTATTCTAAATTTAATTATTTTCTTTAGAAGATTTATCTGTTAAATCCAGTGGGATTGTATTGGTTCCTTTTCTAATATCATCCAAGGCTCTGTCTATAATCATTACATGTATATTGATGTACGGTATTTTTTTTTTTAATGCTTGCCATCTAAATAAAAGAAGAAAAATAAGATACCTACAAGTAAATGTGTAAACTGTTTGTTTATTAAAAAAAAAAAACGGCTTCAAAAGATTTAATTCCATTCTGTCCATCTATTGCTTTAGGTTAGAAATCGATACCAGTACGTGGACAGTCATATTTATAAGTTCTATCGTTTTATTTTTCTTTGTTCACGCGTTTATTTATAAATTCTTAATATTAGAATGCTATAATCTATTACATACCTCTTTACAATGTATCCAAATACGTTTTTTATTAATTTTATGACACACGATGCTGAGCAATAGCTAATAACAAATGAGTGACTCGCGCGAAATCGTACATATAAATACATTTTTCGCATACAAAATTTTTTTTTCGATAAATATGTTAATGTTTTATAAAACAACAAACGTTTTTTCTACAAAATAAAAAACAATAATATAGATTAAAACTCTAGTTCTTTCAATATTAACGATTATTATTATTATTATTATTTATTAAACGGGACAAGCCCAATATGATACACGTAAAATAAAATAAAAAGAACGCAATAACCAACGATTCGTCCATCTGCTGGGCCCCGTCCACCTACTGGCCTGCTTACCCTACTTGATATTTTTGTCATCAGACGTCGTTTATATTCATTAATTTTTGAGAAATTGACGAGGTACGATTTAGGTGACCGGTACGATATTGGCAACTCTCCCCTACCGAAGTACCTAAGGGATCGCGAATACTTAAATCACTCGCTCGTTGCAGACGCAGATCCAATGGACAAGAAGAAGCAAGTGGAATCGTGTCGAATCCATTAGCGAGCGTTCGATAAAGGTATCACGATTCATTCGTGACTCGTTGCTGCGTCAACCGGGATACGCCTTGCGCGGCGTCCCGCTATAAATCGGCCGCGAAACGATCCATATTAATCGGCGGCCGGCCACGCGAGCACGCTGACAGTCGGCAGGTACACGATCCCGAGGGATAAAATGATTTGTCGATCGGCCCGAGTCCATGCGGGCTGGCGTCGTAACATTCGGCGCGAACGAGGAAATCGCGATTGCGAGGATGTTGCCGGCGCGGCACAGAGAGAGCCTCGCCGATGTCGGTGGTAACGATGCGATAACGACGACGGCTGATAAATAACTAAAGATGGCCGATCGCTTGTCGCTTTCCATGCGAATACACGCGATAAATATCGCGCCGCCGCTGGTACATTTCTGCGGCCGCCCTTCGCGCAAACTATAAATCCTACGTCATAAGTCAACGCTACACCCTAATCACCGACGTACGAGCGTTTGGTGGACTCGCGGTGGGCAATGTTAATTCCCCCAGGGTGATTCGTAGGCGAACTACAATTTAGTTTCGATTTCATTCGAGAACAGGTTCGCCACGAATTCTGCGGAAAATGGCCCCATGTCCCTTCAGCGACACCAGCCCCGTAATCCCATCTATCCCCAAGCTTCTCTATTAGACGGGATAATCGAAGCACTGCCCCTCGGCACCCAAGTGCACCGTCCACGTTCGAGCTGTCGATTCTGGAGACGTGAGAAGGATCGCGAGGAAGAGGCGTCCGCCGTGGCCGTACACCGTGCACGTCGAAGAGTGAATTCCGCTGTTTGCCGTGGTTGGGCAGGAAGAGGGCAACGGGGCGTGCGGCAACGCGAGCCGAAGTACCGGGGAAAGCACGAAAAAGCACATCGGTATTCCGCGTGCTCGGCCCCGTCAGCAAATAAAGTTTATGCGAGGCGACCAGCCTCGGCTCCGATAAAAGTAGCGGACGTGTAGCGAGCAGAAAGTGGCGCGCGAGGCCGAAGGAAGCGAGGAGGAAGCGAGGAGGAAGCGAGGAGGAAGCAGACACCGACACGAAATATCCGTGCTGACATATTGACACAGGGGAGTCGTAATTCGCGCCTCGCGGACAAACAGAGGGCTGGCGGCTGGTCGTGAAACGATCCCTCGTCAAGGGCGATCCGTTTCGCCTGGAGGAGAGTGCAAAGAGCCGGTGCAAATACCGCGAGACCAGAGAAACGGGCCCGTCACTCGTCCGCATTTTTAGGTCTTATTCTTCCACTCGGCTTTTCCGGCCGCGCGTGGCTCGAACATTCGGGACGCGTCTCGGCGATTCGATTTATGAATCGTGCCCTCGAAGAGGAAGTTGCTCGGAGCGTCCGACGTTGAAGTCTCCGTTCTGACATGCTATGCAGCACGAAGCACTGACGCAACAGAAAGCGGGATACAGAACTGTGCCCGTGGACTGGTGACAAGAGAGAACGGGTATAATTCGAGCCGCGGGCAGGTAATTCCCTGAGAAGAGAAGGAAACGACTGAATGCTCGTGTAACGAGCAGAACTGGCGCTGGATTAAGGGTTACGCACACAGGCCAGGTAATTATGCCGCTGGAGCGATTAAAAACTGTTATCCGCGGGGGGACGGCTATCGCGTACCAGCGCGGTACAAGCGCCAGCGTCTTGTTAAAACCTTGTATACGTTACTAATTAGAAGTAATTACTACACGTGACATACATTGGGCTTAAGATTGCCCCGCAGCAGCCCGGGAGGGAGCCGCCTGCGGGCCGCGGCGCGGATAGGAGAACGTGTTCCCCGTTGAATACGCGCCCGCCAGGGGTTACATGCCGCGACTAAATGCTCCGGCGATAATGAGGCCGTAAGAGCGGCGTTAAGATAAGCCCCCTCCGCTGGGAAAGAATACAGAGGCGAGCCCGGCGATCGGAAAAATCCGCGGCGGGGCTAATTAACTTCTTCTGGCCGCGTTAATAGAGTCCTCGGAAAGTTCGCGAATAATTAGAGGCCGGTGATGATGGGGACCGATAGTGCGTGCGACGAGATACGTTGGCGATCGCGCACGACGATGATGGCCGCAATTAAGATTAACCAACGAGAAAACGCTATTGCCCAGCCATCAACGAGAGCACCTCGACGATACGGGGCCATTTAGCCGCGACCTTCGTCTGGGAAATAGATAAACGAAGAATCGAACGGGTGAAGTGTTTCTCATGCGTTATGGGAGCTCCTTTGTCCCGGGAATGTGGAGACTTTGTGGTTCTCGTTAAATCTGCTCGTCCGTGAAGTTTAATAACTGCACCTGCAGGATACTCTGCGAGGCTTCTCCGCGGATTATTAATTGTAATTTCGCTGATTCCAGTTCTTTGCGGCCGGAGCCTCTTGGCGGTGGAATATTAAATTCAAGGGTCCTTTAAAGTATTGTAGGGGAGAGTTGCCAATATCGTACTGGTCACCTAAATCGTACCTCGTCAATTTCTCAGCGATTAATGAATATAAGTGACATTTGATGGTTAAAATGTCAAGTAAATGCGAAATGAGAAATATAAACAAAACCGTTTGAGCTTACACCCTGTATTCTGCGTCCGATAAATATTTAAGAAAATCAGGTATGATTGATGTAACTTTTTACCAGTTTATCTTAGCTGATAATAAGCAAACAATGCAATTTTGTCCTGTATTTTTGTATTTGTCTGAAAGCGGGTTTAATGTAGAATATTTTACATTCATTTTATGTACGTATTACATTCATTATAAAGTCTAAATTGATATTTATAAATAAATTGATCATGTTTCCTAAATCGTACCACTACAAAGTTTCTTAAATCGTACCAGTACGATTTGGGAACTCATTTAATACGTTCGCTCCACGCATCTAGCTTGGTACATACGGGTTATGTACATATATAATATAGATTATTGCCAAAAATTACATATTATAAGAAAAAATTGTAGACAAAATTTCATTACTTTCAGCATGGAAAAAAGAAATTACCACCAGTGGAGTAAGGAAAGCATGGAAAAGGCGATTGAGTCATATCAGAAAAGGATTTGTGGATTCAATGAGTGCTGTAGACATGTAGAAAATATGATTCAATGCATAAAATGCACATTGTGGGTGCACGATAGTTGTGCAGGAGTATTAAAAACAACAAAACGTTATTATTGCCCAAATTGTTTTGTTTAATGTGTTATTTTTATTTATTTGCTACGCATAAAATATGACAGGTTATGATATGACCACCAATGTCAATATAAATATATAATTTTTTTAATTATTATACCTTGTATGTTTCTTTATTTGTTCTTAATATCTGTATATAAAAAATTTCGTTTCTCACCCACATATTTATTATTATTTTCATTTAAAAATTTACTATTTTTAGAAGAGGTACGATTTTGGAAACCAAGAGGTACGATTTAAGAGACCGGTTGCCTAAATCGTACCTTTTACACTATGTTACCAAAACATTAATAACAAATTAATGTGTTGTGAACAAAAGGTTAAATATATAATAGTAGGTGCCTAAAAGATCAAGCTACAATATCCAATAGTCATTTGCGTTCAAATGAGTACCAAATATGAAATATGACGTAAAATGTCCTAAGTGGTACGATATAGGCAACTCTCCCCTATATGGGACTCCGTTTTGTATGGGAGCGGGAACGGTTGGGTACTCTTCCGTGTGAAACGCATTCGTTGTTGATCATTAGAGGCAGAAAGCTACTAGAAAATACATGGAAATGGATACTTCGACGTTCGTAGCGTCAGTCTCGAGTTGCAAATAATTAATCTACTCTGGAAACTGAAAGAAAATATCGTTTAGAAGCGCTCAACTACTTTTCTCATCCGTTTCATTGGAAGCGAGCTTTTCCCGTCCCTCTGGTTCTTTGCCAGCAATTACACATCCCTGAAGATAAATCTGAAGCCAAGAAGAACGCGCGCATCGCTGATGAAACCCCGAGTGGCGCGCGCGAACCGTCATGTAAAACACGGGCCGGGGGAACGCGGGTCGCGAGGGTCATTCCGTATCAAAATGTACAAAATTGTTGGACAGAAAGCAGAGGTGGTACGATGAATCTCGGTATCCGCGGTGGATATTACAAGCCGCGCCTCCGACGACTCTCATCGACCGTACCCCCGCCGACTGCCCGTATCGCGGCATTAAAATAATTTAATTTAATACCCGGCAATTCCGCTTATTACCATTGCAACATCAATTTTAATAATAGCCCTCTCTCGCTGAGATACTCCCGACACCCTATCCCTCTCTCGCGGCTGTCCGTGCGCAGCGCATGCCGCGGAGTTTCCTGTACCCCTGCAGCAACCCGTGTCCACGGCGTTCGATATTACCGGCGCTAATAGCACCCCTAAAACATTGCATTACATTTGTCGCGGCAACTAACGACGTTTCTGTCGGTTTCTGTCGGCGTATAATCGTAGGAGCACACTTCGACTTCGCGCTACGTGCCCGAACGTTCCTTTCTGAAGCCGGCAATCCATCCGAAAGGTAAGCTACGCTATGTTAAGTTTGAAGCTTAGCTTAGCTTCCAGGTTGATCCCCGGCTTGCTGCTCTGTGGTAAAGATCGCTGATACTTTCATGTTGTATTCGGATTTGAGGAAAAGAAACTTGCAGCCACTGGCTACGAAACTGATACGAGATTCCGTTTGAAAAGAGGTAGCTATACTCGGGGCCAGATATATTGGCCGGTGAGTTTCGTGAGGGGTATTCTCCCACCACACCGTTTGCCTGCCTCGGTGCTCCTTTTCTCAACGTTTTCTTACTCGCTCTCGTTCCATCTCGCTCTCGCCTTCGCAGAACAAGAGTGAGCCAGAAGTGGTGGGGATAGTGCCAAGCTTCTGGCGTGTAGGTCAAACCGAGCTGTCAGCGTAGAAATACACACATCAGAATAGGTGTGCGTTAGCTCCGAAAAAATTCAGGAGCTTTACCGTTAAGGAACTAGTTTCTGATCAGTTTAGAAGGTTTCCCGCTTTAATATTTATTTTTAACCTAATAAAACATTAAACCATAGACTTTTTTTATACTAAAAGTTGGATTAATGTTTAAACTTCAAGGGAAAATTTTAAAAAGTTGAAAATAAATATATAATTTAAATACTTATAAGGTATGGAATAATAAGGCGACTAGGAACTAGTTTTTAATCATCTAAAACTAACAATACTAACTGCTTTCACAGACAACACATATATTTTTGAATTATCAATTTTTATGGTAGTAATTATTTCAAACAATTATTTATTGACATAAACTCAAAAGAACGATTTATTTCATGAACTGATCAAAAATTAGTGCCTGGTCAAGAACTAGTTACTTAACGGTATTGGTCAGAACATTGATTCCTTCTCGATAGCTTCATCTCGTATTGGTCTACGAATAGCTTCGTCACGCACACAACTATTACGCTAAGAATAAATAACAGCCAAACGGCTAGGATTCAGGCGGAGCCGAGCAGCGTTCCCGTTACCCCACCATACCCTTCGACGACCACGCAACTCCAACTGACAAATCCACGATCGTCAGATGGTGGTGGTTGATTTCTCCTCAATCGTTGCTCGCGAAAACGAATTCACCGGCCAATATATCTGGCCCCGAGTATAGTAGGAGTGTAGCCTTAAATTAGGCATACCCAGAATTACTATGTACGAAGTTGCCTCTTCATGGAACCTCTACTGACAGCCTGAAAAATTTAAGAAGAAGCAATCGCGAGAGATAGGAGAAAGAGGCCCAGAACCGGCCGTGTTAATCGCCCCACGAGCAAGACTGCATTAAACGCCAGCACCACGGGGAAGCAGAGTTATTTCGCAGCGCGGTGTCCCCGTGTCAGGGGCCCGGCGGATTTTTTCCTCGCGGAGGGACAGCTCGCGGGGCGCCTTAGCCGGAAATGGAGCAAGAGCCGTTCATTAAGGTCGCTCCGAGAGTTTCCTGGGATTGCGATATCGACGGGGCGAGCAGGAACGTTAAATTACGCGATGCTCGAGACGGAGAGCAAGAGCGGAGAACCAGATACCGGACGTGCATTTATATCGGTGCATTAAGCCTGTGCATCGCGATGCGCCGGCGTGTCCTCCCCTATGGTACGCCAATTGCACGACGATTACGCGACTACCAACAGCCGTACATAAATCGACGGCGGATCCTGAAAAATCGCGGCTGCCTTAGAAGGCTGGAAAGAATGGTGACCGTTCCGTTCCGTTCCGTTCCGTTCGCTCGCTCTCTGGCTCGCGTTCGCGCTTTATTTATCGGGGGGAAGTCGAGCGAGCGACCGAATAAATTGCGACCGCGGCCAGAACGTCCCAGCTGGCTCCTTTAATGCTAAATATTAAACGTGCTTCGCGACAACGTCATTAGCGAGAACATTACCAGCGTCAGATTCTCTGCAGCCCGTGCCCGCGGTGCTCGTTAGAATCGTCGCTACCGTTACTGCAATAACATCCCCGGTCACTAATATTCTAATATTAGTACGGCAATAACATAGCAGTAGAAGTCGCGGCATATTAGAGTTCGAAATAAAATTTGAGGTTTAGTGGCGTTCCTCGTGTAGCGTGGGCATCGTTTTCTCCGATATGGAATTAGGTGTCGGGGTGCACGTAGAAATGGTAAGGTAAATGTCCCAGTCCTTAAACATGGCCCAATAATTAAAAATTGAGAAGAAATTTTATTAATAATAATAGTTTTACTAATTTGCAACGTTTAAACTGTTCGAAATATAATTGCAAAATGTATTAGCTTCATATAGATACAATTATAAGCTTACATAACTGAATAGTTATATCATACAAAAATATTATTGTACAGTAAAGCTTCAACAGTTTCAATCTCGCTTCTTACCTAATGGGCTCAAGCAAGCGAGAGAATATTTTTGTTAAGGTTGTAATTAATTATTAGTTTATAATTTTTGAAATTATACAGTTGTTTTGGATTTATTATACATTGAAGAATTTAAAATTAATTGGATCTTTTAATAATTTTTTGTTTTTAATATTGAAATTGTTGCGTTTATCGACTAGTACACGGTAACATGACACGTACCAATCATTAAACGTGTGTTCAATGGTTGTTTAACCGCGGTGTTACAGACGTCAGTGTTCAGTAGTTATAAAATTATAAATATTTATTGTACCAAAGTAAGAATTTTTTGTATCCTATATATTTACGTTAATAATAACTAGACAAAAATATAATACTGTTTAAGAATTATTAGGATAATTAATCTTATACTCGTTATAATATTAACATAATCTAAACTTTTATAATATACTTTTAATCATTTTTTAACTTTTTCAGACATAAAGTCATGCCGAAGGTAAAAAAGATAAAGAAGAAGAACTACAGTCATTTGATTTATTTTCATTAACTGATAGAAATAGTTCAATTAAATACATATTCAATAATTGGGACACTGTTAATTAATGACTGGGACACGCTATGAATTTTATTTAATTACTGGGCCATATGAACAGTTTCATGTTTTAATTAATTTAAAACTTTTGCTTTAACAAATGTAGATTCTTGTTACGTTATGTGAAAGTAGAAATTTTAAGCTTTCGAATAATTATATTTAGTTATAATTTTATACTATTTAAATATAAAAAAAATTGCAATCATCTCAACTGCTTCCTTAACTGTTTTGCCATTGGGACATTTACCTTATGCAGTTAGCCTCCGCCGCCCGCGCGGCTATTAAAATTAATATCCAATTTCTTCAACCTCCTCTGCAAGTACTCCCACCGAATAGAAGTGGAAGCGGCAAAATCTGCTCACCCAGGGGACGCGTCTCTGGCAGCAAGGTTTCGGCTGAAACATTGATTTCGCAGACACGCCCCGCAGCGGCGGAAAAAAAAACAAGCATTCTTACGTGCCTTTCACCGTCCGCGCAAGAGAACACTCCCGCCGTATATCCGCGAGCTTGTAGGTACACGAGAGCTTTGCGGGGCCGGCCACTCTGCATGCCTACATAAATTTGCTGGCACGTCAGGACGTGTTAGCATTATTACGTGTGTCGGGGGAATACCGATCCCGGGCCGACACTATTTTCCAGCGTCGTAGCGCGTCTTCCGCGGACGGCAGGGGCCCCGACGCTGCGCACCACCTCCACTGGGCCCCGGGTTCGCGGACAGATGGAAGCGGGATCGCGTTACAGAAATTGCCAATTACCTATAACATGCAATTTCTCCCTGGCCGCGCGATCCACTATCGTATTAATCCGCGACGCTGGGGCCCTTGCGCGGCCGAACCCCCCTGCCACCCTTACCTGCGTACACGCCCGAGATGAACCTTCATAGAGAAATCATAAGCGGCTACATGCTGTTCCCGGGTGCCGGTGCCCACGAACGCGTCTATCATCGCGAGTGTGTCCCGCGGAAGAGAGTCCTCGGCAGCTCCGTGGCCCTCGAAGAAAGCTCGTAAACTCGGCTAACACGCTTAACCATTCGCGCGACGAGGCAGGTGCGGCTGGGACGCTCGATGCGCGCCGAGCAACGACGCGGCAGTGTTTCTCCGATAAAGGGAAATTTAGAGCGTTTACCAATCGTTCCCGACTGCCGAGCCCCTTATCCGTCGGCGGATCACGCGTTCGTGGCGGCGGAATCGAAGTAAGGGGGAGAGAAGCAAGCGGGGCTCGTTTAATATTGATGAGAACGGCGTCGGGAGTGGTTCGGGTTATGCTGAATAATTAATAGCCGCGATAAGTGGGCAATAATCAGGGTACAAAGGAGGAAGTGTACAGAGACGGGGATCATAGACCGTGGAATCAATTTATGTGCGGGTAATGGCCCACGCGAGCTTGTCTCTGACCGTTCAACGGCAACCGGAAGCCGGCCGAGCGCGAGCGGTACACCTCCGTATAAGCCTTCACTTGTGTGACAACGTTAAATTAGCCGCGGCGCGATAAACTGGCGTACAAACTGCGCTTAATTCGAGAGCTGCCGCGATAGGCAGCCGAGCCGAAGGCCCCGGAGGGGATAACTATCTCCGGGTATTTAGTGGCACTCGGCGGTTAAGATCGTGTATCGATTCGCGACTATTAACGCTCCTATCGCGTGCAGAGCGTTACGAGAGCGACGCCGCGGCTGCCTCGCGGGGGAGCAACGGAGACGAGTCGAGGAGGGGAGGGAGAGAGGGAAAAATATGAAAAGCAACGGCCTGGTATTGACTTTTGCCACCGCGGCAAAGTGCATCGATCATCGGACTCATTCGTAGAATCGTTTCGACCGCTGCTGGCCCCAGGCGCAACGGGAGCCGAGGCGTTCATCGTTTAATGACTAGGACTCCGGTACCGAGAAGGAGGATAGTCGATGGCCATACAGTTAACCTATCGTTTAATTGTGGCTGAAACGAGCCTGGGAACAACGGGAAACCTCGCATCTGGACTTGCAGATGCTGGCTTAAAGTGTACCATCCGCTGGCGAGGACGCGTAGCTGCGAATAGTGGAGACTTGAATCGTCTACTCGCCTGTTGGAAGGGGGCTCGATTCAAATCCACCCGCGGCGTATACACCGGCGCGTTTGTACCAACAAATCTTTTTTAAGCGGCTCTCCGCTCGGAGCGCGATTATTTGCTCTCGAGGGCGTACTCGAAAGTCAATAATCTCGATACAGCCGAACGCGGGGCTGGCTCGCCTCTTCGAATTATTCTTCAAACACTACAGAGGCGAGCCTCCTGCCCTCTCTACCCCCGGCTGTGTACTCAGCAGCAATATTTGCAGCCCCGAAAACTTCGGCCCGGTTCATTTGTAACGAGCCGAGGGGGACCTTCGCTTTTTGCCCGGGGAACAATTAAATCTCGGCCCCTGCGAGGAGCCGCGCGAGCTCGAACGGTGCATAATCGTCGGTGATCTCGGTGCCTCGCCAGGCCAACGGAATTACGCGAGGGGGAAACGAAGAAACGAGAGACCGAGGGACCTCGTATTGGATGGATCGTGACGAGGAGCATTTTCGCGGCTCGCACTAATAACCGTTGATGATACCTTTTATTCCGGGCGTCGCTTTCGACTCCCAGGCCCGGCATTCCGGGCGAGCCACCGTCATTAGGGTATCCCGTGACCCAGAGTTTACGCCTCGGTTACGCCGAGTATGCGTTCACTCGATCAGAGTCGTAGGGACCGCCGCGTAAAAAGCCTCGGGTCTGCCTCGAAGACGAATATGTATTCCCTCGGGTGAGAGGATCGAACCGTCCAACGGGACCTGGACGGCTACCTGGACGCAACGACTCCGCGAGCCCCTGGGAAACGGCCGTGGCTGACTTGCGCGAGGCGCTTCTACTTGGAAAAATGGCTGGGTGCACGGGCAGCAGTGGCGGCTCGTTTATTACCGCGTTAAGCTTAATTAGGCTTGATTTACGCCAGCTGGCCGGTCACGGTGCGCGGCCACCCTTTAAACGGTCTAACGCGGCCCAATTTTCACGCAACCGCGGCGGCGCTGGACGCTAACGCGAGTGCAAACCGACCTTGCTGTCTGGCCGTTCGAGGAACCGCGAGAAACTGATATATTTTCTGGGGCTTTTTAATACCGCGGAGAAGGGATGAGAGATTATACAGGAAGAGGTAGCGATGATGATATGTACTACTAGAAACTTACTTGACACCCATCCGGAAGTAAAGCTTCCGGTAAGAAGGTGTATTCAAATAAGGAAGAGAAGACTTTGTCACTTCAGCTTGCTCGAATTACTGGCAGCTTCCGATTCCATACAAACCCTAAAGATACGCATCGAACTCCACGACCCTTGCGCAGAACCTCAAGCGTTCCTCCTCAGGGGAGATCAGGGGAGTCGAGCAACTTCTGGTACCCCTTCGAAGAGCCGCCTGCGCGATAGCTGAACGGAATTGGAGGGCCAGCCGACGCTGGGGACGTAATTTTGGGCGCGTGCTGGGAAGCTGCCCGTTCGAGGGACGGAAAGGAGCGAACGTCCGCGGCGGCAGCGGCCCCGGGCACTTCCCTCTCGCGAGAGGGCAGCGTGTTGCGTCGTTCGCGGTTTATTATTAATAGGATGATAAGATCGCGAGGCATTACGCGAAACACACAGCTCGTCAAGCCGTAACTGGTTCCGCGCCGAAGATAGAGTCCCTCATCTATCTCCCGCGACACGGGGTGCGGGAACACGGGCGAGCAGAGGTGCGCAACCTCTTCATCCTGTGCCCTGTGCCCTGGTGTGGGTAGCGCGCCGCCTGTGGGAACAGGGCCCCGGGGAACGGCGAGTGGGAAAATGACGAATGTCACTGCATTAGGCACGGCGCCCCGCGCACCACACAACGGATTACGTGATCTCGAGCGGAGGCTGACTACTATACCGTGACGGTACAGGACGGTGTTTTTCATCCTCCGCCAGGTCGCGTCCGCTTTGGAGAAACCGATGGAAACACGAGGTAAGTCGGATAAATAACGGGGGCAGGAGAAGGGCGGGAGGGGGTCAGGTTCCTCCGAAATGTGATAAGCTGGGATCTAGAGGAGACTCTTTGGTGGTAATTTGCTTAGAGTGAGCTGGGTTAATTGGAGAACTTCTGGGATATTAATTGGCAATCCACTGTGGCGGATTTAAGGGAAAAGGCCCAGGTGGCAAAAGTTTTGAGACACCTTGTATACATAACGGAATTACAAAATAAGCGAGTGTGGTATGAAAATTATGGAAAACAAAAAAATATAGTGTTTGGATAAAATCTTATGAAGTTGTTTTTTGGAAGATGTGAGAGCCTTTTGGTCAGGGGCCCATGTTAAATCCGCCACTGGTAATCGATAATCAACCCTCTTAAAAATTGTATCGCAGAGGGATTGAAAATAGGATAAGCACCATACCTACCACCGTGCCACGCTCTAGAGAACCGAGAGGAAACACTCAGTCACTCGATAGGATGATTGAAAGCTTTGCGGAACTTCTTGCTACGTAATAATTCAAAGTTACTATGAATATCGCGGACAGAGATAGCTTTCACGTTGAATTAGAGGATCGAGTATGCATACATAATTAACATTGATGCAAGAAAGTAGCATCCACCTAGGAGTCTCCTCTTAGAATAATCGAGTAATTGGAATAAACGGCGATGTCTTCGAATCGAATGGAGCACGCAGGATGATCATAGGAAGAGCGATTAATTTAACGACCACTTCGCCCTCGGGTGGCTCAGAGGTGTGTGCCGGGGCATATGAAAGTAGCCGGTGCGTTTCCTCCGCGTTTCTTCCAAGGTGGAGGGCACTAAATGCCACCCTAATTGTCCCTTGCCAACCGCGAATTATTCGCGGGAAATGGAATCGCAAAAACCGGGGCCCAGGATCGCGTTCGGAGCATCCTTCGCGCACCAACACGACGCGAATCGTCCTGGCGTTATCTCCTGCAGCCCCATCCGCGGCAAGAATCCGCGAAAGAAGCCGGAGTCAGTTTTTAGCGGCCTTGCCAAGGCTGACATCTTCTCGGAATCGCTACCAGCCAGCAGCAAAAATCACCATCAACGGCGTGACACCGTCCGTGGCCTTCAGAATTTATCGCGTGCCACGGTTTATTCGCTCTTCCTACTTTGCCACCGATATGTCGAACGCTAATTTATCCATAGCGTAATATATTATTCATAGGATGGAAGTTAGATAGAATTACTCTAATAAAGTCTAGTGAAGTAATATGTATCGAATTTAGCTTAAGGGGTCTCCCTAGTGTGACGGTTTAAAAAAATCGATTTTTTGTTTTTTGCGTTTTCTGAATTTACAAGAATTATATGAAGAAGAGGAAGGTGTTCTCTATGGGCCAGGCATTGGAGACTAATTGTAAGTATGATTTATTATTTGATAAATGGGTTTTCGAATATTTAAACGCATTTTCCTCGAAACGACTTTTTTGGCGCGGCGATCACGATATCTCAAAAACTACTCAATCAAACGACTTAAAACTTAACATATATAATCACTGCGTGTTCTGTTAGAACCTGAACTAGAATGAAGTCATTATATGCAAAATTCGAATTTCGCAGCTCAAAAAACTGATCACTGTTTTGCGCGAAATGAAAGCTTTTCTTTAAAGTGCTGCCATTTTGGTATTTTGTGATTTTATATTTTCGTTCTAGTTCAAACCCTAGCTACGTTCATATAGATTAAGAAAATAACTGTGTTTTTTGTTTCAGATGACCATGACAGTCGGGATCATGATCGCCATTTATTTGCGAGCTCCTCATTGTAATCCTTCAAATATAAAATATAATTATCACTAATGCTTCAAAAAATTTAAGTACATTGCCCAAATGTAACTGAATAAATACTCCAAAGTTTGAAACTGCAATATCAAGTACATTTCCTTCAAAAAATTCCCAAATGTTGCCCTATTTTCCAGGCGTCACCCTAGGGAGACCCCTTAACGGAGCACTGGCATTCAGTGATCAGAATTATTTGAAAGATCCTGCAAAGTTTCTCAATGAACTAACTCACTAAATGACGACGAGTCTGAAGCGACTAAACGAGTACAGAATAATTAAACACATAAATCAATTTGATGAGGAGAATACGGACGCCTGCCACCAATTTGCTCGCTTAAAACCTTATCCCACGGTCAATCTCGAAAGCCTATTCTTTTCTCCGCGTGAAACGTCCTCCACTTTTTTACCCGCGAGCTTCAGATTCATTTAAGCCCCGCCACAAAGGTGTTAATGACCCTCGCAGAAGCGTTTCGCCGCACAATGTGTCGCAGAGACTGTCCCTTGCGAAATTCCCTCTCGTTATCTGCGAAAACCTGCTCGCGACACCGTACAGCACTTTGATACGATCTTCCAGACCTTTCAGTCGCGACGGCGCATCCGGAGATACGTGTCCTCGGAGAAGTGAAGGGATTCCAACTACTTCAACGACCCTTCAAGTCCCTTCGAAACTTCGAAATACAAAAGTGAGGAATCTTTCGGAATATATATACTAATGTTTTTTTCTTCCCTACCTTACCATAAGATATTTAACAAGTATTGTGTCGGAGAGTGAACAAATTTTAACGACGATCGATGCAATGTTCGATTGCACAGCGCCACGTTGCGTACGTCAGGTTGAAAGATGGATAATAGGCAACGGTACCGAGAGACAGACTGGATTAATTTAATCTGTCGGTGATCCAGCAGGATTCGCATACCTTCTAATGACGCGATAATATTCGGATGTAGCCCCGTCTGGGCGGATGCGAAGTTCAAAGGTCACTGTACCGCAATCATGCGAACGGTCACGCGTATATAGATGGACAACGCACGGGTCTGGACACTCTGAACGAACAGGAGAGAACGAACGAGGGAGTAGCTGGGAAACGCACTCGAGAAACGCAGGCGTGAGCCTCTAACAAATCTCCTACTGTGAAAAGATCATCGACCGAGATTTCCATTCGCCAAAATTTACAACTCCGAATTAATTCAACCACAATTCTAAATTCCCCTCGCAAAATCCACCGCAGCCACCTAAATCACTCGAATCGGACGTATTATTCCCTCCAAACTGCCACGTCGCCCAAGCCCCGCACTTTTTACCATACACCCAAAGGATTAAATCTCGCCGGCTCCTCCGTTTTCGTTTGCTCAGCGAGGTGTGTCGCGAGGCGAAATTGCGGTAAGCCAGGACCCACGTTCGGTACGCGGCGGGTGTGGGAGCAGCCTTGCGAAACGGGCCCGCGTGAAACGGCACGGGGCCCAGGGGGATGGTTGTTCGACAGGGACGGGGCGAGGCGGGCGGCAATAATTCTCGTGTTTTAGAGGGGCAATTTCGAGCGGAGTACGCGCGGCCGCTCGCGCGCGCCGAGCAGCGGATTTTCGTGGGCTGTACTTTTCGATAATTTACGCCAACGAGGCCTCGGACGCGCGGGGCTTTCTGGGAACCGATTCGCCTCGGTGGCCCTCCGCTGCGATCGGTAATATAACTTGGGACCCGCGTACGCGAGCAGCATATAGGAGACACGTTCCTTTTTTTTTTTTTTTTTTTTTTTTTTTGCGAGAGATCTCGCGGAGGGCCCAAGCGTGATCTTCGGCGGCCAACGGCCGTTCATCCGAGCCACGGGGGCCGGGACCCGTAACGTTCATTCGGTATTGCGGCCCCAAAAGCTGCCCTCCGCGCCTCGCTATCATCGCACGGACTTTCCGCGGCCGGGCGAGCAAAAAGTCTCGCCGCACGGTAATACGGCGTTTCCGACTTTTTGAGGGGGCTACGTGAGAAGGGTACGCCACCGCGAAATTTCCGAGCGCGAGCGAGCCGGCCGGGCGTTCGAACGTCTTTCAATCTTACGTGCGCGACGTTACGCTTCCGCCCGGCATATAAAGCACGGTTCGACGCGCACCGCGGCCCCCGCGGAATCAAGAAACAAGGGACGAGGTTCGTGAACGAAATTTCGCTGAAAAAGTCGGCGGATCCACGGAATTCGAGGCTCGTCTCAGATCCGCCTGGTCGCGATGGAGGTTGAGGATTTTTTGGGCAGTTGCCTGTGGGTACCGGTCGTGGAAACATTCTGACCGCCATTTGCTTTTGATTTCGATTCAATTGCGAAGGCTACTGGGAAACATTTCAAACTTCGCGAAACGCCAATGACGATTCCGAAACGTTCAAGACAGAAGTAGTACCACAGGATGTGTAGAGTGAACTCGCTGTTGCGTTAACCCTCTAGGGACGGGGATGTTTTAAACTTAACGTAGAATTTTTTTGAGCGTTAAAATAGTCTATTTTATACTTCGGATTTGGAAACTACTCGTTAGTTTTTTTTTTTTTTTAATTTTTTTTTTTAATTTGTTTATAACAATATAACAAAAAAAGTTTAATTTCGGGTTCTGATGGTACAACAGTTTCTTCTCTGCCTACTATACCTATGAAATCTCGATCTTATTGATGGAACGTAAATGAAAATGTGTTAATCTGAATGGGACTCTGGAGTCCCAGTCGTCCCTAGAGGGTTAAAGAGAAAAGTTTATAAACCTTCGGAGAAGGTCCGATCCTGTTCCTGCAGCCACCTATTTCGACGCGACTCTCTGACCCCATTTTTTACGCTCCCCACAGGAAGCCCCGTTCAACGACTCAGCCGGCAGAAAAATGTGCCCGACGCGGGCAGGACGCGCGGCGATCGCCAGAGAGCTCGGCGCATCCCCGATGAGAACAGGAGCGACCGTGACGGAGCAGAGGTAAAAACAATGGAGGCGATTTAATAACAGCGATGCGGTGCGGTTAGCCACGAAACGTTTTCAGGCAAGCGCGCCTCCTCGGCGTCCACCTCTGACGCAGATGCGTGGCGCACTTCGGTGGGGAAAAAGCGAAAAGAGAGAGCGCGCCAGTGTTACCTGTACTTAGGTTAGTTGAACGTTGCGTCGAATAACAGCATGGGCCGACGTCAAAGCCGAGGTGCGCGCGAGGAGGGCTATCCGGGGCTCTCCTCCCGCCGCAGTCTGGATGCAGATGATCCGAGATTATAGACATTAGGGACATTTGCCTCGGCGGTGTACGGATCTCTGCGCTGCCCCGCGGTCGCGTCCGTACCTCACACGCGTGCATCTTCGTGCAGCCGAGGCTGCACCTTCGCGCCGTGGGGAACATCGTCGCCGCTTAATACGCACCCACCCCGGCGAGTAAGTGATTCCGAGCGGCGTAATTTGCGAATTTCACTCAGGAGTAAGTCACGGGGCCCGCTGTCGCGGTTATTAATGGACCGCGACGCCCTTGCACGGCTCCTCCATCGGCCTCCAACCGAACCCCCGACGAAGGCTGGCCTCTTCTTCGGGCGAGGTCCTTGGTCCTCTACCGTCGCAGCTTTTGCTTTCAGACTCATCTTTTCAGCTTTGAGAGATTCTAATTGCGGGGTGCGTGCTTTTCGTCCTCCCCGTTGGATGTGCGGTGCACAAGTAGAGGTACCGATTATGAGGTCGGTGCAAAAATTCTTCCTACACCTACTTGTACTTTTAACAGAATAGTGGCGAAGGGTCGTAGAAATTTTGTGCCGACCTGATGCAGAGGATTCGGAGAAGATTGGAGAGCTTCCCTGTTTTATCGAGGTATCGATCAGTGTGGCAGTATTATAGAGGCACTAAGACGTAACACGTCCACTATCGCTGATGGGAAAATCACGACTGAGAAAGATTCAACGTCGACGTTGGCAACGCGTTACTTTTTAACCGACTTCAAAAAGGAGGAGGTTATATATTCGACCCGTATGTGTCTATTTTTATGTTTGTCCCCGCATAGCTTGAACTTTCGACCTCCCAATGGTTATCCAAAACCATGTCGAGAGTAGAACGTACGAATGAGGAGGTATAAGTATTAGGGTGGAGTGAAAAAAACTTTTTTTCGATGATCAAATTCTAATAGTGCGGAAGAGTTGTCTACTTGGCGAGATAAAACGTGTAAAAAATTTCAGCTCGATCGGATAATTTCTTCCGTGCGCACCAAAGGCCTTAACTTTCCAAATTTTAGTACAAAACTTGAGAAACTGCAACTTTCTTCAGCTGGTGGATTCTACCTTTTTTTTACCCAGGACTATATTTGTTGCGTAAATGAAGCAAAGAAACACCCGTGGCTGGTTTCGGAACGATAGGAATGGCCTGTCGGCACTGTAAACTATCAAACAATGCAGCTCTTCGCTGACTTTCCTGACGGAACAAGTGGCCCAGAACCCACCACGCGGAGGTAGCTGTACGTCGGGCTCCTTGTTTTTTGTATTTTATATTTTTTGGGTTTTTTTTTTTAAATAATTTTATTGTTTTTTATGTATTTTGTATTTTACATTTTTTTAAATTTTAAGTTCTGTACTAAAATTTTGAAAGTTAACACCTTTGGTGCACACAGAAGAAATTGTCCGATCGAGCTGAAATTTTTTACACGTTTCATTGGGCCAAGTAGACAACTTTCCCGCACTATTAGAATTTGATCATCGAAAAAAAGTTTTCTTCACTCCACCCTAATAAGTATTCTACATAGACACAAAGTAGAGGAAAGAATGTAAATAACGAACTCGTGTACAGGATGTAAAAGGAAATACACCTTTATGCCCCTGATAGTTAATTAAAAGGACTCCGCGGAGGATGTACGACCCCATAAAGCCGTTCCCTTCCATTACCCTCTAAACACTCTCCAACTTCCTCCTCCAAGCAGCCGGAGTGCGCGGATCTAAGGAAAACGCATCCTCCGCCGCGAATGTACGGTACTCGGCACCCAAACAGTAATTGAATAACTGAATTCGCCTTCCTGCAAACGCCCGCCCGCCCGCGCCACCCTGTCTTCGCAGCATCTTCCTCTGTTTCTATCAGTCAATCGGAAGGGACCTCCAATCCCTCGGATACATGAGAAGAAAGTTACGGCGCAGGAAGCCCGCGGTGGATCTCCACGCTCGAGGGACGGGAATAAGAATATGATGAAGATAACGAGGAGGGGGTTGAGAGGGAATTACCTACAAAATGACGAGGGAATTAGCCGGCTCTGTCTATCCTATTATCGCAAATAATACTCGTCTGATATCCGCTGTACAGTTAGATGTAATTAGACGAGCATCCTCGTGGACTCGGATCATTCCTTTTATTTTATCTCCTCCATTCGAACGGAACCCCTACCCGCCTCGTTCGTTTCGAATCCAAGTCCCCGCGATATCGATCCCAGCTCGCGATTTTCCTTTTTTTTTTTTTTTTTTTTTTTCTGTCCCCCCTCCTCTGTTCGAATAGGAGACTGACGAGGGTCGCCCTCTCGAAACAAGAACAGGCTGCGCCACGATTGAATTTCACTCGCGATCACGTTTTGGTCCCGCGAGGGAACGCTCCTTTTTCGACCGGTCAAGTTGTCCGCTTTGAGGATCCGATTACCAGCTGGTATTTCGAGGGATGGGCGCGAAGTGCCCCTGGCCGAAAGGCAGCGGAGGAAGAGGCACAGGGCGATGCAAGGAAACGGCGAGGTGCAAAGGGCGCGCGCGCTAGTTACAGGGGGTGCTTCGATAGCCTGCGCAACGCAATGATACATGCTCGAACGGCGCCCATCTCGCGACGATAACGACGCCTTCGTGAAACGAGAACAGATTTGGTTGATTGAACCGGTTGCGAGCGGTTCGACGAGGTGGAAGATTTTCCATGGCGTATCGTGAATTCGTGCTACAATTACACCCTTAGAGTTGTTTCAGGCGCAGCTTTGATAACTTCGAGTTAAAACAGCAGGGTGGATTGAGTCACTGGATATTATTCACAGCCTAAATCGAAAGTACTGTTTACGTTAACTCTGTTTAGGTAACTGTAGTTCTAGTTTTACTTTATTATTATTATTATTATTATTATTATTTATTAAACGGGTGGACACCCTTTGGTTACAAAACGCAAATAAAACTACAAGACGACTAAGCGAGGTTATCGGCGATAAGTGGTTAAACTGAAGTCATGGGGTACGGACCGAAAGCGCGCAACGCGCCTGAAGCCTGTCTTTTGAAGGAGATGGCAGAGTTGTGTGAGAAGAAGTCAATCTTGTGGCTGACCCTATTGGCCAATCCACAAAGGCGATCAATGGTATCGTGCTTACCGTAATTCGTAGCGTGCATTTCTAAAGAGAAAAGTGGAAATTGTCTAAACATGGGTGGAGCATTGAGTTTGAAAAGTTCTAATAGGTCCGGGGAATCAATGTGATTGTTTAATATTTTAAAAGCAAATAGTAAATCGGATACAGCTCTGCGCTCCTCGAGGGTGGGCAGAGCAAGTTTACTTAGAACGGAGTCATAAACGTGACATGTTTTCGGGATCGGCTCATTTAGTTTGAAAGCGACAAATCGCAGAAACTTGTGCTGTATCCGTTCAAGAGAAGTTACATGGATCTGGTGTCGAGGATTCCATAGTGTGGAGCAGTAGTTTAGATACGGAAGCACCAGGGCAGAATACAGTATTTTAAAAGTTGCAGGATTTTTGAATTCGGAAGATGATTTCATGACAAAACCAAGCATTCTAGAGGCCTTTCTGGCGATGTTATTATAATGCTCATTGAAGGATAAGGAGGAGGAGAATGAGTGGTTTAGTTCTTAATTTTAGGTACATAATGTTATCAACAGTATTCCTACTGCAGCCTCGCCTTTACTCTAATCAGTTACTTTTACCGTTACTCATCCTATATGTATTATAGCATTTATTTTCTATGAGTAATAAATACGTAATAATAATAATAAAAATATAAGTCCTTCCTCTCCTTCAAACGCGAGTTGAATCGAAAAGAATCTAGAACCAGTCTTTATCGACCAAAAATACTGCTCTTACTGGCACATCAAGTGTCTCGGGACTCATGCAATTTTCCATTAATTCGCCAGGCAGAACGGGTCTCGAATAGAAGATACTTGCTACGTCTACCGGTGATCGTAAAAGCTCGGCACGATGATTCCTCAGGAATAACGGCCCCATAAATTCTGGCTGATAAGCTTTGCAGGGAGCGCATCCGCGAATTACGTATCGGTGGAAAATGGCCGCGTGAAACCGCGCCATTAGACAAAGTAGAGCCTGGGCCGTTGTTCGACGCGGAATCAAAAGACGAATCGAGGATCGGAGGCTACAAATCTAGGGGCTGCCCCTATCCTGTAATCTGCCGCTGGTTTCTCGGATCCTCGGGTTGATTGGCAAGAACCGAACCCGTGGTTCGAGACGTGTATCCGCGGCCATGGATGGTGAGGAAGGTCGTTTACCCTCTCCGCGGAGGAATCTCTTCATCGTCAAGTAGCCAGCAGGACGTGGATTATCTTGCCCCGTGTGCAATATCTTCGGCTACCACTAGCCGGCGGCTCGAGTGCTTTCAATTCGATCGTCGACAAAGTGGATCTGATGGATGTCTCAAGGATGACTCGACGCTTCCAGGGAGAGCGAAAGAGAGAAAGAGAAGGACAGAGCGAGGGAGAGGGAAGAAAAGGGTTATTTCATTTTTAGCCGCCGACGAAAACGCGAAATAAATTACACGCGCCAAGAGGGAGAGTCGGGATCGTCCAATGCCCGAGACCTCGGTAAGGGATTAGAGCCATCGAAAAGTACCGGTCGTGAATATAACGCGCTCTTTCACTTAACACTCCTCTTATTTCTTCGTAGCGCGGCTGCACCATGCGCGTCCTTCTTTCGTTATGCTTCGCACGTCTGGATACTGTTTAAGTCTCGGCGTGCAGGCTCGAAACGTCTATCTGCTGGTAATTGTTACACTCGGTCCAGTGAAAGTCGGCATAAGAAGCTTCCCTATTTCTCGGATCGCCTGCATTCCACCCAGAACCTAACCATGTAGCCACGCGCGGAAATAGGAGAATTGCCCAGCTGCGGTGGAGCCTCGGCGAAGAAGGCGCGATTGATAATCGATAGAGGATACCGCAGGGATATACGTGACCCGCGGTTTAAAGGATGATGGAGGCGAGCCCGTGACGCGCCACGACATCGACCGCAGACAGTGTCGACGTGGATGCATAAGCTCAATGGGCCATTACCAGCGGTGTTTACGATTTCAATTACTGCCTGTGCCTGATAGCCGGTCATCACTGTGTCGCGGATAAGGTTATGCGTTGGTCAAGTGTTGGGGGGGGGGCTGTCGCGTGGTGCTCGACCGACCACTCTCGATCGTTCCCCTATCGGGAGGAACGATCAGGAAGTATCCCGAACGCTCGATCAGCCTGGTGCTGGATAATTAAAGCGTACCGCGAAGGGCGGAGTAAACTGGTTCGTTAGCGGGAGTGAGATCGTCCTGCTGATTAGAGCTAACCGTACTATACCAACCGCGCACGCCGAGAAAAATATTAACGATACGGCATGAATTAGATACGGCTTAGATGTATCCGCTGCTTTCAGCTGGACAGAGGGCTCGACTTGCACACCATGTATCTCTACGCACCATCATCGATATAAGTAAAACCTTCGAAGCTAATTGAAGGCATTCTTGCTACCTAAATATTCACTCTTTCACTTGGCACCTCGCTGTGTGCGAATTGATATTAAGAGGATTACGTGGGATAAGAAGAATTCGTCGTCGGGGGGGGCCCGCAACACTCCCCCAAATGTAATCGCTCGCGATTAGCGAAGGGTCTGCGGGGAAGCGAGCTAAACTGCGCAGTTAAATCGCTCTAACCCGGGCGAAAGAAGCGTCGTAGCAGGTGCAAAGGATCCGCGCAGACAGTGTTACATGGGAAATAGAGCAGCAAGAGTGTGCTGCCGCTGATGACTCAGTGCGGATCCCGTCCTGAAGAGGAGAAGCAAGTCCTCGGCCAGTGTTTCGCTCTCGTATAGGAATTAGCGATAATTATATGGGGCTAGCACCTGCACGCACCTGCAAAAACCCGGGACGCCCTGTTGCTTTTTCCCCCAAGGCTCGTCCGAGAGCGTCGTTGAGTCACGGTAGACGATGACTCAGGGGAAGAGCATTAGGTAAAAGTTGCCTGTGCGTACGGGTAATCCGCTTAAAATCACGCGAAATTGCAGGATGCGCAAAGAAACGGTGGAAGATTGAAAATATTACGGTTGGCGGATATATACGTCTGTTCTACTGATCTCGCTTAAGAAGCCGCAACTGATCGCGTAATTTGCTTTCCGTGCGCTTCTCTACGCTGGATTGATGAAGAGGAATCGTTGGTGATCGACTTTTAACATGTACAGTAATTCGTCGTAATAGTCCCGACGAACGGGCCTGGCGGCGGGACAACAACGCGATGCGGACACCATTCGTAGCCGACGACAACTTCGTGTCGACTCTTTTGTTCTCTCGCACGTTCCCGGATTCTCTCACTCTCGACTGAAGGATTCCAAGAAATGGTGAGCGGGACTATTACGCATGGTAAAAACGGGACAATAACGACGAATTACTGTATTATGTTTTTTTTTTGTTTCTGTCTCTATTGTAGTTTCATGATTAGGCTTCCCAGCAGCGTTACCACTGCAGCCTCGCCTTTACTCTTATTATTAATTTTCTTTGTACCCCAACGAGTATATTATTAAAAACCAAAAACATTTTTTAAGATACATTATAACCTCTTCTTGTAAAATGCTCATAAAAGTCAGCTATTTCGCGAGCGTGTTGACCGGAAGGTCAACCCCCAAAGCACAGAATCAGCGAATATAAAAGGGCGGTACCACGGCGGAGTAGTAGAGGAACTGCAAAGGAGGCAAGTTCCTCGTGGATAAATCGACGAGGATCTGTCAGGCGAGCGGTGGACGCGACCGGGCAGTTTGTATCCGCCGGGTTTCTGCGTCTGGAAACGAGCAGATCCCCGCGGACGATACGTTGGATTGAATTCGAATGGCTTTTGGCAGCAGGCGTGGTCGTTATTCTGATTTATTGCGGCCGTTCGCGGTGCCAGCGCCGACAGAACGACGTGAAACAATAAAGGCTGGACGCGGAGGAGCGAGGGCCGCGTAGTAACATTAAATAACGAGACGGCCGTGGCCGTGAAAGAGATTCGATCTAAAGTGCCGGTTACAACGTTGTCGTAACAACTTTCTTCGTCTCCTTCCACCGCGGTGTCCGCTCGAAACGCACACGATGCCTGGGCCTTTTATCGATCTATCGCCGCGGCCGCCACGGCTCGCGAGCCAGCGCGCGACCGTTCGCGGCCGCCGCGCCGTTTTTCTTCGTCTCCGATCGCCTCTTACCGCGAGGATCTTTCCTATCCATCGATAATTGACGACGGTGCAGCCGGGGCCGAAGGGCTAACCGCTTGGGGGGGGGGGGGGGGAACCGTTTCGCCGTAATATCGAAACAGGTGCGCGCTCCTGGGACCAACGTTAAGCCGCGATACCACGCGGGCGAACGTTGCGAATTGTAAAGGTTTGTGAAATCGCGAATCATCGCGCGGGTGGAAGCAAACTTTCATTTATGAAATTCTTTTTTCTGCCATGGATCACTTCAACATAATACCATTAATACACTTGGTTTCTTGTACATTTGTAGTAGAAATGAGAACATTTTATGGTATTATATTAGGTCGGCGCAAAAGTTGGCTTACTGTTAGGCGTACGGAAATGTCTTTATTTAGTACACCTACTGGTGCTTTCACCAGAAAAGTTGCAAGATGTGGAAAATACTATGATTAAAAAAATTGTAGCATATTTATACTTTTTAATAAAGACTTTGGTTAATAAAACTTTATTATTATTATTAGAAGTTAGAGCGGGGGTGGACAGTCGGAAACCTCACCAGGCCTCCGTTAGCTTGAGGCACAGTGGTTTAATGGAACTTTAGCACCGACCTGATAGTCTGTTGTTTACCGTGCTGTGAACGATGGCCAAGAATTTTCAAGAAAGTATACGAATGAGTAGCGAATATGCGACTTACCCTTCAGCTGCGTCGACTCGATGGCGAACATGTTGAGGGCAAGAAGCTGAAGGAGCCGTGTCCCGGGAAGAGGCAGTGGCGAGTGCTGGAGAAGCGCCCTGAACTCTTTCAACATCTGGACGCCAGCTTCTTGGAACGTCTCCATTCTGCGACAAAGTTTCGAGCGTTCGTTTTACAGATGGCAGGGCATTCAGGCTTGCGTTATCTTTCGTGGTTAAAAGTGAAGAGAATAGAGTAACGACGTGGAACGACTCGGTACACTGCTCGTTCGGTCTCTAAAATAGCGCCGCTAACTCTGCCACGACCGACAGACGATTGACTGCGATGGGAAGGGAGAAATGAATAAGTGAAAAGCGAGCCATGCCACGCATCACTCACTCGCCAGGATCGTACATATTTCAAGGATTTTGGTCTGGCAAGGACATCGACCTCTAGCTTGCCAAGTTTAAAATGATCGAGGGCAAAGAAATCTTGCGCGTCTTACAAGATTGATACGTTAGTAGTAATCAACCCTCTGCGGAAGCCCGTTGGGATATTCCTGATAACGTGTTCTAAAAATTTCATGACGGCTGAGGATATTCCTGATCTTTTAATTTACATTCTCCATCTCTATTCGTTTTCCCTATCCCCTTCTAATCCACAAATCTTCGACTCTAAATCTGACCATTTCAGAAAATATCAGCGCCTAATAACGATCACCACCTCCAGTCCTTACTGCTAACGTACAAGAACCAGTCTCGAGCTTAATCACCCCGAAAAGACGAACCCACTATTGTCGGTTCTTTTGATCCCCTTTCAGTGGCCATCGTAAACATTCTCACCGCTCGTTCTCGCCATTTCCGGCTCGAGATATATCAGACGTTACGATTTATCAAGAGCACGTTCGTGCCTTCGTCCTTCTCTTCTCCATCACGCTGGCGAGAAGAAGAGGCACTTGCCCGATTCGAAACTCTGGAACCAACTTATCTCTAGTCACACCCACGCGAAGCAGTCCCCCTTGCTAATCGCAAGCCATAATTGCTCGCGCTTTTAAAATATCGTGTATCGCGGGGGACACCTCCCCGGCGTAGCCTCGTGTTCCAGTAATTAGCCAATTACTCGCCTTATCGTCGCCCCCTAACTTATCGGGGTTCCGCCCAATAACGCCATCGTTCACCTCCGATCGACGAGCCTAATAAATTCCAGGCAGTCGCGCCCTCGGCGCGCGCGGTAACGAATGCAAACGGCGGAATCAGCCCACTTTAATTAGAGTATCCAATTATTTATTTGCGAATTCCGCGATAAGAGGCGCGACGAGCGAAAATATCCGCGTGCAACCGCGTGCACCGTCGCCGGGGACGAGCGAACGCCCGATTTAATTAACCATCTGGCCGTTTTTCCGGCAGCGGAAAATCTATTTCGCCGCTAACCGCACCCTGCACGGTAACTTTGTAAACTCGTCTAATTAGCCGATACGCCCGATATTACGAGACACACCGGTCGTAAGTAGATGCGCGGCGAACGGTCAAGACCCTCGCTTAATTGGACCAATTGCCTGCGTAACCGAGCAACAGATTTCAGATGGTTCCCTTCAGCTGCGTGCTGCTCGGCCTATTTGCTCTGCTTTCCCCAGAGTTCTTCGGTAATCTGCAGTTTATGGCGAGGATCGATGAAACGTGATGTGGATCAGAATTACATATCCACGCTGTAGGCGGAAAGAAGAGCCTCGGGAAAAATAATTTTTTTCAAAATCGACACCGACATGTACTAGATTATACCTAGTCTTGAGAATATTCGTGCGGAATTTTATTCAAATCGGTCCACTAATCTCTGAGATATTTTTGATACCGCAAATGCTGTAAATATGAAGAGGTCTCGAGAGAAGGGGCTGCTATGACACCGTTTCGTATGATATCAAATTTCTTTTTTACGAGAATACAGCTGTATATTTATACACAACAAGGTGTATATCTTGATTTTAAATTATCGTGTTTCTTTATATGAAAAAAAAAAATCGTAAACATGACCCTACTTTCGGACCGATCATAGATCCGACTGCTTCAGCCACTAGACGCGCAGAAATCGTCGATCTTACTACTGCTCGACTAAAAGAGTCACAAGTTCCCGGGACTTGGCCGGCGGCGTGCAAAGGACGAGAAGGGTTTGAATTCACGTTCAGCCTGAAAAATCACGCCGGGCCTTTGAGTTAGCATACCGGGGAGTGCAGCGCCAGTCCAATGGAAAGAAACGAAGCGAGAGCACTGGGGGCTCCACGGTTTTCGACGCGGTCTGTGCCAGGCGCGAGTGGATAGTCACGCGAGAGGGGAGGAATTAAACGGCGATGCGAGGCATGCAAACTGATCATCTCTAAGGCAGCGTTAATCTCGCTCCGGTGAATTCGAATGATAAAGGGGAACGCCGGTGCTCCCGCGAGACCTACTAAGCAGGCATCCTCGTAAACACAGCCGTAGAAACAGCGGCGGGATCTCACGTAGCCAGGCGCTATCTTTCCCACAACCTCGTTCCCTCCTTCGTGGCGCCTTCGTGGATATATCCGCCGTCTCGGTCGACCTCCCCTGGGTGCGCGATCTGGCGAATTCCTGACACGACCTGTCTCTCAGGCCGACCCCCTGCCCCGACGAACACTCGCAGAAATCGATACGGAGATTGATCTATATACACCTCTCGTGCTCCCTATTCGATGGCCCCTCTGACGCTTCGAGTTTTAGTGGCAGGTAGATCGCGTGTCATTAGGCTACTTAAGGCAGGATACCACCTTCGCACTTGAAAAAAATTGAAAATTTTTTTTGTTCTCAAAGTACTCTTTCAAGTGTATAGAATCGAAATTCATTCATTAGAAAGGTGACCGGAACCTTTTTCTTGTGTAAAAACCGGATTGGAACAGATATATAAATCTATATAAAACTTTAAACGCGTTTTTCTCGAAACGATGTTTTCCAAATCGGCGTGTCAGATTACTCCTATAATTTTCATCCGATTGACTTGAAACTTTGCACAATTCTTCCCCGTGGTGTAATCTAACGATCTACGTAGGACTTTTGCTGTAGCGTTGTTATTTTTCTTTTGGTGCGCAATTTTATAAGCTTCTTTAAACTTTTTTACCCTAAAAAAATTGATCTTTTTGTTCAAATGGCCGCCATCTTCTTAAAAATCGAAATTTCGTAAAATCCCTACGTACAGCATTAAAAAATATTGTTGCCAATAGGAACATTCTTTGGTTTTTTTTTCTAAGAGCCACGTACAAAGCGGAATTTGACACGCCGTCTAACGATGTTCCTCCAAAGGAGGGTATTTTGGCGCCACCTACAAGAGATTATTTTTCACTTTTTCAGTTTCAAAAAATGTGTAATTACAGATTAAAGTTACATTAATGAATGACTGAAACCGATTTTGTTTCTGCGCATTCTTTGTATGCAAAAAAAATTCATGTAAAACGCCTCCAAAATCGCAGTCAAAGGTGGTATCCTGCCTTAATTACTTCCACGGGAAATGGGATGTTGCTTCTGCAGTGACCAAGAACGTATAACGATTCTTCAAGGACTTTACGAGCAATATTATATTTTAGAATAGGGAATGTCAAAGTCTGCAAAACAGATGCTAATGAAATTTCAACGAGGAGCACTGCTAATTGCCAGGGAACGTCCGAACCGCAAGACCCCGCGGCTCCTCGCTACCCTAACGATTGTAATTACTTAGCAGTTTCATTAATATTCGTTATTACGGCGATGATAACCCTCGCTATTTTACGGATAATAAAACCGTCGCCGCTCTCGTAATTATAATATCCCTGATTCGAAGCCAGCATTAATGTCAGGCAATTTAACTCTCATCGAAGGCGGCGAAGGGGCTTGCCAGGAAGTACGCGTAACGAAGATTCATTCGACAAGTGGGATTTGAACGGCGGAAACGCAGGCACGCTATTATGTCATTGCGCGAGTCATTAAACCGTGCCTCTGCGTATTTGAAGTGCGCCTTAGGACACCTCGCGTATCTGTCTGTGCTCCATTCGAGGCCCACGGCGAACAAAAACCTTCGAGTCTCCCTTACAAATGACAACCAACGTGGGGAAGCGTTCACGCGTTCGCCACGGGACGAGGAGTCTGTTGCCGCGAACGGGCGAAAAGGAACTTCACCATGGCTCGTGCCGTAAAGCTCGCTTCTTTATTAAGGATCCGCGCCCATGCTGGCGGTATTCCAATTTCACGATGGCTGGCGCGGAATCGCGAGATCCCTCGCCTCGTCAGCTCCCTAATTTATTTCAGCATCGAGTCGCTTCGATGAGGATCCTTTGGGAGATCCAATTACGCATCCGCGGGCCTCCGCGGTGATAACTTCGCTCAATCGGTTAGAAGGTGGCAAATTCACGAGGTGGTAACATCCTCTTCGCCGTTTCTCGTGGCGACTCCGGAGGACCGCTGCACGACGTCTCGTTACTTCGTAACAGATGGAAGGCACGCGTCCTTCGTCGCTTTCTCGGGATCGTCCCCGTCGGCTTCGATCGATTTTATCCTCTACTTCGATCGATTTTATCGTCGACATTGACTGCTGACCACCGACTGCCCCTCGATTTTCAACGTACTTGGAAGGCAGCTTCTACGCAACCGTGCACCTCCATACGTTGTAATTACGCAGGCGTGCATAGCGGTACGCGGCGCGCCGGCTGCTTGTTCTCGCTACTTAAAGACGCCCCGGGCGCGTTTGCGTGCTACCCTCTACTCTGCTTTTCCACTGACTAGGCTGTAAACATGCTGTAATTATTAACACCGGACGGTGTTCTTCATCGCGCGTGTAGGGGCCGTTCATTACGGAGCGCTTTCGTCGGGCTGCTCCTTGTTCGCCGGGTAATGGGCGAGAATCCCTTTGCTAGAGGTCTGGTCTCGGTGAACCGGCGAGTGAAAACATTTGGGGGTCGATATTTGATTTTTAGTTTCGTCTGGGACGACAGAAGCGAAGATGCGAACTTTCTATTTTATCCTGAAACTAGGCTACCCTTAAAATATTTCCCTATTTCCCCTCCGAACCTCACAACTCACTGATCTTCTCAGAGTTCATCGGGTCTTGAAACCAGGCGGTTCGTCTATGGAACTGGCATATCGAGTAGGTGCGCCTCGACGGACGCCGAAGACATGATTACCATACGTCGCGAGGGAGATACGCGAGCTAATAAGGTGGCCATCGTTGAACCGTGCCCAGTCGCGATAAATGAGCGCTCCATTCGCGTTCGAGACGCCATTCGATCGTCAACGACCACTTCGGGGCCCATTCCCGCGACAGTGACACTGTCGCTCACGGACGGGACCGACATGAGTATCCCAGTTTTACGGGCTTGCCTCGCAATTCTATTAGCTCTGGAAGATACGAGGCGCAATGGGGATCCGTCCGAGGTGTCGCGATTGGCACTCTCGAGCTGCTGTTCGCGATAAGACCCCGCGGCTGCCCGGTGCGTCCACGTGGCATAGGATTTACTTTCCCCGGGTGAAGGAAGCGTGCAGATAGCAGGGTATCGCGATGTCCTTCGCTTCGCTTCGTATTAATGAATTGGCGACGCCGAGGCGTTAATTCACGCCAATGGAGAGTGGTCTCAGATGTTTGAGAAGAGGTTGAAGACTGGATCTATTGCTCTGATAGCTCCCTCACTGCTTTCTAAAATCACTGACAAGCTGACCCGTTATACAGGGAACTTAAACCCTATGACGTGGATTACACGATACTTGAATACTGAAGCTACTGAACGCCCGCGAGCTACCGTAGTCCTCAGGAGCTCTAAGCGTAATGCGCCAAAGTCTACTTGGGGAGACTGGGAATGACCGAGGCCTACTTAGTTCGACTTGGTGAGTGCCAATGACGCAAACGGGCCCTCGTTAGGATCTGTAAAGTCTCCCCATGCGGGGCAGCGCGCGGTAGAGGTGGCATGCTGACCTCAAACCCTGTACAAGCACCTTTTGCCGTGCCCAGCTGATTTCCCGACGTGCGTTTTCCGCCAACGTCACCAGTTACCATCGAGAGAACTTGGCAATGAGAGGCAGCGTACGATTTAGTGCATCTCCCATCGATAAACTCGAGTGTCCCTGACGCGCGAAGTTGGAAGCTTGCGATCTTCAATACCCACTAGCAGTTCGAAGGATCGGGTAGTTACTAACAAATTACTGCAAACTCCCCGAGAGGTACCTAGAACAGCACTTTGAAATTGAAAAGAAAGTGAAGCATCGCGAAGACCCGCGGGATCGACCAACGGGAAGAGGCGCTCGGCGGCCGGGCAGAGGAAAGTTCGTGGATGGACCGTTAGCGCGATTATCCGACGATCAAAAGCGGCGAAGTCGGTCTGGCTTGGCGATGGGGGAAGCCCCGGCTGCGCGTGACGGAGAAGATAGAAGACGGCGGAGGGGGGGCGGAACGAAGACGAAGAAGCTGGAAACTTAATGCTCGTGGTACCGAGGCGGCCACGCCGTCGCTGCATCGCCGAGGAATGGTTATGGTGCCCGGCCCACGCAATCCGCGGGTCATGGACCATGATCTATGGAACACGGCGGAATGCCCCGTTATGCGCTAAAGTGCAAACTTGTTAGTCATAGAGCCTGGCCCGACGTCGATGGGACAACAGCGGGGCCGAAGGGGGGCCGCGCGGCATCGAGCGCAAGCCTCCGACCCGAAGAAAGCTCGCGAAGCTGATGCCGTCGCGCTCTCCTCTTCCACCGTCCGTGGCCGTTTCCCTCGCGCTCTGGCGCGGAGGCACAGACGCCGCATCTCCGTGACACGGCGACCGCGGGTCGTGGGGGATGCCGTTATGCCCTAAAGTGCAATTCCCCTTCTTCCTCAGCCTCTGCCGCGGCCTCACCTTCCAAGGCTCTACCTCTTTCCTTCCACTCGGCGAGCCCGCTCCGGGATTCGTCGCGGTACTTCGCGAACCCTCGCGGTTCTTCTCGGGGAGGATTCTCGTCTTGTCAGATAGGCAAGTGGTTCCTGTATCGCCACTGGCGAAGTTTGGGGGGGTAGCTTTGTATTATCAGGGGAATTTGTAAGATACTATTATGGGGATACAGCACTCTCGTGGCAAGGGCGAGAGTATAGACTCTAAACTTTGGACGGTGGTGCAGGCTGCTTTGAAACCAGAGTCACCTTCACTTTCCTCGATGTCCCATCGTCACCAGCGCCCGCGATGGGTGATCGATCGATGCGGCGTGATTACACGAGAAGATTAATTGGCTATCGATACCAACCCCCCCCCCCCCCCCTCCCGTGACAGATATATAGCGCGGCTGGATTTTATCTCGATTACATGATCTAAATGACTCGGTCGCCACCGCGGACGACATCGATCGGGCGCGCACCGTCTTTATCGCCGTCGTTATCGTCGATATTGTTCCCATTATTAAATCGACGAGCGTGTTCCCGTTTCGCCGTGTGGGCGCCCGTCGAGATAACGATCTCTAATGGGATGCCCGATATCGCGATGCTTTCGGCCCGTCCAATGAATCGCGGCTAATGACAGACCGTGTATATTGATATCGGCGACAAGCGACTCGCTCTAATTAAGAACTTTACGCGGATCGAGATTAACCGTCGGCGTAGATCCTTGGCGAGGATAGCGGGATAATAGCCGGACAGTGAAGAATGGACGCGGGGACGGTATTGAAATCGCGAGTAAGGGATATAAGACCCCTGTATATCGGCCGCCATAAGTGTCTCATCATTCAATTTATGCCTTCTATGGTGGTTTTATATTCGCGTGCATTCGCGTCACACGCGCTACTTTGCACTGTGAAAAGGACCGACGCGACGCGCGGCTGAGAAAGGCAGTGTTCGCTTCAGCGCGGCTTTTTGCACGGTCCTCGTTTCCTACAACCCGAGCTGGGTGCTTCAGATGATATTTAAATTAATAATTTCAGCCTACGCCCTGTTGATAGGGTGACGATTAATCAGAGCGCGGGATACCGATCTGGCGTACGTGAGAGAAGTGACTATGATCGAGTTTGCGTGCTTTGAAATTTGAGAGAGACTATGGAAAATAAGTCTACTCTCTCTCTTTATATTCAAAAGTGTATGTTATTGAACGCTAAGCGGTATAGTTGAAAGAAAATTGTACTGGGGGATGCAAGAACGGCCTCAGGACACTCAGGCACTTTTTGCATAAAGGCCATAATTAGATTCCTCATTCTTTTCTACATAAATAAAAAAAAAATAAAAAATAACGCTAAAAAATAAATATTGTTTTCTATTAATTTTTAAGAAGGGCCTGAGAGGGGGCTATAATTAAAATTAATTTCACTGATTAATTTATTACATAATTCCGATTTTAATAATGCAATTACAAAGGAGATATATCAAATTTTAAAATATTATAGACAGTTCCACAGCAACTTCACTATGTATAAAAAAATATCTAACTTTGAAATGTTTAGAGATACTTTTCTCGAAAATAACTTGTGACACTGAGGCCCTCCTTGCACCCACCAGTACAATTATGTATTCACCGAGGAATCGTTGTTGTCTAGTGACGCCACATTCTACTTAAGATCCCTCGAGCATTCGAATTAAAGCTTGCTTACAATTTTAAGGAACATTGTACGATATGAACTCCATCTCCAAGGTCCGTAAGTCTAATCCTAAGATACACGGACAGGTGCTGGCATCAAAGAAGCGAGTGAAAAATTGATATTTCCAGAATACCGTTAGCCCAACCACTCCCACAGCCACGTAACATCAGGCCGATGGATTGAATGTAGTTGGAAATAGTAGGAAGTCCGTTCCGAATCACGCACATTACGTCCAAATCTATCTTGTCATCAACTCGAGGAGATCCATGAGGTCTGTAATAAGGTGTCAAGCCCTGGAGGCTCGTTATCATGAGCCACGGACTCGGTATGGGTGCTCCTCGATTGATACATCAAGCAGACAGTTACCCCTTAAGGCCAGCCTCACATCGAATCGAATCCCTCCCTTCGAGAAGCCAACTACAGTTTTAGCAATTTCCAGAAATCAATAGCCGCTACTTCTTACCTCAACAATCCCACTCTCGGGTTTCTCCACTTCAAAAAATCACGAAAAATAGGCTTCTTCGCCTGCGCAACATTGCCCGCCGGTACTCGCGCAATTTCTATTAGAAGTTAGGAACCGAGATGGCGGGGTTAAAAGTGGACGCACTCGAGAATGGTCTGCCCCAGGTCCGATCAATGCGTTGCCTCGCTGCCAGGGAACCCCGGGGCCCCTGGGTCGCAACGATACCGTGCGTGCACCAGAAAGCAGATACACGTTGGAAAAGTGGAGTTCGGGGATTCGGCGAGGGGGGGGGGGGGGGGCGAGAGGCGAACGGGAGCCTGAACGAGCAAACAGAGTTCGTAAACACATCAACGGCCACGGGGCAGCGGACTTAATAAGCAGCCCACGGTATTATGGATGATCTCTTTATTGACCGCCATAAATCAGAGTTAAGAGCAGGCATTATTACTACCGAGTGCATTATCCAGTACGTCAAGAACCGGTGATAGAGTGGGGCCCCGCTTCGCCAAAGACACCTCGGGACGAGCCGAACGGTGCGCAACGGGTAACTCGAGCCCTGGGACCGGCGTAGGAAACAAATGAACGCGGCTGCAGGAGAAAAAGGCAGGGTGGACGAATTGGAAAGGAGTCCGCGCCAAAGTTTCTGTGTCAGAGTCGGAGATGGAAACGACTTCGGCGACCTGTCGTCCTGTACAGACACTTTCCTTGGACGATAACTCGCGTGCACAGAGCTGGGCGTTATTTGGCGCAAGTAGCGACGGGTTCGAACGCACCGCGAGTATTTTTGTTCGCAGTAGCGCTATATTCTGACGTTGTTAATGTTAATATTAATCTAACGGCTGTTAGTGTAACGTTAATATTAGTTTGTTAGCTCGTGGAATAAATATCCGCGGAGAAGATAGCCCGACACATCTCTGGGCGAAAATAGCCGCTCGGGTTTAAGTGGCTCCTCCCTACAGAGTGGAAGAGGGATTTTTCAATTAAGGCAAGACAAATATTCCCTTCTGGGACTAAGGAGCATCGACATCCATTATGGATTCGGCGAGCAGGGCTGTCTAGGAAAGGGGAATGACGCCGTTCTATCAAAATGCGCATTCTATTTCGGCGAAAGGGGAGGAAGGCGAGCTCGAGGGGCCTGAGGACTCTCGGCGAATTCCTTTGACTAAAAGGGACCAGTGTCTCCTAATCCTCGGAAGGATTTGGGATCCGGAAATTTATCATAATTAGTTTCCAGAGTCCTGAACGTGGGGCGATAAATCAAGGGTTCAGGCATGGTTAGTTTCGAATACTTTTTATCCCATACCTCTGGACCCGTTCTACTTCCCCTTTTTCAACGCAACACCCTAATCTCTTACTCGACAATGCAGAGAGTAGCGAAGCTCCCGACTCCTACGACCAGAAACGAGACTCGTCAACATCGATCGAACGCCAACTCTTTTACTTCCTCTTTCCGAAACGCGCCAGACGAGAAAATAAATTCGTAAACGCCGCCTGTCCCTAGGTTGTAAAAGAAAAAAAAAAGGAGGAAAAAAAACGACGAATAAGGGGTGGAGGGCGGAGGGGAGATCGCGCGAAGATTCGTCACAGGTTCATCAGCCGAGTGTGGAGCTTGAAACGGCTATCGTAGCCTATCGACAGGCAACAGGAATCCAGATAGTCATGGCAGGATGCATACGTGCAGTCGGTCGTTGAAGATGCTTGGGTTCTGGTCCGAGGCTGCGGTGTCCAAGGGTGTCCTTGAAGCGGGCGGGGTCGTCACACGAGGGCCCCGCAGGTAAACGACCATCAGAATCCATGTGTGTTGGCGTCCGCGGCCTTATAGCGTATCTTACACTCGTACTACTTAACTTTCTGCGTCTGTATATGTGACGTTGTTCTGCCTCTTTCCTTCTTTCGCTCCTTCCCCCCCCCCCTACCCCTCGTCCACTGTTTCCGCCTCCCTTTCTGCACCAACGATCGCCGTATATAAAAGAGGCTACTGGCTTCTTCTCTTGCCTTACAAGTGTTATGAAACGGCGGGCCTCCCTCAGCCACTCCTCGGGCCACCGATTTATGGGTTTAATTACCGCGTCATTATGCGCGTCGACGGTTATTCGGAATTGCCAAGGATACCCCCGTCTCGGCCCCAGAGCTTCGTCTCCGAACGCCAGCTTGTTAACACGCTGCGCCTAGGTTCCAGCGCTATCGGCGGGGGCAGGGAATCGAGCGGGGTATTAAAAGATGCCTACCGGCTCGCCGCGAGATTTCGTTCGGCCGGCTCGCGACTCGCTCGGGCCATAAATTTACCGAACGGTCGAGAGACTGTCCGCCCGTCGCGGCCGTCCACTTAATATCTTCAGCGTCCTAACGCGACGGATAAAGACGCATCAGGCTTAATGATAAATGCGGCCCGGCGATATGACGGGGGGCCGGGGTGGAGGGCCTGTATCTCGGCGCGGAGGGAACAGTTCGAGAAAGGGCATGTTGCATCGCGAGTCGTCCTTGAGGGCGTATAACTCAAGGGAGCACGGGACGATGCTCGGCCAGTAATGAGCCAAATCCATTACGGCACACTCGCCAGCAACAACGCAACACAGCAACACCCGTAAGACAGCCCAGAAGAAGTCTAACTGCGATGCCTTCCCCCTTCTACCCTCGCGTTGCTTCTTTTCTCCTCTTTCCCCTCCGTTCTCTCGCTCTTTCTCCCCGCGAAAGAAGTCTATGCCAGGCACGTATCGCGCGCGGTAACAACCACCTAGCCAATGGCACCAGTTCGCTACCAATTCCAATTATAGATCGTAAGTATATTCCAGCCAGCCGAACTGACAACCCTTCCCGCTCCACCCATCGCCGCGGCACTCCCCCTTTCTCGCTTCCTGATCGCGGAAACCAATTATGCGCGCGGAACTACGCGGTTAAATTGAAAAGTCCCAGGCTAGCCCGCGAGGATCCAGCTAGCTGTGATCTCGTGCCGCCGAGAGGCTTGCTAACGAGACAGAGAACCACCGTGTCGATTTCTGAACGATCCGCGGGACGATTGTGTCTGTTCGCCTGCAGCTCCGTGGAAATTAAGCCCCAAGTCCTACGATGAAAATTCAACCCTAATATCAGCAAGAACCGAATAGGCTGTGTTACGGAATTTCAACAAACAAGCAGCAACAGTAACCCCAAAGGCTCCCACCAGAAACCCCGGACGGCGGAGCAACGGAGAAGGAGCTATCTCTCGTCGATAAATTCCATTAAGAAGCAGCCGAGTGGCGCGAATAAATCACCGCGGCTTCGAGTATAAGGGAACACCTTTTTGCCCGTCGGCCGCGACATAAATCGCGCCAGCGACGATTCGTCCATCGGCCGGCGTGTACGTGCACGTATTCCGCAGCGATTTTACGGCTATCGCGTATGACGGGGCCGGGACTCGCGGAGTCACCGTCGAGGACCGTCGCCACAATTAAACGGCCGGCAAGGTACCGGCAAGGTCGTTACGACCGGGACACTGGGTACACAAGGTGTACCAGGCTCGAGGGGAGGATGGCACGCGGGTAGGCGCTGGACCCTGGGCCGAGGACGGGGCGGGACGGCCGGCCGGTGGCGCCACGCAATTGTCAATTAACATTTTTACCGCCGTGCAAGAAAACACGAAGTTACGTGCCGGCGTACGTGGCCACCGGCTCGGCTCGGCCCACGGGTGAGCTCTCCCGACAGGGTTCCAGGGATCACGAGCGTAGGCCCCGGCCAGCGCGAGCAACGAAGAAGGAGAGAGCTCGAGAGAGCGGAGTGGACGGGGCCCGGGCGGATGACGCCGCGGACGCAGAGCGAGAGGAGACGAGAAAAAGGGCGTAAAAAGAATCGAGAGGATACATTTCATTATGATTATGTGCGCAATGGATTGCTAATCGTAAGCGCCTCCTGACCGCGCCGCGTCCAGGGGCTCCTCCGCCGACCGGGCCCTCTGCGAGCCTCGTTTTTCACACGTGGGAACGTGACTTTTTCTACGACGTACCTACACACTGCAACCGTCGAGTCTATTAGTACTATTAGCATACATCACGCCGTTCTTTCCTCCGCAGCTTTTCCCCTCTTCTTCTTTTTCGTTCTCCCGCTGAAGGCAAGCCTCGACCCTCTGTTACTGCTTCGACGCTGGCCGGTCCGCGCTGCTGGAAATGGGGTGATATTTCCAGATTACTCGCTCTTTATTACATTCCACGGCGCTCTTATGGCGCTCGTAATATCACGTTCCGAGAGGCTGCGATAGCTTCGAATATTACATTTAATAATCTAGTATCGGCTTCGCTCTCCATTACGCGGAATATACGATGAAACCTCCTCGCGGTCCTTTTCTTTTCTGGTTGCTGCCTCTAACGGTACGAGCGCCGCGCTTACAAGCGCTCTCCACCGCGAACGTTTAGAATCCTCGGCGTTTACGCGTCTCAACTAATCGGACGCAAGACTGTGTGCCTGAAGTAGGGGGTACTATTTCCAGTCGCCAACAGAACGATTTTATCTGCGATTTCAGACGGAGGTCGTATTATTCAGAGTGAAGGAGCTATCAATGATGTGTACACGTGACACGAGGATTTAAAAACGAGATGCGAGAGTTACAATGTCGAGATACTCTGACACGCGATACTCTGGAGGGGCAGGCGAAGGTTTACAGACGCTTTACGAGATGCAAATGTCGGGCAGTCGGACAGCCAGTCAACCGCACCATCAAACTCGACTCGCCCCAGCACGCAAGGGACGCGCAGAAGCTTCGAAACCGCAGCTCCAAGGTACGAGGGGCCGATCCGCAGCGGGGTGTAAATATCAAGGGCCAGCTGCCGCGACAAGCTTCTCGCTCCTTTACCCGTGACAATGTCGGTGGCGGGGTGTCGATCGGCGATCTCGACGCCGTAAACTTGCGCGAGCGAGATCGATCTCTGGGAACGGACAGCTGGAGCGCTCTGCGGCTGCTCGAAAGGGGATCGAAGAGGGAGGATGATGTCTTCGAGAAGACAACCACGCTCGAGATTGTCACGCACACTGATAGTTTCGATTGCCGAAGAATAAATAAGAAATTGAATGGATGATCGAGTCCTAGGTTTAATAGTTGCGGATAATAGTTACCTACGAGCCAAAGAAATTCTTCGAGAGAAACAGTAATCGTATGGACACGATTGGAAAAGAATGACGCGTTGATACAGCAATGCGGCCATAGTTACTTCCACTGGTTGTAATTATGCGACTGCTGATTGGTTAGTACTAATTACCGAGGGATATTCCCCGAGCAGTTCACCTTGTCTACGAATGACCTTTCGCCTTATAAGAAAAGCACGTTAAAGCACACTGAAGGGTCTGGAACAGGAAAGAAAATTGATGAAGACGCAACAAGCGTTGCTTCTGTGGTGTACAGGGATGATTAATTGCGGGGCTAATTTTAGAAAATCGGGCTACGCTTCGATTCAAAGTGGGCCGAGGTAATAATGATAGTTATAATCCAAGATGAGAACTATCTTTTCACCGTCGGTATTAGAACACTTAGGCTTATAGCTTAACCAAGGGGTATCGAGTAGTGGAAGAATTATTCTAGTAATTTAATGATCGTTAAAAGGAGATCAATAATTCTGTCGTAATTTCTCTGAACTAGCTGTGGTAATTTCTCTGAACAGCAACCCATCGGCAGAATCGAAAGCTCCATGGTGCAATTAATAATGGACCAAGACACGCTTGTACGGTAACCGAAGTTGCTCGCAGCAAGCCCCCTGAGGTAGAAACTCCCCGTTATAGCCCCACTGGGACCCATTAGAACTTTGCCTACATAATAAATGATGGCACGCGGTAGTATCATGGCCTAATGAGAACATATGGCCCATATGTTTTCTGAAACGAACTTGAGCCCGTTAAATTATCTAAATCTAATGAAACGAAAGTACTAACAGAGTACTTGATAGATCGCGGCTCGCGGCTCAGACCGAAAGGATACGATTGTGAAAAAATAGGCCTAAACTGCAACGTGAAATTATTAAAAGTTATTCTTTCACAAGAAATCATTTCCTTTTTCATTGTGCCATAAATTTTAGTCCTATCTATTAATGGGACTTCAAGACTAATAGCGGACAAGGCGTAAAGGAATACAGATACTTTACGAGAACGCGTTAAAACCAACAGCGCGTTAAAACCAACAGATATTTGCATAGGAAAACATAACAGTTGCCAGCGATTCATTGGTCTCCGCACGAATATGCGAAAACACGACTGAGAAGTTACACATCGTCTCCTCTGGTTATATTAGCCTATTGTGTGTACACTTAAACATCGACAAAGAAGAATACTTCGTTTCCTCAACGTCTTTGCATTTCCAGAGTCCCTATTCAGAAGTTTATCACCCGGATGTCACGTGCGGGACCGCGATCATCTTGGTGCGACTTAACAATTCCATTTAAACAGAAACAAAGGTATTCCTTTCCAACAAAAATACCTGCAGTGTACAGGTTTGTGTTCGGGACACGTCTCAACCCAGTGAAATCGGGCGTCGACTGTGTTCTGTTCGAATAGTTTTGCAACTGTGCAACTGCATAATAACAAACCATTTATAAAGGCACTCACCCTATTTTGGTGATCAGCTTTCCATGGACATGGAGGTAAGACGTGACGAATCGTTTATTCACCTGGAACAAGATTCAGAAATCCTATTAGAACAGTATATCACACAGCGGAACGTGATAATGTGATCTATTAAAGGGAAATTAATGGTAAGGGAGAAAACTATCGCACGAACGTGACTCGATACGCCTTTTACTTGTAAAATAAAGGTGGCCTTACCTCGACGCTGTTCAACTGTGCCAAGTCTTCTAAATCACTATGAGACAATCTCGTTTCATTGGCAGCGGCTGCAGTAGTTGTACGACGGACGCGTCTCCCGCCAGGATGAACCCAAATTTCCCTCCTCAATCCACCCCCGACATTATTCGCTCCTTCTTTCTCCTTCATCCTAGCTCTCTCTTTCCATTCTCTCTCTTCTTTCCGCTTTCGCTCCGTTGATTCATACTGTTAGAATTCATTACATGCTAAATCTTTGCAAGGTTATACGCATGTATTTATCGACGACAGCATAGTGCATAACGTAAATGAGAGTTCGTTCTATTAAGGGGTAACACCACTCTAGAGGCAGAAAAAAAGACCTAAATTTGACAACTTATTTTCGGAGTATGACAAACGGAATAGAATTTCTTTTCAGAGGGTTTATTTAACACATATTGAAGTACGAAAAACAATTTTTTTTTTATTGTCATTTTCAGACAAAATGGCGGCGACAGAGCCCGTCGTCGAAACCGCTTCTTTCAAACTGGGAGGACGGATTTTCTCGGGGACTATTGCATGGATCGATTTGAAATTTTTACAGTAGCTTCACAACAATATTCTCTTTGGAAGTACGTAGCCGTTTCTTGATTGAATGTAAACTCTTTTTTTTTATAAACAATTTAATGCTCATGTTTAGGGCAAAAGATCAATTCATTTCTTAAAAAGTGCACCACTTCCACAAAAATTGATTTAAAAAAAACACCCTACGTACTTCCAAAGCCAATTGTATATAGATTATAAATATTTTTTATTTTTTGTTCCCGGACTCATACATGCCGAGAAATCCGTCCTCCCGTGGCGGTGTTTTCAAAAAAGCTGTTTTCGACGACGGGCTCTGTCGCCGCCATTTTGTATGAAAATGACAATAAAAAAAAATTGTTTTTCGTACTTCAATATGTGTTAAATAAACCCTCTGAAAAGAAATTCTATTCCGTTTGTCATACTCCGAAAATAAATTGTCAAATTTAGGTATTTTTTTCTGCCTCTAGAGTGGTGTTACCCCTTAACTTCTCGCGGGAATTCCGGCGCTCGTACTCCGCTGTCCCTAAAGTCTCTCAAATACTGCGGACAGATACAAACATTGTCTAACCGGAGCACAAGAGGCTCGTACAACATTTGCATCTCTCGGTTGCGACTATAAAAAAAATGCATGCTCGCGTTGTGTATAAAATGGTGCTGGTAACTAATAAAGACTGTGCACTGCTTTATCAAAAGTAATCTAGTGAAAAGCAGCGAACTATACTTGAAGTGTAAGTTCAATTATTTGCTTCTATTCTTCTCGATGAACACTAATGCACTGGCGGCTAATTCGAATCTCGGCTCGCTACGAACGCGCCGCGAATAATGACTGACTTCACGCGGCTGCTACTTTCCCGCCCTTTTACGAACATACATATTAGGACACAAAAAGAACAGAATTGCGAGCTGACGATTGTAAAATTTTATGCTGACGCAACGAATTGATAAAAAGCGTTAACTTTTCACCCGTGTGATGGAATATTCAATCTCATTGATTGGATTATTTATTCTTGATGTATCAGCAGCAACTTTTCGCGGTCGACGCAAGGTTATTACGGCGTAAGTCTTTCGGATTTATTTATACGAAGCAAGGGAAGAGAAAGTATAAGAAGGGAACGAAAGAACCTCGGGAGGTTTGTATAATTAGCAAAAATTGTGATGTAGAAATGGACTGGCGACAGGCCCGGATTAAAGGGGGGGCTATGGGGGGCTGCAGCCCCGGGCCCCACTATCCAGGGGGGGCCCCGTTCTAAGCAATTTAAACTCGTTATTGTTTAACTTTTTGTTACTCCCCCCCCCCCCCCCCCGCTTATTCAACCACGGGGGCCCTCGTAGGTTGGATAGCCCCGGGCCCCAAAAATCTTAATCCGGGCCAGTCTGGCGAAACGGAAGTGACTCCACAACCGCGTGAAGTTGGGGCATTCTTCGCGGTACATTTGACTTTCGAGAAAATAGAATCGAATGAATCGAATGAATCGGATGACGCCAATGGAACTATTTGAATTTGAAATCACTAATTGCCCAATCAGTTTTACTCAAGCATAGAATAATTTGCCTATGAACGATCATAACTGTGCGGGAATTATAAATTTGGCACATTGAACTAGTCGTAAGCGTGCGGAGAGGCCTATTGTGCGCAGAAATATTTATAAGAAAAATTGAATGCACGCCAAATAAAAGACATTAGACAGCACAAAGATGAAGAAACTAATTGAAGCCTGAATTAAGGTAACTGACTGTTATCTAAAGAAATCACACCAAGTATCGAAATTTACTTACATAATGTAGATACTGGCGGCAAAACAAAATTCAAATATTATTAAAGTTAGTATTAATACAAACGTGTCACTGGTAATATCTTAACAATTGTCGTACCTTCTTCCTGTTCTCGTCAAACAGAGCTATTAAACTCTCCCTTGCGGAATGGAAAGGATTGGATGCCATGAGTGATCGCATATAGTAGTACACCGCATCCAATTTCCGTCTCTGGGAATAAAATTCACTGTTTAATCCTCCAATTCCATTATCCTCTATTCTAAATTATCAAGCCCCGGCGTAATAATACGTACAGCATAGTGGGCCAGTAATGCAAGCTGATTGTACGGCCTCCCATTCTTTGGATTAAGTTGCTGCGCTTTCAAATACCACCTGAGAAGAATGTCACCTCTGAGTAAAAGCGAATCGCGTTCGAAGTGCGCGAAAATACTGAACATCTGCCGACACTTACTGCCTAGATTTCCCATAATTGTTAGTCTCATTCGCCTGCTCTCTGTATCTCGCCAGGTCGCCCAAAAATAAATATATTTTCTGCGCGCTCACTAAAGCTAAGCCTAAGATGCCAAGGCCCTTCGGCAATGTTGACGATGCAAGGAACGTGTCCAATTTAAATTCGTATTTGGTTTCAAGGATGGTTAGCAGACTTTCTAAGTATATGGTACCCTCGTCGATGATTTTCAACATTATCTTCTTGTAATGCTCCCGCCCCTCGGAACTTTCCTTGGGCATGCCTTTTCGCAGCATCTCGATCATATTGTAAAAAAGTATTTTCCAAAAGTGCTGCTCGACATTCTCGGCTTGGCAAAATTTGATATCAGTCTCGAGCAAAGTCTTCAAACTTTCTTGCAGGAAGTGTCTTATATACAGAACCCTCTCCCAATTTGTTGTAAAACCGCCGGAGCTTAATATCCACTGCAGCTCTAAATCGGCGCGCTCTATGTCCAAGAGTAGGTATGGATTTTTGGCTGATCGCAAACTGCCGAACGAGAAATAGCGATAAGACCGTCATTTGTATGCCTGATTTGTAAGCGTGGATACAGTGTTTACATACCTATCGGAGTAAGGATCGTACCACGATGGTCTTGTATTTCCAAATTGGTCATTCGTCATATATGGCGGTGGCACGCCGTCCAAATGTGCTCCTTGGAAGCTATGGTGTGCAGCAGAAGTGATGCCGCCGTAGGACTGAAACACTGGCACGCTCGAACTTTGAGCTGCGGCATCATTTTCTCTGAGAAATAATTCAACAACAAATTGATTAACTTCGTTTACACGAAGCAGGCGAGGGAATGAGAGATAGAGTCTTATTTATACCTTTGCATTGCAGCTCTACTGCTCGGTGAAGTAACAACGATGGGTCTATTAGGATTGTTGGGATCGAACAATGTTCTCTGCTGTTGCAATCCTTGCTGTCTGGACGATGCTGGATGATTAGGCGGAGATTGGCTAGTATCGGGTAAGACTAAAACACCCGGTGGTTGGGAGTTACTGTAGCTACTAGGCGGCGTTTGGTGCGTCGTCGGTGTTGCATTTGATAACTGGGCAGAATGAGTGGAAACGTTAGGTGTTTGACGCCCATCGTCCGAATCACAAACAGACATTTTCCTTCCTGTTCTCCAATTTTCATCCAAGTACCGATCAGACGTTCTGAAGAATGCACATGTATTAAAAATAATTTTACTGATATTCAACTAATTCGAAATATCGGTTGACAAAATGATTCCTACCTGTGTCTATGGAGGTCATCGAAGTTTCGACTGCCACCTCGGTAATTCCTGTCTTTACTAGACTCCCGGCTACGTTGTATAATATTGCGGTGCCTTCTGTGATCATATCTCCTACCGCTATTATTGTTCTTTTGATTGTTGTTGTAATTATCATTTTCCCTATTTTGTTGATTGTTCTGCCGGTCACGACTGTTGACTCGTGCTTTATCCCTGCTGTTGCTCCTTGAAAACAGTACGAAAAATAAATAACACGTAAACAGTTAATGCACACCGTTCGCATATACCAAATGTAGATCTCAATGTATACTCTTACCGGTCTGCTGGGTGTTTCTTTTCACGCCTTTTTTTTCTACGTCGACTCGAACCCCCAGTCGTAGTTTCATTTCCCGATACATTAACATTCTCGCGTAAACTTAATACAGAAGAGCTACGACTCACACGCTCAGCTTCCATTTTTTCACTCAATTCGACTTCTTCGCTCCAATCCTATCGCGATTTAAATATGATTCAAATGTGGCACGCATTAACATAAATCACGGAGATTCCTCAAAATAGGCCACTTACGAATGGATGATCGGCCGGTGTATTCGAGCCACTGTTAAGCGACTCATTCTTTGGTGGAATAACACCCGAACTTTGCTGGTTAATCTTCTTTTCCTGTGCGGCATTATGCTCGGGTGCATGGTTACTTAGCCGTTGCCTTAAAAGAGACGAGAATATTAATGAGACTGTCGAAACGTAGTTAGAGCACTGGTCGTGAATGAGCTATTACGTGTGGGTGCGGTGAAAAGCAGAAGGCGGAGATACTCCTCGACGATGACTATCGGGTGACGCTTGAAGTTTGTTTGTACTGGATACTGAAGTAACTGGTGACACCGATGATGGTGGTGGCATCAATGAACTGTCAGCACGACTTAAACTTTCCATGCTAGTGTACATCGTACTATTACTACCGCGACGATCGTAAGACCTGTTTCTCATGAACATTTATTATTTAATATTATAAGCTACACTGCTAACTTTTATATAACATGATACAACAAACGATAGACGTTACGAGGCATAAAAGAAATATACCTTTGCATGTACTCTTGACTTGGAGTGTGAGACCTGGAACTTGGAGCTGAATACTGATCAGGTGTAACGGATCTGAAAATATTTGTCGAACTCTCTATCTCTTCCGGTCTAAGTCTACCTCTGCCTTTACTTCGTGCTGGCACTGTATTGGACCAGCTGGGTTGTGGAGGTAAAGGCCCAGATGGAGGTAAATTTTGCATGGTTTGAGAATGTTGTATGATGGGTGAGTAATTATAATTTGATGATCCCTTTAAAAGAAGAATTTGTATTTAAAGAGTGCAACGAACATTTCACCTCTGTGCCAACAGAGAATCATTTAATTTACCTGAAACGTGACGCTACTACCATTCCATACATCCTCTGAAGGTAAAGAGGTTTGGGTGGCAGGTGGAATAAAACCATTATCGATAAGATATTTCTTCTGCAATCTAGGTGGTAAATGTTCTATTTTTATATTTTTCGGCAAACTATCTTTCGCGCTGCCCCATTTGCCCGAAGGTGGTTTGCCTTGAAATCTATCTGGATGGCCAGCAGGCTCTACGCTACGTGTATCTCTGGTGCGATTGAAATCGTTAATATGGTTCGTTGTTACAAAAAGAGGTTCCGAACCCTAAACGAAAGGAATACTTCCAGTTAATTAGAAACAGATTTGAATCGTATAATTTCAGATATTCTATTAGAATTATCCGCCAACCTGTCTAACTTCTCGAGAGTTATCTTTTCGATTTCCGTAACTTCTTGTAGACAGAGGAGAATCGGATCGCCAACGCTCCTCGTTCTCATTGCCGTGACGATTTCGATGATTACCCGAATATCGTCTGCCGTGATCATCTCTGCTTTTACTTCCACTCTCGCTGTCTCGCCCGCTGTGCCCGCTTGATCGGTTACGATGGCCGTCACTTTTATGGCTACGGTTGGAATGAGAATCGCGATCTTCGCTGTGCTCTCGTTCCTGATCCCGATCCCAACCTCCTTGATTAGGAGATCTAAGGGATAAAGACGTCAATACTCATATTCGATGCATGGATTGTCGTTACTAACGAGACAAGGACATTTTCACAGAATTCACCTATTTGATATATCCTGCTCCGCCAACGCTTCTTTCACTTTCTTAGGTACGTATAACAGTTGTTCCGGCTTCTTAGATTTCTTTCTCGAGTCTCCCGAGTTACTGCTTTGAGAAGAACCTTGCGCCTGTTCAATGTTCGTAGTAGCCCTATAGTGAATATTTAGATTGTTCAATTTTTCTGTTACATAGTCAGCTTGAGACGACGGTGGATTGCTTTGCATTTGGTTGGATCTGTTAAATTGTGGCTGCTTCAAACGGTGTTGGACGGAGCTCAATTTAGGTCTCTCCTGCGAGATGCTCTCGTTGTCTAAATCATCCATGGATCTACCCGACTTGCGAAGGGGCCCGCTTCCTGGTCTGTACAAAGCTTGAGTCGCTCTATTCCCGCCGCCACGCATTCCCATCGATCTATCCCTGTCTAACTTTGTATTATCTGAAATTTTTTTCAATTTCTCCTTTTTAGAATCATGTGTAGATACGAAAAGAAATATCGAGAAATTATAGCGCATATAAAGTGAAACAATCGAACAGTTCAAACGAACCTGTATTTATTTTAAATATTAATATGTAACGAGTTACATTCGTTCGCAGAATATTGCTGTTAAAGACATATCGCGAGAAACAAAAGTAATCGGAAATTTTTATTATAAATTCCCAAGTATTAATTAGAGTAATACTTTAGTAACACCGTATTTAGGAAATAAATTGTTAACATATTAATGTTTAATATACAATAGGTTTTTACAAAAACATACGCAATAAAATTATCGGGCATTACGTGACAATGGTCTACGCAAAAAGATAATTTATGTATGAAATCGACGCACATCTTCTCATTGAAACGAAAGCATAAGAATTCAGTAAATACATCGCATACATCGATCATTAAGCAGTTTCTATTGCAATGACCACCAAAAAGTGATTAAAGTAATCATGAGGGAAGCCCGTACTTTTAATATTTTCTGTATGTATTAGTTACGGTATTTCGGGCGGAAAATAACGTTACTTTGCTTGCGTACGATTCTCAAGTTACACAATTAACGAACCGTGATTCTTTATTAAGTATAATAATTCGATAGTGGTTGTTGACACTCTTGACAGTAACTACAGTTACTATCAATCCACATGAATTAGATATAATAGTTATATAATCTACAGGCGTGTGAAACGAATTCGCATTCTTTGGGGAAGCCTGACGGGGATTAGAGTACGCGACGAATTTGCTTTTTACTCTGGCAAAATTTCACAACATATCAAAGCGTAATGATTCCTGTTGTATTTTTAGGTTAGCTTGTTTGGTGAGGTTAGTTCCGCGAAGGCACTGAATAAATTTACGAGGTAACGTACACTTCTGCTTATTATGCACACACAAAATATAATCGGGGGATTGTAAATTAAGATGCTCGTATTACTCAATAATATCGTTTTTCCAAGATACCTTGTAAAAATCCTCCCCACTTTCTGCGTCCTTTGTCGCGGTTCGCCATATTGAAGTACAATCATATTGAAATTTTTATGAAATCAGGGAACACGAATCGCTTCTAATCATGCATCACGTATTCAGCCCATAAACAAATAATTAGAACCAACAGCCGTATGAACGGATAATTACAGTGAATTTTCTTGTGATAAGTTTCTATAAATATTATCCGTATATAAAGTGCCTTTTAACGCTACTTCAAAACGAGTTATTGAGATATTAGAATTTAAATGTCTTATTTTTACAAATGATGGGAAATTTAATCCAAACTTACGTCATTTAATTTTAAAATAATCTTTTAATCGAAAACTTTTCGGCGAGAAGTCGGTACTGCTCGATAATGGAAAACACAATTGATATTCCAGAATTATTTTAATTTTTACAGAAACACACAACCGTCTACTTAAAATAATGAAATAAATGAAGTTCCTAACTTGAAATTTCCTATAATTAAACCAACAATACTGCGATATTCGATAATTAAATTTTGTGGCGCCAATATGAAAATTTCACGGGAGATAATTTTTTAATATAAAGAGTACTATGGATCAACTTGCTACACTGATGTATATAGTTTACGATATTTATTATCTTATTATATATAACAATAAGTAATTTCACGTTGCTTTTGAGTATTTCAAATCAAGCTTGAAAAATTGGGATTCGACGTGTTCTGGGGACCGTGAGGACAGCGCCATGCTACTTGAGTAGCGTACGCATGTATTACCGCGTGAAGTGTTGCGGGTTCCGCTGGTTGAATTGCGTGAAGTTAGCTATAAGACATAGAAATATCGAGGTTAGATGTAGAGCGAAATTCAAAACCCTTTTGATTGAAAGACAGATATATTGTAATAAGATTTGAAGCGATCGGCACATCTGGAAGGTCTTAAGCAAGTTTGAAATAGGGGACAAGGAGGATAGTAAATAGCTTAACTTCCCCTTAAACATCTGCGTGCCAAATTTAGTCGAGCGGGCAGCTGCACGTCTCGTAAAACCATTTAAAACTCTGTCCTCCCTTGCGATAATTACCGATGTCCCGTTAGGGTAAAAACTCAGCTTGGGAGAGGCTGAAAGTCATAAAATCATAAACCTTGCGCTGGCGACGCCGTCTTGACCCCGAGGGTTGCGCTTACCTACCTGTAAGAAATGTATGTACTGTACGCAGCCTATGTAGAATATATGTAATCGGAAAGCGTGCCTCGACCACCAGCCGAGAGTGGAGGGAAGCGCGAAGGAAGGGCCAAGGACGGAGAGATGGCAGAAGGACAACCCACTGACGAACTTAAGGGATGTCATTGCCTTGATTGGACGAAGGAATCCGAAGAGGGAGTCGGAGGAACACGGCAAAATTGGAGGAGTAGGGCGCTCGGAGGTGACGAGCGAGGAGTAAATTTGTAGAAAGTTCAGATCGAACTTCTTAGTACAACAGTAAACATCGAGCTACGAATAAAATCAAACACTGAAAGTATTCAGAAGTATACATTTATTTCATTTCCATAAATTGAAATTCCCGCGCCACTCGTGAGCTGGCACGGACCCGCCATCTAATCAAAACCCCACAGAATCGCGCAACAGAAGCAAAGTGTTTCCATTGCAGATTCTCGAATTGAACTTGAGAATGTGTGTTTCTCGTTGATTAATATATCCGAAATGAGAGTAAAAGGCATGTCCGCTGAACGTAAAATGCAGAACATTTTCTCCCGCAAAGTGGAAACTTAATATCGCATAACCTTAAAGCATTATTTCCCTCCGAAACTTTCACTTACCGGTCAGATGTTCACTCCGCTTGTTTCTATTAATCGCACACTAACAACCGCCGCGAGATGCAAACGGCGGGTTGTTATTACGGGAATGGGAGTAGTATGCCCCCTTGGAGTTGGCGCACAAAATGCCTGGCAAGCTCTCATTAACTCTAAGTCAGGTGTTACCAGATTGACCGAACCTGGCTACGATAAGCTGCCTTGTAAAATTGGTGAGATGTCTGCGCGTCGATGTTTCTTAAGTAATTTGAATGATTCCGGTCTCCCGTACGATTAACGGACTGAATAATTATACCGTAATAGGTGCGCTGATACCTAAGGGGGATGGCTCTAACGAATTAGATATCAACTCACACTTTTCGAAAGGCGAACTGCGCACAATGTGCCCCGCCACCGCTTATGCTTTGATAGCTACGGAAGAGGCATTGAACGACGCGGACTGGAAGCCGGAAGATGAAATCGATAAACAAGATACAGGAGTAGCGGTGGGAATAGGAATGATAGATTTGGTCGATGTATGTACAACGCACGAGGCTTTAAAGAACGGATATCACAAAGTCAGCCCCTATTTTGTTCCAAGGATCTTGCCGAACATGGCCGCTGGGCAAATCAGTATTAAATATGGCTTTCGTGGACCGAATCACTCTGTATCGACAGCATGCGCGACTGGAGCGCATGCCATTGGTATAATAAATTTACACGAAAGACAGGGGGGATACATGTTCGTTGTATAATTAAGGGTACTTGATTTTCAGGCGACGCGTTTCGCTTTATCCGTGGCGGAGAAACAAGCGTAATGGTATGCGGCGGAGCGGAAGCGTGCATTAGTCCTCTTGCTATAGCTGCTTTCTGTAGGCTAAGAGCATTAAGTACGTGTAAGAATGAGTTTCCATGCGAGGCGTCACGTCCGTTCGATAAGGACAGGGACGGGTTTGTGATGGGAGAAGGTTCCGCTATACTGGTCCTGGAAGAATTGAATCATGCGCTCGAGAGGAATGCAAACATCTATGCGGAAGTATTAGGGTACGGTCTGTCCGGTGACGCGGCGCATATAACTGCGCCCAGTGATGACGGCACTGGTGCTATATTGGCTATGGACAGGGCGGTGAAAGACGCCGGTATAGACTCCGTAGAAGTTACCTTTGTTAGCGCGCATGCAACTTCGACACCCCTGGGCGATGCTATTGAAATAAAAGCCATAGAATCGTTTATGGGGCAGCACAAGCGAAATGTAACTGTTTCTAGTACGAAAGGAGCTCATGGCCACTTGCTGGGAGCAGCAGGGAACTTGGAATCTGCTTTCACTATTTTCGCAATAAAAGAGAGCGTAATCCCACCGACGTTGAACTTGCATAATTTAGATGGAGAAACAAGCTTGAGTTTTGCTCCAAATGTAAAGAAAACTTGGAATGCTACATCTAGACACGTAGCTTTGAAAAACGCGTTCGGCTTTGGAGGGACAAATGCATGCTTATGTTTCGCAGAGTACGACGATTAAGCCGATTGTCAAACTAACACGGACTGGAAAAGAAGCTTAATGGTAGGCAATATAATACGACCTAGTCATTCCTTGGTATATACATTAATTAATACATACATCGCGTCTACAGAATATGTGTACGGCACGACTTCTTTCATTTAGATTCAAAGAAAATATGGTCTTACGACGAGCCATATAGAGAGGCTTGAAGGCTGCGACGCGATGGCTTCAATACTTTCAACATTTTCATGTAATATAAAGCACGAAACTCATGTAATATATTCTGTAAAAAAGAAAGAGAAACTTTCATATCGAGCCTGTTGTATCGGAACTACAGAGAGAACGTAATTTGGAATAATATATCGTGGAATGCAATGTTTATTTTGTATTCATTTTTTTTTTTTTAATATTTCATGATCATATTATTATTACAACATTTATATTCATTTTGCGGAGAAGCAAGTCGAAACTGCTACTTTCAAAAAAATAAAACTCTCTTAAAAGTATGTAGTAATTAATGAAGTTAATCTTCTATACAACAATTGCTATTGTTCTATACAACGTGCAGTCGTTTCTGATTTGCCACAGTTCCGGCTAATGCGTGCTCATACAAATCATTATATTCAATTACTCAAGCATGTACATAGAATGTAGTCTCATTTAACTCTGAACACCGACGCGCAACGTTCTTCCCGCCCACATATCCGATAATTTATATTTTCTTCGGTTCAGAGTTAAAGTTCGACTTCGTATTCTGAATTTCGTTCATTTATAATTACAGTATCATCTACAAAGTCGTCTTTTTATTTTCATGAATTGAGCTGCATAAAAAACAAAATTCAAGGCAAAATTGTTTCTTGGTACCTCTAGTTTATTAGATGCAGTTTTCTGCTTGCGGATAAACCATACCATACGGTGTTCTTATGATGCATATCTCCAACGATATTTTTATTCACACAGGAAGGCTGACCTCCAATGATAACAGTTATCCAAAATACATCTATTGCATTTGTGTTCTCTACTGGCAGTAAATCAATGTAAAAAAAAAAAAGGAAAAGAAAGATTGTATCCTATTAAGTAACTGTACCTAGTAGGAATTTTTAATTAGGAATGGTAAAGGGCTTGTGATGACTGCATAGAATAGCGAAACGTTTTCTAAGTGTCTGACGAAGTTCTTGTCGTTTCTCAAGAAATTGGCACATTCGAGATTTAAACTCCAATACTTCCTCTGCTGGAATATAACTCTCTTTTTCTTCGTCATCTGACAAGTAGGAATCCTGAGGGCAAATAAGCGGCGTGAAAGGAATGAAAACGAAACAATGGCTGCGTTCAGCGGAACAAACCGCTACGTAGCCGCTCACTGATTTTTCGCTGAACGCTACCGCTAGGTTGCTGAGCGCTCAACACGTTTAGCGAGCGGTCGCCATTTTTTCGAGCGTAGATAAACTCCGCTACTTTTACGGAACGTGTCGAGTTGCTACAAATATCGCTACCCTGCAAAGTGTCGTTCAGCGGAACCAGAACCGATCACCGTTGAGCTCAGTGAGCGGCTACGTAGCGGTTTGTTCCGCTGAACGCAGCCATTGGATGAAATCTAAATCGCGCGCACTTACTTCTAACATCTGCGTAAGTGTCAGACCACCGCCCCTTTCTTTTAACAAAGAGATGCTAGAATTGGAATGGACAAGTTTTTCGGATGGTCGTATATCGTGACAATCTCTTTCATGGTTACAACATCCGTCACTGCAGGCTACTTCCGATCCTTCTGGTGTACTAGGAAGGGAAGAACTGCTAATATTATGTTCCGAGGAGTAACCGCAATCCTGCGACGACTGTTCGCTCGAAGAACGACTCTTCCTCTCTGAGATTGACAATTCAAATCGTTTCTTCATTTCAATCCACATGTTGTAACTCTTGCTTGGTTTCCCTATCCAAGCGTTCACTATTTCTTTAGTCGTTGGATCCTTGCACTCTTCTAAACTGTGCCAGTGATCGTTTTCAATTTTCTCGGACAAATCCTATACATTAAACCACGTGTAAATCTTAAAGCGCACATTAAAGGACACGTAGATCGTGCGCCGATACACTCAATTATTACCTTACACGACTCGCACGTTTCAAATAGTTCCTCTTCGGAAAGATTCTTCACCGAGGTATTACACTTCTTCGTTTGATTTGTAACGATTTTTGTTTTCGATTCGAGAGTGCCCTTCTTAACTGCATTCTTTTGCAAACTTGACGACTTTTTGGGGAATGCTAACTGAATTTGACTTTGTGATTGCGATATACTAGTTTTTGATTTCTTTACGCAGTCCGGACATTTACACGTGGGTGGTCCCTTATTTTTCGGGTCTAATACTTGTAACTAAAAGAGAATGAATACAGTATGTATATGCAGTTGAATGTACATACAGACGAATAAATAATACTAATCCACTCACCTTATGTCGATCTATATTTTGTGTCGTGGGCTTCGTGTCCGCACAAACACAAGGTGTTTCATTGTTACCACTTTGCCTTTTGCTTGAACACTGGGAATAAAATTAAATTGGCTCATTAATTACATTCGTCAGTTTAAGAAGCTCGAGTTTACAGACGATAGCTTACATCACACGTATTTTCTTTCTCTTCCGCCTCGTACCGACGTTCTTTCTTCTTCTTGCGTTTCAGACGTAACTTTTCTCGTCGTTGTTGCTTCGCTATTTCTTCCCTTGTCAACTCCTCATAGAGGAGTTCCAGTTGAGAAATACCTTGCTTAACTTCTACAGCCATCTGTGAAGAACCATTTCATTCACGCACCGGTCAGTTTAGGAACACAATAGCAATTTAATGAATAACCCTACGAATCGTACTTGAAAGTTCCTGGATAACGCATCTACCGCAACAGCAGCTAATACTTTGCATACAGTTTCCTCTTCCCTCAGCCGTCGATGAACCCTGTGCAAACGCTCAGCAACGCATAATCCTAAACAAGTAAGTACCTCCTCCTGAGCAATTTCCAACGTCTTTGCATGTCGCTCCCTGAGATTCAGAAGTTTAATTTATCACTAAATGCCGATACTAAAATTGTAAATAAGAAGAGTTTGTAATTTCATACCTTCCCATGAGTTCCGGTTGAGCACGCCCAATTAGAGTACTAATATAAATTGTGCTAGTAGGTAAATGTACATGCCTATCGCGGATGCAACGCTTGATCCCAGAATACAGGGCGGCGACGTAGCCCTTCTCTTTTGTCGGTTCGGGTTCTGTCGTCAAAAGAGACGACGCCAGCAATACCTTTGTACGGCATTCGCCACAGAATCTGCAACGGCGTTACCGGATATAAAATCTTCACGTACGAACGCGCGTATCGACGAACTCACCGATGTTTCCGTAAATATGTATCCAGAGTGGCGTCGAGAGTATCGGTTTCTATCAGGGCTAGCTCCCGACGGCAAGGAAGCTCCATACAATCCCACACTTCTCTCCACGCGCTTGGAAGAAGTCTCATACGCTGAATCTCTAACGAGTGCAGTACGCACCTTCGTGACTTCTTGTTCCTAGGTTGCCTCTCGACTAAACTGTTTAACCTAGTGCTACGGGGATGAAAAAATTTTTTATACATCGTACGCTCAGGTCGCGAATATATATCTCGATTTCTATCTCGTTACCTATGCCCTTGCAACATCGTACAAAGCAGTTGCGGCGACTCCAGAACGTCGTCTTTGATCGACAATAAACCTTCGGGCGTAATCACCAGAGGATCTAATGCCGGATGCCCCGACTTCATGAGGTCGTAGAACAATCTCTCGACGCTGAATACATAAAATGTTTAAAAAATACAAACAATAATGCTCGCTACGTATATATATGCTACAAGAGTTTTTACCTTCTCCTACAACCGACGCAAGGTACAGCTTGGCCTAAAATTGCCAGCATATCCTTGCACGTAACTTCGAATGATGCTTTAATCTCGTCTTTTGTAAGCATATCAAGTTTCTTAGTGAACTCGTCGAGCTGTTTTCCCCGGACTAACGGACTATCACAGATTGCACCCAAACCGTTTATATCCATAATCATCTGTCGGAGACAGGAAATTAACACGACGTAAACTCATCGGCAAATTAAATTTGCTTGCACTTTTTCTAAAAATATATTACTCCAAGTATCTAATTTAGATTAGAATATTAAGTGCTGACTTGTGTATAGATTTTATATATAGCGATACGCATATAGATGCAATCGCGAAATAAGCAAACTAAAATATATTTAAAAAGTACATATATATATATATATATATATATATATATATAGAAGTTTAAATAAAATCATATGTGTCTTTATTTCACACACTCTTAACATAAAACGAAAGTTTATTGCATGAGAATTATCAATAACTTGTTGTTCGAGCCTCGACTGGCTCATTAGTATCTAATCACAACGTGCAAAAAAAACAAATGAATTTGACATTCATTATTTTCCGAAGAAAACAAGTGACTCTGAAATTATAATAATAGAGCGAAGGGGGGAGCAGTCGTAATCCGTTATTAAGAACTGAAATCACGCCGGGTATCGGTAATCAGGAGTTATTAAGCAGGACATAGGTATAAAGCACGGTACACCTAATTAGTTATGCCATAGGCATGCATTCATTGCCACGTTTAGGTTAAGTCAGAAATATCGAAGGATGCCATTACGTAAGCCCCATTCGGCTATTAGCTTCTGATAGACAGGACCCGTGTCCGAGAGAAATGACAAGCGAGGATCGTGCTCACCGTGAGATTCTCATCGACAATCAACGGCATTTGTCTTCGCGTCAAATCGACCGGGTCATCGTCCCGCCAAACGTTCACTAATTTCGCCATCGCCGTTTAATTCCTCGGTTAACGACGATTATATGCCCAACGGCGTTCGATCCTCTTAAGCGTCACGATACACGGTCACGAATAATCGTAATCCACTGCCACGGCTACACCAGAAAAATAAGTAGACGGTATCATACGCCTGCCATTTGCAACGAGTGGTTTCTCACTTCCGTCCTGCGTGCATTGTCCCGCTTCCCTCTCTGCGCGTCATCCTCCTATCCTTATTCTAATTGCACGTACCTGCTCCTAATCTATTTCCTTACGAACTCCTCTCCGATCCAAAGTCCCACGGAACGATCCGTCTGCCGTGCCAGAGAAAAGCTTTGATCGACCGCCGCTATTATAATTAAAATCTACTGTCTTCTTAAAGGGGCTTGATACGCTCATTCACCAACGAGTCATAATAATAGGATCGCCGATTCCAATCGACTTTTGTATTTATTGAATCTGGAACGAGAATTAAGGGCGCGTGGCTAAATACTCGTAACCGATACGCATTATTTACAAGGTCCACTTGTCTCCCAAAATTTGGTAAATCGAAGCCGCGCATTGACTAATTTAAGCAAGAAAGAGCATAGCAAATTCTAAGTTAGGTGCGGAGATAACGTAATAGAATCGTAAGGCGGCTACGCTCGTGTGTTTGAACCTCTCGCTCTATTTGCAACTTTTATTATTTCGAATATCATTAACTCAATGGTTGCCATTATTCCAGTAACATGCAATCTCAGGGCATCATCACTGTTAAGAAATATATAATACTCGGTCTTACGTTAGAATGTTAATTCTCTAACTTCTTCGTAAAACTTGGAATGCAAGGTTCTGTTTTTTAACCTTCTTCGAGTAATTATAGCGTGCTCGCAGTTTATTAAATCTATAATATTAAATATATCTGCAAATAACACTCGAACACGTGTCTTTTATATTAGGATTAAATATGCCAGAAGACCTACTTTGTCTTCTGCTTGTAAGCAAAGTATCGTTTCAAAGTAAATTAACGAACTCATATGTAATGCATATTATGCACGCGTTCATATAAATTTACCTGCGCCAAGTTGTTCTGCCTGTATACTACTTAATGTACACAATATTAAATTATTATGAGAACAAAAAATGTTGGATGTATAAAAAGATATTTATACAGCCCGCCGTTACGCTTACAGGCGTTTACTACTGACGTATCATATGTCGTAACAAGTTATTCCGAAAGTATTCTTACACCTGTCTAAATGACAGCATTTCTGTTCTTCATTAGATTTCCCTTTCGCAAAGAAGTTTTATGAAAAAGTTTAAGAGTATACGTACATATAAATAGATGCGATAGTTGAGAATTTTCACTGTATTCGTGTCGCGATCGCCTTAAATGTATTCCAAGAATTCATGATATGGATGTTTAAGCAATTATATTATTTATATCGTTTCCGAATCTCTTTGTTGTTAAACTGTTTTATTGCTACAGAGAATATCCGTATTGCAAGCGTAATAATTTTATTGTCAGAAATATGTTCTCTAAGTATGTGTGGTTATTCCCCCTGTTCGCGTCTATATGCTTGTTATACTCGAACGATTATTTCAACGAAATAAAGCTTAAATACATGCGAAAGGGATTAAACATTATTGATAGTATTTATCACGGTCTAAATGGAAAGCCGGATTCGATTGCAAAAGATAACGTGGAGCAGAGAGTATTTACGCCGACCGAGCTTGGAAAATATAGAAATTTGGAAGATGGCTTGTACATTTCAATATTGGGCCAAGTATTCGACGTCACGAAGGGTGCAAAGCATTACGGGCCTGGCGCAACTTATCACGCGTTCATCGGTAAAGCTCGCGATAACGTTATATCGCCTGCGATGTCTGTACCCTATACGAACTATGCGTGTTTATAGGCCGCGATGCATCCTTGGCTTTTATCACGGGAGAATTTTATGATAGAGGCTTAACGGACGACATCTCTTCGTTATCTGTACACCAAGTTAAAGCACTGAACGACTGGGTACAATTCTATAATGAAAACTATATTTATAAGGGTACTTTTAACACCATTTCGCATAAGATGATATTTCCCGGAAAAAAACGTACAAACCAGAGTTGGGCAAAATGTAATCTAATTACAACTTGAAAATTACGATTAAAATGTAATTGTGTAGTTGATTACACATTATTTTCTGTAATCGTTAATTTAGGTAGTTGACCATTTGGTTTCGTCAACTACCTAAATGAACGATTACTGAAAATAATGTGTAATCAACTACACAATTACATTTTAATCGTAATTTTCAAGTTGTAATTAGATTACATTTTGCCCAACTCTGATACAAACGTATCAGAAAATAATTAGCGCATAATAGGATATCGTCAATGGCCGTCTTGTTTCCGACTCTACATGTATGTTCCTTTAAACGTAGGAAAATTAAACGGTAGATATTATAACGAAGACGGTACTCCGACCGAGGAATTTCATAACGTACAAAGAATCTTGATAATGGCTAAGGAAAAGCAATCCGAAGAGGAACACAGAAAAATGATGCTCCCGCCCTGTAACGTAGAATGGAAACCAGACTCGGGAACTGTAGTATGGTGTACCAGAAAAAGGTAACACGCCGCAGAAACATGTTTCGCTTCGACGGTGCTAATAAAATTTCCTTTCGCCAGCGGAGGAATAGAAAGGGATTGGATAGGCGTGCCGAGACTGTTATTCGAATCCCCAAATTCTGAGGAACGTAGGTGCGCGTGCGTTAAGCTCGACAGTAAAGTATACGAGGAGAGCAAAGGTATGCTGAGAGAGTACGCCGGATGCCCCAAGACTTCTGCAAAATGTGCTATAAGAGCGGATAATCTATAGCGAAAGCAACGCTTACACAATTTCGTGTAAATACCTGACTTTATCTTTCGGAACACGCATTTATGAAACTGCCGTCTCGAATTGAAAGTTAATAATTTTTTATATATTTTGATACAACAAATACAACTGTACATAATTTGTGATACAAAATATAGTATATTTATAGAAAAGAATCTCGTAGAACAAACTTTATCCAGTTCTTGCGATTTTCAAAATTTGTATCTTCCTTTTTTCTTTTATTATCGTTATTCAGCCTGCGTTACACTGCAATACGAATGCGCGTATCTTATTCTCACGCTTCTCTTTCGTGTACTTTTTAATGGCGCGATGTACTATAGAATATATCGTAGAACGCGTGTCCCTTCGATGGACAATCGCTACTATCGTAAGTACTTCTTTGTGCGAATTTCAAATAGCCGTACAAGAGATTGGAAAGCAGTATCCTAAATAAACCACGAAATTTTATTAGAAAAAGAAATGGTTTCCTCGAGTAGTTTCCCATTTTATATAATATTTCATGTTGTAATTTCAACATTCTTCATATCCTCTAATTTTACTTCGTTCTCCATTTTCGTAGGAGATTCTGCTCTTATACTGTTTAGTTTATCGACCAACAGTAGCATAGATGCGCATCTTCGCTTAAAGTTAATCTTCGATCCAAATACTTTCTTAATTCTTCTCCTCCTCTTTTTTATCTTAGTGTCCGAAGGTTTCGCATTGAACTGTATCATTCTTTTGTATTTTTTAACGCTCATGACGCTGTCGCTAGCCTCGTCGTTTTCTTCATAAATCGTTTCTAAGTTCTTTAAACGTTTCTTTAAATTCTTATTCAAATTATATTCCTTAACGTTTACTTCTGTTTCCGGCCCTTGCGCTTTTGTATTGCTATCAGTCTCCATCTCTGAACATGTTCTCTTCCTTGGTCTCAAGCTGCATCTAATAGTCCACATAAATAAATAAATATCGTACGATGAAATGATCTTTATTTTACGCACGACGTATTATCGCAAACATCATTGTTACCTTCTATTCAGAATTTCGCTGGCAGTATTTGGACCCATTCTTCTCCTCTTTACTTTTTTTTGTTCGAAAGGTGTTAAATTTGTATTCACTGTCAGCATTTCTAGACTAGCCATTACTGCGGGTAAACTAGTGTCTGCTACATCGTTCTTTATTTCCCTGAAAGAGATCGATGACGCGCGTTAATAATAAATTAAATCGTTGAAAGTTGCAGCATTGAAAAATATCCATATGCATTGCCTGCAACAATTTCAATATCCTTGATACGAGGATCTTTTCCAATCCACTTATCAAAAGACAAACGTTAACCGTAGGCCCTACGCGATATACAAATATTCACGCGATATCTATTTATTAAAAACATCTAAATCCTAGAATTTCCGAGAAAAAAAACTTACGTCGTTTCAGATTCCGTTCCATCCATTTGTAGAACTGAAATATTAACGGGCCTTATTGTAAGTTACTCAAAGTTATCATTCGCTTAAATCATAATCAGTATTCACGATCCTTTTCTCGTGTTTGAAATTGGTCGGTTTGTTTACAATATATGTACAATAAACTTGGTTTGTCCGTAATACGTATGTAGTGGAGAAAGTTGAATACAACACATTATCACCACAAACAATTATAAACAAGAGGCCATTGGCTGTTCTTTCACTGTGTCAACCTTACCTGGCTCTACCTAACCTCAGCTGTAACGAATAACAGCGCTCTCTTCGCACGAAGCCACGCGAAGCTGAATCTCTTAACTTAGCCGCTCTTAACTATTAGTAACCAATGACCGAATGGTGGCAAATGGAGGGATCAACTATCGCGTCCTAACACTCATTTCCAATAGTACTCGCATGAAAAGTATCTTTTAGTATGTTAGAAATGTCACGAATATTTACTTGCGCGATTAACTTTGAGCGGAATAAAAAATGAGTCGCAAGTTTTCCTAGCCGAACCAGTGAAAGTGCATAAATGGGACCATGAAGAAAGAAAGAACGGCCGATAATAGCCGACCGTATAAATTATAAGTATTTTCAAGAATCCGTAAACAGAGAGACGTTAATTATAATTGACATTTTTAGCAAAGAAAGTTTCACGTAGATGTGCCCGATTATTTATATAGTAGATCACGAAGTATTTCTAAGAAAATGTACAAGTGTATCGTTTAAATTTCATTTCCCGATTTCTGTATTGAGGTTATATTTACAAACACTTCCATATTTGCAATTTCTATTATTCTATGACATTAAATGTAATTCCTTCGTAACAATAAAAGCATTTATGTAACTTTCTGTCTTGTTCATCGATGATATCAATTGTTACTGAACGCTTTCATTTTATTTTACGGCTCACCAAATAGTGAGCCTCACAGGCATAAGTTTTCAAAGGAAGAGCATTATCGTAAGTGTAATAAACTAATAATCGCTCTTAACCGGAATGTTCGCAATCTTTGTATCACAAATATATCTCCTCTTTGCGCAGGGATTTGTGGAATTGACAATTGTTCCCCTTAGGGAGACATTAAGGCTCGTGAAACTTAACGCGAAGCAATGTAGGATTTACAGAGTCTGCTTAAACGATACTTACGAGGCGCCTTTCCAATACTTCGATCCGTTTTTAGACATCTGCCAAGGAGATGGCAAACAGTAAGTGGTTATTTGCAAATACGTGCAACATTTCTAACGGATAAGAGCATTTATATATAACGAATACTCATTCTTGTAGACGATCGTTGGAATTCTTTTCGAATATGCATTTAGCAGCTGCGCAAAGGGTCGATCCAGATAATAACGCAGGAGAATTGGTGGTACAAATTCCATCGGACGCAGCCCATTTAGTTGCCGAAGGCAGAAGTTTGAGAATTAGTATCGAATTTTCTTTAGAACAGCCTCAAGGTGGAGTACATTTTGTTGTACCGAATTGCGAAGGAAGTTTGGCTGAGGTACAATAAATTTTATAGAAATTCGCCGTGTCGGATTGCGCTATAAAACTTTGTAACTTTAATATTCGTATTCTTTCTTTAGAGAGGCGCGCATATGTACACGTACAGTTACGAAAATTCATCGAGACTATGGTTTCCATGCGTCGATAGCTTCGCAGAGCCATGTACTTGGAAACTAGAATTCACCGTCGATGATTCCATGACCGCTATATCCTGTGGTGATCTCGTAGAGGTTGTATACACCCCGGATTTAAGGAGGAAAACGTTTCATTATGTTCTTAACACACCAGCGTGCGCGCCGAACATTGCACTCGCAGTTGGGTATGCTGTTTCGATTAATAATCTTCTACTTACGATAAACAAGAAGTTTTCTATTAATATAAACTTTAACAACCGCCGTTATTACACTTCTCAGGCCATTTGAAATATTTGTGGATCCATATATGCACGAAGTAACGCATTTCTGTTTGCCCCAATTGCTACCATCGTTGAAAGTATCCGCGAAGTACATGCACGAGGCATTCGAATTTTATGAGGAAACATTATCAAACAGATATCCTTATTCTTGTTATAAGCAAGTGTTTGTGGATGAACTGGACGAAGATATCAATGTATATGCCACTATGAGTATCCTAAAGTAAGTACGATTGCCAACTGATATCGGTAGTTAAACGATTACACAGTACAACAAATTTTGACTTTTTTTCGGACTTGTAACATTCAATAGCCGTTTCTTATAGGTTTTCGCGCGCTGAAAACGAATCCGCAAACCGTTCGTCGCCATCACCCTCAGTTTTTGAGAAATTCGATTTTGAAAAAAGCTGCAAATTTTCGACTTTGAACATCTTTTATGCCGAAACGGTAATAGTAATTCGGTTGCTCGTTGCGTCAAATTATTCTATGAACCCTCCCGAGTACAACGATATAAGTTATTAATGCATTATGAATATTTAAATATGTTTAAACAACGATCAAAGGGAAAAGGACACCCGAAATGCACCCATTTTGGCAGATATCCTTCAATTTATTTCCAAAACTAAGGGTCTGGGAGAAAATCTGACCATTCCACGCGATGCAGCAGACAGTTTTCCTTCGGAAAGCGTCAACAGAAGTGGTAAGTCTCGTTTTGTTTTCAATACAGAAGCGAAATAGTTTGGCAAAACGCGCGGAGCCGGCAGTGGTAGTCAACGGCGCGGCGGCCCGCGCGGCGTCCGGCGCGGCGTATCCACAGACGCTCGCGCGCGACTCTCCCCGTGCTCCAATATTGAATTTGTTATTTATAAACTATTTAATAAAAAATTATTAACTATTACATAATAAACTATGTAATAAATTTTCTGTAATTTCAAACTTTGATTTTTTGAATATGCAAGGTGTCGGCGCTATGTGTGTACAGTTAGGTACATCAGTTCCTAATGTATTAAAAATACCAAAGAACTGTTCGTGTGAAAGTCATACTATACGACGGGGTAAATTCATTGTCGAAGACGATTTTTTTACATTATTATTTTTAACAGATACAGGGTTATCCATTTAAGACTGGCGGCGCTCGCGCGAGTACAAATGAGAACGGCAACAGCGTCACACGCATTCTTACTAGTTCAATCATGTGTCGATACATCCGCTAAAAGTATAGGTTCGTGTAGGTCATGTACATGTTGCCGTTCTCATTTGTACTCGCGCGAGCGCCGCCAGTCTTAAATGGATAACCCTGTATCTTTTAAAAATAATAATGTAAAAAAATCGTCTTCGACAATGAATTTACCCCGTCGTATATTATGACTTTCACACGAACAGTTCTTTGGTATTTTTAATACATTAGGAACTGATGTACCTAACTGTACACACATAGCGCCGACACCTTGCATATTCAAAAAATCAAAGTTTGAAATTACAAAAAATTTATTACATAGTTTATTATGTAATAGTTAATAATTTTTTATTAAATAGTTTATAAATAACAAATACAATATTGGAGCACGGAGAGTCGCGCGCGAGCGGCTGTGGATACGCCGCGCCGGCCGCCGCGCCGGCCGCCGCGCCGGACGCCGCGCCGTTGACTACCACTGCCGGCTCCGCGCGTTTTGCCAAACAATTTCGCTTCTGTATTGAAAACAAAACGAGACTTACCACTTCTGTTGACGCTTTCCGAAGGAAAACTGTCTGCTGCATCGCGTGGAATGGTCAGATTTTCTGCCAGACCCTTAGTTTTGGAAATAAATTGAAGGATATCTGCCAAAATGGGTGCATTTCGGGTGTCCTTTTCCCTTTGATCGTTGTTTAAACATATTTAAATGTTCATAATGCAATAATAACTTATATCGTTGTATTCGGGAGGGTTCATAGAATAATTTGACGCAACGAGCAACCGAATAACTATTACCGTTTCGGCATGAAAGATGTTCAAAGTCGAAAATTTGCCATTTTTTTTCAAAATCGAATTTCTCAAAAACCGAGGGTGATGGCGACAAACTGTTTGCGGATTCGTTTTCAGCGCACGAAAACCTATAAGAAACGGCTATTGAATGTTACAAGTCCAGATGGCTGTTGTACTGTGTTATTAGTACAAATCACATCTTTCATTTCCAGTACAAACCTGTTGCATTCTACTGCAATTATCGACCAAGTATACATTACGAAAAAAGCTATGGCGCAAGCTGTAGCAGAACAATTCTTTGGCTGTTTTATATCCATGCAGAATTGGTCTGACATGTGGTTGCCTAAAGGTATATCGACATATCTAACTGGTTTATATGCCAAAAAGTGTTTCGGAAATAACGAATACCGTGAATGGGTTCAATCGGTCAGTAACGTTTATCATTTTCATAGGGTAAACGCACCAATAAATGAACACTTAAAGCTAATGAATGAACACTTTTATGAAATTATGCTCGCAGCGCGATTGATTCCACGTGCTGCAAAAAATGTTTGGATACGAAGCAAGAAATTAAAAGAAGTGTTTAATTAATTAGTTGCTTATTTTAATAACTTATTTTACTCATTTTAATAAAAACTGTCCATTCACTGGTACGTGTTCATTTACTGGTGCATCTACCCTATATCACGTGGCTTCGTTGTAGCTTAACATTATCGATGTTGATAGGAATTACAAGGGGTTGTAAAATACGAGGAGCAGTTTGGAGGTATAATATTAGACCCTTCTCAGCCGCCAGCTCCATTACCTATCGCAGCGAACACGCCGACACCGGCGCCAAGAGCTCCAGATCCTGGTTTCTATTTCCCGATAAGAAATCTACACACAATGTCTCCAAAGTATATCGAAGTGCTGCGTAAAAAGGCGCATTTAGTGATTAGAATGTTAGAGCATCGAATTGGGCTAGAATTGCTCCTGCAGGTACAGGATACCGAATAACTTCCATTCCATTCTCGTTGGGCGGATTAAAAATTTATCCCGCCGTCTTTCAGGTTTTCAATAAACAATTGTCCCTTGCTTCGAACGCTGCGCAACAAAAAATTGATTCCGGACTGTGGTCCCATATGTTAATTAGTACAAATGTATTTACGAAAGCGATCTTTACCGTCACCGGTAAAGACATGGCAGTTTTTATAGACCAATGGGTCAGAACTGGTGGGCACGCAAAGTTTAGTTTAAGTTTTGTATTTAATAGGAAAAGGTATTTACACTAAGAATTTCTAAATGAACATTAAGCTCGAGCCGAATCATTTACGTAATATGAAATACTTTATATAGGAATACCGTGGAGCTGGAAATTAGGCAAGATATTACGCATCAAAGGGGAATTAGGAAATATGTGGGTCCACTTTTGGTGAACATCCAGGAATTAGATGGTACTTTCAAGCACACTTTGCAAATTGAAGGCACGGTAGCGAAAGCGGACATAACGTGTCATAGTAAAAGTCGGAGGAACAAAAAGAAAAAGATTCCGCTGTGCACCGGGGAAGAAGTAGACATGGATCTTTCTGCCATGGAGTGAGCGTTACTTCGTTACCAGACTGCCTGTGTTTACTTAACGAAAATACCTTTCGCTACGAGTTCTCCTTTCATTTTACAGCGATTCTCCTGTGCTGTGGATAAGATTAGATCCCGAAATGACGCTTATGCGGGCTGTTCAAATTGAACAACCGGATTACCAGTGGCAATATCAATTAAGGCACGAAAGGGACGTGACTGCGCAATTGGAAGCTATACAAGCTTTACAGAACCATGCAACACCTGCTACTCGCCTAGCGTTGACTGATACCATCGAGAATGAGCACTGCTATTACAAAGTTAGATTGCGGGCCGCGCACTGTTTAACAAAGGTCGGTTAAATTTTCTCCATTTACATATACTTCATAGTTATTTGAATTATACTTATGCCAGATATGTCGTTTTAGGTAGCCAATGCAATGGTAGCAACGTGGGCAGGTCCACCGGCAATGTTAGCCATATTTCGAAAATTATTTGGATCGGCGTCGTGCAGACGAATAATTAAACAGAACAACTTTTCGAATTTCCAGCATTACTTCTTGCAGAAGGTGGAAATAAGATCTTCTAAAGCGAACCTACTACTTCGCGATCTATATTCTATATTTTCTTTACGCTTCATGGTTGCAGACTATACCCGTAGCAATGGCAGGCTTGCGCAATGCTCATGGTATATGTCCGCCGGAAGTTTTAGCCTTCTTAATGGATTTATTCAAGTACAACGATAATAGTAAAAACCGATACTCGGACAATTATTACAGAGCGGCTTTAATCGAGGCACTCGGAGCTACTGTCACGCCAGTAATAAGTATACAGCAGGGGTATGATAAATACCAAGGATGAAGATTTTGCAATTTTCCGGAATTGTATGTTTAACGTGCTTTCTTTTAGGACAGCTATTACTGCTGAATCCTTATCGGTTGACACCAAAGCGATATTAGAGGAGGTCACTAGAAATCTAAATTTGGAGAAATTACTGCCCTGCTACAAGTACACAGTTAGTGTCGCCTGCCTTAAAGTTATACGAATTTTACAAAAGTTTGGCCACCTCCCGAGCAATCCTCACCTTTTCAGAGCGTACGCTGCGTATGGGCAATTTATAGGTATACACCTGCGACGCGTGCACCTGTAAACGCTAATGTTATTCACACACCATTCTCATATCATTTTAGATGTCAGAATTGCAGCGTTGGAAGCATTAGTCGACTTCACAAGGGTGGACGGCAAGTGGGAAGACATGGAGTTCTTGTTAGACATGATAGAAGCCGATCCACATCCTGGGGTGCGACACAGACTGGTGAGACTGATGGTTGAGAATCCGCCGTTCGAAAGAGCGCACAAGCACCGTTTGGATCGTTGTGAGCTAGTGGACCGTATATGGAATTTAGCCAAGTACGTTGACCAACTGTTCTGCAATTCAATCTCCTCCGTAAGGGTGTTGAACATATTCGTCGTTTCAGCGGTATGCTGTCCCATGATCCGAAAATTCGGTGCGATTTAGTCGATTTGTATTACACTCTGTATGGCCCGAAACGACCGCTCTGCCTTCCTATCCCCGAGCTTGCTGCTATAACTAAACCGAAGAAAGTGGGGCCACAAAGCCCCGAACAAGACGTACGTTATCATCACAGAGAATCTGAAGCGGAGATCTTAATCGAGTACAGCACGAATCGTGTATATTTCAGATGAAGCCGGCTGTACCGCATATCAAACACGAAACCCCAGTGGTGGAAGTGGATAATACTAGCGGGCCGGCTAAAAGAAAGTCCTCTCCTAGTAGGGACGTTCCAGGACCCTCGAATCCAGTAGAGTATGCTCCCGAAGCGAAACGGCAAAAGCAGGCACCTAACGTGAGGCATATTGTCGTAAAATGTGTATACATTTCGCTTTCCCATTACTAATTTCTGCTTGCGCGTTGGAAAGGACGAACGCGCGCCTCCGGCACCGGGCGAAGGGAAAGTAAAGTCGGAGTACTACAGCGATAATTCTGCCTCGCTGCCGGGTATCATGGGAGTTCCGGGACCAGTAGGTTTTGAGCCAGGAATGTTTAAAAAAGAAACAGACGAGCACAAGCAGAAAAGCGATTCTGTTAATAAGGTAAACGATGCCGCTGAAAGGTTTGCTTAGTAATGTTTATTTGTAGCTTACGTCTATAATTGCACTTTGTAGAATAAGAAGAAGAAGAAAGACAAGAAGAAGCACAAGCATAAACACAAACACAAGCATGATCATAAGCATGGTAAGGATAAAGAGAAAAAAGATAAGGAGAAAGAGAAAGGGAAGGAGAAAGAGAAGGAGAAAGAAAAGAGTAAAGATTCGTCTAATGTAAAGATTAAAGAAGAAACGTTAAGCTCAGCGAGTTCCAGTCTTAGTCCAGATGCAACGACTGTTACTAACGAATTTATTTTTCCGTAATAGATCATCATCATTCTATATTGTATAGTCTTTTACGGCTAACGCTGTTGATATCTTATATAATTCTTATATAATTAAAGATCTATATTCTAATATATCACGAATCAAAATGTTGACCATCAACAGCTGTAAATACACAGTCTTTTTTAAGTAATATTGATATAAGATATTTTTTTCTATTAATCTGTCTGTTAAGGAGGACAATACCACTGTAGACCAAACATTTTGATTTCATAAAGATCGCCCCACGAGTTGTATAAACATTTTATATGAAAGACCACATTGAGAAATCGAGAAATATGAAAAAAGTCATATGTAAAATAAAATATAGTAAATTAATTTCGAACGATTGGAAGATACGAAATATATGATTTTCTTTTAATTCCGCTCCACTCGCAATTATCCAGATACCTGAGAGGGGAATGTAATTGGATAAGGATGCAACGGTAACCACGCGCAAATACTGTATACGTTGAATCTCGACGCTGCATCGACACTAGAGACACGCGCTCATATTTAAATACTTGCGGCGCATTAACTAGGATGGCGTCCGTGGTGTTGCGGCAATTTCGAAGGGAGTAGTGAGTTTTGAAAATTTTGACAACGACCTCGAGAATGGCAGATAATCAACAGAGCAGATTTGAAAAGTCTCTTGGCCTGCTAACCACGCGTTTCGTCACTTTACTGCAGAAAGCGAAGGACGGCGTCCTCGATTTAAAAGTAGTAAGTGCCACCGTGAAATCGTTTGATATAAAAACTTAACCTGGCTGCTAGGTTAAGTTGTCGCGGGCGTACACGCCATTTCCAGCTTGCGGGAATTTTGAAACAAGTTACGCTAAAATCAATATTCCCACAACTTTGCCAACGTTTCCTTTGAAAAGATCGCTTCTACCCTGCAGATCGTCCCAATTCAAAGTTACAGGGCCGATATGCTGCGAGCTTTCGCATCTCAACGTGCTATCCTACATAACCTAAAAAGAGGATAGAACGATCGGTCGCGATTATATCAGATAATATGCAATATAGAATTTATGGTATTCTAGGCTGCCGATATTTTAGAAGTACGGCAGAAAAGACGAATTTATGACATTACCAACGTTCTAGAAGGTATCGGACTCATTGAGAAGAAAAGTAAAAATAGCATCCAATGGAAGTACGTTTTTTCGTATTCATCATTTCTTATATACCTTTTCTTTGCACCGTTTGTACTTAGTTTAAAATTCATTCCTACGTTCCTGATGTAATATGGTGTTTTGAATACTTCGCTAGAGGGGCAGGTCCAGGTTGTAACACCCAAGAAGTCGGCGAGAAGCTGACCGACCTAAAAGATGAAATTAAAAAGTTGGAAGACCACGAACAGTTGTTGGATATGCACACTCAGTGGATTCAGCAGAGTATAAAGAACATAGAGAACGATTTAATTAATAGGAAGTACGCGTACATTACGTACGAAGATGTGAAAGAAAACTTTCCCGATGGTTTTGTACTGGGAATCCAAGCTCCTCCTGATACAGAATTAAGCGTACCAAATATATCACAGGTATCGTGTCTTCTTAAGGCTGAAAAGGATGCACGGTGGCTTTACGTACGTTTCATCATATTTATGTTTCCACTGTTAGACCTCGGAGGAAGGCGAGAAGGAAATAAATTATGAAATGTTTCTTAAAAGTAACTGCGGAGAGATTAAGGTCTACATGATTCAACCGGACTTAGCTAAAACGTACGATAATAAGATACTAGAGATGCGATTGCAAGAGGAAGCGAAGGGCACAAAGAGGGGCAAAGAGGAAGACGAGGAGAAGAAAGAAGAGAGTAATATTAAACCAAAGAGAAGAGTCGGAAGGTAAAGCGAGAAGGGTATAGATAGTGATGGGATCTGAAGCGCTTCGAAGCGCTTCGAATCTATATATATATATATATATGACGAAAACTTCGAAGCACTTCGAACATGATTCGAAGCTCTTGAGAAGTCTTGGTCGGCTTCGAAGTCTGAACGGATTCGAAGTAGTGATCGGCTTCGAAGTCTCGAAACTCTTGGTTCGAACCTCGGTAGGTACCCCGTGGCGAGGACAAATTTTATGGCTTTCGACCCTCGAAGGGGTTCGAATACCATTAAAAAGTGAAAAATGTTTACGATTTCCGAATTTCTCACCAGATCTTTGCGAAAACGACGCCAATCGATTCCTTATGTTTCGCCGATGAAACTAACACCAAGAACGACGTAATTCGGACCATAATGAAGGAAATTTCATGAAAAATCGAATTATATCATTTGAAGCTGCCTTCGTTAAAAATAGTCCGATTTACATGAAATTTCATATGATTTTCATCGGAAAAACATAAGGAATCCATCGGTATCACTTCCATATCCATACGATAAAGAATAAAGAATTTCTTAATACGCTGAAATGAATACTTCACATTTTCACCCTCGACAGCGGGGCGCCGACCTGGAATCGCTGCGGACCGCAGCCTGCAGTCCACCGAGGATTCATACCTGTTTCAGAATTAAAATAATTCTTTATTCTTTATCGTATCGATATAGAAGTGACAACGATGGATTCCTTATGTTTTCCGATGAAAATCATATCAAATTTCAAGTAAATCGAACTATTTTTAACGAAGGCAGCTTCAAATGATATAATTCGATTTTTCATGGAATTTCCTTCATTATGGTCCGAACTACGTCGTTCTTTGTGTTAGTTTCATCGGCGAAACATAAGGAATCGATTGGCGTCGTTTTCGCAAAGATCTGGTGAGAAATTCGGAAATCCTAAACATTTTTCACTTTTTAATGGTATTCGAACCCCTTCGAGGGTCGAAAGCCATAAAATTTGTCCTCGCCACGGGGTGCCTACCGAGGTTTCGAGCCAAGAGATTCGAGACTTCGAAGCCGACCAAGACTTTTCAAGGCTTTTAAGCTTCGAATCATGTTCGAAGCGCTTCGAAGTAGTCGCCTGACATTCAAGACCGATTCGAAGCGCTGGAAACCGACTCCGGAGTCCCATCACTAGGTATAGAGAAATGATAAGAGACTTGCTCTGTTCGCATCGGAGATAGTAAGATAATATTTTTGACCTGCACAGAGCATACAGCAATAAATTAATAATTGATCTTGTTAAGGGGATAAATAGATGTTAAGGAGAAATCTATTTGCTTGGTAGAGATCGTACAATACGTCGGTATCTCGCACGCGTATCGTGGTGTTATCGATACGTTGCATAGTCCACTTTCAATTTCAGGCCACCAAAAGGAGCTAGCAAACCTGATCCCGTCATATCTGACGACGAGGAAGAAGATGACGCCGAGCTAATAGAAGCGAAGATAGTGCTTCGCGATGTTAGCACGTCAGGTAAATCGCATACGCTCCTATGGCGTAAGTATAATAAATACCGTATTTTCAATTACACGCTGTGATTTCAGACATCGTCCAAAAGGAATTAGAACTATTGGATCAATTTTATTCGGACGGTAAGTAAGAACATTACGACGTTTCGACGAACGTAACGGTCATAATAACCATCTTGCGCTTGCAAACTTTGCTTTCAGTTTACGGACCATTAGTAAGATTAAGCCCGCCGCCCAACGAGAAGGATTATCACTTTAATCTTAGCGAAAACGAAGGGATTTGCGACTTGTTCGATATTACAGCGAAATGAGTAATAAGCTACGAGCTAAACGATTGGATGGTTTATAGATCGGACTGTGCCAATAATGTGGAAGATCGCAGAAAAAATTTGTTGACAATTTCTGAAGGCTGTTCTGTGTATATAATTTTAAAGAATGGATGTGGATAATGATCATTGGATACATGCAGTATTTTTTTATTGTTAGAAATAGAAAAAGTAGTGCAGAATTATAGAGAGAAAGAAAGAAAAAGAGAATTGTTTACACAGTCGATTTTGTTGGATCTTTATTTGATATAACGATAGGTAATTTTGACAGATTCTTTGTAATCTACGATGTGATTTATTTCTGTAGGTTTGCTTACAAATTCGAGCCTTATATGCGTACGAAACAAAAGCATCGGGTCTTTTATTTATAACAATCGCATATAAGGATGATAATAAAGAATGAAATATTTTTATGAATATTGTGTTTATAATTAATATTGCTTCTATAGACGTTCACAGATTTCTCGCTGAACTACATAATTCTTTTATGTACAGAAATTCAGATAAAAATCATTCGAGCCATCGTAACTGCACGATAGGGTGATACAAGTACGCGCGTACTTCGATGCTGTTTACAATCCACTTTCTATATAAATTATACGTTCGTTACTGCATTCAATGACATTTAATTAAGTTTGTGAATACTGTAGTTGTTTAAGGGAAATAAAGTTTAAACGGAGAATATGGTACAAGCGAAAAGACTAACAAGGGGACCCCACAGCTGAACCCCCGTGGATTTTAATAAAATTTTAGGGGATGAATCTGGAGGTCACCTCGATTACCCTCTGCTAAATATTTTATGCCAATGAGCATTATTTATAAACAATCGATATGTGAGCCTTAAAAGCAATTCACTTCAAGCAAATTTCAAGAAAGTGAGTTGGGTGAGTGCGTACAGCGCTTAATACTTCCCACCAAAACAACACGGGTTCAAATCCCGGTCACCCTAATTTTTTTTTCCCTTTCTTTCAACCCTTATTTTGAATAATTAAATTTTATACTGCTTTGTGTCATAAATATTGTAATTTTTTAACATAAATTTTATATATAAACATGGTAAAAATACATAATTTTTTATACACGTACAAACATAACTGGTACATAACGACTTGTTTCAACTTGTACTATAAAGACACTGTAAATTATATATTTAATATGAAATTCTTCTTTACAATACATACATGCACATCTATGTAACTTTACAACTATTTATCTATCTACCTATCCTATTATATATCGATATATATACACGTAAATACGCACATATATACGCACAAGCATGCCGAGTTGAAACAAGTCGTTATATACCAATTATGTTTGTACGTGTATAAAAAATTATGTATTTTTAACATGTTTATATATAAAATTTATGTTAAAAAATTACAATATTTATGACACAAAGCAGTATAAAATTTAATTATTCAAAATAAGGATTGAAGGAAAGGAAAAAAAAACTAGGATGAGCGGGATTTGAACCCGTGTTGTTTTGGTGGGAAGTATTAAGCGCTGTACGCACTCACCCAACTCACTTTCGTGAAATTTGCTCGAAGTGAATTGCTTTTACAGCTCACATATCGATTGTTTATAAATAATGCTCATTGGCATAAAATATTTAGCAGAGGGTAATCGAGGTGACCTCCAGATTCATCCCCTAAAATTTTATTAAAATCCACGGGGGTTCAGCTGTGGGGTCCCCTTGTAAGACTAACACTGCCATAGTTCGCTCGAAAGAGAAGATCACATTTCTACGAATTTCGACCCGCTGTATAACTACAAATACAGATAATTTTAATCGGCAAACGCTTTGTTTCAAACCTTATCGCGACCCATTTAAGCTTCACAGATTATAGATTCAACAGCGGTCTGCACCTCGCTCAATTTCACCGACATCTAACACATTCCAACAATGTTTTCGTCCCCTCGTTACCTATCGTTATCGATACCGTTTCATACGCAATCGAACGGCGACGCGTGCTGACTCGCATGATATATCAAACTGGCGGAAAAACTGCACTCGAAAGACGCGAAATTATCAAGGACAGATAAGAATGGATCGACTAGTTTCGTCATCGTTGGTGGATTTGCGCGCGTCGTCCCGCGAAGTCCCGCGAGTCTCACCTCAGCCATTTGCCAGTAGGCGCGTGTTTCCGGAGTAGTGAATCATTTCCAGATGTGTCAAGCGTGCGGGGCCGACATCTCATACGAATCCGCGGTGCAGCGAGCTTCCTCGCGTCACGTTCGAACAGACCGCGGTAACGAGATCGACGTTTCGCCCACCGATCGAAAAAAGGTACGCTGCGCGAGTAAAATGCAGGGAACGAAAGAAACGAGCACTGTACACGTCCCAACGAAGGTATTACATCATGAATCTTAACGAGTTCATGCCTCCCCCTCGGTAATTCATCGATACGCGAACTCGATAAGTAGAACGGCCACAAAAATGCATGACAATTCGGTGGACAAAAAGTTTGAGTGATGTTTCTCGATCGTGTGTACTTACCACTGTAGCGTATACGTAGGCAAGCGCATCTCTATTTCTGAAACATCGATTGCACGCGCTCACACGCGCTCTCTTGTTTGGCGCGCTACATCGCTCAGTCTGAACCGATCTGTCACGCGCCACGGGTAAAGCTTGCGTGCAGTTTGTAAAATGTTTCCGAATGAAGCTATACAATGATGTAATACATATGCTGAGACAAATAAATCTTTGAAACGAAACCATAGTCTTGATTGTCTATTAAAATTTTAAGTTTCGCTCGATCCGTTTGTGGTTTCCGTCGCAAATCTTCTACAGAAGTCCGGCAACGAGTTTTCTCGGACATGTATTTTATGTATAATTAAACTTGCTTGCGTTTCAGTGACGACATTAGAAATGCGTGTTATTTTTGTAAAATTCCGCGAGGTATCGCAAAAGTATCCGATTGTAAGAGGGATGGCTTCTTACACTATCATATGGCCAACAGGAAGTCTACTGCAACAGAAGCTTGCTGGAAATGAGGAATTGAATTACATACAAGCATTGAGATTCAGCTTGTACGGTGGATTTTTTGTGGCCCCGACATTGTATTGTTGGATAAGATGCTCCTCGCATTTCTGGCCAAGATCGGATCTCAAATCTGCTATTACCAAAGTATAATAATAATATTCGTTGAAGCCGTTTCTATGGTGTAAGGTGGATTGTACGAATAATCGGTGAAATTGATTTTTCAGGCTTTAATCGAACAAGTCACGTATAGTCCTGCTGCGATGTGCTGCTTCTTCTTCGGTATGAACTTACTAGAACTGAAACCAGTAGCGGAATGTGTGGAAGAAGTTAAACAAAAGTTTTGGCCCACCTACAAAGTAAAGTTTATGCGCTATAGATGCTATATATATATATATACAATATATATATATATATATATATATAATGCGTATGTCTATATTAAACAATGTAAAAATAATTAATTTTCAGATCGGTGTCTGCGTGTGGCCCATTCTACAAACTATCAACTTCTTCTTAATCCCAGAACACAATCGCGTAGTTTATGTAAGTTTTTGTAGTTTAATTTGGACGTCTTTTCTGTCCTACATGAAAGCATTGGAACAGAAGCGAAGAGAAGCACTAAATGACAGTAATACGAAACACAAAGATCATCAAGGCAGTCTGAGTGTTGAACCCCTTGTACAAATAGAAGATGAAAGTAAACGAGTACCTGTTATACAATGAACGTTCTTAGGGAATATTTTTAGCTGAATTTATCGAATTGTACATAAAATCCATTACGCTGCATGAGAAGGTCAATCGAAGTGCCTGTCCTTTGCAGTACAACATGAGTTGAAAAAGAGTATACGTACGTGTGTGCAATATGTGTCTGTATATTGTAGTAGATAAAGTATAAAATTAATGACGCGATGCAATCGTGAAAAGAAAATGGAAATCACGAACGTATGTAAAAAAGTGTTCCTTCGTCGAATTTAATAATATTTATTGTGAATCTATTGTTGACAATAACTTATATTTATTGTTAGAACAAATAAATAAATTGTTGTTAAACAGCTGTTATTCAATATTTATCCTCATATTTATATCAATTTTTGTATTTTTCCTGGCCAAACTTCCGAAAACCCCCATGCCCCAAATTGGCTGAAATTTTGGAAACAGTTTCATTTTGCATGTAAATAATGTTTGCGAGAAGGATTTTTGGCGACTTGAAATTTTTTTTACCATTTTGATGTCAGTCCCTACCTCGCCGACGCAATGTAGTCGGGCGTTCGCGAGCCACCTTACCATTTTCGTGTCACACCCAACGTTATCGACTCAGTCTAAAATAAGATTACACTACTACGACTGGTACACGGAAAAGTGTCAGCGCCGTTCCCAACCGTGCTCAGCACCATAAAAACCGGCGCTGAGCCCCATTCACGGCGCTGTTCAGCACCGAAACACACCGTTGTGAATGGGCGAAAATATCGGGGCTGAGCCCATTCACAACCAGTGTTCACGGGAAATTCCCTGCGTAGTAGGATACTACCGTCGCAGGAGGAACGCATGCGCGCGATGACGCGGTGACAGTTAAACCAATCAACGCCAAGACGGGACACGCCGTTTCGTTTCCCATCGTTTCCCATCTTGGCGTTGATTAGTTTAACTGTCACCGCGTCATCGCGCGCGCATGCGCTCCTCCTCCCTGCGACGGTAGTATCCTACTACGCAGGGAATTTCCCGTGAACACTGTTCACAACGGTGTTTTTCGGTCCTGACAGCGCCGTGAATGGGCTCAGCACCGGTTTTTACGGCGCTGACCTTTTTCCGTGTACACTTCGTCGATGGCTTTAGAGCCGCCTTCAGCGTGTCGGTAACATAGGAAGTGATACTTAAATGATAAACACATAATTGAAATCATGATTATAATTATAATTGTAGGTACATGAAAGAATGTAAATATTACAGATATAGTTACTCGATCAGGGCGGATTAAATATATAAATAACAGACGCATGTATATGTCATCTATATTCATCTATAATTACTGCATGGTTATAAAATATTTAGCAAATAAGAACGTACTATAAACCCATTAATACAGTGCTAGCTGCAACAGGGCTTTGCGAGGGTGCGCTAGCTTGTCGCACGCTCATTTCCCAAGTGTCCAACAATTGCGATACAGAGAAACGGCGAGGCAGCTTTGTTATACGCGCGTTCAACGCTTTTTGAACAGCACAGAGGAATGTCGTGGCATATTCGTGGGGTGCCATGACACAGCGTGGAGGTGTTAAGGGATAATCCGCGGGAACCGTGACTGATACTGGCGGAACGCATGGAAGATGACGATCATCCAGCCAGCATATCAACTGAATACACTTTGACCCATTTTGTTGTGCTGGATCAAGACTGACCTGTAAATACATATAAAAATGTAATTACAGTTTTGTGCGTTAAATGAAATGACATAGCTTGAAGGCAAATAAATTACCTTAAACCGTTGATCTAACCGAGCTATTTCTCCTTGTAATACGTCCGGTATGTCGCTAGAGGACTCTTCAATCCTTTGCTTTTTTAATGCCGGTGGTAAACTCCTATTTGCATAGGTGAAGTTTTATTACTAACACCTTGCAATATAATTATTTGTAAACGAACATAAATATTGCTTACTTTATTTCTGGACCAAACAAAGCTTCTAAGCATGGACCAAAAGTACGCTGTAACGTGTGATTTACAACTGGACTTTGGAGGTGCGTGCTTACTGCTTCCAAGAGTGGACTGAAGAAGTGATGTTCTTTCAGAGTAGTTACAGGTGGTCCTACACTAGCGTCGCTACGTTTGAAGTCCACTTTTTCGAGAACTGCCTCACACTTCAGTAGTGTTTCCATCGGCATACGTTTACTAGGATTTGATAAAATCTCTAGCAGTTTCTTCATTTTACTTAATTTCTCGACATCTGTGTAATAAAGAAATATGTAAATGGTAGGTAATATGCATATGTGTGTCTGTTAATATCAATGCCAGTGTCGAAATTACTTACTTCCATCGTTGCCCATTTTCGCAATCATTCTCCGTAAAGGTTCGATGTATTTACTCAATTGTCGAACTTTGTCTCTATATGCATGATCTTCCTGCTGTGGACTTGGGGTAGCTCCTACACCTCCGGGTGTGTTTAAAGAACTACTAGGAGATGGTGCCATGCCTTATTTAACACGAATTCTTTGTTAAAATTTTCATTCGCGGTAATCAATTTGATATTGGTAATCTTTATGTTACAAATAACTTCAACATACCCACAGATCGTTGTGGCACTGCCATTATAGCATGCTGTGGACTTGGCGATGGAACTAACGCAGGAGATGCTACCATCTGATTACTGCAAAGTAAATTTTTTAACTATAATTTCAATTTTCGATACATGCCGAAATATACGAGAATGCATTAACACGTTTGCGACAGGCATTCTAAGATAATAACCTTGACGGTGCCCCTAAGCCAGCTGGACTCGGAGCCGATGGCGATGGGCTTTGTCGTAGAAACTGATTTGCTGTAACGTTCCGAGAACCTGGGAATCCAGTGTTTATCATTTCACCGGGCTAAAATAGAATAAACACTTGTTAGCCTCTTAAAGCGCTGGTGTTGATGCATTAATCTTTCACCCCTGTGTACCTTTCTTTGCATATGACTTAATTGTTGCTGCATTTGAGCAGGACCTAATTGCCCTGGAGCAATTTGGCTCATCTGCTGTGGCATGCTGGTTGGAATTCCGCTTATAGATCCGCCAATTTGATTACCCATTTGATTAGACAATTGATTTTGCATTTGAGTCTGAAAGAGAACACGACTTCTTAGTTACTTCGACATTTAGTATGAGAAATTTCAAGTACACGCACTTTACCAAAAATAAATACGTGCCTGCATGTTTTGCTGCATTTGTCCAGTAGTGATTTGCCCCATTTGATTGGGTACCACTTGATTCATTTGTTGAGGAATATTTCCCTGTCCCATTTGATTCATCTGCGTCAACATTGCGTTATTCTGCATCGTCTGAATTGGACCCATGTGACTCATTGGACCATTAGCTTGGGCAGGCATCATACCCATCCCTTGCATTTTATTTTGCATACTTTGCATGGTCATAGGTTGCCCAGGACGTTGGTTCAAACTTTGTAATACTAAAAGATGAGATTATAATAGAAAATAAATTATTCATTGTCAATAAACGTTTAGTTACATCATTCTACAGAAATTTATAATTTATTTTAAGTTTCGATGTAATTGCAGTAGAGTATTCGTGCAGGGTCAATTGTAAGTCGAGGTACAACCCAGAAAGCAGTGAATCTTCACCTTAGCAAGTACTTGTTGAATACACACGTGATCGAGTTCAACTTCACCAAAACAGTTTGTCTACAATATTATTACTTGGACCATACCGCTGTCAACGTTTACAAATAAATTCTATTGCGATAGAAGATCACTCCTTTCTCAATTGTACACCTCATCTTATTCATACAAAAAGATACAAGTACATTTTTCACAAAATATATATATATATATATTTGCCAACCTCGATGTTCATTTTAATCTATATAATTCATTTGTATAACTAGAAACTAAATAATACTTTGAAAGGCATAATTTGGAATTACATAAATACATGATTAATAAAGAAAATAGTTTCCCGCTGCCTACATTCAAGTATAAGTTCCGTCATTCAGAAATACCTGAAATGCTTCCATTAAAGGCAAATCAAAGAACGTTCTCAATTTCTCTTCCAGAGTATCTATGTACATTTTCTTTGCTTCTTTCGATGCTACTCTATTGTATATTAATTCATAATCAAGATTCTCAACTTCTAAATTTTCATCCAATGCCAGCTCCATAACAATAATATCATCAGAGTTCATTTTTTCCAAGCTTTTCGGCCATCCCTTTTCTTTTAGCAATACTTCTATCTTGGTCAAGGACTTATTTATTTGAAATTCTATATCTTTATAAGTTTCCTTCACTTTATCGATAGCCTGGTATATAAATGATAATCTGCGTACGAAAATCTCCAGTAAATTCTTGGTCCTGCGTACTTTTTTAAGGATCCGTGGTCCGATAGGATCGTAGGTACCCTTTTTCATCTTGATACAAAACATCAGGAAGTCTGGCAATCGGCTATGCCCTAAACTAAAGTACCATTTGCGCAATAATTTAGCATATTCAAGCGTTATCTTGAATTTGATGCCTGGTATATGAGTTTCATTAGCGGCTGGTTTATAAGTATAACATACACGATTATCTTGTAATTTGACTGCCATGTCGCACTGCTCTCCGACCTCTCGCGCAAGATCTGCGCATTCGCGTAATTCATTCCGCCATGTGTTATGCAATTCTTCTTCGTCGTTTCTACGATCGATGTACCGATAAAATTCAGCTTGAGACGGCGATCGATGCAATACGTTACGTGTATCAGAATTATCAGAATCGTAATGAACTTCAGTTCCTACGGAACTATCGTACCGCGAGTAATACATGTTAGTGAAGTTTGACATCTTTTGAATTTTGTTATAAACGTGGCACGCGTGAAAATTTTAAGACAATTCTTCAGTTTTTGCAGCAATAACGATTAGGTTAAGTTTCTTGCCTCTATGAAACAAAAGTATCCATTAGAATTGTTAATTCACAGTATCGCGGATAACAGATTCTTTAAATCTTATACCTTTGAGACAGTCCTTGCCAAAAAATAAATTTCTGAACTTAAGTGTTATTCTACCATGTTGCTTAGTTTCTTAACGTGCATGTAGCCTCTTTACGTATTGTTGACATTGAAGTGTTGGAAAAGTAAAAACATGTTGTTGTTGTAAGGCACTTCTTAGCGCTGTCCATGCCAGAGCACGCGTGCCCGGTGGGCTTCTCCCACTCCCGTTCGCGTCGTCCGTGATACGCACGCGGCACGACGCTAAAGAGGCGTCTGTGACGCTACGCACGATGTGCGTATTAGTGACGCACGTCGCCGCAGCGATCCAATACTACTAATTGCTAAATACTACTGCATATTCCTCGCGAATACAGTAATTCGTCGTTATTGTCCCGTTTTTACCATGCGTAATAGTCCCGCTCACTATCCCCCACCATTTCTTAGAACCCTTCAGTCGAGAGTGAGAGAATCCGAGAACGTGCGAGAGAACAAAAGAGTCGACACGAAGTTGCCGTCGGCTACGAATGGTGTCCGCATCGCGTTGTTGTCCCGCCGCCAGCCCCGTTCGTCGGGACTATTACGACGAATTACTGTATTCTGTCGGGACGGAGCGGTTGGAAGGGGAAGCAGGCGCGTCAGGGGCCCCAACGCTGGACAGTGCTCTTAGACACTGTATAAAATACCGTTAGAAATAATGATATATGAATGTTGTAATATATAAAATGATAAAGTCAGAGTTATACTTAAAGATACATGCGTTTCCTCGCTGAAAATATGAAGCAAAGTTGTACAAATATATCGCCGTTGCGGTGCAACAATCACGTAACCGCGAAAAAGTGATTTTTCAGGAGACGAAGTTTGTGGAAAGATTAGATATGTCCGAGACTAGTAACATATTTATCTGAAAATTTGCAAATTCGCAGTCACGTAATTATTGCACTGAAACGGCAATATAGAGACAAATTATGTAAAATATTCTGTCTTTTAATCTATCTACAGAGAAATGTTTATACAATCGTGTATATATATATATATATAAAAATAACAAAAATAGATTTTAAGGCACCCTTCGTTGCATGGACAAAGTGCAGCGAAACATGTAATATGTACTACCTCTTATTTCATAAAGTGGTTTCTTTTCCGCCGACAGTTATATTGTTACTTATCGATATACAAAAATGTAATCATTTCTTTTAAAAGATCATCCGGTGTTGTTGTCAATTCAGACTCACGATTTGTAGCCGTATTTGTAGGCTGTTGTTGGATTATTCCTTGAGGATTAGGTCCTGGTCCATTCATGCCCATCATCTGATTGTTGCCAGTTCCCTGGCGCGCCAATGTTTGTAACGCACCGATCGGATCCGGCATTCCTTGATTCCCAGAGCCGGGCGTGCCTGGAGTAGCGCCGCCTGCGCCTTTCTTATTATCTAAAAATAAGCCATATATTACATGGAATTAATAGTTCGAGTTCTACGTACGTATAATTACACGTGTATTACTTAGTTCTCTGACGTGTAGGATCAGCCTGGCTACAAAACCTAGATATTCTTCCTGCAACAAGGGATTAGAAGAAGTTTTAGATGGAGTTACGCAATAATAAGTTCTCTCGATATAGAAAGTTAAGAAGTTAATGGCTGCGTTCAGCGCAACCAACTGTTGGACCCAACCGTTGGGAATGATCGGTGAGCAGCCATCGTTCCGCTCAGTTTTGCTGAACGACACTTGGGAGGGTGGGGATATTTTAGCAGTTCCCAACATCAAAGAGGAGGTATAATAAGAGGCGTCACTCGACAAGGACAGAAATAACCTAGGGAAATCACTAGACAACCAATTTAAATGCCCATTCGGTAATGATCGCTAAGCTTCGGCAATGATCGCTAAGCTTCGGCAATGACCGGTCAACTTCGGCAATAATCAGCCAATTGCGGTAAGGTACATTTAGTCGATTTGAATATCTCGCTCGAAATAGACAACCAATTTAAATGCCAAGGTCAAGCAAGGACTTCAAAGGTTCCGCCCGGAGTGACGCCTCTTATTATACCTACTCTTTGCCAACATGTTGGGTAAAGTGAGCGGAGTTTACCTCCACTCGAAAAAATGGCGACCGCTCACTGAACGTGTTGGAAAGAGCGCAACTGAGCGGTAGCGTTCAGCGAAAGATCAGTGAGCGCAAGCGAGCGGTTGGCCAACAGTTGGTTGCGCTGAACGCACCCAATTTAACCCTTTCGGTACCAGCGCCGGATATATCCGGCATCCATCTGATGACCTGTGTGTACCAGTGCCGGATATATCCGGCGTCACAGAACGAGCCGCCGTTCCTGGCGCCGACTTTAGTCGGCATCTCCGATAGTTTACCAAAAAAAAAAAAAAAAAAAAAAAAAAAAAAAAAAAAAAAAAAAAAAATTAGTTAAAAGCACTTTCGCGGAAATGTACGCGGTACCGAAAGGGTTAATGGTTCGTCGAAAAGTATACACCGATCAATCTTCTTTTCCTCGGGAACTTCGATATATTATTAATTTCTTCTAAGACATTAAGAAGAAGGATAGAACAGGATTATAACAAACCTTGGTTTTTGCTTTTTGGAAAACATGATTTTCCATGTCGATACTATTTTTTGTTGTGGGCATTCCGGACATCTGAACAGCTTCGTCTCTGTGTAGAAGATACAAAAACTTTATCCGATTACTATATACCGTTGACTTTCATGCGAAGATGATATATCCACGAATCCTTATCATTATCTTTTTGTATTAACAGGATCATTATGCTAATGATAATATTTCACGATCTACACTTTATTAATGCACATAACCTTACATCTTTGCAATTACGCTTTGTCGAAAGCTCTGCGTTCTCCAAGAATTCTCGTCTGTTGCCATTTTTAATGTTCAATAATGAAGCCAACAATAGAAATCAATTCGCAACTCTCCTTTATTGAAGTAACTAAGTGACTAAACACATATCCAGTAAACTACAAGCAACTTGAACTGACTTGAACCTTGAACCAACTGTAAGCTGTAAGTTGTTGGTTGTTCAGGTTGTTCTCTCTTTACGGCACGGTTTACGATATACAAAGGTATATTTAAATGTAAATAGTCTCTCCGTAATCACGTTTCTATGAAAACGATACTTGTTTCATTGTTTTATGGCGGTAGATATCGTTTAACGCGATATAGGCTCTAGATCTATATTAAAAAAGTATTGCGCGAAAAGTTACGAAATTAAAATCAGCAACGTTAAGAGCATTTAACTAATTAATTTGATATGATTAAAATAATATCAAATCTTTTGCGAAATTAGTGTCTTAGATATGCGGCTTAAGTCAAAAGGGCAGGATTTCAGCCTTACCGAACGTTACAGAAAATATGGAGAATCGTTCATGAGAATGCCTCATTCCTTTTTAACCTTAAAACAGACGTATGATTTTCTAAATAACCTCTAAATTTAAAATGGCAGAGTTAATATTAAAAGAAGACGAATTATTACAGAAACATAAGAAAGAACGAAAAGATCTGCAAGGTAATTGAATCAACTATTTCTAAACTTTAGTTCCTATTTCTTTTCATTTACATCGTTCCTAATATATCCCTGTATTAAATAAATAAAAATTTTTGTAGTATTACCTAATAAAATATGTTTCCTCGATTCTTACATTTTAAATTGTAGCACAAATACAAATTTTGAAGAAGTCGATTTGTAAGGGCGACAAGAAAAAGAAGAAGGAAGTTACCGAGGAAATCAGCCAGCTAGAAGAAGCTTTAGACAAAAAGCAGGAAGAGGAGTCGGACAGATGGAAAGTTGCGCATCTTAACATTAATAATACCGAGAATGAAAATTCGGCGAACGATAGTAACGAAGAGACAAAGAATGACAAACAGGGCGAGCAACCGATGCAGAGAGTTTCGAAAGCGCAGAAGAGAAGGGATAAAAAAGCAAGCGCGGAGAGGGAGAGAAATCAAAAGATAATAGAACAGGAAGCGTTAAATGTTTTTGGGAAGAGGAACGTAGAAATACAAACCATAAAAAAGATCCTACAGAAACGTGGTCTAATGATTTATGAAATTCCAAGCGATGGCCATTGGTAAGACGCTTGTCCATAAATTGTTCGTTCAACCTTTATATATTTATATTAATTTTACAATTTTTACAGTCTGTATAACGCAATCGCGCACCAGCTGAAAATCATTCGAGAGACTCCGTTGACTCTTCACGAGCTTAGAACAAAGACTGCTGTGTACTTAAAAGAAAATATGAACGAATTTTTACCATTCATCTCCAATCCAGACTCCGATGATATTCTTTCCCCTGAACAGTATGAGAAATATTGCAACGATGTGGCGGATACAAGCGCTTGGGGCGGCGCCATTGAGGTGAGCAAACGTTAAATGCTGAATGTTACAAAGCTCGTAACAATCGTACTCATAAAATCACTTTCGCCTAAAACAGCTACAGGTTCTGTCCCGTGTACTGAAATGTCCGATAGAAGTTATTCAAGCATCGGGGGCTCCGTACGTTGTTGGAAGCGACTATAATAATGATAAAAAGATGACATTGACCTATCATCGTCATATGTACGAGTTGGGTGCTCATTACAATTCGGTTACAAACTATGTCGCGGAGGAGGAAAGTTGATAAAACTGGATATCGCGCTTTATTAATATACGTAAGGAAGAAATTCAGCATGTAATTTCTGAAGACTTTTTGCTAACATAAAATGTACCAATCATTCAAAGAGCTGCCAGAATTTAAGTGTCCAGGAAACATATCAATGACACGTTAAATTAATACTAGAACGTTTCACTGGTAACATTGACTAATTGCATATTTAAAAAAGAAGTCAGTAATTTCTATCGATAGCAAGTTAGATCGAATATATCAATGTAATATAAATCGATGGGTCTTCCTTTGTTTTTTTAAACGATTATTTCTTTACAATCAAAATATTTGACAATATAAAGAAGCTGCCAGCGAATCGCAAGTACCTACACATTACTATTCAGTGCTTGCTTGTTCCAAAGTTCTAATGTATATATTAATTTATTTCTATTAATGGTTTACGTTTTTTATAATGAAATTTTTATTTTAAATACAAATGAAGTATTTAAAGAGAATTTGTTACAGAAGATATATTAAGATTGTATGTATGCGTGAATATACTCTACCACTTATCTGATGTGTTCTTAGTAAATTTATACCATTTTGATGGTAAACGATGTACACGAAACGAAATAAATATGGTAAAATGTTGAGGCTGATTATTAGTTTCTGGAAGTGAAATTTATTTACTTTTCAAACTCATATCCAACAGTTTCCACAGTGATATATAAGTTAAGATCGCGGTATCAGATCTTGTTTCATTTATCCACGTTCGTTGCATTACTATCGTTTGGTGTTTTATCATCATTCGTTTCTCTGTTTTTATTCGGATCGTCTGGTTTCATTTGTGGGAACAACAGCACTTCCTAGAAACATATACACATTCAACGGCACGCCCTTCATTTTTATATAAAAATAGTTACCTTGATGTTATTCGAATCTGTGAGAAACATAGTGACTCGATCGATGCCCAGCCCCCAGCCAGCAGTTGGTGGTAAACCATATTCCAGCGAAGTACAGAAGTTCTCGTCAATTAACTGTGCCTCGTCATCTCCAGCTGCTTTATCTTTAGCTTGCTGCTCAAACCTGTGCACGCGTCGAACAAACTGGTTTTATTTAAGAAGGCAAATCGCGATGGACATAAACTTTTTACTGAAATGAACTACCTCTCTCTTTGTACCATAGGATCGTTCAACTCTGTGTAGGCATTACAAACTTCTTTTGACATAACAAATAATTCAAATCGTTCCGTAAGACCTGCCTCGGAACGATGCCATTTCGCTAGTGGAGACATAATTTGTGGGTGATCCAAGATGAACGTGGGATTGATGCAGGCTTCTTCTATAAACTCTCCAACGAGCTGTTAAACATACGCTTACGTATATATTTGCTGAATATATATTATGTAATAATTCCCGATGTTAAAGCTTCGATGAAACCTTACCTTATCCAGCAGCCTGGCTGCTGTTTTCGGTGGAGGACACTCAACTTCATGCGCGGCGCAAAGTTCGCCGAGCATTCGAATCGCCTCCGGCGTGTTCAATTCAGTGGCCGAAGGTAATTTGACCTTTAAAACTTCTTCTAGCGCTTTCATCATTGAGATGCGTTTAAAAGGCGGAGTAAAATCAATTTCTACTTCTTTCCCCTCTGGCCCATCCGGATGGTACATTATTTTATAACTACCGTGTATAGTTTTCACCATTCCAGATATCATATCCTCCGTAATAGACATCAAATCATTATAGTCCGCGTAAGCCATATAGAATTCGCAAGTAGTAAATTCTGGATTATGCGTTAGATCTATCCCCTCGTTCCTGAATTGTCTTCCAATCTCGTATACTCTATCCAACCCGCCGACAACCAGCATCTAAAACCAGAAGCAGCGACGCGTTAGTACGACATCTACGCGCGATAGTTAGTAACGATTATATAAAAGTGTTTATTACTTTCAGATACAATTCTGGAGCAATACGCATGTACAAGTCCATATTTAATTCATTGTGATGCGTAACAAAAGGTTTAGCCGTGGCGCCACCGGCGATCATATTCATCATCGGTGTTTCAACTTCCAAAAATCCATGTTCGTCGAGAAATTTACGGACGTACGCGATTATTTTTGCTCGCACATGGAACGTTTTCCTTACTTTATCGTTTAATATCAGATCCAAGTAGCGCTGGCGGAATCTTGTTTCCTAATTTATTAAAAGAATATAATTATTACACTGTCCAACACGATTTTTGGTCTGCAATATCCGCTGGGTAATTCTTGTAGAGTTTTTCGCCCTGAACACGAATCCGCAAGCAGAATTGCTCTATCACACTCAGTTTTTGAGAAATTCGATTTTGAAAATAACTGCAAATTTTCAACTTTGAACATTTTTTGTGTCGAAACGGTAATAGTTATTCGGTTGCTTGTTCCGTCAAATTATTCTATGAACCCTCCCGAATACACCGATATAAGTTATTATTGCATTATGATCATTTAAATATGTTTAAACAACGATCAAAGGGGAAATGACACCCGAAATGCACCCATTTTTGAAGCTATCTTTCAATTTATTTCCAAAACTAAGGGTCTAGGAAAAAATCTGACCATTCCACGCGATGCAGCAGTCATTTTTCCTTCGGAAATCATCAACAAAACTGGTAAGTCACGTTTTGTTTTCAATACAGAAGCGAAAGAGTTTGGCAAAACGCGCGGTGTCGACAGTGGTAGCCAACGGCGGTGCGCGGTCCGCTGCCGCTCAGCGCAACACAATCGCTTAAGGGGACCTTCCGGTCTAAAAGTCGATTTTTTTTTATTTCATTTTTCGAATGTTCAACCTATTCGGAATACGTGTTTAAAAGGATTTGTTGAAATTCGTAAAATTCCAGAAGTTATAGGCATTTGAGTAGCGGCAAATGCATGGGCAACAACCGGGCACTCGACGCTCACGTAAACCTTTAAACGCGTTTTTCTCGAAACACTGTTCTCAAAACGGTGGGACCTGAATCTCCAAAAGTTATTATCCGATTCGACTGAACCTTTTTTTATTTTGAAGAATATACTTCTGGCTAGGGGGGCGAACTAGAAAAATTACAAAAAATTGAAAATTTATAATTTTCAAAGGCGTTGAAAGGACAAAAAGTACAGGGAAAAGTGATTTCAAACTTCAAGTGTCGTTATTTTCTAAAAAAAATTTCATTTTTTTAATATTTTCTAGTTCCCCCTAGCCAGAAGTATAATCTTCAAAATAAAATAAGTTTCAGTCGAATCGGATAATAACTTTTGGAGATACAGGTCCCACCGATTTGGATCAATTTTTGACGCCTTGACTTTAACGACTCCCCAGGGCCGTCTGCAATAATTAATTTTAAAACAAAAAATATATTTCTATAACTTAAGACATCCTTAATACAATGCAAAAAGTCCCATTAAATTATATATAGTAGTTTTCCTTTAATTAATTCCTAAAAATCACCTATTTTTTTGGGCTCTAGACCGGAAGGTCCCCTTAACGCGCCTGAGTACCACTGTCGGCACCGCGCGTTTTGCCAAACTATTTCGCTTCTGTGTTGAAAGCAAAACGTGACTTACCACTTCCGTTGATGCTTTCCAGAGGAAAAATGTCTGCTGCATCGCGTGGAGTAGTCAGATTTTTTCTACGACCCTTAGTTTTGGAAATAAATTGAAAGATAACTTCAAAAAAGGGTGCATTTCGGGTGTCATTTTCCTTTTGATCGTTGTTTAAACAAATTTAAATGATCAGAATGCAATAATAACTGATATCGTTGTATTCGGGAGGGTTCGTAGAATAATCTGACGCAACGAGCAACCGAATAACTATTACCGTTTCGACACAAATAATGTTCAAATTTGAAAATTTGCAGTTATTTTCAAAATCGAATTTCTCAAAAACTGAGGGTGATGGGGACAAACGGTTTGCGGATTCGTGTTCGGGGCGAAAAACTCTACAAGAATCACCCAGTGGATATTGCGGAACAGAAAAAAAAGTTTCATTTTGTTGGACTGTGTTATCGCTCGCGAATCGTGCCCGCCTCGGAATGAAAATCTTGTCGCTCTTTTGTACCTTATCTTTCAATCCAAAGTAAAGGGTCGGCAACATGTGCAGACAGGGACTTAAAAGGGTAATACTGTGCGCCATGATAGAAAATTCGCCCTTCTTAGTTTTACCGGGATTTCCAACAATGCCGATAATATCACCCCTTCTTATTTTAGAAATATCGGGGATAAACTTCTGTTCGTCGGCGTACAGCCTAGCATTGGCCATCACTTGGATTTTGAGGCTTTCTCCTCTGAGGTCATAAAAAATAAGTTTCACACCAGACTCCCTAATTGCGTACACACGACCAGCAATACTATGTACTTCGTTCTCTAATACTTCTCCATCTTTCACGATATTGCTGAACTTCTCAATAAAGTTCTCCAATGATATCGATACATGAAACTTGTGCGGATATGGGCTTTCGTTCGTACTTTTGAGGTGGTTAACTGCTTCTGTCCTGAGCTTAACATATTCCTGGAGAGACAGCGGGATTTTAAAGAATGATCAACTTAAGAATAATATTATATTGGTATCGTAACATAAATATTCACATTCGGACTAATCTCCTCTTCCTTAACATTTTTCTCCGGAGATTTGACCTCTGGTTTAGCTGGCGCTTCAGCTAGAACCTTCGCTTCTTTCTCAGCCTTCTCTTTTAATTTCTGTTCCGCCTTCAGACGTCGTTTTAATTCGCTGGAATCATGATTGGAGCATGCGGTAGGTTTTATCTTTTACGTAAACAAATGTAATCCTTAAGTCGTACGCACTTCGTGTGAAAACGACGTACGGATATCTGATGGCATTTTACTGGATTCGCGTTAAAAACTACCGGCGGTACCACGCCAACAAAAGTTTTGGTTATGTTGCGCAGCATATTTCATTAAAAGTATCGCCGCTATTATATCAATTGTTTATGTACATTTATATACAATGAATACATTTAATCATAGATTTTTACAAGGTATCACTATTTAATAGATGGAGAAAAGTGCATCAACGTGAGCAGCGGTCCAGAAAACAACGTGGATGGCCGGACCATCACATCCGTTACTGATCTATGTAGGTTATGTTAGAACTATGGCCACAGATAAGAGATAACTTCGCGTAGACATAAAAGAACAAACTCAAAAATCTAATTTTCCTTCGCTACTATTATTTTACTCACTTTTTCGATAATTTTTCACTCGTAGTGTCGGCCATATTGGTACAGTTCGGTGGAAAGGATTCTTTCGTGTTAGTTGGCAAACATGCACAGTGCAGGGGCAGGTTAGTCTCTCAAATAAGTCATTGTCATAGACATTGAACGGCCGTAGTTCGTTCCCTCGCGCATTACTCTAATTTTCAATTAACTCGCTAGTTTAATCTTGTTTGTCTCTAAACATTCTCTTTCGTTATATATTTTGAGCTTCCTTGTTACGATTTCGATGTTCAAAGAGTGTTGAAACGTGTATTAAAACGGTAATTCTTCTGGATTCGATTCTAACTTTTGGCGGTACAATATTTCAAATCCGTTTCCTTGGCAACCACATCTGTTGACTCTCGCTTTTAAAATCAATCGGTTTCGGTGAAGTGTTTCGGGTTTATCGAAGATATGGACGGTTGTTTTGGTTATCGTGAGTTAAAGGCGTTGGAGGAATTAATTAGTCCATCGCAGGATAATTCGGATCCAGAGGATGACTTACCACAAGCTGGAGCACGAAAAATTGGTGAGTTAAAGAATTTTCGAGACCCAGCTATGTCTATTTTCCCATTGCGTTCTTTTCGCCTTACACCGCCATAACGGTTTATTGCGCCTTCCTTCTTGGGACGTAGCATTAAATATTTGAATTTCCAACCTTTCATTTAAGTGCAAATACAAAGTTTAAATATAAATATTGAGGAATGGTACGTTCTTTTCAATAACAGTGAGCGTTCATTTTCTTTTACTGTTGATGTATTGTTGCTAAAGAGCTTGCTATTGAACATGCATACAGTAGCACGATGCTATAAGGACGCGTGTTTGTTTTCAGAATACAGGTTTTTAATATACATAAAATGAAATCTACAGCATTGATTTCTCGTAATGCATTGTGATGAAACTGATATAATGTGGAAATAGTATCAAAGAAAGCACACGATTTTCATTAACTCCATATTTCCAAATTTTGCCACTTCAAATAATAGCTGCGTAAAATGGCGCGGGCTAATGGCTGCGGAATCTGTCGGTAACTTAGTGATGTTGGTATAAACACAGACGAGGTATAGAATAGTCCTGAAATTATGGGTCGGTAACACAGTTTGGGTGGCGACACGAACAACCAATAAGGTGATAGGTCTATCCTATAATATCTCGTATGTGCTATCGCCACAGACTCACCGACAAGATCTGCACCTTATTTGTGATCACAGGATTTATGTTTCCGTTACTTATCGGCGGAGCACATCGGTTCGTCCGTCACATCTTCCGCCGTTAGATAGCACGTGGTGTAATTATAGTGACGGTGCACTTGACGGAAGTGGGATATTTTTAAGGACCTGGCGATATTGGCGCTAAAAATGCAATATCTGGGGAGCATTTGGGCCCACACGCACCTCTGAAAGGCGAGGCTGGCGACATCTGGCATCCGTCCGAGGCTGTAGCCGTGCAAAATTCGGAAGTCTACGATCCGAGGATAGTGCCGGAGTACGAGATGAAGTTTAAACAGGCGGTGACAGCGGAAGACGTCTTCTTAGGCGTTAGTGTTGCATAAACGCTTCCCGAGTCAGAACAAAATCAAATAAACTGTGAATCATATTTTCCCCGCTATGAATCGTAATCTTTTAACAGAGCACGTGTTATAGTTGCATGTGAATAGTAGGGATTTCCAAATAATATGGTCGGGGTAGCCACACTCTAGTATCTTTTAATGGCCAGTTGATTCTGTTCAGGCTACAGCTAATATGGTAGTTGAGCTATCGACCGTATTTTTAGAATAAACAAAAAGTGGTTTCGGCGCACTGGTTCGGTCAGTTAAATAATTTAAAAGCTAATTTGCAATTTTAACAATTATAAATTTCCGACGTTTCGGTCTGCGGTTTAGACCTTTTTCAAGGAAAGATATTTATAAAGTATACTGCGTTCGCTTTAGAGTCACACGTTTGATACGACGTGTAACACACGAGTCGGTTGTAGCATGACTGAGGTAAACATAACTTGGAGGACTATTTAAAGGTGAAACAAAACTGTGGCTAGAAACGGAGTCAAAAGAAAGACCATTAAATATTAAGAACGAATTTAACAATTATTGACAGAACAAACATTTTCAACCTCACAACAACTGTCAAAATACCACTAATTGATGTTCATGTGGTAAAAGCCAAACGCATTAGGATATATGACCAAATGATTACATAATATAATTTTATTACGTATAGATGAACTGGTTATACTGGCCACAATTGAAGTGAAGACTCTATTGGAGGAATTACATAAAGCCTTATTGCTTTAGTAAAGCGTAGTACTCTTGTATTTTAGGTGTTTCATACCTAAGGTTTACGCTTGGTTGTTTAATCATATGCAACGTCTCCAACAGAATTCTGCGACTCCAATTGGCCTCTCTATCAATAATTTTAACATGATCGAAGTCAAATCTGTGATCAAATTCCAATGCGTGTTTCGTTAGGGCAGTATGTTGTGGGGGTGGTAGGAACCAGTGCGCCGAAACCACTTTTTGTTTACAGCTAATATGGACTCGAATAATTCCATATTGTAAGTCCGGGAGAGTTCGACCACTTTTTGGAAAATAAATTATAGCATCGTTGTTTTTCACATTTTTGTCGTGTTATGCACATTAAAGCAAAGCCCAAGCAATTTAGGGTATATATAAATTATAGTGTGCGATAATTTCAAATATTTATTTTCATTTTCAATAAAAAAACATTGGCACTGCAACTGGTCGGTCTCACCCGCATGTCGGGGTTAGACCGTCCACCCACTACGAGTAATCAAGGTAGTGATCGACCACGTTATTAAAAAAAAATAAAAACGAATACATACGTATTGTTGGTGTTACACTGTAGTTATATGCATATTATATCCCCAATATCGGATGAGTGTAAATAAACTTACCTGTTTTTTCAAATATCGCCACCACTGTAGGTTGGTCTAAAAACTTTCAGCCTCGCATAAAGTCTTAACTGTATCTTATAATTAAAATATGGATTTGTGACAATAGTCAATGTGAGATAAACAACAAGCGCCTTCATTTCTTTCGTGTCAATGACACACAGTGCCCTATCTTGCGTTAGTCTTAAAATATCAGCACTGGCCGGACTCTCCTGGTGGTCGAACACTCCCGGACTTACCCTATATTAAACGGCGCAGTCGCTTATAAATTCAGACAGAATCATCCACCTTCGTTTGCACGAGAAGCAATCATCTTCTTTTTTTGTTGTAAAATGGCTGTCATCGTATTGCTTTCGAACGTTCCTGGCTCATGGTATTCCAATGAATAATGAATACTCTCTATGAAAGAGGCTTTAATAATGTATTAGCACGCGAGGAGTATGCACCAAATGCACAGAACACCGTCCTCTTTTCAGTTCGAACTCTGAATAACATTCATATGTGGGGCCGTGGCTTTAGAGGCTCAGAGATCCTTCAATTCTATTCTAATCCTTTCCTTGTATTCCTAGAAATTACACAGAGGATCTATTAATCATCAGCTCTGCTCGTCAAACCATATAGGTCACAGTCTGTCGCGTTGCTCCATGAGAATTGCAATTTTCCACGCATCACTCGCTTCCTACTATCCTCCTCCATTACGCAGCACTCACTGCTCGAAGCATTCTTCTCTAGACTCCACTCTTCACAGCTTTTATCCCAGTGGTACAAGCATCGATGCACAAATTCGGATTATCAAATCCAGAGATCCGGGGGATGAACACCGGAAACTGCCACGCTAAATCATGCCTAAGAAACGATTAGAATAATTACTGTTAGTGGGTCGATGCTGCATCCCCTCAGTTTCGCTTCGTAGTCGACGCGCAGGAGGCATAACGTTAAACCGTTTCGATTCTTGGCGAATTAGATGGGCTTGAAAACGCCAGGCACCGCGTCCTGCGAGTGGCTGTCCATCTTGGCGAGGATGCCCCAGGAGTCGCGCGACAAAGTCGACCTCTCCGTGGAATCTGAGGCGATCGACGTGCGCAGCCCGAGGTGAGAGAAACGCGGTGTTCCCGCCGTGGAGCAGGATTTATCGACGGTTTCGCCAAGTTTCATTGCTTTGACTCGGGAATTGGGGAGGGTTGGAGGGCTGGAATTTCTTTGACAATTTTACGAGGCTGTAAATCTGTCGGGGCGTAAAGCCAGTCACGATTTTCCAGATATCGGCTGCACCTCGCGACGCCGCATCCGGTCGATCCAAATACATCGTCCGCCAAGTGGCACAGCGACACGTCCACATTGGAGATCACGCTGAAGCTTGTACGCGAGCTGGACGAGATTAACTTTTAAGCAAACAATGTGGGGGCCGGTGTTCCCCATTCTGTACATCCCTCGAAGGGTCGAATACATTTGTGCTTCTGTGAAACGTGCAGCGAGATCTCTTGCGAGTAATATCTGCTACTGTATGCGTTAGATTGGGGATGGTTATTGTCGCTTTGGGATTGGATTTTGGTAATATCTTGTGTTTTCCCGATTTCTAGTTGTTGTAATGTGTGAAACACTGGGTTTGGGCGTAGGAAGATGGGGGCTTCTGTACACTGAATTAAAAGCGAACTTGCGCATCGCTGTTATTCAGATCGATCGCGGAAAGATGATTCCTCCTCGTCGCGTTGTCTCGAAGATGCCACCGATCAAAAGGGGGAGAAAAATCACGGTAACGATGAATGCGGACCGTTCAAATACCTACTTGAAAAGTGTACTCCCTTTCGGCATACACTCGACTAAATTACTCGATTCTTGGCCGGGTAGAGTCGATTGCCAATCGTTCTCGACCGAAAGGCAGAGGAAAAGGGGGCTGGGATCGATGGGGTGGATGCCGAATATCCTTGAGCGCGGTTTCACGCTCGTTCAGCTCGACCGTTCCTCGGCTACTAGGTAGGGTTCGCGTAGACCGTGTTTCGAGATTTCCAGCATCGATACGCTTGTTATCGGGGAAATACGGCATCGGTAATTTGTTTAAGGACCACGGGGGAAAAAGTTACTGGCTATGATTCGATGTGGGAGGGTGGTGCGCCGCCGTCTGTGAATTATTGCACTGTGTCGTGTGTTCTTGTTTTTATTTGTCTTTTTTGTCTTGTTTGTCTTTTTACCGCTGGAGATAGTATCGTCAAATTTAAATCTTGATATTCCGATACGTGAATATTTTCGCGGGTATTTTTATTTATTCCGACGTGACTCGTTTATATCGAGGGTGCAGGCAGCAACTAGGCAATATGTGTTTTGTACAAAATGTGAAAATCATGCGAGGTTTCAAACGTGGATAGTTGTATAGATGAATGAACGAAGAGTTAAAGTTAATTTTCAACTCCAATACTGCCCTCTTTAGTTAAAATGTCCTATCTAGCATTTTGAAACAACCGAGAAAACTGAAGTTTTATCATTTACTTTGTACCGTCCTTATTTTCCTTTATTCAAATTAAAACATGTTGTCATTATTTCGTAACAGCCTAATATATTTTTTTGTAATAGGTGTACCGGTAGGTAATGTATTATTAACGTACCAATTGATTAATTGTTTTAGATAGGATATTATAACCATTTGGAAAGAAGTTAGGTTAAATACATTAGACTGTTTATAAATCTTTACGAAGCACTTGGATTGTTCTAACATTACTTAAAAGGTAAAAGATGTGTGCTACTTCAAATATTTCAACATATCTCAAAAAATGAAAAAATGCTAGATAGGACTGTTTAACTAAGGAGGGCAGAATAGTAACTGCACTTCTTAAACTTAGATCTCTCTTTTAATTCAGCGATATCCATTAACGGGTTCCGTTTAAATGGGAGCAAAAGTATTTAAGTAGCGAAGAAACTTTGCCTTTAAATTTGCAACGTAGTATTTGCATCAAGTAAATGATAGCAACTGATTTCGCGTTGATCTAAACGATCGATTAAACTTCACATCGAAGGCAGTCTGAGGCAACACGAGAACCACATTTTACATTAAAATGTATGCTGGAAATACTTCGATTCTAATTTATATCGTTAGTGGCGGCCGCACCTCAAACGATAAATTTATTATTCCGACGCGAAGCTAGTAGATCGGATACAGAGCGTTTCACGGAAATTCGCGCAGTTGCGAGCAGAATTTACAGAAACGATTTCGCGGGCAGACTTACGAGGGGACGGCTGATTATTTTTCTTCGTCGGCCGTTATGAATTTTCCCGTCACGGGTCGTTTAGCGTGCTGTTAAGGCACATTTCGCATACCCCGCGAAGCAAATTTCTCACGAAAATACCGTGGACCTCGGAGCCTTCCCTTTTTCGCCTGTTATTCGTATCTGCTTATTACCATCATTAAGACAGTCCCATTATTCATAAATTATTTACAAAGTTTCCGCTCTAATATTACTTAGTGGCTTTAATGAACTAGCGCGCGCTCAAACATTTCATTGGATTTATTAAAGGACGGAGAAAGGAGAAAATTAACGGAAAGGAACCGGGAGTCGCGGAGGGTCCTCCATTTGAAAGTGCACGCGCCAGATTGCGTTTGGCATTCATTTATTCCAAAAAATTCTATGTTTACGTAATGCTGGCTCGCCCATTGGGCGGCTCTGTCCCCTGTTGCTGGTAACCTTGAAAGGCCCGCGTTTCCTTCGCGAATCCAGAGGCACGAGTGTTTTTAACGAATGCGATATTCGCAGAAGTTGCCCGTTTCGGTGGATCCGGCGGACTCGTGGATTCAGTAGCAGCTGTTCCGGGAAGAACGAATGTAAAAGTTTCGATAGCCGTTGCGCGGCGATCGCGGGTCCGTCTGCAAAGTTTCGAGAGCGGTTTTTCACGGTGTCTCTCGTTTATTAATTAAAACTGCCAATCAAGGGGAATGGGATCTCGATCGGGGCGCCGTGAGTCGCTCGAATTACATTAGTTGATTAAATGTTTTCATTATTATGCGCACTGATTGTTGGGCTTGCTTGAAGGAAGCGCTTCAAAATGGCGCGTGAAGTCCTGGCCCCATTTGAGGAATAAATTTGGGTAAAGTAGATACTGCGTACATATTAGAGGTTAACATTTTTAATTTGTTGTTCATACTTTTAATAAACATTCCAATTTTCCACCAAGTGGGTTCTTTGGGCAAAGCGGATGGTCAATCCTCTTTGCCCTGCTAATCTCGGTCATATTATTATTGCATAGTAAGAAAACGGAAATAGTAAAAATAGCTAGCCCTACTTGTAGCCGTCGAGCAAAAAAAAACGACAAAAAAAGATAAGGAAAATACTGTATATTTCTGCTTGGTATGTTATGAGCCATACTGCGACCCCCCATCCGAAGACTGGATCCAGTGCAGCCAATGCACCAGATGGGCCCATGAATGCTGCACTATGTATAAAGGATCTGGCAGTTACTTTTGTGACGAATGCCAAAATTAACTATGCATTATTTAATAACATCCGCTTTGCCCAGGGGGTAGGGCAAAGCGGATTGATTGACTTATTTACGTTTTTCATTGTAAATAGATTTAAATGTTTTAGTTATTAATTTTTTCCATATTCTATCTAAAAGCTGATTAATTTTAAAAGATTATTATAATAAAAAATATTTCTCATCTCAATCGTAACTGTGTTATTTTTCTCACTAAACCTTAACACAGCCGCTTTGCCCGGGCTTCCCCTAGGTTATGCTGAAAGAGGACCTATTGCTGTCTAAATGACATAATAATAATAATTTATGGCTCGTCGAAAATGTATTTCACTTTCCCTTCTACGTTCCTTAGGTCCTTTCGGACCCAATCCATTTCCATTTCTTTAACCCTGGTGTGTTTCATGGGACTTTTAATTGTGAAGAAAATGTAGGAAGTTTCTGTTAATATGTTTGTGTTTCTTTGAGGAGTAAATATATGGCGGGGTTTTAATGGTATTAAATATATGATTCCTTGTTAGTTATGTTTCACTTGCGTGATTCGGTAAAATAAAGTGGTGTTTTATTACGATCTCGTGTTGTTCTTGTTTATTATATTCAACCCAGGTGATTCCGCCAACGAAATGAGATTTGTCCTCCCCTTTCCCATATTATATTTAAAGTTAGATGTATTTCTTCGTACACAACGCCAATTTCTCCCTTTCCATTCGTCTCTGGAAACAGTGACTTTTATTTCGCCCATTTTTTTATTTCTACGCGTTATAACCCGAGGCGACGGAGAACGGATTACGTTCGTTGCATGCGCAAAAAAAAAAAAGATAACAATTTTATGCATTCTCTAGCGGTGAAGGACAGGTCAGAACAGTGTGGCCTGTGTTTTACACGCTGTCATAGGAGAGGCATTTTATACGTGGGACTTCCGGCGACTTTCAAAACCAACTGAATGGAAATTTCACATCTAGCTCAAGGAGACTGCACGAGTTGTTTACATCGGAGAATAGATAAAAAAAGATCGATGAACGTGATAAAAACACGTGTAGGTACAGATGAAACTTCCTATTAGGTAGTTGCAATATCGAAAACTACGGGCATTAAAAATAAATCAACGCACTTTCAAATTCTATCAGTCCTTTAGTCTTTTTTTTTTAATTTTCATATTGTCAAGAACTATATACGTAATATTATACGTATTTATACTACTTAGAACTACACTCTTTACATACTTAAACATGGTAAATTTATTACCAAATTTAAAACCAGTCATTTCGACTGGTCTGGTACTTCTAGTCTTCTAGTGTTAAGGCACCTATTCTAACAGAAATACAATTTTTATTTATTTAAAAGCGATCTGCCAGTGAAGGAAAGAATTCCTCCCCCTGATCGCATTCGTCTTCCCCTATTTCGCGACTGGTCGACATCTTTCCGTTTCTTCTCTTGCGCGCAGTTTGGCCATAGAGATCCGATTCTATGAGCCTGATTACGCGTTCAGTCCCCATTCAGCCGCGATAATTGCTGTTTTAGCGTGGCGCCGCTCGGAACAGCGAATCAGATCGGCGAAAGATAAATCAGCGTCGGGTAGCGATCAATTCGCAACGAGATTCCGTGCATTTCGATAAATTGTCGGACAGCCGCGTGGGATATGGTGAAATTGCTTCGACGCATTTCCTGCTGCAAGCCTGATGCCTCCTCCGAGCCGCGAATCGATAAATTAACCGGGCAGATAATGCACACGGGCAGACGTGAACGGCGATGCGGCGTTGTTCGTCAACTGCATTCGTTGTTCCTGGCCAGTAATTCATCCGTGTTAATTTCCCGTCGACTTCGCCGTGACTAATGCCGCCGTTGCGCAAGTGTATTTATTCCTCGCCGTTTAATTTGGAGATTGCACGTCGATTCCTTAACGGCGCTCGATCACGAGTACTCCAATGAAATCGGCTGTCGCGGGATTAATCATTCACGCAGGCGCTGCTTCGTTGGATGTCAGCAATCTTATTTGAAGCTTGCAGCTGTCTGGTGGAGATGCTTCATTGTTCTAGGCTTTGCGATTTGAATGTGCGGAGGTAGGTGCTTTGGTTGAGTTTGATTACTATCTATGTATGCCGGACGCTTGTAGGTGTTTCAGGCAGCAACTGTAATTATTGATTAATTTTAATGGGGCTATCTAATTGATTCAGTATTGAGAATTAAACTTCAGAGCAGCTCCACTGACTGCATGTATTAATTGTGTACATTTTGTTGATAGCTTGCAGGGGTTCTCTTTTATCCCGAGTTCTTGTTTGAAATTGGAGGATTCGGAGGGTTAAAATGTGTGGGGTTGAATGTGATCTGGGAAGGGTGATCAGTAATTTGGGTCACTGTAATACCGTAGTAGATGTGACTTTAATTTGACCCAATTCTAAATGAATGTTTCTTGATTTCAGAATCTACTTGGCTGTTTTTGATATTTGAAGCCGGCAGCCACATGGACTGGTTAAAGTGTGTCCACCGTGTAAGTTAATCTTGATAGAATTTCAAATGTAATTAAAAATTTTCGATTTAAATTGAAATTACGGTTTAGGTATGCAAAGTCGCTGCTTATCTTATTCATAGCGTTGAAAAATATTTAAAGCAACATTTCCATAATAATCCAATCCTTCGTGGTTTCTGGATGTCACAATAAATCTTTCAAATTTATTTTCCGGAGAACACGTATAAAAAATATGTGTCTCGGAAAATTGGAGCAAAAATTTGATTCGAAATAAATATCGTCCTTTTCGCCTAAGTTGATTTAAGTAGGCTTGGGTGGTTGTCAAATTTTCAAAATTTTCACGTTCCCACGTTGTCGTCGGCTGCGTTTAATGCCATCTAAGAATTCCCTATTATTTCACACTCGAACCGACTAATTTCCTACCTAATATCTGTGCCACAACATTTGCCACTTTGCGCACTCGATCGCACATAAAGATAAACTCCCCAGCAGCCGCAAAATGACTTGACCGCGATTAATGTTGCTCCAATTTCTGTTTCACGTTCGCGCGACATGCGACTTGCAAACCTCATAAAACAGAGTATGCACTCCCTGCGCATAAAAAAAAGTAGGCCAGCAACGTTGTGATTGTTAAACTTCTCACGATCCCACGATATTATGGGCCATATCTATCTCTTGATGGGAAGATCAAACGAAAGGTGAGCTGCTATCATTGACTCACTCAACATAAAATCTGACAAATGATTCGTCGTTTATTCGAGTAACGGACGGTTCTTTCGCAGCGTATGCTTTTAATGGATAAGTACCACACAAAAGTTCTCTAGTAGGATAAATGACGGGCAACATTTTATTTCGTTGGTATTGTGCTGGCAAAATGCAACTGACTAGATAGATAGAATTTTATTCTCGCACAGAATTGCAGTTGGCAATTGGTACTTAATTGGTACTGAATGCTGGCTCAGAAAAATGTCAGTTTTGGGGATTTTTTTTGTAAACAAGTGAGGATAGCTTGATAGTACACTACTTAAGGGGGGAGACTCGTGTAACTCGACGACATTGCGGCGATCTTTGTGAATTTTTCCAAAGAAATGGTTCAGTGGATCTTTTTGAAACTTTTAGGATATTTAATTGAACATCTAAGGAAGTCGAGCAGATTTTGTTTTGTCTAAAATAATTCGTTTATTGAAAACTATAATTTGATATAAGAAAAGGTTTAGACACTTCTGTTGAAATCACAAGAATAATCAAGATTCAATCTGAAATCTGAAAGATCTAAAAAAATTATTCCATCAGTTCTCTTCAAGTCTTTCACGATTGCAACACGTACGTGGCACAACCTTGAATTCAAATATTTCATCTCTTGGTTCTGCTCGAGGGACGTTCGATCCCATCGCTGCTGTTATTCGCTCAAGAGGATCGCATCGGCGCGAATGTTTATAAAAGTCGAACGAAAATATGGTCCCGCGAACGACGCGAAATTGAAACGCAATGAAGTCACGCGTCAATTTCGTTGTATTAACCGTCCCACTTCTCTGTCGTCGGTTATTTAGATTTATAGAAGCGCAATGCCTCGATGAACTCTTCAACTGGATGCGCTCATCTGCGACAGTCATTCCTGTAGTCAAAGTGTATTACGCGGTCTGCTCGTGAAATGGGAACGAGACGAAGACAGTATACGCGCAGCCACTCGCGAGTTTGTTCGTAAACAACAATTACACATTCGTTCGTCGAAATTATGCGTGCAGCTTCGGTTTCCTTCTTGCAAGTTGAAAATCTTTGACAATAGCTGCCAGGTTACCTCCTGAAGTTTTGCATAACTGTTATCCCAGCTTCTGCTCCAAAAGTCTCCGAGACCCATTGAAACCTTCTATTCCAGCTGATAGTCTCAATCGATTGAACTTGAAGTAACTGGACCATAGTTATATGTAAGGACTATTTCTTAGACCTCCCTATATATCTTCGCTTCTGCCCCAAAAGACCCGAAAACCCACCGAAATCCTCAACTCCAGCTGATGAAGCTTCTCCCATCCACCCAGCTTCTCGAAAGAAACCAGAATACCCTCGTTCACTCGTCGTTACAAGACAAGACGGGTTTTATTTCGGCAGCTGCTTTGGTCCACGTTCGAGGAACGTTCACGGAAGGTGGCCTGGTTGCTTTGCATTCCCGGCGAACATTAATTCGCGAAAACCCGAGGTCGGGGACGCGTGGGAAACAAAAGAACAGGCGCCTCATTAAAATTTTCTCTCTTCTCGGCCGAGACACGGGAACTTCGTGCCCGTCATTCGCGGCTGAACAAATGTCAGCCCGCGCGCAATGTTCTTTCGTTATTATTTTATGTATGCGCCGGTTAGATAATACAGAGCCGCCGGTTTCGAAGGGAGCGGTATCCTTATTCGCAGATGGCGACGAAACGGGACTCGCCCTCGTGATGCGTAATGGTATTTGGTGTTACATCTGCGGTGGGCCGACAAGATTTTTCCCATTGAACCACGCGTCTTCCCCGTTATTTACAATAGCGACGAGGCAACTGTACTGGGAGAATTATTGTCCGCGGATGGATTGCACACGTTTTATCGTCATGATCGATAGCGGTGCATCCATCGGTGGTTCGCGGGCGAAGGATTTCTGCGGGGACAGCGAGAAATTCAGTAAACTGTCGCAAATATTTGTACACGCGATTGTCCTTATTCGGCGGCGGGGAGCGGAGGGCGGGGGGCATTAATTTCGTACGAAATCGCAGCGCAAACTTGTAGAAATTCAGTTTTCAGTTGGGTATGTGTTGCTGCGGCTGGTTTATATGCGCATCGCAATTTCCATACCGCGGTATTAATATACGTATTAATTCACGCTTCTGGTCTTTTCAAATATTGTTAGTTTCGCGGATATTGAAATGTGCTGCCGTTCGTGGAGATGGCAAGGGTTATCAGTAAGTTTATATCCTGGCTGGCTGTTACGAGATTACTTTCATCTGTTTTGTGCGCTGTAAAAATACAGATTTGTTAGCTTCGGGGTTGGGAATATATTCTGTTGGTTGGTGTGGTTTCCGAAGGGATGTTTGAGGGTGGAAAAAAATTGTTGCCCCCAGAGAGATTTGAACTCTCGACCCCTGGTTTACAAGACCAGTGCTCTAACCCCTGAGCTATGGAGGCTTACGAATTTCCTCTTCCGAAAGGCGTTAGAAGAATGGAGTACGTATTTCCTTTATAATCAGTTTGATATAAACCGTCCGATAATGCGTTGAGTATTTCTAAAGGATATTTAAAACGGTGTACGCTCGTGTAGGTACTCATTTCATCTGATTATGCATTTCTCAAGTGTGCCCTCGGTGAACTCGCGTATCCCTAAAATATCTATATTGAGCGCACATTTATTAATATGCCACGCGAATAAACAATATTCTCATTTTAAATGGAAATATATGGTTTGCCAGCTTTCGAAGATAAAACAATTTTAGTAACGGTCGGAGTGTATTATTGCGGCACGAGGGAATAAATTTTACTGTCGAGTAATAAACCAAAGAGCTCGTGTGTTTTAATAGACACAATATTTTAAATAGCTGTCCGCTTTATTATATCCATATTTATTCGTAATCGTCATTTTCCGATGTCTAATATTTTCTTGTAATCGTAACATTTTTTATCCCCCGCTATATTTCCGTCGCTTCGAAATTTCAACACTTTTTGTACACTTTTATATTATTACTGTTCCCCCGAATTATCGATTAGAATGATAAGTGAGGCACGCGTTGGAGCGTGTTTTAGATTTAATTAAGCGTCAGCTGTTATGGCTGGATGATGAATATTTATGGTGTCATGAGCGTCGAACATTTGAACGTTAATTTCGTTCGAGAAACGTAGAGACAATTTGTAACAATTAAATCGTAAGTGGACGGATAGGGATCGTGCCTGGCGAATTGTATGTGCATAGATCGTGCCGGCGATTACCTAATTACATTATTACATGGTAATTACGGCACTCGGTGATAATAATGTTATCTAAGCAAATTCCAGCGACGCGGTCGATCTATTATGCATACATTATGCGTCATCCTCCATTCACTCTCCTCTCGCTCGCGGTGGATTTTTTGATATTTCGATTCCTTGGTAGAAAGGAAGTCAATTACGACAGCCCCGCCTCGTTGCAACCTTCGGGACGTGAAAAACACTGGAGGTAATCTTCATATTCCCCTGACAAATATTTAACCAACGCTGGGGTTCCACAATTCGCTCGACTCGATGGAAAATTCATTTTTCGCTAACACTCGAATCAAATCTAATTCCAAATAATTTCAAATTCCAATTCTGGCACAGCAGTGTCGGTTTATCTACACCAACACATCAACATGTATACTTCGATACTCGATATTCACTTCTTCGATATTTCTTACCCTTTCTATTATTCTCACTCACATTTCTCAATCTCCTCTTAGCCTCGCATGAATTTAGAACCACCCCCTGCGTGTATCCAAATGCAGCCACCTCGCGCTCTCGTTCGGTGCAGTTGATAACGCGCGTTTAGCAGCTGAATAACATCCTCAAGCTTCAGAAATCAGTTTTCACCAACTAAATTTTCGCAGCTTCTCAAATCCTCCCCTTTGTCCCACTTCCTCATCGACCAGAGAATCTAGAAAAGCCAACACAAACTTCTCAAGCTTGCTCTCTTCCTTATGATTTATTTAATTCTCAAAAAATTCAGGGCCGCCCACGCGTCAGACGGGCGGCTTGTCAGAGGGAGGAAAGGAACCGGTGCCCAGCGGCGGCCTTTTGCGCGCTGAATGTTTAATTTGATAAACGCGGCGGCGAACGCGGCACGAAGCGCCGGTGAAATAAGTGTTTCCGTTTCCCGTACAAACAGCCGGCTGGAGGGGGCGCCGCACAATGTCTGACAAATCGGGAAGGACCAGGGAGCTGCCCGTGTTCCCATTTCCGGCCGTGTTTAATCGGCTCGCGCGGAGGCGAGGGCTGCCTTGCGGCGAAGGACGGGGGTCGCGGAAGGCAAGGGGGCAGGGCAGGGCTGGGGAAGGAAAAATGGGAACGAACGGGATCTGTGGAGTGGCATGGCTTGGGAAACCAAATGTTTGCGGACAAATCGTCGTCGTTTTCGACGGTGGAAAATCAACAAACCGTTTCTGGCTCGCCCCTAATCCACCCCGGCCGGGCCCGATGGAAATCGTTCCGCACGCGCAGGGCACACGTCCACCTCCGTTCGGGCCATCGTAGGATCCATGGACATTGTCTGGGTACACGTCCAAGGATACGACGTGTATCCATTCCCCTCTGCGGGCTTTGTCGCGCCGCACAGAGAATTCGGGGGGCGAATTCGTGGAGGGTGTAGGATGGCCCTGCTTCGAAAGTATCCCTCCGTTACGTCGAGCATTTTCGTAGTGGAAATCGTCCCCTTCGATGGCGCGCAGCGTATGTATGTGTGTACGTTTGAGAGACAGGAGTCCCCCGAACTGCTTCACCGATGGTGGACGTTGAAGATTTTTGAGGGTTCGATGGGGTATTGATTTGAAGATGAGGGTGAGGTGGCTAGTGCAGCCTTGGTAATTATTTTATTCTAGCTTCCGCGTAATCAATACTTGCTTTGCGCGTGGCAATATACTTGTGATATGAGTGTCCAGGGTAGTTGGTTGAGGAAAACGAAGAGTAACTTATCTAATCGCGTTAGTAGTTAGAGACTGTTCTTACGTAATCTTCGGCAACTATGAATCCGAGTTGTTACCTATATTGTTAGTTTGTCCCTGTAGAGGAGCAATGCAGAGGATCCTTTTCTTCATTGGAAGAAAGTGATCCTTTCTTATTTCAAGCATAGATCCGAAATATTTCGAAATCTCCATTCAAGTCCCTCGATGCTGTAACACGTAAGACACGTGACCCGATTCTCACGGGATCCAAATTCTGATCTCCGCATTACCAACTTTTTCCCGCCCTTTAAACACACCCTATCGCTTTAATTCGTCCATCCCCGAAATTTTGGAATGCAAACGATGCAGCTCCCCGAAATCGTGGTTCCCAGGTTCCTCTGGAGCACGTCACCGAGAGAGAATCCCCCGGCCGCGGCGACTACAGCTTCGTTAGACTAATATCGGGGGCGCGGCGCGAGGGGAGCCTTTCGTTTTCACCGGCGTGGAAAGCAAACTAACGCGAATTTCACTTTAATTTCCAGCCACGTATCAGAGACCGCGGCATGCGGGCATCGGGTCGAGGAAACTGGACCGAGCCAGTCCAGGATTCTCCAGAAACTGCGTTACATACTTCGTATTGAATTAACCCTCGCGGCCCCGGAATTTCCGCGCACCAATAAATGAGTTGGGAAACGTTTCGGGCCGCCTCCGATATTAATTATTGCTCCTCCGCAAGGAAGAACTTTGTCCATGCAATCAAAGGTCTCGTCAATCGCTTTATAGGGTAGATGTACCATTTGTGGCCACTTGAAGGATTTCCGTACCATTCACAGATACATAACTTACAAAAGAATACGTACACAAAAGTAAAGAATATATAAGTGTAATCCAAAATATACAGATAATTAAAATATTCTACGTTGAACAATGTTTTAAACATAATTATTTAAAAAATCATTATATTATCGTGCCAGACTGTTTTGCACCATTTGTGGCCACTGGAGTACCATTTTTGGCCAGCCGGCTTTCCATTTGTGGCCACTTATAGAATTGGTAATACGAAAGACCCACAGTAAGAATTGTAGTTTTTAATTTATTACAAATGTTCACTACTGATCAAATAATACAATACTTGCTGCACAAAAATAATATTAACTGCCAATATCCTTTTTACTTTTTCTTTTGGTAGCGACAGGTTTTGCTTTTTCTGTTTTTTTCTTATTCCTTTCTTCTAACTTTATGGCTTTAATCTTTTTATTTTCTTCTATTTTTGTTAGTCTTTTTTCTTTATTAATCTTTCTCTCCTCTTCTTTGTTCTCCTTTTCTTTTTTTTTTTGCCAATATGATCTCCATCCATTTGTCTGATGTTATTACAACAGGTAAATGTTCAACTGCTTTCCGCTTTCGCTTTATGATTGCTTTTCGGGCCATAAAAGAATTTCGTTGAAGACATCATCGAATGACTTTTCACGAATCGTAAAAATCTTCGACTTTAGAAGATTTTTTTCGCTAACTATTGTATAATGATTTTACAATAATTAGGTATTGTACGATAAGTTGCTAATGAGAATGCCTACTGACCAAAAATGGTTGTACCGTGGACTGTTTATGGCCATTACGTGGCCACGAATGGTACAATTCCATTTTCGATGTACCATTTTTGGTCAGTGCCTAATTCCAGTAGAGTTTACGTTATATCGTTGAAATTCTTTTTTAAATCTCAAAAATATTTGTTTTTTAATATAAATATGTATAAAACTTCTTCCATACTCTTGTTAAATACAGTAACTAATTGTTTTCTTACCAGTCGTATGCTAAGCACCATTTGCAAGGATGTGGAAAGTTATCAAAGATTTGCACATTCACGTATGATTATTAAATAAAACTGGACAACAAAACAGTAGAAAGTAGTAGAAATGGTGCCAACATAACCGACCCTTAGACAGCTTCATTCATTGTAATGAAATTAAACTACGAATACTTAATATATCGGAATAAATAATACAGTGGCCACAAATGGTGCAGTGGCCACAAATGGTACATCTACCCTACATTTTGTCCCGCAGCGACGAGCTTATTGGTAGTTTAAATTAGCAGATATTATAAACTGTACGCATACTTCGATTGAGTTCACTGAAATCGTAAAGGTTTCTGAATATTTGCTAATAAATATTCGGTTGTATGATCTACGAAACTGTCTTGCCGCCAGCAACATCGTCTTTTATTATTTTCCGCTAGAAACGAAGTTTCTTGCGTACTCTGATAACAAGGGAGGCTACAACTTCGTACACATTTGATCGATCTGTTTTGGCGAATAAAAGTAAATTCTCTGTCATTGATCATTTAAATACGTAATCAGACAGTAAGATGCATCGCCCAAGGTCTTGCCGACGTGGAAGGGAAGCGGATATAATATCATTCCTCGTTAAATATACAAGATGGTAATATCGCGGGGGTGCTGTGAGGAGCGAGCCTGCTTCAACCGAACAATGTATTTGGAAATTCCCTGTAATTTCCAGCACGTATCGGCGACGGTGCCTTTATATTATCGAGCAAACTGGGCCCCCTTGACAAGGGTCTTGTAACAATGCTGAAGCACTTTGTGTCAAAGTAACTTACAATTCCACTTTTGTAGCTCCTGTTGCTTGAATTTATTGATTCTTTGCTCGATACTTCTACTACCCGAACAGGAAATTATTATTTATTTACGTGTTGTTAAGTAATTCAGACATAGCTATGAATGAAGCTGAAAATTCGATAAATCTTGTGACATCTACGTTAGAGTAGTGTTTGAGCGGAAATTGGTGAATGGTTAAAAAGGAAATCGACAATTGATTGAATCTTCATAGTCCGTGAGATTTATATTATTAATAATAAAACGCATGTAATCTCCTAATGTAGACAGAGGGAATTTTTATTAATATTATTGTAGTAAAAAGTGTGTTGATTTACGAATGCGGAACGTTTGTGTTGAAATTAAATTTATGTAGTCAGAAGATTACGGCGAGGCACCGTTTTATTCCACTTTCATGCACAATTTCCGTTTACACGGCTCTCTTATCGCGGTTTCTATCTCGCTGATAACATCACCAAAATTATGAGAAGGCACAGCAGAAAAAATTTGCCTCCAGAGAGATTTGAACTCTCGACCCCTGGTTTACAAGACCAGTGCTCTAACCCCTGAGCTATGGAGGCGGTTGGAGTTTTTTTTTATTTTGCATGACTGGGTATGTCCAGGACAGAACCCCTTATCTTCTCAACGTTGCACACTTTTTTCATGGAACATTCGCACTGTAAATTTCATTCCCCCCCTTGCGATTAATTTCCTCTGTCGAGTAGATCGAAATTCGCATTTTCAGATCTTTTAATTTCACATCGATACCGCATTATTTCCAATGGACAAATGTTGATTTATTTTCGACGAAGCTTTTTGTTTTAAGAACCACGGCAGTCCAACAGTTATACTTTTAATATTTTCATGTTGTTTGCTGTAGGTGCTGCAGGTATTCTAACAATTTCCTTCGTCATTCTTAAAACAAACGTTCAGTTAATATGGTGATTGGTTAATTGAAAGTTCATTCTATCGAAAGTTAACTTGTTCTCTTAACTCGAGATCCTTAACTCGTGCTTCATACTCTATCGATTAGAGATTCGCGCCGCATGGATTGTTTGAAACTTTTGCTAGGTTCGAATTTCTACTCACCTTTTCCACTCGCATTTCGTAAAAGAAAACATTTGGAATGAAAAGCTGGTTTCTGACAGGGTCTTAAAGCGTAACGAAAGGAACCTCTTATGCAAATTAAACTGTTATCTTGGCTTGCGATCAGGAATAAGGAATGGCGGATGGAAATTCCATACTTTCTGTTGACGTTCCCTATCGGTCCTGGGATTTCAGATACTTTTATTTTCTTCGTTTTTATAATTCTTTTTAAGAGTACCACTTCAGTGACTGATCATTACGAATTATACTCGTAATCTTTCTACACTCTCTTCTGTACACGTTCAAAGCTCCGTGTTCCTCGCGATATACAACATGCTCTGATTGCTTTTTATCGCGACTATAGTGAGATAAGAATAATTCGGAGTTGACGGACCGACTCATTTCAGTTTCTAATGTTACGGGTGTCAATTAGAAGAATATTCTCCACTTGCAAAGTACCATAATCTTTATCTACACTTCAAAATAACAAGCTACGCATGTTACATAATATCTTCTTGTACGACTCGACGTCACTTCGAGGTATTAAAGCGCGAAACCGTTGCCTTTTTGGTTTGAAAATCCCGGTTGCTAATCGACATCCGTGAGATCCTCCGACGTCTGTCGTCTCCCGCGTCGAGGAACGTACAGCTGGCGTCGGTCTTAAAAGTTAATTGCAACGGCGGTCAGAAAAAGGGGGGGGGGGCAGGTGTTTCGAATGCGAATTTTCCTTCGCAGGAGGGTCGGGAATACGGAAGTTCCGTAGTTTCAGCGGAAATAATAGGAGTTGGGCGAAGTTGCTGCGCGGCTGGATCGCGAGGAAGGAGACTGATAACGTCGCGGATGGCGGTTTGATAATCGTATGAAACGTGGTGCATGTCTGTTTCGATACAGCAGAATGGGCAAATAGCTCCATTATTGGGCATGGAGGAATGCAGGGGGTTTCAGAACGAATGTGAAAAGCCTTGTTGCGTTATACACACATCTGTATTTAATGCTTATGTACTTGCAACAGATTGGAATTTTTCTACCGTTATAGTAAAATTACAAGTTTGGTATAAAGGGACCTTTGAGATTGAAAACGCAACAGAGGATTATAAAATATTATATTATTATATTATTTCATACAGTTGTGAAGATTGGAATCCAAAGAAGCATGTTGTTCGATATTTTTCCAAAGTGACAATCGATGATGATGATCGTGTTTCTTTTATTATTATTTGTAATTGATCTAACTTTGAGCAATATTTTCCTGAGTGAATAAGCTAATTTATTCCTGTTCGCATTCCCCGTGGGAATTGTGCTTCTTTATTACGAGAAAGATTCAATTACAATTTAATTCTTCGAATGCAGCAAGCAGTTTGCAAATTGTTCAAACGTTCTGCGGCTTGTGGTGTAGCCTGGTACATGAAACTTACACGGGTTGTTTAATTGTACCCCAACTTAGAATACTTCACCAGAATGGTAGAATAAGTGGAGTTTGCAGTGAGAATATATTACTAAAATTTTAGTGGTTAGAGTATAGAACACTTTCTAAGATTATTATGATAGATACGCTTATAATCCTCCCTTAAACGTGCAGAATAAATGGAGCATGAAATATTTTATTAAAACGTTCAGGTGCACAGAACTGGGAATATTTTCTCGTGTTCCCATCCCAGAATTTCATAAAGTGTTAGTACAATAAATTTATAACTTTAACTTTCTAAAGTACCACATAATCTTCTTAAATTAGTATTTTCTACTTTAGTCGTAGAATATTTAATTAAGACCTTTGTATAGGCGAAATTTACAGTTGAAATATCCTCTCGGCTTACCACGTGTTGAATAATTCCTTAAATGCATACAATAGATAGAACACAAAAGATATTTTTCATTTATTAGTATACCAGGTGTGAATGAGTATGCTGAGCGAATCTCTTTCTTTTATGAAGGTTTTTAGAACCGTAACTTCTTCTCTACGCCTGTATAATCGCTCGTCGTGAGCTGACATAATTCCCGTTTCTTTCGAACACTCGTAAGTAAATGTTAAAGGAAATCGGTCCTATTTAAGTAGAATTCCACGATAAGACTAATGTATGCGAGCATGCCAGCCTGTCGAGTGCAGCAACTTTTCTGAACGCAAAAATGATCGGACGTCACGTCAAGTTCTTTACCGTTTCGCCTTTATCACTTCCACCTTAAAAGGCTTTCTCGCTCTGAATGCCGAATGCACGATCGCGAACTAATTAGCATTTAATTAAGCCTGGGCTACGCTCTATTATATGCCGTCGTAGAAATTCCCATCTCCCCGTTTCCTGAATTTATTTCGGGCTTTCGTCGATTCCTCTCCTTCTTTAAACATTTGCTGCATTGAAAGTTTTTTAATAACACGTATCAATTACTTTATCAATAATATGTGTAAATACTATAAGTTACTATCAATGTTACTATTCATACTAGCCTTTAATTTACTTGACAGAATACGACGATGCTCATATTCCTATTTGGTAACTCGTTCGAGCGGTATTGTTCCAGGTAGTAAATTAATTGTTGGGCAAATCACGGGGCAGATATGATATACCCTCTGGTGGAGCCGTATTTACTCCATTACGGGGCCTAAATCGACGTGGCGAGAGTGGGAATGTCATACAACGTAGTAGATGACGATAACAGTTTGGATTAATTGCATGGTCAAGTGTGTTTGCTGTTACATGCGTAACAAGCGTGTTCCGCAACCTCACGAAACAGATCACCGGATTGGACCTAACAACGGTACAGAGAACTACATAATTGAGGGTCATTGGTAAATTATAACGGGATAGGAGGACCGATCAATTTACCGCCATATGGCTCGTTCATTAGAACCGACTGGTGTCGTTGGAAATCTATAGAGTGTCGTGGAAAAGAATAGCACTCTTAATTGCATTCAGCTGGGTTCGAAGCCTACAATGATCCACACAATGGGCTTAAAAATAGTTGTCAACAATCATAGGCTTCGTAATTAGGCAGCAGCTGTTCATAATAAATTCAAACTAGCTTGAGGATATAATTAGTGCCTCCGTGCACCTACAACATAAATATTCATGAATTTTATTGATGTTTTTATATATTTGATATAAATGAATCGTTATGTGTAAATTTGTCGACTTTAAGTGAATTAAAAAAAAATACTTCGTAGTATCTTTGTCAGGTATTACTCGTTAACAAATCAATAATAATAATAATAGAGAAGGAGGTGGCTCTTTGTGCAAAAGTAAATCGAAAGTTTAGAATGAGATTTCTTAGTACATGGTTCCGTGCTCGAGAAGATCGATTCTGACGATTCGCCTCGCACGCGTGCAATGGAATACGACTTGACTTCTGTGTCTGTCTAACACCTACTGTTTCTACTTGCGCGTCAGAGCTCGTGCACGGTGATGAGGCTGGAGTTGTAATAATATTATTCATACGTTACGGTTTCTTCAGCTCAACCAGAAATATCATCTCATACAAACCGCCAAATTAAAAACTATATTACACTTTTTAAAAGAACCACCACAGTGGAATGCAAAAGCTGGTAGACAAATCTAATACCGAGCTGCAGTAAAGATTTCCCGAAACTTAAACATTTTGTATTCACCATCACATATTATATTCCCCATCTTCTCATGCCTTTCCAGTAATCAAATTTCATCTCCCATAAGATACAACAAAAGAGAAAATCGGCGCTGTTCTTAAAACCCCTAAAGCGTAGACGATATAAAAGTACGACTTTAATCGTCCCGTATCATCTCGATAATCCGTGATTGCGGTGCAAATCGTTTCCTTCGTGGATACCGTCCCAGCACGGGTGCTCTGTCGGTGAATTATGCGCGGCTCTTTCACGGGTATTTTTGCCTCATTTCCGTGATACCGGCCTCCCTTGTCCCCCTCTGCTCGTGTTCCATGATTAATGGATGTAGGAGTTCCTCGAGTAGCGACGAGCAGAGGGGGGAGCTGTATCGAAAAATGCAGGGAATAGCCCCGTTCCCGAGTGGCAGGGTCAACAGCGGAGATAGCGGAACGTGCGAAGTCGATTATTGCAGGCATTCTCGCAGGCACGTGGAAATCGATACCTAATTATCGGCCCGAGACACCACACACGGACTGCTGCGGGAATTTCCTTGCCCTCCGTCCACGAGGCCAGCTATTTCGTGCATGTACCCTCTTCTGTCGGGATTATCGAGGAGCCGGCGATAGGACGTTAAACTAGCTAAGCTTTGATGTTCCGCTAAAGCTCCAGGATAGTCTATTTCGAGCAAAAAAAGGGTTACAGCGGAGCTTAGAAAAATTTCGCCATTTTTCTTTCTATGGTATAATAATAAGTATTAATTATAATTAATTCCTTTGGGATCTTTGGGACGTTATGTTAGCCTGTAATTGGGATTATTCGTGTCCACCGATTTTGGGGATCAAGTTCGGAGTGCTATTAGAGAGTTTGGGTACTGCTACTTTACTTCTTAAAGGCAGCATGTCCTCTAAGAAAGTTTCATCGGATAATTCTGCATTTGGTTTTTAACGTATTGGGTTATATTTGGGTTATATTTATTGGGCTAAATACAAATAAATAAAGTAGTTAAATGGGAAACAATATTTTCGTTCAAACTTCCCTACTCGAAATGGCAATTCAATATGCACCAACCTAATATATATGTGTGGTATCTGGTGAAGAGTTATTTGAAGTATTTTCGGGGTTCGAGGTGAACAAGTTTGCTGGCACAGACTTCAACAATTTCGTGTATGTACACTGTTTTATTAGGATTATCTAGGAACCAGCGGGGCGGCGTTAAACTAGCCAGGCTTTGATGTTTTCCGAGAGCTTTGTGGATACTCCATTTTAGCTAAAGAGAAGCTACACTGCGGACTGAATTTTCTATGACAAAGCAAAGCTGCGACAACCTTTTTCCGGCGCCTGCTGCGGAAACACTATTCTGATTATTCTCCATGCAAATGCCTTGGTGTTTCAATGCTAATGGAATCCCATTGGTACGTCAATTTTAAGAATTGCTGGGGCATTGCAGTTTCCTCTATGGTGCAGTATAGAATTAGATAGATTAAGATGGTATGGGATAAAGATTCTATTATAATATAACTACTTTTGCGATTTTTAAAATTCATGCAAATCGTTTCCACTCCTACATTACTCACACCTCTATCGCAGAAATCACTAAATTCTTCTAATTCAATCACAAGTCAGCGCCGTTTCTTTTAAGTCCCCCCCGAGCAGAGCAAACGAGATCAAATCCGAGTCGCGAGCATGCAGAGGGTGAGGAGATGCAGTAATGCAGTATAGCCAGGCTGTTTGGAGGTATCCGAAACGATCGCACGATCCGACGTTTCCTCTCGTTATGGGTTTATCGTGTCGTGCATCGTGTCGGCGGGGCTTACAGCGGCGGAGGTGCACGCAAGAGCTGAAAACTAGTCCGTTAAAGAGCGAAGTGGCACGCTGTGCCTCCTCGGGTTTCGTTCGAAATAACACGCCTCAGAGCAGAATTATGACTCGGGGAAATAATACACCGGGGAGTTCCCTGGGAGATACAGGGAGGAGGCGATGGTAAGCGGGCTTTTCGAGAAAGCAACGGACGACACAGCCGTGTACTTTATGTTCTACATCGGTTCGTTGCCACCGCTCGAGGATCTGCAGTCGTAAATAATTTTCGCGTTAACTCGGCCCCCCACCCGCGCCGCTTGTCCGTGGAAAATAAACGGCTCCAAATATCTCTCCGCGTCATTGTAAATGAGAGGGCGGAGGGATCATCGTATTATTAATTGCCCGAGTCGAACGCTCGACGGAACTGGAAAACGAGGAGAAAACTGTTGAACTATTGTTAGCCGAGATCCTCGTTCTCGACTTTCCCTCGAAACGATACCGTGCAACCGAGCGGGGGTGCTTTCATGGCGCACTTGTCGATCAACGACTCGATATCGATCGCCATTTACCCGTATTTATCCGCGAGCAGCGTGCACGGAACGGCGGTTGTCGGGCGCACAAAGGGAGATGAAACGATGGCTAATTGCCTTATTCGAATGATGAAGAATGTTGAAGTACGATGAGAATGTGAGATATTCAGTAAACCCTTCTGTAAGTCACGTGTTATCCTTTTGACGTTATTTGGGGTAGTTCAAAGAATATCAAGATCGTAAACGACGATCGCGACGAGTTGAATTATGCAAGAAAAATCGCATTACTTACATGGGACGACCCCATAGAAATTCGTAATAGTATACAGACAAGTTGAAATTTCGTTCGAAAGCAATGGAATTTTTCCTTCCAGAATGAAGTATTCCATTCCCAATAGACCACCCCTTTTACATTCGCATTCCTCCAAAGTACACGCTGTCGTACTCGCGATATCAGCACGATAGATGATCAGGCAGGTACAATTATCTGTGCATCGGCAACCGTGACAGGTTAATGTATACTAACTACCCCAGTTGCCCGTTTCTTTCGGGGGAGCCCGCAGCGGCGTTGAAACACGCGGAAAGGTGGGCAAGAAAATAGTAGCCGTGAGACGCGTGACTTATGGCAGCCGTACGTATATCGTCAAGAACGCCGCAGTTCCGCTGGCGTAGGAAGCGTCGAGTGTGGAATATAAACTTTAACGGATGGCTTCTTCCACGGCAGCGGCGTGTAACAGAAGTGATCTAGGACCTCTGTCCCATTCTTGCAGCTTCTTCCACGCGATCCTCGTCCCAGATAGACCGTTTCACTGCGCCGACCATTGTTCCGCGTACGTGTTATCGCCCTCCATGCAGAAACGCTCGTGGGCCGGCATCAAGGTGCGACACGTGCCGCTTCCGAAATCACGTCGCCGTAACGACACGTAATGAGGACGAAGGAGGAGGTCTCGTTCTCCTGGCACAGCCCACGACTCCTGTTTCTTTAACCCTTACAGTGTTTAATCCGTTACGTCGCGAGAGACACGTGAAAAGTGCTAGAGCGTTTGGTCCGGGTTAGGTGCACCCACTTAAGGGGGTAGGGTAGACCGGGGGCGGTAGTAACAGGGGGGCGAATGTAACACGCTAAATATCTCAAAACATATAATAGATATTAACACCAATTTTGGATATGTGATGAAGAATGATATTTGGAATATACACATCCATGCCCTAAGTGTACAGATACGCAATATACATGGATAGTGAAGAAAACAACTTTTCGATACCCTAAAGTAACTTTTCCTTACTGACTTAAAATTGTAATACAAACACTCCCTTTGCAAGTATGTGCTTGTTCGATTTTTTAATCTGTAATTCGACCTTTTTTAAACTAATATTGATCGTTACTTGGCACTTTTAAGCGTCTCGTTAGTCAAAATTTATAATTTAAGTTCAAAAGCATGGTCGGGGGCGATTGTAACATCGGCAGTCGGGGTCGGTTTTACCGCAACAGAACCGAATAGGGACAAAGAAGGCGAATAATATTGTCTTATTTGCATGAAATCATATAGCATAGCACAAGCAAACCAAATGAAAAATGGGTGCAATATACTGAATGTAAGGATTGAGCAGATGAAGAATGCACCAGCCAAAACGCCATTTTATTTCTGCCACAATTGCGATACCACATAATTTATTATAGATTTTACTTTTTTCATTTATTATTATAATTTAAATCAATAAATATTTTAATTTTGTAAAGTTATATTTGTGCTACTATCGACTCCATGCAGTGTTACAACCGACCCGGGGTCAGGGACGGTTGTAACACTTTCTCCGCTTCTCATTTTTTATTAATAACCGGAATATTACTTGACATGCAGCGAAACTGTTGTGGCTCAAATAATGTCAGATAAATAAGTAACATTTTCGTAAAAAAACTTTTGTTGTAACTGTAATAGTTTTTGCGTAATCGTATTCCAAAGTCAAAGTGTTACTACCGCCCCCGGTCTACCCTATAGGACTATTGAAATCTCGAAAAATCGATTTTTGTATTATTATTAATTCTGAAAGTGCCATGCTTTGTGAACATTTACAACAATGTATCGTGAGGAAATTCGAATAATTACGGAAATTATAGCGCTGAACGCAATTGAGTGCACCGTCGAGTAACGGCCTCGCAGAGCGGTATTGGCGTATGGGACTTAACTTTGAAGCCGTTTATCTCAAAACTACATTTTCAAACACGGTGTACATCATAACTCTTGAACGAATGAATATTTTCACTTAAAATTTTAACTGGAGCTGTAGAATTCCTTTCTCTGTCGTGTGTAATTTCCGCATCAACATTGGATGTTTGTAAACACATTTTATAACTGATTAAAGACGATTTTTTTCAATAAAAGTGTGGAAAAAACTTAATTCGTGTGTAACTTTTACAATTTTTTATTGAATTCGCCACCAAAGTTCCACACGATATGTATTAGTGTAGAAACTAATCATCCCAAAGCATTTTGCTTTTAGATAATTGGTTCACCTGAGACTATGTACACCAATTACAGTTGCGCGCTACGCGGGACCATCTTTAGCGTCAAATAAATTCAATAATTTTCAACATTCTGACAATTTTTTTATTTTACATTACTCGTTAATGCGTAAATAAAAAACTGTGAAAAGTGCCAGTATGGTGATTATTTGGTATCTAAGCAATCCAACCGACAAGAAACCGCCGATTTCAGTCGTTCAATAGTCCTATACCCCCTTAACCTCTTAGCTACGGCTGGACTATCCGCGGAACTGTATCTCTGTACGGCAATGTTCGACGCGGACAGCGCGTAAACAATGTACACTAGCGGACAAAAAAGTTACCACTTTTTCGATTTGTTCTATTTTTGTTATTTTTTTGCATACATTTGGGACTGTGGTATGTTTAATATGTATATTCTAATAGAGAATTTAAAGCTGTACAAAAACCCAGTTAAAGTTGAATTTATTCAACAGACTAGATAGATAGTAACTTTTTAGGTTGTCCTAAAAGCAAAAGGTGCCCCCCCCCCCACAAAATATTATATTTTTTTTAATAATGTTCAAAAATGGTAAATTTCGGTCGGCTTTAAAAGTGTGTTGTCTTGGTTGATGTTATGTAGGGTTTTTGTTTGTTAGTTAAATAAATTCAACGGTCACTGGGTTTTATACAGCTTTTAATTCTCTTTCAGAATATGTATATTAGGCACATACTGCAGTTTTGAGTTGATATTGAAAAGTAATAGAAGTAGGGTGGTTCGAAAAAGTGGTAACTTTTTTGTCCGCTACTGTAGCACCGTTTAGAAAGATTACACTCGCGAATACCAATATAGTGGCGTACCGTTTTGAAAGATGAAATACGCGAAAGCTACTATACTGGCGTACAGTGAAAGAAAACATATGAAAACAATCAGTTAATTCAAACGGTGAGCGAGTGAGCTACTAGAGTGAGCCACTAAACTTGATTCCACATTAGAGCATACAGATTTCGCGCAGGCACGACCCTCAGGCGACGTTGCGACGCCGCCTCCCCACTTAACCGCCTATGTTTTTCTCCGTCGCACGGCCTTCTCTACTCTCTCTGTTCACTTTTCGTGCGGGGCTGTTTACGTTGACAACGGTCAGATCCCGCGTTTGGGATGTACCAGTTATTCCTTGGAAATTACCACGACCAATCGCATGCGGTTCAAACCGTGGGTAGTAGTGGGAGCTGCGCAGATCGGTCGCAAATCGGTAGGGGCGTCGGGATGCCCTAATGTGGAATGCAGTGTAGAGTGAGCCACTAGAGTGAGCTACTAGAGTGAGCCACTATAGTGGCGTGTCGTTCAGAAAGATGCATCCGCGAAAGCCACTATAGTGGAGTGTCGTTCAGAAAGATGATATCCGCTAAAGCCACTATAGTGGAGTGTCGTTCAGAAAGATGACATCCGCGAAAGCCGCTATAGTGGAGTGTCGTGCCTAAGAGGTTAAGGGGACATTCTATTCTCTCGGCCGAAAAATCGGCCACTTTTCGGTGATGGTTTTTATAATGAAGTAAACACTTAATGTTTTCGAATTTCTGGGGGTATATTTTACCACTCTTGAAATACAAGAAAAAATCATTGTTCTTTGTTTATTTCATTTGTTTACACAAATATTTCGCAGTTAAGTTGGCGGCATCAGAATTGCTGGCGGTTGAAATTTCGGACGACTGGATCATCGGAAATAAAAAACCAAACATATTTTTAATTCGCGGGAGTATGGTTATCGCGCTTACCACGAAAGAACAACTTTGGACCAAAATTATTAAAATGGCGGTCGATCGAAGTTGAAACTACCGAAAAGGACATTTCTTTTCTGTTTAATAGATATAAAATGTGAGAAAATATTAAAAAATCTTAAGATATTTGTGCTAAGCGGGAAAGCCACTAATGTGTAGAATAACATATTAAAATTTTGGATTAATTGGTCATGGAGTTTTTTTTTATCACATCCGCCAACCAAGACAATGTTGTTTCGAGAAAAACGCGTTTAAAGCTGTGAGAACCAGGCCGCTGACGCTACAAATACCTATAACATTGAAAATACATCGAATTTCGCTCCAAAAATTTAGGAGGATATTGTAGAAGGTGCATTCTTCCGAATTCAGCAGAAAAAAAATCGAATTTTTTGAGGTCGAGAGAGTAGAATGTCCCCTTAAAGTTTTGAGAACCAGGCTGCTGACGCTGCAAATACCTATAACATTGAAAATACATCGAATTTCGCTGTAAAAATTTAGGAGGATATTGTAGAAGGTGCATTCTTCCGAATTCAGCAAAAAAAAAAAAAATCGTATTTTTTGAGGCCAAGAGAGTAGAATGTCCCCTTGGTAAAAAAATTGAAATATGTAGGTATGTATGTGCGATACTGGAAATATTTATTGCGTCAGTTGAAAAATTTATTGCAGGCAGACGATATTTATTGCAGAAATGCGTAGCTCACTGTCTTGGCCAAAGTAAGTTGGATTCGAGTGATGCAATAAATATTTTCAGTATCTACTGTACGTGTAGAACATATTTCCATACCGTTCGCACTAGATATAAGTAATTTTTTTATCACGTTTGGCTGCTTTGGGAAACACTCGAAAGGGTTAAATAGTTGCGTTAGGTTGGTGCAAAGGGTTTGCTGTTTGCGTACGGAGTATCTCTGTACTCGGAGACGGGATGAGGGGATTTCGTTGGATAGACTAAATATAGCAACGTGATGAGAGAAATCTAGGGTTTCAGTTGGTTTATATGCACAAGAGTGGTTGAAGGAAAGCTTGGGAGGTGACGGATTGCGAAGGCGGCACAGTTTGACCAAGAAGGAGAATGTACGTTGTTTTGCGCAGGGTTACTGTTATTTAACACTGGTTCGTTCAAAAGGAAGTGCAGAATCGCGCGTGTAAATTTTTTTATCCTACGGTGGCTATTCTTTAAAAGCTGCAGCGTAGCACATAGGGTGTTTAATTTTACTCAATCCTTGCGAATACCATGGAAGTTGTTTACGATGTCAGAAGATATTTCGAATAAAAATGAAGGTATTTCAATGAAATCATACACCTTCTCTTCCGTAGCAAGTTTAAGTCTTAAGACACCTTACATAATTCCATCGCGAAGGATTATTATTTACGTTTCACAAATGGAATGCTGGGGTGCCTTCTGTCTGCTTCCTCGCTCGTGTTGTGTAATTTATCACTTTGCCCGCTACTCTATGCAACACGGCCATTTTTTCCTTTCTAGAGTAATCAGCCGTCGTATATTGATTACTTAATTATCCCACGGCAAACTAACCACGCGTTTATCGTTCTTGTTATGTTAAATGTGGGATCCTGTTACGTAAAAAGGAAGTGCCTTCAAGAGTGATTAAATATAGAAAACTGGCGAGTGCCGTGCTGAATGAATGGACCGCGAAGTTTCTGTTGTTAATGTACCAAATTAATAGCCCGCCGAGGTAAAAAGTTTCGCAGTATGTATTCCGCTCGAAAATGATACAATACTCTCTTATCCGCCTCGGAATCAAGGCTGAAAGTTCTACAGTGTCAGTGTTCCCCTATGGGAAATGAAGTACACATTTCGCTGTTTTTATTAATTCCAATCAATTATTTCTCTCGAAGCCCCAAATTGGAATTGAATTCTATCAAACAGAGGGGATACAATAATTACTGACCCAGTAATTACTGACGAAGAATTTAATGAACTTCCTGTGGAATTCATTCGCGCGTTCTTACTTGACACAGTTCCAAATTGAAATTAGGGGGAATTAGAAAAATAAAATATGAAAGTTTATTGTAGCATTTCTGTCAAGATCCTCGTTAGAAATAGCGTGTTTACTGTAACTATTGCTTCCAAAGACGTCTTGCAATTAGTTGCTTCTCCAGGGTAGGAAAGTGCTGATGGATCTTCGTGAAATTTAAACTTAGACACATGCAATTAATAGTTGGAATACATCGTTGGAAACTGGTCTCGTTTCTTAAATTATATGTCACTCTCTTTCTTTCCTCTTCCATTTCGATTAGGTATCCCCCGCGTAATGGGTATTGGAAAATATGCGCGCGTGGATAACATTACGCAATTTATATACGTCGCACGTTTCACCTGGATCCGAGTTACGGCCATTTCCAATTTGCATACCCAGCCCATCGTCGAATGTGCACTTCGCCTACTAGCCCGTACGTGATTCGTAGATGATTCGTTGAAAAACCTCGATTCTTTCAACGCTATCCCCACTTACTTTGACACAGAATTTCGGGCAAAGTCAACACCGTTGATTCTATTTGGTCTGGGAACGAGTTCAAGTCAACAGGAGTTGATATCTGCAAATGGTTCGAATTGCAGACGTGTGAGGAGCGCTTTGCGCGGGATGTTCCAGGTATGAGAGAATATTACAAGAGAAAGTGATTTAAATATTTAGAAAATGAGGGTTCGGGATATCTCCAAAGTGATCTTGAATTTCTTGGATTTATAGAGAGGTTTGACTGAGAATAGATTAGAGAAATGTTTATTTAAATTTTCTGCGACCGCCTGACGAGTGTATGAGTTTGTAACCCTCTCGATTTTACGTTTTCCACGAAAAACATCACGGAGATATGAAGTCGATATAACCGGGACCCGTCTGGTTCGTGTTCCAAACTTTTGCCAGCCGGCTTTGGGGTTTGTAACCAGTGTACGCGTTGATTTATGTGTCCCAGATGAGTTGATCCGAATATATTTCTATCAAGGCTCGCATTTGCGATAAATACACGTTCGTAGCTGGTAAACGTGTCGGGGCTTTCGGGCATGCACAGAATAATTACGTGTCCAAAGTAAGATTTATGTCTTAAAACCATCAATCCAATAAATCCCCTTTCATTTCAATTCGACGAATTGAAGTCTTACGCTACCTTACTCCAATTCATCAGAGTACCCGTTTCAGTTCCATTTAAATCACCCGCATGATCGCCATGACATAATTCATTACCATATTATCATTACTCGCTCGAAAGTTGCAACAGTTGATTATGCAACGTCGAACAGCAACGAAATTACCTTTCGGTCGGATTAGCTTATTAGCAATAATAACATGAATTTCCAAATGCAGAGGTGTTTTGAAATTTTCTATACACAAATTAACGAAACTCAATTGGCGTGTCGAGAACTTCATTGACACCTCATCATTCAATTCTCCTACTCACTATTTTGCTATTTTATCTATTACTGCCATCTTCCTATCGTTCTCTGTATACATATTATTCGTCTATAACTGTTTCACCCAAATCCACTTATACAGCGTGCCCATGGCAAGCGATTAAATTTGTATTTCAATCGAGGCCACGTTCAATTGCTTCACTTTATCACACGGCGGAGTATTGTATTGGCCGCTAGTTTGATTACTGATTGAACTGAAAGTCTTGTACAGGTTCGCAACGGTTCCCCCATGTTAGCAAAGTCAGGCGGCCGAGTTCCTATGGGATTGGTCGCGAAGTTTCAACCAAGTTAAGATTAGTTAAGATAGCAGGTATCGGGATCTTCTACTCCCGGGGTTCCTTCTAACCTGCACCGTGCTTTAACATTTTCCTCTTCTTTCCTCGCGCCCTTTACTCCATCCGCGCCACCTCCCCCTTTCCTAGGACAGTGGGGCACGACAGTTGTAATTGGCAACCCCGTTTCGCCTTGGGGGTCGTCGTTGTCGTCGGTGTTCGCAACGTATTTACAAGTTTCAACGTTAGTTTCGGAAAATTACGTGACTGTAATTTGCTACAGGGCGCGCACTAAGCACTTCCAATGGTTAACTGTAACCATAACTTAAAGGGGGCTATAAGGCGGTTAGTGGAGAGAGCCGATTATAGTCAGCCAAGGAAACTGCAGCTGACGGGGGAGTCACGTTTGCACTGTGTTGTGTGTCAATTTGTATTATACAACTGGAATTTTCATTCGGTATTTGCGGAACAGGGTGGCGATTATTTTAATTATTTATTGTAGACTTAATGAGTGTAATCTTAATGGTTGATGCGAGGCTGTTTTGGACGAATTAAGGTCTTCATCCTTGTTTCTTCTTTGCAGCGAAGTTATAGGGTAAACCAACCAGTAATTGACCGCATACCAGTGAATGACCATTAGGCAAATAAATGTCAATTATAAATTTAAAAATTATTATATTTTTATAAATGGAGTGTAGTTGCACTTTTAATATCCCATATTTTTAGTTACGCGTATTAAGCAAACATTAATAAGTACAATTCTTATTAAAAGTATGCGGTCATTTACTGGGCTTCTCATTCAACAATGCGGTCATTCACTGGTTGGTTTACCCTAGTCATTCAAATTTCTTTCTGCCAATGGAAGTAGGCACACTCCAAATTTTTTTTTGTTTTATATATGGTGATTAATTAACACGCACTGCATCCACTCACCGTGTAAAGTAATCCCGAGGCTGTTAATTAAAATTCATAGAACCCACGTCCATGTATATCATTAGAAAAGGAGAGTGTGTATGAATTATACGTAATTCATCACGCAGCGGCGTAGACAAGTCAGTTTTCAGTCAGACGATCGCCACGTCGTAGATCACACGGGGAAAACTTACTTTGTTCTTGCGCGTTGCAGGTCGGCCATTTAACCAAGGCATTATTAGCCCAAGGTTCCTGACTGATTATTGTCCATCAGTAGAAGGAATCGCGAACGTTTCCAAAGGCTATAAAAGATACGCCAGGCTCGACCAATTGTCAGTATTTTCACAGACTTCCCGCAGTCTCCGCAGAGTCGTCTTCCGAGTTTCCATAAAATCGCCAGTGCGGGTGCTCCGCTTCTTGAACTTCGTCGCGCTTGGTGTTCTAAAACTTGAAATGCTCTGCTTGGTCTGAGAAAGGAAAAAGACAACTGTTTGTCGTGCTTCTATTGCTGTTCTTGTTGTGAAATATGCTATAAGGTATTCGCGCATTCCTTTAAAATGCAAGTAAATGTAGAAGAAAATGGAGAAGCCAGGTGAAGAGGGATCCGCTTACCTTTAACTGCCTTCTTTGGGTAGATGGTGGATGTAATAACAAATGTTTATTTTTTAATCGGTAACCTGGAATTTTCTGACGTAAATTGATCCTTCTCAGTCTGCGTATTAAAGTGTCACGGCAAAAACAATGGAAAGTACATAAATTAAGGGATATTCTATGTCATATTTAAAAAAACTGCTTTTGCACTTGCGAGTTTACACATTTACACATTGTGCAGGTTTCACGAAAATTGAATGTATCTTTCATTAACTGACTACCATTTTTAGATTGATATACCATTGCATAGCAAAATATTCACTTTTCTATTTTTTTTGCTTTAATATTTGTTTCCACTAAAAAATTCCAATTGCATTTCGTGCAAATATTGCGTATTTCTATTTCAAAGAAAGCTTTAGTTTTCCCTGGTTTTTACGAATAGGTATCCTATGTTCACAAAAAGTATTATGTTTTTCACAGGAAGAGGAACAGTGGGTGTGCATCGCAGTTCGCCAACTGCAATCTCACTTCTATTCTGGTGAGTACTCGTCTTCACGTTTCTATTATAATTAAACCAGATTCCAGGCAACTTGAAAAATTGCAAGTGTCAAAAATGTCATTAATTCGTCAAATTACGAAAAGCGTTAGAAAGTATTATACATGAGCTCGTTTTATGCACGAGTTACCTTTCACTTTTTAATTGTACAAAATATAATTATAAATAAATATTTAGTGCCGCCAGTTTGAAAATGTTTTTATAAATTCATATTTGCGAATGTTTCATATTCCCTCGACCGTAATGAATATTTTTCTTTTTTTAAATAAGTCGAAACGCGCGTGTAAACAATAACGCACGTTTTATTGCAACTATATACGAGTAATAATTCAATGTAATAAAGAAAAATCGATTCCGATCTGCGATGGTCAAATCGTTTACTAAAACACGTTAGAAAGAATTCTGTTATTGGGAATAGTAAATTATATACTGAACGGTGCATTTGTAAAAAAATTACGGAAACTGAATATTTTTAGTTTAACATGTAAAACATTCAATTATTATTAACATCTTCCTATACATTTCTGATGGAACTCGAGAGCTATCGCAATTTACAAAATATTCTGTTTTCCCTTCAAATTTTAAGAAAATAAGATACAGGGATCGTGGAAGTATTCTACTTTTATCCCAAAAATTAAAATATATAATTGCGTTCCATATGATCCTTCTTCAAGCAGTAAATAACCTTTTCAAAAATACTTCATAATCCACATCATATTCGCCCCCCTCAAATATTAACAACTATCTTCTTCTAATCCCCACTTCATATTACACATATTACCCACCAAAACCATCCAAACCTTCGAACCTTCGGACACTCCCACAATCCACCGTAGCCACGTCATAATCCACGCGCAAGGACACAGACGGTGCTACAATATTCACAGCTTCATTTTCGCGGAGCGAATGGCTTCGTTCTAAAGCGGGCGATGGTTTTCGTAATTACGACGAAATTAACGCCGCTGCGCGGCCATCGAGCTTCCCCATCGAAATCGGGGAGAAAAAGTGGATTTCCGGTTTTAATGGGAACCGGACGACCGGTTCGAAAGCCCGTCTCCGTCCGGAAATGGTTTTAACGAGGTGGTTCGAAAGGGTGAGGAGGGGACGTGGACACGTCACAGCGCGAAGAATCGCGTGCAAAAACGTTTCTGTACGTAGCGCGGGCGAGACTGTTCCCCAGGGGGCGGCCAGCCGCCCCCTAAATCGCACGGGGGGTTGCGCAGGTGGACTGATGGAGTTTCCGTCGAAGCTACATGCAACAGGGGAGGAAAACGTGTCGCAGGCTTTGCTGCCCTGCGCCCCCAGATACCGCCAAAAATTCTAATGGAGCCTGGATTTCTTCTTTTGTCCGCCGGTGGTGAAAATCGTGCGTGATACGAGGGTCGAGCCATCCTATACGCGACGAGAAACACGGGCAAGCATTGATAAAGCTAAATTGAATGTTTTTCGATGTTCCACCTTCCTGCGGCATCCGTTCTGCAGCTGCAGAGTGCAGGCACATTTTTTGTCTCTTCTGTTTTTACGTTTTTTAATCGAAGGTAAATCTCCATGTTTTTCAATGTAACAGCGGATGGAGTTTTCCAGCGCTCGCAAGGAAGCACCGGGGGAGCATTCACGAGAGGGGTTAGGAGACGTTTCAATTTCGAGTTTGTACAGTATTGCTCGGCTGTTTTTGGTATATGCACTGTTCAGTGGAATTAGGGGATCGTGTAGTTTGGCGGGGTGATCGATATTGGGGAAGCTACTCGTGATTGCTGTGTTAAGTATACAGTGTTCGGGTTTTATTCGTGGTACCTGGTTCGCGCTTTGGAGTCTGGTATTTGATTAATTCTCTAGACACGGGATACTCTAATTAGTTTCAGCAGTTTAAATTGATGTGTACTGTTGTAACTGTTGTCTTATATGCGTTCGTTAGTAGTGGGCTATTTTTATTGAAAAAGTCCTAAGCCTTTTCGTACCTTAATTATTGTCACCTGTCATCATTTTCATTTAGGTTAATTAATTATTCTTCGTAATGACGAAGAAGGTGAAAAACTGTTTTATCGTTTCACGAGTTTTTTTTAGGAGCTTCAATTTGAATTTCTTTTTCAGACTGGCATAAAAAAGCTCGAATGAAAGTCCAGTTTTTCCGCTTGGAGAGTGAAACAGTCAAGGTCGACAATTAGGGTACGAGGCACGGTTAGAGTTTCGTCATTTATTTTATTAAACTTTCATCCCACGTGACAACCGTTCGCGGCGTAGTCGCATTTGCCGTTAATGAGCGTCTGGAATATCTTTCTTTCGCGCTAATTAGGTTTCTGCCTCGTTTCGTTATGCACGACACCGAGCGCTTCAACATTTGCTTATTGGCCTCCTCAAACACTGTACAAATAGCGCCAGCAACATCGCACCACTAAGAATGGCATTGGCAGCAAATCCCTTTCAACTGTGACTTCATCGAGTAAATTTAGAAATATATTACCTCCACTATTCTATAATTCATAAAATGCCAGGATGATTCTCTGGCAATGGAATTAGTACGTATGTCACGTAAAAAGTTACACGAAGCCCCCCAAAAAAAAAACAGAAAAATATTATTGTCACTTTTAACGCGTTCGCTGCAGGACATTTTAATCCCCCAGGCTAACAGAATTTTTGTTCTCCGCCTTTGGATTAATCAAACAACGCGTTGTATAAACAATATATTTATTTTACATGGAAATTGTTTGATCAAGCACACTCAATTCCGATAATGGGAATATTGATAATTTTAGAGTTAATAGTTTATCTAACTACAGTGCCCCATAAGCAGCTTCGCAGAATGATTTTAAAGGTGAAAGGAACTGAAGTAAATTAAAAATATTTTCATTCCCTGTTTAATATTATTCTGACGCGAATTATGCGCATAATTTGCGGCAGGTACGCGGCAGAAGGGAGAGGATTGAAGATTCTTTTTCCGCGAAGGTAGCGCGCAGAAAGCGGATTTCGAAAGAGAGCAATACGTGCACGTTATTCGATGACGTTGATCGTCTGGATATATCGAACCCATGTGCCTCCCGGGCATATCGAGTTTGTAACGATGACGTATGCAGTACGTCGGGGTATGTTCGTTTCGCTGATGCACCAGGCGACTGTCATTTTCGAAGTTTTGTTACCGCCAGAAGGGATTCTCGGATGGAAAAGCATTTCCACTGACAAGTGTTATAATTCAAGTCGGAGAAGCTTCAGGATTTTGATACGGTACGCGTAACATTTCGCGAAATGTGTACTATTTTATTCAAAATACTTGGCGCTGCTCACCGAATTGGTGTTGTTAAATTGAATACATATGTATAAACTGCATTAATCTTTTTCTTTCTTTCTTGTGCGTGCATTCGTGAATGTGTGTGTGTGTGTGCGTGTGCATATGCTACGTATGATATTAGAATTAAATATATGTAGAATAAATCGTGAGTTATTGTAAATTATTAATTTACTATTAATAAGACAATTAACATTTTTTCGGTTTCGCAGCGCCAAGTATTTTGAATAAAATATTTATTGGTATTGAAATATTTATTTCTATAAAAATATATTTGCTTAATATTATTAAGCGCAGTTGGGAAGCACCGAATCTTACATTGCGTTACACAGTGTCACCTTTGCACGCTGCGGGAAAGCACCTTTATGTACTTGCAGCTCATTTTGATTTCACAACTTTTTTTTATTTTGTAATTATCTTCTATTTTTGTGATTTATTTGATTTCGTGTACTTGGCGTAATTTTTTTACTTTTTTGAAGTTTTTTATGGGGATATCACTTCTTTTTACAAAGATAATTTGCATAGGGAATGACTTCAGATAATTTTTAATATTATATTATCATCTATTTTTTGTGATTTATTTGATTTCGTGTACTCGGCGTAATTTTTTTACTTTTTTGAAGTTTTTTATGGGGATAAGCTTTACATAAAAACCCTAAATTAAAAATAATTTGCTGGTATAAAAACAAATCCCCATAAAAATTCTATTAAAAAATTTTGGCGACTTACCTTGTTAATTGAGACAATAATTCAGTGTCTTGTGTGGATTGTGGTGTAAAAACTCGTCACATTTCAGAAAATTTTGACAACTTTCCTTATTTGACACTCGCCAGGTTTATAACCTGACTGTAAGCTGTCAAAATTTGGAGTAGATTGCACAGTGAAGGTAACGTAATAGCGTTTGACGAACGAAACATGTGTTAGTTTCTGTTGGCTGAAGGTGTGCGTGTAACGCGTATGACGAACGAAACATGAGTTAGTTTCTGTTGGCTGAAGGTGTGCGTGTAACGCGTATGACGAACGAAACATGTGTTAGTTTCTTTTGGCTGAAGGTGTGCGTGTAACGCGTATACGTATTATGTTTGACGAAATTTGGTTGAAGAAGAAGAATCAGAAGAAAAAATTACCGTTTCCGACTGATCCATGAGACGATATTATGATATCTCTGTCATGCGTGGACAGATTTTATTGAAATTTGGTCTTATTCGAAAGATTATATGCGGTTTACATAAGAAAAATGCCTTTAAATTTAGGAAATATTGCAGGCGTGATGAGATATTAATGAAATAAGTTTCAGGTTAGGTTGGATTAGCCGTTTCTCGAGTAAATGATAGCGATAGCGACAGTCGACATATACAGGGTGTCTTTCCTGTACTTGGCGTCGAGACGCTACCGCGTCTCTAGATTTATTTTGCAATATTCTTTTACATAGTACAGAGTACAAAAGGTAGCTGTATCATGTATTCGCTTTAATTATAAATTCAAAGGATTCCGTAGAGGCACCGAACCATCCATTTGCGGATTACTTTAATAGATTACTTTTAGGTACCTTCACAGTAGAATTAAAAAATTCTATCAGTGGACTTGTCAGGGCTATAGTACGCAGTATGTTTTAAATATTCCTTTTACAGGGATTGTATTTAGACCACTATAGGACCACTAAATGATTTAGACACATGATTTTCCAATTTCCTTGAATAATATTCAAGTGTAAAATAAATTCTCACGAGTATATCCATATGAACTCGAATAATAATAAAGAAACAACTTGGAGGGATCTGGATGTGTGACTGGGAAAGAAAGCATTAAGAATGGTTTGCCAGTTTTCACTCACTATTGTCCACGAAGCAATTTTCGCAACATTATGGACCAGCTGTTCCGTCTTATTCGCATAAACGTCCCGCGCGGCGTAAAAGGTCATTTAGCAGCTTTCACGCGGCTAGATAGGAAAAGTTTAAAGCACCGCAGTCAAAGGTTTTCACCTTCTGCGCCGTGTACTTCTTTCAATTTATTCTCGTATAATTCGTAGCCACGGCAGTGTTTCATGGACACCTGCTTCACGGGCTCCCCGAGAATTTTTATTCCACTTTTCACCCAAGCTTGATGCCGGGCCTCCATGTACTTGTACTCCCCGATACTTCTGCTAGCAACATTACTCCTCGTTTTTCCGCATTCCTCCGAGCACGTATCTTTCTAACTCAATTATCCAAGGAAACTTCACCGTGTACGTAACATACAAACCTCCAAACACTTGGCGTCAGTAGACGAAGCAGAATAGATCCTGAAGAATTGCGAACGTCAACGATTTACCTTACTCCCACTGAAGTTCCACGTTCATACTATCACGATTTTCAAGAGCCGAGTATCAGTACCCCAACGAAAACAATACCTATTCTACAAATAACACTCAGCTTAACAACAATATTCAACCCGAGTTTAGCTTAGCTTGTATTTTCAAAGCACTTGAACAGCTGTAGTTAATATCCCGCGTCTGTGGACAGTTACCCACCTCCCTAATCGCCTATGCCGAGAAACAGGCGATCCCCGCGTGCAAAGATCGTCGCTGAATGATTAATCGGTTACAGGCCGGCGATATCTGATAAAATCCTCGATCGAACCAAGGGCACCGGGGTCTTGGCGCGCTCGGGAAGATCGCGTGGGGGGCGTACGCGAGTTTTGCGCCCCGACAGTCGAGAGAAGAGCTTGCGCCAGTTCGGTTTGCGTCGCACAGAGAGACGCGCGCCGCGCCGCGCGGCTTCTTCGGGCCAGGTGACCCTTTTCGTAGTGGCGCGCGAGCACCCGGTGCCAGTTTCGTTGAACTGTTGGAAGAAGTATCATCTCGCCGCGGATGATGACCGATTGTCGCCCGTTCCGAGCACGTTACCATCTTGCTTGACAATCGATAGGACGCGAGCACCTTACCACCGCCACGGATTATCGGAGGCTGATCGGCTTTGGCCACGGAGCGGTCCTAATCTCGCGGCTTTCCATGTTACATCCATGAGGGCGATCAAGCTCGCGCACAGTGGCATCGCAGGTCGCTGAATACCGCCGAGCACTTTACCTTTGTACACAGTGCACTTGGAAACATCCGAGAAGATCTTCAAACTTTCTGTCTACGGAGTACATTCGACGCAGAGGACATGTTCCACGCAGAGATCATTGGCCAACGATCGACGCGACACAGTGTCATCGGTGAGGAAGAGTCCCAGTTACGACGGTTCCTCGAGTTCGTCGATTGGTAGGGGTGGTGAACGGTCGCGCCAGAGATCGCGCAAGTTATGCTAGAGGAGGATATTCCTCGGTCCGGTGGTTTCCATCAAACACGTGCGCACCGTTCGATGCGTCCTCAGAGTCGTCGATCCGACGTGTAGAAGGACTGGCTCGGTCTTGACGTTCTTCGACCCGTTGGGATTCCTGGTAACGGGGATCGTGACTTTAGGTCGCGGTTGTTTGTGTCGAGTTTGTGTCGCGGTTCTGTGGCTGCGTACAGCAGGATACCGTTCTGAGCGAGTCAAGGGCACTTGGACGAATTCACTTGGGACCGCACTTTCTCGCGGTGAGGTGATGATCCGAGGAAATCGTTTCGTCGGGAAGAAAGTTGGGAACGATCGATGAAGGTCCGTTATATCGAAGAACTGTTGGCTCCCAGTTGGCAAGCACATTGTTAGGGGGTCTGTGGAGTGTGAAAAGGGAGTTCGTCGAGTGTCGATAGAAAACAGTTCGGGACTGGTGACAATGGGATCCGGCGGCTTAATACGCGGCTGAACAACAGTAATTGTCCCAGAACCGCAGCGATTGTTCCCAGTTAATCACTGCAACAACCCGCGCCCCTGGTTTCGCGGGCGACGGACACCTTTCAACTTCTTCGACGAGATTTGCGGTGAGTCAGCCAGAGTTTCTACGGTATAGGGGAAATATGCTTCCTTTTTGTCAGCGGGGCACTGCGGTGGAACCATTTGTATCTCTGGCGGGAAATCGGGTTGCTGTCGCGTGAAATATACTGGCCTTAAATTGAGATTGAGATTGGTCACTGTTACCCAAGAAGTTGCACCGGGATATCTAAATTCTTAAATGGCATCTTGAATAACACATTTGTTATGTGCGTAAGTGGGAAGTTTGGATGTTATTTGTTGTGAATAATTATTCGAATTTTCGTGATTTTTATTCTCATGTAAGTAGGTATCAGCTTGGTTTTATAACTCCAATAAATATATTATTCCATTGAGAGCAGTGGGATATATTTGAAGCTGCTTAGGCGGCTTGTTTTCTACAAGGACTCTTCAACTGTGTCCCTCACCTTTCTTTTATTCAATTGTCCTGGTAAAATATGGACAAAACTGTATATTTCCAATGAAATTTCGCACAGAAATTCTTCAGTGTCATGTCACTTTTCATTTGGTTTGATTCATTTTCACTGGAACTTGGTGCTTTATTCTCATCCATGATTGATATAAATATCTAGAAGAATGTGTGCTTTAACACTGACGTGATATATCGACGCCTGTCAAACACTGTGAATATTTGCTTGTAAAATTGCCTTGACAAAATTCATATCTGCTTCTGCTGTCTGTTGGTTTTCGCTGTGATGTATAATATAAAGCGATTACGTGGCCGTTAAATTCGTGACCGAATCGAAAAGATAGATTTACCTTGCAATATTTTCTTAATTTTTCGCCAATCCGAGGGAAAGTAGTGGGAGTTGGTTCATTTTCAATGTTCCGCCCGAATGTATAATAACGAAAATTCATACGTACCGTTGATTTCCACGAATTTGTTCACTAATGAACATTAACTTCAATATAAATATGCAGCAATTTCTGAAATTACTGAACAATCAGCGTTTGAAAAAGTCTATATATGACACTGCGTATTCATAACGCAATAGAAATTGTCTATCGATTCTGCAAGAGCGTAATAAAATTTATTTTAAGTTAGTCTTTTAGCTAAGCTCAAGTTTCAGACCTTATAAATTCCGACTTACCAACACCCAACTCACTAGAGGCGACCAACAAAAAGATTCTTTATCACAACGATAAACAGAGATCCTTTGATCTGTCCTTAAACAAGGACACTCGGATTGAACGGATTAAATGCTAATTTGATCAATAAAGCGTCCAAACAGCGATGGAATAATACGAAAGGAAAGAAACACAATTTACCTGCTAACTTGTAAACAGAAGAAAAAGGATACCTACCGCATTAATTCCGATTATTCATCAGTTTTGAATTATACAAAAACGTCAGCGTTCACAGCCCAACAAAGATTATTCGTTCATTTCTCAGTACATAGTTAACTCCTCCTGTGCTACCACGAAATAGATTTCCGATAGAAGGTGAAAAAAAAAAGGGATAAATAGAATTTAACAATAATCTTTAATAATGGAAATTTGTTTCGTAATTTTAGTTACTTTTTCCTTGTTGTTCGATGGAAGTTTAATTTTCAATAAACATGGCGAGTCACTGCTAACCCACGTGCCACGAATTATTAAAAGAATAAATTTCCCGATCCGGGAAATTTTAATCTATTCGTTCTCAATTGAGAATCTTCGACGATGTTGGAAATAAACTGTTTGTCCAGGCGATAAACGGAGGTCCTTCGCTCCGTTCCCAAAGGAGGACACTCCGATCGAACGGGTTAAATGATAATTGAAGCAATAAAGCGCGCAAACACCGACGGAATAATATATGAGAGGAGATATAACTCATAGGCGGAGTAGGTCGTATTAGATGTTCCATGAAAATATTATGTGCACCGTTCGTATCTGTATGCTGGCCTCGATTCGGGTCAAATGTAAAAAGCTCCTATTGCGATTCAGCAGTTAACTACGAGTCTACGAGCTGCATCTGGTGTTCGGATCGAGCGGCCATGCTCGCTTGGAAACCCGTTTACATCTGCATTTACATTTATATGCACGCCAAAGACGGACGGATAACTTGTCATAACTTCTCTCTTTCTACAACGCATTAGAGTCACTCGTATCGACGTCCATTGTGTCGTCCTCCACTGCTCCTACCCCAATGGGAGTCCAAATATCAAACTACCCCCACAATCGGTTTTTAAACGCGAAATTCACCATTGTTGTGGTCAGCGCATCACCCCGTTTGAATATTCGTCTGTCCCGAGAGATATTCATCCTTTCGCTTGTATCGTGCTTCGGTATTCATCGAGGCATTGTCCCTTTTAAAGGATTCACGGGGCTCCTCGGTTTGCCTGATTTATGTGAACTCGTGGGAGCTTTATCATTGGAGGGTTTCTTACGAAGAAATTTGTCACATCACCGTGTCTTCAAGGGGTGAAGTCGAAAAAGTCTGCAAACTTTGGGCGATCGTTATAGACGTGAATAAAATAAATTCATGGTCCTTTATACCATTTAATTTATTACGGTTTCTTAAACATTAGGAGAGAAAGAAAGTTGAAATTCCATAGAAAATGGTGTGGTTATTAAACACGCGATTGAACACTTGTGCTTGGTCGAATTCGTGGTACTTTTGGATAGGTAGAAAATTAATCTTCGAGTTGTTCAGTAGAATGGGGATATAAATATTAATTAAAACTGAAGTAGGAAATAGTACTTCGATAATTTATTTCTTTGTATACTCTAGGCTCTTTAATGATCTACTCGGTTTCAAAGTGCATACACAGGTGTCCGATGTCGAAGAAGATTGAAAGGTCTTGAAAGGGTTGGATGAACTAAATATTGACAGGAGTTATAGGGTAGAATCGAAGGGGGTGGTTTGTCCAACGTTCCCAACCTCTTCCCACTTTAGCTCCCTCCCTTTAAGTAGTTACCACTTGACCCTCAATAAAGGGTTACTTACGGACAAGTTCATACAGCACTCTTTCATACAGCTTAGGGCAGAAAAAGGGTAGTATATCTGGCAATTGTATAGAAATTACGTAAACTATACTCCTTTCGAGTCTGTACTGTTCTACCTTGATCTACATAAAGTTCTATCGACTTGGCGAGTTCACAATTCCCTGAATCGCCTCCTCATCTAGAATATAGTTACTAAATTGTATTCTCCAGCGCCCTAAAAGTATTCCCCGAATACGAATCTACATGATCCGAGCCTAGCGATAATGGCAAATATTTCTGAGATAATAACGATGCAAGGTCGAGGCTGAAATTGAGAATTACGGCGCAGCTTTCAGTTGAATGGCCGGAGTCGTTTCGAGAAACCACGGGGAGGATGGTAGAAAGTTCCGGGCGATAATTTGCTTCGCGGCGTTCCGCTAAAGGCCTCTAACAGCGGCCAGGGAAAGTAGCTTAGCAATATTTTTATCCTAAGAAGCGAGCCCAGCCTCTTTCTTCCAGCTTGGGAAATTATTTTAACAGCAGTCTCGGGCGCAGAAGCGCATTTTCTTCCCCTCTGACTTGGAAGCAATCAAGCGGGCGTAGATAAACGTGAAGCCCTCTTCTGAGTCGTAATTTCGGCGGAGAACCCTTAAATTCGTGAAAATAATACGTCCCTACTCACTCACATCCCGATTTCTTATAACAGCACGACATGCTACGATATACGAAGTCTTGCCGTACTGCGAAACGAGCTAGAACAATATATGTCAGTGGAACACGTAGACTCGCCATCCACCGTTTGGATCACGATGTTATCTACCATTGTCTCTGATATCGCTTTAACACTTTCCTTGTCACGATGCATATTCGATTATAGAAAAATAGTAGCTGTGTTGCGTTCCTTATAACTTCGGATTTTTCGTTCTATTTTCATTTCGACACTAAACCGAGAAATACAGTCTTCCTTCGAATGGAAGCTTCACTTCCGATAAGTATCACGGCTCGGGGCGTGTTAATATTGTAATACAGTGCTGGAAGTAAGTAAGGGGTCATGTAGTATAATAGGGCAATCAATATTTCGGAAGGTACTCGCGCTGTGAACATTAAACGTTTGGCTTAAGTCTTATGTTAAGTATGTAGCGCTTCCTGTATCACTGATATTCCAATAATTATCTGTAACGTACAGTAACGATAAAAAACAATACTGCTCATAAAAAGTACAAACAGCTATAGTCACCCATCTAGAAACATACATATCCGCATCACGTTTAAAAGCCCTAAACAATAACGTCCCCCGTTCCTACCACGCAGCACTCATAACACCAGCACTGATCAATAATGATCATGGTATTCCCCTTTCCTTCATCCGCGAGACCACGTGAAAAACACACCACGTTCTATTTGAACAAGGTAGAATGACCCACAAAATTCTGAAAGTTATGAGACACGCAGAACGCTGCTTCCAAGTACACCACGTGCCCTGAGTCGCATTTCTCGCGATATTAAAAACGAAGGAGTTATTCAGAGTGCCAAGCCACAACGACTTGTCCTCTATTATACCTTACACATAGCATTCCGCGTATTTGTCCAGCGAAAGAACGCCGTGTCGATTGCACTTTTCCGTCCCTTCGTGAGGAGAATAGTGTTCAGTCGGCGCTGGGCGCCTAATTACGAAATAAGTTGCGGAGGATTAAACGGTGGACTTGCGCTGAACGCGACGGGGACCGTTCGACGTGTGGCGTTCCCTAGGTGACAGGGCACTAGGGGGGTGAACGGGGTGGGACAGCAGCTGAAAACAAGTTGAAATAAATCGAATAATCGGCAGGGTCGGGGGCCGACGACGAACAGGGGGGCGATTTGGCCGTAGTAAAAGCGTTGCGCGTTAAAACGCAAATGCTGGTGGAGTGCGGTTTCGTGTTAGGGGCTGCGAAAGGACCTCCCAGATACACTCGTTTCCCTCCTCGTACCCTTCCCGGGCTGATATCCCGCGCCGTGTTCGCACGCGTCTTTATTGGCCCTCGCGCAATACGCCTATGGTGGATTGCAACCACGCAACACCGGATTCCCGAGGCACCCGGGGGTGTATCCAATTGAACTTTCATTTATAGCCGTGCTAATCGAAGGTATGCTCTAATTTCGTTAGCGGTTTCCCCACCCGCGTTCTTTATAACTTGTGAGATTGCTTGGATATTGAGTGGGCGAGGAGGGAATGTGGCTACTTAGCTGGGTAACTAAAAGCGTGGTATTGAAAATTACTGTTTAACTCTGAGATACTTTCCTCTATCCTTTTAAACCATCGCGAGTGTATCTAAAACACCTGTCGCGAGCCACAAAGTGTTACCCCCGAAGAGACCCTGACCCTTCGAGTAGACTTCTTAACCCCCAAATTCCTTAATGGCTGTATCAACGGCACTTTGACATGAGAGATTCTTTACCTCGAAACCTCCAGCAAACCGGCTATTCATCAGCGGTGTCCACAGAAGTACACAGCGGCACAGCTCACACAAGACACCTTGCACTTCCACGCACCCCCTGTTCCATAAATTCATGCCCACTTTACGCGAAACAATCTCCCATCGAGCTCCGGCACTGTCTGACAGCGGGTACTCGCCATCCACCGTCAGCAGCCCCATAATTTCCGGGTATCGTGACGCGGAACGGTGTCAACCCTGTGTGCAGATCACGCAGACACCGTCGCCTCGCAACTTTCCAACCCACTGCCGCTGTGTGTTGCTGGTAACACCGGGATCCCGCGCAAGTTTTCGACGAGACACGTTTAGGGAGGGTGTGATCCGAAGCATCGAGAGCCCTTGTTACGCTTTGGCCCGTGTTCCGCGTTACGTTAGGTGCGTGTAAATTGCCGTGCATCTGCCCCGTTCCCACGGCTCGGGGCAGGGAGGCAGGGTGTAAAATACGAAGGGACGAAATTCCAATTAAAAGGGAATAAAGATGGAAATTTCCGGCGCTCGTGGCCGAATTTTCGCCGGCGTATACCGGCTCGTTTAAATCCACTTTAAATCCGCGCGCGCTGCTCGTTCGCGGAATGCGCGTCGCGATGCACCCAGCCTCGCCGTGTTCGCTTCAAAACCGGCTGTTAAATTTTCATTCGATCGTATCGGGCTTAAAGGGTACACGTTTAGGGAGGATTAGACTGCAGTTTTTTTGCCTTTTTTCCCTTTTTTTTTTGCTGCGCGTTCCGCGGTGCTCTGAGCAATAAATTTCTTTGGATTAACGTCTACGCTCGCGGGATCGAATTAACGCGCACGTTTGGCGCGCACCGCCTTTATGCGTTTTCGCGTTTGCGGTAATGATAATGATAGGGGAGGTACTTTTATTGTGGGAGCGTTCAAAGTGTGTTTACGGGCGTGGGTATCAGCGGTTGCGCTTGAATGGAGGAATTTGTTTTCGGGGGATGGGGGTGATGAAGGATGGATTAGTCAGGGGAGACAGTCATACGAAACGGCACGCTACGGGTGTTTTTTTTTTTTGCCTGAATTGATGTTATGTTTGCTGGGAAATATGTTTACGGTAAAATATAGTTATATGGAGAGGCAGATATGAAGAAGTATAGAAAGATAGGTGTGCTATAAAGATATAGAGGGATGTAGAAACATGAGTAAACAGAGATACAGAGGAAATCTATATATTTGCAAGGAAGCGAGATATCCGACAGTGATAATACCTATTAATCACATAATAAACATTAGAGAATTTGGCCGATTAGAAAATGGTGTGAAACGTGGTATGCCATCGTACGGAGTACAAGTACAGACATGCCTTTCTTCCCCTACATTAACGTCACTGTTTACGTACATATGCATATATTCGCCTATTCCAGCCAAATAAAGGGCACTTCACTGCGAACATGCACGGGCCGTTTCTGCTTATAGTCTAACACTCTGACACGTTGACACGCATTTACACGGACACGAAACAGTACCTGAATAGGTTACTTCGAAGGGGGTTAGCTCACCAGGGCAAGAAGATCACGTACTTCCTTTTTCTGGGACCGCTGTTGTATGCACGCGAAGCAATTCTTTTCCATAAAATGTTGATCTCGAGGTTTCGGGCCGCATTTCCGGCTTCCTTCCTCCCTCGTTGCGCGAACGTGTGAATTGGTTGCGCCGTGTTTGCATGTGGGCCCATTGAATTTTATGAATATTGTTGCCGCAACCGCGGTTTGCAATTCCCGTCATGCACCGCGGATAGTTTTCGACGTTCCTCTCGAGACATGAATTCGCAAACGACCAGTCTTCGCCCTTTTTAAGTACGCGCGGAACTGCGTCGAGTATATTTCGGTCGCCGTAGAAGAATTCTCGAAAGAAACTTCCCGAATAACGAGCACTTCTCACCGCAAGTAAATTCAGAGTGGATAAAAAGTACTAACAGCTTCCTTGTATGTAGATACTCTGTGAAAATTATTCTTCATTGTGTTCGTATGAGTGATTCATATTATGCAAATTTTTGGGCACTTGCAGTGGCGAATTAATAAAAGCTTCTTAGAGTTAAAAGGAACTTAGCTTTCTGACGTTCTGTGGTATACATTTCCCAATTCCATTAGCTACTAGGATAACCTAGCTGTCTTAGTACACGCGAGACGTTAATTAGCTCTTAGGGTTATCCCTTGTTCGGTGTTTCTTAAGGAAAATACCGCGATGTGGGCGTGATACACACGGTCTGGGGAAGAGAAACAATAACAGGGGAACGAGCAATTTCCATCAGACATATTTACATTGTCTGCAACTCTGTAATTATTTGTAAAGGATATCTTGAATGTATTTGTATTTTATTACAGAATTGTAGCTAGGTATATAAGGTAGAAGATATATTCGGGGGATGATGTAGGTTTATATATCTATAGGGATTTAAAAATGTATTAAGGGGTGTGGAGGTGTACAGTGGGCGATAAATAAACATGTCTACAAATGTAGTAGTATACATGTACATAATCGGAGGAATAAATCGATGGGTCAAGGCTAACTGAAAAGACTGTGTATAAAGCATGAATTTTAATTTTAACGATGGACGGAGTTTCGTGCCGCGTAGAGTTGAAGAAAGTCCGCAGTGCAGGTTTAATTCATTTTCTATCTTTTGGCGTGCCAAATGGGACAGTTTTTGTTAACTGCCTAATATTATCCAATTCTGAATATTTACACCTCTTCCCACCCCTTAACGCAGTTTCCTCTAGATATTTTAGAGGAACTGTTTTCGTAAAACGATGTAGAAGTGACACCTCTGTGCACAAAACTTATCTTTAACTCCCTGATCTATTTACGAGATAAAGTATTCATGTTACAGTAGAATTATTTATTTGACAAATCGTACAATTAATTACACGAACTGAATTTCGATCAGAATTAAGTTCCACCTTGGTCTTAATTTCTCGTGGATTTAGTTCTTTAATTAATATCTTCTCGGTGTATAATGTAGGTCGAGCTCGCGCTACAGACCCCGCTTTTCTAACCACGAAGAGTTTGCGACGGACAAAAATTCATTAGTTTTAATATCGATTAAGGGAAGAAATATTCTGGTGTCTTCGGTGAATCCAACAGAGTGCCTTGGTTCGATGGAACTTTCGTAATTTTGTGTGCTCTTAGGGTGGAGAGGAGAAGGGTGGGACGAGAAGATCAGTACTTTCAAGAAATAATTCTCAATATTACGCAGGGTGTCCCTAAAACAAAAAACTCGATTCAGAAATACTCCTTGCAGTCACAAATATTAGTAAATTCCTTATTCCGTGTTAAAAGTTTCTCAAATTTAGTATATGGAGTATTTTCCATAAATCCGATTCTGCTGATCCGTATTATTAAATATAGTATTCATTACCTCGAAACATTAGCTGCACGTAGAAAAATATCCGACCATTTCTTTATTTTTAATTTAATCAATAACCATATTGATTGTCCCTCTCTTCTTATGCAAATCAATTTCTATGCACCTGAACGCGTATTGAGATCTAGAGCAGGATTTCAACCACTTAAATCCAGATCTACATATGGATTAATTAATCCAATAAATCGAATTATTGTTGACTCTAGTACTCTGTATAATAGTATTGATTTCTTTAATGGGTCTGTGCACACTTTTAAAAGACAGTTACGTATGATTATCGGATAATGTCATATCTTATGTACCATGAGTTTTATTCGTTTTTGTGCATGTCTATTTTTTGTAATATTAGGTTAAGTTCTTTTTCTTTTCGTCTAAATATTTATGTAAAGAGGGCTTCGGTCCGTTTATAAATAAATAAATAATAAATAAATAAATTACTCATCGCGTTACACGGACACGTAGACGGCGCACAACTACTATCGCTATATCAAAGAGAAACGTGGAAGGATCGTAGGCTTTATAGCCAAGGACGGTTTCGATCACCGAGTTAGCTTAATTGCGAGATAGAGGGTGGCCTGATGAAGGGGATCGTGAGGAAATTAACGGCAGGGAGGAGCGGAACGGAAAAGGAGGAAGGCAACAACACGGCTTCCTGCCAACAAACGTGAAATTTAATTCCGCGAGGCCTGTCTCGCGAGAATGCCTCCTCGGCTTCGCGGCTTTATAATCTCGAGGCCACGGATGCGCAGCTTTATCTTAGATTATGTCGTTCCTGGGTTGTTTAACTCGGTCGAGCAAAAGGTGCCGCGATTTTTCACCCCCTGACTTTTACAATCCCGCGGCAGTCTCATTGCTCCTTGCTCTGTCCTCCGCGCGGCCTTCGACTAATCCGCGAATCATTCCCTCCGTTGCTTTCCTTTCTTTCTATTTCTAAGGAAAAAAATTACGAAGCTTATACACGGCGCAGAGATGACTCCTTGGATTTGTTTCTTCAGTCAGTACGATCTGTTATGGTGGTCAAATGAAAATAGAGGGAGGCTATAGAGACTTGAGAAGTTTTCATAGCAATCCGCGAGGCATTTTGTCTTCTGCTGGGGACATTGTTGGTACTGAGCCAGGGGGATGATAAGCGTACGCTCCAAGAAGTGAAGAATGACCGCGCATTAAAATGATGGAAACTGGATGATAGTTAAATATGATGATGGAAATCGAGGAACAAAATTGATGTGGTGGATTCCACGATCCCTCTGAGGTGAGTTCGAAGAAAAGATAACGCCGTAACTACATATATCCCACAGCGACGACGCTGTTGCTGCAAAGCGATACGCTAGATTCTCGTAAATAGAATCGGAACAATGGATTTCTTCCTAAACGGATAGCAAAACTTGAGAGCTTCATGGGGAAGCTTATACAAGCGAGTCGCTGAATTTTCATGACAGAACTCGTCGCCGGTCCAAGGGGTGGCCGGGAACTTATGGTCGGTAGTGTACACCAGACGCCAGATTATGTAAAGCCGACAGAGGGGGAGGTCTCTTAGCAGCCAGTCCTTTTGGAATTAAATTCTGGACCGTCGGTTCGTTACGGAAAAACGTGCCTCGTTTCCACACCGTTCTACGACGTCGTTTCTTACCGTCGTTAACACACTTACACGTAGTCGGATCGGTTCTTCACAGGGTTTCTCTCTGTTTCCACGCGACCTACGTTCCCGTGCCTTCGACGTTCCTGCGCATTAAGGCCTCATTGTATAGCGAACTCGTGAATATTCAACGACAACTTTTCACGACGCTTATTTAGCAGCGTGCTGTATTCGATTCTCCCTCGGTGCTTGTCAAAGTCGAAGAAAATGGCGGGCGACGAGACTACTTGCTTATGCGCTTCATTATACAATACCTACACATTGCATGGGCATTTCTCTGAAAATGAAATAATTCTTAATGTCGATGATAAATGTGGAGGTACTTGAAGGTGATGGCTCGATTGTTTTAGTAAGTGGAAAGCTTAGAAAATGAATTACATCCCTTAGATTTGAGAATACACGGAGACATCGATGTATTCTTTTTTCTGGATCATCGGCAGTATTACGTAGGTAATGGGGAAATCTTTTTTAAATTGAGGTACCTGCAGGTTGTTTCATTAATTCCATCGAAATGGAACTTTTCTTGGAATAAAATTTCTTACTTTATTTCTTTCAGAACCTCTATCCCCTTTTCGCCAAGAATTTTTAATGAAATTCCGGACAAATTTGTGGACCCTTTCGAATATTTTATTAATCTGAAAATCTTCTCCGCTATACACTTTTCAAAGTAATGTAATCTTAAAAGCAGTAGAAAAGGGGCGCAGATATAATTGAGTCGTACTACTGAAGTGCTAGAAGGAATTAAAGTTTGCTAATCCGAGGAAGGTTTATTCCATTCAGTTTTGAAAATAATGCAACCTTAGATCATGCAACAGTATACTAGAAGGTGTAATTCATCTGTACAACCAAGGTGTTAAGGGGAATCAGAGTACAGTAAATCCTCGTTAGGAGCCCGTCGAACGGGGCTGGCGGCGGGCGCCTAAAGGCGGGATCTCCTACCTGCGACTGGTCGCTGCCTGTAGTATTGTATACAAAGACTGCAGAAAAAATTTCAGCTCGATAACTTCATTTTTGTCCGAATTATAAAGTTTTTATGTTTTAGTTACTACCCCAAAACATAAAAACTTTATAATTCGGACAAAAATGAAGTTTTCGAGCTGAAATTTTTTTTGCAGTCTTTGTATACAATTCTACAGAAATAAGGGTATGGATTTTACAATCGAATAATTTTTTCGAAATTTTATTTTTAAATTTTGAAAAAAAAATTGTCACTATATTAACTCTTACATAATTCATTTCAGCGTAAAAAATCATATGGATATGCATATTTTCGAATTTTTATCTGTAAAATAACTGGTAGTTCATTTTGGTCGGTCCAATGTACGGAGCAGGAGCGTTTTAGTTACTACGCCAAAACATAAAAACTTTATAACTCGGACAAAAATGAAGTTTTCGCGCTGAAATTTTTTTTGCAGTCTTTGTATACAATTCTACAGAAATAAGGGTATGGATTTTAAAATCGAATAATTTTTTCGAAATTTTTTTTTTAAATTTTTGAAAAAAAAATGTCACTGTATTAATTCTTACATAATTCATTTCAGCGTAAAAAATAATATGGAAATACATATTTTCAAATTTTTATCTGTAAAATAACTGGTAGTTCATTTTCACTTGAGTGACCCCCCTTGAAGGGAAATGGATCGTCCGTGATCAGACACGCCTTGCCACCAGTATTACTAAAGCCACGAATAACACTCTGTAACTTTTCATACGTTTAATATTTAAAACAGTGTTTTCACTGAAAACTATGCAAATTGATGGGATCTTTAGAAGTCTACACAAAATTTACAGTAATTTCATTGGAAATTCCTCATTTACAACAGTCCCTAAGGGGCGCACTATGCTTTCTTCTTTACATACTGCGGGAAGCCTCTCTCTGTATCATGAATTTTAGTAAGGAAATTATGCTGACATTATTAATGCATTCTCGACAAACTCTGTATAACAGAGTTAGTAAAACACACACCGCCTAACATTAAAACAAGCTCAGCAAGTTGATACACCGTATCCTGCCCTTACACTTAAAAATATAAAAGTGAATAAAGAAACATTAAACACTTCTTTACTTCCATTTAACAACTATTGCATTTCTTATAAAAGATACATAATGCAGGCTACAGTAACACAGTTCCATTCTGTCCTGCCACTATTTTAAGCAGACCCCATTCACCGATTGGCCCCTCACAAAAATTATATTCAAACTTCAATATTTCATCCCTTCTCCATAAGCTTGAAAAAGATTGCCAACGTCGGAGCAGTGTATACTTATTTCGCCCAAGAATCGATCAGTCGGGCTCAAGATTCCCCGCGAAACTTTGATGCAGAAACTACTTTCCACCACCCGCGCAGTACGACGCGTACGCTTTTCAGCCGTAAAGCTTAATTATAGGCGGCTAAGTAGTCGAAGTAGTCGGACCGGCGATCGAAAAAAGTAATTCCCGACGGCAAATACCAAAGACCAGCGGCAACTCCAAAGTCCTGTACTTTTGGTGCTCGTAACGTTCGCCCGTTCCTTCCGCGGAGTTCTGGCCTCTCAAGGAATGTACTTTTAATTAAAGGCAGCGAGTTCCCGCTCTAATATCCGCATCAAATAAATAGCCGGCTGCGAAGCAGCTACCGAGTCTGTCGTTGGTGATTGAAACGCGTTCCTCTTGATTTGTACAGAGGCCATTACTTTTAATTCCTCCCCCTCCGTTCCCCGCCCCTCGGTAATGTTTCGCGAGTCTCGCAGAGTTCACGTGGAACAGAAGCAACATCGCGGCTCCGGTAGGAAACTAATTCCGCATTTAATTTCTCGAAGATTTCGATCCTTCCCTCCCCCGTCACACCCCTTCCTTTTGGTCGTCCTTGAAGGTCGAGCGAATAGGACGTAGGAGGCCAGTGGAACGGATTGTACGGGGAGTTAATTTCCTTCGTATCGAGCAGTCTGTAATTAAAAGGGATTCGTTATCTGGTCGTCTCCTAACGAAAGGGTTGTGGAACGTTACGTAGATACGTAAACGCGGTGGCATCTTATTCCTTTCTTGGTCAGGAGGGTGCGTATATGGGGCATTGAGAGCAAAAACGGACTAACCCGCATTTTTGGTGAAATTTAGTTCGTAGCAATAATGTATTCCAAGACAGGAGAAATTAATTTTCTTTCAATGTGGGTTAGTCCGTTTTTGCTTCGTTAGGAAGGTAAAGATTTATGGGGATTATTAGGCTTGTGCTACTGAGGATTTAGATCGCCAGATGATTATGGAGTTGATATAAAATTTGGATCCAGGATGTGGTTGCTTATTATGAATGAAATCATGTTTCGGGTCAAAATGAACCCTGCGTCACCGAGATATTGCCCGAGGGAACCGGTACTCGAGGTAATAAATTTTACGACGCAGGCACATTTGAAGTTGGAATTACTCATCATTCTGCAGTCAGCAGAGCGGCGGCCAGGGAAGCAGAGTTCAGGCGTGGAGGGAGCCGAGTAATGGTTAACGATGAAAAATGGTAATTTGGTGGGATAGTTGTATCTGAGAATGGTAATGTAGTCGCTCGTAAGGTCTCGTTAAGGGGCTCGTTCTTTTTCCCTTTAACACTTCAGCTTTAATCTCGTCTAATTATCGCGCGATTAGGCTGCGTTGCTTCGTTGACCTGGATCCGAGGGCGACGTTGTGTAGCTTATCCGAAAATTGCTTTCCCACACACGCAGCGCGGAGTGAATTCGATAGAGTGGCTGATTTAATTAACGATGCACGCGTTCGCAAAAGCGTCCGCGCTAAGGTCGTCTTACTTCCCTTAGTTTCTTTTCACCACGCCGTTTCCTGCGATACGTTCGTTCAAATTAAGTGCACCGCCAAGCAGAGCCAACTGCTTGTCTACATACTTTATTCTAAATAAGAGAACTCGAGGCTTGGACAATGTATTTAGTACTGATTAAAGGGAGTGTAAAGTACACGCTCGATACACAACGAAAGAATAATTGCCTCCCGGTGTTAGAAACTATTTTCAATCGTGACAGCTTCATTGATTCGTTTGTTTCCTCAGCGGAGCGAGAATACTGTTATGGTATCATAAACGAAGCAATTATAGTAGGCAACGATTGTAAATTACAGTTATTACAGTTATTAAATTTGTTTAGTGCTGAAGTGAGTAGTAGATATCGTATCAGCTATCTGGAGCCAGCTTTATGGGCTGGCACATCGATTCGAATCGATACCTTTGAATCCCAGGTAAAAGAGGCGCGAGGATTGAAAAGTGGACGTTGCCGCGTGAATGCGACCTGTTCCGCGTTTCAAAAGCACGCGCAATAATTCCAACGAAAAGCCCGCGAAGCGTCGGGGCAAAGTTAATTGAAATTAAACCGACAGAAGAGCTGATACTTTTGAACGGAAGCGGGAGGCATGGAGGCTGGGATGGAACGGCAAGGAACGCGCGCAGACACGCTGGTGACGGTGGCGCGCTGCTCTGTTTAACAATTTAGGGAAAGTTAATTGAAAGTAAAGTGGTCGTATGAATATACCAAAGGGGTGCTGTCTCTCTTCCTCTCTCTCTGTGCATGAAAAATACAGGCTTTCCTTGGAAGTCTAGCTCCCTGTGGAAACGAGAAGCAGGCCTTCCGGGATAATAAATGCCCAGCTGAGTCCTTCGAGGACTCTATCCATCGCCCACCCTCGCGTCTCTCGAGTCAAGTTTTCGAATATCTCTCGATGGGCAAAGTTTGAAAGTATTCACGGAGCAGTGTTCCATGAAAAGCGATGCCCATGGACATCTTCTCTGTGAATCGCTTATTAAGGTAATTCTTAAGCTTGCACTTAGTCTTCCTTTAAATGAATATCACTAGTAAGGAATGTATTAACCCTTATAGATGCTCCGTGTGGACTTTGTAAAATCGTATTTCAGCAGATTGCGCATGGAGCATTTGGCATCGAAGTTCATGCCGCGTTCTACACAATTACCAATACGTACCTCGCGAGTGTACTGTTGCTTCCATATTCTGGCACAGAATATCGGCACCTTAACCAGCTCGGTTAACTTTATTGCCCGGTTAACCATATCGGTCTATGGATTGTTTCGGTCGGCCAACCAGAACCGTAGGCAATAGCAACTGGCCCAACATGGTCATCTACTTTCTACAATTCCAGCGAGTCGATTGTAAAATCTATCTGTGGGCGATCGGTCATGCGTGGAATTGATGTCGTTACTTCGCTGTTTATTCAAGCATCACTCCACTATATCTCTACATCTTGGTTATCGAAATTCTTTTAGCCATACGCAATCGATAAGTCTCAATTAAACTGCAGTCCAAAGAAAAAGAAACTAAGTGAAAAACGTGGAATAAAATTTCTTCCATCGCTGTCTATAACCACCAGGGCCGTGTTTCGCGAATATATTTTCGTGCAAGGAATATTCCATGTTTGGAGCTTACTTAATTAATAACATTTCTCTTCTTTGTTAAATATAGCCTCATTACCGATACTGGTAATGATCAGAATGGTGTACTCATTTCACAGCAATCACTGTCGGAACATATATAATATATGACATTTCAGATTCTCTTAATGTTATTAATTACACAGTCAGGGGATGTGTTTTGCCCCATTAGGGTAAATCCGGGAGACGCGGTCGGGCCGGAGAGTTGGTCGTGTCGCTATATTTCAGAGTCTATACGTAAAAATGCATTAAAGTGCAGACCAATTACTTCTCTAGAAGCCAAATAGTTGAATGAATAGCGTTATTTCGCTTCCTTCTGTGGTTTTCTGGATTTATAGGCTATAAAAGGTAAATTGATGTTACATTTAACCTCTTTTGTCAAACAGCGGTTGTACAGAATCGTATTTAAAATGTACTTCTAAGTGTATTTTCCTTTAATGTTTGGAATAATAAGATAGTAGAGACATTGGGGAACAAAGCAGCCAAAGTATTTGGCCATATTAACTCTTCCTCTCAAAGTTAACGAGAAGACCATGTCTCGATGCAGAAAGGTGAGATGGTCGAGTTATGATTTTTTTATTATTTTTGTTTATTTTTTTATTTTTTATTATTATTTTATTATTATTTTGGTTTATTTAGTTTATTTATTCACTTTTGTATTCATTTGCCTTGCTAATCGCCAGTAGGTAATTCACTTTTCCTTTGATGTGTTCTTTACTTGTTTAGCGTAAACAAATTAAATATCAATGAATCCGTAGTTGTATTCACTCATAAATAATTTTGCTTTATCCTTTGTTAATTTTCCATGAATAATTATGTGAGGGGTCTCTGCCAACGACGAAAACCATTTCTCCCGGCACCTCGGGAGAGGTGGTCAGATGTCATGACTTCAGTTTTCAACCCGATTTACAGTAAATATTGTCTTAAAGCAAATATCGACCAGTTTTTCTGAAGCGGAATAAAATTCTGAACATATTACGTTTGTTCTGAGAAAATAAGTAATATCTATATTAGTTTTAATAGCCATTTTATATTAGGTCGACCGCGTGTCCCGGATTTACCCTATATTACACAGAATTTAATTTATACTTCAAACCAAGTTAAATTCCATTTATAATTGTACCAAAGACACAAGCACCGCATCAGATCGCGTTAAACGACGTTCACACGAACGACGCAGCATGCGTTTCATTGAAATGGCAGAGCACTTGTTAAGATCGTGGCGCCCAACACTTTCCCAGGCAAATTTTCTCCGAGAACCAGGCCTCGCGCGGTAGAACTTGGTTCCACAATTTCGCCGTACTTTCGACCGAACAATTTAGTGCAACCGAGGAAAATTCCTCGTGCCGTTGCTCGATCTTTCCAAGGAACAAACGAAAACGTCCCCGGCCCCGGCCCCGGCCCCACCCCCGTACAGTGACATTTCCATCGGTATCATCAAGTCCTCGTGTTTTCATTCGTTCCCCGTGGCTTGTTGTTTCGCGGAATGCACCACAGACGTCTGAACACGAATAATGAAAATTAAAGCACCTAGCCAGGCCAACCTGTTACCCGCCCCCCCTTCTCGTCTCCCCTTCACCGCCCCTGCCGCATTTCACGAGGTTCTCGCGTTATTTCCTTCGCGGACGGCAAAGTCATTATCGTCCTGGGCGTGCTTTATTTCCACTATTATTATTTGTTCCATCTGCTCTTGTAAAACAGCCCCTGGCCCTTCCGCTTCGCCTACCCCCCTGACCCTCCCTAGAACTCATTATAATCATATCAGCCTAGAATTTGCATCGAAATGTCAATTTGTATTCGGATCGATCCAGCCCTGATCCACCTCCTCTTCTTTTTCCCTCAATATCAGGCAGGGACGCGAAACTTTCTCCTCCTCAACCCCCTCAGGTGTCTGCTGGAATTAATCCACTCGGCGGTGTGTCTGCTTTGGAACTCGTTAATGAAATTCCGTCGATGCAGTAGGACGATGAAGATTTTCATATAACACTTTCTTCCCGTCCCACTATTCTTTCTTCTTTTTTTACTTCTCCCCGAGTCCTCTTCCACCCCCGGCGGAAGCAGCCCAGTCGAGCTGTAATTAAAGAATGTTCCTGATCCTTTCGTTGGGCGGCTGACGGGAAAATTCACCGATTATTCCGAAATAATTTGCCGGCGTTTCCAATTAGAACGGGTACCACATCGTCGAATTATTTCCCACGTTTCTTTTAATTGGGACCGGACTGTACGGGGTGTGCTGCGAACGGGACGCGTGGGCGTGCTTGCGGTCGATATTTTGGATAGAAATCGAGGGACGAATGTGTCCATTCGTGTTGGAGTATTAAGAAACGTTTATTGCAATTATTTGTAAATATTAAAATATGGCTCGTTTTCGGTACAATAGTTGTTTGTGGAAAAGTCGAAAACTTGTCCAGAAGAATTTCTCAGTACTACATAAAATCAAAGCTTGTAAATTCTAAGCTAATCGAACGATAAAATTGGAGGCTCGCAATGAACTATATCTAAATTTACAAAATTTACAATAGTTATTAAAAGCAGAGCGAATAATAGAATAGAACTATCTAAGCACCAGAATTTTTAATCGCGTATAAAAAATATATAAACTACCGTGAAATTGTGTGCAGTCCCCAATGACCTCTGCGGTCGACGCGGCTGTAAAACTAGAAACGTAAAAAACAGGGGAAAAAATAGAAAGAGTTGGAGGACCGTAAAATTTCGCCGAAAACTTTCCACAAATATGCGGCCATAAATATTTCAGCCCGAGTATCTCACGATGGTCCCGTTTATTTCTAATATTTCGTGAAAATTCCCGTCACGATCCTGGCCAGCTGCACTCGATACACTGGAACGACGAAACAAATGAAACGGGTTCGCGCCGCGGAAGGCTATTGGGCGGGCAAGATGCAAATATTAATCCGCGATATTTAGTCGGCGCGTGCCACGAATTATCGCTTTTGGGGTGGGAAAGGGGATAACGAGAGCAGACGAGCCGATGTTCCCAAATTTTCGTTGCTGGGATATCGTGTGCGGCGGACGAACTGTTTACCAATGAAGAGATTTTCGCGTCGAACCGGTGCTTTGCAGTTTCGACACGTTGGCCAGTTGCGACGCGATCTGACGTTCGAGTTCCGTTGCTGAAATCTTGGGCGAGATTTCTCGAGGATCGAAGGAATCGTCGAGGGGCGGGAATAAGGGGAAGAGGGAGGAAGAAGAGCGAGGGAAGAGGCATGTCCTGATTGTACATAGAGTCGAGAGGCTATCTGATTGATTGGTACGATTGTAGTTGTCTGGAAGATTCTCCTGCATGCTCGGGAGGGTCTGTTGTGCACGTTGATCCTCTCGACAGATCCTCGAAACGTCTGAATATCATTAGGATTCCTGGAGGTACGTGGTAAAATGTTGAGTTGCCGCAGCAACTCCCGCGGATTTCTTCCCGCAGTGATTGATATTCACTTCTGTGTAAGCAAGAGTGGTTCAGCTGTTTGTGTTGTACATGTCATTATGGCTTTACACCTTTATCCCACGTGAACGGTACTTTGGATATAATCAGAGTAATGTATAAAAAGTGACGGAAGTAAAAAGATCGTAAGAGGACATGTGTCTCGTGTGAGAAAATCAGTGTCAGACTCTGCAAACAGTCTTCACGAGACATCGTTTATTGAGACATCGTTTGCTGAGATTTCCCTGCGAAGCACCAACTTGTCACTGGCTTATTATTTTTAATAAACCAATACAGAAGCTGCTTCGGGACGTTCGATTTATCGATGAACGACTTCCTTCCCATCGACCCTGACAAGACGCGTGGCGTTTCCTCCTTTGAATATACCACCTTCAACTGGATATAAAACAGTGAACGTAAGAATTGTTAATTTTATACTACTTTTAAACGTTTCCTCCCGACATAGTCGCAATTTCCATGGCGCGTGCCATCCATTCCAAAGCGCGCAGCGTATCTACCCGGTCCTCCCACGAAACTGCGTTTTCTGGAACGAAACTGAAGACCCGGGGATTGTCTGCATGGGGAACAAGGTGGTTCGATGATTTATAAGATGGTCGCCGCGCCGCTTAGGAATCCCGTGACTCACGTTCCGAGCATTGAAATGTACGTCATGGGACAGCGCGTTTGCGGGAAAATCGAGTGGAAAAGAGGCGTGTCAGAGGAAATCTTGCTTAAACAGCTTTGTGATTGATTGACTCCCTCAGTTTCGTTCCGTACAATGACCTCAACAATTGCTTCTTCATCCTTCTCCTCAGTTGAACGTCCGTCGAGTTAGATGTAGGGAACTGGCTCCTGGGAACGAGATCAAGCAATTAGACAGAGTTAATTGTTAAGTGCATGTGCAGCGATGACCTGTGCAGATCGCTGCTTGGACCTTAACCGGTTAACTGTCAATGTATTATATATGATCAAACAAAAATCTGGCCAATTCTGTCAATGTATCATATATGATCAAATGGAATAACTTTTTTGTTTTTCAACCGATTTGAATGAAACTTGGCATGTAATGGTTTTTGGGGTCGCTGAATCTGAATTTGGCATTGGAATTGTAAAATTCAATATAGCAGACTCAATATGGCCGAACCAAAATGACTAGCGAATTGTTGGGATTTGTATAAATTATTCATACTGTATTCTATTTCATAAGTAAACTCTTACTCCCGTAGTTAGCTGGTGAAAATTTCACGACCCCAGAGTCTACCGACGAGGAGGTTACGGAAAGATTTTACACTCCACTTTTTTATTTTGTTTTTTTGTTTTACTTTTTTGCATTATTTTATATATTTTTTTATTTTTATTTAGTTTTTTATTAGGTATAAAATTATTCCAAACTTTTTCGTAGAAAATAAAAAAACTAAAAAATTAAACCCCTAAACCCTTATTTTTCAGGGGTTGGGGGTGGAATTGAAAAAAGTAGCTGCTGCAATCGAATTATAGACAAGAAAACTTCACAAATAAAAAAATTTTAAATAAAAAAGGGTTTAGTAAAGAATTGACAAACTCACCCCTAAATTCTATTTTTTTAGGGGTTGGGGGTGTCAGATGAAAAAAATTACCCCCGGAATCGGTTCAGCGACTCAAAAAACCCCTGTATACCAAATTTTGTGTGATTCACTTAATTATTCGATGGTACCAGTTTGGGCCCGAATAATGAAAAGGACCGTGCCAGTTAACCGGTTAATAAACGATTCGTTGACTCGGGTTGCGCGTGGATTTGTATTCAAATCGCGCGCGCTGGTTGGCTTGTAGACGGAAATTCGGAATGAGACGCTTGCTTCCATGGGCACTCGCGAATATATCGTATGATTAATGAACTTGTAAAGTAACTTTCTGTGGAGATCATTTATTCCTTCGAGTAGCTTTTTATTATTCCACATCAATTTAGTAAATGTATGCACGGGTACCTTAATTACGCTTTTACTTCCCTATTATTTCAACACGATTGACGGCCACCTTCACCACTCGCAATGTAATTGCGAAGCCAATTCTCGCCCATCCTTCCCATCGAACGATCGTTCTGCTCGCCGCAGCTGTCGTCCCATCAAAAATTCCTCCCCCGCGCGAAGATCTGCCCCAGGGAAGACAAACGTACCGACCAAACAGAAAGGGGAAACAAAGAGCACGCGAGATAGTGCAAAGCGCCAGGAAGCGGGGCGATTCGATTGGCTGGCACGATCCTGGCGGTGTTCGAGATTCCCTCCCATTTTCTTTCGTTCACCGTTTGCTGTTGCTGGCAGAATAAGATGCGTTCGACCAGCGCGAGGAAGAAGGAGCGGGTCGGGTAAGTGCAGCAGCCAATCATTAGGCGACTCCGTGAAAGTCCTCGGGAGTGTTGTTATCTCTCGGGGCTCGTCGATTCCGTCGTTATCGCTCCGCTTCCCTTGATGGACGGCCCTTTCGATAAATCTGAAGTAGCTAGGACGTCATGTCGATTCCGCCAGCAACTGATCGCAATTCCCCGACTCTGTTATCCGCGCTCTAGCTGTTTCTCGGTCGTATCACGTTCTTTTATCAGCCACCACTCGATCGGACGTAATACTAACGTGGAGACAATCTCTCGATACTCGGGTGCTTCCGGTAGCTACGGCCCTGTGGAACCTACCCCTCTCTTTTATTTGAAAGTTTGTTCTCGGTTTCTTAGTAGGTATAATTAGTATAACCACAGTCAAGTTTGAGTAAGAATCTTACAAATCCCCGATTTCTAGTAACACAACTAATTCTTCATAGTTAGCGATGTGCGATAGTGATGGAATTCACAGTTTCGATTAATTGGCGTTAAAAATTTTGCAGAAACTTGATACCTACCTACTTAGTACATTTCTTCTTGTTTTTTTTTTTTTTTTTTGGCAATTTCCGAACATTAATTATTAACGCCGATATTGGCCCTTAAATTGTTGAACTCAACCACAGATTAATTCCTCGATGTTTAAGTAATGAATATCCATTGGTCCTCCCCGTATACTCCATAGATTTATTCCTCGAGATTTAAGTAATGAATTCCCATTGATACTCCCCGAATACTGTCTAAGCTACAAGTAAATGAACCTCAGATGGAGGAATGTCGCTTCTTAAGCAGGGGCTGCAGCCCCCGCATTGCCTTTCGTTGGATTTTCGTCCGATAGCTGGCGGAGTCGTTTCGAGCAGCTGGAATTGTCGTTCGAATGGCAGTGACGGTTTTCCAGGAGGAATTGTGACAGTGCATTCCATCCTGCGTTTGACGTACAATCGCGAGGGGCCATTTGTACGTATTTACGGTCGGGATTCAGCGACTTAGTTAATTGGCTACGTAGATCGCGGCCCAGATGCGTTCCCATCGGCGACCCCGATTCCCCTGGGATCAATTAGACGTCTGTTGAATGTGACTGGAACTGCGGGGCCTCCTACAGGCATCGATCGTTCGACCGATAGGTGGTGCGATCGATTTCCTTTAAACGATTGATCGCTGGCGGTCTCAGACGATGTAATCTGTCATGTCCAAGCCCGGTTTTGGGTATATGCGTGATTTGTGCGAATTCCACAGGACCACTTTAACGGAATAGCCCTGAGACACATGAATAGTCACTCAGAAATTTGTTCACGAAAGACTGCCAATTTACTTCGACCGTATTACACGTGCAGTCTTATTTTTCATAGGAAAATCACGGATTTTTTTAACTTTAAAAAGTAAAAGCAAGATTGTGTATTTCACAATTATTTATAGCAAACCTGAAAGTCACATTAACTATTATATTTTAAGACTGAATATTTTTTATCGAAATTAGAATATGGGGAGTATTTTAGTTATACTCGTGTAAAATGCTTTCGATTGATTTGGATTCTGTTTTCGGTTGTTATATTCCGATTCTACATGCGGGGTGGATAGATTGTATCGTTTTAACTGTAAGATATTACGACTGGGCTGCTTTCCAATCGATATAATTGAGGTGCAATGGTACTTGTGGATAGCACGTATCACTGGCAAAATTTCTTTGCTAACGATATACGAGCACACTGTCTGTTTTTTTGCATTTATTTTCAACGAACTTGGCTCAATATCCCTTGCTTGTCCACATTCTATCACCTTCTCTGATTCCAATTTTCTAAATCATATTTGCATTATATTATAATTTCTTTATCACATTCTTCACGCCCTCGGGAGGTGCACCGTCATTTTTCGAGAGCCCGAATGAAACGAATAAAAAAGTTGTTCATTGCTCTCTCTCGATACTTTATAATGTACCGTAAAATGGGGGAACATTGGCAGAAGGGGATAACATTGGCACATGCCGGGGCTACATTGGCACCTATACGCATGAAAATATATAGTCGCATTCGAGATCGAGATTTTAGGTATTCAATTGTTTCAACGTTTGCGGTTAGATATCCAATAATCGCCTGTCAAATAGATAACTTTGTTACGTTATACATTATATTATTAATAACATTAGATCGCAATAATGCCTAGAACTTATACAGCGACTACTGGGAAGACGATAATGTTTGCAAAATATGTTTATGTAAATGGGAAACATATAAAGGCACCCTGACTGGGTGCAATGCATAACGTGTCGTCAGTGGGTCTGCGGAACTTGTAATCGAGGAACCGAAACAATTTCTTATGAATGTCCAGTCTGTCTGGATGACGATTAGATTTTTTTGTTAAGATGTAAAAAATAAAATAAAATAAACAAATTTAAGTGTCAATGTATCTAAAGGTTGGAACCGACAGGTCCAGTAATTTAGTCGAGTAGCGAGTAATTAAGTAATTTACGATTGTTTTACTAAGCTACTCGACTAAATTTTAATATCCACACACGAAAAATGATTAAATTATTTGCTAATCGACTAAACTACTGGACGTGTCTGAACCAGTCTTAACTGACTTCAGAGTAGTAAAACTTAACCTGTTACTGCTATTTATATGATGTGCCAATGTTACCCCGTACCGGCTGGTATTTAACATGTATTAAAGAAGAAAATGACAAAAATTTTATGCATTTTAACACTTGTAGTACAATCACGAAACATGCAATGTTATGATAGGATACTTAAAGCAACTGTAAACATTTTAATTTTTACATTATATAACAAAATGTATCAAAAACCTGCCAATGTTCCCCCATTTTACGGTATTCATGAATGTATCATTTTCGACGTCCAACTCGCGTCGCTTTTACGTCCCGATGGCTCCATCGTCAGGCAATATGCGTAGCCAGAAATCCCAGGTTCCTGGTCCATAATCCACGGGGTCTTATAGCAAATCCTGGCCTTGTCGAAAAGGAAGGGAAAACGGCTGGAAATCCGAAGGTGTCTTCGCCGGCAGCCGGCCAACATGCAAATCCTTCGCGCTGAAATTCTCAGTTTATCCATATTAATGCTCCTAATTAAGCCGCAGATAGGTTCCTTCACACTTTCTGCGCTTCTTGTTTCCCGTGGCGTTGATAAATTGGCGAAACTCAGCGCCCGTAAGTCTTGGACCAGGAATTAAATAATATCTCATTGAAACGCGGAAATAGGCACTTCATGGGAGTTTTAAAAATATTTTCTACTTTCTCAACGAGCTTCTAGCTAAAACCTCGACATTTTAAACTTCCCTACCTACTAAAAGACAAAGCAATAACGCGTAACTTTCTGCATCTAAACATCCCCCACATAAAAATCACGTTAAAGAAATGCAATAAAATGAGTTTACTAATCGATTTCTTATTCTCCAGAAACCTGACAGCCAAAAGCAGTTGCCCATTTGCGTACCTCTATCCTTATTAGCCGCGAAATCACGATTGCTCAATTCGACACGTCGCACTGGTCCCGCGGATTTGTTCGCGCTGCTTCATCAGCCGTTATAATTGCCACGCTAATTAATTACAGCAAGTTCGCGCGCCGGGCTGAATATCCGGCTGGCGAATGGCACACGGATGCCGATACATAATATACACGTGTTTACACAGTTCCTCGCGGACGTCATCGTGGAGATGCGCCTGCACAAGGCAATTAATGCCATTTACCCTCATTAGCGCGCCGAAATTCTATAAATTTAATTAACGCACCGATGACAATTAGCACCCACGACGCCCTTCGAATCGTCACGAAATTTGCCTCCGCGGATCGATCAACCTGTTCTCGCTCTTCTGTTCCAGCCACCTTCGCGGGCGCGCGTGCAGGGACGAGGAAGCGAATCGGTTTGCTGACTGCGAGTAAGTTTCACTGTTACCTTCCCTTTCACCCTCGGCGATCTCTCGCTGGCGTAAAACTAACGGCGTTGTTTACGAATTCTCGCGCACACCTCCCCGCTAATTGGGAATATTTCACGCGGCCATGGGAACCGTTTATTTCACCGTTTGCTCATCAATAACGGGGATCCTGATCACGTAACATCGTATCGCCCGGGGCAGATTAAAGTATCAGGGTGTGCTTTTACGTCCCTCGGGATGAATGGCTCCTGGAATGTTTTCGAATTGGACTGGTCTTCTTCTATTCATCTCTGGAGTGCTCCGTGCTTCGTTATTAATGGGTAACGTGAGAAAAGTGGGAAAAGGAAAGGAAATGGATGTGTTCAGGGTGACTTAGGAACGAGGGGGTAGTCGACGGTTTCGTAATTAGGAAGAAAACGAGATATGAGAAGTACTATATACTTTTCCAGCCACTCTCTACTTTCTCACGCTTCAAGATGAAAATTCAATCTCCGCGGTCTGTGAACAGAGCTAATAGAAGTCTTAGCACACCATTTCCTCTTATACTTCGAAATAATAACGACTTCGTTACATCACCAATTACAGTTAATCAAGTGATGAATGAGCGAGGTTCAGCATTCCTTCTGTTTTAAAACATAACACTATAAACATAACGACAGACTTGAAGTTACCGTAGGGACATACGAATCTAGGTGAAGCGGACAAGAAGTATAAGAAAGTTAAGGAAAGTGGGTAAAAGAGGAGGGGCATGCCAATGAACGAATTTCCAAGGGAATAGAATTATAATAGGAGGAAGATACATAGGGGTAGGATGCCGTAAATTTAACCATACAATGGACTGGCACAGACAAATGAAGCCATAGCCCAGTGCATTACTGGCACGAAGAGAATTGTTTCCGCATAACGAGTGATAGGTCGTAATCGCGTGTCCCTATTTCCGAATCGTCAATGCCCCCGCTATCAAATCCCTCAAACAAGCACCCACTAAATTACCTCCAGCACACGCAATCCTCAACTCGAAGGCAACATCTTCCCCTCGGCTCGCACAATGGAGCGCAATAGGGCCAAGTCCCCAGGTGAGGCGACGCGTCGTTTCGGCGGATCGAGGAGGAGCGAGGGCTCTGAAAAATTCACCCTGAAATTCCTCAAGTGGCAGGGCGCGCGTGCTGCTTCGTAAAGCCGGCTCCCCCGCAGCTGGATACGTTTCTCGCGCAAATGAAGGAAACGAAAACGTTTATCCCCGGGGGATTCGCTGAGCCGCGGGCTCGTTTGAGATGCGGCGCGCGAGCAATTTGAAGTGGTATCTGTGAGTCGCGGGGGCCAGACCTGTGCTCACATTCTGATGTTCGCGAGCACGCCCAGCTCTGCCGCACGAGGCAACCACTTTTATCCATGTATGCATGCCCTGGGACACGTCGAGGGCGGGATTTTATAAGAGATTTTATCCATTCCAAGTGAATTCCAGCGCCAAAGGGCGCAGAGCCGACCGAGGCGTTTCATAGTTCGCCGTCCATCGCCGGCCTTGTTGCTCGGGGAGCTTTCGAGGGCCGTGCGTTCTGTTCAGCCATCTAGCGACTGGTTAATCGTAACGTTAGACGAATGTCCCTCGAATCGCTTCGAGCGCGTGCGGGGTGGAAGGACGAGGGGCCCTGATTTTATTGGATTATGGGGGTAGATTCCAGAGGGTGTATTTCTGCGAACGAGTGCTTGTGCCTTCTGTGGAAAAGTTCGTTCGCTCACTGTTAGGTAATGTTAGGTGTACGGAGATTCCTTTCTTTTTACTACACCCACTTGTACTTTTACCAGAATAGTGGCAGAAGGTCGTAGATAGTCAAGGAGCATACCTAGTTCGATTAAAGAGATATGTAATATGGTTCGAATGGGTTCCACACTTTCGTTTGATGCCGGCTGCTGTTCGTACTTTCGGGCCAGGAGCTTGGATTTCATTTTATCAGATTTCAGTTTTTTTACAATGATTCCTTGGAAGGTGTTGCAGGCGTGGGACGATTTAGCTTTACATTTAATTTACATCTTTTCGAGACTTATAGTTCGAGGTATATTTAATTTTCACACTTTTTGGTGTTTGTGATTATAATTTCAGAGGTATCGACAAAGATTCCCTTCATAATTCATCCACGTAAATATCGAATCACTTACATCTCGGAAAATTGATTCAGATAACAATCAATCCTAATCTAAATTGGATCGTCACGTATATATAAAGGTCGCGACGGTATTTTGTTTCAATATCACGCCACGTACATCTATTTCTTGCACGTCGTTTCAGGGTTGTTTCGATTTAATGGGATGTCCGCGTTCGTACGCCGCATGCTTGATTTATACTACTTGGAATGGGCCATAAACCTGTCCAACGGCCCTGTCCCAGACCCTAAGCCGTGGTACGGTGAATCAGTTTTACGTTTGACATTCTTAATCGCACAGTTCTTTTGCCATTCAACTGACACGGAGTTTCCGAATCTGATTTTTAAATATTGGTTTTTCTAATTCTAACGTCAGAGGATCATTTATTAAATCAGAATTTTCAAAGGCTAAAGAAAACAAATAAACACTATAGGTACACGAAAAACAATAAAAATTGAATACATCATCTGTAATTGACATTAATCTTCCCATTTTTTAAAATTCGTGGAAAAAGGTAGTGTCTCCTACGTATTTACTTCAATCTTTGCTAAACAAATTCTATCTTTACCAACTGAATACACCCACTTCCTTTCATTCAACAAGCCGCAGTAGATGGTCGTTTCGGGACGCCTCCATCAGCTGTACGTAACTTTTAAGAACCAGATTTCCAGAGTTTCCGTCAGACTGTTTTGCTTCACCGGATCTCCGAGGAAGCCACTTAATTGCCGTTTCATTAGTGTTTCATTTCGCGGGTGCAGTCGCAGAGGGTCCGTGGGCTGCTTAAGTCCCGCGTTAACGAGAAAAGAATTCCGGACGAATCGTAATCCGTGCCCCGTAACTCCCAGGGGGGGAAAAGGGATTCCACGGTGGTGCAAGGTCCGCGACAGCGGGCGGGGAGCGGGGGCGATGTAATTGTGTAGAGGGTTGGACGTGGCAGGTTGTAACTGTAAACGGGTTGTGTCGAGTAAAAGAGTACCGCGGGGAAACTTTTAAGTAGTTCGTGGCAAGTTTCGCAATCGATACTGCCGTCGGAAACCGGGCGAAGATGTTCCCTCCCCCCCCCAGGGCCACCTATCGCTCCCCCAACGCCTGAATATAACTCTATCCGCGACTGTTTATCGTCGTTTCGGCTAATATAGTCGCGAGTTTGCTCTAGCGTTCGTTACAACTTTAAACTTGCTGCTGAATCCCGCGTCGACTCAACTCTGCCTTTTAGCTTCGCCTCCCTCTGGCCTCGTCACGCGAGATTTATATTGTTTGGGAAAAATTCTCCCCCCGTTAATTTCACCGTTCACGTCCGACCTAGTTTCCCGTTCGCTCTTTTCTTTCATCCACTTCTGATTCTATTCCGTAAACGCTGACTTCGATCGAGAACGGAAGCTTGGGGATGAAAGGGACGGTGCATGTTTCGGGGGTTGTAGGAGTTCGATAACATAGGGGAATCGAATGCATTCGATAATTCGTCGGAACATCGGATTTCGTTGGAATTTCTTAAGCAGCAGAGAATCAGTAAATTGTTGCTTGAGCAGAGGAGAGGGGTAAGGGAATTCTGTGACGCAGGACTGTAACGCACCCTTTGTGTCAGCAACGGCGATTCTCAATTGCGAACCGTCACGCGGTGTCTTTTCATCGTGAAGTGCAGTTTCACGCAAGATTAAAAAAAAGCGCGCAAGTTTTGCATGCACGACTGATACGTGACGCGACTCTCGTTCTTTGAATTTCCGTGCCGCGACGTCGCGACGGCACGTTGTATGCAAATTTCGCGAACAAGAACGGCGAACGTTACAAAGGGACCGGCAAATTAAATATCGCGACGCGGGGTTAGCGAGGAACCCAGCGAAATATTAAACACTCGCGACCGTCGACGGAAAAACTGTTCGGGCACGTGGCGGCTGTTATTGGCGATACACAGTTGGGCAGCTCAAGTTTCAAGATTGAGTTCGTTATCCATAGGAACGTAGAAATAGGTAAATAAGGAACGTTCTGAAGACGAGTAAGTTTGATTCGGAGAATTTTATTCGTCGAGATTAGTTGAAGCCTCACACCGTAGGATTAGTGAAACAATTTCCGGTGAAATAACTGTTGAAGAGTTTAATACGTTCTCGCAGAATTTTCCCACGAAACTAGCAGAAATTACGAGTAACTCCAGCGACCCGAATTCCCTCCATTGGTGGGTAGAATGAAATCTTGCAATCCTCCGGATCCCCGTCTCATTTTTCGCGATTAGAGGCGAAGAACAATGCGGAGGGCGCAAAAGATTCATTTAAAGGCTGGTGTTTGCTCGAGGAGCGCGCTTCGGCGTCTTTAAAATCCGCGCAAACAAGGGGCGAGCGTCAGAGTGCTTTAAGCCCGAGGAATCGCGGGGAACCGAATGCGCTCGTATAAATTCGGTTGCTCCGCGGCGGAGCCCGCGAATTCCCCGGTCTCCCTCGACTTATTAGATCGCATTTCATCTGCAGTAAAACGCCGCGGAACTTAAAGGCGCGAGGGAAGTTTCGCCGACGACCGAACACGCTTCCGCTTAAATGATGCTCCGCCGGTGCACGCACGTGAAACCACTGTTGAACAGAGGCCCCGTAAGCCCCATATACAACCCCCGAATCTCCCCGAAGGTTCGCCGCAGCAACGGCGTAAATGGGGTGAGGTATTACGCTCCCCTAGCGCGCAAGGAACCAGAGATAGAGGCAGGTATTTGCATCGTGAAATTCACGCACCATCGTCTTAGGAATTTCTGTCGGGGTTTGACGACGGGGTGGAAAGTATCGACTTTCTGGGAGGGCAGTCAAACGCGTAGGGCGTTTGCTGATTTTAATCGAATATCAGGCATGATCGAAGGGGGATAAGTGGCCTCGTGAAAGAAACTCTGAGCGGTGATTAGAGAAATTTGCACGTACAGTGGAATATACAGTGTCTGAATTAATAGGGCGATGTGATTTCTCGGATAGTAAAACGCTCGCAATCAGTCTTCGCATGCTCATATTTCTTTATATGAAAAATAATAATACAGGTAGCAATAGCAAAATTGGAAAGTAACATAAATGTTACAATTTCCTTAAGGGGGGACTCTACCTTGTTGGGCGAAAAGTCGATGAATTTGGTGAATTTTTTGTACAAAAACGGTTTGACAAATTAATTTGCGGTTTGACAGGCTGTTTTATTGTATCTTCAGCTCTTGTTATAAATTTTTATGTGACGCTAAAAAAAAGATGTGGCTGATACAGAGCGCTGACTTGAGGCGTTGGAAAAAAATCGGGTGGTCCTGGCGTTAACGAAATATACTCGAAGGATAATCTGAAACACAAAAACGAAAGAGATTCTTAATCTGTATGAATGTGGCTATCGATGGTAGTAGATTCATTAAGATAAACAAAGAAATGTTAAAATGGCAGGCTTCTGAATATGACGAATCGAATTTTTCTCAAAAATCGGCAAAACATCATTAAGTAAAATTAGGAACGTATACAATACGGCAATAAATCTACTACCATAGATAGACAGACGCTTGCTCAACATGCATGTAAAATTTCAAGTTGTTTGCTTCATTGGTTGTCGAGATTTCTTCAACGCCAGGTCGAAAAATGTAGTTTCGAGAAAATCGAGTTTAAAAGTTCATATTATGTATAAGGATAGAAATTGACTACTTACCATTATTTAAGCTATTCCAGGGCCATAAAGGACTTTGCAGAGTGTATACACAAGACTCATATCTTTCCGAAAAAGCAAAAAAAAAAAATGCAATTTTTCGGTCCAACAAGGTAGAGTCCCCCCTTAATCCTAACCCGGCCCCAACTACAATTTTTTTTTCATCTTGAGTTTCGTTGAATACCATTCTTCTCGTGGAATTTGAGACCCCAGATTTCTCCAAACGCTGGCACCGACAAGTTCATCACCAACTGGTACAGCTCCTCAAGAAAGGACCCCAACTCATCGAGCCCTCAACCCCACTTCTCTCAGAACTCGTCCTTACACCAAACAACTTCACTCCACTCCCCACTTACCTTCCCACAAAGAACCATCCTTCCATGCTAACCCTGAATTCAATCACACTCCCTCTAAAACGTATCGCAATAAAACACGCTCCCCTTCGCACTTTCTCCGTCACACCGAGAATTTCCCGATTGTCCCCGACGTTACCTACCATAGAGCCTCGACGCCACCATGTTTATTTATCCAGGGCCGAGCACCTCTCGCTCCCCGTTGAATATCGCCAGCCGTACGCCCACGTCGGCCTTAATCTCGTGAAAGTTCGTCGCGTAGGATGCACCCTCTTTATCTCGGTCGAAAGGAGCCGGCGGAACATCCTCCTCGCCCCCCCTCCCTTCTCTCCCTCGCGAACCTTGCTGTCGCCCGTGTCCTCGTGGCGCAGCTGATGGAATTGCACATGCACCCAATCAGGCTGCAGGCGCGGCCGTGCACGATATTCGGCGAACTATTCGGCAAACAGCGGCCCTGGGCTGAATGGCAAATTGCACGAGTATACAGGTCTGTCTCGCGATAATGGCTCCGCAGTGGAACGTGACTGTTACGTATGAAAAACAGCATGCAAATGCAGGTGGGCAGGGCTCCTGGAGCGAGCGTCCTGTCCACTGAATCTGTGAATTTAATTAACGAGGATACTAGGGTGCTGGGGGGGGGGGGGTGGGAAAGGAACAGAAGGATTTCCATGAGTCAGGATCGCTTGTTCCGAGCGTCGCCTTTATGGAATGTTTTCGCGAGAGCGTCTGGAAGAAGCGAGAAAAGGGACCCCTTTTCCTGTCTATTCGCTCGGTTTGATGGCATTAAGGCATTTTGGCTTGTTTACGGCCACGGACTGCAGGTAAAATGGGGGAAGAAATTGGACCGTGGCGACGTGGTTAGTGGTGGTTTACTGGGTCGCTTTGTGGATTTCTTATGGCTGAGCTGGCAATGGGAGCTGTGCTTGATACTTGAGGACGCTTCTGTTTGATGAAACTTTGCCGGCGAATCGGCAGGATTGTAATGCTTAATTTCGAAAGAAAATGTCTGTTCCTAAACTCTGTATGCATTCTTCGCATTCTCGTGGGTGAGTAGTTTGAACAGGGGTTTCCTTGTGACATTACAAGGCTTCGAGGAGACCTCTTTATCGTGCCTAAATATGTAATCTTGCTCCATATTCTCGACTGATTCTTGCACGTGGAATCTGTCTGACTTGCACCCTCTGTCACTCACGCGCCCTCCATTGTTCGTCTTTTAAGCAGAGATGGGCAAAAGTTTATCTAAATAAAAATCTCAAATAACGAACAAGAGATAAATAATTTTTATTCGTTATTCGAGGCTCGAATAATCGAAGTTATCTTTTATAGGAGACGGAAAAAGGAAAGCCACGGGCGCCGGGAATCGAACCCGGGCCGCCCACGTGCTGATCAGCAGCGTTAGCCACACCGGCTACGCCGACTCTCCTGGCTTCCTATCTTCCGAACTCCTCATAAATGCACGCCACCTATGTGCTAATGTCACACACTAGGCCGTTGCCTAAATGCCGGTATGCCTACTACACTTTATTCGAAGAAAGAAGAAGTTATCTTTATTCGGCGCCTCGAATAAACACGCTCGACGCTGACGAAAGTTATTCGTGGCTTTATTCGAAGGGTTCGAAAAGATAAATGCTACGGATGAAAAATTTATTCGACGCATTTATTCGAATAAAACCTTCGAATAAAAACTATCGTTATTCGTCGAATAAATTTTCATCGTATAAAAAAATTATCTTCATTCTTCGAATAAATTCCCATCGAATAAAAAAATTATCTTTATTCGTCGAATAAATTCTCATCCAATAAAGTTATTTATTCGTTGCTCTTCGAATAAAGATAATTTCGATTAATCGAGCCTCGAATAACGATTAAAGATAAAGTTTCATTTATTCGATCGTTATTTAAATAATTTTTTATCTAGATAATGCCCAACTCTGCTTTTAAGTCAGTCCTCCAAAACACACACAATATCCCCCACAATTCCACGAAACACTTGCAAAGTGCACCCCCAGGCACCCTCCCAACGAGACGTCACCGACTACAGCTGAAAACCAGACACAAACAGTGGAAAATTAAAAGCAGGGCTGGAGATACTTCTAGCTGGCATGTTTTCATTCAGCTTCGGCGAACGTCGAACGTTCACGCGCGCCGCTTTGAACTGTTTCGCCCGGCGATATTTAATTCCACCCCCGGAACCTTTGTGAGCTTCATCTCTCGCTGAATTTCCATATAGACGCCGCGGAGAAGGGAGTAGGCGGGGAGGGACGGAGTACTTTAAACACAGGCACGGAATGCAAATGCATTTTTGCAGGTTTCTCGCCGGCGAAGCGACAAAATGTCTTCCCCGTTCCGTGGCGCGTTCGCTCGTCAAGCCGCGAACGATCCACGCGTGATTTCGTTGCATCGTGGAATTACGATCTGCCCGCTGGATCGATTTACGAGGGGCGCCAATGATTCCGAAACGAGGCCGTAAACGCGATCCTTCTTCCGCACCCCCGCTGAAACTTTATTACACAGTGCTTTAGTTCGTCTCAATAAACTGTTAAACGTAGGGGCGCGGTGTGCACGGGGTGCAATGTCCCCATTTTGTTGCCTCACCTGCACCTCGTAACGATTATGTATTTATCGGCGAGGGGCCTCTGTTTCGCAAGTGTGAAACAACGTGTTGAAGTTTTTTCGGTATCGATCAGCTGCTTTTGGTTTATAGTTGATGATGTGAAGTCGATGAATATGTTGGATGAGACAGCTCGATATTGACGTTTGGTGTTTGTTTAGCGATTCGAGGATAGGGTAAATCCGGGAGACGCGGTCGACCTAATATAAAATGACTATTAAAACTAATATAGATATTACTTATTTTATCAGAACAAACCTAATATGTTCAGAATTTTATGCCGATTCAGAAAACTGGTCGATATTTGCATTAAGACAATATTTACTGTAAATCGGGTTGAAAACTGAAGTCATGACATCTGACCACCTCTCCCGGGAGAAATGGTTTTCGTCGTTGGCAGAGACCACTCACATAATTATTCATGGAAAATTAACAAAGGATAAAGCAAAATTATTTATGAGTGAATACAACTACGGATTTATTGATATTTAATTTGTTTACGCTAAACAAGTAAAGAACACATCAAAGAAAAAGTGAATTACCTACTGGCGATTAGCAAGGCAAATGAATACAAAAGTGAATAAATAAACTAAATAAACAAAAATAATAATAAAAAAAAAAAAAAAAATAAATAAACAAAAATAATAAAAAAATCATAACTCGACCATCTCACCTTTCTGCAACGAGACATGGTCTTCTCGTTAGCTTTGAGAGGAAGAGTTAATATGGCCAAATACTTTGGCTGCATTGTCCCTCAATATCTCTACTATCTTATTATTCCAAACATTAAAGGAAAATAAACTTAGAAGTATATTTTAAATACGATTCTGTACAACCGCTGTTTGACAAAAGAGGTTAAATGTAACATCAATTTACCTTTTATAGCCTATAAATCCAGAAAAACACAGAAGGAAGCGAAATAACGCTATTCATTCAACTATTTGGCTTCTAGGGAAGTAATTGGTCTGCACTTTAATGCATTTTTACGTATAGACTCTGAAATATAGCGACACGACCAACTTTCCGGCCCGACCGCGTCTCCCGGATTTACCCTATAAAATAATTCATCGAGATTACTAGGAGACTGTTACATTTGGGACACCATAAACAATGCCCAATTCTGCTTATTATCTTTGCGCATGCTTGTAACAAGGAATAATTTTCTTAATTTCCGTTCGCAAAAGGCTCGTGTTTGAGAGAAACTTGTGTTGTCCACGTTCCCAATGAATCAGGAAATAAATCATCGTGAATGAACAGCCAGACGGATAATGGCGGGCAGAAAAAGAGGACCATGGAAGTTGCTGCTGCATCACCGTCTCCATAATTCACCTTCGATTCATCAAAATTACCTCGTAACTTTATCTTCACTTCGAAAAGGCGACCGTCCCTTTGCTTCCAGGTCTTCCCTTTATTTTCTCTACGTTTTATGAATATAAAGCATCGCTTCATTCCAAGAAAATTCATCGCTATTTCTACACTCGAATTATACTTACTCGAAATTCTAATTTCTAAGAAATCTCAAGTATCCTCCACTAATTATACCATACTTTCTAAATTTCTGAAATTCTCGTGCACTCAAATTTTCCATTTCTTCAATAAAATTTGCCATTATCTTTTCCTCTATCAAAATATATAAGGCGTTATCATGACAAATGAAAATAAACATAATTTATCCTTCGTTTTCTAAGATTCCACCTTAATTTCACAATCACTACCAAAACATCAATAGTGTCTACGATCGTTGTTTGTTACGGTTTGAAATTCCCTTCAGGAAATTCAGACTGTTCAATCTATTATTCGGCTAAAACTTCTCAAAATTACTTGAGAACTTCGTCCATCGTCTGCGAATGTAGGCTCTGCTTCAGGCTTTGGATTTATTGTTCCTTTGATACGATTTGAAGTTGCCTTCCTCAGTGGGATTCAAACGGGGGTATTATTATGCCCACTAACAAGCTGGTACGCCTTGTTTCGATGCAGCGAGATGGACGTGCGTGTTTGCATAACAATCAGACGTTTCTGAGCGTATTCCCCTCTAGAGCGTGTCTCGAAATGCCTCGAGGTTCCTTTCGAAAGCGCAGGTCGGAAACGTGGAATGCAACATTCTTGCACGAGCCTTCGTTTGCGAGAGAATCGATTTTGTAAATGTATGGGGTGCACACGTGTGCTTGACTAAGGCACGAATTTATGGATTCCTCTGCGCATTTCCGCAGGATGTCACCAAATACGCGATGCAACCTGAAAGAAGGCAGTTCCTATTGGAGGAACAAATTGAACAGTGGGAAATAAAGTTTGCTCCATGGGAGACTTCGCTTTCGAGGGAATCGATTTTGGAACTGGTTGATGAGGATATATTTTAAAGAATCATACCAATTCTCTATGAATCTCCGGGGATGTTTTTCATCATAAATTATTTCTGTATCTGTTGTACATAAATATAACAGAAATGTGTGGAAATAGTTCAACGAAACTAAATATTAGTCCCCTTTCCCGGAGGAATAGGTGAAAAGTGTATAATAAATATTCTCGTAGGACCCTTTACTTCCGAGAAAATGGATTTTGGAAATGCATGACTCACGTTCATCGACCACATGTAAGCTTCGACTTCACGAATTTATTTTACGCGCTTCTATCCCATTTCTACATAGTTTATTATAAGAACACAATATTATTATGTCTTATTATAAATATGCTAGACATCTATAAGGTTATCTGTTAAATCGAATTTCAGACGATCGCTACCAAACATCATCATCTTGATATTTGATTTCCTCAGAAACGAAGGCTGATTACGAACGAATTTTATGACCGTGTGTTTCATTGAACTTTTTTAACGAGGAATCATTCGGGCTGTATCGGGCACTTTGAGGCACCCTGTATGTTCATGGTGGTCGGATACAATCGATTGCCGATAGACACCCTTTGCTATTCCGTGCCACTCTCTCTCTGGGACTAAAAATGTCAAGCACAGAAGTAAGCGCCTCGCGTGGTCTAACAATGCCACGAATCGAGAGCACGGCTGATCATTAACTTGCAAATTGTGTCGACGGAATGTTGAGAAAGACTTCGACATGTACTTCGTTCGGCTTTCTATGTTATTTATACTCGACCAGGCTATTCAAAGCTGTCGACGTTGAAACTCCTTTCAGTAATATGTCCCGAGTACACTTTTATTACCCCAGTTTATAAGAATCGAATTATTTGTGAATGCAGTTTATTATCTGCTCAGTTTTATTCGAAGTATCGCAGGAGACTTAATTGACAGAATCTTGACTTAAAAATGATTACGCGGGTTTCTTATATAGTCCTTCTGTGCGTGGAATTGTTTATTTTTTATGAAATCGTTTGAAAAGGACGTAGCACTGTCAGCGAGCGTCGATTACAGGCGATCGCAGGCCCGCAAACAAATAAGTTTCAAGCTGATCGCCAATCACGCCAGCGAGCTCGTTAAGTTGCACGCTCGTAAAACGTGATTGCACTTCGGAAGTTCAGCTATTTTTATGTCTCAATTATGAATTCGCGGTCGTTTCGCGAACTTAAGCCGCCCGCACGGACATTTATGGCGCAATTTCTAACGCCGCGCAGACCGGTGAAAGTAAATTTATATCAAGGTTTAGATTAAAAAGGAAGTTACGCCCGCAAGAAGATTAGTATTTAACGGTGATCTCGTGCCTGAAGCGCTGGAAAAATCGAACGAATCACCGCGATTATCGAATCATGAAGCTATCCCGCAACTCCCATCTCTTCAACTAAGAAAAACGAAGTCGAATATGCGGCAGCAGCAAATCTAGTCCCAAAGAAATCATCTAAAGGAGCTTCCCCAATAATTTAATAAGCATACACACCTGCAAAATCAAAATACCGAAACGAGCCACGAAACCACCCTTCTGCAAATAAAGCAGATGAAACTTATAGAAATATAACACATCCCGGTAACGATAAGAAATCAATCATTACGTCGAACGAAATGCATCGACTTAGCTTCTACACCGCGCCGTGTCCCCTTGATGTAAAGCGGTGGTTCGTCGCCGTCCCAGAACCGCCACGATATTCCATCGACCGTTGCATATTCATAGCGGGCAGGCTGTATTCGTTCGATCGTGTCTGCAGAGGGAACGTGAATTCGGTGTCTGAATAGACGGGGTGGACACGCCGAATTCGGAGTGTGGAGCTCCTGGCCAGAGAGGAAGGCGAGGGTGCGATGTGACGGGGGTGGGCTCGGTATCGGGAAACAGGCAAAGTTCCTCGGGACGAGGAGCTTTCTCTCCGCGAATTAATGGCCATTTGCTGGCAGGGACGTTATTTGGCCGATATTTTACTCGGTCGAACATTGGAAAAAGTTTCGGCTGGCCCGGTTCCGGCCCCGCTCTCCCGAAACGCGGCAAAGAGGAACCGTCAACGAGCGTGTCCCCCGTTCCCTTTCATTGTTCCCACGTATCTCTCTGCCTCGTGGTCGGCCGTCCACTTTTGCCTCGTTTTTCCTCCCACGCCTTTCCTCATCTCTGGTCGTCGTTTCCCCTCGGTCCCCGCGACGTGTCCCTTCTATGTCCGGACACATCGGAGGACGATTGTGGGTATCTGGCCCTTTGTCGACGAAAAATGGCTCGGCGTTACGGGGGGACGACGATTCGGTTATAAAAATGCGAGCAACGCGACAGAGGTCTTAGTAGAAGTCAGGCGGCTGGCCGAGGGCTCTCTTTGACGACGGAGGATCTCCTCGGGGGATCGTATCCCCCCCTTTAAGCTGCGGCTTCGCGAAACTGCGAGCTTTTTATAATATCCTCGGAGCCCCCTCCGCTAAAGAGCTAACGAGACGTAGAGGGTGTTTCGATAACCTCGTTACAAGACGGTCCCTGGGAACGTATTCGTGACATCGGTACATCGATCTCCTCTGAAGCCTCCTGGAGGCGTACCTACTCTCGCGACCCGTGGAAAAGGAAAGTCAGGAGTCTGCTTTGTCTTTATTCAAGATTATTCTTTGTGGATGTATCTTAGGTTGCAGAGGTTCGGCTGAGTGTGTGCAGCTGGCAAACGGTTTTACTCATTCACGAAGACTTCCTTTCAGGGTTTCTTGTCTTTCTTCTTCTGCTTTTAAGCTCTCGTTGGGTTGGGTCAGGAGACCCGGGTGTTTCGATACTTTCTTTCCCAGTGAACCACGAGAAAGAGGCTAGAATTAATAGCTAAATTAACGTACTCGTTGCAAAATCTATTTGTATGTACTTTCGTTCAATTTCGTTCGGAACAGAGGTGTTTATAATGAAGCAGGGGTCGCGTGACGATTCATAATCTTCATCGTTTTAGGGTTCAAGACTACTTTCAATGTGATTACACGAAACAGAGGGGGCAATTCGAATCTCATTTGACCCCCCGTGAAATATATTCTAACTTTCTGGCCACCCTATATCCGTGGTTCGCGTTTCTCTTAATTACACAGGACTTTGATATCGGGCCTGCTACAAAGGCGTTTCATCGCCGAACTCCGCGTTGTAATTAAATTTTCACTTTAATATTTTCCCCCGAAAAGCATGCCCGTGGGCTCTGCAAAGCACGCCCGTCCTCGCCTTTGATCCGCGATTTAAAATTGGATAGGAAACGGGTCGCGATCGAACGCCTCTAATGAGAGTCGCCAAATGACTGTATAATGGAATGTTTCGCTTAAAATATCGACGAGGCTATTCAATCTGAACAGTAGAGCAAAAGTAAAATTCATTAATTCACCGATTCACCATAGAATGCAAAAATAAATATATTCATTTCTTTGAAATATACGCTTTTAGTCCACCTAAAGGGTTTCAGAAAGTCATGTAACAAAATTACGAAGCTAAAATTAAAGGGACTCGAGAGTGATAGGTATCTATAGCTGTACCTTCGTGTGCAGAGCAATTCTCTGTCCATCTTGACCATCAATTATCGAACACTCTGTATACATTGATATTAATGTAAACATAACATGTTACAAAGTGGTTAGGTAGGGAAATGGGTGGAATAATTATCCAAGCGAAGGGAGACTGCCAATGGGAATACAACAGTAGCGACAGATGTTGGAGTCCAATGTGGAATGCAAAGGCGATTGAAAATAGAAAATGTTTTTCCTGCGGTATGTCAGTTCGCCACGCGTTAGCCTCAGCATTCACTCAGCTTTCACACGTAAATTCGATCTGTAACGAAGCTTGTAACGTTTTGCGAAACACAACACGGTCTCTCGCCAGTGGCAAGCAGGTGGCTTCAGTGGTGGAGATGGGTTCTGGTCAGACCTGGCTGATCCTATCCCTGCTCCTACTACTGGCATAGAGGCGCGCGACCGCAGCATCCACCTTTGAGGGTGCTCTCTCGGCGTCGCCACAAAATGAAGTAAGTATACCGAGTGTTTATAAAGTATCTATCCAACGCCATCAAGCCACTGTTAAATTAGAGCGCAAAAAATTACAAATTCGTTGTAGAAACTGTTCAAGCTGATAGAAGCTAAATACCATCGATTACATTCATTTTCAATCTGTTTCTATTTAACGCACCATGAATTCTTTACGCTACATAATTCGTCGTAAAAGTAGAGCCAGTTGCACGTTGAAAATGTCGAATTTGAGGGACTTCTTCAATGTTTGTTGGGACTTGTGTGAAATTTTTGACATCAAGTTAATTGTATGCTGCGTGCATGATTTATCTGTTACGAAAGTCGATATTAGCGTAATTGTGATAAAATAATTCCCGATGAAGTGTATATTTATGGAGAAATCCTCTGAATTTTCGTTTTATATTACGATTTGTCCGCATCGTATCATTTTCATCTGTTTCCATCGAGAAAGCCACGTCACGAGCATACTGCACCTTTGCACTTGTGTCGCTTGAAACGAGAGCGCGATGATTGTTATGAATTTACGAATAAACAGCTGCGCTGTCGTTGATTCGTCTCTCTAATTGGACAGGAGGGGAGGGGGGGGGGGGGCGTATGTAAATAAGCAGCGGTATAAATAAATCGAGCGAAACGCGGTTAGAGGTTATTCGATAGCGTGTTGAAATACGTTGATTTCGGAGGTGATACGAATCACAGGTGAAATTATTTTCATTTCAATTGTATACAACGAATTAATTTCCCGTCTGCCCTGGTGCACAATGATTACGGACTAACAACATGCAACATTTAATGTGCGGGATTAATTAAAAAATGGTTATTCTATTTCCAGTATATTCTAGCAGATTCTTTCCTGTATAGTTATTTAATTACTATTCAGCGTTTTATGTGTATAATTGCGCTTTGTTTCGTGAAACTGGCTAGTATTCTAAGGAAATTGAATCGTACCTATTACCACACACCAAAAGATTCAAATTCTCTACCCCTTCGTATTGGAGACAGTTTTCTTTACAACACCCCTCTGCCTCGAAACGTTAAAATTATTCAACAAACTAAACAAAAAGTGGTTTCGGCGCACTGGTTCGGTCAGTTAAATAATTTAAAAGCTAATTTGCAATTTTAACAATTATAAATTTCCGACGTTTCGGTCTGCGGTTTAGACCTTTTTCAAGGAAAGATATTTATAAAGTATACTGCGTTCGCTTTAGAGTCACACGTTTGATACGACGTGTAACACACGAGTCGGTTGTAGCATGACTCCAGTCTGACTCGTGTGACTCTAAAGCGAACGCAGTATACTTTATAAATATCATTCCTTGAAAAAGGTCTAAACCGCAGACCGAAACGTCGGAAATTTATAATTGTTAAAATTGCAAATTAGCTTTTAAATTATTTAACTGACCGAACCAGTGCGCCGAAACCACTTTTTGTTTATTCTAAAAATACGGTCGATAGCTCAACTACTTTATTCAACAAACTGTTACAGAAGCGGCACAGATGTCCCCGTTAATCGTTAACTGAAATTAAGAACCGACAATCGCATCGAATCAACAACACTGAAGAAGGTATAAAGGTCTCGGCGTACGTCTCTTCACCGTCGAAGGAAATGGCATCGACGGGGGAGCGCGTAAACGCGACCGATACCTTTATCCGCCCTGTCGGTAAACATCGTGCAATTTCAGCTCGATACTCGGCTAAGGCGAAGGATCAGGATCCCTGTTCGGTGCATACACGGTGAATCCTCGGCGCAATAAAGTCAGAGTCGTAGGGCTCTCGAAATCGAGCGTCAAAGATATTTTTCGTCTACGCGCCCCTGCTCCGTCGACCGTGCAGACGCTTTTATGTCTTCCGTTTTCATTTTCTCTCTTTCCCTCCCCCGCTGCGCCGCGCCGCGCCGCGCCGCTCGCCCCGGAATCCTTCGCCCTTTCAGGAATCGAGCAGAAAGAGGACGGTTCATGGGAGCGCATGCAAAGTGGTTTAAGATATAGAGCAGATACACGTTCCCCGCTTCCCTCGGTCCGCCCTCCCTATTCTTCCTCTGTCCCTTTCCGTCTTTCTGCTTCTTATCCGCTTCCGATCGGTCGAGCCTGAAATCGAGACAAGACACGGGCCCATGAGCCGTCGTTTGCTCTCGGGGTATCGAGGCCGAACGCGTAACGATACCTTAAGCGACGAATATTTGGCAGAATTTCAAAGGTTTTCCAACTCCGAAGAGGTGGGGGGGGGGGCAGAGACCAAGGGGGAGTTCGTTTGCTGAGCAAGCGGCTGAATATCGTAACGGGGTATCGACCGATCGAAACAGGAAATGCGAAAGTGGCGGCCCTTTGGACTCACGGTGCGTTCATTTTGCCCGCGAAGGGGATGATGGATTCGATGGTAGGCAGTGGGGTTCAGGTGGGTGATACAGTGGAATTTTCAATGCCTGATTCTTCGAAGTACAGTAATTCGTCGTTAGAATCACGACGATCGGGGCTGGCAGCGTGATACTAACGCGATGCGGACACCATTCGTAGCCGACGACAACTTCGTGTCGACTCTTTTGTTCTCTCGCACGTTCTCGGATTCTCTCACTCTCGACTGAAGGATGGTGGGGATAGTGAGCGTGATTATAACGCATGGTAAAAACGTGACACTAACGACGAATTACTGTATTCGTAGCATTAGGAGGATGTAGGGGAAAGGTGGGATAGTTGATCAGCGGGGATACATGATCAAATCAGTTTTTTACTTAATATATTGGCAATTTGTGCCTGCTGTCACGCTAGCGTGGTAATGTTTACATCATCGCAACACTTCACGTTGCAGTTTTCTTTTGGGAGCATAGAATAATGTTGTTATAAGCTTCGATCTTATTTGCAGCCAAAAAGTAAATATTTCGGTCTGCTTGTTCTTCCTCCTTTTCGAGTAAATGTTGCATTTTCAACGACTTGAAATATACTAAGTAAAAACGGCAATTTCGAGTCAATTAATGCTATTTATTGATTTATCTAAATATTTATGGTAAGTTTAATTTTTCATCTTTTTCAAATCGAGTGCATTGAGGGATACATGATCAGTGTGTGAGGTGGGATACTTGAACAGCTGAAAATGCTCCAATAAAGAACCATAGAACGGCTAATGAAACAGAAAAATACGGCTAAGAAAGTGAGAAGGAAAATCTTTTCTTTATCATCATCTTAATCAGATGATATCTAAGTGAAATGTCTTTTAAGAATGCATTTATGTTGTTTTATGTCATAGAGTTTAATTCTTCGGTTTCATTTTTTCAGTAATTCCTTCAAGTTTGTTATAGTTTACTTTCTTTTTATGATATTCCCTTTATTTCATGTTATTGGCGAAGATAATAAATATTTTTTAGAAAGTTAATGTGTTATTTACTCTGAAAGTTCACTGATCAAGTCTCCCTAACCGTTTGATCAAGTCTCCCCTTCAGTGGGGGATACTTGTGCATAACGCCACTATCAGAAAATGTTAAAATTCTGTCATTAAAATTAGTTTTCAGCTCTCAAATTTGTCAAAGTATATTGAGAATACTCTAAGAATCACAACTTACATAATTAAATACAAACAAAGCAAACCATTATTATTATTTCAATAAAAAAGCAAAACTGTGATCAACTATCCCACCTTTCCCCTATATTAATATGATTGGTGTAAGAGTAATGCAATTCTCTTAATATAAAGCGGATGTAAACCTAAGGCTTAAAAAAAATGTAATGTGTTTCCACGCAATCGAATGTGTTTGAAATTCCTAAAAGTGTAGTATGTAAATAGTGAGTGAAGTGGGCTGTTTACTAGTGGTGCATTTGTAACTTAATTCGCTGTGTAACATTAAACGCATCTACGGTCGGAGTGGTGTCTGACCGCATACTGAGCACCACTACTTGCTCGTCTCATCTAGTAGAGGAACCGTTCATGAGGCAGACAAAGGAAGTACATAATTCCTGTTTCATTAGCCATTGTTATTGTACCGGCCAAACCACGAGCTACAAACGTAGAATCTAGACGCATACATTGTTATGTAAAGGAACAATATTCATTACAGTGCTACCTATATTCCTCAACTTAGGAAGAATTAACCTGATCACGCGATGTGTCCCCCGAGACCATGAAATACCGAAGAAGAGAAGCCACAAAAAATCCACTAGACACATAATTCACATTTCCTTTTTCATGAATATTACAAACACCAAAAATCTTCCCTTGGAGTCTAACAACTAACAATAAATCCCCGCTTTCTCAAGCCTCTTCTCTCCACTTACCAATCACGAAAATTGCAGTCTCGAATCACCTAATGCAACGGTATTAGACTATTAGATCCCCACGCCCCTCTCGAAGCCAAAATTAATTTCTCCCCATCTCGACGTCGTGAACGCGCGCGTCCTCGTTAACAGGGGAGCGGCATGTCCCGTTAACTCGTCCCCCTAATTCGCTCATTTTCCGTGCAGCTTGTCGAGGCGTTCGCGCGCGAAAAACGGCTGTCCGCGAAATTCGATTTCGATTCACGAGCTTGCCCACGGCGATCCACGTTTAACGCAATCTGTCTTCGTTTGTCAGGCTTGCCTTTGATACGGTTCCACGGGCATCGACGCCCGCTGCGGCGTCGGTGGACACGAGAAAATAATGAAATCTCCTGGCGAAGCGGGGAATTGTGATTAATGAGACGTGAGCTCGCACGCAAAAACCACCCCCGCGGCCGTTTCGCGCACGACTTTTCGCGTGCACGCGAGTTCCCGCGGCGCTGTCACCGAAACTGTGGCGTACTCCTCACATTTCACGGCGCTTTTTCGACTGGTCATTTAATTACGTCGAATACCTCGCGGCTGTTTGTGTGTTGGTTAACGTACGAACGTGCAGGACGCACTGTACGAGCGTGGTGCAGATCGGGAACCTTTGGGACTCTGAGGTGGAACGCTGATAAGTTTGGGTATGCTATTGGTTCTTAGGAAATTGTGGAATAGAATTGCATTGTATTTAGAATTTGTGTAGAATTTGGTCTATTGAGGAATTGAAAAATACATATTGTTATTTTGGGTGTAAATAATCAAGGGTGATGCTATTTTATCGCGATCCCACCTACGCACGAGAATTTTCAAGAATTTTTCTAAGGAAGGTTTGAACTCACTTGGAGTGTTAAGATGTATGTAGGTACTTTCAACCGAGTAGTTTGATCGCCTAAAAATATTTGGATTTTTTCAGTTGAGTGAAAGAATTTTGATTTTTGATTTTTGAACCATTGCGTGGGGTTTGTTTTTGTAAGTTCGAATGTTATATAAATTGCGATGACTATTCCATGCGTCAACCACAGTGTATGTTAAAGCAGTGTCGACTGTAACGAGAGGATTAATATGAACCTCCGTAGATCCTTCGTTCTCTAAAGCAAAGGTACAGTTTCGTCGTATTAAAATAGTCCTGATGAATTTTCAAGAACGTAATGTAACGAAACTGAATACATTCATGCGCGCCCTCAAGTATAATACCCTGCAGAATATCATGCTTTATTAAATGGGAGGAGGGAAAAAATATTCCCATATGTAATCCGCTTTCGCGATACGATTTATTTGGAGTCGTTCTAACGAGACCGAGCCCTTCAAAAAACGTGGTAAAACTGTTCTGCGCACTTCGGTAATATCCCCTCGTTTTTAATATTTCTCATACTTCCACGTTCCTTTCACACACTATGAAAAATAACCTGCCCACCTTTTTTCACATCTTAAATACAAGAATCCAATTCCATAGAAGGTTACTTGAAATTACTGGAAACCACTATATTACTTCAAACTTCACTTTTCACTTCAACCAGCAATTTTTCATTTCTTCATCTTCCAAAATTCTCCATCACATTTAGTCTCCACCGAAAATTAAATTAAAACATAGCCACAGAAATGCATCAAAGTGCGAAAGGTGTAAGAAACTTGACAGGCGTAAAAAAGATCTGGAATATAAATATTCCCCGATCCCTTGATCCCTTCAATCTGTTTCTCAGACCACTCCGGAAATATCGCAGAAGTGTCTCTAATTTCTTCCCCTCGGTTTCGATCGTTCGCCGAGAATCACGCGCGACGAGTCTATTAAATTTCCCGTGCATCTTTCGTTCGATTCCCTGCGGCTTCGGTTCGTTTCGGTCTGGCGGGCTTCTATTTTCGCGAGTGGGCTATGTATTCGTTAAAGAAAGCCTCTTACCAGCCCCTCTTATCTCCGCTCTTTTCGCGGCGAAACGACGTCGCGTGCTCGTATCCGCTTCAGATAGGCGGGCGCGTACGTGCGCGGGAACGGAAAGCCCGTGACGAGGAGCGAGGCAGTCGGCCAGAAAAGAGCAGGAAATGAAAATATAAGAGATCCAAAGGCGCCGCGGCGCTAAAGGAGGCGCGCCCCAGCGAAAGACGCGACCTGGATGTAATTGCTTGATCGTTCTACCCACGAAAACCGAACGTTTCTGCGCTGAATGTCTCTCTTTCGCTTTCCCAGCTCACATCGCCCTGGAAACCACAATCTCGCTCCCCGGGAACAGAAACCCGCGGAATACACTTTCTTTCGTACATCTAATCTTCTTTCTCCCAAAAATACGATCTCGAAACGCTTGAAAAATTTTCTTGAACATTCGTGGTACTTTTCACTGCATTATAGGGTAAGTGTGGGTATTACTGCGGACTTCTAAGGTAGGTTAACTTTATAACCCTCGATACGGCGTTCAAATGAATGAAAGTTCCTCCTCCTTTTTTTAAAAGAAAGGTGGGACCTTAATAATTCCATAAAAAAATATAAGGGCGGGGTAATAGGGTAGGTGTGGGTATTACTGCGGATGTCCCGATTACTGCGGATATTCTAAAACAGATCATATTTAGTGTTGGAAAGTACATAATCTCTTGAAAATTTTTGATAAAATTATTTTAAACTCTATTACAGATAATTATTAATAAGTATGTACAGCAAAGTTATTATTAATTCTTTTATCGTAGTTTGAAATTCGTCAAGGCGAAACTTCGGTCGATTTCCGATATGGCGGTCATGAACACCTACTTGAAAAACATTTATATTTTTGTTATTAACAGTAATACATGTACTGTAGCGGTATTGCTCGATAGAATAAGAGTTATTTTTTCAGAAAAACAGTAAATCAGTCGTCTACATTTTAGTTTTAATTTTTATTTCTCTCCGCAGTATTAGGTGCACTACTTGACACCATGTGCATGTATTACTGCGGACCTACTACTGCATTTAAATTTATTTTTCTTGAAATTTCTATAAATGTAATTACTTATTCTTGTCATAATTTATTAAAATACGATTATAAAATGCAAAGCATGTAGAAGCCCAGTTACTGGTTGGTTTACCCTACAAGCGATATTTGTACTAAGGTTATGCGCAGTAATACATGCGCAGTAACTGGTGTTTCGTTAGTAACTGGCACGCAGTAATACATGCATGTCCGCAGTAATTCGTGCAATGACATTGATCGACAAATCTCTTTGTTTTTAATTAACTGTGCTTATTACCCCGCCCTTATATTTTTTTATGGAATTATTAAGGTCCCACCTTTCTTTTAAAAAAAGAAGGAGGAACTTTCATTCATTTGAACGCCGTATCGAGGGTTCTAAAGTTAACCTACCTTAAAAGTCCGCAGTAATACCCACACTTACCCTAAGCACAGTTAATTAAAAACAAAGAGATTTGTCGATCAATGTCATTGCATGAGTATTACTGCGGTCTGATGTCAGGCCAAATTCGTTTCCCATTTCGTATTTCTAGCAGCGCAACAGATCAATGTTCTTTTAAATAACACAGCCGTTGGCTTTTCATTTTATTTCTTGATTCCTTATTATCACTTGAATTTTTTCTCGGCATGCTTACAGAGTTACACGTGATTGCACGCACCGTTGCGTACTTTGCAGGTTATATGTATATACCTAGACGTCAGTGAATACAGTCGTAGGTCCGCAGTAATACATGCACATGGTGTCAAGTAGTGCACCTAATACTGCGGTGAGAAATAAAAATTAAAACTAAAATTTAGACGATTGATTTACTGTTTTTCTGAAAAAAAATAACTCTTATTCTATCGAGCAATACCGCTACAGTACATGTATTACTGTTAATAACAAAAATATAAATGTTTTTCAAGTAGGTGTTCATGACCGCCATATCGGAAATCGACCGAAGTTTCGGCTTGACGAATTTCAAACTACGATAAAAGAATTAATAATAACTTTGCTGTACATACTTATTAATAATTATCTGTAATAGAGTTTAAAATAATTTTATCAAAAATTTTCAAGAGATTATGTACTTTCCAACACTAAATATGATCTGTTGTAGAATATCCGCAGTAATCGGGACATCCGCAGTAATACCCACACCTACCCTAGCTTCGCGATGAAACAGGCGAGTAACTAAATCCACTAAATACAGGCTTCTGATTTTACAGAAATCGGTAACAGCTTGTTATTGAAATACATAAAGCACGAATTCAGTGGATAGCCCACGAATTCAGTGGATAGCTCCACCACGCTGTTTCCACCATTTTCCAAATCCACTTGCTTGGCGGAACCACTGTGAAAAGCACTGGCGAAAAGAGAAATTCGATTGCGCAGAAACGAGTAGTCTCTGGACATTCTTCCGCGTTCGTGCGCATTTTAGAAAATGAATATCTCGTTTACGAGGTCGTGGATCCCCCGCAGGGTCATATGCAAACATGTTAGGGGTAGTCGGGGCAGATACACCCTCCACGCCGACGCGGCTGATAACAAAAGCACCAAATGGACTTCCTACGCCGATTTCAGCGCGAATAAAAAGAAAAAAGAAACGTTTCCCTGGCAGATATTGTAGTCGAAGCATAAAGCGCGAGCTATCTCGACCCCGGACGGGGAAAATCTCGCGTCTTCTTGACGAGCGAGAAAAAAGGCTACCACCAATAATCGGTTTCGGTATTTAAATCGCGCCTGAAATTTCAATATTTATTCCGCCAAAATTGGGGCAGCACTGCACCATAGCTTTATCGTTAAATAATAATGCAACAAATCGAGCCGCGGGCGGCTCTTTAATTGCGATTCATTTGTAGGGCAGGCGTCGACGAGGTAAACCGATCGCACGCTTCCCATTCGCAGAGTCATTGCGATCGTGTTTTTCCAGTTCCGCGAGATAAACGCGAGCTGTTTGGCATTTTCGGGAATTGTGCGACTGTTTGCGCGTCGCGTGTTTGCGCTTCGGTATGCGAAATGTGTTCGAAGCCAGAGATAATCATGGGTGGGACTGGATGCCGACAGAGGGATGCTACAGAGTGCTCGGAATCGTTGCTCCGTGATTATTTCAGGAATCCTCTGTGCGCGAGTCTTTCGTCGTTGTGCGCGTTTGCTACGTTTCAATGGCTGATAAAGTACCAGGCACGTCTCTTTAGAGGAGACAGGTTTTATCGAAGGAGGTAATTAATTTTCCGGGAGCAACAGAAGACGAAGTAAAATTGCCCGTAACATTGGGTGGAAATGAAGATTGCATCGTGCTTCCTCTTTATAAATGGAAAGAATGGTTTCATTTGTTAAATTCAGTGGAAAGAGGGAAAAGAAATTGCTGGGAGCATCGTATAAATGGAACGGTGACTTGTGGCGGGTCAGTGGGCGAAGGTTACACGGTCTCTTGAGACTCTGAATTAAACTGGCAAAAATTTCTATCGTTTCTATGGAATAACACGTCTGTGTTACTCGTTTGTTTCAGGTTGTAATCAGAAATTATGAGGTGGCTGTGGATTATCGTGCTGATAGCTCTGGCGCTGCCAGCGGCCGTGCCACGGAAGACACATCGCAGCAAGCCCAGTAAAGTATCATTTATTTTAATCGTTCTCGCTCTCCTTTTTCCTTCCCTCTCTGGGAAAACGGTTACCAGACGGGAGGATTGCCCGCGAACAACCCGAGAATTCTGTTTCGCCGGGCCATTACGTTATTTTCTGGATGTTTCTTGCATTTTAAAAGGAATTGCTTGCAGAACTACCCTCCCTACACATGCGTATTTATTCAGATGAAGTGCTTCCTCTTTTTTACTCTTCTGGTCGTGGCTAAATTCTTCTCACTCAATTTTGCGCACAAAAGTGGATAAAAATTACACTTCTGCAATTGCATTTGTATACTACTAGTGCATGCTGCATTACTTACAAGGGAGGTCCGGTTGCCAGAGAATTCCGATTTTTTTTTAAACAGTGCAGGTTTGTAGAGAACCTCAATAGAAGTAGGTATCACGCAATTTTTCGTTTCTGCATGTTTTCGGTTCTTCGGGGTGAAAACACCCCTTAAAGGTTAATTATACCATGCATATTTAAAAAGATTATGAAAACGTGGTTTTCTTTTTAATTTAAACAATTTGATTAGACAGTTTTATAGAGCTTAAAAAGCCGTTAAGTTTGCATTTTAATAATTTTTTATATCTACTACAGTTTCCAAAATATACGAAATCATACATTAACCTTTAAGGGGTGTTCTCACCCCGAAGAACCGAAAACGGGCATAAACGAAACAGTGCCTGACACTTCTATTGAGGTCCTCTACAAACCTGCACAGTTTAAAAAAAACTTTGAATATTCGGGCAGCCGAACTTCCCTTGTTCGTATCATTGCTCTATTTTTACTCCCTTCTAGTTGAATCATACCATTTTCATTATTCTTCACAACTCGGACTCTCTATTGTCCATCGCTGTGAAACGTGCGAGCTTTAAAATTTTCAGTTGCTTAATTTCTGAACAGAAAATGCCCAATTCCGTATTTACATAGTTAAGTACAACAAAGTATTTCTGTATGATAATACTCGCGAATACAACTGAAACTTCAGTTGCATCGAGAGATATTTATGCTAATAGAATAACACGTTCTGTGCCGCGGTGGGAATTCCAATGTTTAGTGGCGCTATAAAAAGCGATAGGAGAAGTAGATTGTGATATTCAATTATAACAAAATTGTAATCGTTTTATATTCTTTATACTCTCACCTGTTTTTTGTTCTATTTTGATTTCGACACTGAATTGAGAAATACCTTTTCCTTCTGAATGAAACATTCACTTCCGATCAATATCGTGGTTCAGCTGGCACGAAACGTGTTAATAGAGTAGAAGAATGTTAGGATAAGAGGGATCGTGACGGAGGAACGCAGGGTTGCTCAGATTTTTCGTGGGTTTCTGGCAAGCGATAGGAATGGCGAGGCTGGTATCTTGGAGATCGCGGGAACATTCATTATGCGCAGCTGTTACGGCGAGCTCTAAACTTCATCGCCTCTAATTTTGGGGCCGAGAAAGAGTACCAATATAAAGTTGCTATAAACAATCCTCCAGGATGCTGGTATACTAGCAGTAGTTCCGCGAGCACGGTTACTCGGGGAGTTCCATAATCTGCAAGTAAAATTTATGCAGGGAAACGTGCATGGAGATATGAAAGGTATCGCGAAATCTCGTGTGCAGCAAGAACAATAGTTTATTCAATTATATTATAATTCTGGGTAGCTTGTTGGCCCAACTGGCGTATTAAATACTATTTTTAGGATGTAAAAAGTTGCTACAAATTGGTATTACATTTTAGAAATAAGTTTCTGGAAATTTATCTTTCAGTAGATTTAAGTAGTGATACCTTTCATTTCATTTATGTCGGATATAACATTTGGGCTTTTCAAAGATAATTTTTTTCATTTTAAATTAGTATTATTATTACGTTTCACTTGATTATTAGTTATCGCTCATTGTTATCTGAGCTGCGTAATGGCAAGGGAATTAATTACCTTTGATGTTAAAATTTAACTTGGAGGAGGTCTGTTATTTATTATAATATGGGTTTTATTCTGCTGCTTATGACAAGAATTATTAAATTTCAGGGAGCTGCACGTCATATTATTATGTTTAGAGAGAAAATGATAAAGTAAAATCGAATATGATATCGAGAATTTTATGGATAAAGGAATAAAAGTGGAAGTTGTGCTGCTTTTATTAATAGAATAACGTTGAATATGCGAGAATGCAATTTGGAATATGATATGCTGCATAAAGAGTTTGTTTTTAATAGCTTTATATTTGTAGGTTGAACACGACTTCGCAACAGCTCTGTTTATGAAATTTAAAACCTGTATCAATTTAATAAAAGATTCATTTTTAGTATCTATTCATAAGATATTATTCTGGGACAGAGGGAATATTAAAATTATTTTCCAAATTAAGTAATTCCAAAGTAGAATTTTCCCACTGCCGTGGAGTTTGAATTAATTTTACTAAAACATATTCCAATGTATGTTAGCAAATGGATGTTAAGATTTCTCGTAATTTCTGGAATCTTCGCTCTAAATTAAACTGCAGTATTCCATGTTTCTGTTTTTAATTTTACTCACTAATTATTTAAACCTGCGTCTGCTTCGATAACAAAAACAATACAAAGTAGTATCAAATTTAATTTGTTCGTGAGATAGCACCGTCATAAAAAAAGTACGAATCAGATTTCCATCCAAACATTTGAAAAAGTTTGTTTTCCAAAGGCTTCACATACCTTCAGCCTGCCATAAAATGAAATATTCCTGAACGTTGAGCTTGTTTCATGAGAATAATAAAACATTATTAAATTTCTTCAATTTTTCCAGTTGCTAAAATTCACATCCTCCCTTACACTTCGAGTGATATAAATTAATTTCTGCAAGCTGGGAACTCCACTCAAACAAAGTTTCAATGAAAGAACACATGTGTACAAACGTTGTAGCAGGTCAATCAAGTCCCCCTGACTGGATTAAAGTCGTTCGGCGATATTAGACAAGTACACCCTGAATTATCAGAAATTACCTGACACGTTACACCCATCTATATCGTGATTCGAAGCTAAGCGGTCGGGCGTAAGCAGCGATAACTTGATCTCCCTGCAGATTACTCTCAACCCTAATTTATCGGGGCAAGCTACGAATACGAGGGATCAGATTGTTATCCACTTGTAGCCTGATAAAATCACGGCCCCCAAACAATCTCTGACCCTAATTTAACATTTGGTCCGGCAGGGGATCAACTTTGGCCAAAGTGAATAGCTCGCCTCTCAACTTCGGAGGCCAAATGCTTGATCCGTACTTAGAGGGGGTTGAAACAAAGTTTCCAGAGAATTATTCATCGGTAGACGACGTTTATCTCCTCGAGAGCGAACTGGGACAATGTTTCGCCGGTAGAACGTGGGAATTTCAAGGAAAATCGACGCGCAGATTGCTCAGCGAGTCTGCTGTTGATCAAGATATTCCTTCCGAGATTCTTTGACAGTCTTCATTTCATTATTTTCTCAGTTTGTCAATTTTGACTCGTACTCATTTTTCTTTATTCTTCTATCACTTAATTAGAAACGCGATTCTTTCCTTACAGCGATTGATATTTCGAACTCTAGAGATCGTCTACAGAAGCTAAATCTGTATTTCTGAAAACTGATTAGGAAATGTATTTCCATTTCCTATCGCCTTGTGGCCTGTAATATATATAATTACGGATTTAAGTCAATCAATTCTTGACAGTCAGAGTTAAAGTCGGCTCAGACACTTTAATCCGAGGATTAAACCTTCTGCCGTTCCAAGGGAGCCTATGTAGTAGCGTCAGCCATTTTTGGCTGACGTGGCAGCGGAAGAATTAAGGGCTGATTCATTCAATTTCGTTTAGCGAACTCGTGAAGGTCGCGATGGCAATGCTGCAGAGGGTAGGGTCTATTTGTAGCTCGCGAGATTCAATACGGACCTCGACTCTCATAATTTCCTGGCGAATTTTTTGCCACGCGCCCCTGCAGGTCCTGGCACAGAAGTTCGCCCGTAGATTCGCCGAAAAATGCTGCTGCTGATGTCGAAAAACGGGTCTCGTTCGTTTTGCCCTCGCCGCGGCGGAATCTTCGACGTCGCAGCTGTCGTCGCGTCTGTGAAAGGGGCTCGCGGTCCGTATTTACTCGGGGGCGAAGTTAGCGAACTATGACGTCTGTAATAAATCGGTCCTGCCGCGAGCTCAGAGGCAACGCCTCCGCCATCCTTGAGCTAATAAAAATTCATGCGACACGCGTGCTTTGGGGGCGTGAAGCTCGAAGGGATATTATGAGAAAAAGATTCAGGATTTTCGAGGGTGTATGGTATTCCATTTGAAGTACATATGATCGAGGGCCATCCCACGAATGTTAAGTTGAAGTAATTCAACTCGCGAGTATTGTGATAATGCAAGCGAGCCATATTGGATGTTATTAGTTCAGAATTCAATGAAAAGGCAACAGAAATTAGATAAATAATTTCCATGGATACGCTGATGATTCCTTGAACATTTAAGAAATTCCCTCAGCTTCCCTCTACCCTTTCAAACCTGATGGCAAGCCCTATCCTTCCCTGTAAACCTCGCCTGTTGGCAACACCGATCGTTACATATCGTGCATTTGCTTTCGACTATCGGCGTGCATCGGAAGAGAGCTCCGCCGCGCCGCGCCGCGCCCGTCCCGAATGCTCGCGCATATGGCATTAGGGAAAGCACATTTCCCGCGGCATTTCCGTGGAAATATTCCGTGCCCTGTCTGGCGGCGCGATGCTCGAGACGCCCGCTGCTCTCCTGCACCGTGGCCAGAAGGGTAAAGGGTATGAAAATAGAATGTTATTGCCCGTTTGGACGTACCCGATGCAGTCGATATTCTCCCTTTAAAGCGGACACTTGTTCCGCTCGCGGAAGGGAAGGAAATGGAGCAACGCGTACCAGCCGAGGACTTTTATTGACAACGAATATCGGTTATCGGCGGCAGTCCTGTGCCGAGAGTGCAACTGTTTGCATTTGCTTTCAGCGCCGAGGCTGTACGGGGAGAGGGTGCCCGTCAAGCTAATCAGGACGAGCAGCAGCAAGGTCCGCCAGAAGATCGTCGATATTCACAACTACTTTCGCACGCAGGTCAAGCCTCCCGCCTCTAACATGCTCATAATGGTAAGCGCTTCGTCAAGCTCGTTACTCGCGGCTCCTTTTCACGCGAGACACTTGTGCGGCCCGCGAGTGGTGTTTCAGATGCATTCACTCGACAGAGGCACGGGCACGTTTCACGCGGGTAGAGAAAGAGATTCGGTCGTTTAATGAAAAATGGGGAAGGTAAATACGCGTGCAACTCAAGCCGTCAGTTACAGAAGTGTCTCGTGTGAAAGGGCCTATTACGGCGCGGTCTCGATAACTCCGGGCACCTAAGTGGGACAAAATCTGAACTGAATAGATCATCTTGATTTCTTTGGAGTATCACCTTGAATTAAGGGGTTATACATAGTCAGGAGGCCGAAAACAGGCGAATGTTCGTGAATTTTTTTTGGAGAACCTTTTGCACTTGAACCAAATGACAATTTTAACTGAATTCGACCCAATGCCCAGAACTTATTCGAAAAGTGAATGCTCCCATCGTAGCACAGTCGCAGATTACGTCTCGGGATTGGGGTTGAATTGCCAGGGAAGAATCGGCTTTGTGACAGAAAGAAAGGGTGTTTCAGCATCAAGGTTCGCTGACCGTTCTTGAACACGGGCTTTTGCATCGGTAGAATAGTTTCTCGGCCTGGCGGACGCATTACGGGCTCATAACCCTGAAAGGTGGATGACGTGGGGGCCGTTCGTGGGCCGTTTCCAACCCTTACCCGCGCCAGTCGCTTTGAAGTTCCATCGATTTCAACGGATTCCCAGGGCGAAATCCCGCGACGCGAATAGCGTCGGTAATTTTCCAGCACTCCTCTAGATGGGATCGTGTTCGAGATTCTTTGGGCTTCCTTTCTATGGAAATTACGTTCGATTGCGTTTAACGCGATCGATTCGCCGAGATTTTCGTTCGAGGGTGGGATGAGACAGAAGCACCAACTTATTCGCGTCGGTATATGGAATTCTTTGGGGGGAAAGCTGAGATCGCGCCTTTGTCTTCTAATAGCAACTGATTTCGAAATGTAAACGAGATGTTTTTTATTTCTACCCTAAAAATACCCTGACATCAAATTTTCATTAGAAATATTAATATGTACAGGTAAAGTGGCTTCTCCGTTCAAATTAAACTTTGATGCAAAATAAGTGCTTTCTCATCACAATTTGTTTCCAGAAGAAAACTTAAAATTTAATTTATTTCTTCATCGATCTTCCACGTTCTTTAGTTCACTTCGTGCATCACTTTCTTAGTTCCCCATTATGTAGAATCGGTCTTGGAAAGTCCTCGACTTATATTGGCATTCTGAATATGTTCCGGATTATTCTGTGCAAGGGGGCCATCGGTTCTTCGTGCACAATTTCCGAAATTCCGTCGACGGAGGAGCATACCCAAATCTCCCGTTGGTTTTATCGCGAGAATGGAAATTACTTTCGGATCATGTTTATCCCCGTAAAACCGCCATTAAACTTTACGCACGAACTGCAGTTTACATAATCAGGACCCTGGAACTACTTTACCTATAAACAATGTCGCAACCCCTCTCCTCCTTCGATTTTATAGCCCAGTTGCGGTAATGCAATGGAAGTTTCTGCTGGAAATCTTTGGCTATCATGTGTTGTTCAGACGATGCATTGTCTGAGGATTGTATGAAATGGCTGGTGTTCTCGATAAATCCGGCAGTTTGTTGGTTTATTTTCACCTACCATTCACGTGCGACCACAAATCGTCTGCACGTCCACAGAGCTGGAGAAATACCATTCAAGTTCACTTTGTAGATGGGTTACTTGTTTTATTTGCATTCGGAATGTTAATAAAAGTGACGATATCGACAAAATGGAAATTGAATGTTTGTCAGAATTAGTACTTTCTAGTTTTAAATAAAGTATTCAATAAAGAATATAGATGTGTACTTGAAAATCCCTTTTTTATAAATTCTAAATATTTTCCAAAATTTTCAGGGTATGTAATGTTATCAATGGTAGAAATCATCTGTAAATATAGTACCTATCTCTGTTTGAATAATTTCAGTTGAACTTCTTTAGTTTAACTTCTGGGACATGTTTATCTTCTCTTTTCACAAACTTTCTCCCGAACTAGCTCGCTCAGCCTCTGCATTGTGAGCTTATCATTAGGAGCCGCGTTGAATTCGAATAAACACCCGTTTGTTCGTGGGCGAAACACGTTGCTTTCCAGAGGAAAAGTATGTGACTTTTCGCCACATTGCGACATTCCAATTCACATGCCGGTAGGTGAATAACATTCCGTCGAACTGCAGTCGTAACGTGACTAGATTACGAATGCCAACGAAGCTCCAGGGTTTAAATATTTAGAACTACCTACGTAGATCGTTTCGACGCTTTTACATTTCCCTCCTTACAAGCAATCGGAATACTAAGTAATAGCAGAACTATCAAAAAGTCCTCCCTTATTTTACCATATTCGTGTATGCCATATTATGACATTAAACATATCAGGAATTATTTTGAATTCGTTGATGCTTTTCAAACCTTTAAAAGGAACGCTATCGTTTATCCCTAAACTCTATTCTCTATACTAGGAAATAAATGTTTTATAATTTCAAATAACTCCTGGAAGCATTGATTAATTTTTTCTCATTTTTCTTGGAGAACTGCAAATTGGTTATGTGGTGTCTCTATTTTTCTTCTTTTCTTCTTCTTGGATATGAGTATTTTCAGATACAAGATGTAATATATGGGTTTTGAATTCGAACGACGATGTTCGATTTAAATAATTATTTGATATACGCAAATCGAGTCGAAGGAGGCAATTATCGTTACTAGGCACCGAGGCAGAAGTCTCGTGTCGGTTTGCTGTTTAGTAGAGCATTATTCAACAGTAATGATTGCTGTGGAGATATTTATCACCGCTAATGTATTACTGGCGAATAATCAGGATCAGGGAATGACTTATGACGTTGTTTATTATGCATTAGTCGTATTTAACGCAAAATGTCGATGAAACAATGGAATGATCTTGTACGTTCAGGTTGTGGCATTTAATCAGTCCGAGATTTATAATTTGACCTGACGCATATAGTTTGTGTAATCATTGGAATTTTGGTTAGGTGCCCAATTTTAAGTGAGACTATGCAATTTTGAAAGTTACTGTGAATTTTTTTTTAATGGAAATATACCAGTTTGTGATACCAGATTTACTTATTCAGAGTCGCAAGCGTGAGTTCCAAATTAATTAGAATACAATGAACGGTTTTAATCTTCATTCTTCCATTCAATAAAATTTGTAAAATAAAATCTAATGCCGCGGAACGAAATAGATATATACAGAGGTGTATCGATTGCGATGTCAATCTTTTATACAATAGAGTTTCTCTTATAAATACCCCAGGCTTCCAATAATACTCGAGATTATACCCCTTCTGTGATTATTGTAATCAGCTTCGTCAAAAGCTAATTGATTTACGATATCAATCAGTATTAAATGGCTTGCACCGGTGGATTAAACAAGCCAGAATTCCATCAGTACGAACAAAAATTAATCATCATATATCAGTTATATCTGTAGGTATTGTAATCTGCAATGCTAATTTTTGCAATACATCTTTTTTATCACACGAAATGGTAGAAGCATTTCAGGCCAACTAAAATCCATTTTGCATTTCAAGCCACCGTTTCGATTTCCAAACATTAAAAAAGATAGATTACAGTAAAGTTACAAAAAATATCGTACATACTATATTTTTCAAAATTTCATCTCCGTTTTCTCTATCTTGCATCGAGCACCAAAAAATGTCGAGCACGCATAAGAAACTAGATTTAGTAGAACTAAAGTAAACCAGAAATTGACATACAGTCGAGTAGAAAATAAAATTTTATCTTCAACTGTCCCAGTGTATTTCCAACAATATAAAAAAGTATACAAATGTTAAGATAAAAATTCGCTCGGTCGACGTACAAATTGCATTTGGAAGTTGCACTCAAGCTACATTCTCAGGAATTGTCGTGTAAAGGGTTAACTCGCTGGCAGAGCGCGTTCCTTTGTGTTTCTTCTGCGCTTCGTTAGTTGTTGCGACAAAAGCAACTGGTCGGCTTGTTTTTCGAAGAAAGGGCGGCTCATTATATCATCGAGGGGGGGTTTGTCTGCCGTGGGGAGAGGATAGTCATTAGTCAGCCGCGTTACAAATGTTTCCACTCGCTCAAACGGGCAGCGATCCGCTTGGAACGCGTTTAAACACACCCTGCAAACTCCCTCTTGGGACGAAAGGGAACGCGTCTGACTTGGGAACTGGCGTATTCTGTCGAGTGCTGGAAATAATCAAATTTCGCTTGGCTCGTTGGAATGTACAGCTGATGCATTTCCACTTGGAGAATTCGTCGATATGTCTTTGAAGGCGTGACGTTTATTTTCTTTAATACAAATTGAGTGCTCGTTTCCTATGGCGTAGGGGTTCTAATACGTTGGGACTTAGGAAAGTTTGTTTTAGTACACGAATACTTTATTATTGTTATTTCTTTATTTAGGGTTAGATTTAATAGGAGTGTAAAATTAATTTTCTTTATCTTTCTCTTCTCCCTATGTGGAAGTTATCTCGAGTACATGTTTGATACAAGTTTCTTCACAATTAATTGATACTTCACAGGTTAGATTCAGGTACGTCGTCGATCTTGCTTTAATAACAGCTACTTGACGCAAGGAATAATTTTGCAAAAGGGCATGCTCGTTTCGTTATCTTCTACGTATTTTCAGCACCCCGATGCCCAAGAGGGATGTTCGAGTGATGAATATTTAATAAGCATCGGATTTTGCTTTCGCTTCTTAAATAGCATCTCATTAAAAAGCTTGTAATTATAATTATAATAATACACATTATTACCAAGTTGAATACCATAGCATCATAGAACACGCAATGTTAACACAACAGTTACAGAATATTCCTGAATTTCCCTATCCACTAGAAGCTATTAACTAATGTTACAGCACAAATTAATGTTGTATCATGTTCATTTCCAAACAACGGCTTCTCCCCTTTCATCCCCTGCACCATCCGCTCCCACGAAATATCTCCGCACCACTAACAAAAGGTACTAATAATCCAAGCAGGAAAAGGTTTCTGAAAGGAGCTCATAAAGCAGTTCCTCATTGCCGCTTAGTTCTGCGAGCGACGCAATTTTTTATTAACAAAAGTCCCGCGGAAGCTTATACACGCCTTAAGGCAACGACAAAAGGTGCAATCCAGTGGGCTGGGGGATCGGGACGCGGCTTAATAATGGTAAAAGCAATGTAATTTAATTCCTAGCTCGCTCACGGACCCTGTAACCTGTGTTTAATCCGTCGGCGTCGGCTAGAAAAACTTTCCTGTCCGCCGCACGCCGTTAATTGGACTTTGATGAAAATTAAACGGCAAAAATGCCGCAGCTTGTTAGCCATGGCAGTTTCTATGGGTGATCTGTCTGTGTCACCCGAAATCGCTAGCAACCCAAGTTACATGAGTTTCATTAAAGCTAACTGATCAGTTACGCGAGCGCTTGTTATCGGGAAAAATATTTAAAAATCTCCATTCAGTTCCCCATTCGAGTCCCTATGTGAATTCAAAAGGGGGTCATATTTCAAATCGAACAAACAGAGGGCGTGGATTACAAAGAATTATATCTTAAAAATTGTATCCCATATTTTGGGGGTCAGCGATACCAACACTTGGGATGTACAAGTTGTAACTGAACTCACAATGAATTGAAGTGTAGAGAGTTGTACCTATCTTGGAACATCCTATTTATTGAATAGACTATTTTATTCGGATTACTTCAAAAAGCATCGTCAGCTCCAGACTCTTCATCCCCATTTTTCTATTAAACTGGAGAGAGTAATAGAAATAGGAGGGTGGTGGATTTTCATCCATGTAGTAATTCAATACATTGCTTTTCCATGGGCTTTTTCGCGGTTCAAATATTGAACGGAGAAATCCAATCTTTGGGTTCGCAGTTAATCTCGCAGCGAGATTTCAATTTTCGTCCAAGTCAGCGTTATCATTCGATGCACAGCTATACATGCGCGAACCCGAAGGCATTGTATATCACTCGCTTGCCCGTGTTTCTTATGATACTACGGAATAATATATGTACACACGTATACCCGGGGACGTGGTCAGAGCAACCCTTGACCCCTTTTCCACCCCCCGGCCGCTTCTTTTGTCCTACCGATCTCTGGTTCGGTTATATTGTAAGTTACATGGGTTCTCACTTAAATTCCCCTTTTTCTCTCGGCTAAACCACGATCGACGCTCAGGGGATTTATTTCGAGGATGGTGGCTCTCGCTGGAAGAGAATTTTTCCAGCTGATGGGGGGAAGTCACTATTTTTCAGGCAAGTTCTGCATTGGTATTGATCATCATACGTGTTCCTTGAGAAATTGAAGGATCATTGTGAATTCAAGATTTGAAATGTTTTTGTGTGTATTCTTAGTGGAGCAGTAATGGAGCCAGGAATTACACTTGGTTAAGATTGGTTAAGTTAAGATTTTATATTATTAGTTTATTCGACGTGCAGTCCTTTACTTTTTTTAGGTGTTAATTTATTGGAAATTTGAAGTTAAATTTCTAAATTGTCCTAGATTCTTTTTGGCCTCCGTATTTTCGTTTCTGATAATGCAATTCCATGGGAAATGGACATGGTGCATTTTTGGCTGGTATGGAGTTCAATATAGTTTGCACTTGCAACCCATTTTTACTGCAAGCTGTACAAACTGGAAATTCACATAAAACGGTTCATTGAAAACCAAATTGAATTACCTGGACTGGCAAATAGAAGTATAATAATTATTCGCAGATTTAATCAACCAAATGGAGTGGAACAGTGAAACGTGATGTAAAATAAAATGCTTTACGCTCAATTTGATTCAAGCAAATGAAGTCGAATGGACTTTAATATCACATGTTTTCATTCAATTGAAATGAAATTAATGTAAAAAGCAAATTTATTGTTCAACAGTACATTGGTAACAATCAATCCTCTGTACCGTTAAATAACCGATGATGAATAAATGCCACTCATGAAGCTAATTTCATTCTATAAATAAAAACCCCCAACAAAATTGTACAAAATCCAACAATCCAAAACACCCCTCGGGGAGTAATCACTATTTCTTTTAAATTTTAATAAACTAAAATTCGCAGTATTAACTGAAACATTAAGTAAAATGACGAAATGCACCACTTCACCTAAAAGAGAATATTTCATCCAAACATACTCGTACATCGTATCTTTTTAAAAATTAATGCTCGAAAAACATCATCCTTTAAAACATAAGCTTCCCCAGTTTGCTGCTTTAATTTAACGTATCTGCTTCCTAAATTTCAATTACGCCCTTCGACAAATCAAATTACCGGTTGGATACCCTTTCGACTGATTTCACGATATCACGGCCACTCGCGTTTCTCGTTTTCAATTGATATTAACGTCGAAAATTCTCGAAACTGTTGCGCCGTATATTTAACGCTCAACGGCCGGCATGACTCCTCTCCGACCGCTTCAGCAGTTACAAAATTTCAATGCGTGACTGTATCCTCCGTGGGGGATGAATTTAATGGATGGATTCCCCGCGAGCGCGCGCGCGCACCAATGCTCTGATGCGGGTATAAATTTTTATGAGACCGTTTAAAATGCAACTCGTCGCACGCCAGCGTGCAGCCCCTGGTATAAACACATTAGTGGCACGTCGACCTGCCTCTAATTCGCGCATAACGAACCTCCCCTGATTCGACTTGAATCGTCGTTTTACGCGTCCTTCGGAACGTTGTTACGCAGGGGGTAGGTAAAGATTTTTAAGGGGGACGATCTCTGTCTCAATGGCATTCTAGTAGTGACTTACCTACTTGTCATTTAATTTCACTGAATAGGGGACGCAGATTATCGAGACGTATGATAAAACCTCACCAGATGTGTAATCCTGAAGCGTATCGTGTTCGAAATTTCAGCTGCCCGCGAATTAAACGCGTTATTTTCTATCACAATTAAATTTCCCTTTTGTCTATTAATCGTAATGGTGTTTTGGTTAACGTGTTTTCCTCGCAGCGTAATGCAATTGTTTCAATTAAACCGGCTTGAGGCAATTAGACTAATTGCGTTCAGTTTAAGCGTCGGCGGAACAGCTTCGCTGGTCGCGTTACGAAGTCGGTTTAAACGATTTTTCGACTGCGATATGTCCGCGCGGCTTAATCAGTTTTGTAAAACTCCTGTAAACCGATTAGCGTAGGGAAGTTGGATTGTCGTGTTCTTCGGCGAAGAGTTTGTCGCCACCCTCTTCTTGCTTCATGATTTATTCCACTTCTCAATGTAACTGCTGTAATTCAGCTGATTGCTCTGCAGCTTTTAAGTAATAAGCTTCGCTGGGGTTCGAGACTTCCCCTTTGCTGGTCTCTCATGACGAACGACAGCGGCAAGGTGATCTAGTTACTCCGTTTCATCTTCGCTTCTTTCAAACCAGCAGTCGTTTGTGACACGATCATTAAGAAACTTTACAGATAAATCAATTTATAATATAAACAGCGATAGATAAACCAATAAAGTTGTTCTTATATAATGAACGAATAAGAAGTTCCCTGATTTCCTGTCTGAAGAAAGGGGCTTCATAAGTGTGTCCCCAAGTAGTTTTCGTTGCCCCAAGAATTCACGCTTTCTTGTCGCGATATACCCTGTATATTTTAATAGACGTCCGTTTATAAGGGTTCGCCAAGGGAAACCATATTCTAAAGCACAAACCCTGCTCCCGTACTGTTTTAATCCACACGGGGGATCCCGTTAGCGAATTGACAGGTCTCGGGGAAACTTGTCCCTACAGAGACGACGTTGTAAGGGAGCTTAACGCCTTTTAGACGGCGAGACGCAATATCGTAGCGTCGCGTCGCGGGGCAGGTATAAATTTTTATGAGGGAACTTGGGTCGCAACTGTTACGATGATAGCGTGGCTCATTGCCTGAGGAAATTAACGACACCAGTTCGGAGAGACGGAGCTGTGGAAGAAGTGCTTTGGGCACAGTTGCTCTGGTTTCATGGGCTGTGCTTACGAGGACTTTTGGGGACGAGTCTGCTTCCCAATGCATTTATATGGAGATTAAGTTGAGGCGTCCAGCTTGCTGTCGTATAGTTAAGCTAATTGCGCGAGATTCTTTAGCAGAAATGTGGGATTATGGGGGTTTTATGGAACAAATGAGGGGTACTTTAAACTGTAGTCGATAATGGTCGGGGTTAGGTTAATATTAAATATTGATCAAAGAATCTTGGAGGTAGATTTAGTGGAGAATCTATAGTATTTTTGAGTTACAATTGTTTTTATACAGAATTGTGATAGTTTGGCGTAAGAGAATTTTATTTATATGTATATATTTCACTCAAATTGATCAAGTATTATTATTTATAATACACTCGATATTATATCTACGATACAATTAGCTTATAAATACAGTTAATACTAGAGCTATTATTACAATAATCTACATTTACTGAAATCACAATGAAAAATATATTGTTCCTCGTACACTTTCATAACTATAGACAGTGCTCCTTATTCTTTAAACATTGAGTTTTAAAATGGCATACAACTAACTTTAATACAATTATGGCTTCAGAAATGGCAGCCGAGCTTGGCTAAGGCAGCCCAAAGATGGGCGAATCAGTGTCTGGGGCTGGTCCACGACAATGCAACCGGCTTATACTTGGATGGTTTCGGGCAGAGTGGACAGAATATCTTCATCACCACTGGTCGAACACTCTGGTATGTTTATATAAATCTATTTCATCATAAATTCTACACTTTGAAAACCTCGTCGGTTCCTAAGAATCTACTTCAAATTGTTCATCTATACATCCCACACTTCCACTGCCAATTGCTTCCACGAACATTCTATGTATAGTACATGTATTCTTGAATGAATTCTTACGAAACTCAATGTGACAGTTTCCTAAATTGGTATTCCGTAAATAAATTAAAAGGTGATAAATCGGATAGGGTGGTTAAACTTTACTATAGTTAGAGTTTCTATTTAAATTCACGTGGAATGATCCAGTTTTTGGTGTTGCGCGAGCAACGCTTCCGTCTCCCGGAGGGAGGTCCCTGGTCGCAAGGGATGACGGTTTCGCGGTACCCGAGTAACCGCGGAATTCTGGCGCACGAGGTGCCGAATTCCGAGTATCAAGTATTGCGAAATACCAGGGGAACCAGACCTTTATTTCCGCAGAACTCGGTCCGTCGATGCGCCTCGATTAATTGAATTTTTTCGTTCCGCGGCGTCCCAGTTGTTTACTGTAAAAAATTCAGCTATCCCACATCGATATTGGACGTTTCGCGGTGTCACGCATTCTTGGGTAAAAGTTTCACAGGCAATCGATTAGCTTCTGGAAATTAAAGCTGCAAATCCACGACGAGACAAAAATACCCTATCTCAGATGAGACTTTAATCTCAGGAGACAGTTATTTCATTATTTATTATTTATTTATCCATTCTCAAAATTCTAAAATATTGTACGATACAATATAATATTGTCTTCGTTGTCAGTTCATTGGGTAGTAAGTGCTAATATTCACATATTTTATTTATTTACTTTTTAACGTAACATAATCTATATATGCACAGGCAAGGCGGTTACTAATTAAACGAAGAAAATCCAAGTCCCAAGCGCGGCTAGAAATAGTTCTGTCGGGGTTGAGCAAACGTTGATTACATACCGCGGCGTTTCAGTGGAACAGTCTATTATTGTTCAGACACGAGGGCCCCGATTGATTCGAAGCTGCCATTCAGATTGCCATTGTTCTGTTCCTGTCTAATGATAACTTGCTTTCGTACTCGTTGGCCTCCTCAGGGACCCACCTGTTGACATTCATGGAACAATTGTCGCCGATGCTATTTCCACGGCTTCCTTTGCTAGAAACAATTCAGCTGGAACTGTGCGAGTAATTCTGTGCCAGTTTTTAATTGATCTGATTCTATTGTTCCGAATGGAATGGTTTCTCTTCTCGGTATTACCTCTTGTGATATGTCCTGGGTGTTCCAAAGCACGAAGTAGAATTTCAGAGGAGGGCCTAATTTATACTTAGAACATTTGTGTTTCTTTTGCACTGTGTGGCAAACGTTCTTATGTGGCATACATTCTTCATGGATAGGGATTTTGACGAAATTAAGATACGATGTGGTCCACACGAAACGAAGGGTAGTTTCAGTGATCATTTCACTCGCTCCAAATAATATAACAACCCGTGACCTAGGCTCACTTTCCCTAGGTTTCACCAAACACCAAATCTTTCACCTGGCTCCATATTCCAAGTGCAAAAAATTCCCTCGCAAACGCAACAATCGCGCAACACAGAATTTCCCCATTTAACCTCGCGACTCCCTTCTTCCAGGAACTTCCCCGTCAGAATGTGGTTCATGGAGTACAAGGACTACAAGTTCGGGGACGACGATACCAATGACTTGCACGAGATCGGCCATTACACTCAAATCGCGTGGGCATCGACGCACTTGGTCGGCTGCGGTGTGAGCCACTGCACCGGTGGCAAAGGTCCTCTCGGCAAGGATTTCTTCATGTACGTCTGCAACTACGCCCCAAGGTGAGTGCATTTCTCTCGCAGAAGAAATATCGCGCGATCTAGCAGCAACGTGTCGGCCAGAAAACTCAGGGAACGCCAGCTTCTTTTTACCCCATTTTTTTTCACCCACGTTTTGCTTCGCTCCATTATATCGATGTTTGTTGCGCCCCACGGAGGGAAACTTCATTTCACGCCGGTGCCGGGATGCGCCGCGAGATCTCCGCTGCGAAAGTGGCTCGCTGGGGGAATAACAATCGCGATGCGAGCTTTTACAAGATTACGCTGCAATTGAAAGGTGAGGCGCGTTTCGTGGAATAACAGTTGTGCGCTTTCCACGGGCAAAAATTGCTGAGCGAAGTCTGGTGTTCCCGTTGAAGGGCAGGTTTAACCCTTTACGCTCCAACTTACTCGCTGATCGACGGATTAGAGATAATCTTTGATCGGCGAATTGAATGCAGGATTTTGCAATACGAAGTAATACAGCAGACTCACTCTAGTTACTAGCGATTCTTTTAATTCCTCGAATTACGAAGTCATTCCATGTTTAAAGTAGAATGGCAAGCCGTCCGATGCGTTTCCACGCTCCGGCTGCAGGAGAACCACTTTTCAGTGAACAAAAAGCGTGCATAAAGCGAACAGCTAAAGCAAATGCGATACAATGCCGACTGCGGGGCAACAATACGCGCGTCTATGAGAAGTTGAAGCACCTTGTATGTACATATTCCCTTCGAGGCTCCAGTGGTTGTTCTTTTATGCGTGCAGAGCCGGGGTAACGCGCACTTTCATTTTCCAAGCTTCTGCTATTTTCGGTGGTTTCGCGGCTCGGCTGCGTCGGATTTTATCAGGTCGTTACAAAAGTCTTTGCGTGTTTTGTACGACGCGGTTGTAACTTTCTATGCGTTTATTTTCTGCACAAGCCATTCCGACGTTTGCCTCCTTTTTCGTTAATAAACTGTATTTATTTGTTTCGTTTGCTGTTTCATTTGACAGTTCGCTGATTCCTTTGCTTATTGGTGGACAATATTAATATACAAATGAGTAATAGAAACTGCAGGCAGTACATTTTTTAACTCAAAACCATTTGTTCAACGAGGCACCGACCAGTTAGTAAAACGATGTCAAGGAGTCATTGAAAAAGCGGGAAATCACGGTCATGATTAAACTTCTTTCGATGTATACTTCTCTTCGTAATAAAATTAAAACAAAAATACGAAAAGACTTTTGGAATAACCTAATATTTCGTTCGCGGCATTCACGCCTCTTCGCATTTAATTTGGCTAACTTAGCTTTCGCTGTCCAGGAAAGGGGATATATTTTATTGATGGTATTAGAGACACTTGTATTCGTGCCACAAGAGTATCGATACCGCGTGGTCTCGATTCCATACGCTATTTAACAAGTTATAGAAATTGAGTTGACAATTTGTGGATTCCACGCGAGGATGAGTCACCTTCATTTTAAGTTACCTGTTAAAACAATATCCTTTTACATTCCAACGAACCAGAAAATTACTTAAACCCTCCAAGATCGTTATTCCAATAGTAACGCTCACCTAATTCAGATACCCGTGGACGAGGACGTTCCAGGAGTCTCCATTACTTGGATTTCTCAGCCTTCTTGAATGTTCAATTATAAAAATTCTCCGGGACGTGTTTAACATTCTCATCGATCGGAGCATTCCTGGAATTATTCGAGGGCCGTTAGTACCATTTTTATCCCCGAATAAAATACTTGGAACGACGATCTCATCACGAGCGCCACTCATTAAAATCACCAGGGTGTTCCCTCGAGGATTTCCCGTCGCCATTTTCGATCGATCTCATTGACCACAGGGAGTGGAAACTGTTGCCCCTCGAAATCGTCGCTTTTGTCTGGTGGGAGTTCACGCAAGTGGCTCATTGTAATCGAAAAGTTTGCTGGACCGGCGTTCGCGAACCGGAAGGCCACGGGCATAATCCGGAAAATTGCGGCCGCGAGACAAATTTATGACGGCTCTCGACGCGGAAAATAGGGTTGGGGGGGGGGGCGTGGGCGCGTAATTTAAATTCTCTTCGTTCGTCTTTTTCGCCGCGGGTATCGCGTCGACGAAATATTACGCGCTCGCGTTGGAGGCAAGATAAATAGGGGCAAGGGCGACAGAACTGGAGAAATGGAATTATAGGGAAATTAAGGTAGACAGAGGGAATTATAAATGAAAATCTGGGGGGATGGAAGGTGTAATCGTGTTTATGTTACCCAGATGGCGATGAGCAGCGGGGTATTTGCTTCTTATAAAGTAATTTATTCCAACAATTTGTACCAGCCACGCTAATATTTTAGATAATATAAAAGTCCCGTTTATACCCCGGTGAAAGAGTAAGCGATCTCATATTCGAAAACTGGGGATCAAGTGCCGATAAATTAATACTGCATTACCGGGGGTAACGCTTCTCGAAACGTTCTACAGGTAAAAACAGGATTTGCTGCTTTCACGTTCATAATAAATCTCGAAAGCGCTCTTTGAAATACAATCCGAATAATGGAGGAGAATTGGAAAACCGAACGTTCCGATGAAACGAAGCGTGCCACGAGGATGAACAGATTGGTAATAAAAACAGGAGGAGCAGAGAAGCTTCATGGAAAAACGTACTGCAAGGCAGAAGTAACAGAGGTGCGTTTCCCAAAGCGTTCGGAAAAGAATCGCCAGCGTTTGTAGTATATCTATGGGTGAACGAAGCGCAGAACACGTAGGAAATTACAGTATTAAAAAAAGGAGGGACAGCAAAATTGCGGGGGGGGGGGGATTGGAGAGTCAGTCAGGCAGGAAGAAGAAAAACGGAACAAACGGAGAGGTATAATTCGTGTGGAATAGATAGGCGAGGGTATTATAGCGTAGACAAAATTTAAAAAAAAAATTAAAACCGACTTCAAAAAAAATAAAATTGCACTAAAAAGTAAAAAATAATTCTTTCCCTTATTTAATCTACGACTCATATTTTTTAAGCCGGCGCCAGATTTACACAGTGCAAATGATGAGGCACCGACTTGAAAAATATGAGTCGTAGATTAAATAAGGGAAAGAATTATTTTTTACTTTTTAGTGCAACTTTATTTTTTTGAAGTCGGTTTTAATTTTTTTTTTAAATTTTGTTTATTTTTAACTTTTTAGTTTTATATATATTGACACAACATGCTGAGGAGATATGCGCGTACGTACATAAAATAATAATAATTAGGTGACAATAGTCTTTATTATTAACCATAACGGGCAAAATATTGGGCTAATGTTGATGCAGTGTAGGATGGGACCACCGGGGCATCGCCCCCTTTCGAATAAAAAAAAGATCATCGAAATCGGTCCATACGCTGAGGAGTTATGAGGGGACAAACATAAAAAAAAACATACATACGGGTCGAATACATAACCCCCTCCTTTTTGAAGTCGGTTAATAAAAAAGGGGACGGAACGGTGACGATGCATGCAAATATAAAGAAAGTTGGTCAGCTTGAGGATGAACGGAGCAAGAGAAGGGAATCTGGTGATTAGTACATAGTAAATAAAAATGAAGACAGAAGATGAAAAAAGTATTTCGAATGCAGGGAGAAGGAGGAAAGGAACGGAAGGAGGAAGGAGGAAACATGAAATGGAGAAGAAATAGGAGGTGGCTGCTGATAAAAGAGCGGAACAAGTCGTTGGGAATATCAGTCACAGGACAATGGTATCCTTTCGAATGGATTTGATAGTTGGGCTGGCGGGGGAAGGACGGCGACTGCTGTCCCATAAAATCGTATGGTCGCTTCCATGAATCGCGCGGAAACTCGTACGTCAGACTATTTCGCGGGGATATTTATTGTGTTACGCGATCTCTGGCGTGCTCACAGGATCGATGTTGATATATCACCAGCCTTAATCGTTGGGAAGCGTGTCCCTCGAGTTTTGGGCGAGTTCACCGCGGGGAGATAAAAATGGAGGGACGAAAGTTCTCTGTTCTCTGTTTCCTTAATGAGATTGAGTGCGGGTAATGCACACTCTTATGCGTGTTTTTGCACCCTTGTCGGCGAATTAATGGCGCGGAAGAGGGTTGAAGGAGGAGTAGAATTATAAAGATTCCTCTGTTCGTCATTTATTTTTCAGTTAACTGGGAATAGAAATTTGGTCAATTTAATTCAACTATGAGTGATAATTATTTTATTTTATTTTATTTCATTCCTGTTTCTATGTTCCACATATTCTGCATATTCTATACAAATCTCGCAGTATAGGGAAGTCACGGTTGCAGGAAATTCTGGGGTAATTGGTTGCGAAGACGGTTTTAATTAAATTATCGATTTCCATCTCCGGCCTGGCGATGCGGAACGCATAAAAAATAGGTCGAATTGCGATAGGTGGAGGTTCGCGTGTTCTTCTGAAACGCATCGGCAGGAGGGGTGAATGTTACTCGTCGACCAACGAATCACGTTTTCACGACTTCGCTTGACGTTTGACCCACTTTGCGTGGAAAATGCGTGCAACCTCTGGCATTCCATGACTGCAGCTATCCTTTGGCTACAAGCTGCGAGTCCCTTGGTAATCAGTCCGCACGACACTGGAGTTTAATTATGATTCCTATCACTCGAAACTGTTTCACTTTGTACAAGCCCCTTCCTAGCAATTTCATGCTCTTGTCTTCTAAGTTACATTTGTGTGTCCTATCGCGATATCCTTGGAAACATTCAAAGAATAGTTTCACAGCAACCGGCCCGAGGAATAATAAATGTGATTTCAAATATCTGAATACTCTCCTGCCGTTAGTATTAACAATTCACGGGGCCCATCGATCAAATGGACTGCAATCTTCTTGATAGAAGACCTTTGAATTCACTCCAATTTAATTCTTAATTCCTCCATTCTTTCGCACCACAGAAACTATAAACAACAAGAAAACGAACGTTTGTTTTCATCTCTCCACTCTTTCAACCGATGCAATAAGAAACATTTTACCACGAGAAGTGCTTCTTTCATCGCGGTGTACAATCCTGCCATTCGAATCACGATCTCTCCGCGGTGAATAATAAATAAACCACGTCACGCAGCGTTGTTCAGCCATATTTTTTCCTTCCGTTCCCACCCACCCCCCCCCCCCCCCCCCCCCCCGCGGCCTGCCCGGCACAATCTCGTAATTAATTTCGCAAATACACCCGCGGTCGGGCCATTTGAATTCGAAACGCGGCGCGATGATTGCGGCCAGAACCGCGGCCGGGATCCGCGAAAAATACTCTAAATGTAAATTAATTGTAGCTGCGAGCCGGCCCGTTTGGAAATTGGCTTAAGGTAGTTCTCGAGTACTTTGTCGATGGGTTTAGGGGGAGGGTCGCTGCGGGGGTGGAAGCTGGAGCGTCGAGAGATCGGTAAAAGTTAGACGACATTTCCAGGCTGAATCGTAAAACGTAGCCCGCGCAGCTTAATTGTCTGGGAGTTGTAGGGAAGATTGAGAAGGAACGGAGGCAGATGAATAGGAGGTTATTAGTGAGGGGGGGAGGACTCGCGATAAATCGTGCTGAAATTAAGAGGAATGAATGGAGGAGCTTGGTAGCGTCTTTTTCCCACGTTTTTCGGGCACGGAACGACTTGTCGTGATTGTAGATAACGGTGGCCGGAGCTCCTGCAGGCACTTTGTAACGATGATTATTCATTTTAGTGGTGGATTGTGCTAGTAATTTCCGCGTACGGTGATAATTACTCTTCTGGGATAACCAGCGTGTTCTGCTTGGCTTGGTATTCAGTTTCTGAGCTACCTCTGAGTTTACCTTTGTGGTAGGTTAAGTACCCCCGAGTTTGACGCTGTTTGCGTGCCTGAGTACCGCTGTACTTTCAAATTTCATTGGTGTAAAAGTAATAAGCGGAGATGGTAACGGGCTTAGGCACGAAAACTCAGGAATTTTTAAACGCTAGCACAATAGAATCCTGACCTCCTTAAACCAGCAGGAGTAAGAGATGATAGCCCTCTTGGCTGCCCGTTGTTTACAACTCGGGTACACTCCTACTATCCCCTTTGAACATCAGTACTTCAAAGCCCCAGCCTCATTCAAGGATAACACTTCACACCCCTACACCACTTCACTACATCCATTCCAGCAAAAATACTTTCAAGAACTCGGCTCTACGGACCCCTGAAAAGTTCCTCGAGTGCCTCTTTACGCTTCTCTTTACAATACCGTCAAATGGGGTAACTTTGGCCACAAAGCTAGATTGCTTACTTTAAGATGCAGTTTGCCCGAGAATAACGCCTGTTGTACAGTTTGTTTTAAAATCTATTTTCGTGGTGAAAGTTATCCCGCTTCACCAAACGTCTCCAAAGCTGTCCATCAAACGGTACCCCCCACTGACCCGTCATTTCTCTGTTGCAGCGGCAATTACAAAGGTCGACTGGGCCATCCGTACGTGGCCGGCAAGCCCTGCGGCACGTGCAAGGACCATTGCACGCGCAACAAGCTCTGCACGAACGCCTGCTACTATACCGATCTGTGGTCGAATTGCGCCGAACTGGTGAGGACGTTTCGAGCCTGGGTCTGCGAGACGAACACCGAAGAGGGCAGGGAACGGCGAAAGTTCTGCGGTGCCACCTGCAACTGCCAGGGCAAGATCTACTACCATCACGGGTAGTGACAACGACCACCGACGTGTCCAGGCCCGCCGACTGGTCGGTCTTGAATCGCGCCGCGCGGTATCCACGGCCAAGTACGGGCGAGTATCGGCAGCTGCAGAAGGTACGAGATCATTTTCAGAAATTACATAGAATTCATGGCCGCCCGTGAATCACAGCCGCGTTAAAGGGACCCCTGTGTACGCGTCGATCGTTGCCCTCGAATGGAATATCGACGCGTACGTTGCGGGTCTATCGATGAACAAAGGGAAATGCGTTTTCTGGGGAAAATTCGGAGCGACCGGCGTTGTGCTCCCGTGGGTATTCAATGGTTTTGTGAAACTGTGGTATGCGTATTTTTATGACATACATGAGTTACTTCGCTCAGTTTGCCGATTTATGATTTGTTGGATTACGTCTGATTTCGGGGCGGAAGTTGCGGTTATTAGCGAAGTATTGTTCCGGTAACACTTCGGCTGCGGAGCGGGCCGAGTTGCTCGGAACGATATTTCACTTGTTTTGTTTGACGCCGGAAGTTATACGAGGAGGTAGGTGCAACCGAGTGGCTGATGAGTTTCGTGCTCGAGAAATTTCGCTTCGGAAATCTGCTGGGATTAATACATTATTTTATTGAATTGCGGTGGATTTGGGTAAAAACCTACCGAAACGGCAAGATAGACCTGACACCTTCAATTTCGTTTCTTCATCCCGCTTTTATCATACTTGTCCTCGTTCTAAGGCATCTGCTTCTTAGTCTACCTTTCATCGGGAAACTACTATCAAAGCTGCTCTATTTTACGAAACAGTTACTGAACGTCCTTCATTAATAATTCCTCCTCTGTCAACCAGTTTCATTGCCAATTACTGCCCATCGTTTCTCTTTCTATCCTATTATTTACTTAAACTCCGTTCAAGTCTAACGTGTTAATTACGTTCAGTTCCTTCCATCAAATTTCGAATCTACATATTATTTTCTTCTACCACTTGGCTATTTTCCCCCGTCACGATTGCCTCGGTGACCAAGAAGAAACTTTCCCTTTGCTCGATAATCACTTTCGACAACGTGGCCCCCGGAAATCTACTCTATTTTTTTGCGAACATACTCGTAGCTCGTCTTTGAACCGTTGTCTCGGGTGGTCGAAGCGAGCCCTGGGTCGTCTAAAGGCGAGCTGCGGGCAGGGGGATGGCTCCAGGAAGCGCTGGGGGATGAATCGAGATGCCCCCGCGCGATCTGGAGAATCAGGCGAATCCTTTTGATATTTGTAAACGATAAGAGTGTCTATATAGACGTGCATGCGGTGTGTACATACATGTGTAAGCGAAAACTCGTAGGTGAACCTCGGTCGGGTGTATCTCGGTGGTGTATTCATCGCCGTTTCATTCCCGTCGCCTGCGAGCCTTCAATAAAAATCATTAACTCGACAGTAGCCCGTGTTACAATCAAACGGATGAAAATCTGGGAAGCTGTGTTTAGAATCTTTGAATTGTTCGCTATATCCGGCTGCTCCTCTCTGTTGAAAGTTATCAGAAATTTTGAAAGATTCTGTTGACGATTTTTTTCGGTAGTTTCTACACTTGAGTGTTTCGTTTTGTTACACAGCGTTCAAGAATTCAGAGTCTTTATTTGCTGAAAAGGATTACAATTTTCTGAGTTTCGATAGAAGTATATAATAGCGTGGTGCTAGTTACGTCATATAAATGTCTTTTTTTTTGCACAGAATTAACTCGTTCTGCTGCTTTGCTAAATATTTCCCTAAAATTACAAATTGCATTCCTGGATATCTCAGTCTACTTACGTCATCTTCCACCACTCGATTCAATTTAAGGGGTTAGGACACAGTAACGGGCCAAGAAAGCAGACGATATTTAAACGACGATAATGAGAAAAGTAAACAATCGATTATTATAAGGTTTTGTTTTTTAGTTCACTATATTATGAACTATAAGAAAAGCATATAATATTTACAAAATAACAATTGTACGCCGTACAATGTCTCCATTTAAAATGTCCTTTTTTTCCGGATGACCAATTGGTGGGCCGGATTCCGGAAAATCGGATGAACTGTAACAAAAACCCATAAACTATAATATATTTCCTAGGCATTGACGATCCAACATTTCAATTTTTGCGAAAATTTACAAAATGGTCGATGTTTGAAAAATAATGTTCAAATTTCGACAAAAGTGTGTGATGTTTTTGTTTATATTTTGTACTATAATTAAAAAATTTAAAATGTTGGATCGTCAATGCCTAGGAAATATATTATAGTTTATGACATTTTTGGGGTTTTTGTTACTGTTCATCCGATTTGCCGGAATCCGGCCCACCAATTGGTCATTCGAAAAAAATGGACATTTTAAATGCACGGCGTACAAATGCTATTTTGTAAATATTATATGCTTTTCTTATAGTTCATAATATAGTGAACTAAAACACAAAATCGATTGTTTACTTTTCTTATGATCGTCGTCTAAAAATCGTCTGCTTTCTTGACTCGTTACTGTGTCCTAACCCCTTAACCTGATCTTTTCAATTTTCGGGGTCTAGATTCATTCATAACAGAGAACTGTAAACAATCATTTCACCCTGTTACTTTCTTCATTCTTTTCCTCCGATCAAAGCAGAAGATGTATACACAAATTAATTATTTTTATTGGTGGGCTCGTGTGTCGCCTAAACGTGGGACTAAACTGTATAAACATAAGTGGTACCTCTCTCTGAAACGTGTTTACCGATGTAAGCTCCACGTAATATAGTCAGTGTTTACCGAAGAAGAGTGCACCACGTTGTACAATTTCTTCGTGATGTTCGCCACTTAACCTCGACAAGAGTCTGAAGCGCAACACACCCCCTGAGTGCTTATGGATGCGTGTATTTTAAACGCCAAAGTAAAACAACCCCTTTTTAACAAACTAAAGCGATTGGGATAATCCTGGAGGGAACTGTAAATAATTCCAGCCCGCTACATATCCAAATGAACAATTACTAGCCAATAGGAATTTTAATCCCGACATCTCGTCGGCGAACCATCGATTAACGTAACCCCTAAATTTACAATCGTTGAACAGATCAGAATTGCTTCTCGGTCAGAGGGACATTGTATATTTTAAATGGCGATGCATTCATAAGCACTCACCGAATGCTGAGAAATATGAATTTTGGAGTGGCATGTTATTCACATCGTCTAGTGCGAGATCGTTGCATAGGTCGACGCGTATCCAACATCCTTGTAGAGTTTATTTGCTATTCGGTATCCTCGAGAGGGTGATATTTTTCATCGCATTTCACGGTGTTTCGATCGATAACTGTAATTGGGATCTGCGTGTGAGAGGCACGAGAGAGAGGCAAGTGTAGGCAAAGTGTGAATGGAATAGTGAGTAGTCATCGACTTTTCAAAGTCGTATTTAAAAGGAGAACGGAGAAGAGAGAGAGAGAGAGAGAGAGAGAGAGAGAGAGAAATATATATGTACGTGGTGACGAGTTTGGAACGAGAGCTGAGCGTAAAGCCACGTCCGCACGTGTGCGATGCTAGGCTCAGCATACACTTGTCATGAGTTTTAAGTGCTCGCTAATTTTGGAAAGTAATTTTTCTAATAAAGCTTCTTGAGTGTTTCGAATATTCGAATAAATCGCACTCTCGGGTTGAAGGGAACCTAGCATCAGTAAACCCAACCAAATGCTCGGTAGTCAAGTATATCGAAACAATTCGGGTGGTCCAAAAAGATTCGTCAAATCGCTTAGACTCACTTGAATTTTTCTGGAACTTGTTGGAGCAGCTCTTCTCTTGAGTCGTCTGAAGATAAATAAAGTTTGTGTTCAATAAACATTGGGCTGATTAACCGGAAATAAATTTTGTGATATTCAGACTCATTCGAGTCTAATCAAGCTTAGGTAGATTGATTTATTTCTTCAAGTGTGTTCTGTGTTGTGAGTTGCACGCGTGGGAGCGCGGCTTAAGGTATACATATAGTGTATAGAGTAGCTCGTAAGGTACACGTATAATGAACAACGTTAAACAAGAAGAGACGTGAATCTGTGGATGATACGGGACACTTAACCGCGTTAAGTATTAATTAAGAGGTTAATGTTACACGTAATGATGTAATACGAAAGCTGAATAATACGCAACTTCGTGCAAGGTGTTGTAAGCTGTCATACTTTGTTCACTTACCGTAATAAAGAATACTGTACATACTATTCGTCGGCTGACATTCATATTTCATACATCGCCGAATTTCGTTTTGACCTACCAAAAAATCACGCACAGCTTATTTCACTCGTGTTTTTCGGTGTTATGTTTCACAGTGTCGGATCGTGGCGGCGGTTGTTCAGCTTTGGAGGGTTTTAAGGGAGGTACCGAAATGGGGGAAGGTAAGGATTTCACGGAGGTTTAAATTTTTAACAATATTTAACACCCGAATAATAATTCCCCCGTGGTTTGCTGTTGTAAAATTCAACGATGCTATTTACGTCGATTGCTTGAATTTCGTTATAGTTTCGTTTAGGATAAAGGGTTTTTCGGGGAAGAAAATGGGTCACCCAAAATTTTCAGGGATTACTATTTCTAACATTCTTACGAGTACTTTGGTATGGCACAAGGATAATTTTACATTTATTTTTTTAGTCGAAAACTCGGCTACCGATATGGCCTCCCTCTCGCTTCCTATTATCCTGTGTTCTATTTCGGAATAGTAGAGAATTTCTCATTCAAAGTGTCGTGTCCTTTAGTAATAATTTCACGAGTATTTTAATTCACAAATTTTAAGCGGAGTGTAAGAAAATGGGTACAGTATAAAAATGTTATTACTTCAATTTCCAGTAGATCACTTAACAGCAATAGTTTGTATTACAACTTTTCATCGTTTCAGCTTAAAATCGTACGTTCTTCAATTTTCTACCACCACTGTCCCATTTCGAATCCTATTTCTAAAATAATGCTTGCAATGAGCTGCTGTACCCCCATTCTGTCGCCTCCTGCATCCTTAATTTTAACTCTATTATTCTGGGTCGTGACTTCAGCCTCCACCAACGTCGTCGATTTTATCGCTTTTCTTCGTCTCCTCCATAGGCTCATCTGAAAATAGGTGTTCCTCCGACAGTATCTTCTCGTACGAGCCCGAGAGTTTAGGGTCTGGAGCTACCATTTACTTTCCATTTACAACAGCCTTCTATTTGAATTCAAATTTTCATTTCAACTCTCCAGAATAAATACATAGCACCCCTCTCAATTTCTCGACAATAATTGTCCCAGCCACCATTGAATCAATTAAATCTTTGACATGAATTCTTCAGCACCTAGTATTCAGCATGAACTATCGCTCACAGCTTTTCTAGTACTCTAATATTCCAACATTCCATTGTTTCAGAACATACAAATTCGAACAGTCGTGTATCCTAACAGAATATAAAAGTGAAACGTTCCAGTCAATACATCAAGCCTAAAAACCATCTAAATACTTAATCGTTCGTTAAATATTTTATTCGAGAACTGAAGAAAGTTAGGTGAACCGAGATTTTAAGCCTCCCCCCGCGAGATGGCAACTTTATCAATAAATCAGATTAACCGTTATGGAGGGTTTGGCTGAGAATTAATACGAGGGCTGCTATCTTTCCGACGTGCTTAATCGCTCGACGCTATTTATTCGTTATACAGGGGACTGGGAAGGATTAAGTGGAATTCTGCGGGGCATAAATCGATTGGCTTTCGAATGGCGGTAGAAGGATAAAGAATTCTACTATGGAACCCATCAAGAGCCGAGGGGGAGCTTATTTTTTCCTTCTTTTGCTCCAGTGTCTGAAAATTATCGCTTCCTTTAGCGACTATCTTCCCATTAATCTTCGTTCCACGAACGAATGTATCGAAGCACGAGTTTGCTAACCAAACGAGAAACTGGGTCAACGTTCCCTTCGAAATGGTAAACAGGCATGATTTTAAAATAACTAAAGCGGAAGCTACGGCAAACAGCCATTTCATCCAAAAATATGTGTTTTCTCCAGATAATAGCCCCGTTATTTACACATAATTAGACACAAATTTGATGCAAGCTGCACACGTTGCACCCGAATGCCGAGTCTCTGATTTAATCGATAACGTCTATCGACAGAGGCACGAGGCGTTTCGCTTCTGTCAATAGACATTATCGATTAAACCGGATGCAGCGTTTCCGGAGTTATTCGAACAGTGTGCTTAATATGTACTCGCACTTCGAAATAATCAAACATTCAAAATGCCTTGGATTAAGTGAACAGAAATATTTATTCCCTCCTGATGGATTGGCAAGTAATTAAAGACCGCTGCAGTCATTTCATGGAGCCATTAGAATATAATTCGCTGCTCCATCAGTGAAATAAAGCACTTTTTAAGCATTTATTGCTTTGGACCTGCTTAATCATTAATTGATTGATGTCATCTGCGAATGGTCACCGAACGCGAAAAGAAGATAAAGGATAGAAAGGAACATTTTAAAGGAATTGTGAGTCCCGTGCGATGTTCTTGAAATTTTACCAGTAATTTGGATAAAATTCAATGGACTAGTAGCTAATTAATGCACGAACGTCGGCGCGCACATGAAAGCCTCGCAAAAGACCATCGAAATCCCTGGAACGAGGGCAGAGAATCCCAACAATAAATCAGCTGTCCAGTCACTTTGCTCTGTTTGACTGTTTAAAACGCGATGGAATCTTGTTTGGCGAATCAACCGTGAATCCTGTTCGCTTCGACGAAGATTGAAGCCACTTTCCCAGCGAGCTCATCGACAGTATCGATGCATCGCTATTGAGAGTGAATTGGGCTCGAATTGCTGCACTTCTGATACACTTTTTATGCACCTCTAACGCCACAGTTTTATGTTTAGTGCAATATCTAAATACCTAGTACCTGGATACCTAAAAATTTGAATCGTCAGCTGATCCTTCGTAGTCACCCAGAATATCTAGTTTCTTATTATCAGGTACACATACAAATACTAGTCACCAGTTAATCTTTACAATGAAAAATCCTGAAGCTCCTTTTTCTTTAGTTTTATTTTCGAAGAATAGAGTCCAAGTTCGGAGTGTATAAAAATGTAGTATATAATACATATATTTGAGAAATATAAATTGCAATGGAATTTTAGGCACCCTAGAAGCCGATCACAAAGATAGATTACAATGTCCTGTTACCTTCCACAGCAGGTGGAAAGCACTGTAACGAAATCACGATTAATTGAAATTCAACAGGCATCTCGCGGTTGGACTGACACGAACTACTATCGCCATTGTATGTTTTGAAGCTCATACAACGCCGGCGATGGCAAACGTTTACGCACCGAGCGTTTCATCGCCAAGTGTTTGCGTCGCGTAATCAAAACGCGTCCCCTAGGTGTTGGCAAATTTTCCGGTGAATTTCCAATTGATATCCAGGCACCGTTCATATCACGTTAAAAAATCTCCACGCGTGAAACGTTACTTTCCAGGACTTTGAAGCTATCAGCTATCTCACGTCACAAAGAAGTAGAAAAATACCGTGGTACGAATAAATTTGCATTTATTCCTATTTCAAACATAAAATGGAATCAAACAAGTGACTCGCCTATGTGGCAATGAATAATTAGTAGAAAATACTTAAGCAAGCATTTCTTGTGGTTTACGAAGCATAGCTCTTTGGGCACTAGACTCGCGGCTCAGAGTAAAGCAAGCGAGGAGCAGACCTCAGAAAAGTAACAACGAGTGCAAGCTCGCGTGCACAGTTCTCGTTAATCAAAATCTTGCCAAGGGAAACCCACGAGGTCTTTATTTTCCCCGGCGATAGGGAGAATTATCGCCTCCTTACGGCTGCTCGATTCCATGGGTGGTAACTCACGTGTCGATCCTTGGTTTCAATCGACCGTGGGTCCATTGTCGCAGAAGGTCCCTGGGATTCGATCGATCAGACGGGGCACTCGCCCTTTAGATTTCCTCTCAAAGGATTGGACGTGTAACATAACTTCACCTTCCTCGCCTTTGCCAGTCCGCTTTGTCCGGCGCTCAAACCGCCTTTCGACGCTTGTGTTCTTGTCACGGGCGTTCGTTACTCCTCTTGGTCCAATTCGGCTTCTAAAAGCCACAATTTCATACTTGCAATCTTCATCAAAAAGAGTATTGTGTGTATGGTGGTTGAAACACTTGAGCATCAATTTTGTCCCTAAATCCGACGATTTAGAACGACTGTCATGGAAATGTTATGTTCCTTCTTAATTTAATATTAATATTCTATATTAAAGCCTTCTGTCATGAATATTCCACTTACTGCTGAACCCCGATGCACTTAAAGAAATGCACACGATATTAATCGGAAGTGAAGGAGAAAAGTATAGCAATAGAAGAAAAAGATATGAAATTATGAAAAATATAACACTAAGTATTGTTTATCTATAATTAAATATCAGAAATGCGAAAATACCACCGTAGCACAGAATGCGTTGAAGAAACAAGTACCCATTGGAATAGCTGAGAAAAAACAAGAGGTCCTCCAAAAATGGCCAATTTGAGAATTCTGAAATTAATGCCGCCGCATCCACTGGCCCAGCCGATTTATTAATTAACATCCCCATCTTGGAGCCGTGTTTGAAACCACTGGGGTGACTAGAGCGTGGTCTTTCAACGCAAAGAACGTGTGCAAGCCACGAGGTAGTGCTTTCAACAGGGAACAAATTTATCAGCTCTTAGTCGTGGCTGGTTCTGCCACAGACAGACATTATTCCGCTTGATCAAAGTTGTATCGCTCCGCGGGGAATTGAATTTGGGCTTGGCCGGTACCCATCGCCGAAGAAGTGTATTAATGGAAAAGAAAATGAGCAGCCGCTCGTTCCCCGTGTAATTGCATCCACCGTTCGGCCCAATGAGATATCATCAATTAGAGCTGCTTTGCCTTTGTCTTCCCTAATTTCAGCGCAATTTGTCAGGCGGTCTGTGCAGCGTCGACCGACAAACGAATTCCATCGCACGAACGAAGAAACGTTCTTCTGAAGTGGATGAAATTTTGCTTCGATCGAGGGCGTTCCCGTTTCTGTTGCTAATTTCCCCTCGTCGCCGCAGCTCTCTGCGCGCGAGCGCAGGCAAACTCGAAACTAACATCTGTTTAGGAATGTCATTACGAACGGCGCACGAGGAATTTATCTCCATCGCGTCGCGGGAATGTTTGGAACGTTTCCTTCTCAGTTTTCATCAAATTACTTACTTCGGGGATTGTTCCTGTAAATCAGCAACCAGTGTACTGTGTAGCGAAGATTTACAGCTTGCATTGTGTAATAAGACGTAATTGCCCCGCGAGTGTGGCGTTTTTAAAGTTTCTTCTGGTTTATGTTACACGCTGTAAATAGTTGTGGATACTGCTGATTTTGCTGTAATATATTCATTGTTCAGTGGTGATTTTAATTACTATATTCCACCTCAACGCAAATTCACGTTTAATTAAAATTGAATACCGTGCTAATGCATCAAGAAGAGTTTTTTTTTTTAAATTTATTAACGTAGTATTGATTAAAATTACAATCTGACCAAAACACAAATAGATTCCACACTCGACCAACCCCGTTTTAAAATGTAACACAACCCCCATTGCAAATTAAAAATCACCACTTAATTACCAGTATATTTTGCAGAGAAGCGTTTGAATTTCATTTCATCATGAACGTAGACGTTAGTTTTGCAAAATAGCCAGATATTATCGTAACCTTAACGATATTAACAAGGTACCTTCCCTTTAGTATGATAAGTGCCTCCCTTCGGCGTTCTCGAGACAGCCAGGGATTCTCGATCGATCGTTGCACAATTGGCGCAACCGAGCACCTCGCGCGAACCAGCAAGGCGAAGCTGACGCAGATCTTCCGATTCGACGAGCCCTGGCCATCCTGCAGGAGTTTCGGCCATCCTGGACGCGACGACATAAGGTAAGTTTTCCCGTTGCAGAACAGCGACGTCAGCACGATTTCGATACGGTCGTGGGTGGCTGTAAATCAATATACAGCCGCGTTTGCATAAACGTGGGCCACTTCGTTTTTACACAGGCCTTTCTCGCGTCTTCATCGTGATCCCTCGTCCAAATGCAGTGGTTGTCAAAGGAAACATTAAAAGTGATATTTTTAACTGTTTTAATTGTGAACGGGCACTAATGTGAGTTCTTTTCATACATACAGTAGTGGAAAGATTTATTCCACTTCATTTAGTTTTAGTAGGGTAAATCCGGGAGACGCGGTCGGGCCGGAGAGTTGGTCGTGTCGCTATATTTTAGAGTCTATACGTAAAAATGCATTAAAGTGCAGACCAATTACTTCTCTAGAAGCCAAATAGTTGAATGAATAGCGTTATTTTGCTTCCTTCTGTGGTTTTCTGGATTTATAGGCTATAAAAGGTAAACTGATGTTACATTTAACCTCTTTTGTCAAACAGCGGTTGTACAGAATCGTATTTAAAATATACTTCTAAGTTTATTTTCCTTTAATGTTTGGAATAATAAGATAGTAGAAACATTGAAGGACAATGCAGCCAAAGTATGTGGCCATATTAACTCTTCATCTCAAAGCTAACGAGAAGACCATGTCTCGCTGCAGAAAGGTGAGATGGTCGAGTTCTGATTTTTTTATTATTTTTGTTTATTTTTTATTTTTTATTATTATTTTATTATTATTTTTGTTTATTTAGTTTATTTCTTCACTTTTGTATTCATTTGCCTTGCTAATCGCCAGTAGGTAATTCACTTTTTCTTTTATGTGTTCTTTACTTGTTTAGCGTAAACAAATTAAATATCAATGAATCCGTAGTTGTATTCACTCATAAATAATTTTGCTTTATCCTTTGTTAATTTTCCATGAATAATTATGTGAGTGGTCTCTGCCAACGACGAAAACCATTTCTCCCGGCACCTCGGGAGAGGTGGTCAGATGTCATTACTTCAGTTTTCAACCCGATTTACAGTAAATATTGTCTTAAAGCAAATATCGACCAGTTTTTCTGAATCGGCATAAAATTCTGAACATATTAGGTTTGTTCTTATAAAATAAGTAATATCCATATTAGTTTTAACAGCCATTTTATATTAGGTCGGTTTAGATTTACCCTATTAGCATTTGGAAAATACTTGTCAGTATCACTTCAAAAATCCCATAATCATCCACGATAGTAATGAAACAACAGAACCAAGTCGAACGAACGCTGTGCCTGACTAATCGTTGAGCCGTACCACTGATTCCTGCAAACTTCCACTACTTAGCTTTCCATTAACACCTCCCTACGATAGTACTGTCTCATTACCATCTTCATTTCCAAACAAGTAAACTATATTCTACGAAAAAACTATCGCAGTCCTCGCTTTACCTAATAGTAACATTAAAAACATGAAGTGGAAACAGTTTTTTGAACAGCGACCACCTATCGCTCGTCCCTTAAACTTTGCCAAAGTATATCTCGAGAAGCAGCCAGGCAATCGACAAAATTCGTTCCACAATTTTCGCTCGTTCACCCTCCGACCAATCGTGCCTCAATTCATCCGAGATTTCGCCCGTTCCTTAAATGTTCTCCCCCGGTTTATCGGCCGGTTCGGGATCGCGCGGGCGCGTGCTAATGGCGGGGCCGGAGAATTTCCACGGATTTTAACGTTGTCTCCGTGCAAACTGCCCCACGGTCGCGGGCCAAGTGTGCCCGTACGGTGTCGACAGTGCAAACAAAAGGGGGCAGCAGCCGGATAATGCCCGGCAATCAGCGGTAAACGCGGCAAGAAAAGGGCAGGGGAAAAAATTCGCTTACGACCCGCTTGAAAGGGGAACTTCGCTTCTGGTGGGCTGGGGAAGGTTTCCATTCGAAAATGCCCGGGAGTGGCGAGAGTTTCCGCCCTGGTGCTTAAAGTTCCGCGACATTGCGCACGTAGTCGCATTCGAGGCACGTGTTTAGCGCAGGATATCGAGGGAGGAGGATTGTATCCGTTGCGGCTAACTGCGTGTAACGAAGTTCGGTTACTTGCGAAACGTTCCGGAGAAGTTTACGCGTATCAGCGCCATTTCCCGAATGAACTTCTTTTTCTCCGTCTGAGACCCGCCAGATAACTGCTCCGCGGTTCTTATCGATGCGCTTGGTCCCCTTTGAGGATCTTGGGGCATTCTCGCACGTGACATTTGTGTACCAAGTAACTGGTATTTTAGTTGCGTTCTTAAAATTAGGGAACTATTCGAGAGTTGATGCGGTGAAGCGGGCATTTGCGCGAAAATGAATAGTTTATTAGGGAATGAGCATGTGAACGCGCACATCTGCACCCCTTGCACTCTAGCGTTTTGTTGTTTATATAATTGCCAACGGACAATTCACATTGTCTGGATTCGACAGTGCCTGCATGCTGGTGCCACACTGACCTCGTAACAATACCTTATCATGAATAGTATTCATGGACAGCGGGTGCGTGAATTTACAGCGTGTTTAGCGATTGGAGCGAAGAACAATGTTACATTCATTGAGCGATACGTGTCCAAAGAGTGTGTCCAAAATTGTGGCGCTGTGAAAAGTCATTTTATTAATTCTAAGCGGAATCCAGTAATACTATTTCAATTTCTAACTAAACAAACCTTCGCTCGACAAAGCCTTCTAAAATGAAGCCAATGGTTGGTGGTAGTTCAGAATCTGCACTGTCTTCCGTGCAAAATTCTATTCCTTGAGTAATCATTTAAAAAAGGCCTTAAAAACAGGATCTCTTGCAAACCACCAATAAACTCTACCAATCACTTCATATTGGTACCCCAACTTTTTACAGTTCCTACATTCGGGATTTCCATTGTATCTTATATTACAATAATTAATATCGGTAGAAAAGCTATCTTGTAAAAATCGTCTTCAAAATGGACTCCCTTTCTGATCGAATTTTCTTCTATCCTCGACATGCAAACGATATGTAAATATTAATGCTTATACGCGTTGCAAAGCATTCGATCAATTCGCTGCCGAAGAAATGAAAATGGGAGCCTCGTAGGAAGGCTTCGTCTCCCTTCCAGAGAATAAAAATCCGCTCGATCTGAACACTCTGGGGACTTCGGATATCTCGAAGACAAGAATAAAAGGTGTATCCACGCAGAATGGTTAACTTGGGAGCTCACCCCCTCCCCGTCCATCTATTTCGATATCACGAATTCCTGTTGGCGAACGAGCACCGGTACGATAAAAATGCTAAGCTCGTTGGAAGATGAGAGGTCTCGCGTCTTGTTTCTCCATTCCACTATCCCCTTGTCTCCACCACGGGAAAAACCGTGGGGCATTTATGGTGAAAGGTGCATGGTTTCGCTGCTTGTTATACGCAGAACGAGAGGCTGCTAGTCCCCCGTACTTAGAAGCCCGACAGTTTTCAATATTCTCCACGGAATTTCGCGCCGAGATTGGCTTTCCTGGCTGCCGGCACAGAGAGATGGAGAAAGGAGTGGCCAATTTTGAAAATTTACTGTTGATCTTGTTTGCAGCATATTTCTGGGATATGTGTAGTCGTGCTTCATGCTTCTGTGATTTTAAAAATAATAGTTTCTGGAACGAGTAATCTCTTCTACAGTTCTCTAACACGTAGGTTTGTGGTAGTAACATGGAAAATAATTAATTTTTAACAATTTCGAAAACATTGCTCTTATTCTTCCAGCGACTCCTGGTTTTCTTGAGAAGTAACCTTTGCCGCAGAGTAATCTTCTTTCTGAAATTAATTAAAAAATTCTATCAAATAAGATGATATCGTATACCTACTTAGTTGCAATTCTCCAAATTTCTCACGCTTACCAGGCAATAGAAATACGTGGAACAGGAAGTGACTGCACCTTGCACATTTCTCGCGTTCCATTAATCGCGGTGACGTTTCGTCTTTAATTAGAATAAGAAACTGAAAACTAAGCGAGTCCAGTAGAAACTCACTGGTTATTACGAGTATACTTCGTTGTGAGTAGTAATAAATGTGAAATAAATTGAATTACCGGGCATTATTCCAACGAGTGCTTTCCGTCGAGTATGCGAAAAAGTAATTAATACTCCTCGTATTATTGCGCCAAGTACAATAATTTTAATTAATACTCGCCGCCCCAACGGGCGACCTTTGGAGGGGGGCGTGTAAAAATTGTAATTAATGGAATCCTCTTATTCCCGCTAATAAAATAATTTTAATTAGTAAACACCTTTCGATTTACGAAACATACCAGCACGCATACGCGCGCTCCAACGGCAATAGAAAACTTTGATATATGAAACGTGCTTCGCGTATGCAAATTTCGCTGTAGTTTCGTGTTTTTGCTTCGTGCCAGGGGAATATTAAAAATGCCTGGCCTCTATTGATATGTTGCAAGTGTAACGGACAACCAGAAGTGTTACTTATATTTCAAGATAAATGGACTCTCAAAATGGGAATTCTGATTTTTGGTAGGACTATAAAAATTGAAAAAAAAAAAATTATAGAAAAATACTACCTGCGTTTTACTCTTCATAACTTCAACCATTTTCTCTTCCATTTTGATTTCAAAACTGAATTGAGATGTACTCCCTTATGAAGTCACTGAGGAAGATTCATTAGGGCAGTAACTACGTGTAGAAAGTAAATGAAATTGTGGAGGTGCTGAGGAAATGTGAGTAGCAATCGGACGGGTGCATCTTTGTTCGAAAAGGAGATAATTTTGTGGAATAAATTGTATTCCTTCAGAATTACTTTAATAAAAAAAAAATTCACTAGGTATTTCGTAAACAACAAGGGTTTCTTCTTGCACTCTCCACATTTGCGTCAACAGTTCTACAAAATAGGTTCTCCAGGCTAACAGTCTCTTCTTATATTTCTTAAGATATCTTCCACGCAATATTGGCACTCCTCTGCTCTTCAGAGTACTTTACGACATCGTGCTCATCAGGGCCCTATCCTCTCTAACTCGTTAAAAATGGGCGAACGAAAGCGTTATGCTTTTTTCTAATATTTTCCACGAAACCCAGCGGCGGTTACAACGAGGGTAGCTACTTTACGAGCCATAGAACCAGGAAGCCCGACTACGTAGTACAGAGTCTCGCATTTTCAGCGTTTTTACGCGTCGAACTTCGCCCAGAGTCATCTCGTCGTCCTTCGTTGCGCGGTTAAATATGTTCGGGCGTTCATTAAACTTCTTGTCTTCTATGAATTATGAAATTACTTCGCCACCTTCGTTCAGTAACTCCCCCCAGCCCCTTCGCCCTTGCTTAAGGGCATATCGAAAGAATGTCCAAGGAACGAGGGAAGATTGTGTCTGGGGAGGGTGACCGAGTTTGCTGCGCGACTACAGGCGCAGGAAAATCAACTGGTCCTCTTCGGAATACTCCCAAGACTGTGAATCTACACCAGACATCTATGAATTGTAACTAAAATTAGAAAAGGGTCACGTGTAGTTCCCCAATACCTCCGTGAATTCTGGAACACTCCATATTTCCATTTTTTATAGAGTATCCACTGAATATTCCCCATAATACCCCAATTTGAATTGCCGTAGCTGTCCACTGCCTTCCTTTAACACGTGTGTTTCTTGAAAATTCTGACAAAATTCAGGAAAATAGTTGCACTATATGCTTTTCGTAGCCAGCGCTGGAGATGAGTGTGAAGTGTCTCTAAATGTGTTGAACTGGTAAACAGTTAAATGTGTTAAACTGGACACAAAGAAATGAGGAATAAGACGAGGTACATAGCTGTCGATACCTGTGAAAAGGGGTGGTTCCTGGAAGTGGCCTCGAGTGGCCAGTTGATTTTGCACCGACTATAGTCGTATTACGTCGCATTGTTACCAGAGGGTTCGCAACTTGCTTCATTTTCGCGGCCAGGGCAATTAATTTCCAGACTCCTCGTTCTTATACGCTCGTTTCACAGCAACGTTCCGTCGTAAAGCCCGGAATGGCGGAGACTTCGGCGTGGTTTCGAAAATAACCTCTGTTGCCAAGCTGCACACCCTGGCCTCGAAAATATCTGCATCCCCAGCAACGGCGTTACTCAACCCCGAGGTATGTTGAAAGGGGAACAAGGTAACGGAGATTTTCAGTTTCGAGGGGGTAGGAGTTCCATTTCGATCGTTCACCAGATCGGTTCGATAGCGCACGTGCTGGTGTGCACCTACCTACTGGCGTATGGGATTCATCATTCTAACGTAATTGTAATTGCTGTTCTATTGTCTGTGACGCTGGATCAACATCAATCACAATTACCGTAATTACGGTGGGGAATGATTAGATGGGAGTTCAGCTGGCGATCGCAGTTTTCCTTCGTGGATCTATATAGCGATGAGTCTGTTGTGTGTATATGGAATACTATATAGAAGACACTTTATTCTGTCATTTTTTAATATCGGGGAGAAATTAGACTGAATTGATTAGTGTGTGGAGTAACGTTTATTAACGATTGTGTGACGTGTGGCGGAGTTCAAAGTGGGGTGGTTTTGGGGAGTGGTGGTTCACTCATCAGTATTGATGAATGGGGAAGAGATGACACCTGCATCTGTCGCATATCTCTGTTCTCATCTGAAACTTTATTGTGACTTCCACAAAAAAAGACAAATACGTAGCTACTTTCATACTGATTCCACACATCCAATTCATTCCATCAAAACTTCTACCACGATTCTCCACAGCAGCAAACTCATTTTCATTGAATTTCCCCCACACCCGTTCCTAACAAGCCACAACACTTGCACCCCTACTATGCACATTCCTCAATAAACGCAAATATATAATATATACAGTTATATATATATATATAATAATAATAATATTAATATTTATTTTACGGGACAAGCCCATTACATATATATAATTCAAGTAATTTCATTCAAATCGTACTCCACTCAAAGAATCTTCCGACTATTCGACTGCTAATAGAACATCCAACCAAAAACACAAACCATCCCCGAAACAATGCCCTCACAGTGAAAGCACAGAATGCCCCTACAAAGGCGTGAGCGTGATAAAGGGTTAAGCAGTGTCTCGTAAGAAATTTCCCTAGCACCTGCTACCCCCGATCCCTCTTGTTTTCGTTCGAGACAACGATATCCTCCCTCCCTCGTCGCGTCGTCGTCTCGCTGGCCCGTCGAGATTTCATTTTTCATTTCCCGCCGCCATCACCGTTCCGTCGGCGGAGAATATAAATCGGGGAAGCAATTTTCGTTGTAATTACGCTTTTCCCTCACGCCCCCGAAATAATTCTCCGGTGGCTTCCTGTTTTCGAGTTCCGTCGGGGCTCCGCGCGCGACGACCAACCCCCGACGTCATTTTTTTTCCACCCTCGCCGTCCGAGCACCGGAGTCATTTGACATTGTCTAATTCCATATTTTCCCCGGCCCCGTATTTACCGTGACGCCGTAGGTTTTGGGATATTCATTGTTTCGCTGCTGCAGCTGACGAACTCCGACGGGGATGGAAATATGCTACGTAAAAGAGCAGTTAATCTGTATACCTTCCTCGCAAACAGTAATTTTCTATCTCCCCACACGTTTCCTCGTTTCTTTAAAACAAGCGGCTGCTGTAGATTACTTGAAACTCGAGATCAGGCGAGGTTTTTGTTCGGATTTGTGTGTTAGTGGGATATTCTTTCGTGCTTGTTTGTTCTTCGTGCCCGATGCCTAAAGGCCGATATTCTTGGGAGCTTTCAAGAATCCACTCGTCTCGCGCGATTCTCCAAGATTAGAATCGATCAATTTTAAACGAAAACGAAGCAACGAGGACACCCTCGAGGAGCAACTCGACCGTGCCGTGTACCAAGACCTTCTGCAAGCTTTGCACAGCTCTTTCGCGTTCGCCGTTTTGTTTATTTATCTCTTTCGGACGCGTTTCTTTTCTACGGCCCTTTCTTCCGGCGAACTGTACTCGCCGGGGAGGTTGCAATCGAGGGAGCTGCAGGGAACCGTCCAGAATCCTGCTGTTTGGCGATATCTTGCCGTGGAAATTCCGCTCGTGCCCTTAGACACACGGGTTTCACGCTTCATTTTCGAGGTATTCCGGATGATTGTGAAACGCTGCTCTGCGCGACAGCTTGATGAAATATACGAAAATACACACACAGGCTTGCATATCTCGAAAACGGTGAGAGATATCGGAAAGAGGTTTCAACAAAAGTTGCATCTTTTTCTTTATATCTACAAAACTGCGTACAAATAACTATCGCATTACATGGAATTTTGCCACATTAATCATTCCTCAATAACGACGCATCAGTGCATCCAGTGACAATTCACAGGAATATGAAATGTTCATACTCATCGGACAGCATAGCACTTTAATTATCTAAAAATTCTTAAAATTTAATATTTCTCAGTCATCGCATTAACGCTACACTATCTGCGCGCAGAAATTTGCAAAACAATGCTCGCCACCAGAGCCCCCGCCAATTCGCGCAGATGCCTCGTTTATTTCCACTTCCAATCCAATCCATCGCGAATTGTAAACCGTTTCAACCTGCAAATATTGCTGCAGGGCGCGTTAACTCGCGCCCGCATCGCATAATGCGATCAAACGAACGCGCGATCGTAAATAGACTCGAAAACGTCCACTCTTGCAACTTTTATCCCACAGTTGGAAACCGACCGGTCGCAGCGGACGGCCAGCGCAGCTGATAATTCCCAATATCGTCGCCGTTACACAATTTAATTCAGCGCCGTGTTTACAACCGATTCTACCACGCAGCCCAATCGACGCGTAACGATTGTTTTCGCGTCACAATTGTAACGCGCGTTTGTCCCGTCGCTCGCATCCTGCAGATCGCAGCCCCTGTCCTCATTAACGTATTTCCAGCACGCCACTCCCCACTCTGCCCCCCCGGCCCCTCTTTGCACACTCTCGATTGCTTTTGATTAAAAGCAAAAATGTAATTCGTTACTCGAAACTCTGTTTTTTTCCCCACCGATTCCCAGCAATTCAATGCGGATCACTTTTCCGTGGTTCTCGCGATCCGTTTGATTTCCAACGATCTCCACGGTACTTTGCACCGTCGACGGTAGGGGAAAGTTGGGATAGTTGATCACAGTTTTGCTTTTTCATTAAAATAATAATAATGGTTTGCTTTGTTTGTATTTAATTATGTAAGTTGTGATTCTTACAGTATTCTCAATATACTTTGACAAATTTGAGAGCTGAAAACTAATTTTAATGACAGAATATCAACGTTTTCTGGCAGTGACGTTTTGCACAAGTATCCCCCACTGAAGGGGAGACTTGATCAAACGGTTAGGGAGACTTGATCAGTGAACTTTAAGAGTAAATAACACATTAACTTTCTAAAAAGTATTTATTATCTTCGTCAATAACATGAAATAAAGGGAATATCATAAAAAGAAAGTAAACTATAACAAACTTGAAGGAATTACTGAAAAAATGAAACCGAAGAATTAAACTCTATGACATAAAACAACATAAATGCATTCTTAAAAGACATTTCACTTAGATATCATCTGATTAAGATGATGATGAGGAAAAGATTTTCCTTCTCACTTTCTTTGTCGTATTTTTCTGTTTCATTGCCGTTGTATGGTTCTTTTTTAAGCATTTTCAGCTGTTCAAGTATCCCACCTCACACACTGATCAAGTATCCCTCAATGCACTCGATTTGAAAAAGATGAATTATTGAACTTACCTTAAATATTTAGATCAATCAATAAATAGCATTAATAGACCAGAAAATGCCGTTTTTACTTAGTATACTTCAAATCGTTGAAAATGCAACATTTACTCGAAAAGGAGGAGGAACAAGCAGACCGAAATATTTACTTTTCGGCTGCAAATAAGGTCGAAGCTTCTAACAACATTATTCTATGCTCCCAAAAGAAAACTGCAACGTGAAGTGTTGCGATAATGTAAACATTACCACGATAGCGTGACAGCAGGCACAAATTGTCAATATATTAATTAAAAACCTGATGTGATCATGTATCCCCGCTGATCAACTATCCCACCTTTCCCCTACCGTTTGCGTGCACTGTATCATGGGATTTGAATAGCCCGCTTTTTTAATGGAAAATTGTAGTAATCGATCGGGGGGAATTGATGGTTTGCTTGAAGCTTCGACGAAGCTTTAATTTCTTCTTTTAAATTACTGTATTTGAGGGTTGAGTGCCGTGAGTTGCCGGTATCGAAACATTAGCTAGTATTATTGGTTTAATTTCGACTGACGATCCCACGATTTCGCGTTATTTTCCTGGGCCCAGAGAACGGGCAACTCGATTAGAACCGTTGCCAGACTGTTCGCTTCGTTCGCTGTATTCTCCAACCCTCTCGCCCTCCGCCCTTCTTTTGTTTTATCAACTGCAGTCCTCCTTAGCTGGGTTCAGCTAGCAGCTGGAACTGACAGTCGTACATGCGAGAGACGTCGTTGTTTCCGCTGTTCGCCCTGTACACATGTATATTTCGCCGCGATAATGCCGGAATCTGTGGTTGTGTATCATTCCGCGGGGATGCCAGAAAAATGTCGAGAACGCCCACTGTGCGCCGTTCCACTTTTATTCCGCAACTCGCGATAAAACGATAGCGTACGCCGTACTTCTAGATCAACGTTGCTTTCGATGGAATCCGTTCCAACTGTTTTCGAGGGACATCTCGTTAATAATAATAATAATAATAATAATTCTTTATTGCACTTTACAAAAGAAAACATCAGCAAATGAGTAGCACATAAGGACAGTAGTGGAATGCAAAAGGCGAGGTACAGCTGTCAGCTGTTATTAACCTTACCATTTAAAGCTACTTAAAACTAAAAACTAACACAATAGAGTACATGAAAAGTAAATATAAACAGCCAAATAACATAATAAAAAGTAGTAACTAACATCATATGCGAGTAATTGGAAAATGACAAAAGTAAAACTTAAGAATTAATTGCTATTGTTGATTGGCAAGAAAAAGTGGCACTGCATGCTTGAAGGATGCGAAAGAGGATGCAGAGCGAATCTCAGATGGTAGGGAGTTATAGTAAAAGGCGGAACAATAGGAGAAGGAGCCGTAAAATTTAGTAGAGTGACAGGAAGGAACGGAAAGGTCAGATTCGTGTCGGGTAGAGATGTATTCATCTGTTCGATGTTCGCGATTTGTGACGAGTAATTCACGCAGATACGGTGGTACACCAGTGGACATTAGTTTGTATATGAGACAGCAGAGATGTAACATGTATCTCTGCTTCATATTAAGCCAACCCGTCACTGTAAATGTCTTAAACGATGAAAGTTGCACGTATTTTTTTAAGAGTGTAGACATTTAAGGAAGCCTTCCTACAGGACATCAGTTGCCTCTTAATCTGTTAGATTGCCTTTGGAATTTATATGGCAGGGGGATAAACTATTAATATAACATCACAAACATAATTATAGATCTTGTTGCGTTAACAAAACGAACTCCACTCCGATTACATCATTCCCATTATTCTCTATAGCGGTCTCTTATCCTTTTGGCAGAGTATCAATATCCTCAGCCCAACAAAATCTCTCCATTAAAAGTATCCTACGGTAACCGAAGCACATAATCTGTGAAGTAGGTTCGTCCGAGTGATTCAAGATTTTCAATCAAAATTCATCCAGCTTCCCTCCGAATGAATGAGAACAAAGCCTATTTCGCATCGATGCACCCAACAGTGCCCTCCAGAGGTTAACCACCCCCCGAATAAATGTCCCCCGCCGATCTTTCACAGCAGAATGTTGAATGGCAGTACGAAATAATAAATCCGCGAGCTTGACGGCACTCCATGAATTCGTTAGCACTCGGGGCAAGTCTTTTATCCCGTGCTTCACCGCGACGATGGTATACGCGGGCTTTAAAATGGCTGAACAAGGGCGGAGGAGGGCTCGCGACGGTGGCAGAGATGCAAGAGGGCAATTTGCGGGTGTAGCTAATTACAAGGCTCGTTACGGAAGCGTGGAGTAATTTCATACGGATCCTCGGCGTCGTGTATCGAGTTACCCTTTCGTTATATTCTTTTTCTTTCCACTTCGTCCCACGCTGGTCGCCCAACCGATCCGCGGAGCGAGCCGCTATCGTCGGACCGTTTCCTCCGAGTGTTTTATTCGCGGCCAGTTATTGGAAAGCAGATCCGATAGCGTGGAAATTCGTGCAATTATCCCGTGGGCCAATCTGTCGAATTTTATGGCTGCTACTCTGACGAGGGCGTCGCAGGGAAGTGAAAAGGGGCACCGGAATAATTTCAAGTAATTACTGTGGACTGGGATGTGAATTGTAGCAAGCTTGAGCGGTGCTGTGAAGGACTGATAACGAAGTTTTCTTGGTCTGTATCGAGTGGAAGAGGGTGACGTGGATGCACCTTTCTGCGAGGGTGAAATAATTTTTAATGACTGAATCAATAATATTTAAGGTAATGCAACGAAGGCTCAGAATTTAATTTCGTGGTGTAGGAAGAGGAAAATATGTAGATTTGTGTTTTTCCTGGCGATGGGATAATTTGTATACTTAAGTTAGTGTGATGAATGTTGAGGTGGTTTTAATTTATTCGTGTGAAGTGTGTGGTGTCAGTTTTGTCTTGTACGTTAGATGTTACATTCAGGGGTAGAAAATATTGCGTGACAGTGTTGGTTGCCTTTTATCAGAGGGGATAAAAGGGTGATATTTCACGATTGAATATATTGATCTACATGGTTATCTTCTCGTGAGATGTCAGACGGAGAATGTACAGTGACAGGCAAGTGAAATGTGACGCGATCCCAATTTTTCTAAAAGCATAGAAGCAAAAATGTCTAGACACTTGAGAGAAAATATCTGGAAATAAATCAAACATGTATCAGAATGAAAAACTACTATGTTATACGGTAGAGCAATTTATCTGAAAAAAATACTACCTAGTTCTCAGCATTTTCAAAGCAAGTGAAAACAGTAGGGGAGACCGGGGTTAGTTGATTAACGAGGTTAGTTGACTAATTCCCTTTAATTCTTGTATTATGGAATAAATTATGCTGCGATTCGCAATATTGGAGCATATGAATGACCAGCTTGCCATTTAATGTGTCGCCGTGACAAAAACTTGCGTGGTCTGTGAGTGAGAATGAAAAATCTAAAAAGGTCGGCTGGAAGTAAATATTTTCGTTCTGACTATTTATGAATTTTTGCCCACTAAGTACTGCTTGATGTTATTTCATGAATATTTTGTGGAAACGTGATACCTTGACTATAATTTACGGAATTTTATTTTATCCGGTGCGTGGAGGTTTTGTACGTACGACCCTTAACATGTTAACAATGTCGGACGGGGTTACTTGACTAAACATAGGAATACTACTAATAATTGCATTTTTTATCCTCAAGATGCAGTCGAGGCAAAGAGTTTAGCTGCTCAAGTCCACATCCCCCCCCACAAATCCTTCCAAACTCAACCCTACCAGTTTTACACCATATCCTCCCTTCAAACTCTCAGGCCTTCCAAATAGACCATAACAAACCAGTACAAAATAATTACAGTATCTTAGACCATGATAATTAATAAAAAAAATAACACTGTGGAGGAGTGAAAAAAAATAAAAAAATTTATTGGTCGTAGTATACATATGTACGCGTTTCGTATACTATATCGATGGAATTGGCAGCGTATATATACGTTTTTCACATTATATTGATGTACTGTGACAGCGTATATATACACCTTTCGCATGCAAAGGGTTAAATCTGAAAAGTAAATGTAAAGTCAACTGACCCCATCATATTTGTCAACTAACCCCGTAGCCGGGGTATGTTGACTTATTCGTCTCACTACTCTAAATACAATAAAAACTACAACCTAGACTCAATGAAAACAATTTTCAAAATTATGCCTGTATACCTAATGAAATTTGGAAACTTTTGGTATGCAGTAAGTCAACAAAATACTAATGGTCTATTTATAAAAATTAGGAATGTAAAAAATTAGTCAACTAGCCCCGGTCTCCCCTACTTTCAATACAAGTCCTCCTTCAATTAATCTACGAAATTCTCGAATCTTCATATTACATCATAAACTTTTCCACAAAATGCTTGTTTCGGAGCACTCATCTCCGCATCTTCCATTTTCTTTCCATTCTTTATCCATCCCCTATTCGTGTCACTCGAATTCTGTTTTCGACAATCGACGAATCGAACCCGCCATTTATCAGCACAGCAGAGAGAATCCGAAACCAGCTCGCCCATCTGCCAAAGTAACTCCAATATGTGTCTCTGATTTATGACGATCGTTAGCTAAACGTATTCCCGTGCATCGGCGCGCGAGGAATCGCGTGACGGCTCAAAACGACCTGAAAATTGCGAGCAATCGGCGCCGTAAGTCTCCGCGTATCCTCGCGACCATTTACCGCGCAACTGGCTGAGCACGCGTGCGCGAAGACGGACGACTAACGCTACGTCGAGGTGTAATAAGTTCCAATTAGAGCGAGCTGATTGCTGCCCATAGATTTCGCGCTGCTACGTAGCGGTTTAGAAATCAACCAGATTTTCAGCAACCCGCTAAACATTTAACGTATTCCCTGAATATTTATACATCAACAACCATGCAAAATTCCACTTACAACAAGTTTGAAACAGAAACGCGGGCAACGCTAAAACACAGAAGAAACGGAGTAACGAGAAGTTATTTTAATCCCATTTCTAGGCGAAATGAAATATAAACGGCGTAAAGCGGCGCGCGTTCTTTTTTCCCCGCCCGAGATCCTGCAGGCGTTTCAGCGGCGCAAAAGTGTCACCAAATTCGTTGTATTCTCCAGCGTGATAAAGGCCAGGGGACTTTAATGTATGCCCGGGCGGAGGAACGGACGCGGCGTCAGCGAAATTAAAAAGGAAACCGCGATTTACAACTTCCACGCGTGGACAAAACGGGCTGGATTTTCGTTGCTCGTAAAGACGGGGCCGGCTCCCCGGCGCGCGGCTTTATATCATTGTGGAATGAAGCCGGTTTAATCGCGACCTGCGCCAGTAATATCAGAGTTGACGGCCGTGCCCTGGGCGCGGGATCGCGGCACCCCGTCAAGGATTTAACCGCCCCGATCCTAATTCGTCGGAACGTGACCGTCCAACGACGGGCTGACGAAGTGTTTCGGGATCGTAAAGCGGGAATAATCGTTTCACCCCCGCCGACCCACTCGATGTAGAACGAAGTTGCGGATCGTGGCCCGAAAGCTCCAACAATGGAATAAGTAAGACTTCTTGCAGATCGATTGTTCGGAATTGTGGAGTTTGGCTTTCCGTCAGGCATTGGTATTGTTCGTTAGGCACAATGGACAGAGCGCCCAGGGCATGGGGAATATTTTCAATGGGAAAAGGAGTGCGTGTGTTTTAATTCAGGGGGAAGAGAATTGGTTAAGTTGAGATGAAGTGTTGTTAATATTTATCGTACTTGAGGTGCAGAAGACCCTTGACTTGGAATTGCGAGAATTTTCATGTTGAACTCGTTGGAGGAACGTTGAATGGTGATAAGTTCGGAGTTTGAAAAATTCTGAGGAATTGAATACTTGCTTGATTTTAATTTAAAAGCAGATAACTAGAGCGTCGTTCTTTCTGGGACACTCTTTCAAGATATTAAAGACTAAGTAGCTATATAAGCTCGCACTTTACGCTGGCACGCTCCGGAGAAGACACTTAAAAGAGGGATTAAATTAAAGTTAATTAAATCGATGGTAGTTTTACTTCATTCTTATCTAGTCCTTACTGCGCGCGTCCCACTAAAGTGGGAACTTGATCCCGTTGCCTTAACTCCCCACCTTGGGGTACGATTCAATCTAATTCTCTAACTGCAATTAAAGATTGAGAACGAATTTCCATAAGCTTCTTCTTAATCGAACATAGAATTCTACCTCAAAATATAACCCCCATCAGTATGTAACATTTCTACCATTCCAAACACCAAATTAAATCCGCTATCAACCCATAAAAGTATCAGCTCGATTCCAAAAAGGCCTAATTTTTCATTTATTTATTTATCACGGGGTAGCAACCCTTTGGTGCATGATAATAACACGAAAAAACATGAATAGAGAACGGACAAATGAGGTAAAATTAAAATGAAATCTTAAAATAACAAATACCAAAGAAAACAACGGAAAGAGATGAAATAAGATGAACAGATATTACAATATACGCAAAACTGAATTTCTGAATGTAGATAAGGATATTACTAATTACCCTCTACATTTTTCCTCCATCTCCTCCTTCAAAAAAACATACCCTTAGTCCTCAAGTTCCCGATCCACGGTGCTTGTTATCGCAACCGTTCTCGTCGTAAAAACCAGTCGATCGATAAAAGATTACACACCACCCCGAAAATGGAGGGTGGAAAGTGTAGAACGGGTCCGACACACAGGGGCTTGGAATGGTGGCTGGGGGGATTATTATCGAGCCAGGGAATCGATGTCCGGCAGGTGGAAAATTACAGTGAATATTATCTGCGGATGGCAGAGCGGTTGGTACAAAGGGATTCAATTTTCTCTGGAAATAAAGACGAAACGATAGCAACGTGTGGCCGCGGGATAAGGAGGGTATGTAGCGTGTATTCCTGGTGGGAAAGGAGGAAGGATGTGCATCAGGGCGATCCTGTCCCCTCGCGTCCCTCCTGCCTCCACGGCCGGATACACTGCCCTGGAGAGTTAGTTTCCCGAAGAAAAATATAGGGGATAGTAATTTCAGGCGATAAAATAAGAATCATTTGGGAGCAGGTAGTAAAACTGTCCAGTAGATCAACGGCGAACACCCATGGACGCTCGCGCCATTATTCAGTGGCTGTAATTTTCAGTTTACCCAGCGGAAGATTGAGCGACTGTTATCGACGTGCAGGCGCGTTTAACGCGTCGCCTTCTAGGCACGAGATGTGCCTTGTTCTTTTTTTTTTAGACAGAAGCGTTTCCAAGTGGCGCGCGCGAGGCGCCCTGACTGGGGATGAGAAAGAATGTCATTGCTTGTGAAATGGTAAGAAATTCTGGGAGGTATCGTCGAGCTGAGGATTTCCTTTTTGGTAAATTTCTCGGTGCTATTATTTTGCTCGTCGTATCCAGGAAGAATGCTGAGTGGATCGCATGTAACATGGGGATGAACTGAAATTCTTCTCATCGTTACTTTATAGTCTACAGCTTTTAAATTCCTACCACAGTATAGGTACTCGTCGCAATGGAAATATTGAGCCCGACTGGCATGCTTTTTCTTTGATACATATTTTTTCAAAACCTGTCGTCGGGGATGATATCGCCACTCGTAGGTCTTTCTCGACGACTAATCGAGATCGATATTCGACTCTCCTTCATCCCTAAACCAAACATGGAACTTGGGAGTATTGTCTTTTCTCCTTTTTCTTTCCACTGTATTGCATCGGAGTATAGTGTACGTCGAGTACATGCTGCAGCTCGAAAATATATAATAGTATCGACCATTGGCGCTGCCTGGAAGCCAGCGTGCGCGAGGGACGTTATTAAAAGGAGAAAAATCGGGCTGCGCAGTTATCATCGCTGACGTTCCTCAGACACATCCAACAGGATGCTTTGAATATTTCACGGCATTGTGCCGCGTAATGACAGCCACTCAGCGACAAGGGCGACATTTACTTTGCTGTTGTATAAATTATTAAACGACGCTCGCGAAAGCCTGCCCGGGAGCTTCGAAAATTACGAAAATTTACGGAAGCCTTCTTGGAGGCGAGCGAGCGAAGGGAATGCAGAAAGAAAACGGACAAAGGACGGTTCTTCGAGGAACGTGGGTATTCAGAAGAAGACGCGATGGCGGAAACGCGACGAAGAATGGACATTTATCTTCGCACAAAAACCCTTGACGCAAGCAGGGGCTGAAAGTTGCGAAAAAATCGAGTGCATTTTGTCGAAGAAAGGGTCGATCTATGGAGCAGAATTTTTCGCCGAGATTTGACGATATTGTACGTCCAAGTGGATGTAAGAAGAAGGTCTATGAATTGAGAAAAAAGAATAGCTAGTTAATACAGGTCTTCAAATTCACCTTGATAAGGATGACGCAAGATTAAGTTTGATGTGTGTTCAAAGTTGGAATTTTTATTTAGATTTCTTTAGACCAATCCACATTTAAATTCTTCGCGTTAGACAATTATGTACGATTTAAAACACATCTAGCCTGGATTAGGTTATCTCAAACACACTCCATATCCGTCCTAAATATTTTAAGCCGTGGATTTGGGGCAACGAAGCTGAATCTATTCAATCATCCTGGTCAGAAGAGATGCAGAGGGTCGATGTTCTGTAGATCAAGCATATCGACAAGATAAGTAAATATTGCGGGCCTGTGAACGATGATGTACCAACTCTCTACCCAATTGATTTGCTTAAGCAATTCGATATTCGTCGACCTCCTCTGCAGATTTATCTGTAGAATTCGTTTTAAAGAGTTTCAGTGAATGAAGGACCGGAGTTCAAGTACAGTGGCCACCAGAAACTCAATACGCAATGGCGGAGGGAGAAAAATGTTTTGCCAGTGACGGTCGTAGATTTTTATTAGAGGTAACCGCGGCGGAGGGGCGCGATGCACAGTTGTCAAGTGACGTCGCAACGTCGAACGAGACTGGGGAACAAAAAGATTCATAGGGCGTGAAATAATGAAAATCCTTTTTTTTGGAAATTGAGACCTCGGTTGATTTGTGTACTGTCGAGTGCACTTACTCGTCCTGCCAAATGTTTGTGCCTTGTACTGTGAAACAGCAGAAACTCGAACCTTAATTGTCATTAGAAGGACCACAGTAAAGCTTTCCTTCCATACAAAATCTACACCGTTCAGTATCTTGTCAAATGCAGAAGTCGAAAGTCCATTTGCCTCGACATTTAATTTTTTAGCGTAAAAGGGGCACGCGTATCTCTATCGCATTAAAAGTGAAAACTCGTCCCCTTCTTTCTTAGCCGGAAGAAAGAGGAGGCATACGAAAATTAGGAAGACGTACGTTTCCGCGAGAAGAATGGGGACCTTCGTCTTCGTGGAAGTCGCCGCTCAAAAGAAGGTAAGAACTTAAAAGCGCGCAAGCGGGAAACGCGCTCGTCAGGCCGCGGCGGAGAACAAAAGGTGGAAAACAATGCGATCTCTGATACACGCCTTAGAGATGCCACCATCGCTGCCGCTTTTTCTTTTGTGCGAACCTGAGGTTCACAAGTGGCTGGTGGGTGTATGGAAAGAAAGATTCTGAAATAGGATCTAAAATCTCGACGAACCGACCTTAATATCGTAGAAAGAGATAGATATCAATAATCGTTTATAGCTAATAGTTGCGTTTCTTTCTTTCAAACATTTTTATTGCACATTGCTGAAATAATTTGTGTAGAAAGTTTTAGACGTGTGATTTATGCCATTCGAAGAGTATTTCTTCTGATTTAATTTTTGATTTTTATACTATTTTCTTTGAAAGGTTAGGGTTTATTTAGGCAATATTTCCAACCTAATATTAGCATAGGAGGAATTATAGCAACGTTGTTGGACTTGTACGTATAATCTGTACGTTTGATATTTGCATGTCCCTGTTTTTGCAGGATTTAAATTGAAATTAGGAATTCGTTAACAACTCGGGACTTTTACAGAATAATAGAATGGATAGATTATCTTTTCCACCAACAAGTACGTTCCGCGGAGCTAAATCTTTCACGCGTCGGAAAACAAAAATCACTTTAGAGCAAAACAGCGAAAATAGGAGAGGTCGAACTGGCCGACGCGAGATTTGCGTTCGGAGATTGACGTATTTCCTGAATTTACGTAAAAGCTACGAACGGTTGGTAAGAAGAAAGATAAAACACCAGGCTTTCAGTGTGTTCAGACCTGGTGCACTTCGAAAGAAATACTACAATAAGTATCAATCTTCAGAATGCATAAATACTGATAAAAGAAATTCATGAAGCGAGAGGCACAAATTTTTTTAAAGAATATACTCGGACACGTTAAATCCTAAAAGCACCAGCTGCCTCACAAACTCCACGTTAATATTAAATAAAATCATTCTCATGAAGAACAAAACACCACGTGCTCTATAAACGCAATTAAATCTCAAATGCAATATACAAAAAAATTCCTGTGCTAGGTCCACTGAGGAACCCAAGCCCATCGCCATCAATTTCGTAATCTCGAGACACGCTAACTCCATCAGAGCTCCAGCAGATTCCATCCTCGAAGAGATAACGTTGGTCTTAGTGCTACCAAATGCAGCTCGGTGTGCTCGATTAACACCGATCCCCATCACGAAGCGCCAAGAAGGGGGAAGCCGTGGATAAAGAATCGTTTGATACTAGTCGAGGGAAGGAATCGCTGAGTTCGATGCAAAAGAAAGCGCAAGCAGCGTACAGAGATAAAGGCAGTGCGGTGGAACCTGAGTCCCCCGCTACTGAAGTCGAAGCTTTTTCCCCATGAATTTTCGTGAAAGCCTCGGATAGCTTCGAGACGGGGATTGCGCGGATGAAAGGCCATTTGAATCTTCTATTCTCGTGTCCCTGCTGCTTCTCAGTTTCACGGGCCCGTACGTTTCCTCTTCCTCCCCTTGTCTGCCTGGAAAATGCTCGTCACAGAGCAAAGTCTTTCACTCTGATAAGTGTTGTTGCCCGGAGGCGAGCTTCTTCCCCCGAGTTCATCGCCAGTTAGATGGTCTTAGGTTGTCGCGAGGACCCAGATCCTGGTCCTGGGACCAAACGCCGCGATTGCTTTAAAATCGCAGGCTCCCCCGAGCTATGCAATTGTCGATCTTGCACCGACGATCGCGCCGGGCAAGAAGTTTCGTTCTGGCTCGATGGTATCTTGATTCGACCTGCTTGTTCATCGAGAGTCAGGCTTCGGAGCCGAGAGATCTGTGGTTCTCGGTTTGATCCAGTGACGCGAGTTCTTGCTCCAGTTTCGAGTGGGACGCTGTGGCTGTTTGAAATTGCTGTTCCACTCCAAGTAATTCGCAGTCTTGCACTTGCCATCGCGGGGGGTAGAAAGTTTCATTTTTGCTCGGTTCTACTTTAGACTAGTGTGCTCGGTCTGGCATGCAGTAGCAGGGGAATTAGAACAAGAAGGTTCGAGAGGAAGAGTACCGGAGTACTCCAACTGGAATGCTTATAGATCCCTGAAGATCACTGTAATCTTTCACTTGTAATTGCGATATCGTAGAAATCTCCTACCTCACAGTCCGACACATTTTCTTAAATTTTATTCTCTCTCTTTTATTGCGAATGTATGATGGTTTCCGTAAAAAGGGCAGAGATCTAATTACTGACCTGGGACGCGAACCTCTCGTGTCCAATTCGATTCCTTTATTCAATTATGTAAACCTTCCCTCTCGAGCCCGATATACAAAATGGCTGCCACTCATATCCCCTACGATAGGTGCTTGTCTGGTGGCTTTAATAAGAAAGAGCCACTGGTGCAGCCTCCATTCCGAAGGAAATATATGAGGTCGGGGGTATTCCTGGAAGAAAAGCGCTCGTTCCAATTTGCCGTGCACAACCCAGATTTGGATAATTTGTTGCTCAGTCAATTTAACGTCACGCCTGTGCATGCACGTAGCTGGATCTGGCGCGATCGCGCTTATTCTCTTGATTCCGTGCTCAGGGCTAAGTACGTTTCGGAGTTGGGAGTTAAACCAGGGCAAGGCTTCTTCTCGACGATGTAAGACACTGTGATTGTTCCACGGTACGGTCTCTTCCCCTGTCTCCCCTTTCCTCCCTCGTTTGTTATTCCGTGATCTTTATAGTTAACCGTCTGGAAAACTTCCGGGATCACTTCCGTGGTGCATTTTACTCCATCAACCGAGCAGCATCTTCTTGGATAAGTAATCCCATTGCTCTGCTTGAACGTAAGTCACTATTTTCTAATCTCCTTTATAATCGTAGTGTTATTTTTAACCGACTTCAAAAAGGAGGAGGTTATGTATTCGACCCGTATGTATGTTTTTTTTATTTTTATGTTTGTCCCCTCATAACTCCTCAGCATATGGACCGATTTTGATGATCTTTCTTTTATTCGAAAGAGGATGGTGCCCCGTTGGTCCCATTCTACGCGGAATCAATATTGGCCCAATATTTTACCAGTTATAGTTAATAATAATTTATATGTTTGTCCCCTCATAACTCCTCAGCATATGGACCGATTTGGAGGATCTGTTTTTTATTCGAAAGAGGGCGATGCCCCGGTGGCCCCATCCTACACTGCATCAACATTGGCCCAATATTTTGCCCGTTATGGTTAATAATAAAGACTATTGTCACCTAATTATTATTATTTTATATACGTACGCGCATATCTCCTCAGCATGTTGTGTCAATATATATAAAACTAAAAAGTTAAAAATAAACAAAATTTAAAAAAAAAATTAAAACAGACTTCGAAAAAAAAATAAATAAAATTGCACTAAAAAGTAAAAAATAATTCTTTCCCTTATTTAATCTACGACTCATATTTTTCAAGTCGGTGCCTCATCATTTGCACTGTGTAAATCTGGCGCCGGCTTAAAAAATATGAGTGGTAGATTAAATAAGGGAAATAATTATTTTATACTTTTTAGTGCAATTTTTTTTTTTTTTTTGAAGTCGGTTTTATTTGTGGACACGTTGAACGCCACATTGGAATATAAGGGCTTGCTAATTTTTAAGATGGGACTTCGAGAAATGATCGAAAAGCTGCTCAATTATTTTTAGTACTTTTAGCTCTTATGCTCCCCTGTTTTATATTTATATCAAAGTTCCACTTCCTCGTCTCCCACATTACATTTCATAAATGCTCAGTATCGAAATATTGAAAGATCTCCTTACTCATCGCGTAGGTAGATTAAATAATAGAGGGGAAATGAATCAAGTGAACTGCGTCAACCAAGAGGAATTACATCCCCCGTACGTTTATACAATTTTTGCAACGAGCCGCAACTATTTAGGGATATTTTTGTGACGATGAATGGAGGTTTCCTTGGACAAGCGCCAGCTCGCATTGTTGTTTATTTCTGCCCGCTGCAAGAATGCTCGACGCAGGACGCTGTGTCTCTTCTTTTTCCCCCCGATAATGGATGCCTCCACGAAATATGGGAATCCACTTAAGTAAATTTCCGCATACCTTATGCAAAGTGTTATCGACGTGGACCGCAATTCAGATTTCACGCTCAGGCTGAATTTCAGTGACGAGCCCACCCTCGCGTTTTTTCACCCCCTCTGTCCGTATAAATTCACAGTTACTCGTGCCGCGAAGTCTCTCTTTTTTTTTCTGCCAGTCGCAAACGATTCAATTTTTCCTGATTGTCGACGACGTTACGATCGTCGAGGGGGTGAGAAAGCTGTATTTTCGGCGGTGCACGCGTTGGAGCTTCAACCTTGGATTCTAAACGAATCAGCCAGTTCCATGAAATTCTCGAAACGTCGCGTTCCGGCGTTCAGTTGGCTCGTCCTGTTCGTTAATCCAATGTTTTAATATTCCATCATCCATACTTTGCGAACCCGAGCCCTTCCTCCCTAAAATTCAAATTCTTCGAAAGCACCTCGTAATTTAATATCCATCAGCCTAACTGACTGTTCATTTGCATGTTTCTCTGTTCGCGACTCGATTAACCGAACATCCCCTATTTTGTTCAAAGAGGGATGCGCCCGTACTCTTGGAAAGCGATTTCTTATTCATGGAGCCGCTGCCAGTCGGGCGACTAATTTGCAGCGCGGAGCGGTATTAACATTCAAAGTGTCGAAACGCAAAGCCCACGCGAAATTTGCCAATAACATTGCGCAGGCCACGCTGATCTTGTTAACCCCGTTTCGCAGGGACGGCCCATTCTCCGCTCGCAAGATTGCAGCCGCGTTATGGACTGTCGCTGGTGTCTATACGGGGGTAAATGGATGGGAGATGCGGAGGGGGCGAACGAGGGGCGAAAGACGAAAGGGCGGCGAGCAGGGAAGAGCTGCAGGGGTGAGATTACGGTGGGCTGACCGTAAAAAAGCATGCGATTTTACGAGCACTTGCGCTAAACGACGAAATGCAATTCTACGGGCGAGCACCCCGCGAGACGCTGTTAAGAACGCGCTACGTCTCGAATGCAACCCCTTTACGTCGCTCCTACGTGAACCTGAGTAGCAACGGGACGCAAGGGGCGCTCCCTTCCTGGAATTGCATTGTTCACTCTGCGCTGCACTTTTCCATTGCTGTAATTTATCGTAATGAGCCGCGGGGATGCATGCGCCGAGTCGCCTGCAGCTCTGTTGTACCTAGAGCGAAGGGGGATGTTGAGGGCACCGCCGGGTAGGGTGGCTTTTTTATTATGCTGACGCGATTCCCATGTTGTTCCCGGGATTTAGGATTCGGCGCGCGTTGAGTTTAGTTTTTCCTTGTTTTACGCGTTTTTTGGAATGGGGATGTTTAAAGTTTTATTGTAATTAGGACACTGGCGACCTACTTTTGTCTTAATTACGATTGGCTTGACAGTGTGCAGCGGTGCGTGAATTATTGTTTCTCATAGTATTCGTTTGAATGTTGAGATTTGTTTTCGTATTTTGGATAATTAAGAAGATTAGTAAAATTAACGGTGATTTATCAATATCGACGTTTATGGTAGATTTTGGAAAGATGGCGAGCATGTGATAATAAATGTATTTCAAGCTTTTCTGTTGCCTGACAATACTTTCATCCTAACACTTGCAGTAGTGTTGCGCACTTATGCATTCGCAAATTTTCACAATTTTCCAGATTTCAACGTTATATCTCAGGAATATGTTTCCAAATCTTCCTACTTTCCGAAAATACACTTATTTCCTTATAACATTATTTGCACAATACAACTAAGTAAGCTGCACTCACAATGAACCACATAATAAGTAAAAATATTCCAAAGTGCATGAATGATCTATGAAACATTTTCATTCCTGCCTACACGTGTCTAACTGAACGCGAATATACAGAAAACATGGGATAAGGTTGTGGGAGTCGCGTTAAACGGGGTAAATCCCTCGACTTTCTTCGAGTGCACCGACAAATCCACGCGTAACACCATAGAAAACCCAGACACCGTTCCGTTCGTAACGTTTACCATGAACGGCCCCCGGCAGAATTAATTTTCGACCGTATGTCTCCGTGTGTCAGCGTGCAAACACGTCCTGTTACGTAATTCGAAGCCTGTTTAATTCGCGGCCCTGTTCCCCCGTGTTTCGTAACGACAGTAACAGGAATTCCCAACGATTTCCGTTTCACATACTCCGCTGCTGTAGCACTGCACGCAGCTGCACGTGCGCCAAGAGACTCAGGACAGATCCTTTCAGGCACTGCCTCTCTTGTCGGGGCTGGGTCATCTTGCCAGGCTCGCTAGTCCCACAGGATGGAAAAACTTAGATTACCGCGTTTATCTTCGCCTATAGCCCTTCCCTTCTGCCTTCGTTTCTCGTTCTGCCCTTCCCCTTCGACTTACTTTCACGCATTCCTTTTTCTACTGGCGTTCGACGACGAAGCTCTGACAATTTTATGAGACTTCTTTTCTTCTGCTTAACTCCCTATCTTCTTTATTTCGAAAAATCAAATATCGCCCCCTACATTCCCTATATACCCTTTATAGGGTACGTACTTTCGTTCTTCGATTACTCCTTTTCCATCGCTGGAACTCTGGACCTTGCGGTTTCTTCCCTAAAAATGGGGGTTGTAGGTCTTCCAAATAGGGGCTGGTGGACGGAATTCTATTGTTTAGTGGAATCTATCTTCTTATGGTAATACACTCTTTCAACCTTTCCTGCTCTCTTATATATTCGACAGGCAACGATTTCCATCCCACGAGGAATACAAAGCAGCAACAATTGCTGAATGGAAAAAAAATCTAGACATTCATTCAGTGCAACGGGATGCGCCCGCGCTCTTCGGCTGCATAAATGCATATAAATGCATAATGGCAACGCGGAAAGTTGGAGCATCCGAAACCATTCAATTTTGCCTTATATCGCCTTATATACTTTTTTATCTCCAGCCATCTCGGCGGTGCCACCCGACCCAGTTCTACAAAACACCGCGTGTCTATGCTGTTATTCTATTCCTTTCCAGTCCCGTTCGAAGCGCGCACCTTTCAGGGCCCCGTCTTCTTCATTTCCAAATTCTTTCCCTTCAAACTTACCTCTGTTCTTTGCATCGATACCCACCCACACACTCGCGCCATTATTTTACACGTGCATATGGTTTTACCTCTTTGAAAATCACACGCTCTGATTCTCTGATTTCTTCTTTATCTTTCCCAGAAACACCCCTCTTTGTATTCCCCGTATCGATACGCACGTACATACTCACGTGCCTGCCTTTCTCGTTCTAGTAAAAGACTTTCCTTCCTCCTGTTGCCCCTTTCTTCCCCCTTGTATCGCTCTCCCAACCCTTTCTACTCTTGAGTCACACCAACGGCGCGGCACCACGAACCAAGGGAAAGTTTCGAGTATGCTAGGGGATTCTTCTTCGATTCGGCTTTCTTCGTTCGACGGATTTTTCCGACCTCTTTCAATCTTCCCGCCACTCCGCCCCCCGCCGCAGATTTACGACGGCCAAGTACGTACTTTGAAAACCGTAATTCCAAAAAAGTTTCCTTCCTCGCGCGCTGAGCTGGTTTAGGGGTTGTGCCCGGAGAGGAGAGAAAAAAAGAGTGGACTCGGCACTTCGCGGAATCCCGTTTCTTTAAATTATTCCTCTCCGCTCGGAACGTTCTGCCGCGGAAAATTGTCCCCGTTTTGCGGTGGCTCTCTTTCAGTTTCGTTGATCAACGCTTCCCGGGTGATCACTGTTGGGACGGATGCTATATTTCGCGGTGCGAGTACAGAAGCGGTGATGATTCATTGTTGAAGTATACAGCGGGCAGGTGAAATTAACATTTTCAGGGAAGCTTCGAATTTGTGGATACTGAGCTCGAAGATTCTTCTATTAGAATATCCTTATCCTTACTTCCTTACTAATATATAAAAGTGAAACGTTGTCTGTTTGTTTTCCTTCTTTCACTCCTAAACGGCTGAACGGATTTCATTAAAATTCTGAATATAAAATTACACACGTCCTAGATTAGATTATAGGCTATTTATTTTTTGGTTTAGGCTTTTCTATTTTTCAAACATCATAAATAATTCCCGGGTGAAACCGGGTAACGGGTCAGCTAGTTCTAAATAAAATTTTAAACAACACAACTTTGGCACAGTTGGCTATTGTCAAACCAATGACTAGCAATACTTCTCCCTCCCCCAAAAATTCCCAATAAATTAAAGTTTATTTTCAAATTTCCGTGGTCAAAAAATTTCTTTGAATTATCGTCCCGAATGGTACACGCTAAATCATCTTTCGTCCAAAATGGAAACGGAAGTTGAGGCAATCGCCAGTAACACTGCGAAAATTCCTCGACTTTGCCCCACTTCTAAGATAAAGAATTCTTCTCTTCTTTGTCGGAGGTCCAGAAGTCTATTGCATGCCGTAGGAATTTATGTTTGTTAGCTCTTTAATGGCCCGTCATTATTCGTCCAATACCCCGCGAACGGGCGAGCAACTTCCCGAGAAGTTCTTTCGTAAAATGTAGAACACAGTTTCTCTGTCGCGTATCGGCTTTCTTCCTCGCTTTCGGGCGTCCCTCTTCTTACGACCCGCGTAACATTCCGCCCACGAATTGCACCGTTAAAGGCCGACTTATTGGATCCGTCTGCTCTGCTCGCGAGCTCGAATCGCGGTTTGAGAATCGTAACGACTTCAGATTATACTTCGGACGCAGCCTGCATAGGGATACGGCTCTTGTTGCTCTTGTTTCCCCGTCGATAAATACGTGGGATTCGAAGAGTTCGGTATAGGGGGCAACCGAGCTCGGTCGTGGGCCAATGTGGGACGGCGAAACAGTGGATTTACTGAGAATCGAGGATGGAGAGGAGGAATGTTGTGACCACGAATGTCGATACAGGTGTTGGTTAAATCTGGATAAGAATTTCTGACTCCTCGCAACAAAGAATCCATCGACATCGACCTGGACATCAGCCCCCAACGAGCCTTGCCAACCATAACAATTCAACCTCAGCCAAGTTCCCCCTGCACATCTATCCCCGAGCATTTCTTTTTTAATACACGACGCGAAGGGCACGGAAACGTCCGGCCCCGGTCGCGAAATCGGCCATAAGCTCGCGCAGGACGCTGAAACAGCCGATTTGCCTTGGAACGACGGTGGGACGGCCGAATTTTATGTCCTAACCGTTGTCCAAGGGTCTCTGGCCGAGGTTCCGGGCGATATTTCTTCTCACGGTCAATGAAGTTCGGATAATGGTCACCAGACTTTTTATTTACCGAGGCCGGGGTCAGGGGGCCGGCATAAAATCATCCTGACGGACTTGCATAGGTGTGCCCGCGTGCGCCAGCTCCTCATTCTTATGCGAATTACACTTTTAAGAGTCTTCAGATGCCGCCCCCGTAGAATGGCCAGTTAAGCTCGGTCGTTGCAGCAGAATCGACCATCCCCCGCTTCTCCTCTCATAATCGAATAAGTCCCCGTCCCCCGACCTACTTTCGACGACTTTAAACCCGCGGCCGCTGGCTCTGGCCACGTTTAGATAATAACGGGAGGGGTGTTTTTATTGAAATTTGCTGAGAAAGAATGAGAATTAATGCAGCGTGTGCTTTGGGGGTGGAGACGGCGAGCTCGCGGGGCGTAAAAAGTGATGGATGGATAGCGGGAAGATCGGGGGGGGGATTTATTTAAACCCGAAATCCTTTTTTTCTGCCGGTTTGAAACACTACCGGCTGGGTAATATGGGCGGGAAGGAGGGCAGTTTTCGAAGTTTGCGAGGGGAGAGTACATAGTCGGTGGAATTTTTAGAAAGTTCAGTTTTAATCTGGGGACTACGTTGTGTAAACTTTCTGCGGACTCGGAGCGCGGGTAAAGTAGAAGGTTCTGGTATTTCTTGGAAAGAAAGGACCCGAGGACGAACTTTGTAATTGCCGTTACAGTTTAACGCCCAAAGGGTTCGGAAAAATGATCGGCGTTGGGGATTCAGTGTGGAATATTGTGGAGAATGAAGTTCGCGAATTTATAAGCCGCCCTTGACATACGCGCGCGCCAACTAATGTCACCGATTCAGGGAGACAATCCAACTCTCGTATTAGATACAGCCGCGCGTAGCGAGCCGGAAATCCTGGGATATATTGCATAACTATAAATGCATGCAAACTGCCTTTGGAGCCGTCGAAGTTGTGGGTGGCGCGAATGCCTTCCGAAGCACTCGGAGGGAGGAAACGAAGCTCGTTTATTTACCCATTCGTGGGAGGAAAATACTGCGACGGTGGGTCTGGCCTCCTCGCTTCTCGTGCTGGTGCAAATTGCACTTTTAAGGGGCATCGGAGATCGCACCATGGAGCAGCTGGTTAGGAGTTTGATTGCCACGAAGCCGAGGTGCCGTCGTAATCGAACAAAAGGTCGTCCCATCGCTTTCGACTCCCTTAAACTCGCTGATAATTTGCCCCAGTCGACTGATAATGAAATGAACCTGGCGGTAGACTCGCAACTCGACTCGCAGATGATTCGAACGGTTTTGTAGGAACGATAGAATGTTATAGTTTTGTCGTCTGATGAGATTACTGGTGTTGAGGTTTGATAGAACAACGTTCGAACAAAATTCGGAAACGTTGATTGTTGTGGTTGTAATTTAGATTTCTTTATGTTGGTGTCTGTTTCAAAATTTCGGGGAGGACTTTGCAGCGTGAGTTATCATACTACCTATTCTAATTTTACTTAGATTTATTTTTTAAGAAATCCGAGATTCCTTCAGCTAAGCTTGCAATTCTTTTTGATCTTGATGTATTATTATTGTTCAGATAGTTGACGTGAAAAACTGTTTCCTTCGTTTCGATAAGATTATTGCCTTCAGCTGCTCTTTACAGCGGCAGTGTCGCGAGTTTAATTAAACTTCGAGGTAAGGGAAACAGTTCCTCAGGCCGGAGAGTATGCATTTCCACAGCACTGCGTTTTTCTCGCTTTATCAAAGATTATGTTGTCGCATTTCCAGTAGAACGTAGCTGGGATCGCTACCCAGAAGGCACCGAGATATATCTTCTACCCATTTAGAAGGTGTTTTCAGACGCAGTTGATTCTCATCGTGCTTTAAGGAGCTGTTTTCTTCGCCTCCACGCCGACTCTAGGACTTTTTCACGGTCCTCTTAAGACGAAGTGGGGATAAAATACCTCAGAACGAGTAATTAAGAAGATTCACAGCGATAATTTACCTTTCCAATTATCGTAGGGACTGCTCACATAGTTAATTCCTCCTGAGTTGTGTTCAAATCCTACGGTGAAATGTACCATTCAAGATTTGTCATTTTGTTAGGGCTAGTAGGCGAATGGCGAGTCTTCATACAGTTTTAGAATAAAAAATTGAAAGCGTTTACAATGGTAATTTACTGTTTATGGCAGAAAAGGATAGAATTGATTATTCCTAAATTCTGCTCAAATTCTTTGGAGAGATGCAAACACTGATGTTTGAAGTTTTAATAAATCCAGTAGACTAGCTGATCTTCGTTTCAAACAAATTGTTAAGTAAATTTATCGTGACAATTTTCAAATCGAAAAACTTTGGTGGAATATTGTTTGTAATGAAAGATATTGTCTGTATTTTGTATTATCTATACTATCTATACTATCCTCTATCATGCCCACGTATTTTACAAAATTATTCTAAATTATTTTATTGTAACCGCGAAATCGGTTTCCAAACGTTCAATTGAAATACACACTTGAATGGGTATCAATTTTAACAGACTTTTGTAAGATGAACTTTTATATTCTATGAGACAGAATTTATTCATATCAAATTTGCTACAAAATCACAGAAGTAGGTACATCGTATTTAAACAAAACTGGCCAACTGTCTTCCGTATTTATTTTTATGCATCCGTTGTTTCGTACGCTGCATCGAGGAACACGAGACGTCTACGTGAAATCGTTCGTCGAAGCGACGAATCAATTGCGCTTTTATCGGTGCTTTGTGAAGCTACGTCCATATTTCTTCCAAGCACCGTGACTTCATGGACCCTTTTCAATTGCGCGACAGCCCAGTCCACTCATCTTTTTATGCAAAAGCCGTTTCCCGACAAAGGTCGGGAAGCTTGAATTTCCATCCTTCGATGTGCACGGCTCCCGTAATCTCTCCAGCCATATTTTATTTTCGCAACCAGCAGTTTTTAATCAGAATACATAGGATTCACAAATTCCTTTTCCCCCCAAAATGTTAATCTACTTTCCATTCGACCAAGTGACTTTTTACGTTACTTTTCACCGAGATAAGTCACAGATATTTCAATTACATGATAGCATTGGACCATTTCTCTTTTCATGCGAGCGCGTGGTCTGATAAAAGATAAGGGTTTCAAATATCCTTTAAAAATCTGTGAACGTACGATTCATTGCAATACCTATTTTGTGGGAAAATCGAGTTCCAAGTTTCCTCTTCTGCAATTTAAATAACTTCTAGTAGAAATGATTAAAAGCTAGTAAAAATGGATACATACTCCTGTTCACGTACGAGTGAACGCGTTTAACATCTTATTATATACGATATGCACGGATTATATGCAAAATTTGAATCAAATCAGTGATCCGAATCTCGTGCACTGCCTCTGCGCACCGTCACGGAGCTCGTGAATTATCCTGAAACAGACTTGTTAATAATGTCGCGCAAAGTAAATGACCCACGAAGTTTTGCATCTGGATGTCCCCCATTTCTTTTCTAAGGACACAAAGAAGTGTGGTGAACTTGTACACCCCCCTCGCGTGTTTGCTATAACGAAGGATAAAAACAGAAGATAAAGAGGGAGGAATTCTTTTGTACGTAGCCAGGGGAAACAGGGATAGAGAAAATCCCCGTTGTTTCGAACAGTATCTGTTTCTTTCCGCAGACCTATTGTTTACACTGTTTACAGTCTCAAGATTCTGTTGCTTCGGGGCATAATTATTTTCTTTTTAAACAACAGGCTGGAGGACAAGCATTTTTTACGATACACGTTACGAAGGCATTGAATATACTAAATATTCAACTGCGAATTGAAAATTCCGCTCATAACATTGAAAAGCTGCAACGCCCAAGGAATTATTCTTTTAGCCCTTAATACTACTGTTAATCTAATTCAATCCTCTCATTTCGAAGCTCTAACACCCTCCTCAACATTCTCAAAAAATCTTCTCAAATTATTTCCCGCTACAGCGTAAAATCTTTTGAGGGAAGTCAGCAGTAACTTTCGATGGAATTAACGGAATTCCTTGGAGGAAGGTGCTCCTTCCTCGAATTACAAATGGGGCACAATCGTTTCTCAAGGAATCGAGGGATCGCATTCAAGAATTTCGTATCAGTTGAACCCCCAAGTTCCCCGAGAAACCTCCGAGAATTCAGTTGACACAGTTTTGCCGGGCGATACTTGTTCTTCCGTAGCCTAGACGTGAGGCTACTACGAATATCGACCGATGAACCTTGCGTTGATTTCTTCCACGACGTTATCCCGAGGCCGCAGGTAACAGGATACAGGATTACGTGGGTTCGAGAGTGTTATAGGATTAGGGTTGGAGGTTGTACTTCGAAGCTTGCGATCCTGTAATGCGCTGCAGCCAGCACGTCGGCTATGTTATCACTGTGCCTACTAATCTAAGCAAATGCAGGGCTGAAGGGCTTTCTTAATGGTGGACCGTTGGCAAAATGTTGGTGGTCGAGTTTCGAGGTGGGACCAGGGAAGCCTCTATTATCCAAACATTGTGGGGAGAATTTTTCACATTGGCAATAAAAGAGGCCTTTATCTAATTATGTTTGCAATACCTAAAACTGTACGAGAAGGCATATTGTGCCCATATTTTACTACCCCAGTTATCCGTTTAGTATCCTATCGTATGCTATATTTAAGATTGAGTGGTGACGGCGTGTTTACACGCCGAGGGATATGCTGGAAAGCATCGAAAGTATTCTACCTATAAGTCTCTGGATTTTTATTTGGAAAATAGGTGTATCAAACTCGAAGGTTGCTTTGCACTTCGCTGTCGCAGCGATCCTTCGCTCATCAGAATCATACAGTACACAATGAAAATTTTAATTTCTGTATTCCCTATCAGGTCCTCGTGAAAGTGCCACCAATAGATTGACAAGGTTCTCCCGATGGAACTGAGTCTAAACTCGACCTACTTCGGAATATTTTTAATCACACATGATTTATACTTAGTCTACGTAATTCTAAACTGATTCCAATTAGGGTAATTAAAAACATTCCAAATATAGATAGTTGTGTTTATACTCATTTTCATTAGAAAAACTTTGCTTCTAGTATTTTGAATAAAATATTTATTGGTATTGAAATATTTATTTCTATAAAAATATATCTGCTTAATATTATTAAGCGCAGTTGGAAAGCACCGAATATTACATTGCGTTACACAGTGTCACATTTGCACGCTGCGGGAAAGCACCTTTATGTACTTGCAGCTCATTTTGATTTCACAACTTTTTTATTTTGTAATTATCTTCTATTTTTTGTGATTTATTTGATTTCGTGTAGTTGGCGTAATTTTTTTACTTTTTTAAAGTTTTTTATGGGGATATCACTTCTTTTTACAAAGATAATTTGCATAGGGAATGACTTCAGATAATTTTTAATATTATATTATCATCTATTTTTTGTGATTCATTTGATTTCGTGTACTCGGCGTAATTTGTTTATTTTTTTGAAGTTTTTTATAGGGATAGCACTTCTTTTTACAAAGATAATTTGCATAGGGAATGACTTCAGATAATTTTTAATATATATTATATTATATTCTATTTTTTGTGATTTATTTGATTTCATGTACTTGGCGTAATTTTTTTACTTTTTGAAGTTTTTATGGGGATAAGCTTTACATAAAAACCTTAAATTAAAAATAATTTGCTGGTATAAAAACAAATCCCCATAAAAATTCTATTAAAAAATTTTGGCGACTTATCTTGTTAATTGAGACAATAATTCAGTGTCTTGTGTGGATTGTGGTGTAAAAACTCGTCACATTTCAGAAAATTTTGACAACTTTCCTTATTTGACACTCGCCAGGTTTATAACCTGACTGTAAGCTGTCAAAATTTGGAGTAGATTGCACAGTGAAGGTAACGTAATAGCGTTTGACGAACGAAACATGTGTTAGTTTTTGTTGGCTGAAGGTGTGCGTGTAACGCGTGTGACGAACGAAACATGTGTTAGTTTCTGTTGGCTGAAGGTGTGCGTGTAACGCGTATACGTATTATGTTTGACGAAATTTGGTTGAAGAAGAAGAATCAGAAGAAAAAATTACCGTTTCCGACTGATCCATGAGACGATATTATGATATCTCTGTCATGCGTGGACAGATTTTATTGAAATTTGGTCTTATTCGAAAGATTATATGCGGTTTACATAAGAAAAATGCCTTTAAATTTAGAAAATATTGCAAGCGTGATGAGATATTAATGAAATAAGTTTCAGGTTTGGTTGGATTAGCCGTTTCTCGAGTAAATGATAGCGGTAGCGACAGTCGACATATACAGGGTGTCTTTCCTGTACTTGGCGTCGAGACGCTGCCGCGTCTCTAGATTTACGCAATCTTCTTGCCATTAAAAGTAAGGCGGAAATGGGCGCAGCGTCCTCTTAATCCGATAACGAGTCTCGACACAAGTCAATATTCTCAGGGAACATCGGTTCCCAGTCGATCGATCCTATCGCCACCAAACCATTCGATTATATCCGTTACCATTTCGACGGCGTGTTTAATCAACGGGTTATCGGATCCATCGATCGCCGAGCACGCGTCCATAATTATCTCCGCGCGACGCCTCGCGTCGCCGCGCCGCACCGGTGTTCATCCGGCAGGCCTCGGATTCTCACGGAAGGCTTCGATTATCACTGGCGCGCACCGCCCGCGTCTCTTCGATCCGAATTTCGATTCTCCCGCGTGTCGTTCCGCCCAATAATCCGGCCGTATTAAGATTCGGAATTAAACGCGCGCAAGTCGAGCCACTCCCCCCTTTATTGTTTGGCCAACGAGCACGTGTTACGAGGACCATTCGGCGGGATTACGAGGACGTAGGTTACTAAATTACACCGCTGCATTAATTGCGAAACAAGCAGCTTCTGGCCTGCTCGCTCTGAGCTCCGCTTCACGCATAGGGCGGCGTAAAATTGCACTGGAATTTCATAACTCCCACCGCCACCTGGGCAATTTCGAAGCTCCGGCGACTGCTGTCTATGTAATTAACTCGACCTTTGGAAAGAAACGAGAGAATTTTACGGCGCTGCTTGGGCGATCGCTTGGCGGTAATTATTTGTCGCGAAGGAGTGTAAACAGTGCTGAACAGAAGGATAGAGCGCAAAATTTCTTTGCGACACTGCACGAGGGAATTGTGGATTTTGGGGTTCATTTTGTGCGTCAGGTTTGAAACGACGTGGTTGGTTTGAGGGTAACGAAGATTGTTTGATTTCCTTTTGCAATATCTGCATATTTTAAATTCTGAGGTGCGTGGATTCAAGGGATACAATATTTGGAGCTTCTAATATGGAATTGTGTTCTATTGAATAAACAGTTTTTAAGAAATAGTGTTAATATTTCAATTTACCTTTTTCAAATTTTTTATATATAAAATAGACATTTTTCGGCGAGTTTGGCCGATGGTAAATACATACAATACCAGCAAGGAAAATGTTAATTCAATATTATAAAAGAAGAATTCATTCGAGAACACTTGAAAGTATCACTCGTTAATGATCAATTTGGTGCTCAGCAGACACGAGAGAAAAATACGTGGTCAGACCAAATTGTTTAACAGTGGTTTGAAATTGACACTAGGGGATCGGGGATGGCGTGTTATTGAAATTATATTTGTGTATCAATCCGCGCGAGTTGCGCGGAGATAAAGGTATAATTTCATAAAACTAATCACTGCCGGTGACGTGAGATGTTTCCATCACCGGCGGAGCAATTCGACAAAACAGAAACAAAATATACGAGAGAGGGGCTTTCGCCCATATTGCACTCGTTTCCAATTTGACAGCGTGGAAATTAATATCGACAAGCATCGTCGTAGGTTTCCCCCGCGACAATTATTTTTGCCGGCTCGCCAGCCGTAATAATTGATTGCCGAATTTCGGGTGCAAACAAACGTGGGTGGTGCTTACGGCACGCTTTTAATTTGACTTGTTCAAGGAGGCTGGAATAAGCTCGCGTTCCGGTGCGCGAGTTGCTTCTTCGATAATAAACGGCACGATGTGACGAAATTAATTTCAGTGCTCTATCGACGAGAACGTAATTGAAATCGTGGCTTGTCGTTGGTAATGAAGGCTTCGGAAGAGGTTTCCAATTTGAAAGGGGCAGAGCTACCTAGAAATTGTTAAACAAGGCGATTGCGACGTGTTTTGTTGGAGGAATTAAGAAATGAAGGCGAATGATTTATTATTTATTAGCTAGATTGTTTAGCTACAAGTACTTCCTACGATCATTTAGGATTGTAATAATTATAATAATTGTAGAAGGGATTCTTTGTAATCCTTAACGAGAAAGGTTTTTGATTAGGAAAGTAGAAGAATATGACGGTCTTAAGTAGGCTTGAGTCGATTACACCAGATAAACCGAAATTCTATTACTACTCTCGAAACACTAGGGACTGAAGTCTAGAGAATGAAGCTGATTACTATAGCTAAACTCTAAAGACTCTCTAAGAATTCTAGCTACAATCTCTCCAGCAAATCTGCTCGAATATTCTCAATTTACTTAAGATCCCCAACTAAAGAATAACAAAACAAAAATAAAAGAACAAGTAGAACTTCTTCACAAACCTAGTTCCACGTCACTCTATTGAAATAACAAGAAACTCGGTCAAAAGAATTATTTCACCAAAATGCATGATCGCTCCTTGTTAGAGCATCCACGTCTTATCACTCGCGCAATAATCTGTTAATCCAACGGCAAACACCTCGGAACTTACTACCAACCAGGACCCACAACGATTATCATGCACACCGAACAATTATCCGATCGCGAGTAAATTTAATTGTCGTAACAAGGTAACTATAAGGCCAGCCCTTTATCATTAGAAATTCGCGAACGCTTAAAATTGCCTTTGCTCTGTAAAGCAGCCGCGATAGTTTCCGCGGCGCTTCCAGTGAATATAATTATACCGGCGTGTACGCGGCCAGAAATTCATTTCCAGGCAACTGGGTCGCAAACGAAACGCGAGATTGGCAAAATAAACGTAACACGCTGGTTATATCTCGGGAGCCGATTTTCCAGGGGCAAAAATCGCGAACCGCGCGTCGCGTGTTTCTGCGGCGGAGTCTCGATCTTCGAGGGGGGGTGGAAACAGAGGGAGGCGGATGCAATCACGGGGCCACGAAATGGGGAGCGAGATTCGTTTAAAAAAATACCTGGGTCAGTTGGCGAGGAAATAAAACGGCCACGTGTTCTTGAGACGGCGAAGGAACGAGACTTGGGTGGCTGGTGAAAAGAAGTGAAATGGCACCGTGAAACCCGAGTTTTCCATTAACGTTGATGAGTCGAAAATATCCTGGACGATAGAATGCCCCGGCGAAATATGGGTAATCGCGTGAAAGCGGATCCCCATTATTCGCGATTCCACTTTCATATCGGAACGCTTCATCCCCTTGCTGGACTTTCCTCCTCCGCCTTCTGCCTTTCGACCCACCGTTTGTTTGTCCCGGCACAATCGCCGAGGCAGCTTCGTTTTTTACCTACGAGTGGAGTGATTCGTCATGTTTAATCGTGATTATCGTGGATGATTGATTCGTCACGGTCTTGATTAACCCTTAACTGGTATACTGTTTTTTTCAAACGTAACTGGTATACTGGGGTCGTGGCAGACCCCAACTAAAACAGGACACAGAAATTTGTAAAGTCGACACTAGATCCAACCTCTATGAATATTTTGTTGGTAGGTAATGTATAAAATAATAGAAGCGTAGAAAGTTAAACTATTATTATAAAATTAATTAGAAATTCAGTTTACAAACCTGGACAACCAAACATTTTGCAGCGAACTTTGCGTGCTTGGGGTCATGACCGACCCCAGGATACCAGTTAAGGGTTAATGACCGTCAATATTCGTTGATCTGCGACGTCGAAAGGTGTTCTCCCGCGGTCCACATTATTCGAAGTGATTCTTCGGGGATTAGTAAACGTTCGAGACTCGTTCGAAAAGTGGTATTTAGGCAATTGAAAATTGAATAGCTAAAAGTGTGGTAACAGTCGGCAGAAAATTTGAAGACTGAGATGAAGAATGATAAGAAATAAGAAATGTTGATGGCTAAGAGCGCTAGAAGAATGGGGACACAGTATTCTTAGCGGAGGATTAACGATCAGCCATTAATTCTTTTTAAGTGAGAGGTAAATTTCAGCCTGCGTCGTTTGTAATTTACTTTCATTATTGCTTACAAGAGATGGGTGGGGCGATTCTCGTTAGGAAATCGCGAAGGAAGCAAAAAATCGAACAGGCAATTTCAGAACAGTGAATTACTAGGCTTGATAGAGTACTTTAGCAGGTAGTCAAGGTTGAAAGTCTTCTGTAGTTACTGTCAATTTTCATTAACCACGTAATAGGGGCAGCGAAAGGGCCGATAGATTGCTATAATAGCGCCGTTAATCAGCGACCCGATTGCGAGGCCGAAAATCGAACGTTTCGTTACGCCCTTATCGGCAATTAGACAAGCTGTTCTTCCATCTTTAATTTTTAAATCATGGAAATCCCATTCATCTATCAAAAACCCATTCCATAATATTCTATTTTGCATTCATTTAGAGTAAAGAATTTTCTGGCTATTTTTGCCCATGTAGAACAAACTAATTAGCAATTGCAATTAGACCTCGCATTTCGAGCACTCTTGAACGCACAAGTTCGTACAGGCTTCCTAATCACGAAAAATGGCAAGCTTCCTCCCTAAACTTCCAACTAGGATTCAAATTAAAAATTCTATTCAAATAAGAGTCGCGCACAGTATACCTACACACGTAACGTTTCCACCGCACCCGCGGAGCAACATTCGCGTAAATTAATCATGCCGTTTAATTATCGAGGCATTTTAAATACAGATGTCAGGGAGAGAGATGCATCGTTTGCAAACGTGAAGCCGAAGAAACAGTACACCCGTTTGCCAGCGGGCGGTGTACAGTGACTAAAAGGGACTGAAAATCACGCGCTAATTAGTCGCGACGCAATTACTGGCCAGATTAACGACGACCGCGGCGCAGGAACCGCGATACTCTTTTCCCCCCTCAGGGCGCTTTTCCTCTGTGTTAACGAGCATTTTCCGCGTATCGCCGTGTTCATCCCGTCGCTCGAATCGAACGAGCACGGTCGAAGACCCGAGTCTCTGCGACTTTTCAAGTCGACAAACAATCGAAACGAAACGTTAGAGACGTGTTTATAAAAGTTCCTTGTAACAACTGTGCTTTCTTCCGATTTTCATCTTGATGTTTGCGAAACCAGTTGGCGCACCATTGATGGCGATTTGGAAGTCTGTTCGTAATTTCGTTTCGATGAAATTAGATAATTTGCTCAGCCGTATTGTTTGTCTTATTTTTATTAGAAGATTTTAATTTCAATGGTTGTATATTCGAGTTTTACGTGAAGATTAAACGTTCGGTGGCGATGCTGAAGCTTCGTTTCGATTCGTTTAAAACTGCGTCGGCCGTTGAGAGAGAAGGTAATACGGGAAACTCGTTTCCCCGTTTGTTTACTAACAATCTTCAAAGAAATGTAATTGAAGAGTATGCAGTTTTTCATTTAGAAGTTCCGCGGAGAAGTAACGCAAAGTGTTTGGTTTTTTTTTGTTCGCCGCCGGTTTGAAGATCTTTCGGCTGTCAAAGGGAAATTTTAATTTCATGCCCGGTCCTTGATGATGGGGCGATGTGTATCAAACAGAAGATGGAATGGCAGAAGGGAAAAAGTAATTCTCGTTACTGCTGAAACAAAGTACGGCTTCCTGAGAGTGCTCGGCTAGGAAAGCATTGGGGAATGTTGCTTTTGTTAGGATATATTCCGCGAAACTGTTACTGTAAAATATGGAAATTATACTAATTGTAAAATGGAATCTTGAAGTAATTAAATATTCCATTTGGAGTAGTGTTTGGAAGATGGTAGGGGAGACCGGGGCAGGTTGAAACACGGGGTAAATTGTAACATAAGTAAAATCTTTTGAATGACAAATCTGGTAACCCACAGCATGCGAGAGCTGCTTGACGATATCAGCACCGACGGTTTTAGTGACACAAACGAGCGTTATGTATTCATTTTGTGGTAATAGCCCAGAATTTTAGTATTTAGAGCACGTAAGTAAATGTTGTCTTAGCACGTTTATTTCAATTAACCGTCATTAGGAACCGTTTGAATTTTTGTTTCTTTGTCGCAAACGTATCAGTACACATTGATTTATTATTATGTGTACGCATTTTAGTGATTTGATGTTTAGTTTCTCGTTTGGTGAGATAAAACGCAAAAATTCGATCTCGGGGTAAATTGTAACATGTTACTATACTTACTCCGCTCCAAATGGTGATAAAGCAAGCTATTTGCTGACACACCGGAAAAAGATGCTCTAGACGAACAACAGAACAATCGAGAATCCAAAAAATAGAAAAAAAGTATGAAGGCAAAAGTAAAGAAAGCACAGAAGAAGATTTTGATAGAATCAGATGAATAAGCAATGATTGCTTAACTAAGGTATATCAAATGTTTAATAATGATCTGTGTTTTCATTTCTATTTTTTAGAAATGTTTATTTGTGTTCATATTTGTATTTAAATAAGTAAAACAGATGTGTTACAATTTACCCCGGACTGGGGCAGATTGTAACAAAGGTTCAGATTTGTTTAAGATGAAGCTAGATGTCCAAGTGTCCAAGATTTTGTCACGTACTTTCACGCAATTAATTCACCACATATGTAAGTAGTAAATCACGCAAATTATTTCCTGATTGAGGAAAACACTTTCGAGAAAAACTGTGAAAACTTTTTTGTTACAATCTGCCCCGGTCTCCCCTATGCTATTTATTATAACCTTAAAAATTTTCTTTTTCGCCGGGGAATCGGTTGTCGACGCTGGTTGGCTGGCTTAGCTAGGTTGGTTTGGCTTGACGGAGGCGCCGTTTCGTTTCCTACCTTGGCGTTGATTGGTTTGACGTCACCGCTATTCCTGATACGGCGTACGGGATCTCTGCCAAACCCTGTTCTTAGATCCACCGGTTTCTGAATCTCAAATCTCTTCATACCCACGAAATGTCCATAGCAAACATCCCGTGACCACCCAAATCGAACAATAACTCCTCTAACCGTCTCAGAATTATTTACCACAACCCAGTTTCCACGACACCGTATCGCGGCGATACTGGCGCAATTTCCTAGACGAACGGCTGGGGATAACATTTCTGGATTAAAACAGCCCGAGACATCGCCGCGGAATAAATCGTCGCGAGCTTTCCCAGCAACCAGCACGCGGCCTCTAGGAGATAATTTCATCTTGCACATCCACGTTGAACACGTTCCGCGCGATAAAGGCGCCGGGGACGTTTCGTAAAATCCGCGTCGCTCCACGTTGACGTCCCGCCCCGTTTAATTCGCGCCGAGGCGCGTTTGTTACTCCCAAATGCTGCTCGTTCGCGGAGTAATTCTCGAGGAGAGCATACACCGCGCGAGAAGTGATTCCTCGTCGGCGATTATTCCGTATCCACGATGACGACCCAGCTGGCTTCCTTTGCGTAGTATCCAGATGCACGGGGGCTTGCGGGCGGGTGACTTTGCGAGGAAGAGAGGAGCGGGCGATAAAGTAGAAAGAGATAAGTTTTAGTCGAGCCAGAGGGGTTGGCGGTGATCTTGTTACGGGCTAGGGAAAGCTCGACGAGCGAGGCTAGGAAAGCTCCAAGTGTCGTCGACTCCTTCGTCCATGGCTGCCCTCCAAGATGAAATGGAAACAAAGAGGTCTTCGAGGTACAAAAAACGTTTTGCGAAACTGTGACTCGGGCGTTTGTAGCTTCAGCAGCAAAGTTTAACTAAGCTCAATTTGCTATACTGCTGTTTTAATGAATATTTAATTAGGGTAATTAGGTGGTTGGTCTGCCCAGAAAGGGGGAAATGGAAAAAGGAGGATGTGAGTGAAGATATATCTTTTGAGCTTCATGGTATACCTAAGTTCAGCTTTGAAGGCGTTCTGATAATTTATCTTGGAGATTAGAATTAATTAATTTGATTATTCTAATTGGGTGCTTTGTATATTTCTGCTGTTGATATTGATAGTCTACAGATATTTTCCATATGATCCAGTGTTCAATGTTGATAAAGGAACTTTCCACCATTCAGTGCTCCGAGTGCTTCTTCACTTCGCAATTTCCTTCATTCCCATATTTAATCCATTTCGCTTCAGTCACTTAGGCAAATTTCAAATTCAAATTTCGTCCCTTCATCATAAACGAGCCGACACTTTAGTATTCGTTTCTAAAGATTTCGGGGTTCGCCACAATTTTCAGCAAAAAGATACCATTCTCAACTCTCTATTCGTAATGACGTTAGTGCGACTCTTCCTGCATGAAATTGAAAGATAGGGGTAAACAGTGTAGTTGTTGGCCACCTAAGTCAGAGGTTCACATAAGCGTTGAATTATAAGTCTTATTTTGCTATCTTTAGGAACACAATTAGTGTTAATAGCTGTAAACGACTCTAATAGTCTAAAAATAGAATTTGTTTAAAGAAAGAGTAGAAGGATCCACAAAAATTTTACAGAAAATACGTTTCGTATCAAAACACATAGTTATTGGCCAGACGAAGGCAATGATTGGCCGATCGTTTGGCAGTTATTGGCCACTATTTCATAACTTATATGTAACATATACTCTACCTAATTCTTAATGCTCTAAAACCTAATTATGAAATAATGTTAATGTAAAATAATGAATTAATTCGGTTAGAAACAGGATTTAAATTATTAAATAAAAATGGATATATTCATAAAATGAAACTAAATGTAATGTAATATTATTAAAAATATATAACCTATAATACCTTTTCTATTTAAATGTTTCTATATTAGCTAGTATTGCACCTTCTTTTACATTGTATTAATAGTATTTTCTTTTAAAACATAACCTTTTAAAATCACAACACAGCTATTTCACTGCTGCTATGACTGTTAGGTACCCATTGGCCTCGTGGCCAATGACTGTCCTAAACCATTATTTACATTACAGTTCTTGGCCACCTATAATTTTTGCAATAATGTATAATTTTAATGAATAAATAATCATTTTTTATAAAGTTTAAACCTTTATTTGTCTATATATCGAATATGAGAGTTATATATATATATCATAAATGCATTAAATTATCTAAGAATTGCTTGATGTAACCGTATGGCTATTCAATTCAATCACTGTAGTTTTCAAGCATCGATTTCAAGTCGTCTATTTTTTACACGTAGTATAACAATTATTAGCGAAATAGTGATTGCATTCGACGCATGAAAGTAGAAGGTATCTGAATATGTTCATTATAAAAGGCATAATGTACATTATTTCTTAATATTCATATTTTTTACAAAAAGGCCAATCACTGCCAGGTGGCCAACAACTACACTGTTTACCCCTAAATGAAAATTGTCGGAAAATTTTGATATTCGTTGAAACAAAGAGCAGTGACAACGTAGCTATGTCACAGAAATGTTCTCGCAACTCCAGCAAGTTTCTCTGTTTGCACGTTCGTTTGCAAAACAGCATTCGTCACTTCTATCACCTCCAATGAACGTTCTGCCGCGCAAATTTGTCGAAACGGCATTTAAAAGAAAATATTAGTTTACGGAAGTCGTGTTAAGTAGAAGTTCCCAGGCAAATTTCAGAAAGCTGCAGCACGTTGGAAGCGACGCGTTAGTGAAAGTGATTAATTTAAACGTTAAACAAGCTGCTACTGGGACCTTTAACTTCTGATATTAATGTCAACGTTTCAACTGAAACAAGTAAACAAGGGCAATCAACATCGTGTGAGTGTAATTTCCAAAACCTGCAAACAACCTTAATTTCCTCTTTTTACTTGCATTTATTTGCCATTCAATTACTCACAGCTTCATTGCCTGCTTCCGTATTACTGGAAATATTATTTTTAACCGGTCCTCGCTCAATGCCTGTAAATAAATATGCCTCGCGGACCAATGGAATGACCTAGCTAATGGTAAAGGACTAGGTTAGTTGGAACCATCCATAATGAACAAGTAATGGAAGACTAGAAATGACGAAAGAATATTGAAATTCTACTTTACACGAAAGATAAGCTAGTGATTAGTAAAGTGACCCAGTTTCCAGTTGCTAATCGTTACTGGCGTAAATGAGTAAGTGAAACGAACACGGGACTCTGTTAATAGGAAAAGCACGAAACTAATACTGCTTCCGGTGGGTTTCAAAGTTGAACATGTCCACGGACTATTTATCACTCGAGTTAACAAGAACGACAGGAACATTGACGAGACTTCGCACATTGCACATCTTTCGGGGTTGACGTTAATGCACGCGCGCCAGTTTGTGTGACTTGAAATTACATACACTATGAAAGCGAGGTAAATGAATGAATTGCATATATTCGTGCGCCCATTCACAGTTGGCATTGCGAGTTTTATTTTTATTACAAATATTGAACCACGCGAATGCTTTTATCATTTCACCTCGAACGATCCGTGAATTTGGAAATCGGATAAAACTGTAGATTGAAATCACTAAAGGCCTCGAGTTTGCAATATTTCAGGTTGGATGTATTCTTTATAGCTCGAGCAGATAATTTAAATTGCTTCTCCAATTTTGACGCTTCAAAAGTAAGGAGCCATGGAAAAATAATTCTCGGCTGTTGTTAACGCGAATTTTCACAAGAATTCAAGTTGAATAAAATATTGTAAATGTTATCATGCGACAGGGGTTACTGTTTTCGTAATCATATATTAACCCTTTCAGTACGGCGTACATTTCCGCGAAAGGGGTTACCTTTAAATCACCGACAATCATTTCACCGACAATGTTTTCATCGACACGATTTCACCGACACCGAGTTCGCCGACAATGTTTATTTACCGACACGTTGAAATCACCGGCAATCAGTTCATCGACATCGACTTTGGCCGAAAATTATTATACTTACCATCAACCCCAATTTTTATTTTACCGTTATTGTACAGTAGAAGTCGGTGTCAATGTCGATGAACTGATTGTTGGTGATTTCAACGTGTCGGTAAATAAACATTGTCGGCGAACTCGTTGTCGGTGAAATCGTGTCGATGAAAACATTGTCGGTGAAATGATTGTCGGTGATTTAAAGGTAACCCCCGCGAAAGTGCTTTTGACTAATTTTTTTTTTTTTTTTTTTTAACTATCGGAGATGCCGACTAAAGTCGGCGCTAGAAACGACGGCTCGTTCCGTGACGCCGGATATATCCGGCACTAGTACACACAGGTCATCAGATGGATGCCGGATATATCCGGCACTGGTACACACAGGTCATCAGATGGATGCCGGATATATCCGGCGCTGGTATCGAAAGGGTTAAATATTAAACCTAATTTACACATACACACCAGTGTCCCCGAAAACGTTAAAATTCTTTAATAAAATGTCTTCAATTTTAAAACGAAATGGAATTATTTTTAAATTCGAATGTCCCTGTATTCCCAGGTGGGACATAAACGTTGACAAATGAATCCTCCATTCATGCTCGCAGATCTATTTCCCATTATGTGACAGTGTGTAATTTCTAGCGTAATTCGCCTCGTTGTACGGCTATCGATCGTGGAAAATGAACTCCTTCCTTTTGTCGTCGACGATCTGCACGTGCCTTTAAGTCGACAAACAAACCCCCCCCCCCCCCACCTCCCCCATAACACAGAGGAAAGCGTAGAGAAAAGGTAGACCGCTGATGAATGTGGTTAGTTAACCAGGCACACGCGAGCAAAAGTTCTTCCGATCGCGATTATCTCAGCTCCGCAAGAACGCGCTGTTCCTCGAGGGTAGTAATTTTTATCCAAGCAATAGGCACTTCCCCCCAGCCGGTGGGAAAATAATAAAACGTGTACCTTTAACTCTCCTGGACGGGACAGAATAATATTTCCGACAGATTCCACGCTCAGCTTTCTCAAAAAATACATTTATCTGTAGGGCAGAAAATAATGGAAGGGAGATTTACGATGATTTCGAAAAGATCTTTGAATATTGAATCGAGTTGATATTGAAATAGAGATCTTGCGATTTAAAAGTCTCCGTGTCTTGTGGACTCTTATTGTTTGAAGTTGGACGTCGCGTCAGGAACTGAAGTTCGTTAAGGGGATGAAAATTTGTTCGCGAACATGGGGATTTGCACGGTATCGCTGCTGTTAAAATTTATTGCCAAACTTTTTCACTTAAACGTTATTTACATGCGGGAAACCCGGTGGCACGAGTTTGTGAATTAAACAATAACGGAGCATGAACGGGGACGAAGTTGAAGGGTATTGCGGGATTACTGGTGAAAGTTAAATAAATGTCTGAATAAGTGAATAATATTAAAGTGGTATTATTTTCGTTGTTTCATTTTATTGAAAGTATTTCTTAAAAAAGATCTCTTCTAAATATTAATACACTAATATTTAGTCCCCCAATTTGTCTCGAGTTCAACACAAAACTATACAATAAAAAGTCCTTACAACCGTATCGGGAATCACACAAGAAATAACCCTTCTTATAAATCTTCTTTTCTTCCAACGCCACAATAACGGTCTTTAAAAATTTCCCTGCAGTTTTATTTCAGACTGTTATCCTACAACGCGCGTAAATTCAACACACTTTAATTTCCATTCGAATATAAATTTTCTCATTCATCGTGAGCAAATGACGCGACCATTTTAAAACTGAAAATCCTCTCGTTGGTTAATTAATGTCGTTGTTGCCTCGAGTTATGGTCTCGCATTTAAAATTCGTCAAAACAACTTTTACTGGGTGGTATGATTAAATTCGCCCTGCACGCGCTGCGAGATTAAAACGAGTAAAAAACGCCCAGAGAATAGGGAGGCGGAAAAAACCCACTCGACTGCAATACCCTGATTTCCCCTGTAAATTACATTGCCGCGGAGGGATGAGGGGTGCCAGGCTTGTAAGGCAAAACGGTGACGGTCGTAAGAAAAGTGTGATTAACGAGCAAGAAACGCAATGGAGCTGCAGAAGTGGAAGTGGACCGTTTTTGATCGGACTGCTTGGAAAGCGCCGCGACGAAAATAAATGGCTTGCTTTCTATTCTGTTCAAACGTTTTGCTTAACGATCCTACAGTTATGAATGCGAAGTACTTTCCGCCTATTGTGGCGAATAAAGAATGGTAAAATGACTTTCAACTAGGGGAATCAGGGACATCATTGAAATGTCTGAATATTTACACATTTATGTGGGTTGTATTGATCGCTGTAAATGCTTCGCCTTCGTTGTTGAATTAAGTGCAGTTCAGTCGTTAATAATTGTCGAGCATCTTTTATTATAAATACCACATTAATTTCTATCGCTCTCTTGCAAACTAAAATCGCGACTACTAAATCTCTTTCGCCACTTGCAAGTGGTACGTTCCTTGATTCCATCGTCACTGGACAAACTTTACTCATCTGCATCGAGTTTCCTCCTCCTCGACAAGAGAATACCAGTAAACTCAAACAGTTGTAGCACTCACAAAACACCAGCTCTCCTTTAGCCAGTAATCGATTCCTCATCAATCAGCAAGGCACAACTGCCTTGACAACATCGAGCTTCCAATTTTACTTATAACTGTAGATCTGCTATGTTGGTTATCTCCCAAAACCAATATTAACAATCCTCGATATTCCCTGCGTGGAATATAATTGATGACATCGTATCAAGAGCTTCGCCTTCGATATACTCAGCTATACTTAAGGGGATCTTCCGGTCTAGAGCCCAAAAAAATAGGTGATTTTTAGGAATTAATTAAAGGAAAACTACTATATATAATTTAATGGGACTTTTTGCATTGTATTAAGGATGTCTTAAGTTATAGAAATATATTTTTTGTTTTATAATTAATTATTGCAGACGGCCCTGGGGAGTCGTTAAAGTCAAGGCGTCAAAAAATTGATCCAAATCGGTGGGACCTGTATCTCCAAAAGTTATTATCCGATTCAACTGAAACTTATTTTATTTTGAAGATTATACTTCTGGCTAGGGGGGGGAACTAGAAAAAAATTAAAAAAAGAACTTTTTTTTTTAGAAAATAACGACACTTGATGTTTGAAATCACTTTTCCCTGTACTTTTCGTCCTTTCAACGCCTTTGAAAATTATAAATTTTCAATTGTTTGTAATTTTTTCTAGTTCCCCCCCTAGCCAGAAGTATATTCTTCAAAATAAAAAAAGGTTCAGTCGAATCGGATAATAACTTTTGGAGATACAGGTCCCACTGTTTTGAGAACACTGTTTCGAGAAAAACGCGTTTAAAGGTTTACGTGAGCGCCGAGTGCCCGGTTGTTGCCCATGCATTTGCCGCTACTCAAATGCCTATAACTTCTGGAATTTTACGAATTTCAACAAATCCTTTTAAACACGTATTCCTAAAAGGTTGAACATTCGAAAAATGAAATAAAAAAAAAATCGACTTTTAGACCGGAAGGTCCCCTTAAGGGGTAACACCACTCTAGAGGCAGAAAAAAAGGACCTAAATTTGACAATTTATTTTGGGAGTATGACAAACGGAATAGAATTTCTTTTCAGAGGGTTTATTTAACACATATTGAAGTACGAAAACAATTTTTTTATTGTCATTTTCATACAAAATGGCGGCGACAGAGCCCGTCGTCGAAACCACTTCTTTCAAACTGGGAGGACGGATTTCTCGGAGACTATTGCATGGATCGATTTGAAATTTTTACAGTAGCTTCATAACAATATTCTCTTTGGAAGTACGTAGCCGTTTTTTGATTGAATGTAAACTCTTTTTTTTATAAACAATTTAATGCTCATGTTTAGGGCAAAAAATCAATTCATTTCTTAAAAAGTGCACCACTTCCACAAAAATTGATTAAAAAAAATACCCCTACGTACTTCCAAAGCCAATTGTATATAGATTATAAATTTTTTTATTTTTGGTGTCCGGACTCATACATGCCGAGAAATCCCTCCTCCCGTGGCTGTGTTTTCAAAAAAGCTGTTTCGACGACGGGCTCTGTCACCGCCATTTTGTATGAAAATGACAATAAAAAAAATTGTTTTTCGTACTTCAATATGTGTTAAATAAACCCTCTGAAAAGAAATTCTATTCCGTTTGTCATACTCCAAAAATAAAATGTCAAATTTAGGTCATTTTTTCTGCCTCTAGAGTGGTTTTACCCCTTAACTCAATTATGCCAACAATTTTTTTAGGGATTACTAAAACCATTAACGGACCACGTTTGATAGAGAGACAGGATATTAAGACCGATTAGACCCACAACGATTCTGGTGAACTGCAAATTGGACCAAGCTTGCGGCCGATAACCGCCTAAATCAATTATAGTCGTGTAGGTCAGTTTAAATCGTTGGTCGATCCGGGCAAATCTTCTTACCGAGATCAGGAACTGGTGTAGGCTCGTCTTATATATCCAATCCAAATTGCTGCGCAGACAATAATTGTCACAGTGGAGTTTCCATCGCCCGGTTCGTTATATCTTCTCCTTCTATTATATAAATCACACGCAATTCGGAACTGCCGCGATTTAGAGCTCTCCGTTAAATATTTCATAACGCACGAAGGTTTTAATTATAATGGACACTGAGGGGAACGGTGATTATCTCGATTTCCCGCGGTATTTTAAAGCGCCCCCGCTCTCTGCTATTAACAAAAACGATCGTAATAAGCTCGCGTTACGATTTAAATGAATCGCGGACGAAATGTGCAGCTAATGTTCTTCCTAATTGCTGCTTCGTAGAATTACCCCGATTCTCGCCGCGGTAAAACGATCAGGGGTAAAAGTTCTGGGAGACGTGGTTCGAGGTGTGTCCAGATTACTCGAGTATTTTGCAGAAGAATGATTCCATGGAAATAAATAATTCTGTCAATCAACGTTTGCTTGTATTATTCGTCTTATTTCGAAATTTAATCTCACATCGTACAGGAGCACATTTCCCACAGTAATTCACTAGGGGTCTTAGCTGCCCCTTTTCTAAATTTCATTCAGTTAATGAGGCGACAATGCCACATTTCTACAATTTCATAGCACCTCTTTCCAATACAATCGATAAATTTTGGCAAAGAAAAATTGTGGAGAATAATTTTAGTAATTCCTAGTGCAAAGACCTTAAATTAGTACGATTAATAAGAACGGGTGTTATTAATAATATTTAATATCAAATACCACCCGTTCCAACCTTCTAAACTTATCAAATACCTTAAGAACACACTGCCACTGTACACTGGGCTTTCTCGAGGCCTCCCACACACACACACACACAAAGACTCAGAGCTGCCTCTAAGCCATTCCAAGTAGCAAGATAACACTCTTCCTTTCGAATCCCTCCCGCCCACAATATGATAAAAAATTCACGACGATCTGGGTCGAGAAATCGGCTCCCCGAGGAGCTTGGTGGCTGGGGAAGACGTGGCAGCTCGCGTCGAAGCCAAGTTCCATCGAGCTATTATCGCGAATCGTTGCGTGTTGCACGTGCTTTGGTTGCCTTTGCATGAATCAAGGAAGACCCCGAGAGGCATCCCTGTTGGTTAATCATCGTCATCAGCAGCTGCTTTTGACTGCGCTTCAGCATGATGCGCAACGGGAACTGCGGGAGCATCCGCTATTAAGTAGAACACCGGGGGTTCATTTCCTCGACAATGTTGGAATAATCGGCTACGGAACAGGCAACAATATTGACCGCCATTTCGGCCATCCTCCAGCTCTAACTTTGACCGAGGATTCTGCATGAATACGTGCACATATCGAAACGTGCCGATACCGTGGGTCTTCTACTTTCAAAACAGAAATGCATTGGAGTCAAACACGCACGACGAGTCTGATTGCACCGAAGCCGTTTTTAATTGTACCCAGGAATTAAGTTGGATTCTTGGGGCCTTGCTGTCAAAAGTGTAACCAATCACAAAACTCTTATCTCAGTCCACAGTCTCCCATTCTGATAAGAACATGACAGACCCTCATTAAAAATCCATAACATCCACACACTTCTCTTGCTATCCTCCCAACAAACATTCAAATTTCTCACTTAAAACCAAATGTACAGAAGCTATAACCAACCCTGCAGGTATGTAGTACCTACCCCAGGTAGGATATGGACAATTATCGGTGAAATACAGACGGAAAATAAATAAAATAAATATCCCACAGACTTCCACCATCCACCATCTTATTCTTCGATAATCTCTCTTTTAAACCTTCCGCGTGGACTTAACCGTGAAACCGCGACAGTACATCGCGCCGGCGGGTATCAGTCTCCTGGCACAATTGGGCCCTGCATCGGCGGATATCCATCAGGCCAGTGTCGAATCGCACGTGTCGACTCGCTCGTGTTTTGCGCCTCTTTGTGGCAGTCACAAAAGCAGACGAGGGCGCAGGAATGAATACAGATGGCTCGGTGCCGGATAGAGGGACGTCGCTGCGAGACGCGGCATCGCGAATCGATTCCAGGATGCGCCCCCGTCGTTCTGCCTCCCGTTGGAAAATTGCCGCAGCCGTCGCCATCGTCTCGATTATCCCAACGAAACCGACAATATTGCCGTTCTTTCCACCGCGTACCGCTCGCGAGCCCACCATTCTCTATCAGCCTTGAGGACAGTCGTGCAGGATCTCTGAATTCGCCGGGCCAGACGCGATCTTCCGACTGTTTTGGCATGCGTCGAACGTCCTGAACGGGCGATTAATGCACAGAACCCAGTCGGCAGGATATCGTGGCTGGCGGGTCCAATCGCCGGATATTTCGTCGCTGACGAATGTGCGCGCCTCTCCGTATAGTCTGACGATGGGGAATGGCGGGAGGGTCCAACGACCCCCGTGGGAACTGTTCCCCATCGTAAGATATACGAAATTTCGGAAATTGCTGGCTCTCGTCTCTTATGCACCGCGACTACCTCGTACAGTCTCTGCGGTGGCTGCGTGTTCCACTCGAATTAACCTGATCCATTTATCAAGCGGCAATAATGGATATTGTTGCGGTTACGATTTTCGTGGCGGGCCGGACGGCAGAGGGGAGCTTGATGAGCCAATGGGAATGAGAAGGAAATGGGAAGAGTGGAGAGATTGGAGGAATTTCTGCTTCTTTTCAGATTGATCGTAAAGGTTTTTTTTTTTATTTCTGATATTCTGGCTGGTGTGATCTTTGGATAGAGTAACTTCTTACATATGTATTAGTGTACAAGAATTATTCATACTGTAAATTCGAACACCTTTGATTCTTCCCTCGATCGTGGGATTACTTGAAACATTTCTGCAAATTGCTATTAAACGAATCTGCTGTTGAACAAATTCAGCAAAGCTGTAAAATACTTCCTAATTGTACGTAACATTGTAGTACAAGGAACAATTTTATTTCAAGATCCACCTTTCTAGTGATTCAACCCCCGCCCTTTCAGTTCTTCAGTAAAACAGGCGTACGTAAAATCAAGCCAACTACATCTCGGTTTATTGTTGCCTGTAACTGTCCCATATCTGGCGCGATTAACAGCACGCCATTTATCGTTTCGCGATATTCTGCTAATTGTCGATATTTACGATCGGTCGGCCGTCGGTTGAACAAGGGGGAAGGAAATTTCCATAAAATAATTCGATCATTTCAGGGTGACTTTATAAAGGCCGATTTCAACGAGGCTCGACTGTTCACCGTGAAGCTTTTAGGTTAATGTCAAAGTTCCTGGCCATTCGAGAAGTTGAACTTTATCGCGTTTATATCGATCCGCGTTGACCTGTAACGCCTGGCTACGTATGCAGCCGCGGTCATCCGGCGAGGCTTACATTTAAGTGCTTTTCCGCTGCATTTCACCAACTTGTTCGCTGCCTGGAACAACAACGCGGTGAGAAATAAAGCTTTCCTAAACCGATCGGCTGCTGGCGGGCACGATGCAACGGGGACGACGTACAACTTTGAAGTTGTTCTAATAGAACCGTAGGACAGCATCGTTTTACTCCTCCCAAGCGTGAAACAGGTATTTTTCCTAGGAATCACGTACTTGGGCCTGTAAGAATACTTTAAAAAATAGATGAGGCATTCTTGGAATTCACAGTACTCCTGTGACTAATTAAAAATGCACCTGGTACTCTTTTGAAAAGTGTTTTTAACAACTCCTCTGCTCTTCAAGGTAGATTTTTACCTCTCCTCGTAAAGAAATATCAAACATATAATCCGAAAACTTAGAATTTGTCTCTGATACATAAGGATGCTTCGGAAGAAATATTTGGACCTCTTGGGGCTCTTGAATTTCAGTTTAATGAAAATACGAACCTCTTCCAAAGATATTTCATAGAACTTCCTCCGTCACCGAGGCAGACTCTCTTCATCCTCGTAGGTGAATGCTAAATCAGGTATCTCGGAGGCTTGCAATTTCGCCCGGGTCCCACGATAAAAATCGCAACAACAAGGAGCTCGGACGAGGCGGGATGGTGAGAGCGAGTGGACACTCGAACGATACATTATCCACGGAGTTGGTTTCGCAGCGGACCGGGGGACCTAGACGGATGATGAAAAATGGCCAGGGAAGGGAACCTTAAGGAAATTGCACGCAGAAAAGCCCGGGGAGAAGGGTAACAACGTCGTTGGAGGAGAGGCGAGGCTCGAAAGTACACGAGGACGAAGAAGGATCGCGGAAAGAGTTCCCTCGATCTCCCTTGGAAAACAACCGAACGCCTCGAGAGTGAATGGCCGGTGGTGAAAGACGAAGCCGGAGCCCTAGAACGGGGCCAGGCACCTCGAAAATGGGAATTGAATTATGTAGACGGGGAGAAAGGGACGGATAAGAGTCGCGAACAAGTGGGAAAGAAGGGCAACGGAGGAAGCTGGTCGAGCTTGCGAAGTTGAGGAAAAAGCTGGAGATACGGGATTAAAGGGAACGAAACCAGAAGATTTTGTGCGGAGAGATAATGGAACGAAGGGGAAGTTGATGAAGCGTGATGTTGTCTTGGGTAAAATGATTGGGCTGAATCTCGAGGAGCTGGGTATAAAGGGCTGTGGGATTCGGAAGGTTAAGCTGATTTCAGAAAGGGTCGATCTATCGATTCTTCGATCTTAGTTGTTTTGGGAGTCTGTTGGAATGTGTTGAAAATTTAGTAGTTGATGCGACTAGGGGACTTTAGTTTTTTTATACGTTGCTTTAGGTATATGGTGTCTTTAAATTATGAAAACTAAATGGAATGACCAGGAAGTTAGAAAATATTCTTTTGAGTAGCATCGATTTTAAAAAAGACCTGCACTCTTGCGTTAAAAGTGATAGAATTACAACTTGACCTTGAGAGGGAGTGAACCACACTTCAAACAACACTCCTATGTTTAACATTATCTCAATATTCCCAAAACCAATGATCTGTTTCAAGTTAACGAATCTACCTAAGTCTTGTTGTAACTCTTTTAAAATTATTCAAATAGAGAAGAATCAATTCTAAATTTTTCCCAACTTCTTTTTCCCCTTTTTTGGAGAACATTGATCAATCGAAATGGTTTATCCGCCCCACTTGTGATGATTTTCTTTTTAGTGTACTCTTCAATGAACCGCCGTATTTCGGCGAGCAGAAGTTATATCTCCAGCGTTTAGGTCGCGGCTCTATATACTTTAAAGTATTCCGCTCGATCAAAACTTTCTTTTTGGAGTCGAGGAACTCTCGGTTGTAGCGCAAAGTATACTGAACAAGGCGGGGTCGTGCTTTCGGACGAGTTGGACGCGAAAAGCTATTGTTCCCGGCAAGACTATTGTTCCACGGAGAAGTGATCCTTTCGAGAATTTTACGGATTCTCTTTAATTGCTCGTCGTCCCTTATTCTCAGCCTTGAGTGGAGAAATACACGGAACTTTCGCGTCCCTGTGTAAACTTTGCTGACATATTACATATTTATTAGCTGAAGATACCAGCTCCAAGAATCCCTTAATCTGTTGACCTGAGCGTCCGAGAGGAACAGTTCCTTTTCAAAGACCACTCTTTCTTACAACTGTAGAACACAAATGTTTAGTTAGAAGGGAATCTTGTAGTTTTAATTGCCTTCATTATCTTGAATAAACCTTGCTACTAAAATGGGCGATTCAAAAAAGCTTTCTCCATTCGAAGTGCAAACTCTGCAAAATAAGAAAGCAGAATAACAGTGCAGGCAACCTGTGGGATGCTATATCTTCACCATAATTAGACAGTTAGTCCTATATAGTTCTATAGTACCTTCAATGGATTTGATATTCCTCGATCCACGTTATTACCTCGACCTCAAAATCATTAATCCTCTACATTTCAATCTCATTACAAAAATAACGTCATTTAATATTCTGAAACATTTCCCGCAACACTCCAAATCGAAATGTTAACTGATATTTGAACCGGTACAATGACGAGCGACCATTTGACGTCACGCGGAGTCCATTTTGCTGGTTGAATCGACGCCAGCTCGGACCAAGGTTACCAGGCTGAATAGCCCGAAGGAAAAATCGTTACGTACGATCGACGAGCCGCAGCGAATTGCGCTTTTGGCCTTTAACCGCTAATTACAGAGCGATCTCGAAATGAAAGGACATCCTGGCTGGCCTGTCGATAAAACGATATCCCACGCGCCCGCCGAAACGGCGATATTTAGCCCCTTGAAACGGCACCAGTGAAATTTCACTCAAAGCGTAGCCTCGCATTCGCTTTCGAAAAATATCACGCGGGTGCGCCGGGAAATTGCGAAAGTCGAAAAAACTCTCTTCCGGCTGGCCCGAAACTTTCGTGCCGCCCTCGCGCAACCGTTTCACTCCCTCCGCGGGATAACGTTCAAAATTCGTTATGTGAATCCTCGCGGCTGCGATGTTGTTGCTGATTTCCTACCCTTGGTTTCTCTAACTGGACAGGGGTGGTCGTGGATAGTCACTCATCATTATCTCTATGTGTGTTTTTTTAAAATAACTTTCATCGCTTAGAATTCAGGGACAATGTGAAGAAGAGAATTTGGAAAACTTGTGTATCAAATTGTCTTATAACTTAAACTAATAACTAGTACCTAAATAAATATGGACGTATGCACTAATGATAGAGGTGATTGAATATGCTAGAGAACCTTTTGCATATCCATGTTCGAAGCCTGATGTATCAAATGTGTACTTTCACATCACCCTTAAGGGGTAAAACCACTCTAGAGGCAGAAAAAAAGACCCAAAATTGACAATTTATTTTTGGAGTATGACAAACGGAATAGAATTTCTTTTCAGAGGGTTTATTTAACACATATTGAAGTACGAAAAACAATTTTTTTTATTGTCATTTTCATACAAAATGACGGCGACAGAGCCCGTCGTCGAAAACAGCTTTTTTGAAAACACCGCCACGGGAGGACGGATTTCTCGGCATGTATGAGTCCGGGAACAAAAAATAAAAAAAAATTATAATCTCTACACAATTGGCTTTGGAAGTACGTAGGGGTTTTTTATTTTTAATCGATTTTTCTGGAAGTGGTAAGAAAATGAATTTAAGAAATGAATTGATTTTTTGCCCTAAACATGAGCATTAAATTGTTTATAAAAAAAAGAGTTTACATTCAATCAAAATACGGCTACGTACTTCCAAAGAGAATATTGTTGTGAAGCTACTGTAAAATTTTCAAATCGATCCATGCAATAGTCTCCGAGAAATCCGTCCTCCCAGTTTGAAAGAAGTGGTTTCGACGACGGGCTCTGTCGCCGCCATTTTGTATGAAAATGACAATAAAAAAATTGTTTCTCGTACTTCAATATGTGTTAAATAAACCCTCTGAAAAGAAATTCTATTCCGCTTGTCATACTCCCAAAATAATTTGTCAAATTTAGGTCTTTTTTTCTGCCTCTAGAGTGGTGTTACCCCTTAAGGGATTAGGCCACCTTGGACGGAGCAAAATTGCAGTCATTTTCGTCATTTTTTTTAGGAAGATAATGAAATAAACAGAAAATTTAATATGAAGCCTGTTATTATACAACTCTCGCCGGAAAAAAATCGTATTTTTTTTCTTACAAACTGGCGGCGATAGAGCCGTGATACGCAAGATCTTGTGGAGCGATGTTTTCCACGGTGTTCAATCTCACGGCTATACCGTTTGACTTAGAACAAAAAACCAAAAAGCTTTATTTTCTGCATGCCTAAAACTATGGAAGTACGTAGGGAAATCCAGAAACATTAATTTGTCTCGAAATGGTGACCATGGAGAGAAAAAGTGCATTTTTTTTTTTATAAAAGTGTCAATTGCACACAACATATTCAAGATATCGCAAAACCGCTACGTACTTCCATAGTTTTAAGCATGCAGAAAATAAAGCTTTTTGGTTTTTTGTTCTAAGTCAAACGGTATAGCCGTGAGATTGAACACCGTGGAAAACGTCGCTCCACAAGATCTTGCGTATCACGGCTCTACCGCCGCCATTTTGTAAGAAAAAAAATACGTTTTTTTCCGGCGAGAGTTGTATAATAACAGGCTTCATATTAAATTTTCTGTTTATTTTATCATCTTCCTAAAAAAAAATGCCGAAAATGACTGCAATTTTGCTCCGTCCAAGGTGGCCTAACCCCTTAAGGGGACCTTCCGGTCTAGAGCCCCAAAAAATAGGTAATTTTTAGGAATTAATTAAAGGAAAATTACTACTAATAATTTAATGGGACTTTTTGCATTGTATTAAGGATGTCTTAAGTTATAGAAATATATTTTTTGTTTTATAATTAATTATTGCAGACGGCCCTGGGGAGTCGTTAAAGTCAAGGCGTCAAAAAATTGATCCAAATCGGTGGGACCTGTATCTCCAAAAGTTATTATCCGATTCGACTGAAACTTATTTTATTTTGAAGATTATACTTCTGGCTAAGGGGGGAACTAGAAAAAAATTAAAAAAATTACATTTTTTTTAGAAAATAACGACACTTGAAGTTTGAAATCACTTTTCCCTGTACTTTTCGTCCTTTCAACGCCTTTAAAAATTAGAAATTTTCAATTTTTTGTAATTTTTCTAGTCCCCCCCCCCCTAGCCAGAAGTATATTCTTCAAAATAAAAAAAGGTTCAATCGAATCGGATAATAACTTTTGGAGATACAGGTCCCACCGTTTTGAGAACACTGTTTCGAGAAAAACGCGTTTAAAGGTTTACGTGAGCGCCGAGTGCCCGGTTGTTGCCCATGCATTTGCCGCTACTCAAATGCCTATAACTTCGGGAATTTTACGAATTTCAACAAATCCTTATAAACACGTATTCCTAAAAGGTTGAACATTCGAAAAATGAAATAAAAAAAAATCGACTTTTAGACCGGAAGGTCCCCTTAAAGCACAGAATGGAGGGGTAATAGCCTTGACTGCTCCACTACCCCTCTAATATAGCACGAGAGCCCCTGATACCTCAGCACCCATACCACGAATGCCTCGCGATTCCCCATTTCCTGGCGCAACCATTTCCAAACTTTCCCCCCAGTGGCTTGAAGATACAAACCAGGAGAACGACCAGACAGCGCGGGGGACGTTTTCCTGGCTGCGCCGTTGGCGCGCCACGGTAAATACATTAGGTATCGACGTAGGGCCCCCGTGAAAAGGGCTATTTGCATCAAGAATGGAGGCGCAACCGGGAAGGCATTCGTCATCGCCCCGTAACTCCGTGTGTGCTACGACGATGTAGGATCGTTGCGACGCGGGGGTGGAGGTCTCTGCATGATAACGAGGGGCGGGAAGGGGGGCACGATACGATACAGGAAATGCACTCTGTGCCGCGGGTATATCTGAGCGCGCAGCCGCTGCCTACGAAACTCGAGACCCGCTCATATTTCCATACAAATTGCAATACGCGCGGCCGTATCTTGGCGTGTTGGAGCGCGCCGCGGGCTTAATTGTTCGCTTCGATCGCAGCGGAAAAATATGACGGTACCTACGCTTACTTTTTCTGCCCCCGTTTCCCCCTAGTATTAAGCGATCGCGCTAATTCCAGCAGCGTGGCGTTGTCGGAAGGTTCTCGGGGGAGTATCGCGATGGAAATGTTTGCTTTCGATTTGGTGCTGCAAAGTTGCATCGGGCGATGATTAGGCTAATAGGCTGAGTAACTGAGGTTTTAATGGAGGATCGAGTTAGGAATTGATGCTACCTTGACGGCAATGTGGCCGTAAAAGAGTTTGGAGGATTTTCGGAGCGGGCGTAAGGGTGGTAGGGCAGGGGAGGATGCGGGAAATTATTTCCCGGTGCATGGAGCGCACCCAGAGTCCAGAGAACAGAGACATTTGGGCGGAGTAGATGTATGCTTACTCTCCGAAAAAATATTTGGTATGTTACGCTGCAACGAAATAGTTGGACTGTTTTCTGAACCCGTCGCCCGGCTGTTTGAAACTTGCAGCTAGATTAACTTTGCCGGCTGCACTCCTGTTCGGTGGAAAAACTGGTACGTAGTAGCAGGCGTGCTACAGAATGTATACGTATCACTCGGGTGTTCTGCGAGTGGCTTGTCATTTACTAATAATATGAGGCATCGATTAATCGGTGATAGATTGTCGGTGGTGTCGTCAGGTCGAATGAAGTTCTTCCCCTATCGGGATTTATTGCTCGTAACAGATGCCAGACTGTCATCGACTGGCTGGATGCCAAGACCGCGGCCCGTCCAGATGAATATTTAACGATTGGCTACGTTGCTCTGTAGGTCATATGACGTGTCAGTGGGCATTTTGCTGCCACGCAGGGGCCGACCCTAAAATGCGTGGCTTTACTCCACGCACCCGTGTAAATACGGGGCCACTCGTTCACAGAGATGTTCGACGAGGGTGTCATGGAAATGCAGTGACTGCGTCCACGCTGACACTGCTAATCGATATTGGAGCTTGGCTACTGTGGCACGTGGAATGGCCCTTTTCTCTCTTCGGGATTAATTCCTCTCCCTTTTTGTTATTTCATTCATTTGAAATACACGTTGACTCGTGGGGGAAGAGTGGGAATACGTGGCATTTGTCTGGGTACAGCAGTTTTCAATTGGAAGTTAAGTGCTGAGATTAAATTTGCCCTTGATTGATAAGGCAGTTTCAGTTTCAAGGGTAAGATGCTTTGGTGGGGGAAGAGGTATCGTGGACATCGATTTCGAAAATATTGCTGTACATCAGTGCCTTGGGACTCGATAATTTCAGATTTGATAGCTTGGGCTTCGGCAGCTTGTGGGACTCCATAGCTTGGGAAGCCACGACTAGGGATTTCATAATTTGGGACTCGATAATTTGAAGTTTGACAGCATGGTATTCGACAGCGCGGAGGTCGATACCTTCGGATTCCATAGCGTGGTAGTTCGCAACTGGGGACTTCATAATTTGGAAATCACAATTTGCGACTCGATAATTTGAGGTTTGGTAGGTCATCTAGCACATTTGTTAGCAGACTATCGACAAAACAGACCCTCGTTACTCGGGGCTATCATTAAAATCAATTTTTACTCTGCAGAATGACCGAACCGATGCTCGTCTACCTTCCCTTCAAATGGCAATCGGAAGCGCGCGGTAGAACAAACATTCTAATTGCACACGCCCCGCCACAGGCATTAATTGAAATCCCGCGACATAATTTTTCCCTTTTCGTCGAGTGTTTTGCGACGAGGCGGCGGCGGGCGAAACGGCCGACCCATTGATTTCAATTCTGTCGCGCATTTGTTAGCAATAATGGCCCCGATCGCGACACTCGAACAGAGACCGGATATCGTTGATTTCCACGGCTGAAAACCGCGCGAAATTAAACGCGAGGAGACGCGTGGCGCAGCCTGTTCCAATTAATTTCTAACGATCCATCGATTGGTAACGGGAAAACCTTTCCCTCATTTTTCCCGGCACTGGTCGCAAATGCAAATTCCAACGAGGCACACTGCGAACGCAAGTCAGTCACATTGATCACGAACAATTGAACAGCTGTGGACCCGTTAATCTACGGTCTTTTTATTTGTTTACGTGGGCGACTTTTATGGCACACGTGCCTAGCTTTAACCCCCAGTAATGCGATAATATCACGCGATAGCATAATATCGCGTAACTGTTACAAATTGCGGGTAACAGGGGTATTATTATCAATTTATTATACCTCGTGAGTTATGTTACCGTACTGTTCCTTGCCCTCGACTCGTTTTCAGAACATTTATTGTGGGCGAGGGGTCGAGAGAAACTAAGAGAATGATGACCGTGTGATGTACATCATATAAATATCTGACCAATCCTACCGCACAGTAGTATTTTATACCATAAATATTCAGAAGTAGATATAAAACTTTAATATCAATATAACAGTTAAATTTAAAGAAGACCGGTGGTGTCCCCGTCCTACGAATGTCGTGGACCAGCCGCAAAATTTCAGTCAGAAATAGTCTTTACCGTGGAACGAGGATCAACACTATTTCTTCCACGGTGCGATCTTTTTATCGCTTCACGTTGTTTCCACAATTTCCCAATGACCGCGGTTCGAGAATAATTTCCCCTTTGTCGCGCGCAGAATGAGGATGTTCCGTCGCGTTTTACCATTTTTATTAGAAAAATTTGAATCCCTTTGCGGTCACAGTTCCAGCAGAAATGAGAAGTTACTTCTGAAGTTTCTTGCGACAGCCAGGGTTCTGCCTTTTCTTTTTTTTTTTAAAAAAGAGAGGTCCGTCTGTACATCTCGCGGAAGAAGGGGGAGCGAGCGGGGCGCGGGGTAAAAGCTTGACAGGAAATCTCTTGAAGTAATTCCTCAATGTAATTTCCTTTCCCCTCCCCTTCTTCCACGGAGGCGCTGCTCGTAGTTGCGGAAACTTCGTTAGGTTCTTCTCTCCAGGTTATTTTCTTTGAGTCTCATTTTTCTTCACGGTCGAATCAACGCCGGAGCCTGTGGCACAGCCTCCCCGTCCACCGACATATTTGTATCGGCTTAATTTTTCACGACTGTCTTCGATCCGGACTTTCCAGCACAGAGGGAGCTCAGGAACGATTATGCTCGTGGCATTCGGGAGTAATTCTTGCCATTTACATACAGCAGGATTTTGAATGGAAATTTAATAAGAATCCAATGGCGGACCAGGTGTCTCTTTCGCTGATGTCTATTCATTGCAGAATCACGTTCGATTATGAACTCGGACGCTGGGTATTCGATAACAGAATAGAGGAATTAAATAGACATGGCGCTTTCGAGCAGAAATAACACAGTGGTGGTAACAAATACAGTAAATACTCGTTAGGAGCCCGTCGAACGGGGCTGGCGGCGGGCTCCTAACGCGACTGGACACTATTCCGCGCGGCCACTGGCCCGAGTGAGAAAACCCAATGAGCGAGCGAGAGGAAACGAAAGCCGACGGCAACTTCGTGTCGACTCGTTCGTTTCCTCTCGCTCGCTCATTGGCTTTTCTCACTCTCGTCCGAAGGATTCCAAGAAATGGTGGGGATAGTCGCCGGGCTCCTAACGCGTGGTAGAAACGGGCTCCAAACGAGGATTGACTGTACTTGGAAAACGTGAAAAGTTGATCTGATGATTTCCAAGTCATCGAATTAATCAGCGTTTCCTTACGTCACAGAAATACACCACCTCCCCAGATAGTTCCCTTTTTCAACACCCGCTAACAACAATCGCCAGATTATCACAAACCGCCAACAGTCCCAGCACCTTACTACCACAGCACCAAGCTAAGCGACGACGCTAATAAAACCACCCCTCAAACGAAACAAGCAACTCATCTCTCAATAACACTGCCAAGTATTTCTCCCAGCCGCTCGGGGTTACAGGGGTTCAGTCCAGTGCGCCTCGGCCACGTTCTTCGCGAGCACCTGAACGCGCCAATTAGCATCGTGGGAGGAATGTTAATTGAACAGGGCGACAGTTCGAGCCAGTGGCGCGGAATGGGGGCCAGGCTTCACAGGCTGACCGCCTTATGGCGCTTCTTGCTCGTACGTGGGAAGGCCATCCTCTGTCTGCCGGCGCGCTCTTCTCGCCTGTTCTCTCCTCTTTCGCGCTGGAGCGCGCACGGCGCGGCGGTCCCACGGGGTCGCGCGTACACGTAGCGGCCGTAGGAAGTAAGCATGGCTGGGCCCCTCTGTCGAGGCGATCTGGCCAGTGCAACCGGTGCAACCGTACGGTCATAACGTTTCTGGTAATACCCCAACTGATTTCCCATATGGCGCCGTCGGCCAGGGGATCCGGGCGAAAAATTCCACGTCGATGCGTGAAATCGTTTTATTTCCGCGGAAATATCAGCGAATGCCGGGGGGAGAGGGGGCGGGAGTGGGTCCACGGCTGCCTGGGTTCGGGGCGTTTATTTATTGCTCGCGACGTAGTCGCGATACACGGCACCGGGGGAGGAAAGCAGCCTGCCAGGGTCGATGTAGCGACGTTAATTTATCGATAGAACGGCTGACGGGGCTCGATGACGAAAGGTGCGCTATTTGTTACGTTGCATTAGGTATCGCTCTGTTTCACGCTTAAGGGGGTGTGTTTTTTTCAGGGGGGGTAAAAAATTAATCTGCTTCTGTGCAGGGTTATGTGTGGGATATTGTAGCGAAGTATGAAATGTTGAGGGATTTCTGGAACGTAGAGAGGAGGTCCACAAGATTGCATAAAATATGTAAGCGAGGTAGAAACTGTTTAGAAACTCTGAAAGGCAGTGGCGGGTTTAGGGAAAAAGGCCCAGGTGGCAAACGTTCTGAGGGGCCTATTTTTTTTGGAAAGATATAAGTTCAGTTCACATTTTTTATACACAATAGGTAAGTAGAGTAAGCTATCTACCACTTTTGTCAGAGATATTTCAGGAGCAATCTCACAAGGCTGCCACGCTTTACCCAATGAAACGCTCAATCTACAAAACCTTCCCCAGCACTGTCCCAACACGGGGTTATTAACTATTACCAAAGTATCGACATCGTGTCGGGAAATTGTCAGGAAGATAACGAGTTTGACCACATTCGGTGGCCAGTTATTACCATCGACAGCTGGGCTTGCAGGGACAAGTAATTTCAGATATTAATTAAGCTGCACTTCTTCCGATAGGGAGGGTTCCCTCTCGAAAGAGTAATTTGTGGAGAAAATGGCACTTGGGCGGCGCGATAGAAATCAATTCGCTTCCTCCCGCGCCCCGCTCCCGTCCCGCCTATAATTCCTTGTGTATTCGATGGCTACTCTGATAGCGTCGTTCTAATCCGATCCAGCTTGGTTTACACGGTGGCGAGTCGAATTTAATCCGCACCTAGTTCAGCATGGACATGTTACCGGTCAGCGCAGAGTTGCTTTCTACTCGATACTCGGCGGAATCGAACAGTGGGCCAGTATTACGCCGACGATGGGGGTGCCGCACAGATTTTGGCAACCAGCCCGGCTACGGCGCCCAAAAACTCGCCAATACCCTTCGACCAACTAGTGGTCGGATTTTAGGAATCGATGGCATGTTTGACAGCTTCATTCCGATTCCTAGATCGGATTGCGAGTGTGGCGAGGGACTGGTCGCGTCTGGGCGAAGAGGTACGAGTGACATCAAAAGGAGGAACAGGAGATCCTGTAATTGCGTCGCTCGAGATTCGTGGGCGTTCGAAACCGAGATCTGCTTAGAAGCCTTCAAAGTTAGACGTAGCTCGAAGTAAGGAATTATTAAAAAAAAAAAAGTCTCTCGAACTCGACTTTAAGCTGCTCTAAGTTATTATAGAAATTGGTTAAAAATAGAGGCTGTTGGATTTAGAGATTACTCAGCGTTGCAACCTGTTAAAAACTCTGTTAGTTGAATATCATAGGAAACTAGAAGCCATTCGATCCAACGTTACTCAAAGCTAATTAGTCCTCAAAAACGGGGACTCTGATACATCTAACTCTTTAAAACCTCCATCATCCACATAAGCAATTTTATTATAGAATGAAAGTACCAAATAATACTTTTTTAAATATGAAAATGAACTTTGATACTAGCGCTCCACGATTACTTTACCCTCCACGACCATGACCCTTGAACTATCCTAGCCACCACTCTATACAGATTCTACAGTATCCCCACGAAGACTACCGTCCGTCACGAAAATCAGCATAGGGGAGGATTGCCTATATCGTACCACTTAAGACATTCTAAGTTATATTTCATATTTGGTACTAATTTGAACGGAAATGACTATTGGATATTGGAGCTTGGTCTTTTAGGCACCTACTATTATACGCTTAACCTTTTGTTCAGAACAAATTAATTTGTTATTAATCTTTTTGTCACATACTGTAAAAGGTACGATTTAGGCAACCGGTCTTCTAAATCGTACCTGCACTAAAAATAGTGTCAATAACAAATAGAGAAGAAACTATTCAATATGCAGTAATGATTATTATATAGTTACATATACATATGTATATGAATCACACACAGGCCGCAATAAACTATGTATATGATACATGTACATAACCTATATAACACACGAGATGTCAAATCCTACTGGTACGATTGTAGTGGTACGATTTAGGAAACATGATCAATTTTTTCATAAATATAAATTTAAACTTTATAATGAATGTAATATGTACTTAAAATGAATGTAAAATATTCTACATTAAACCCGCTTTTAGAGAAATACATAAATACAGGAGAAAATTGCATTGTTTGATTATTATCAGCTAAAATAAACTGGTAAAAAGTTACATCAATCATACCTGATTTTTTTAAATGCTTGTAGCACGCATAAAATAGGGTGTAAGCTCGAAAGGTTTTGTTTCTATTTCTTATTTCGCATTTACTTGATATTTTTATCATCAGACGTCGTTTGTATTCATTAATTTTTGAGAAATTGATGCGGTACGATTTAGGTGACCGGTACGATATTGGCAACTCTCCCCTACATACCTAAATCGTTACAGGGACCCTGTATTGTTCAGCATCGTGTCGTCCTCGCGGCGGGACGTTTATCCCCTTCCCCACCGGGGACATGCCCGACGTCTCTTTCGGAGAGACGTTCGTTCGCTCAGGTATTCTTAAACCATCGGGTGCTCACTATGCACAGAGCGTAGCGGGTGACGGACTACGAAAAGCAATAGCAAGGGACACGGGACGAACGGAATCCTTAAACTGGTTTCGACTGATGCCGAGAGTGAAAAGGAATTGGCCCGTGTTGTGTGTGCCTGAACTGGTCGCGGGACAGGCGACAGGTGTTATTGCGTGTCTTCGTTACCGTACGTGACGACTCGCGCGAGAAAGCAACGATCGATAGCCCGCCGTTCGGTCTGTCGTCGGAATTGATCAGCACTTTCCGCTCGTAACTCGGCGATCTTTATTTGCGGCCACTGTCTTCGCCGTGGAACGCCACGTAGCTTGCTTCACGTTCGCTTCTTGGGTTACTCGAACAGCTCGGTTGCTTGCTCATCTTTCAGATGATACACTTATGGCAAAGCTAGCTTCTGATAGATTTATTTATTTTATTTCATAGAAACTTGATAGAATCGAGGTAGGTGGTTGTAGAGATGGAAGCATTTTTAAGGACTCTTTTCTATTTGCAATTTGAAATTGAGTCTTCTGATTTCTGACATTTCAGTGTGTTATCATTGGAAAATATCCAAGGTTCCCCAAGATTCATATGCAACGCGACTTCGCGATGAGGTACCGCGACACCTTCCACTCGCCGAGTCTCGCGCGTATTAATTCACGGCAAGGCTGCTTTTCATCGCGATAAAGACGGAGCTCGACATCCGTTTGCAAGCCCGTTGCTCGACAAAGGCGAATGGATTTCAGTGGGGCTGAAACATTAATTCGGACCAAGTGTTTGGAAGTTACGTAGATCCCAGTTAGCGTAACCTCGGCGCCAGTGTACGTACGATCTACTTGCATAGTAATCCGCCCGTGGGGGATATTCCTGAAAGAAGAGCAGCTTTTATCCGCGGGAGAATAATAAGCGGGTGTAGTGCATAAATAAATTGTTCCGTGAAGGAGCTGAAAGGGACAAAGGGACATAGAAGCACAATAGTTAACTAACAGAGGGTTGCGTACACACAGAGGGATTCGAGGAATCTTTGAAAAGCAGATTCCGGTAAAGGCGAGAAAGAAGGAACCGCGAGGGAAAGAATAAATAAAAATGGCGGGGGGATTTCGATGACCGAATTTGGTTTTACGTGGATGCTTTCGGCTTCTCTTTTCGCAACCCGGCGAACCACCGTTGCGCGTCATATATAATCGATATCGCTGGACGAAAGCCCCTGGCGCGAAATAAACGAGGAGAAATCGACATCGAGGAAACACCACTCTTGTTGTTCTGTAAAGTCAACGCTCGATTCGCGATTCTTATGAGTGTTATAATAGCGAAACTACCACGATCGAGAATAAAAGAGGTGATTTTTATAAATGGATTATTATAAAATGTATTTGCCCAGAGGAAGATGGAAAGGACTTTTATACGATATCTTTTGTGACATTTTGTACTCAGCTCGGAACGTAACGAAGCTAGAAGCCGATGATACGTAATCACGACTATAAGTAACTGTTTTATATCTTTTATGTAAGTGGTGTTTTTAAAGGGGCACTTTTCAAAAGCCTGCGCCAGTAAAAGTGTTAAGGCAGGATACCACCTTTGACTGCGATTTTGGAGGCGTTTTTCATGATTTTTTTTTGCATTCAAAGAATGCGCAGAAACAAAATCGGTTTCAGTCATTCATTAATGTAACTTTAATCTGTAATTACACATTTTTTGAAACTGAAAAAGTGAAAAATAATCTCTTGTAGGTGGCGCCAAAATACACTCCTTTGGAGGAACATCGTTAGACGGCGTGTCAAATTCCGCTTTGTACGTGGCTCTTAGAAAAAAAACCAAAGAATGTTCCTATTGGCAACAATATTTTTTAATGCTGTACGTAGGGATTTTACGAAATTTCGATTTTTAAGAAAATGGCGGCCATTTGAACAAAAAGGTCCATTTTTTTAGGGTAAAAAAGTTTAAAGAAGTTTATAAAATTGCGCACCAAAAGAAAAATAACAACGCTACAGCAAAAGTCCTACGTACATCGTTAGATTACACCACGGGGAAGAATTGTGCAAAGTTTCAAGTCAATCGGATGAAAATTATAAGTGTAATCTGACACGCCGATTTGGAAAACATCGTTTCGAGAAAAACGCGTTTAAAGTTTTATATAGATTTATATATCTGTTCCAATCCGGTTTTTACACAAGAAAAAGGTTCCGGTCACCTTTCTAATGAATGAATTTCGATTCTATACACTTAAAAGAGTACATTGAGAACAAAAAAAATTTTCAATTTTTTTTAAGTGCGAAGGTGGTATCCTGCCTTAAAGTCACGTGGCTAAGGATATACATTTTTGGCAGTGAATTACAAGCTTTTCCTCTCGCGATTGTGCCACGGGGGAATACTTGCCCGTTAAAAGGGCCGCCTCGCTATAGCGACTGGCGTCCTAAATCCGTGAATTAAACGGGCTGACAGGAATCGAGATTGGGAACAGGAAGGAACGGCGAATCACGAAACCAAATTTTTACCGAATCCCCTCGCCCGCGACAACTCAGCCAGCTTCCCGTGCTGGAAGTTTCCTTTTCAAATTATAATGAGCCACTTAACAATTCCACTTTTATTAAGAACCGTCGCAAGAGGGAGGAGGTGAGTCAGCTCTCAGTAGACTGGAACGAAGGACACAGGGGAGGGGCTTAGGAAGGAAAGGGAGGTGTTGTCCGGGGTTATGACAATCCGAAAGGGAAGATATCTTCAAAGGACGATTTTGAAAACGGGCAATTTATGAACGACGTCGCTTTGCTCTTTGCGCTTCCAGGTGGAGACAAAATTTTCCTCTTCCGTTCCTTTGTACCACACGCGCGCGATCTTCCAAGTATATCTTTTGAAAATAACGAGTTGACGATAACAAGATTTTCATTATCAGCTTCGAGGGTCACGTGAAAGTGGGGCCAAAAATAATTCTTCCACAATTTTCAGTCACTTCATGCATATTAAGAAATTACGTGTTTAAATTGCATCGACTTATGAAACCATATCATCACAAATGGAATAATAATGCGCCCCTCCTCTCTTTTCCGCTGTAACAAAACACCCCCGGGGCGGCAAAAGGGAAACTGGATCGTCGTAAATACCATCGTCGTTACGTGATCACGATAAACAGCGTTAACTTAATGAAAGTCAATTCTCGAGTTTAATTAAAACGCCCGAGGAGCGAAGGAAAAAATGTTTAGCGGGCAGGTTTAATTAAAGAGTTTTGAACGCGGAAGCTTCATTGAGAAGCGGATAAATGACGAGCGAGAAAACAAGAGCTGGATTGGAGAAATGAATTCCACATAAATCAATGACAACGGCGACGACACTTTGTCACGTGTATGGCGGGCTGAGGATTCATAAATCACGGTTTCGTGGAGGTTCCAAAGATACTATATCGCGGTGCTTTGCCTCAATTGCGATCACATCGAAACTGAAGTTCCTTACGAAGGAAACGTTGCAGCAGTCTGCAAAAAAAATGACAGATTTATGGCACTTCCATAAATAAATCGGTTTTTATTTGATTCGCTAGAACAGTAACATTCTTATAAGCTTCGAATATATATATATATATATATACACTTCTGTAAGAAGGAGATTGTTTTACAATTGTAGAAGTATTTTTAGGGCAGGCGAAAATGTTGAGTTTCAAATTTTCTATTCTAAGAATACTTCTCGCGGCAGTAAAAATAATGCCATTGCAAATAATAGATTTCTTAACTCGGAACAAATAAGCGAGCGGGCATCGTGCTAAAATATAGGCTATTACATGGAAATTCATGGAAACAAATTCAATTGGGGAATGAATTCATATATTATTCCCGCATAAATGTAGATAAATGGCTGTACCATTGCGAAGGTACATAACTGTGGTAGCTGTGGGCCTTATTACAACTACATAGTCTCGATAATTTTTAAATAAAATACACCATTAATATAGCGGTCATAAATTTTTATTCATCGTCACGTTCGAAGTACAAATTGCCCATTAAGGGACACTAAAAATTAGAAAAAAAACAAACACATAAAATTGGAATAATAAATATCGTATACGCAATATTAACGTAGCGTCGAAAACGCACATTTATACATTCCTCGTTTATAAAATTAATTAAATATTCTATATACGCAACTCGATGTCCCCGAAAGACCAATTAAACCATCCCTGTCAGCAGCCTCCGCTAGGAAGGGAAACGATTCCGGTGTCGATAGAAAATGTCCGTTCGATTGGTCGATTGCCGTGACGGTCACGGAAGGGGCGGGGGTGAGGGGGGGGGGCGGGGGGGGGCATTGTGTCTCCAAAAACGCCAGCCCAATAAATTGTCAGTGTCGGTAATCTTCCCAGGAAGTTTTCCGATATTTCACGGCGGTAACAGGTAAATCGTGCAGGCCGTGAAATTGCGAGATCCGTGGGGCCGTTGTCGAGTGCCACGATCGATTAGACATCCTCCCGTGAACTCTCCGCTGGATTACAAGCCCCGGCCGAAAGAAGGTCGAGGTAACATTCGCGAAGAGGGCAGGGAGGGGGGGCGATTAGGCGACGTCGAGTTGGATTAGGCGAGGTGAAAGGGTTCCGAGTCGCTCGATTGTTCACGCCCACGGTAATCAAGGATATGGCAAAGACGGCAACGATCGATAATCATCGTTTCGACAGCTGAGTTCATCGTAGCAGCGACTAATGACGCGATAATAATAGATATATTTCAAAAGGGGGCCATTTTTTAGGTTTTGCATTGTTCCTCGAGTAAGCTTGTTTTAGCCCCCTTCTATTAACGGAAATGTAGACAGACTTACGTTTTTATTTAATTTAACACGCGAAGTAACGATGGTAATAGGAACCTTCGGCGGGGAATCCATGAAAATTCATTTTCCCCGTGATATTATTATCCCTGGTACGCGAGTCGATCTTTTTCTATAGCCGGGGAACAAAGTGAGCCTTCCCGCGTTTGCGGCTTAATCAACGTCACAAGTCCTTTGACTGGAGTTGCAAACGACTCTGCGGGATTAATCTTTCCGCGTGGCGTGGTCGGGCGTGCATTCGCCGACCGGCATTATTACGCACGTTTAACGGGCAACGACAGCCAGAAAGTGGGGAAAATTACGTTTCGGATGGCTCGTGATACGCTCCATTAAGTAAGAAATTCACAAAGCTCGCGGTGCGTGCGCGCACGACGCGGAAAACATTACAAACCCGTCGGAATGTTCCGGACGGCCGTACGAATTAACACAGCGTAAACGAACTCCATTGCACTTGGCTTTGATACTTTCCGCGCGTGTTCCTACAATTTACTTTGATACTCTTCAATTTTCGATTGACTCCACAATCGTCTACTTATTTTAGCAGCCTCCGTTATAGATTCCTCTTAACCTTGTTCATAGCTGTGCAACTAAACAAAAATGTTGCCCATCCCTGGCAAATATGATATAAAATAAACCTTTGACTGGCATAGCGTCATCGGTGATAAGTATGAAATAAAATTGATTCGGCGCATTTGTGACAGCGCGCGCCAAAGTGTCGATCATAAAAATCTCCCTCAAGACGACATCCGAAGCGTGTCAGTCCCGCCAGTAGTCCAGTGAAATTAGACGGAAATCTGCCCAATCTTCGGAATAAATCCCAGCAAGCTAAATTTTGGTATGGGCCTTTATTTGGTCGTTTTAAACAATATGTCAAAAGTCCCCATCGATCCGAGTGCCGCTAAAAATTTTACAGAGGGTTGAAAAAAAAATAACAGTTTTTTCGCGAATATCTCGTTATCTAGCAGTTTTGCGACAAAAATAGGTCTCACACAATTTATAACCTAGGAAATTCTCTACAAAAAAGGTTGTATGAGTTTTTTTCGTAGGAGTAACCATTTTCATGTGTGCCGGGTTACCAAGTTTCAACCCCCATACTTTTGACAAGGGAAGATCCCGAACCCGGAAATTCAGAAAATTATGAAAGCTGTAAATATGTAGCGGAAGTCCTGCTGAGTACAACGCTATTTCGTTTGCTGCCCAAATTCACTCCAAGAGGGTGCAATTGACCCCTGAAATTTTTTTTATTTTGTATTATTACTCTTGAACTGTAGGAGATAGAAAAAAAGTGTTCAGGAAAAAGTTACTTCTCTTAATTAGGACTAACATTTGGTAAATTATAGTTCTTACAGTTCTTACGGTGCGTGAGTTATAACACAAAATCTAAAAAAAAAACGGATTTTCAGGGGTCAATTTCACCGTCTTAGAGTGAATTTGGGCAGCAACAAAAATTGAGTAATACATACCTATATATCCTCTACTTATCCCCAAAGATTAAAGTTTAAATTTGTTCACTCGAAGGGGGTCAAATTGACCCCTGAAAATCCGGCTATTTTCCGATTTTGTGTTATAACTCACGAACCGTAAGAACTGTAAGAACTATAATTTACCAAATGTTAGTCCTAATTAAGAGAAGTAACTTTTTCCTGTACACTTTTTTTCTATCTCCTTCAGTTCGCGAGTAATAATACAAAATAAAAAAAATTTCAGGGGTCAATTGCACCCTCTTGGAGTGAATTTGGGCAGCAAACGAAATAGCGTTGTACTCAGCAGGACTTCCGCTACATATTTACAGACGTTCATAATTTTCTGAATTTCGGGGTTCGGGATCTTCCCTTGTCAAAAGTATGGGGGTTGAAACTTGGTAACCCGGCACACATGAAAATGGTTACTCCTACGAAAAAAACTCATACAACCTTTTTTGTAGAGAATTTCCTAGGTTATAAATTGTGTAAGACCTATTTTTGTCGCAAAACTGCTAGAAAACGAGATATTCGCGAAAAACTGTTTTTTTTCAACCCTCTGTAAAATTTTTAGCGGCACTCGGATCGATGGGGACTTTTGACATATTGTTTAAAACGACCAAATAAAGGCCCATACCAAAATTTAGCTTGCTGGGATTTATTCCGAAGACAAATCCTAATTTCACTGGACTACAGCAGCAAATTCGCGGCGCAACTGATCGATTGTAATTGTCTCGTCGACCTGGGAGAAAGGAAACACCGTGGACAGGGGCGCCCTGTCCGAGCAAGCCCGCGAGAAACTCACCCCCGCTCCGCGTCTCCAGGGGAGCAAATTGCCGCGAAAGGAGAAACGGGGCCGGAAGTGACACGATCGTTGTCAAACCCATTGTGTGTTGGCTTTGGCGGGCGCAGTCAAACGTCGGGGCCAGGCCATTTAGGCTCATCCGCTTTAATTGGGCTTCGTTTGTAATTACGGGAGAAGAGGCGGCGGAGGCTGGTAAGGGGCGCGGGTGGGGCACCGACGGAGACAATAAGAAGAAAGGGTTAACGGGGCCGTGGAGGGTGGGCTGTGCTCCACGAAATACCCCGAATACTGCAGGTTGACGTGGATTGTGGCCTGAAGAGACGGTGGAAGTGGGTTAGAGGAGGGCGCAGCCATTGTCGGAGAGGTCCTTCCAGCCAGGAAAGACCCGATAGATGTTCGTCCGGCGAAACAAAGGCCGTGGCTAAGTTTCTTTCTTCCTTTCTTCCCGCGTGCTCGCGTATTCGGCGCTAAAGGATTGTCTTATAGCGGAGATACCGCGGAATAGTCGAAGACCGTGGTCGATCATCGTGGATTCTTGACGAGTCGCGAAGATACAGTGGCGGACGAAAGAAAGTTTACAACTTTTTAAATCACATAACTTTTTTAGAATTGGTCCAAACGACATGAGTTTTTTGTTAGAAGGATTAGTTTGCCAAGTGTTGTGTTTCGTTGTTTTGAAAAAAAAAATGCAATTGGTCGGAATAGCAAGAAAAATAGAAAATGTCGTTTTTTTAAACTTATTTTTGTGAGCTGAATCGCTGATTTCGGGAATTTCGCGATTTTCGACCTTATTTTCGTCATGGCGGATGGAAAAAGATTTTTCGACCTTTAAACCGCTGGCCGACATTTCCCTCAATTTGCGTGGAAAAGGGCAGCCATTAAAATCATTCACAGTGCATCGGAAATATATCGTGTTGCACGTGAAATTCATTATTTAATTCCATTCATTGGTACAATGTAGACTTGTAATACTTTTACGCGGCAGCTCTTATGAATTTTACTGATTTTACCGCAGCCACGTATCGGCTGCACGCAATTAATAAGCATAATAAATAGCTGGACGAAGCCGCATTCTAAAAATTTGTATTCATGCTTATTCGATGTGTACAAGAAAAAACTGTTATTACGAAACGTGGAACGCAAGCTTTTTCAACAGATATTTATTTCCTCTCTGGTAGTACATCTGTGTAAAACCTGGTCTCTAAGCTTCCGCGAAATGTATCTCAGGGTTTAGAAAAAAATTCGAAGTTCATACATAACTCCAAGGGCTTTTACCAAATATCCAACAAGCTTTAGTACTTTGAAAACCAGATACATTAGTGAAAGTAACAGTGGTACGACGGATTCACTCACTAGATAAATGGACATCTGGAACCACGACGCTACCAATAATACTAGTTGAAGTTCATCAAAACGCTACCCTCCTTTATACCCACATTACTCCAAACGCTAGTATAAATAAATATGTATAATATTATGTATATACTATTTAACAATATAAACATTAAAGAAATATGAATAAAGGTTTATTTTCCTTGCATAACGTAGGGTAAATCCGGGAGACGCGGTCGGGCCGGAGAGTTGGTCGTGTCGCTATATTTCAGAGTCTATGTATACGTAAAAATGCATTAAAGTGCAGACCAATTACTTCTATAGAAGCCAAATAGTTGAATGAATAGCGTTATTTCGCTTCCTTCTGTGTTTTTCTGGATTTATAGGCTATAAAAGGTAAATTGATGTTACATTTAACCTCCTTTGTCAAACAGCGGTTGTACAGAATCGTATTTAAAATATACTTCTAAGTTTATTTTCCTTTAATGTTTGGAATAATAAGATAGTAGAGATATTGAGGGACAATGCAGCCAATGTATTTGGCCATATTAACTCTTCCTCTCAAAGCTAACGAGAAGACCATGTCTCGCTACAGAAAGGTGAGATGGTCGAGTTATGATTTTTTTATTATTTTTGTTTATTTTTTTATTTTTTATTATTATTTTATTATTATTTTTGTTCATTTAGTTTATTTATTCACTTTTGAATTCATTTGCCTTGCTAATCGCCAGTAGGTACCTAATTCACTTTTTCTTTGATGTGTTCTTTACTTGTTTAGCGTAAACAAATTAAATATCAATGAATCCGTAGTTGTATTCACTCATAAATAATTTTGCTTTATCCTTTGTTAATTTTCCATGAATAATTATGTGAGTGGTCTCTGCCAACGACGAAAACCATTTCTCCCGGCACCTCGGGGGAGGTGGTCAGATGTCATGACTTCAGTTTTCAACCCGATTTACAGTAAATATTGTCTTAAAGCAAATATCGACCAGTTTTTCTGAATCGGCATAAAATTCTGAACACATTAGGTTTGTTCTGATAAAATAAGTAATACCTATATTAGTTTTAATAGCCATTTTATATTAGGTCGACCGCGTCTCCCGGATTTACCCTATTTTATAAATAACCAGTCATTCTGGCTGGTCTGGGAGAAATAGGTATACATTAATTGTCGGTAGTGCTAGTGTTAAAAAAAAAACCAGCTACCCCAACCGGAGTAAGAAAATTAACGCCCTTCGTTCCCTCGATCAGCGTGGCCCAAAGGATGAGAACTCCGCCATCAATACCGTCCATTAGAACAAACATGCCAGGAGTACCCAGGCGGTAGAAGCGCGGGGACACTTCCCTTTTCTACCGTCGGAGCTTGTCCCCGAAATTCGCCGCGAAATTAGTAGAGATTTCCCTGCAACTTGACGCAATAGCCGCCCGTAAATACACTGAATGGTTCGTTTCGGAGCAATTTCGACCAACCCTAACGTCACCGTTAAGCTCTATCCGTTCGTATCCCACAGGAACACGCCGAAGCGTGAACCGAGGAGCGTACCAAGGGTAAACCCGCACGTCTGGGAAACCGCATTGCATCGCCCCTTCAATCAGTCGGTGGCAATCGGGCACCCTTCGATCCGATTCCAAGCAAACTCGAGCGAAATTTCAACGGTCTCATCGAGAGGGGCGGGATGAGGGGACAGCTCCCCTCGACGGTCGAGGAGGGCTGCGCGTATCAGCAGCGTTTCCTGCGAGTGGAATCCGCCGCTTTGCATTCATAGCCCGATCCTGGCCCCAAGAACCGATCCACCCATTTCCCCTGCGAGCAGCTACGTACACACACGCTGACACTATGGGTTCGTGCAACAAGTTTCCAAGTGGCGCACACGCACCGAGCGATGCTGACAGTCCCCTGTACGTGGTCCACGGCCGGCCCTACTCGAGCAACTTTCCTCGCGTCACGCGAGTCTGCACGGGTCGGTGGTCAGAGGGAAGTTTAAGAAGTGGAGGAAAGTGGAGGGCAAGTTGGAAGACAGCATAGGTCGCGGGAAGGTAGCTGTGTCTCGTAATAGTAGTTGTACTACAGAGACTGGTTGTGCGGGACGAAACAATGAAGATCGGCATTGTGACTTGTAGGGATATGGAGATGTTGTAAAAGGAATGGAGGGTGGAGTTGGTAGCTACCTTAAGTGGCTTGTAGGCGAGTCAACATCCAAGGGATGTGTTCCAAGTATATATGTACTTTCTGGACTATTAGTGTATACTGTAAGTTCTTGGCCGTGTAGGAATACTCGAGGACACACTTGACGGTTGTAGCTTCATGAATATTGCCCTGCACGCCACTTGAGTCGGTCCCGGGTTAGTCACTGCAACTCTGCGAGGTATCATACGTGCAGGAGTGGAGAAGAAGTTTATTTCACAAATGGGGATGAATGTGGCATGTGTGTTTTATTGCGAAGGGGGGAAGTGGTAATCGTTGCAATTCGTTGGGAAAGAAATTTCAAATTTCTCGACTCCGAATCCTTGAAGAGTCGTCTGGAGTTTCATTGGGACAAAAGCGATTTCTTTTCCGTTTGCGCGAAGAGACAAAAGAGGAACCGATGGTTCTGTGTAGAAGCCACGTTTTTTCGTTAACCACAGGGTTCCCGTGTGTGACCACGACACACCTCTGCCCGCTTCCTGGCAGAGAGGTTGGACACGCACGTTGAATCGGGGAACAGGATGCGTGGGAAAAGTCGTGCATGCGTGGCGGTTCAGATTCGCGTGGAAGGAAGCGGATAGGTATCGTTGATTTCTGGAAGATGGTCGGTGCGAGGTGTAGGGTAATTCTCAGGTGGTGGAATTTGTGGGCCGAGTGGCCCTTTACAGACGCACTTGATCTCTACGGATGTTTGCCTCCGCGAGCACAAATATTGAGAATGTAAATTAATATCTTGAACGTCTAGTTGCTTCAATCTAACTTGGGCGTACTTCCTATTATCGTACGATTCCACGGCATATTTGGAAGATAGGGTGACTGTACCTAATATCGCCAGTGTTCCTAATATCGCCACTCGCTATATCTCTTAAAGTAAGCTCTAAAATTCATCGGTTATGCACTGAATTAGAACCTAAACATACGTAGGAAGACATACTATAATTGCAGCATCATGTGATCAACAATTACAGAAAGGGAAGGATTTTAGAGAATCTTAATAGTGTAAAAATTTATTGGACTATCACAATTTTACGTCACATTCGGAGAAGGTAAGTCTAATAAATATGTGAATGCAAGAATATCTACTAGAAATACCTAATTAATGATGTAGTTAAGAAATGAAATCGATTCAAATATTTTTCATAATGAAAATAGCGTTTTTCTTTTAGCAGTATGCGTGTTCTCAATACCGCCTACCGGAGAACAATGGTTTCGATGTAATGCTTGTTACAGGTGAGGTCACGAAATGTGCGGAGCAACCGAAATAAAATTTATTTGTCCAATATGTACATCGGAACGTAAAAAATAAAATATTTTAAAAATCTATATTTTCAAATTTCTATATTATTCTAATAAAAATGAAATCAAAGATGGATAAAAAGACATTTATAGAGCAAGAAATAATAAAAGCACATGTGAAAATGACTTTAAAAACTCATATATACATGAATTAATCAATATTTCTTGAGTTGGTGATATTAGGTACAGTTTTTTCAGGACCCGATTTTTGCATGTCTTACGTTTTTTGAGTCCTAATTAACAATTTGTAGGTTTCAACGATTCTAACATATGCTACATGAAAGATGAATAATTTCTCTTTACTTTGAAACGAACTGCATGGAAAAATATAAATTATTATTCAATCGACAGCGATTTAACTTTTGCCTGGCGATATTAGGTACAGTCACCCTAAATAATATCATTCCTCGTTCTCATTGATTTTGTGCAAGGCTTTCCGGGACTATTATATGAATATTTATTTATTATACAATTCTCCATATTCCAAAAGCTGTTGTCGAAGAGTTGATTAGATATAGGCTATTCAACATATTTATTTGCATACCTTTTTGCACTATACAGTTTAAAATCCGAAAGAATCTTTTTAAATCCTTTGCGGATGTTAGTTATCTGATAATTTGGACGGTATATAATATTTGATTCAACCTCTAAACACAAAATCTTTATAAACATCAAATCATTTATAAACTTTGAAAAATAGGATAAAACCAAGTGCAATCGAAATTTCCATTAAAAGACAACGAGCAAACCGAAAAACTTTACATGCACTCAGAAACCATCGATTCGCAAGTGATTAATTTGTAAATCCACCCATTTCCGGCGCACCAATCGCCTCTCAGCTTGAAAACGTAGCGCAGGAAAGAGTATTCCAATCGTGATATAATTGAAACGGTTCGTGAGAATGATGCCAAAGAATAATCCTAGCGTAGGAATTTTTGTACGAGCGCGGGTTAATAGGAATGTAAGAGAAAGTAAACTGAAAATGTAGGTCGCCAGCGGGGATAGCTTTCAATTTAATTCTTACGCGAATAAAGGTTTCGGTTTACTTTAATCAGCTGAAACATCAGACTTCCTGATGCAGGTTAATCTTTACGACGATATCATTTGCCAGAGGCGGGGGAGGTACGCAGATCCTGAGATTTCCTCGTGATCACTGGCGTTCATTCAGCGCACGATGATCGACGCAGAAATATTGGTGCTTCGTTTATATTTCATTATCCCCCGATGATAAAGCGAAGGGGAGACTGGGAACGGGCTGTGTTCGGAATACGAAATCCACGGATCGATAGCGTTTTATTTGATAGAGTGCCAAGGTGCTCCAAAGCGAAAGAGGCTCCATCTCAAAGGAACTCTCATTTAAGTTTCGAGAAGGAGGAATGGAGAACGAGGTAATCTTTAAGCAGTCGACCGTCAGAAATACGGTACTCGTCAATTAAAGTCACCGACTTTCGAGTGCCTGCATTTAATTCCACGCAACTTTAAAGCCCCAGAAGCTCGTTAATTTCCCAAACTATTATGTTAACGAAACTGTACCCACCTTGATTACATTTTTAACACCACAATTCCATTCATTTCTCCACGAGAGAATTAATCAGCTCGCATTGCACCTACTGCCGTCTGCAGTGTGAACAATGTAGTTCATTAAGATCGTTAGTTACTCAATTAATTAACTGGAGCTCCATTAATCATGCTACTGCAAGGTTTCGCGTTCCCAAGACGCCGCTGTAGCCCTACATCAATATTAAAATAACCTTGCTACCACAGCTCCGCTATACCTCTCGCTCCTCCTACATCCCTGTGTCTCTTAATACCGAATCCCGAAATTCTCTGTTTTAAAATAAAGACACTAGAAGCTCCTTTACACACTGTATACCCGCTAAAAATCCAATCGAAATTCAAGCAGCCGATCCCCGAGGAATCCTCTTTCTTCCAAGGCGACGAACTGGAAACACAATTTCTTCTTCGAAAGAACAAACAGCGAATACCCCTGAACCATGCACGCGTAACACGCCCGAGAAATTAATCCCAAGCATTGGCACGGGGGGGCAGAGTGTATCAAGGGGCGGAAGTGCATCATTCTCCTGCAATGCCTCCCCCTCCAGACGAGGGTCGACAGCTGGAAGAGAGAAGCTTCCCTCCCGCTCCATCCCGTAGCGGCCACGTGAAGCCAACACGTGGAACAGAGACACTGTCATTTCTCTCCCTTTCGTCCCTGTACCTTTCCACCTCGTGTTCTACCCCTTCCCGCACACTTTCGGATGTTCCCTCCCCCCTCTGGTGGCTCATTTTTTCGCCTCCTACTCCCTTAATTCATCGTCCCTCTTCTTCTCGCTGCCTCCTCGTCCCCCCCTTCGGCGTTTCATTGTCCCTCTCGCCGTCCTCGTCTGACCCCCGCGTCCGTTGCAACACGGTCAACAGGTAGAGAGACAGGTGGCCTGGCCGATGTGTATTCATGATGTGTCGGGTGCCGGACGACAATCCCCAAGCCCTCTTCGCCAGTGCTCGCGATGACTCGTAACGTACGCGTGTTTGCTGATCGGGCCGTGCGACTTTCAGGGTGTTGTTTACCGCGGCTGATAGCGACAGGCTCTAGGGCCCAGGAATGTTAGCCTTCTCTCGCCCGTGCCGGTGGTTTCTTGTTTTCTATGTTGGCTTCGCCGCGCGTTCGATGAAAGGTGCTCGGGGAGCTCTGTTCAGTGGCGGATTGTGAGCCGGAGCTTCCTCGGATCAGTGGATACATGAGTAATGATTGGAGCTTCCAGGCGGAGTCGATAAGTGAGGTGTTTGACACAGTGGCGTCGTGATCCCACCGCGACTTTGCAGTGATTTAGGGTTCGGAAGCGAGTCCAGCCTCCCTGCTGCAGTGGCGACGGGTGTCTGACTCGTGGCAGTGGAATCAGGAAGAATTATTTTGTGTTGTATGCGCAGCTGGTGGTTTGAACAAGTGACGTCGTTGAAACTGTTCGAAACAAAGGGTTATTCTTTAGGGTTGCTGAGAGTGACGACGTCGAAGCTATAGCGAAATTGTTGGTGGTTGATCAAGTGCGATTTGTCGCGACGTTTAGGCTTGATTAGTGACGGCGGAGGATCCGACGCCAAGTGGGAGGTTTTTCGAGCATCCTTGGTGACCACGAAAGTGGAACAAAGTGCGTCTCAAGGGCCTTTTGTTGCTGGTAGAGAGCGCGGCCAGGAACATCGCATTCCTTTGTGTTTTATCGAGCACGGAAGATGTAAGTGTTAGTCGATATTGATGTCAAGTGTTTCCAGTCTGAATGAATGCGGGGAAGGATTATTCCTGGCCTTGCGTCGGAGTGCATGACGGGTGTTAGGCATTGTTAGATTTCAGGCTCCGAGGCTCGATAAGTATCGAAGTTAGTATTCTGTACGCGTGTTCGCGTGTCTTGTACACTGGCAGTCAAAAGTCTGCGATCACTCGTTGTTGTCGAGGAAAGTTGCCATTGAGGAATTTACTTCCTGAGAAAGTCGGCATTTTTTTTCATTGTTGCATGAAATAGATGGACACTTTTTGTTGCAAGTGCGATGTTATTAAAGAATACACTTTTTAATGGGGGTATTTAATTAGAGATATCGAGGATATTCAGGAGTAATATGATAAAAGAAGTTATTATGGATATAAGGATGTATAAAAAAGGATTAGATTTATTGAAAGTGGCATTTATTTAAAGTTCAAATACAATAGTGCACTTCATTCTGTTTTTGCACAATAGATACGTCCAAGAAAAGTCCGTGTAAAAAAGATACCGCGCATATGAAAAAAATGGAGCATTGTATCCAGACCATAAGACCAGTAAAAATAATACGATAAACCGACTAGGATTAATTCTGAGCCATTCCCTACAAAAATAAGTAGGGATATTTTTCCTTAGAATTAAAATTGAGTGAAGATTTTTAAGAAGGCAAATTTATCGGATCGTGTTAGAGCAAAGCAAACGAATTTTTTCTAGACCGTGTTAAATCAAAATTGTGGGAAAACAGAATTAAGTGTACCTATGTAGAATATTTTAATTTGGTACCTCCCCTTATGACCTCATTTCCCTAAGCTCGTTTTAATTATTTCTATCGTAACAACGGAGACGAAATTTTAATTCATACCTCGGCGGAGGTACAATATCTAAATGTTCATATTTTTCGCCACTAAATGGAAACCAGTAAATCTTCTTACTTAAATCCCCTAATGTTATTAAACTGTTGGATACACAGTGTTACTTCTGCTTCGACAAATACGAAAGCCCCGAGAATGATAATTCTCTGTCGGCGTATTTGCACGTGTTTAGAGAGCCACCGCAATATCGTTTCAAATATTATCGAACAAACATTTCCCGCCATGATGCTAAGCCGCTTTGAATTTATCAGCCTTTCGCTGACAAGACCGTTAATAGCCGTGATCTCCAACATCGTTCTGATACCGATCGACTTGCCGATCTACTACGACGCACATCGAATGAAAATTCCGAAAAACAAACTGTGTAATATCCTCCTGAAGGGGAAACCAGTTTTCCGAGCAACAAACAGTGAGAAGCTCAATTAGAATATCAAACGAAAACTTTCGATACTAAAAACCTTCAGTACCTGTATTTTTACAATTCCTGAAATTCGAGGAATGTTGGAAGTGATTCAAAATATACCAATGGCAGAGCTAATTGAAAATTGCCTTGGATGAAGTCAACGACTTCACTTTTTGTAAATTTTTCAATCTCATTCCCTCTGCTTTTTATCTGATAAAGCCAAATGTCTCAGTCCGCCGAACATTCGCATATGTATATTCATCACTCAATCTCCTACTCCATCATGCAGATCGAATGGGAAATTATTGCATAACGCTGCTCGATAATACTATATAATCGATATGACGGGGAAACGATGATGTCCATCGAATTAGCATTTCAAGCTATCGGCGATTCAGGGGATCCGGATTAATGGTTCCCTTCTCGCGCTATAAGTTGCCTTGAGCAGGGACACTCGTTCCCTCGATATCTCGCGAGACAATGGTAATTCGTGTCATTGTCTCTCCAAGTATTTATCAGGCCGCCCAGCCTCCGGCGAGGAAGTAGGAAAGCGGAAGGAAAATGGTCCGTTGTTTTTCTCCTTTTCGAGAGCCACCGAACGGCGGGGGCCGCGTTTCTTTTTCATCCTGGCTGGGAATTTTTCTCGGTATCTCGTTAAACGTCGAGAAATCGTGGAAGAAGTTCTCCCCTTCCCGTCTATCCGCGAAGACACGAAGCTCCTTAGGTGTCACTTAACCTTCCGGTTTTCCAATTAACGAGAGAACCAATCGGCGCAGTCTAACCTCGACTTTGCTCGTTGCTCTTTAAACGTCGACAATCGAAGCTTTCATTGTTACCTGAGACGTCGATCGTCCATGACAGGCCTCTCCTTCGATTTTCATTAGATCAGTGTCGAACTCGTTCGAGCACTTTGGTAATCGTTCTGCTAGGTATCCCGTAGTTTATTGTTTATTTAAAATTCGAACGTAACCGTGTTGATTTGTAATGACATACTGGTATTAACGGAATATTTCATGCATCTGAGTGGATTTGGAATGATGTATCAAATATGAGAAACTGACAATTGGTGGTTATTTCGTTCGCGGAACTTTCGATACACCTATGTGGTTTCGCAATAATTGGCCGAAAATTACATTTAATACTCCCGTGCACTTTGATAATAATTTTCCAAATACAATTTAAACTTGGTTCGTGAATGTTTGGTCGTTGAAATACAACTATGTTATCGATGACAATTGAGATAATGGTATTTATGAAACATTTACTGCGCCTGCAAAATTATTTTCAGACTATAGTATAATTATAATTTATGGTATAATTATAATTGTGTTATTTGCGAGAAACAAATATTCTTTACGAGGTATGTGTAACGAAGGATTCAGAATATTTCAATGATTGGAATGATATAATTACTTTGACTGTTATTAATTCTATATGAATTCAATATTACTATTGGCTTTGAGCCTTCCAGTGCTGATTTTTGCAGTGGCAGTAACAAATCCACTATGCTATCTTTAAAATGGGAAAGTAACGAAATAAATTCGAGCTCTTAATTTCTTTCACTTACATTCTCTAAATTTTTAACTACACCTCTTACTCAATTACTTGTTTTTATAATACTGCCAATTATACTCTTCGAATATACCAGCGGCGAAACGTTAAATCCAACAGAACTTTCACTCCAAGTCGTATCTTTTCTCCAATATCTAATTACACAGTTACCGAATAAAAAATTTAGAAATTCTCAATCGCAGATCAAATATTCTCGCCTGAGGTATCCAAAGGATTTCTATTCCCAAGAAAGTTTAACGGCATTCTGTGCATAAACTTTATTTGTCAAAGAATCACAGATAACGTTACGCATCGAACTCCGAGCACGTGCAGTTGCTCCTTTTGTGCTTCGTCGAAAACCGCGCGAAATCGTAATAAGAAGCGTACTTAACAAAGAATTCGCAGAAATGGAGCACGTAATGTACGAAGTACTTTCATTCAAAGAAAACAAAGCTGCTCGTTAAATTGAAACGAAACAATTACCTCGCTTTAGTAGAGGTTGTTGCTAGAGCTAGTAGCTGCTCATTTCCTAAATAAGCAAACTCGACAGAAGTTTGCTCGAGATACTTAAACGCAAGTTTCTTCGTTGTGTTTCAAACGCAACGCTATCGAACGTTTCCTCCTCTCAAACCCTTTGGCAATTGGCAGAATTAATTCACATTATTATTGTATTTTTGGAATAAAATAATTTTATTGGTAGGTACTCGTGTGTTCTCCTACGGTGAATAATACTCTCCAATTTTAATATCCTCACGTTTCTCTATAAACTATAAATATATTTTTTGCTGGAGACTGTAAATTGCTCGTATTACCATTTAAAAAAATTCCCTTCTTGCCATTATATTGTAATCATAAGAAATGGATATTATATTGAAGGTCAAATGCATAATGCACCATTTCATTATGATCACAACTGGGCACAATGACAAGGCAATATTTATTTCACCACTCTTTCATTTTTCCCCTGAATATCGACGATGTCGAAGCGTTCCGATACCGTCGGGGAATTATAGATCACATATCAGACCGATATACATCTATAACGATCGTAAGAAGAATAGTTGAAGGCATACGGGGCGCCGTGACCCGAGAAAGATGGACGCGCGTCTTGCTCGTTCAAATCACGTACCCTGCTTTCTATTTATCTATCGGCAGGTCAACGAGAAGCATTCGTTTATCGCCACACCCGCAAAATTTATACCAGCTGGGAGGACAATCGCTCCCTTTCCTCTCTGCCCTAGCCAGAGAACATAGAATATTCCGACTCGAGGAAACTGGGGGCTCTTCTTCGATAGAAATCAATACATCGCGGTTCGATAGCTCTGACGCGAAAATAACATTATATTGTAAGAGCTGAAGCCAGTTTATAAAGCAATTAGTATTTGTACACACCTAGTAGGTGCTCTTACTAGAAAATAACTACAGAGCCCTAGTAATATATCAGTCGCGAAATTTCGATGTTGCAAGATAACCGAGATATTTGCAGTGCTTGCAATTACAAATCCAATATTTCCTAACATCTCTTCATCCTTCGAAATTTGTATGTGGATTCAGTGCTCACCTTTCAATCTTCACACTTCCCTCCAACTATTACCCCTTTCCCTTAGTATACTTTTAACTCAAACAATCCTGTGTCCAGAGAATAAACGATGTATCAGAAACAAAATAGCCCATTCTACATGTTTCACTATATTCAAAGAGTATCAGTAAGAAGCGACCGTCCTTTGTTACAGATATCCAACAACGAACACACCACCGTACCCTAGAATCCTGGAATCATCCCCAGAGATGCTACAAAACCTCCCTTCGATTCTCCCGAACGTGCACCAGCAAAGAATCAAAGGAAGCGATTGCACTGCGATGGTAAAAGACGCCACCGAGCCGCGGCGCGGGTAGCAAGTATCCAGCAGCTAACGACCCACAATCAGAATGGTGGTCGCGAGCGGATCCCCCGCTGGAACCGTGTCCAACGCGTCCAGCAAGCTGAGAAGGTCCCGCAGATTGTCCTCGACCAGGGGGTTGAAGGTTAGGGAGAGCGCAAACACAGCTGGGCAAGCAATCCCCCGACAAGATCTCAATCAGAAGCTGGGTCTGTGTCCAATCGTTAGCAGGAACGTGGCCGATACAAACGGGCGGCCCGCGATCAATTGGGAATTAAACGAAAGGATCAGCCTGAGCAGCGGCTCCAGCGCTGGCTTGGAGGTGCGCCCAGACGCTAGGAAGGGGATCGAGCTGAGCGGGAATCGGAAGAAGGCCGAGGCCGGTGCGAAAGATAACGCGGACAAGCATCGCGAGAGCAGGAACGGTGTTAAGGCGGGTCGCCTGGAGCTGTTGAACGTGTCTGGGTTCCAGCAGGACGCGGAGAAGAAGCGTCGGCGCTCGTGGTCGATCGAGATCGACGTGATCGAGCGGCCCAGCGAGGAGAACGTGCTCAAGAGCGACTCCAAGTACGAGATCGGGGTGCCCAGCGAGGGGGCGCGGAAGCCTAAGCAGAGGCGACAGCTGTCTGGGTCGTCGAAGACCGGCAAGTCGGCGAAGAACGAGGACGAAGAGAGCACGAATGGCAGATGGGGGCGGAAGAAGGCTGATAAAACCAACGACTCCATCTCGAAGAGGCTAGACCTGATCCATGAATTGAACCAGAAGATCCTGGCGAACTACGAGAGGTTCCAGCAGAAGTCGAAGAGGAATCACTCGAAGGATGGGAAGGAAGCAGTGAAACCTGCCGCAAAGGATCCAGCTGGCAGATGTCGCGCGGTTACGGAAGACGACAAGGAATCGAAGAAAGAGGACCCTCTGTATGCCGAAGTGAAACGTAAAGGTAAAACGAAGACGGAGTCCGTGGTCCAGAGGTGCCAGGATTCGCTGGGACAACGCAAGCTGGACATCAACAAGTTCACTTTCTCCAAGGAGCACTGCGACAAGCTAACCAGCTCCAAGGATCAACCAGGTACGCTAGATAAGAAACGATCCACGAGGACGATGTCGAAGTCGAGGCTGCTCTGCGACAGCGAGAACTTCATCATGGCGGCCAGGCCTGGCTTCTGCGAGCCAGAGGACAGAGTTCGACGACCAGCTACGGGGGCTGAATACTGTACGAAGTCGAGGAAGAACGAGAGAAAGGACGCGCTGACTACTGGCTCCTCGGTTTTCTACACCAACGAGGAGCCCTCGAGGAGTCACGTAGACGCGGCCGTGAACGACGACACCGATTGCCTGGGGAGCTCCAGATTGTACCCAGAGACCTACGCTAGTCGCTCTAACGAAGCTAGAATCGATGACGAGGATGCTGGAAGGAGTCAGTCGAAGAGGCTGGTTAACCTGGGCAACAGTGTTGATGAGTTGAGAGACGTCGATGGGCCCGGCGAGCGGGGCAGGTTATCGATCGATCAGAGAGCGCTAGAGAAGGAGATTCTGGGCAACCTGGACGAGACTATTCACAGATTCGATAATGAAACGTCAGATGGGAAGGTGGACAGCGTTGCAGCGCCACAGGAGAAGCAGAAGGCGGACAGCTTCAGCAGCGACTCCATCGAGTGCGGTAGCCCTTTGTCGGGCACGGGGAGCCCCAAAGTGCTCCAGGAGACCTTCAATTCCTCCTGGGACTCTGGGGTTGGTGTGGATGTTGGCACTGGAAGCGGATGGGTCAGGATCCACACGGGGATCGAGAGCAGCCTCGTCTATCTTACTCTGGATACCACCGCCAAAGACGTCTGCAGGGACATGCTGCTGGGCGACGACTTGTCTCTGTTTATTCAGGTAAGCGACCCCTGCAACTTCCACGGCTAATTATTCATCTGATTTACGGGGCAGAGGTTACGTGCTGAATCTAATGGCGGAGTCGGACATACTAATGAGAAACGGCGGGCGAAATGGTGCCCGCTGACCGTCCTTGTGATGTATGTACGTTCGCGGTGGGCGTCTTAGGACTTGGACGCTGGCGATGTTCGTGATTAATTTGACTCTCAACAGATCTCGCTCGGGGCATGTATAGCTACGTATTTTTTATGTTGTTACTTACGGGTAACAATTTCTTATTTCAAAGTTTGTAAAACTACATTTACCTATAGAATTTCGTGGCATTTTTATAAAGTGCGGTCCGTATCAATTAACAAAGATTTTAAATTTTAATTTGTCATGGACAAGCGCTACAGCCACATCAGTTTAAATTAAAACGCAATTCCGCATTCAACAACGCATAAATTGCAGCCTAGAGTATACAGCACGCATCCCCCTTTGCCTCGTCATTCATAAATACATTTCCCCATTTTGTGCTGTTCGCAAAGTATCGACGAAGCGATGGAAATTCCGAAATCAGACGTAACCCAGACCGAGCAGCGAACAATATTCAACGTTGCATCGGTGACTGACATCCCAAACAAAAGTATGGCAGCTTGCACGCCCTCACCGCCACGTTTCTTTGGCGATACGGGTTTAAACTTGAGACGGGCGCTAGGCGAAGTGAAACGTGATAAGAAAGCGCGATTTAACGCAGAAAAGAAAAATGAAACGGGCCGGGGGGGGGAAATGGAAAGGAAACGACGACGGGCACGAGGAAATGGAGGGGACGTGAAAGAGAAGAGAAATGTGGGGGAAAAAATGGTGGAAGGGTTTCAGAGGAATAGCCCGCCGCAGGCTTTATCGCGTGGCCGAGCATTAACGACGTCTGCGACAGAGCAAACCGGAAATCCTGGGGAACCGCAGGAGCCCTCTGCAAGGGGATAAGTCTCGCGATTTCGCGTTACGTCATTCTCGCGAGAGCATACGGAAGGAATATCATTTTCCACGGTGAACAAAGGATAAGTGTAATTTTGCACCCGTTCTTCCTGCTGAAAGGAAGCACGCGTCGAGTTAGAACGGTGGGCATCGTTGAGATTAGACACGCGAGAGAATTGAATCTATCAACACCTGTTCGCTTCAATTCGATGTTCTCAATTAAAAAGGATTTGAGATTGTAGGACACTGAAATTTGAATTTCTGGAGGTTCGAAGTTTCACGGTAGAAGAACTTTTATTGAACATGGTGTACCTAACACAGAGCTGACCCATTAACGTTGAAATTCTTTTTCTAAATCCTGTTGAATAAAATATTTTTGTTGGACTGATATTGCGCGTTAATGGGTGCAGGAAATGGATATCATATGTATCCGAGTTCCTCGAAACGAGAAGTTTGAAGCAACCCCTATTCTGGCTCTAGAACTCCATTAGTCGGGGCTTGGTTTCTTTTAATGCATTTCACGATTCAAGATTAGCCGAGTGGCTTCGGTTCCGATAACAAAACGACCAGGACAAGTGGGCCATTTTATACGTCGATGTCCTAGCGGATTTCATGTTTGAGATAGTCGCAGTGCTTGATATAGGGGTGGTATTTGTAAACCAATATCGGCTACCCAGCTGCTTTTATTAACTTTGCCTTTATACAGTTACTAGGTAATATGTATGTTGGAAACGTGATGGTTCTCTGAATCTTCGATGTTCAATAATATCGTCTGCCTGCATTTGGGGTCACGCTGAGACACATATTCAGCAAGCTTAAAAATTCAACGAGATGCACAGTAATAGGAATTCAGTAGATCTCCTAAATAGTAGATGTCCCAATTACTGCCACCTTAAGATTATAACTGAACTTCATTTAATCATTTCACGTGTTGTTTAACCTAAATATCGTCTCCGATTGAAACATAATATTATTTAACATCTCTGTAATTAAAAAAAAATAGTTTTATGAATTAAATATGAAGAATTTATTAATAATTAATTAAAATTCGCGAGCGATCCTAGTGTACCTATAACTGTCACCTCAAAAATCGTCTTGTCCGTATGACTGCCACCCAATTACTGTCGGTCCTAATAACTGTGACCACATAACTATAGTTATAACTAAATATGACAAACCTACTAAATTTTAAATAATTTAACACATATACGTACCTTATATGTCTTATATCATATTATAATTTAATATATGTGTACATTTAATATATATCTATAATTTAATATCACAGCATCACACGCTACACGTGATTTTGAGGTTGAGAATTTGAACTTTGACAGATGACAGTTATGCGTACTTCACGTTTTTTTGTCCCGAATACTGCCAACAGTAATAGGGACAAGCCCAAAAATTTTGTCCCTAATGATGTCACCGTTAATTATTATAACTTAACAATAAATATTATGTATTTTATTCGTTACATCATTAAAGTAATTCTTCTAGACCGGAATAATTCATTTTATGCAATAGATAGAGGTTGAATAGTAAAATTGCGACCCTTTCTTTAGTACGATTTCGCCATCACTTCCTACTAACGTCGTTGCGTTTTTGACGCTCAAATGGCACTTTCATTTTTCAATATTATTTTTTAAGCACTAGGTACATATGAGTACACATATTTGTTTTATTTTTATGTAAATCAGAATCTCCGTTTCATAATAACATTTTTTTGTACATTTTGTTTCATATGTTACGTTTTTATTACATAAAATAAATAAAGTGGCAGTAATTGGGACACTGGCAGTAATTGGGACATCTACCCTAATACAAAAATCTTCAAATCTTTTCATAACATTATTCACAATAGTTATAAAACAAAGATAAATTTATTGAAAATTTCATTAAATCTTCCGAGTATTACACCAGTTCAAGGTCGATTTTCTCGAGAATGATGCGTGATACCAAAGAAAGTTACTGTTTCTTTTCGACTTATAACAAGTAAATAAGTCGAGAAGAAGGAATAAAAAATTTCGATATTGCTCTTCATTTTCGAGAGAATCGACTTTGAATTTCTTGACGTTGCGTCCAGCCGCGTATAGGAAAACCTACTTTAAGACGGGTTCGCCAGCAGCAGCTCTTCAAAACGTTCCTCGCTTTCAATCTTTTGAGGCCCAACGTCTGCCTCCCTGTCCCTTGTTCAGTTCTCTTAACAAAACCGACCTTTGTGCGTCGAAACGAAAGCGACGCCGTACGAAATCGAAATGAAAAGGGGCGTTCGGAGCTCCGGGGATTTGCTTTTTCGAGTCGCTACTTCTTCCCCCGCCCCTGCGAACCGATTTTACTGTACGGGCTCGCCGAAACTTTCCCCTCTCTTTTTGTCGCTGGTGGTTGAAGAGTGGCGTTGTATAATGAGTGGAGACGTGGCCCGGCTTCTCAAAGATAACGAGGTACGCGCCAGTAATCAAAGGAGGCTAAGACTTAAATAGCAGGGGCAGCCTCTTAAAAGAAGCTCTTCGTTGCTGGTTGCAACTGCTGCCGGGTACTCGAGTCTGGCAGCCCGTGTATGCACAGACGGCCAAAATAATGACACTCTGATGGACTTCGTGCCTTCCTCTTTCCCTGCTTTATCGTCGTTATTCAATTACGAGGGGAAATATTAAGTATTAACTCGCCAGGCACGGCTTCGTTACGTCGTAGCCGCTCGCACGATCGATGCCGATGGTAATGCAGCTGGTTCGCTTGCTTCTTAAGCGACAGAGAAGTTTTCTTGGGTGTACATCGATGGGAATGTTATGGTTCATTGGATGATTATGTAAAAGTTTTATTATTCTAGACTGTGGAGTTTATTTTTTCGTAGGGAGAATGTTAAATGCTCCTCGGAAGTGATGTTTAATGATGTAGAATTCATATGAAATTGTAGCAAACTTTGTGTAGATTTAGGAAGTTATTACCGATTTGAATAACTTTTGCTGGAAACAGTTTTCAAAGTGTCGGGTGTCTGAAAAGTTAGAGGGTTATAGTTCTAGTCCAGCGCGTCTGACCATGTACACAGCTATTCTACTTGCTCTTCTATATTTTATTTTCCTACCGCGCTCCAGTGGTATGAATCAATTATATTTGCGTTCTATAAATTCCTACGAAATCATTGTCAATTCTATTTAAGATTCCCTGATTATAACAATATTTGAAATTTTCTTCTCCGTGTGAAATGAAAAGACTTTTCGTGAAATCAAGTTTTGCAAAAGAGGAAAGTCACTTTAACCCTTTCAATACGGCGAAAAATCAGTCCGAGTGCGCCCCATTGCCGGGATCAGTTATTTCTCCTCCAAGCGATTATTGGATAAAATAACTTTTATGCCTAAAAGGTTGAAGGCCTTGGAGACACATAAATGTCCCCATAACAGCGCACCATCAACAATTTAGAATCAGTTTGGAGGCCCAACTTGGCGTTATTTTCTGTCCTAGATGTTTTTCAGTAACTGGGACATATGTTGTCCCAGCCGTAATATCAAAAATTTTCAAGACTGGGACAGCATATGTCCCGTCCGGTGCGAAAGGGTTAAAGTGCACATGAATGAATCCTATGGAATTTTTTGTTTTATTTCTTTATTACACTTTCGTAATGCAAATTAATCGAATCTTCGTACATGCTGCCTAATCCTCCAGGATGAACATTCCTTTGAAGAATGTATCATAGAAATGTATGTACCTACCTATCATCAATTTTATTTAATATTCTCAAATTATACCATCATTTGTTATTTTATACATATCTCTATAGTTTCTTCCTGTGTTGCGCTTTTAATTTCACAACCCGACCAATATTCCCTATACCTCATTATATCGTTCAACACACAAATTACCATAATCAGTGGAATAATTATTGCATCGTATTCTCCCCCTTGGCTACGCCCCTTATCACGACCAGCGCGGTAAGTTTCTTCGTAAATAATTAGAGTCGGAATTCCTTAAAGTCCCGGCTATATTACCAGCAGAATCGATGCAATAATTATCACGCCGAAATCTACAGTGCAATCGCATCTCTGATCAATTTGTATCAAAGTAAGTCACGTTGCAAATAGCTGTCCTGCCGAAATACCCATCCATTAGCACGGTGGAGTCACCAATTCAACCTCCAATCGCTCTAAATCGAAAGGGAATCATCAATACAAATTGCAGAGGCTCCTCTAATCAGAAATGCACAGAATTAGATACATATAAGCTTACTATAATATATTACACTATTAACACGTTCCATGCGACGGCGGAAAATCAGATTTCTATAAAAAGTGATGGGAAAAGTAGATCGCGACATTCAATTGCAAAAAAACATTGGCTGTTACATTCTCCATAACTCCAGCTTTTTTATTCGGAATTGAGAAGTGGGTTTTTCCTTTAAATTAAACGGAAGCTTCGCTGCAAATACACATCGTAGCATGGAATGTTTTAATGCCACAGTTTCTTTATTCCAATATCCCATGATAATACAATTCCTATGCAACTTAATCTCACCAACCCCAATGCTTGAATCAGTGGCCCTAGATTGATTCCAGCAGCCTGAAAATGAATACGATCCCATCACTCCCAGCCACCCCTCTCGCAACACTCCCCCCCAAAAAAACGCAGATGCTTTTAAAAGCTGCAACAGCGATACGCTGGGGCAGCCCGGAAAAACAATATTCGACTGCTCCTCGTTCATCTGCATTTGCTCGTGTCGGGTACTTTTTGCCCGAACCGCGTCTCGCACCGGCGTCGTTTTATTTCGCGGACCGGATAAGCCGGCCCCGCGGCGAGGTTGCCGCGAAAAGATTTAATAATTATCGGAATTCCATCCGGCGGAACGGCCGAATAAAACGCGGCACGGGTCTTCATTTATCTGTATTATTCATGTGGCTGATAACTAAATGAACCGCTTTTAGTGGCAGCAAAGCTAGATGGAGCTTTCACCGTTCGTTTTGCCCCGATTCGAGTCACTTGCCGCGCCGCGCCGCGCTCCACCCCCCTCGTTAAAGGGACGGACGTGACGGATATTTTTAAGATCATTTGTTATCCGGATTTAAGGGCTGAAACGCTGCCGCCTTTTTACGCTCGTTGGAACGCATTCAAGGGCTGAGCGACGCGTTTTCTCGACGGTCCTTTTTTCGATGGCAAATTGGCGGGAGGACCCTTCTTGCTGGGGGTTCAACGATCGCGGGGAAATGAAAGAACTGCCAGCTTGAATCGACTGGATCAAGGTGCATCGGCCTCGATTGGCATTGCTCGTTAGGGTACAAAAAGATACTTAACATATAAAGTGACTAGAGGTCTCGAGTTTTCTATTTTTCGACTCGTACCTCGAGGATTGAACTATGTACCTACATATCTCTACTCTAATTGCTAACGGCTGAAGATCGGCAACATTACTCCTCGAGATACCAGATGAATTTCTTTGTCCTTTGAAATATGATTCATGTCAAATATGAATTGCTGTGTTTTATTCGATATTTAACGTGAATTATACTTGAAACGAACGCGAGATAAATTTATCTGATATGTCCAGAGGTAATGGCGCTGATCTTTAGCCATTTAAGCAGTAATATCCTTCTTTTCACTTCGCAAGGCAACGATTCCACCACTTCCTTTTTTCAAGCAGATTTGTGGAAAAAGGCTTCCCCCGTGCTAGACTCGGAAATCTTCGTTCGCTTCTTGCCTGGACTCAAGGAATGACCGGCGGGGAATTAATGGAAAAAACAGCGGGTTTTTCAAGCGTACGAAGCGATGAGCTTCGCTAGCAGTTTTCGATGGGAACGTGATTTTAAGCGAACGAAGGTAAATCGCGCGAGGCGCGACTGCGATAAATCACGATTCCCTCGATTGTATATTGTTTAATCGCGTGTTTGTATTGATCACACGTTTGTCCCGCGGCACCGACAGGCAGAAATTAAATAAAATTTCGGCGTTTTCGATGGAAATACCGGCACGGCACAAAAGAATAACAGAAAATATCCATTTCCGTGGAGGCACGCACTTGGGCGTCGACCAGCTCTTTGTTTACCGTGAAATTCATGCGTGAAACTGAAATTTTATTCGAAATAAAATTTTTACCATTCGCCGGCGCCGAAAATTGTTTCATGGAAATTGGGGTAACTGGTCGTTTCACTTATCGTTCTCGAGTGTTCTTGCCCCAGCGACAAACGCTACCTAATTTCATTTCCCACGGATCGATGCGCGTTTCTGATAATTACTATCGCACGAGAAAATTACGTTTTTTTTTCTGATTACGTTTGAGTAACATACAGGGAGGATGGTAAGCTTGGTATAAAATAGGTTTGATACATGATAAATCCAAAATAATGCTGCATCGAAATTTTCATTCGTAACATCGTAATTATTCTATCGAATTTTGAAAATCAGCATCGAAAGGGATAGGGAATATTTGAAATAATGAATTAATTTTAAAAACATCTTTAAAAAAAGTAGCTTTCTTTTGTGAATAAAGGAAAAAATTAAATATCCATTTGTAAAATATTCTACTCGAATAATGCACAAGTCTGATAAATATTGTTTCGATAACTCATTATCATTATAACAAATAACTTTGTACTTGGCAATTCAATGAATGCTCGAGAATGATGATTTTTTGGTGAAATTCCTGATACTCAAGTGCACGTGAGATCAGGCGCGTAACCCCAATGCGAACTTGTTCCACCCTTATGTAATTAAACACCTGTCCGTGGCGTAAACCGGTCAGTCACGTGTTACAAACTACCTGACTTCCTTGCCACAGTTTCTCAGGTCGGAGACACACCTGTTTCAACGGTGTTCTCGGACGCGACAGCTGCCTCGCAGTAAATTCGTTGGTATACCCTGCTTCGATTCCGATAAATTTCTACTGCAAACTATACGCACGGTTCAGAGACTAAATGCTGCTTGTGGAATACGAAGGAAATGTCTAGTTCCAGCTGGGCTGCACGTTTCCATTGTTAACAGCAACTTAGCTGCACCAGCGATAAAACTCAAGGCATCAATATATCGAGGAAATTAGTGATCAACGAAATTTGATAGGAAGTGAATAATAATAGACTTGAATATTCTTTAAACATTATTTCGACCTTTTTATAAAAATCTTCACTTGCTCTTTTGTCAATCAAATTTAACCTATTTTAGCAGATAAATAAACAGACGTTGCAATTCTTTAAGTTTTACTTCGATTTTCTTATGAAATTCATTTCTCCTCTTACAAATCAGATTTTCCTCGTCTGAACAGATCTCTGCTTGATGCGCACTAGTTGTTAGTTGCGCGTAAAATGGGGTATAGAAAATTATCCCAGATCGACGAGTCGATTAATATTTGAAGATCGAACAGATCCTCGAGTTGGCTGCATAGTTTCCTCTCGAGCGTGTCGAGTGGAAGGATAGGTGCGAGAAATATTCAGGTTAACGAACGCCTCGATTATCCCGTAACGAATATTTTTTATCGGCGAGAAAATTAACATCGGAGGTCTTCCAATTAACCGTGCCGCTTCAAAATTCATTCTCTGCCTCGGCGGCTTCATTAGCGAGCATTTTACATCGCACGCAATCGACGGCTCGCGCTGAGATACGATTCTGTTTAATTAATCCGCTAAAAAGCTGTTGTCATTTTTACGGGCTCGTTACGTGGAAGACCGTCAGAGTGAAACCGTTTCGTATTTACTAAAAACAATAGGAAATCGAGGAATTTCTCAAATTTTTAATCAATAAACTTGAAAAATGGAAAGATCTTTAAAATATGTAGGCGATTAGGTTTCTCGTATCGAAGGGACAATTTTTCTATTATTTTTAGCCTTAATCGTGTCATCGGCGTGAAGTCTACCGTAGAACGTCATTTCTTGCGGCAGATAGGTAGCATGGACATCAAAGCGAACGATCATGGCTGATTTTATCATCCTAAACAACCCCCTAGAGGGTGCCCTTAATATCTTTTACGGCGAACAAAACGCCAGTTGCCTGAAAAGCGTTGCAGATGTAATTTAGATAAATGTTCCTCTGACTTTCAACAAATTTCCTGCCTGAGCTTCGCGTCGTTCTTTCGCAATTCTGAAGGAAACAAATTTTCAACAGAAGTAAGAGAATAGAATAGAAAGGATACTAAGAACTTTAAAAATCCCACTGAATTAAATGCCACACTGCACATGCCCCTACATAATAAACGTGTGTCTAAAGTCAGATAAGCAGACAGAAATACTTCGATGCCTAAAACATTGTTAAGATCACCAAAACCTCCCCCAAAATATTAGAATATCCGCCCTTAACAATTCCCCGCACGTGAACACGCACAAATTAGTATTCCTCGTTGCCCAAGTGCGCGCAGGCATCACTCAGGCGCCACTTCAAATATCGCGCGCCGGAAGTTGACGACCGCCAAGCCTCCCCTGCTCGTACTTCGAAAAACGGAGCCATCAATCGCAAAACATTAAAAGGCTTTTCCATCCTGCTTGACGCAAGAACTCGCCCCGCAATTTTCAACTATCCCGTACGGGGAACCCTCGGCAAAAGTGGAGTGGAGTGCGAAGTCAGAAACGTCGAATTCACGCGTGGCTACCGCCATAAATAAATATAAACTGTGCCGCTGCAACTTGGCGCTTTCGTAAAAATCATAAAGTTAGCCGACGGCACGGCCGAGCGTAAAGTGCTTTTTGACGAAGCGATCGCTGCTTTATCGCGCACCATTAAACGGAATATTTCTTCCACCCTCCACCCCTCTTTCTCTCTGGCCTAGTGAACAATATAAAAAGGGACGGCCTTGTAAAAAGGGAAGAGGAGAGTAATCGCGCAGCAACGTCACACGGTGTAGCAGCAACAATCGTTAAACAACGTCCACCCGTAAAAAGAACCCGTTAAATGCGACAGCTCGTAAATTGCTGCTCGCGAACGGCCCAGCGACGTGTCAAAATTTTAGTACTTCGTAAAGAGAGGAATTTTTTCAAGTGTCACTGTCGAAATCGAAGTCCAGGCTTAATTTCGGCTGGTCGTAGTTGCGATTTTATTATCCACTTCGGAGGGGTTTAAAGTTCACTCTGCCCGCTCGATGAAACGGAAATCCTACCGGAATTAAATAAGAGAAAACGGATGTTATTGATGCAACAGCGTAACAATATTCACGTATTATTGTAATAGTAGTGGGATAAATAGCGTCGTTTTTTTCGAGTACCCATAATTAAATATATGAAAGCTACAGGAATTTTTGTGAGACCCAGGTTCTAATTTCCCGCGAAAGTTCGCGTCATCCATTTCAATTTACCAAGTTACGAGCATTCCTCTACTTATGTATTCTTGGGAAAGTGAATCTTTTCAACACTTGTTGCACGTTTGTTCCTCTCGATTTTCTTCATTTTAACAGGCTCCTTAGATCAGCGACTACGATGGTAAACAGGGAATTATTGACTGTAACGAAATGGGCTGTTAAAACGAGCCGTTATATTCGAAATGTCTGTGAATTCATGGCTTAGTTGTATTTTCCTCCGCCGATGGTCTCCTCTTCTTTATATTTCATATAAAACGCCTCGATCGGCGCTAAACCTCCGCGCACTTTTATCGCCCGGCTCCGAGTGGAGCCCCGTTGGAGAGGAGACCTTCCCTCGCGCCGTGAAGAATGACAATCGTTAAAGGAAAGTGGTTAACGCTGGCAGATTAGATCAGGTCTGTTAAGTCTAATTGAACCTTTTTTTTTTCACTCGACCACAGGCGCCCGAGAGAAACGAGAGATTTCAGTCGCCGGACTTCTCGCACGCGCAGTGACGCAATTTCTTTAAATGCAACTCGCATCCGGCGGTTTTGCGCGCTTTTACCGCGGACAGTGAATAATTGCGTTATTATGCACGACGCGTCGCTGTGAATACAGCATCTGAAATGAATTATTTCTGACGATGCAAGAAAATATTTTGAGAGGGACTGTACTCTGTTGGATAGAATAGATGGGGTGGTTGATTAATTTAGTGTTTTGAAAGTAATGTTTGCACGGCTTCTTCAGGTTTTAAGTTGGTAACTTTGCAGTGGAATTAAAGTGAAAGTAAATTATCATCCAGTTCCACGTACAATCGTGCATTGGTTTTGGATACGGTGACCTAAATAATTAGTTTCAATTAACAAAGGTTTTGTCTTAAAATACCATGGCCGGAAGTCTAGTTTGTCATTCACGCTCCATTATTTCTGTTCGCTATTTTCGAATCGTTCCTTTTCCTTGATAATAGCCTGGCAATCTATTCCGCAGTTTTAATTGGTTGGGGGCTAATTGGGCGGAAGTCGACTGCCGTTTAGAATTGGAATCAATCGACGATATAATTTAATCAGCGCCGCGCTAAAATTATATCAAACCGTTATCACTGCAGTAATTATTCCACGAAATTTTAGATGTTTCGGGCGAAATTATTGACGACGCGTGTTTCAAAGACTATTATAAATTCAACTAACGGTCGAGTGCGCCATACGAACAGTTTATCTAATAATATTCTCCGCAATCAGCCTCGATAATGGAAAAATGCTGTTATTTCTAGTGTAGCTTGCTTTGAACGCAAAACACTCGTTTCTGTGAAATTGTTCACACGTGAGTGGAATTCGTGGTCGATCCTTGAACGCAGAATTTCCAACGAAAATAGAAAATCTCGATATTCCACTGTATTCGTTGAGTATAACGAGTCACAAAGCAGGTGGAAAGAAACGTTCAAAATTTTAATATAAAATTCCACAATCACACGTCACGTTGGCAAGAATACCTCTCCAAATGATTCAATAGACGAGAAATTTACTCCAAAGACATTGAGCAAAAAACTGCATATTACATCTACACAGTTGATTATCGAACCCAAAATCTTTTTGCCCACACTTTTACACTCCTCAAATTCTACTGCTCAAACACCCCGTGTCTCATAGAATCAACTCTAAAGTCCTTTTTTTTTGCACGAGACACTTTTCACTTGCCAAAAATAGATCTCGTTCAGCAAAGACAGAGAAAAGACTTTCGAATATTTTCTCAACACTGGTGATGAGCCTAAAAAATGTCGCGTGTGAAAAGGCCCCAAGGTTCGCCTCAGTGGAACCCATTTTTTGTTCCTTGTTCGATGATCGGAGTAAAAGAAATTACGATGGCGAGCAGCGATATCTGGCGGGTACATGGAGTGTGCTGGTCGCCTGTAATGAGTTTTGTTAATTACGTGCGAACCTCCGTAGGGTGGGCAGGTTAGCCCAGTTTCTCCTGCACGTTGTCCAGTGGATCGATAATGTCGTTTCTATCGAATGAAAGTAAGGCTTTTCACGACGTTTTACGAGGATTTTAAAGGTAAAACCGTTGGGATTGTGCGAGCCCTTTCTTTTCCTCCGTTTCACCCACGGAATCGCCCCTTTGCGCCCCTCCGTTCGCCACGCTCATTCGTCCGCTAACTCGCCGACTTACTCGCGCCATTTCTTTCCCCCGTTCGATCGATTACTCGTTTCTCCTCCCTTATTAATTCACTTATTCTAAGGATACTTGGTTTCTTCCCTTTTCATCGGTAACCATTCATTTATTTCTCGATCCGGCGACGTGCGCTGATGAACAGAGATACTCCCCTTTTTAAAGATCCCCCCTCCTTACCATCGACCATTCGATTCGGGTGATTTGGTCAATCTCTTTTTTTTTTTGTCACTCGTTTGCCTTGGACTTATTGTCTCTTTCGTTCTGATATAGGGTTTCTTTATTTTCTTTTTCAGTGGTCCGTCCGCGTTCTTAGTCTTCCTCTGTCGTATGAAACGATTTATTATCATAATCATAATGATTTCTCAATAAATTCTGTAGCTTTTAAATCATTTATGAAGGTAATATTATTTTTCTTCTTTGTTTGCCGATGATGGCCTTGTTAACTTAGACTTTCCATTAATTTGAAGTTTTTCTTGTTTACTTATTTCCAATTTTTAGAAATTTCATCGTGTACCCTGTGATTCTTCACGCTGCATTTATGGAGTCGAATGAACGAATTTAAGGGATGATAGTAACAAATCAATAATTAATGATGTCGGTGTTACATTAATTATACTCCAATTACGCCTGATAATTACAGTATTCAATGGTATCCTTTACCGCTTTAATGAATAGTTTACATACTATTAGCGGCGGTATTGATTGACATTAATTACTACTGAATTGTTGATTAATATGTCCTCCCATTTCGAGGACATATTTTATAAGGCTATTACACGTTCACGAAACAGTATAAAAATTGATTTCCAAGTATTCGAAAATAAAATATAAAATATCTTTAATTTATTCTTGTCAGCGAGGAGAATCTCAAAATTTTTCGTAAGCAATGCTTGTCCCTCATAAACAATACGAATTCTTAAACAAAAAAGAATGAACCTGAAGTAACGTTAAACATTCATAATAGAACATACATTTTACTGTAATTAAACAGTTGCAGTAATTAAAAACAGTAGAGACTCGATGAGCAACCTTATCGTTATACATACAAGAAAGTAGAAAAATCAATTAAACAGACATCATTGTTTCTTCTTGCAAATTGCAGTTTCACTCGCAATTTATTCTCTCGGTGCTCCCCATAACGATCGTGATTTCGATTAATATCGCGCGATCGAATAAACCGGAAGGGAATAGAGAAAATTATATCACGAGAGACTCACGCACGCGATCACCGGTGCAAATCGAAAAAGGCCAACCTTCTGTACAAACGAATGAGGTACAGAAAGCAACTGGCGATAAACTCTGAGCAATATTCACGACCGAAACTTCGCGGTCTTCACCCATAACACAGTACAACAAAATTTGACTTTTTTTCGGACTTGTAACATTCAATAGCCGTTTCTTATAGGTTTTCGTGCGCTGAAAACGAATCCGTAAACCGTTTGTCGCCATCACCCTCAGTTTTTGAGAAATTCGATTTTGAAAAAAACTGCAAATTTTCGACTTTGAACATCTTTCATGCCGAAACGGTAATAGTTATTCGGTTGCTCGTTGCGTCAAATTATTCTATGAACCCTCCCGAATACAACGATATAAGTTATTATTGCATTATGAACATTTAAATATGTTTAAACAACGATCAAAGGGAAAAGGACACCCGAAATGCACCCATTTTGGCAGATATCCTTCAATTTATTTCCAAAACTAAGGGTCTGGCAGAAAATCTGACCATTCCACGCGATGCAGCAGACAGTTTTCCTTCGGAAAGCGTCAACAGAAGTGGTAAGTCTCGTTTTGTTTTTAATACAGAAGCGATATAGTTTGGCAAAACGCGCGGAACCGGCAGTGGTAGTCAACGGCGCGCGTATCCACAGCCGATCGCGCGCGACTCTCACCGTGCTCCAATATTGTATTTGTTATTTATAAACTAATTAATAAAAAATTATTAACTATTACATAATAAACTATGTACTAAATTTTCTGTAATTTCAAACTTTGATTTTTTGAATATGCAAGGTGTCGGCGCTATGTGTGTACAGTTAGGTACATCAGTTCCTAATGTATTAAAAATACCAAAGAACTGTTCGTGTGAAAGTCATACTATACGACGGGGTAAATTCATTGTCGAAGACGATTTTTTTACATTATTATTTTTAAAAGATACAGGGTTATCTATTTAAGACTGGCGGCGCTCGCGCGAGTACAAATTAAAACGGCAACAGCGTCAAACGCATTCTTACTAGTGCAATCATATGTCGATGCATCCGCTAACTATGGGCTGTTGCTAAAAGTATAGGTTCGTGTAGGTCATGTACATGTTGCCGTTCTCATTTGTACTCGCGGGAGCGCCGCCAGTCTTAAATGGATAGCCCTGTATCTGTTTAAAATAATAATGTAAAAAAATCGTCTTCGACAATGAATTTACCCCGTCGTATAGTATGACTTTCACACGAACAGTTCTTTGGTATTTTTAATACATTAGGAACTGATGTACCTAACTGTACACACATAGCGCCGACACCTTGCATATTCAAAAAATCAAAGTTTGAAATTACATAAAATTTATTACATAGTTTATTATGTAATAGTTAATAATTTTTTATTAAATAGTTTATAAATAACAAATACAATATTGGAGTACGGGGAGAGTCGCGCGCGAGCGTCTGTGGATACGCCGCGCCGGACGCCGCGCGGGCCGCCGCGCCGTTGACTACCACTGCCGGTTCCGCGCGTTTTGCCAAACTATTTCGCTTCTGTATTGAAAACAAAACGAGACTTACCACTTCTGTTGACGCTTTCCGAAGGAAAACTGTCTGCTGCATCGCGTGGAATGGTCAGATTTTCTCCCAGACCCTTAGTTTTGGAAATAAATTGAAGGATATCTGCCAAAATGGGTGCATTTCGGGTGTCCTTTTCCCTTTGATCGTTGTTTAAACATATTTAAATGTTCATAATGCAATAATAACTCATATCGTTGTATTCGGGAGGGTTCATAGAATAATTTGACGCAACGAGCAACCGAATAACTATTACCGTTTCGGCATAAAACATGTTCAAAGTCGAAAATTTGCAGTTTTTTTTCAAAATCGAATTTCTCAAAAACTGAGGGTGATGGCGACAAACGGTTTGCGGATTCGTTTTCAGCGCACGAAAATCTATAAGAAACGGCTATTGAATGTTACAAGTCCAGATGGCTGTTGTACTGTGTAATTGAATCAAGTTTTCAGGGATTCACTGAATTAACCGTGAAGCAATGGGAGCGGGGCTCCCGGGAGGAATATTATGTTTCATTCATCCAGGAGGGTATGAAAATAACCTGCTCCCTGCAAAAGGGACAACAAGTAATATACAGGCACGATAGTGATCCTCTCGAAAGGACCAGATTCTTTCAAATGAAATATGCAATCGCGCGGACGGGGGTGGGATGTAAAAACGACTGAGTCTTTGATACGATTGCATGCCCCTTTTTAGAAGCGCACGCTAAATAAGAGCGATGTCTCTCTAGCAAACGATTACTGTTTGTGTAAATAAATTAAACTACACATGCAAAGAGGGTAGAAGTGAAAAGCAATCTTGCCTCGCAATGAGACGAGTAGAATAAAACATTCATTTAATTTTCCAGGAGATATTACTGTCGCCGTTCTGGTATTTTATTACAAAGGGAAAAGTAAGGGGACATTTGAGGTTATTTATTATTATGAAGGAAGAGACATTTTGCAGATCACTAAACAGTTTGTTGATGGAGACCTGACATTTGCACTGCCGATAATAATTATAATACCTTTGTGAAACAGAGGGGAGAAGTGACGTTCCTTTTATCATAGTAAAAAAGAGGCAAATCTGGGATTCGTGAAGTTAATACTACTAATATGGAAGATAACTCTTAGTACATCTATTTAAATTTAAATAAGTTAAGTGATCACCTAACCTCCCCAGATTCTCAAAAAAAAACTCCCTCGCATGAATTCTTATAAGACCATACCCAAAAGAAAATAATAAATCCTTCTTTCTAAATGATTCAGTCGCACTTGGAAAGCTCTTCCCCTCCCGCATTACATTATCATAAACTTCCTCATTCCTTTATCAGAGACAGGGACTGGGGGAAACACATTTCGAGCGAGTTACCCCGTGGAGGAAATAGGTTTAATCTAGAGTGGTCCTTTCATCTAGTATCCATAGCCTTCGTTAACTTTAAGTTACACTGGGGGATCAGTTTTGCCTCGCGGGAAAAAGTATTCGTGCCTCGTCTGAAAGAATACCTCCTCCGACGTGCCATCACCGAAAGAAGAAAGATCTATCCCGTAGCGATCCAAGCACAGAAGAGGTCCTCCCTCTGTGGGAGTTTGAAAAGTCGAGTCGCTGTTTCATCAACCTTTTCCAGATCCATCGACTCGATCAGCCCGAACGATCTTTCATCCATCGACCCCCGAACGCGTCGTCTTTTCGTGCCGAAGATGGCGCGCGTTCGTCGTTGAGGTGGTGGTATAGGAGGGCAGCAAACGTAGCCAGCAATTTCCCTTTGGGAACGAGGGGAAGGGTCTTTAATGAATAGTGGTATCGCAATTAAAAGCATCGTTATTCCGAATGACGTCGATGGAGCCCTTTCCGCCTCGTGGCCACTGAATCTGGATTTTCGTCGTCGCCATTGCGAGCTAGCGGTCCGATTCGAATTGCTAAACTCACTCGAGGGATCAGCGGCGATCTCGGTTGTTTAATAAAAGACGCTGCGAGAGATTTATCTGCCCCTTGTCCCATTTATTTCTTGTCCCTGTATGTTCTTGTAAATGGGGGGATTTTGGGAGGTTGGTTTAAAGGTAGTTTCGTTTCAGCGTCCCCTGTGGTGGGCTGCATAAACGTGTTGAGAGATCAATTGGTGGATCTGGGAAATATTTGAATTAAATGGAATCTGTAAAAATCGGGAGGAACATTTAGAAGAGTTTGAAAGCGTTTGAAGATGTTGCAAAAATAAACTGAAAGTGACTGCAAGTATCTGGAAGAGTTTTATAAGGATTGGTAGAATTTGAAAGAGTTCAGAAGAGATTTGAAAGCATTTGGAAAAAGTTTAGAATAGTATGAAGGAGTGTCAAAGTGTTTGAAAGAATCTACTTTCATCGATGCACTTCAAACTGAATTTGTTCCTGAAAACTATTTAACAGAAAGCACCAGGATCTCACTCTACTTTTGAAACACACGATAAAAAAAAAAGAAATTTTAAAGGAAACTAAATCCCAGCAAAACAACCGTTTCTTCTATAATTATTTTACACCACCCACTGTTTACAAATCCACCATCTCATCTACTAAGTGAAAGCTTCTCCCTGCAAGCACATTCCTCGCTGAAGCTACCAACAAAGAGAATATTATTATCGATGCGTCAGTATAAAACACAATGGTCGTTTGACAGTGTTCCCCGCCAAGTCCTCGTTAAGTCAGGCTTACCGTTGCATGCAATAGAGACAGTCGGTTCCCTTCAGCCGGGATGCCGTTTTATGGCAATTTGGGCATATGGCTGTACGAGCTTTGTCGGCGATGATAGTGGCACCAAAGGCAGTTACGTCGAATTGCTGAACTTACGAGAAAGGGAATAATCCACGCTCGCGTCTCCAGAGTATTGCAGCGAGCCCGCTGTCTCTGCAGACATCCTCTGTGTAAATACGTCCAGCCATTTTCAGCAGGGTCGCGTGAACAACGCGCGCTGCGTTATTGACTGTCGTTTCATTCATCACTTTTGGCATTTGGTCAATGGTAATAGCGAAACTATTTCCCCTCTGCAACGCGGGCTTGTCTGCATCGCATCTGAAACACTAGCTAGGCGAGGCACGGACCGTTTAATTCCGCTCTTAGTACACCTGACGGAATATTTCATCGACCATTTCGAATATTATTAAGGGAACTTATATGTGAGCTATCGTAGTTGTACTAGTTCAGTCACAAGGCTGAAAGTGGCTTTAATATTTTCGACGCTAGTTTGGACGAACGTGGAGAGTTTTGAGCTTAGGATTTTTAAATATTTTGAGTAATTCTGTTTTGTACCCGTGGAATTCTTTGTGCAGAGAATGATGGTCCACTTTGAGTATGTATTTAATATTTTAGGGATATAATAATTATGAATGTTTTAGGCAAGTGTGTAACTAAGGTTTTTAAACCTTATAATTTACATAATTCATTACTGCAGTAGAACTTTAACCCTTTCGGTACCAGCGCCGGATATATCCGGCATCCATCTGATGACCTGTGTGTACCAGTGCCGGATATATCCGGCGTCACGGAACGAGCCGTCGTTCCTAGCGCCGACTTTAGTCGGCATCTCCGATAGTTTAAAAAAAAAAAAAAAAAAAAAAAAAAAAAATTAGTCAAAAGCACTTTTGAAAGGGTTAAATTCGCTCTGCTATTGAATCACACTCCGCTAGAATCCTGCTGTTCAAAAACGTCTACGTTAGTGAACAGATACATATTTGTTAAAGTAACAGCGAAACTGGTAATTCTGCATGGCTGGCAATGGAAGGGTAATCCGCGAAACGCGTATTTTCACGTGACAGACGTCGCAGATATACGCACGGTAATGCTTAAAAATTACAGTCGAAAAACGCGGGGTTTCGTTGGCGTGCACTGTGTATTCGCTTCGAGCATAACCGAAATATTTTAATTTCGCGGGAGATCGAAACGGTGATTGAGGAACTATGTAAAACTCGCGGGTCCGTTGTTCGCGGCCGATTATTTTTAATAATCCGCGAAACAAACTTTTAATTGTCGCCGCGAGCAGCATGCTTCCGTGCCAATAAACATAGATTCGAGTCGAAAACGTTCGACTGCCCTGTCCGCGATTAGCCACGGCTGAATTGCTTTGCGATTTTTACGAAGCTGGGAATTTCAACGGACACTGCTCGCAAATGAAGCTTGTAAAATGGAACGTGTGCCTTATTGTAGGAAAAATTTTACTCTGTTCTTTGATGTACAACAGGGCTGCGGCGGAGATCGATCTGAGACCAATTTTAATTATTTTCAGTCGTTTACAATACATGTAATTAATTATACTATTTGATTTCCAACATAAAACTTCGTCTTCGTGAAAGCTAACTTTTTAGTCACAAATCACTCTGCAAATTTAGTATCGTCCTTTCTTCCAATGATCCATAAAATTGGCCTCGCAGAAACCGTCCAGTTTCCTCTATCATCCTGCACTTTTCGTCACTTCGAGAGAAAGCAAAGTGCCCGAGCAATCCGAGGTTCGACGATCGGGGTGGCAGTTGCCAGTAACCACGTTATCGTCCACGATCCAGCGAGATTTTAATATCACGAGCGATAAAGCTGCCCATGGACTTTTGCTGTATTCCCAGCTTTCCAGGGAGTTGGAAAGTTTAAGGGCCCAGCCTCGCTGTAAGACAGGTTTCCCATAAGAAACCGCTCTGCTGGATCATCGAGCGGGGCTTTCAGCGTCACGTCAATCGAAAAGTTTCGCTGGAAAAAGTCGCAGCTCGGTCAAACACCCTTTTTACGTGCAATCAGCCTAGGTTGGGGGAAACTTTGATCCCCCCGACATCACGTACAGACGGGAGACCGTTTTTTTTCCTTCCCCTTCACCCCCTCGATCCTTCAGGATTTCCATGCGTTCGCTTTTACCCCTGAGAGTGTTCGTGGAACATCGACGCGCGTGTAAAACGTGTCCTATGAATTACAAGCTGGTGATGAGTTAGAAATGGACGTCACCAGTGTTAAAGTTGTCTGAAGCTTTTGTGTTTAAACCATTTGCAATTTACCCAAATCCGCCACTGATACTATCGATGTATCTTCGAACCCTTGACGAAGACATCTGCAATGGAAATTTGAGAAATCTATAGCAACAGAAATTCAAATGATGAAAGCCCCAAATATTTTAGGAAAACAATTACAAAGTGCCAACAAAGAAATAGTCTTTACCAAGAATCTAAAGAAAGCGGCGAACAAAAATGGGTAAAAAGAAAATGAAATTCTGTGCAGTTCATAACGATCCTATCTCCACAATTCTAGTCTCTACGATTAATATCCTAAAATTCCTCTATGATGTATCGTACGCAGTGATATTTTCAAATCCACGAAACGTCCAACGAAATCGCGAGAAGGCAGACAGAGTTCGGACGCGCGCCAGAAATCCGTCGTAGGGCCGGAAGCAGCGGTTGCAGAGGAAACCGCGGCGCGACGATAGCTCGCAGCGGCTGCAGCGGGGTGGAAAAGTCAGGCTCGACGCGCGAGAGAATGTTTTTTAATTAGCGAAGATGAAAGGGACGCGGCTGTCTGGCGCCGATCCCAGAGATTCGCTGTCGCTTCGACGAGTTTTCGAGCTCTCGAACAGTTCTCACCAGCCTTGCCATGCAGAAATGAAGATGAAACATGTAACATTCACACGCCCGAGTCGAATTGTATAACACGAACGTTTTGGCATGTTTTCGCGTTCATATTTTCTGGGAAGCATCGAAAGTATTGTCCAAGTATGCGTTTTACTTTGGAACCGAGCAATTTACTTTATTTTAATAATTTAAAAATTCTGAAGTTTCGTCAGTGATCCCTCGGTTAGGGTTGACTAACTTTAAGGAGAGTATTTCAATTAGGGCTGGGACTATTCGAATAATTTACTATTCGAATATTTTACAAGTATTCGAATGCTACGAATAAACTTCGAATATTTGAGTATTCGAATAGTATGGTGTGAATTATAAATCAAGTTCTTTAGGTTGATTTTTTTACCAGCTTTTATTTAGTTTCAGTTGTGAGTTCGTTAGTTTGTCAGAGTGAAATCTTGTAAGCTAATTTTGACCCACTTCAACATATCCGATCGGCTTGAAACTTTGCAACACATATGTAGTTCCGATGACAATACAATATTTTCACTAAAAAGCATGAAATACTTTATAGTGAATTTTTTTTTTAAAAATAAGCTTTTATTAAAATGTACTAAAAAGGAACCAATAATTTTGATACCGGCCGAAATGACTGCCTGAGAAGAATTCCCTCATAGGGTGGATGTACCAGTAAATGAACACGTACTGGTGAATGGACATTTTATATTAAAATGAGTAATATAAGTTATTAACATAAGCAACTAATTAATTAGAGGCTTCTTTTAATTTCTTGCTTCATATCCAAACAATTTTTGCAGCACGTGGAATCAATCGCGCTGCAAACATAATTTTATAAAAGTGTTCATTCATTAGCCTTAAGTGTTCATTAATTGTTGCGTTTACCCTATGACTAAAAATAAACGAGTGCGGCGTAAATATCGAAATGTCCTATTTAAATAAATATACAAAATGTACGTATTTTGATGCATAAGTTTTCGCATTCTGCTACAGCGTCCTTGTTGCACGAGTTTTTTTTCACTTGATTGTGAGCAGTGTAATTCCGCAATTCTAAGTCTGTCCCGAGATCTAACCGGATTAAAAATCAACATAAATCATGCCCTTCAGGAATTAGCATTCACTCCGCAACACATTCCTGACTCGGACACACTAATGTATCAAAATACGTACATTTTGTATATTTATATAAATAGGACATTTCAATATTTACGCCCCACTCGTTTATTTTAGTCATAGGGTAAACGCACCAATAAATGAACACTTAAGGCTAATGAATGAACACTTTGATAAAATTATGTTTGCAGCGCGATTGATTCCACGTGCTTCAAAAATTGTTTGGATATGAAGCAAGAAATTAAAATAAAGTCTCTAATTAATTAGTTGCTTATTTTAATAACTTATTTTACTCATTTTAATATAAAATGTCCATTCACTGGTACGTGTTCATTTACTGGTACATCCACCATATGAGGGAATTCTTCTCAGGCAGTCATTTCGGCCGGTATCAAAATTATTGGTTCCTTTTTAGTACATTTTAATAAAAGCTTGTTTTTAAGGGGACATTCTACTCTCTCGGCCTCAAAAAATTCGATTTTTTTTTGCTGAATTCCGAAGAATGCACCTTCTACAATATCCTCCTAAATTTTTGGAGCGAAATTCGATGTATTTTCAATGTTATAGGTATTTGTAGCGTCAGCGGCCTGGTTCTCAAAACTTTAAACGCGTTTTTCTCGAAACAACATTTTCTTGGTTGGCGGATGTGATAAAAAAAAAACTCCATGACCAATTAATCCAAAATTTTAATATGTTATTCTACACATTAGTGGCTTTCCCGCTTAGCACAAATATCTTAAGATTTTTTAATATTTTCTCACATTTTATATCTATTAAACAGAAAAGAAATGCCCTTTTCGGTACTTTCAACTTCGATCGACCGCCATTTTAATAATTTTGGTCCAAAGTTGTTCTTTCGTGGTAAGCGCGATAACCATACTCCTGCGAATTAAAAATATGTTCGGTTTTTTTATTTCCGATGATCCAGTCGTCCGAAATTTCAACCGCCAGAAATTCTGATGCCGCCAACTTAACTGCGAAATATTTGTGTAAACAAATGAAATAAACAAGGAACAATGATTTTTTCTTGTATTTCAAGAGTGGTAAAATATACCCCCAGAAATTCGAAAACATTAAGTGTTTACTTCATTATAAAAACCATCACCGAAAAGTGGCCGATTTTTCGGCCGAGAGAGTAGAATGTCCCCTTAAATAAAAAATTCACTGTAAAGGATTTCATGCTTTTTAGTGAAAATATTGTATTGTCATCGGAACTACATATGTGTGCAAAGTTTCAAGCCGATCGGATATGTTGAAGTGGGTCAAAATTAGCTTACAAGATTTCACCCTGACAAACTAACGAACTCACAACTGAAACTAAATAAAAGCTTGTAAAAAAATGAACCTAAAGAACTTGATTTATAATTCACACCATACTATTCGAATACGTGAGTATTTTTTTTCGAAATTATATTCGTCAAATAATTGAGCAACTGAAGTATTCGAATATTCAAATACCGAAAATTCGACAAATAGTCCCAGCCCTAATTTCAATAGCTTGTGCCACTCGAAGTATTAAAATAAAAGTCAGATTTCTGTGGGATAGAAAAAACGATCGATCTGTTGGGAAACAATCGAGTTTCACTCTCCCTTATAATCTGTTGGGTTTTTAATAAGCTTCGTTAAGAAATCACGTTGGTTTTTCAGTATGGCGGCGAGGCAGGGAGGAGATTGGCTCCGCAGGAGAAGCCGCTGGAGATACAGGACCAATTTCTTCAAAAGCTCGGCTACCAGGACGTGTCAAGAAGATCTCGACTGGGAGTCGATCCTGAATTGCGACACCTCATTGCCTTTCACGTGGGTGAGTGCGATTTATTTGATTCTGGGAGCGTTCCTTTAGCATCGAGCGACCTTGGCTTGAATTTTTTGTCAGATCCCTTCGTGGGGCGATTCTCTTCTGGAGAGAAGAATAGAGGTGTCTGTCGAATGCTAAAGTATAAGGTACTGTAATACAGAGTGCCTTTGGATGAGTAAATAAAGACTGGAAAATAAGAGATGCGAGGAAAAACCAGTGGATAGGGTGTACATAGAATATACCGTGGGTTCTTTCAAATGAGATGCTTGCAGGCTGGAACTTTTAATGATAGATAAATATATCAAGTGGTATTAAATAACTACATCGTAGGGGAAATATTACCAAGGCTGTAATCGTTAGAACCTCCAATATTCGTATTCAACTTAACTTAAAAAGAACCGAAGTACCTTAAAAAATGCATTACTGACAAAATCCCTCACAAAAATGTCGCGCCTACAAACAAATTTGCAAGGGGGCATGTTCCGCTAAATTTCTGAGACCCTTCAACCCTTTCAACCCTATCCCTGTGGATCAATCCTCCTGCCCCAAAATTGAATGAGCCCAACTAATAATAATATACGGTCTACCAGGAAACATCCAGAGAATGACAATCTTTTGAGAAATTCAAATTTATTTATATCTCGCAGAAGAGTTATAAAATATATAGAGAAAAGAATTATTACAGTGTGACAGGAGTGTAACTTAAAGAGACGCCAATAGGAAAAGAAAAAAAATTGGAATGAGTTGAATTAACTCGAAAATCCCGGTGGTGTCTCAAGGGATGCCGCGAATCCGAGCTTCGCTTCATCCCCCGTTGGTTAACGCGCTGCCACGTCGAACAGTGCTGGTCCTCGCGCCAGTTCTCATTTGCACCCTTTAAATTTTCAAACTCTCGGCCGCGACGGGAAAACACGGGCCGTGTAACGAAATTTCGCGTCCAACGACCCCGACGGAAATTGCGTAGGCTGGCCCCTTTATTGGAAAGGGCGTTTCCATGGGACGCTGGGCGAAAAGCTCGTCGGGCTTGGAAAATTATTCATACGCGTATATTGTCCCCCTGTACCATTCGAGGCGTCTTCGATCGCGTCGAATTGTTTGCCCCAGCAATATTCCGATGAAATTCTAAATTTCGTTCACGACTCAGGATCCTTTAAAATACTTGACACTTCAACGTCTGTTTCTGGGGCTTCTAAAATTCCGAAGCTCAGGGGGAGGTCATCTAATTATCTATAAAAAAAATCTTAGTGCGTGCAAAAGGGATTGTGTTATCTGGCTTCGTGTGGAATCTGGCTTCAATTCTGAATTCTAGGGTAATTCTTTAAACTTGAGTTTTTGGAATGTTCAAGGAAAGGAGATAGGGTAAGCTAGCAACTGGGTAATGTCATACGAAGGATCTTTTTTCATCGGGGATAGGAATATTAATTTCAGCGCAAATAAGGAAGATAAAGTTCCGCGGTCAGGGTAATTGAATTAAAAATGCTCCGAGCAGCACGGTGGGATAGAGGGAAGAATTTTTTATTTGGCAAAAGAGTTTCGCACGTTGCATACTGTATGGTAGTAAATGAGAAAGCATTACGTCTTTATAGTAAGCATTAATTGCGTAACCCATTGAAGTCGACTCGCCGATCGATCGTTTGCGCGTGCATAATTACGCGCGTTAATCATGCTAATTAGATGCGCATCGGAAAATACCGATAAGTATATAATTCAAACGGACTGGTGAATTGCGGGGGGGAAGTTAATCAGATTAATCTGCTTGAACGATCACAATCGTTTCGTTGGCATATTCTGAAAACAACAAAGAGCACAACGATCGCTTCTGCTTTTTAGCCCTGCTAAAACGTCTGTTGATTTCGATGAAAATTTTTCGTCTCACGTATATATGAAGTAGGTCTGTCACAAATGTGGCTTGCAGTGAAAAACGCGTGTACTAGAAAAATAGAGTCTAAGCAGTTCGGATGCCATCATACATGTTACATCACCAACAGGAAGTTTTATCAGGCCAATCTTCACTGCTGCGATCGGTGCTGTGTGGACGCGTTTTACTTTATCGGTGTGCCGTCCCTGAAATGCATGAAACTTGTGGCTGATCGAATGGCCCGATCGAAACGACTAATATATGGCACATGAACTATCAACTGGCGATAACTCGCTGCGTTGCTCCCCGCGTAACCATTGTTGAACGTTAATCGGTCGATCCAACTAACCGTACAGTTTAACGCGACCGAATTCCACATCGTCGAATGGCCGTCGCCGGAAATCGGATGTGCATTGTCCGTGATAACTTTACACTATCGTCACGATGACACAGGCAACGCGTGCTTTCGCCATGACTAAGAACGCGTGTCCATTATTATCCCAAATCGTGGCAAATTGATGCGAATGCGAGGAAGAAGCGAAAGAAATGGTCGATTAATTCTACAGTTGTCGAAGTGATATGGAGGCTTAACGGCTGGAACTTCTTCTCTTCGTTTCTCTGACAGAAGGAAGCTTTGGTGGCTAAGAAATCTCAGTTTTTGCAATTGTATCTGTATCCTTATTAAAATTCACTGAATGCTTCAAATTCTGAGGAACGCGGGACGTGTCAATCATTCGGAAAGATGGTCACGCTATCGCATTCGAGCAGAGGCTTCATGTCGAAGTGCGAGGCAATATTCATACATATTCTCCCGCAGAGGTGGATAGCCGAATATCTCGTTTGAACTAAACCCGTAGTTCTGCACAATCTCCGGCCCAGACTATGACCTTAACAAAGTCCTCGGTTACTCTTCACCCTGCCCACCACCTTCCCTCTGGCACTTCGGAATGGTTAATCGCTGTTTGCCCATCAAATAACGCTACTAATTGCCTGCCACCTTAGATACACGCTTATTCGACCGGCCCCGAGCCTCTCGCCCCAGAGATACACGTTGTCACAGAGGATATCGACGCTGTTTCGAGGCTGTAATTAAATGACAGTTCGCGACGAAGTTGATCCTCCCTGGGAGGAATCTATAGCGCGCGACACGGTGTCGGAATCGATGCCAGTAAGTGGAACACGCGAATCGTAGGCTTCTCCGTGGCAACACGGGCCAACTATGGAAACTAAATTCTTCGAAACGCAAAATATCACATGTTATTCTGTGCGAGGGTATAGAAAAGTAAAGAAACTTGGTCCGTTTAAAGGAACGTTTATTCGAGTAATTAAAAAAGGTACAGGTTTACAAAATCGATGAAAAATTAAAAGTAGATCTGCTCTGAATCAGAACCACGACTGGTATTAACTTGCTGCTCATCTCCAACAGTACATTGGAGTTTTGAAGCTCTGAAATTGATTCCTCGGTGTGTGAATCATGATCAGTGACTCTGGAACTAACAAGTAGGGGAGAGGCGCTATAAAAGGGACACTTTGGTTTAGCGTCGATTTCTGACAATGTCATGTATTTAAAAAACAAGTACATCAATAGAAAGCGTGTTTATTTCCCTCCAATAAAAGTATATTACAAACTCATCAATTGTAATAGAAAATAACAAAACCTTCGATTTTCAAATAAGTGGGAAATGTCCCTTTTACGACTAGGTGGTTTTAAATGGGACAGTATAAGTCATGAAAGGGCCACGTTAATAAAAATAAACTTATTAAGTATTACAATTATAATTGTAAATCTTAATGATGCAAAACAATGGAATCTATGAAAAAATTAACTCTTTGTACTATAAATCATCAATATTTTGTCGCTTTGAATAGTCACTTCACTAATTCTTAAATTTGAAACAAGACGATATTTGATAATTTAAAACAATGTTGTCTATGTATCAGATGATACACTAATAACTTTACAGGAAAGTAAAATACATATAGTGTCCAGCAGTACATGTGTATGAGAGTGACAGCCATGAAACGGTCGCCCATTTAAGACTTGTTATGCTGTCCCTTTTAAGACGATAAGTGAGTTTAATATAAAATAACCTCAAAACAAAGAAAACAATCAATTAAGCTTGCCTATTAAGTATTTTCGTTTCAGTTGAATACAGGCTATTTTAATGATATAACACTTTAACACTTTGTGTATATCTTGATCTCAGAAAACGACATAGAAAATCAACGAAAATTTTACTTTTACTGCTGAAAAACATCAACCACGGATAACTACTCTGTTGCAAGTGAGACCGCAGTGAAGTTTACGTCAAATGACTGGGCACTAGTGTTGTCATAAAGAGGAAAATAACTTGCATGTGCAATGCGTTTAGAATTTTGGCAATTCGATTTGTCCCATTTAAGACCTGTCCCTTTTATAGCACCTCTCCCCTAATCGTTCCCCACCCTTGAATTCTGAATTTAATGTAACTTCAAATTTTTTAAATGAAAGAACAATTTTTTTCTGCGAAAATTCACTCTGAAGGGATGAAATGAGCCCTTAAAGTTACCGCGTTTTTTTTTAATATAACTTTATTCTTCTTTCGGCAGTGGGATAGAGCAGAAGAAACTGAACAATTCTCATATTTAAAGTTTTCTTTTGCCTCGCATCGTTACAAAGTTATATTAAAGAGAAACGAAAATACGCGAGAACTTTGGGGGCTGATTTCATCGCTTCAGAGTGAAATCCCGCAGATTAAAACATTGCTCCTCGCATACTCCAATATTCTCTACATTCACAGGAATTTTCGAGTTGGGAACGTTTCCTCGTAAGACAATCCAAGATTCACAACACGATATGCATAAAGCAGAAGAAATTCAAGATTCATTTCACATATTCTTCAAGTTAAGACAGCTCATCTGCACATGAAAGATTTGTAATAATTTCAATCAAGCGCGCTGCGGACGTTGCAAATGAATAATTAAGAATATGCTCGACAATTGAAAATTCCTCGTTCGATTGCTTCGAGCCCCACGACCCATCGGCGATGGAATAGTCAATAGCCCCTTCGTAGTGGGTGAAACTTTCTCCGAGAAATTCCGAACTGTTAGCCAGTCTGTAATCGGCATTTAACGTTTCAGCTCAGCCAGCCGCTGGGTCGTTTTCCCTTGCAAGGCGAACGCCTCGTTCCCGGAACTTCCGCCGTGGAAACTCTCAGTCGTTAGCGGTTATTATGGTTAAACATGGTCGACCTCGTGGCTGCACGACCCTCGCCCAGATGAATTTACTGTTTTAAAGGCCGTCGAACGTGTGGCGCACGCGTGCACAGTATTAGTGTAGCACCCTTCGATGTTAGCATAATCTGTTTTGACTGGGTCACGTACCACTCCGGTGGTAGCTTAACCTTCATACATTCTGATAACGTACGTACGTTTTATCGTGCCCATGCTGGACGAATTAACGTGGAGGGATTGCATTTTCATTTGGGGAAACAAGATTCAAGTGGGGTGAGACGACAACCATCTCGAAATTGATTTTAGTTAGATTCCTAGTTGTGGACTTCTAGAAGTACTACTTCATGTGAAGGGCAAGGAGAACGCGGGGAATGTCACAAAACAGCTTTATTGAGAAAATTAAGTTTTAGTACTTTAGTACTTCGATTTAATTTTCTTACATAATTTCTTGTTTTACTTTGACGACAGAAGCTTATGCTTGGGCAAAGAGCGGGGTTATTCCGTATGTATTTTGTTCGAGTGAAGAGTGTATAAGTTCTGTAGTCCTAGTTGCCACCAACAAAATCTTAATATATACAGCAGAAAGAGTTTGTGTGTTTGTCTGTCGCCTAAAAACTTTCGAACGGTAAACTCTGGGGGCATGAAACGTGCCCCAGCTCATTATGCCTAGCTAATCCAGATGAATGTGACTATTTTCGCAAAAAAAAATTTTTTTTTATAAAATCAGAATCTAAATTTTGGGCGAAGCCGAGTAATAAAGCTCGTGTGCTATAAATCGCAAAATCACGAACAATGGACATTCCCATTTTTCCCGTTACCATTCATATTTAGGTGGTATTCGTGTGCTCTTGAAAAGCTCGTGTGGAAATGACACAAAGCAATTCGAAGGGTCACTGAATCCGGTCGCAACGTTTAGTTGGTCTATGTTTATCCTGTGTCAGGTGAAATGAGCCCTTGGGGCCAAGTTAGATCTGTCAGAACTGGTAAACAGTCAGCGTTCTGTCAAGTGGTGGCTCTTGATTTGTCAACGTGATACTATTTGGGGAACACTTCAACATTTGAATCTCTAGGTGTGTGTATTTGCATGTACTCTTGGAGTGGAGGCTTGCCCTCTGCAGGTGCTTATTGAATCGTCTTGTTTAGTTTACTCGAAATTTTTGTATTCGCACACAGAAATTTCTAAAAACCTGCAACCCACAAAGACAATGAATGAATTCTCGATACAATGATCAAAGGTGGTAAGCCCTTGTTAGTCGAGCATGGAGCATCGTCAGTGTTCACTTGGCTCGCGAAGCTCCCCATGGCATTGCAATACCTATTTTCTTTGTGCCATCGGTCCATATGCCCCTCGCCCCGCCGCCAGACGAGGTTAACATAATAAACGTTAAAATGTTCGCGTGAATTGAAATAATAAAGATAAATTGTAGCTTGCAGCGATGTAAACGCCAAGTCGGACATTTAATCCGCTTGGGGCTTTGAAATTGATACAAGCTTCACTTGCTCCACTTTGTTCTCCCTTTGTTCTTCAAACGGTGATTCCATTTTAAATTGCCACGCTTTAATCGTTTCCCTGTGGTAATTAAAATATAATCGAATTTGATAGGAGTTCATTTAATTCGCTATTATGATTAAAACAGTATCGAAGTCGAGTTGTAAAAACAGAATTCCTTTGTTTTATCCCTCGGGCGTCTCTTAAAAAAGGACGTTGAAGCCAGACGAAGTGCTCCTTCTAAATAGAATCTCTTTGTATGAAGAGATAATAGCAGAGAATGTATGAAACTGCATTGGACTTCATTCTGATAAAAGTCCTGAGATGAATGTGGGATAAGCCAATAATTTTCTTTAAAAGGGATCAGATTTTCTTCCCTGTCTCTTGAAACATTTATTAAACCCCCATGTCTAAACGTAGCCCCTTTACTTTAACGTTCGCCTCGAGAACCCTGGCAAGCACGTTTCCTCGGCAGTAATGAGAATTACAAAATTACAAATAAAAGAAAATGTTTTAAGCCGCGATCAAGTCTTGCCTGAAACTCTGGACCTTCAATCTGGCATTTATGCCAGACAGGCGGGAATTAAACCTTGAATATTTTAATCAGTACTAAATATTTCATCGCGGTGCATCTTCGTAATCATATTTAACTTATTCCTTTGCCTCTGATGTACGAAGCATCTTATGCTCTTTTCTCCACAACAATGAAACGATATTTTTACTAAATATCATACTAAACATTGAATATTAAACTATTTTAGTACATTAAGGGGTCATTCTACTTTGATGGGCCGGAAAATTAAGCAATTTTTTAAGACTTTTCTCTCAGTAAATACAACATATCATGAAATAAATCTTTTCGGTATTTATTAATCTACTCTGATATTATACAAGAAAAATTAAAAATAATTTTTTTAATTTGTTTTAAAGCAAAATGACTCCTTAAGAACAAAACACTTCTACGTGTCCATAGATGCTTTAACCCCTCAGCTACCGACCCCTGAAATGACAAACTGACTGTGAGGCCCGGGCCCTCGGAACGAAAACGACACTTTGCTACCTGAGGCCTCGACACTGAAACATCACGGTACAGACAGCCTCTAGAGTATCTGGCACTGACGCGGGAGCCGCATTACAAAAAGGGTCCGTACCAGATACTGAGGCGGGCCACCAGTGGAAAACGTTAGGGTCCGTACGAGATACGGAGGCGGGCCACCAGTGGAAAACGGAGGGTCCGTACCAGATACTGAGGTGGTAGCCGAGGGGTTAAGTAATCTTCTATTTAATTCATAAACGTCTCATACTACTAATGTTCAGCGTAGCAATGATGCGCGGAATAATTCTTTCGGGTTTTATTAAAAATAGGAACCAATGATTTATTATCAAACAGTCTTCGAATCCATACATCTGCGATGCACATTTCTCTAGATGGTTTAGGCCGGTACACGGGCCAAAATTAGTTACGGCAATTAAGTCATAAATCGTCACTCTGAGCCAAGGTAGGCCAACTAAAAGTGTCGCTGGTCAACGCGCCCGCACGTGCATCGCAGATGTGGGGTGTCTTTACATTTTCTCGCCGCCTTACGCCGGCAGGTAAGAAATACCTTGCCGCTAAAGTTCCGGTCAGAACGATTCCCGCCAAATCGAGCCCCTTTGCCGGAAAAAGCGCGCCAAGGGCGCAGGGAATAGGTGGCGCGATTTGTGCCAGGAAAATTACCTGATTGGTCGGCACCAACACTAAGTTGGCCAATCGGGTCAAAATAGCCACTGTCGGACTCTTCTTCGTACTTCGAAGGAGTCCGCCTAATCAGTCTTAACTACAGCTCCCGTCAGCGCAGTACGGTTAGCGTCAATCCGTCAGCGCAGAACGGTTAGCGCAAAATAATTACATGTTATTCACAATTCACCGTTTTTAAACTGTTATACTTGTTTATTGCCTCAAATATATATCACTTCACTGTTTCCTTATATTTTGCATTCAACTTACTTACTAGCCCTATTTCAGTAAAACGAGTAGGGATCCGCGTAATTCCGGTGTCGATAAAATTCGTAACGGAGATTTACGACCTCCGTTGACTCGACACTCATAGGTCGAGTCTCGTCGTGGCTACGCGTGAACAACTAATCTTACCAACATCACTCGATCTTCCTAATTGCCCCCTTCTTCCATCACCAGGTTGCGAAACCTAATCTCACACTTTCGCCTGATAGTGCAAACCCACCCGCTATCGCTGCCATAATTCACATCGCTATTGGCAGGCTTACGGCAAGCTTCGGCGCCCAGGTTGTTCGTTGCAACATTCATGCGCGCTGTCAATTGTTCCCTATATCATCAAACAACGAATCAGCCCCTGACGATGTTATCGGGGCGGCATGCATTGTTTTGCAGTGGCTACCAGCCGAAGATCGGCTCTCCATTACCGTGATTAATGTATCGTTGGTCGGCAGTGGGATTCATTGACGTTGCTCATTTGCTCGTTATCGATACGCCTGCGCGCAACGTTAGCAATTAATTGGAGATTTGAAGCACGAGATTATGGCAGGCAGAACTTGTTTCGAAGTTGGGATATATTTCAAATTAACCAGCTCCACGAAATAGAAAGTACAGGAGTTCTGCGAGGCACAACTTTGCCTCGAACCTTCATCTTCCAAGCAGCACTTCGTCGAAGGGACTGGAAGCGTCGGGTAACATAACAGCTTCGTTCAAGTTAATGTATTTAATTGACTGGTTGCCCTTCGACAAAGGTCCTGTGATATATGAAGAGACAGGGTTTCTCCCGGGGGCTTTAAAACCCAGAAAAAAGGCATCCAGTCGGTGGAGAAGGGACCAGTATCGCGTAACCACGCGCGGCATAACACTTTAACTTAATTAGCCCAGCAAATTGTATAAGGCAACTTGGTATAATGTACTTGAAGTTTACGCTGGCGTCGCGCGACGGCACAGAAGCCCTGAAATTGCTCATTAATACCGGCAATAACGTTATAATTACCCGTGGCACGCGTGAACTCGGCCATAGTTTCGTTATCTCCGAGCCAAAAGTGGCTGCGCGCGGGCGTGATGTTAAATTTCAAAAAGCTCCAACGACGGCGGTACTTATTGCTCGCCAGAATTCATGGCCCTTTCGCATGAGACACTTTCTGCGGCCGACTACTGCTATTTCACATGTATTCGCGCAGTTTCTATTCCTCTGTATTTTCTTCTATTCCACGGGTCGTTTTTAACACTTGCTCGTTTTCCAAACTGATTATTATTGGAACGTGGATACAAGTTTCTGAAGGGAGTTTGTTATATTTACTTATTTTATTCATAACATATATCAGAGATTCATATGAACCATTAAACAGAATTAGAAATAGCAAAATAATAAAGACATGCCCAAATTCAAATAAGCGGTGGTGGAGAAGATTACAAGAAGGTTAGGAAAAAATTGATTCAGGAATGTTAAAAAATGTATATTTTATGGGACCTCGTTTCAAATAAATTTTTAAACAATTCTATTTAAGATAGTTCCACGCGGTAAACAGTGAAACGTAAAGGTACAATGAATTATCACCACCAGACGCGACCATCTCAATTTTTTACTATTACGTAATGAAAGAAACAGTATTACCATAATGAAAATGAGAAGCACTCCGTTAATTAATTACTTTCAAATGTGCGGAGAGATTGTGCCCAGAGAATGGTTTCCAGGCTGCGAATAACGTATGACTTATATAAATTAAATCACCGTACTTGCGATATTAAATACCGACAGCTTAGTTTGCTCAAAATCTACATTTTATCTTAATTCGACGCCCTCGCCCCCCCCAATACAGGCTTCACAGCCGAGAAACGCCTTTACTCTTGAAAACTCGAAAATCGACGCCCGACAGCGCAACGCGAAGCGTTCCCCGGCGATAATTCAGGGACTTGAAACTGCCCTGTTAAAAACTTCTGTTACCTGACTTACACTCTTAATCCCAGGCGACGGTAATATCGGCCCCAATGCCCTCGCCCAAGCCGTGGGCAAAGTATTGAATTAATATTCCGTCCGAGCAATTCTTCCGCGCGAAATCGCTCGATTCCGCCCCCATAGACTTTCAATTCCGGCCCACGCCGCCGCTAAATTTCGCTGGGGACTCCAGGTGGACAGGCTCCGCTCGGGCGGAATTAAAATTTCCCGGAAACTTCGGCCGTGTTTCGCGGGGCCGATGCACAATTTGATGAGCGCGCCGTGGTAAGACGATTAGCAGAACGTTTCCGGAGTCGGTGAAATATTAATTGGCGCTTACGCGAGCCACGCTTTGCGTCTGCCGGCCGTGAATCATTAACGGGGGATATCAATATTTAGCGAATCAGAGGAACGGGGGCGGCGACGCCGTCTAATACAGGGCAATTTCCAGCAGCCAGGGCTGAAAGTTGCCTTGCGGAACGGGTGTTTTAGTATAATGACAAATGGAACTCGGCGCGGAAAGTTGGAACAGAGCTAACGCGCGCCGACGCGAACGATACTTCGTCCATTTCGAAAATTACGCCCAACGACTTGCGAAACTTCCTGCGTCGCTGCGAAATTTCCACGGGCCCGGCCTTAACAAGATCGAGTAACGGCGGGTAAACATTCGCCGATAGTTTATTGACAGGGAGAACTTCCACCTGGATACCTCGCTGGTATTCATCGAACCTTTGCCGAACTTGCTGGGCAAGGAGGTTCGCCAGCACCCCTTATTCGACATTTTCATGATTTCTTAGTCGATAAATTGCTATCACGTTAGGAGTTCGGTCATTTGAAACGAGCGATGGACACTGCGCTCAGGTGGTCGAGTTTTTTGCTTCCGCTTCTGATTTACATTAAATTTGTAGAGCAAAAGTGTTCGGGGTGTAGTTTCACAATTCTTTTACGATACTGAGTCACGAGTTTCTTTCCAACGGGAGTACATTCTTGGTATTATAAGCTTTTAGTGGTTTATGGGGAGTTGAAGTGTTTCCGCGCCTGGCACTTATGGGATATAAACTTTCTAATGCGGGATAAAATGCACTCGAAGTAACCGACGAAATGGATCAATTAATTCCTGCTATGTAACACAGAGCCTACTTCGTGATCTAGAATCATTACCTCCATACAGAGATGGGCATTAACTAAATTATTTAAATGACGCATTGCATAAAAGTGACTTTGACTTTCGATTATTCGACGAATAAAGTGAATTTTTTTTAACCCTAACTCGGGTTCACTTTATTCAACACACGACGAATAATTTTCTTCACTTTCACTCGTTATTCAAAAATGTATTTAAATAAGAATTTCGCCCATCTCTGCCTGCATACATTGGTACACCACCATCGATTGTGTTCCCAAAAAACACCGACTCCAATATCCTCGCGAGTCGCGAATAAATAGCATAATACGCGATGGAAACGTTTAATAAAACGCTGGATAAGCAACACATACGACGAGAAGAGCAGGATCCTTTCTACCCGAAGATTCCGTGGTCGATCGATCATCGAGGCACCATCGATGTTCACCGAAAAGCCCGCGACAGTTGACGCAGTATACGGCAGGGTTACTAACCGTAACCCTAACCGGGTTTGGCTCTCTAATGTAGTGGAGTAACCCGCAACACCGGGTTACCCAGAAGATTGTGGGGCTGGTAACCCGGTTAACCCGCTCTTGTAATGGGTTATAATTCAGGGACCTTATCCCGAACTGTAACCGAGTTACTATGGGAGGGTTTTGAATACACTTACCAGGAACAAGTTAACTCAATTTGAGCTGGGTACAGGCGTTGTCCGTTTAACTACTTATTTGAATCTAAATACGCATAGAATTTTTTTTATTTTGTTTTTAACTTCTACTGTTCTATTCGGTGTGTTCATTTGAACAGTTTACATCCAAATATCTCGAAAATAACACTTTTTCGAGAAAAATGTTAAATATAAAAGTTTCTCGGTTCTAAGAGGAGAAGTACAGATATTTAATTAGTTTGTTATTTGTTTAACGTTTTCAAGATTATTTGAGGGGCAACTTTGTATGTTTAAGCAGAAACATGGTTTTATTTACAGATTTTGTTGATATTCTAGACATGTAAGCGATATCTATAATTCTTTGTTGAGTAAAAAAAGTCACACGAAAAGTGTAATTGTTATTGATTCATAAAAGCTTCTTTGTTTTATCTAATACCATTGTAAGGTACAATCCGATAAAAAAAATGTTTGATAGAAAAGTTTATTACTTTTTTGGGTTAAATAAGAATCTGTAAATAATAATAAAATTGTCAATTTAGAAGTAGTATTTGCCCTTTAAATAACCTTGAAATCGAGAAACTTTTGTATTTAACATCTTTCCCGAAAATGTGTTGTTTTTAAATGTACACCCTGTTTATGATTGTCTGTGATTAATTGCAGACGTAAGATCTAGGATCATTACTTGTAATATAGAATTTATTATTTTTCTTAATTACGTGGCTGTGAGGATGGTAAATGACAGGGCCGGCGGAACTCATTATGCAAGTAATGCACCGCATAAGGGCACCAGCCGAAGGGGGCGCCAAAAACTATATCGCAGACATAATAATAAAGAAACCCAACTCCCATATAAACAAAATGTAAATGTAATTCTTTTTTTAATTCTGCTTCGTAAAGGCCAAACGTATTAAATAGAAAACAGGTGCAAACATTTGGGGGCGCCAAAAATTATCTTGCATAAAGGCGCCAACCATCCTCGCGCCGGCCCTGGTAAATGATGAACCATTCGTTCATCTTCTGTTGTTGTCGATGTTGGAATTGGCATGGAAATGGGGAGTCGAGTCGCATCGCAACGTGCGATATTCTAGATTGCAGTTGTTGTGTATGCTGTTGTTTTTTGTTTTAAAATGTTTAATATTCGGCAGTCTCGGTTCGTCACTGATAGGATACGCGTTGTGTTCTTAATTCGATTGAGTTTATTACCTACTACGTTCAATAGTTTGATTGTTATCATAGAATTATAGCGTTGCTTTTTATTTCTTGTATTATACTTTTGTGTTTTGTTATATCTAATATATAATGGAACATCCCGTGCGGCAGTACTTTTCATTTAGTGCGATTTTTTAATTTTTAAATTTTCAAAAGTGTGAAATGTCAAATTCTTAAAATCTTCGGATTATTAAATTTCGTAACATTCAAAAGTTTTAATTTTCAAATTTTCAAATTTTTTAATTTTCAAATTTTTAACGTTTCTAATTTTCAAAATTTCAAAAGCTCAAAACTTCAAACTTTTAAGAATTCGGATCTATAAACATTAAAAATTCTAGAAATTAAACAATTTTACGAATTAAGACTGTTCAGTTACATATACTTTTGCATATATTTTCTGCATATTTTTTTATGTATCGCGTATACATAATACATATATTGCATGCTCATATGTATTGAACACTGAGTTTCTATTTTTACATACCACTTTCTTACAAATGAATAAATTTGGCATATTACTTGTGTTCCAAAATAATATATTTCTTACTTTATATTTCTAAAACTGCACACAATTATTACGATATACTATATTGTAGTCGGATTTTGCATGCACATATTAGGGTAGACTCACTCTACCCGTCTAACTGATAGCAATATAAACAATGTGAATGTACTCTTGTATCACTTGTAACCCGCTCCGAGCGGGTTAACCTGCTCTGTGTACTATGTAGTAACCCGCTCCTTCCCGGTTAGGACGGGTTACAGGAACTAACCCTTGGTAACCCGGGTTACGGTTAGGGTTAGGCCGCGGTTAGGAACCCTGGTATACGGTAGCAACAAATGCTTCCGCACTGGGTGGTAAGATGACGAATGGGGTGAGGGATGACGAAGTGCTCAACTAACGTGATTAACCTTGCGAGGGTGTCGACGTGGCTTGGCGAGCCATTAGAAGCATACCCGCGATGTAACAGGGCCCAAGAGTATCCTGTAATTACTCGCACCTGTGGAAGGTCCTCCTAAGTCCTGCAAACACGCACAACGTCGAAGCTGTCGCGAGGTTTCTTTGGTTTTATCGCCCTCGGTGGCGCAGGTGCAGGCACTTTGCATGAGGGATAGTGATTGATTATAATATACTACGTGTACCGTTGGCGATAATTAACCACTGTTAATCTATCAGTGAGCACCAGGTAGCATCAGGAGATGCGTGAACGTCAATATTTATTCGCTAGGTTCACGTTTAATACCCCGTCGGATATATCGGACGTTAGCTCGCCGAGCAAACATGCGGTTGCGTGGTGTACTGGATCCTTCACGTCGATATCGACTAACAAGTAGTAAGGCTCCTGTGATTACAGCATTGGGAATAAATTAATTATTTAACGTGAGTTATCGTGTCTATCGTGACCCATCTTCCACGTCAAAAACCTTCCATTCAGAACAAAAACGGACTAACCCACAATTTTTGCGAAATTGAATTTGTAGCAGTAATGTATTCCAATTGGCTGTATTTAAATAATTTAATTTAATATCCCAAGTACTGCACCCATTTTCAAAAACATGATGGTCTATTTATTGTGACGAAGCGTTCAGTGGACAGTGTTAAGCACGAAAAGAAACGGAGAAAAATTACCCCCAGCGTGCGCAAAACGATCAGAAATGGTTCGTGAACGATATGAACGTTTATGCGCATTTACACATGAAATATACATGATGCTTTCGGGAGAAACGCAGTCTATGAAGTCTCTGGGGGGTGATTTGCATGATTCGCGCCATGAAACGTTATTTAGCGGTGAATTTCGGCGATGATCGCGAGTGAATTCTATGAATTTTACCTGATCGCATTAATACCGATGCATGCATACGCCACGAGTGCGAATTTCATTTCGAGCGAATTGTTGTAGAAATATCTTTTTCACTTTTTGAAAATTCCGTTCAATGAAATGGTCGTTTAACTGTGCTCGGTTTTTCTCTAAAATTGAAATACTATTGTCAAACCATATTTTAAGAATATTAGTCCTTGGATATGTTGCACAAGAATTAAAATGACACTCGAGGACCCAAGGTCTCGTAAAGTCGGTTGCTTCCTTAACTTCCTGCATTCCTCGTATTTCACAAAGTTGCTAAATTCCACGCACATAATATTTCGCAACAGCCGGTGCGCCGGATGGAACTTAGAATTTCATGAATTTGAAATCCGTCCTGACAACTTCGTCCAGGTAACCCTCATTACGTAGATATGCATATACGTTCCCTATCCCATTCTACATTTAGCATTAAAATACAAAAAAGAGTGCAGGACTTTGTGTCAACGAGTACCATTACGAGAAAATTACGCGAGTAAAAGGATCGTGGACATTTTATGTGTCCCTGGAATCACTGGGATATTGCAGCCCCGTCCCTTACACGTTGATTAGAACCGCAGTTGCTCACTTCTTTATCCTTTTCTTGCAGGACCCGCATCTCCGTTGCCTGATCTAGCTGGGTACAGCCGTTGCGGGTACGCGCTTGTGTTGAAGGGGTTGGTTTTTCCCCAATGGAAACGGCGACCCTTGGCTGTCATCGGATCCAGGCTCTTCCTCTACCCCGGTAAGTGTTCCACTTCCAGATTCTGCCAATCCATACCACCCCCTCCAGGACAAGGAACGCCAGGATAGAGCCTTGGGCCGGTCGGGCTGGCAAAAAAAGGAACGCGAGCCTTTGCCAGCATTATCTACCTTCCCCTGGCCACGGTTTCTTGTCCTCGCGATTATTGAAACGTATATCATCGGAGTGGAAGTCGAGATGTAGGATTCGCGAGTTACGCTCAAGTGGTCGTTCCTCGAGTATCGAGAAGTTGATTCTTTTGATCGTTATGGGGGTGTTTTATGTTTTATGGGAGATTTAGGGGAAATTGTGGAGGGTAACTTGTTTTATGTTGTTCTCGAAGTAAAAGGGTGGATACTGTCGAGGAAGGCAGGTGGCAGAGCAGCTACTTAGTCTTCTTATTGTATTTTTATCGAGATACAGGGAGCGTTCTGAGCTTTTTTCAAGGAAAATTCTAAAATTTTTCCGAATATGAGATGATAGTGAAACGAAGTTTAAACTTGATTTGCTTTCGCGATGTACCAGGTAATGGATTTCTCTAATCACGATTACTCCCTGCGTCGTTTTTACGTCCGGCGGGAATACACGCCTCGCGATGTTCCCGCGAGAAGTCGAGGGTATAAAAGTCACGGGGGGAGGGGAGGCGATGGGGAAACAATCGAAAGAAGTAGAGCCGATGGTGGAACGGTACGAGATTTATAGCCTGGAACTTCCTTGGATCGAGTTCGTGGAAGTTTCACTTTTCAAATGAAAATTACAAAGTTACGTTAGAAAGTTCTGTATGAATGTAGACGAACGGTAGTAGTAAGCTTCTGTGTTTTGTGATTGGATAAGTGTGTCCGAAATTATAAAAGCTGTTCCCACTATTGACACTCACAACTTCCATGTTAATCAACCGAGAAATCACTATCTTATACTTTATCAAATCCCAGTCCCATGCAAATATTCTTCGCCTCTCAGATTCCTACAACCTACAACCTTGATGTACCCCGAACCTTAAAACAAGCCATTGACTGCCAAACACCCCGTCCTTCACCCCCATTTACCCGGACAACTCCTCAGCATCCCTTCTATCACCAAAACTCACTGCGTAACAAATACCATAAATCTCCACTCATCTAACAACCCACACTCAATCGAACCACCCCTCACCAGTAGAAACGTATCACCAAAAGGCACCGTCTTCCTCCCCCAGCGTTCGTTATCGACCACCCCCCAGAATCATCTCAAACTTTGATGCACCTTCCCAGCGAAGAATGCACCCCGACCAGGCCGATGAATTGTCGAGGGCAGCAGCCTGCCCCGTCGAAGAGGTGGAACATTACCGATACAAGCAACTCCGTGACTGATAAGTGAACTTTAAATTGGATTTCTTTGCCGCGAATACGGGCGGCGGGGGGGAGGGCGCCACAGCCTTCGCCCAGCTCAGATAAGAAGCTGTCAGCGTGAATAAAAACATCCATTTCGCCGCGGCTCCCCCGTGAAAACCTTTCGAATGGCGGATTCGTGTTCCACGGTCCGGCCAGCTGTCGGCTCTTGCGGCAGCCGGGCTAACTTCGCCAGTTCGTTTATTTCTGACAGGCAAACAGAGGATATCGTGCGTCTCTCCGCTACTCGATACGGGATATCGGGGGTGGCCAGCAGGAGGTAAGGGACCAGGCGCGCTCCACTGACAGGGGATCGACTGATTTGCGCCGGGGTATATTAATATTTATTCCCGGCACGTTTCGGTGGCGAAAAGGTTTTCGAACTGGGGATGCTCCGTGGACTATATAAGACGATTTCAGGAGATATTACCGTTTTCGGTGGGAGATAATTCTTCGTAAAACGAAGATGTTGGGGATGTTAAATGTTTTCGGGGATGCAGGCATGTTTTAGTAAAGGGAATATTTAGGAGAATGAATGTATCAGATGATATACAAAAGAAAACGATGATCCATGCGATTAGGATTAGGGCGTCACAAGGAGGGAAAGTATGGGAGCGCAAGTGGAAAGGCCCTGCGTATGGTCAGACGTGCAGTAGACCTATACTACTGAAACTACATCTCCCTGTAACTTATCACAGATGCGTTATGTTGATGAATCTTTCCAATTAATGTTATCGGTATCGATGTGTACTATAGAAAGGTGAACAAATTTTGCAACAATTTCGGTTCATACTTTATATTTACACATTTATGCAACTTTTTTGTACACCACAAAGTCTTCGAAGTTCAGTCATTAAATTTGATAGAATTATACTGACGTCTATTCCAATGATTCTTTCCATCTGCCGTGGAAAATGAAAAATAACTTTGTTCCTTAAAGAATGTAAATTCATCCCCTAATGTATTCAAAGATCCATTCTAATCGCGCCTTTCCCCGCGACCATTATTCCTCGATCAACGATATTCCACGGTGGATCTACCCCAGCAGGATGTTTGATGCCGTAATTGCACGTCACGGCGATAAATCCTCCCGCTGAAAGAAATTCTTGATCCGCGGCACGCACTCGGTACGGTGACAGGAGGGATAAAGGACAGGACGTAGATAAATCATGGTGTTTCATCGGGATAAGGGGGGATGGGGGGGGTGGGTCGGTAGCGCAAGAGATCGTGGCATGGATGTTTTCCCTTTACCGCGGACTGACGTGCTTTTATCTTCTCGAAGAGGTGCCAAGAGCTTCGGGACATTTACGTAAACGGGCAAACGATTGTAATTCTATAAAAAGTGTCAGCCGCGCGGGAACGATTTATACGAGGCGATAACGTCGCTGTCTACGGTTGTTTTTAAAGGACCGATATTTGGATAGGAAAATAGCGTGAGCGTACATGAATTTGAAAGGGAATGTTCGTTCATTTTATCGAAATGAGACTTCGTTTTAGAACTCTTTGAGACTAGAGGAATTGGAATGATTTCAACCATTTGATGGTATCGATTGCATTGCAGTGCAAAATGCAGGAATATTTTGTGAAGACAGTAATACGGGGAAATGTGATCGAAAGATGAGTTGAATATTCAGAATCATTGAATACTTTTGGTGATTCAAAGACTAAGTGATACTGTCTATTAGGGGTGTTTTGATAACTCTGTTACAACTAAATAGTTCGTGCAAGTGTGACAATAGTGGATTGATTTTTCTTCTTTAAACTTTACTGTGGAAAAGATTCTTCCAATGGTGGTACAATTTGAAAATTTCAAGTGTAAGTGCGAAAAATTCGACTATCACCTTCACGAAGCAATTAGTGATAGATTCCTACAGACCTTAAGGAGCCACCCAATTTTATTCCATTTATAATCACATCCCTTTACGTCGATCCAATAACGCCATTTCGCTCTAGGCAATCGAACCACCCATCCATTCTAAATTGCCTCCCGAAAAAAACCAGTCAGCGCGTCATTCGCCAGACAAAACTGTGGAAAAAGGAAATATCTTGTTCCCTTTCCGAATTAACCGATCTCGGTAACTTGTCCAGTATTTTCGGCTCAACTCGAATTAAAAAAAAAAAACTAGAAAAAATCAGCAGAGAGCAAGGCGCGAAACGAACGGGCGCTCGAATCGCGATGCATTTTCGAAGCTAACGACCATCGGTCCATCACAACGGTCCGTTGTGAACCAAGGGACAACAGGGGACGCTTCCATGAATTTTAAGATCCGATTGCGAGAAGAATGAGGGAAAAAGAGAGAACTGGAATAGTTTGCAACGTTGAAAAAATCGTTCCAAAAGGCAGTTGAACAATGACGAAGGGGGTCCTATGTGGTTGTTCATGGCGTTGCGAGTCATTCACGGTGTGGGAAATGTCAAACGATCCCTGACTGGCGGGGGCTCGGTGATTTCATTCAGGTCACGTATGTGAAAGCGACGTTCAGCTTCGTTGTCGTTCGATAAAAATGTCTGAATTAATGGACGTTGGTATGGATTTCGGGAGCGGTTCGCGTCAATTACCGGCCAATATAGGGTCTGGGAAATGGCTGTGACAGGGTAAAAGGGGGCGCGATGTGCCTGTAAACATCGCTCGGAGCCATTCGAAGGCGTTACGACTGCTAAAAAAATTCTATCGCGTCTCCTGTACGGCCCTTTAATTCAATAAGTCGTAACAAGGAGTTTCCACGCTAAATCATTCACTCCTTACACCTGATACTACGGATTTCGATGAAATTGAAATATTATGTAGTCCACGTAAAATTAGGGGGGGGGGGTTTAAGTCATCATTTTCCCAACCCTCAATTTGTTTAACAAATACAGATTGTCGAAGACGTACAACTTTTACCTCCTTCGTCGAAGGCAGACTTTGTAATAATTAAATTCTTACCTCTGAAACCATCAACACCGCGATCTTCCTCCTTTTTTCATTTAAATCAACAAAAACTAACCTTTCTGAATAAATATTTACTTACCACAGGCACTCGTTGTCGCCACACAAAAATTACTCAAGGTGAAACCTCCGTCAGCTGTACCTATTTAACTGTGCCACTCGCATATGGCAGGTATCAGTTTTAAGCGTTAAGAAATAAGAACGTGTACCGTCAAAATATCGATATCAGTCGGCCAATAACCGCCGTCGTGCACCCTCCGAAAGCCACAGTCAGCGATCAAATCGTAAGCGCAGTCTTTCATTGGCGACCAGTCGCAAAGACCCCAGAAAGGACGCATCCCTGCGAGTGCTGTGGCCATTGCTGAATTCAGCTTTTCCGCAGCGTCGCGTCGTTTGAAGGGGGACATGCTTTGATGGTTGCTTCCTCGGGGGCTTGATTAAACTCGCGATGGCTACCGGTAACAGGTGTTCGCCATCGGCGAGCGCGCTGAATCAACAGCGAACAACCTCCACTGGGGGATCCCGTCGCTGTTCGACTTTCGCGGCAGCACTTTCCGCCAACTTATTTACTTTCAGGCTTCCCCGTGGCCACGATACAAGGATGGAAAGGTGGTTTCGTGGATTTCGCTGGTTCATTAATCGAAATACGTCGTGGCTTGCTCTGATATCACGTTGGCCTCGATTAGTTCCCTCAGGACCTGGGAAAACGGCCCCAACACTGATACATACCCTAGCTACTATGCCGTGACCATAGTGGCGCGCACAAATAAGACGCAAAAATTAGGTACACGTGTAGATATAGTTGCAGTAAGAGAATTTGAAAAGTTAAAGAGAGGAGAGGGAATCGATTTGGAACTCACTCTTCTTACTTTCCTGTTGCCCAGATAATTCAGCTTTGCTCGTGACACCTATATGTAAACAGAAGTAGAGTTTACAAACCAAAATAGCTATTAGAATTTACCTCGCAACTTTATAAGACTGTACAAGTAAAACCAACCAAGTTAATATCAATTCTACAACGAACAATATTTGCAAAACATCGGCATTATTCGTGCCAAACAACAATGGAGAGGGCTTCCGTCGGATGAATGGAAAATCTCATTTTCCTACGAGGATTCAATTGTCGCCTGCGCGTTCACGCGACGGGAAACGCTCGATTCGGTCGATTTGCGTTCAGCGGGTTATGAATTCGATCCCATCGATAAATATTTACACTGTCATCCGCGTGTTCTTCATGTCTCCACGCACAGTTTCGCGGCGATTGCTGCTCGTAGGGAAGTCGTTTGAATTTAACGAGTTTGGAGAACGCGAGCCCAAGTGTGGCGGACCTGTTAACCGCCAGATCGATCATCCCCATATCGGTGGTGCAATAAAAATCGATTTGCAAGGGAGGGACCTTCGATGCTGGAAGCTTCGCCGGCCGACAAATTGCATTAATGGTCAGTTTAGAGCGAAAGCGAGTTTGCCCAATCGAAAAGAGCATTCCCGTGGCCTCTCGAGGGTGTTTTCTGCTTAAACGTGCCGAATTCTCCGCTGTCATCGAAAAGTTTGATCCTCTAATGAGAGGGTCGCTTAAATTCATTTAACTGGGACCTCGAATCCCTCGCGATCCCCACATGGTCACCAGTTTTCATGCACTGTGCAAACTCCATAGTTGGTCAGTGGTGGTGAACAACTTTCTGCCGATCGGGTGTCAACGTGCTGAACATCGAACGTGCATCGTTTAAAAATTCGTCTGGTAATTATTTGAATTTAACAACGCTCTATAAATTTAGTATCTCTGCTTAACTTTTCTACGAAAAGTAGATTCAGAACTGGGGATGTTTAATAACTGCCACGTGGTATCCGGCAACCTGTACAATAATAAACTTAATAATAATAATAATATAATAATATTAATAATAACAATAATAGACATTAATAACAATAATAACAAGATGATAAAAAACATAAATACATATAAGAAAACAAGAAAGAGAAAATAGTAGAGATAGAAATCCGAAAAATAATAAAGAACTCCGTAAGATAGTAGAGAAATCCGTAAAATAGTAGAGATGAAATATATTAGATAACATATGTAAAAGTAGAGTGCAAAGGCGAGGCCCAACTCTCAACTGTCATTGCACCTAACTTGAGGTTTAATAATGAAATTTGAAATTCGTAACTCGGTAATCTCGTTGCCAGAATTCGGGGCTGGTCATTCCGAAGACTACCGCAGCAATCAGTACTACGAACCCGATTGAACGCAATATTCTTGGCGTCGGTCGTGAACTATTTGTCCGATCCGCAAATTCTGATTGTATACAATGCAATTTGATCTACGAGGGGGTGCATCGAAGCTCCAGAGTAACTCTAAGCATCGGTTCGAGTACAGTCGGCGGATGACCGGTCGCGAGTGCAACGAAATGGCACTCGAATGCAATCAACCGCCGATCGATTCGAGCGCACCTGTCTGTACCGTTGTTTAAAGTGAAATTTTCGATCGGCGGGCTCGCCGTGCAATTATACAGCCGGATCGTCCATCACTTCGCGAAACTGTCTGTCGAGTTGTTTGAACGCGACTTATCGATCGGTCTCGATGGAGCTCTCGGGATTAATTTCGCCGCGTGGAATTTGATAAATTTTAGTGACACGATTTTCTTGAAACGATTCGAGCTTTTAATCGAGAGATTGGGAATTAGTGGTTGGTGATCCGCATTTGATATGTTCAAATATATCAAAGTTATATAAGATTTGAAACCGCGATCGGCGTGGCGTCGATAGAGAAACGAGCAGCTTTTCGGCGATTTACTATCTGGATTAGCGGAACATACTCGTTAAAATCGAACGGCTTCGCGAACTTTAACCGGCGTTAATCGGCACGGTAGTTGCCACTGATGCCAGCGAAGCCGCAGAATTTGTTTCTATGTCGTTAAAGGGACGAGGTTGGTTGACTCTGCGCCAGCAAATTCCTAATTGAAACCGACCACGGGCACAGTTTAAATCAGCAAAACGATGGGGATCCAAAGCATCCCGTGGAGCACCCTTGTTCTCTGATTACGCGATATCGTTTTTAGCGATAGGATCAAGCTCCACAACTGTTGGCGGATCTGTCTCTAATTTCAGGCTTGAAGCAGCTTAAATCGCTCATCGGATCCAGTAGCATTTGTGAAGATTCAAGTGTTGTGAAACACCTGGTGTTGCTTGGTAATAGGTGCTCCTATGTTTCGGTCTCCTAGGGTAATGGAAGAAAGGTTAAGTGTATCAGCGGTGTTTCAGAGAAACTTGTATCGGGAAGATTGGGATTTGCCAGTTTTAATGTAATAGGATGGTGGTAGAAGTTGGCCCTTATAGCTAAACATCTAGTGACAGTATAATATAGTGTTCTATACTCGATAGAAACTTATGGGTAATGAGACTACAGTGCTTCATATTAAACTGCAGCTTTACGTAGAATAGGTTCCTAAACTTGTAACACGAAATGATCTGTCTCTTAAAATATTATTTTCTTCATAGTATATATTCAATATCTGGACAATTTTCAAACCTTTCCATATTTGACCTCTACTCGCAATTAATACAGTTAATGATATCACCTGTAAAATTCAAGCCCGCTTACTCCAATTCAAAGTTATCGTTTAACCACCGAGCACTAGCAATTTCCAACAACACTTCTACTGTACTCACTTCCATTGTTATCTGTTTTAAATCAACATCCCCCCTCCCAGGGTTATCAAACACCATCTCAACTTCCTACCAATTAAACTTGCCAAATAATTTCCTCAGAGATTAATTTGTTCCATCCCTCAAGAATCGCGCCTGAAATGACGCTGCTTGTTCGCGGTAAAGAGAACCACCGCTGTTCTCCCATCTCTAAACTGCCGGCCATTCATCTGCATCATTATCTGATTACCCCGAGTTTCACCCCATTAATCGTTCAATTGATGCTAATTAATTACCTCGAAATACACCCAGTTTCGATGGAGGAAGTTGCTCCGTCGAGGCAGATTCCACCGATCGACTACGCCTCCCGCGGAGCGCGTGAAACCGATGTCATTACCATTAGAAAAGAAAAGTTGCGGGGATTGCTTAATAATGAGCTAAAGCGTCGGCCGGTCCTGTACTCCAAAGCTTCGCGAAAACTTTTAATTGCCCGGCATTCCTAGCCTCGCTCTTTGTTGCTCTTGGCCGGCCGTGATGAGGTTGCCGATCAATCGAACAGCACTTCCTCTGAACAAACCTTCGATGAACTTTCCCGTTTTCCTTCGCCGTTCCTTCCCATTGTTCGCGAAATTTCCTCCCGGCGAATTTCAAGTCGTGAAATTCTTCTTACCGAATTGCCATTCTTTGCAGACAGAACGCGGTATAAAATACAATCCAAAGAGAACGGCGGTGGTACACAATACTTTTCTATAATTAAAATTAATTAAATGGTACTGCGTCCCTCGAATGTTTTTCGACCCACTTGTGTCTTCTTATCGTTCGTTTTTCGGCGTTCAAAATTCTACAAATATAATATAAATGTTATATCAAAATATAACAGCTACTTTATAATGAAAAATGTAGGGGAATTTTGTGCTATTTGAATTGAAATTAATATATATTACGTCTGGGAATATGGGGGATTAAATATAAGAAGGTACCTTTTTGAAGCAACAATTCTTTAAACGACCTGGGTTTGTTTTTTTCTAAAAAAAATCAGAGAAGGGGTCGTCCCCTCAGGGCTTCGCGGAAGCCCATGTATATTTTAGCGTGCAATTGTTTTCGCGGGCGGTCGAATCAGTGGCAATTATTAATTTTCTCCTGGGTGTACGTGAGGGGGAACAGGGTCCCGCAAGGACTGCCCTTAAAATATGACACTGTGCCACGCCACACGTGAAAATGATAATGAATATTTATGTTCGTTGCACGTATTCCGAATGGAGGTGCATTGGCCAACATGCAACTAGCATCGAAAATGATTGCTTCGAATTGGAACCATGAAACTGCACTCCCAGTGGCAGGGTGTGGTTAATTTTTGGACGAGCAATTGGGATTGATACACAAATCCCAGATAATAGGAAACAATAACTAAACGCTACTAGTTGATTCGTTGCGATGAAAAGTTAATATTCCCAGTTAAAAATTCATTCACCTAACACGTCTAGATTTTCAATCAACCATCAACACTTATTCGAGATATCACTCAGTCCACGCTCTATTACACAAAGGACTCAATTTACAAAATAAAAACACTCGATTTCTCAAAAGCCAATCTCTCTCACTGCTCCAAAAATTCTGCCCCCTTCACCAGTTCCATTGCCGAAGTCCTCGGCAGTATCTCTAAAGCGCCGCGTGCGCATCGGTCGTCAAACGGGGCCATCACCGACCGTTCGCCTCGTGCCAGTTCACCCACGTCCCGAAACGCGTCGCCGAACCGACCGATACCAATCGACCAATTAGCGTCCATCCCCGGCGCGATAAGTTCCAGGATCCAACAGTGCCCGGTATTTTTCACGCTGACAAACGTAATCGAGCTGCAATCATCTAATTACACGGAGATACGAGCGGCGATGGCTGTCCATCCACGTCGAAATTTCAGCCACTCCTCGGTGTTCGATGTTGAAATTCCCGCGTTCGTTTCACTGCAGCGCTGCGGGCTACGCCTAACAGCCCGCGGTTTGACAACGCGCTTGTCAGCGTGATCGAATTTCCCCGACAGGTTTTCAGGGGGAAAACACCGATGTAAATCGGAATTTATTTCGCCCTGCTCGTGAAATGCAGCGAACGAGGGGTTGGAGGGGCGTAGGGGAGGAGTGGGGTGATCCCTGAAATTGCGGAATCGAAACCACTGGATGAAATCTCCCAGAGGGCTATCCTAGCTGGAATAATAACGTTCCGCGAGTGTTGTGGCCGTGGGAGGAATGGAACAGGAATAGCTCCTGTAGGGAAGCTGCGTGGGTGGACCTAGCAATAGTGACGTCTTTTGAAGAGGAATTGGGAAGAGGGTTGAGCAGGGAAATAGTGGAATCTGTAGAATGCCTCTGGCTGCTAGCCATCCTATATTAATGCTTCGATAGTAGATGGACTGGTAAGTGAGTAAATGTGCAACTGATATTTCAAATGCATTCGCATATTTTTCAAATACCTTCTTTAATCTGTCAACTAATTGGAAGTAACTTCTTGACCGAGAACGTTTTCAGCGAATTTAAATTTTGAATTTTGAATTTTGAATTTTAAATTTTGAATTTTGAGTTTTGAATTTTGAATTTTGAATTTTGAATTTTGAATTTTGAATTTTGAATTTTGAATTTTGAATTTTGAATTTTGAACTTTGAACTTTGAACTTTGAACTTTGAACTTTGAACTTTGAATTTTGAATTTTGAATTTTGAATTTTGAATTTTGAATTTTGAATTTTGAATTTTGAATTTTGAATTTTGAATTTTGAATTTTGAATTTTGAATTTTGAATTTTGAATTTTGAATTTTGAATTTTGAATTTTGAATTTTGAATTTTGAATATTGAATTTTGAATTTTGAATTTTGAATTTTGAATTTTGAATTTTGAATTTTGAATTTTGAATTTTGAATTTTGAATTTTGAATTTTGATAAAGGCGGACTTATTTTGATCTCGATCATCGTTTTGCAATTTCGAAATTCATTGTGAAATTGCTTTCCTTCTTCGGTTATTAATCCCGCGTGCCACCTTCCTACTAATAATACGTATCGAAGTACAGTAATTCGTCGATATAAACCCGACGATCGGGGCTGGCGGCGGGCGTACATCGCGATGTGGACACGATTCCGTGCGGCCGAGAAATTCGAAGAGCGAGCGAGAGGGAACGAAACGGTTGCCGTCGACTCTTTCGTTCTCTCACTCTCGACTGAAGGATTCCAAGAAATGGTGGGGATAGTGAGCGGGACTATGACGCATGGTAAAAACGGGACAATAACGACGAATTACTGTATCTGTAAACAAACCGCAGGTCGCCAGCCCTGGTCGAACGCTGACTTGCAAAAACGAATGACAATCTTCGTCAGTCGTGTTCCTACGGTCGCCGTGTGTGACTCGACATTTCCGTCTTCTTACGTGTCACACTTGAATTTTAAATATTCTGGATATCTTACCTTGCTCGATTAATATGTGTCGTAATTCATCTATCCCTTTTATGACATTTGTGACGCAGGTAGCGTGCTTTATTCCTTATATAAAATATAGTACAATTTTTCCTAAATAATGTACACCTCGACTCGATTATTCATTACAATAATTTTTAGATCATATAATAATAAGTGGTGTAATTCTCAACTTTATAACTCAACAATAGAATTCACCAAAACAATTAAAAGTTCACGAATTCTGTAATCATTTTAGTAATATTAAAACTTCTTATATCGTCAGTAAAATTCTTTATACCGTATAACCGGGAATACGTACGAACGATTTCGAAGTACAAACGATTTCGAGGTCCAATTTAAAAAGACCTGTCATTCGGAAACATCCCGTTGCGTGGCACGCGGCAGCGTTGAATTCAAAATTCCAGCCGCGGAACAATAATAAGCGGGGTGAACTGTTGGTAACTACAGCGTGGAATCAATCATCCTGATTCCAGCCTGTCCAGAATCCCGACCAGAATGGATGGAGCTGGGCGGCGGCGGAGGTGCGGTGTGTTATGCGCCGTCACGTCTGGGCAAACTGGTGCTGCGTATCACTGGATTTCCAAGGGTCACTCAGCAGTGTCATCAGACCCAACAGCAAGAGGACAGTCACCATCGCGAGACGAGGCACTTGTATCTCGGCTTTCACCACCCCTGGGACAGGGACTTGTGGAAAAGTTGGATTAAACAAGTAAGTCAAACAGAGACAATCCCAGCTACGATAGGGACATCGTTTTCCAACGTGTCCGTACAATGTCGGGCCGGCCTCAATCTTTCTCTCCTCTTGTCCATTGAACAAGGTAAATTGTATTTATTACAAGGAAATGAGGGTAGATGCAATGGTACCCTAGCAGGAATTCTCTGGAGCGTTGTTGGGCTTCGGGCTTTTATATTAACATTGCCACTCTCAATCTTATGTATTTATTAAGGTAAATACAAATATTAGGATAGAAGAAGGGAACGAAAAATTAAAATCTAACGAACCACCATTAAAAAATTTTATTAAAACTAATAAACAAACATTAATTTTTCGTTTCAATACTCTAAAATCTAACGAACCACCATTAAAAAATTTTATTAAAACTAATAAACAAACATTAGAGTATTGAATATTGTCTAAAATTGTGGCGAATGACTATATTTCTGATGGGGATATTTATTTTAAGTTACTTGAACGGCAGTTTAGAGGGAAGTTATTGAATGTTAAGAGTATCAGCTCTGAGTTTTCTAAATTTTTAATAAACTGTTTTTTCTGAAACACGAATTGAAACATTCGCTGATAAAGCAGTGCAGGCGAGACATTAGTTTGAATGAATGTCAAAAATTATCGCAAACGAAAATTGTTATTTCGTGTTTATCGGGCAATTTGTCGCGTTTTCGCTAATGACGCACCTAGCTTCGTTAAACGATAAATTTTCAGTAACTTTGTTGTCCGATGAATTACGTCCTCGTCACGAGATGTGGCAAATTGCTCGTGCGAGCATCATGTGCTATTCATCGCGTTGAAATATGGCAGCGGCGTCTACAAAAGACCACTGGGGTGCTTTTTCAAATGACGAATGCATTCGATGGTATTCGGAGGGTATTTCTCGTGAGTCTTTTAGATTCGGGGTGCAATAGAATATATGAAAAATACAGATAAAGTATAATTCAGAAATAGAATTGTTTAATTCCTGACGTTCGAGTAAATAGTGCCAATGGATGCATGAAGAATTCACGCCAACGTATCGACTTTGTTTAATTCCCTTCCGATCGCAGCTCGAAAAGCCATCGCGATATATTCCGTCCATTAGTTTAGTATTTGGTCAAAATGCAAATAGTTTAATCGCTGGAACACGGAGAGCAGGGGCGAGGGATTAAACGAGTTGCCAATTTCAATTAAGAGCACGATTACGAAGAAACCACCTCCCCCCATTTCCACCAAAGAAAACCAATTCAGGACACGGTCAATTTAATTTTCAATCTGACTTTTAACGCTTTCCCCCAGAGAATATTCTACCCACCAATAAAAGCAGAGCTTGAAGTTAAATTTCTGCCTTCGATAGGTGTTTAGTGTTGCATGAATTATTTATAGGCCACATCTTGTGATTTGAGTTTGCAGGACTTTATCTGGCACCTTTGTTCTGTTTTAGAAAAGTTACTCTACCATCTTATCGTTTAGATTAACTCATACATGATCAATCTAGGGGAAGGTGAGATTTAAACACTTACTCGCTGAGCACTGCATAAAAAACAAAAGTATCCAAATAGGATTGCATCCGACGCTGCATTGGGAATAAAGCGCAGAGAACTCTTAGAAGCAGAGTGCGAGGAGGGGGGTGAAAAAAGAGGGAAAACGTGTCAAAAGTAAGATGGCTTCCGTCAGGAGTTTCGGAGTCGGAATCAATCTTCGAGAGGGTGGCAGTGAATGTTTGCCAGACAATCGCGAACGACTTAAAGTTTAAGCCCCCGTCGACTGAAAGCAATTCCTAGGGAAAAGCTTGCTGGGTAACTCCTGGAGGAATGAGCGATCCTTATCCCCGATGGTGACTCCCTTGAATTTTCCATGACATCGTGGAAATGAGCGTTGGGATGTTGCGAACATGAAGCATAGATCTGGGGAGTTCTTCCCTCCGGGGGTGTCAACTATTTTCCTATCAGTACGTGGAACATTAAAATCGAAGAATAATATAATAAAATGATTGGAGATCAAGTAATTTACTTAACTCTACAAATCACGAATTCTTCCACTGTCACAAAATATTAAAATAATATTAAAATGGGCTTTATGTTTCAGGGCACAATAACAGAAGTCTTTAAAATATTAAAGATCACTGTGCCAGAGAGACATATTTAAAGTGCAGAGGGTTAACAATTTAATCACTCAAATTTAATTACAAATGGTTATTCTATCGGAGAAGTGACAATTTAAGAAACTCAAGACAGGCGCGGTTAATATTTGAATTAGTATTACGAGCACCAAAATGGCCATCTGCAATCACAGAGCGTAATCCTCGGAAATGTTAATATCCCGTTACTCCGAGTCCTGTAACCCCCGGAATCGATCAGGTCTCAAAGGGCAGATCTACGAACGGAAACATCGCCCGCGCGAAGCCCTCCATTCTTTTTTTCCTATCGAATCATCCGTTTGGAATTTGAACGTTGCACGTGACCATGAATAATGACCCAGCGACGAGAGGATAAGGAACATTTCAGAAAATTCCAGCACTTTCATTTCGCCGGGGGATGAAGCTCTTATTCCACGGGGGAAGACGATCGGGCGTCTTTCGCGGCTGGGAGGCAAGGGTGGGCAGGGCAGGATATTGAACAGCTGGAGGATCGTAAGAGAATGGAGCGTAGGAACGTTTTGGCACGAGGGAACCTCGACAGAGTGCGTCTTTATCCGTGGTTCATTAGCCTCTCCTGTTTGCTGAGAAAACGTCGCGCTCGAGGGCGAACCTTTGCCTCTTCCTGCTAAAGGGAAACACCCGCTAATACGTCTGTCGAGGCTTTAAAGGGATTACGCGGTCCGCTTAATCGTTTCGGTTCTTGAATTTTATCGCCGCCGGCGGTTAGACTGCTACTTTCTGCTAAGCTTCAAGGAAGTATTACCGGTCCTGGAAGCGTCTCTTTCGCAGCTTACGTAATATGGTGAAAGGCCCAGGGTCCTGTTGGCTCTGAATCACTGTAGGGACCAACCTCAAAGTGTCTAACTAGCAGGCATTTGCAATAACGCAATGGTAGCCCTCATATTCACTTCCCACTTCAGTAGAATAGCTTTATTCGATTGTTTGGTAATAACAATAATAACCGTCACCGTATTATATTACTCGAATACAATCAACATGATTCTCCTCTGGGTTACGATTATCCTATCCATAGCAGATTGGCGCAACAGCGCAACAAGTGTACCTTTAAAAATACAGCCTACCCTAAAGCATCAAACCAAAAGCTCTCATAAACGATTCATCTTAGACCCACCCCATCCAAGGGCCGTCTTCTTCGACAGGAAAACAACAGACTCCCTATCAAGCCCCGCCATATTGCTGGTTGCACGGTGCGCGACGAGCGTGTTCATTTAACCGGTTAACTGGCACGGTCCTTTTCACTATTCGGGCCCAAACTGGTACCATCGAATAATTAAGTGAATCACACAAAATTTGGTATACAGGGGTTTTTTGAGTCGCTGAATCGATTCCGGGGGTAATTTTTTTCATCTGACACCCCCAACCCCTAAAAAAATAGAATTTAGGGGTGAGTTTGTCAATTCTTTACTAAACCTTTTTTTATTTGTGAAGTTTTCTTGTCTATAATTCGACTGCAGCAGTTACTTTTTTCAATGCCACCCCCAACCCCTGAAAAATAAGGGTTTAGGGGTTTAATTTTTTAGTTTTTTTATTTTCTACGAAAAAGTTTCGAATAATTTTATACCTGAATTCTTCATCCATAAATTCCACCGCAAGTGCTTTTTTTTTATCCGCGATCCCAAAAACCCCTATATACAATTTTTCTATATCCCGATAGTATTTCAATATTTGGCGGCCATTTTGGTTCGCCATTTTGAGTCTGCCATATTGAATTTTACAATTCTAATGCCAAATTCAGATTCAGCGACCCCAAAAACCCCTATATACAATTTTTCTATATCCCGATAGTATTTTAATATTTGGCGGCCATTTTGGTTCGCCATTTTGAGTCTGCTATATTGAAATTTAAAATTCCAATGCTAAATTCAGATTCAGCGACCCCAAAAACCCCTATATACAATTTTTCTATATCCCGATAGTATTTTAATATTTGGCGGCCATTTTGGTTCGCCATTTTGAGTCTGCTATATAGAAATTTAAAATTCCAATGCGAAATTCAGATTCAGCGACCCCAAAAACCATTACATACCAAGTTTCATTCAAATCGATTGAAAAACAAAAAAGTTATTCCATTTGATCATATATGCTACATTGCCAGAATTGGCCAGATTTTTGTTTGATCATATATGATACATTGCCAGTTAACCGGTTAAAATCCATAGTTCTCCAGACGCGTGCAGGCTTCGTGGAGCGGAAATTCAATAAAGTCCGACTCCGGACCGAAGGGTGGTCAGCTGGAAGCTTAGGATCGATGGTTTGCATCCTGCAAGCGATCGTCGTCCACGCGTCGCGCACGAAGAAGAGGAGGCCGCCCCTCGAGGTGGTCCTGCGTCGCTTGCGCGTGGTATTTGCTTGAACACCGGTGAACGTGGCCCCGCGTCACGGGATTATGCTCGTTTGTAGCCTGACATGCCACGGAACCAGCTGCTGGCCCGGCCGTCCACCCCATAAAAGGATACCGTCGGATCCAGGCTGCATTCTCTCGTCGCCCCTGCCAGGAATAAAGAAGCTCCGCGGGCTTCAATAAGCGCGCACGCTCCAGAATTCAATCGGCATCGTCCGCCCAATATCTCATATTTCCCGATATTAGCGGCACGAAAGCCCGCGCCCGTGGCCGGGCAACTTGGGGGGCCAATAACGGGGTGTGTACCGATCGATGATTAGAAGAGGGAACAATATGTGGCTTGGATCGCAAATGCTGATAGATTTGGATCGCGGCTGGGGTAGCACCTTGCCCGTTGTAACGCTTCGGGATTAATCAGGCCACCGGATGCGACGAGTCTGCCGAGAGGAATAGGGGTGGTGGAATAGGGTCGCGGGGGTGTGGAGTGGATTTTTGTGGCGGGTAGCAATGTTGACGGAAGGATCTTGTGGATGAAAGAATACTGGAATTCTGTTCGAAACAATTGATATCGTAAGAACTTTTTTGGCGAGGGGTTGTGGAATTAGTGAAAGGTAGGATTCGAAGGAGAAAAGAAATGGCAGTTGGGTTTATCCCCGGGCCCGCTAGTGGACTCGTCGGTAAGGGTTACCCAGCAGGCCCTGCCTTAGACCCTGAAATGTTAGGAGATAGAACGAGACGGATATGTATATGAAGGAGTGGATCAGAGATGGGCAAAAAATTATTTGAAATAAAAATTTCGTACACAGATTTTTATTTCAAATAATTTTTTGCCCATCTCTGGAGTGGATGAGAGACCGGAACGGTCGAGAGGCCCTCTGGTGGCGGAGGCAGAGGTATCGCTACACTTTCAGCGTGATACATATAAGTGATGGCACGGATGGTGGTTCGGAGTCCATCGAGGGAAATTGGATTATTCCCCTCAGCTTTCATCAGTGTGGAGAAATGAATTGATCAACGATGAAGCAATAACGGGGACGCATTATTCACGCCCGAAATAGACGGCTGAAGGAAGGAGAGGCGATTAATCCCGGACTAGTGATGTCCCAGGCAAAGAATCGGTTCATCGAAGGGAAGAACTCGTTCGGCGCGATTAATACGGGGTCGAAATCAAAAGGAGCTTTTCCATCTGTCTGGCCAGGTCCTCCGGTAATGTGGAAAAGATCGACGATTGAGAGGAAGAGGGGCGATGGTTGATGCGACTGCTCCGAAGGATGAGGGATTGTCGGAGGCCAGGCGCGTGGGCGATGGGAGGAATTCGGAATGGCGCAAACATTGGCCTAAAGGCGCCGTCTGAATATGAAATCACGATGAACAAACTTTAATATCCAAATGTAGATCACGGACGACGGTATTGGCGATCCACGAGGAAACGATAAGAAGCTAATCGGAATACCTTGGTCCAACGATACGCGCACATTCTTTGTCATTCGTTCGATTTTCGTTATATGAGAATTTTAGGTAATCCGAGGCTCAGAGTCTAAAATCGGATGTCATAATTTTGATTCGGAATTGCAAATTCTACTTCGTAGCAAATGAGTTTAGAGGATTTTCGAGTGTGTAGAAAGTTTTCTATCAGTGGATAACGGCTTAGTGTTGTAAAAATGGTGGATTTCTTTCGATGAATGCGAAAGCGTGGAATTGGAGAAGTATTCGAGCACAGGTGCCCCATTGGATCGTTCGACATTAACGATATTAGATGCTGGACGTAACGTGAATTATGGAGGAAGATTTATCCTTTTCCTCCCCCCGTCGAACAACAACTATGACAGTCTCAAATATCCAGGTTGCAATTCATGCTGCAGCTTACAGTCGTCAATTGTTCAAACTGCACCGTCGATATCAGCATGAATTTATGATAATTCACGCTCTATAAATGGACTGTAAATTAGTTCCCCTATATTCACGTTTCAATATTACAATACAATCTCGTGCATCTATTCTATTATTCAAATTCGATTTTTTGCTGTCGGACCATGTATAGTAGGCTAGGCACAAGATTAACTATCATTCCTTCTCGACAAATAATTTCACGATTCTCCAATTACTGTAAATTCGAATACATTTCGAAGATAGTCTCGATCTCATTAAGTACCGATATACCAAGCCTACCAAAACCCTTCACTTCAAGAGAGCTTTCTACTTCGGAGGCTGAAAAATCAAGGATACATTTGAGGCATTGAGAACAAACACAGTCTAACTCTTTAATTTGGAATACATTATTGCTACTAACTCAATTTCGCAAAAAATGTGGGTCAGTCCGTTCTTGCTCTCAACGCCTCACTTAAGGCAGGATACCACCTTTGACTGCGATTTTGGAGGCGTTTTTCATGAATTTTTTTTGCATACAAAGAATGCGCAGAAACAAAATCGGTTTCAGTCATTCATTAATGTAACTTTAATCTGTAATTACACATTTTTTGAAACTGAAAAAGTGAAAAATAATCTCTTGTAGGTGGCGCCAAAATACACTCCTTTGGAGGAACATCGTTAGACGGCGTGTCAAATTCCGCTTTGTACGTGGCTCTTAGAAAAAAAAACCAAAGAATGTTCCTATTGGCAACAATATTTTTTAATGCGGTACGTAGGGATTTTACGAAATTTCGATTTTTAAGAAAATGGCGGCCATTTGAACAAAAAGGTCAATTTTTTTAGGGTAAAAAAAAGTTTAAAGAAGTTTATAAAATTGCGCGCCAAAAGAAAAATAACAACGCTACAGCAAAAGTCCTACGTACATCGTTAGATTACACCACGGGGAAGAATTGTGCAAAGTTTCAAGTCGATCGGATGAAAATTATAGGAGTAATCTGACACGCCGATTTGGAAAACATCGTTTCGAGAAAAACGCGTTTAAAGTTTTATATAGATTTATATATCTGTTCCAATCCGGTTTTTACACAAGAAAAAGGTTCCGGTCACCTTTCTAATGAATGAATTTCGATTCTATACACTTGAAAGAGTACTTTGAGAACAAAAAAAATTTTCAATTTTTTTTAAGCGCGAAGGTGGTATCTTGCCTTAATGAATTCGAACAGAGGAAACCTCAGCAACGCCTTCGCCAGTCAACACATTCAGCCCCACAATAGAATATAAAATTCTGAAGAAGACCCTACAAAACTTTCATAGCCACCAGAAATCAATCAAACGGAACTGCGATATCTTACGACAACAAAAATTGGAGTATTCCCTAAATTCTCCACCTTATCTCCTCCCATTTCACTCCCACGTCGAATCGAGGAATGTGTTCCCTCTGAAGAAAGCTTGACCCACGATAGATAAGGTGGTCTGGCAGTGGCGGAGGGCCCAGTTAAAAATTGAGCGCGCCCGCGGCGGCGCGTCATCTTGTCGAGTGGACACTTGGAACGGAAGCGAGGAAAATGGCCGTCACGGGGGCTGAATTATTCAAAGCGGGCCAGTGGCACAGGCAGTCGTGTCGCCCCGCCATTTGTATCGGCGATCGCTGAATATTTAGCGATGAATTTATCTGGAATCATGATGTCGCGTTTCGGCCGGCGTGTCACGTTCGCGTGGTCGCGCGATCGGCCCCCGATCGTGATCGAAGCGCGACATCCCCGTAACGAATTCCCCTGGCGGCGTGGTCCGCAGTCCACCAGCGCGACCACGAGAATACAAAGTCCTGTTTGTTGCAGTTTCGACAGAGCAAACGGACTTCCGTGGATCGACGCATTAATCCTTTGTCACGGATGCTTGGGACGCTTCGGACCGGTCAGCTAGCACACCTGGAATGTTGTAACTTTGTTAGACGTTGCCTCATAGTTACTCAGAGAGAATGTCGCCGGGGGTGTTGAGTTCCTTAATCCGTAAGCATTTTACTCCCGAGGACTCGCACACGTGACGTGCGTGGCGTGCGGGGATCCCAAAGTCGTATGTGTTATGCACTGTGTTTGGACGCCCATGGGCGTTCTCCGCGCAGAGCGAACGAAAGATGTGGGTTTCGAAGGCCGATAGGGACTTTCGGCGCGAGGAATTTAAGGAGTGTCCGAAGGAAGCGGTAGAGGGTTGACAGAGTGGATTTAAAAATTATGATTCAGACAGACTCAGAAAAATCTAAGGAAATCTCGCTGTTGAGATGCCAAAAATTAGTGGCAGGCTTAAAACAAACTACCGCCGTAGATGCTGAATCACGCGTGTACGAGCCCGGAATATAGTAGAAACGCAGAAGCTGCGGGCAGTCGCGCCTCGTGTGTCATTGCATCATTAATTAATCGTATTCATTGGGCAGCATGCCGCTGGGGATTGGGGGTGTGGTGTCGAAACCGAAGTCCATGTGTTCGACCACGTTAAGCTGGGACAGCTGCCACCCGCAACCATTGAATTGTGTTGGGATATTTGGAAAATTAATTTCAACGCTAACAATGGGGCGAAAAAACAACTAGCTCTAAAACCAGCGTGTCGCATATTCTCATAAAAAATCCATCAGTAACGTTGAAGTAAAAAATTAGTGTACCAGGCATGTAGTTGGCATCCACCTAACCCAGATTTAATTCAACTTGAATCTCGTTTTCAATTACTACACCGACAATATCACAAAGATCATTGACAGGCGATTAGAGATCGCAAGTATTTGCAAGCACGTTTATTAATTAACGAACTGTTGAAAATGTCGTCTGTAGATGACGACCAGATCTCCGTTAATGATCACGCCATTATCTTGCTGGTCCTTGCTGAACCTCCCCCGCCTCTGGGTCAGAACCTGAAAAAAATCTTTTAGCCCTCATGGGGAGCTTTAGAGAATTCACTGGAACGAGAGACAGGTCTTCCTCTTTCCACAACTTCCCCTTTGTCCTCGTTGAATACTAGGTTTCTGATTTCTTCGCCCTCTTTTGTCTCGTGTTTTGCCGCTGAATCGCCAAATACTCAGTCTCCAATGACCCTCCCTCGCCTCTCTCGCTGTTGTATCAAATTCACGCGCCCCCTAGATATCCCTCGACTCCTTTGTTACAATTCTTATCTGCTAACATCCAAAATAACTTGCGTAAGCCGATCACGGGAAAAGTCGGGGTTTCAAGAATTTGAATATCCGAATTCCTGCAATTCGCTGAACACGAATCGGAGGATCCAACAATGAGAACCGCAGCTCTGCATAACGAGTGATGCGCATTGGCAATGGGGATACCGCCGCCGCGGGCTTGTAGTGGCTTGTGTACTTCGCCGAAGCAGCGCTTTAATCAGAACGCATTCTTTGATCGTGCCTAGGGGCTGTTGTACGCTTCAAGCGCCCTCGAAGATGATTTCTCTGCGCGAAAAATGGAGAGGAGAGATCGGGGTGTGCGTCCGTCTTCCCTTTGTGCCCCGACTAACGAGCGAAAATTCATGTGAACTCGCGTCCGCAACCGGCTCTCGCTCCCTCCGGGAAAGATTCTCTGGCAGAATAAAAGCAGAACGCAGAGTGTCACTCGACGAGAGGGTGGGAAAGCTAAACCTGGAATAACGCAGGGAAACGCTGTAACGCTCTAAAAAGCGAGCAGTAACTAACTTTTTGCAGCTCTCAGACACCTCGCCGTTGGCAGAAAAATTAAAAGGAAACCTGGAATTAACAGGCGAGTGGGAAAGGGAAGGTTCACTGTATCTGGAACAATTGTACATCCTTTGTCAAGTTTTCGTCACCCAACGATATTTTCCGTGTGCGGGGGATTTATTTAAAAATGCTGCAGCTTACGAATCGTAGCTACATCTCCACGATTAGATTTAATCCTGTCATTAATTCTATCAGAGACTTTTTCTAAATCCGAATATAAGTACATGCAAATTATTATCTAAAGCACAGCAAACAACACATAAATAATATAACATAACTAGAGAAAATTCTTCCCCATTTAAATGAAGACCAAAAGAGTCTCGAATGTTCGGTACCTAATGCTAGTGATCTGTATCAATAATATCGCATCCCATATCCTCTGGTTGCACAAAATCGTATTAAAACTATTCAGCGAACACAATTCCCACCCCTCCACTTGGAAGAAATCTCCGAGCAGTAATCAGCCCAGTAAAATCGTAAAAATTGAATACATAAAATGCCCCTTCCAACTGCTGGAAACTCGAACGACCAATGTTTGACAGCACTCGTGAAACGATTCGATCAGAGCCCTGGAACCGACACCACGAATTATTGAGCAGCTCGGGCGTCGCGTTTGACGACTGTTTTGTTGACGACTGATTATAAACGAGCTCCCGTTTCGAGGGGCTTTATCGGCCACAGTTACATCCGGGACTCCGAGATGTTAAGACTCGGGCGCGAGGAAGGGTTGGAGAGCACGCGCGGGGAGGGTGGTCGGTCGGTTGTAACCAGTAACTTTCGCGAAGTGCCTTTCAGCGATTAAGAGGAAACTTTCGCGATTTACAGTGGATTTCGCAAGGCGGCCGCAGACCTCGACGATCCAATCGAAGATTTACGACTGAAATCGCCATTTGAACTTTATATCTTCCCTCGAACAACTTCGAAATTGGAGGGGCTTATACAAGTATCGGGGCGAGGGAATCGTTATCGGTGCTAGTTTTCTCGACGTTTAAATCTCGTCCCTCGATATACGACCTTCCCCGACTCGACGATTATTGAATCACTTTAGTGTTGTAACTCTTCGATGGCAACCTACGGTCATCTGAATATCACTTATTCAGGATAGCATTCCGATGTTTTGCCAGTCTTCTCGAATTCCTTGAGTGTCTTTATATTTTAATTATGATATACCTGGGCCATTTGAAAACTTCGCTTTAACGACCGTAACGAAGTATTTCTCAGGCCAGAACGCGAACTTTTACCAGACCAGGATCGTGGCATTGCGACAGCTATGGACCGAGTGTAGAGATTTGAAAAGAAATTGTTAATGCACTCCTACTCTGTTAGGCCGCGAAGTTTTTATTTGTATTTTATTTTTACTTCGGTATACGGATGACTGCCTATATGTATATATAAAGGTTCACAAATTACTTTAAGGAAATGAATGAGAAGTTATTTAGACTCTGCGTTGGTGGTCATGACACGTCGCACTTGCACTTTGAAGGAAGCAAGTGAAATTCCAAACAAAGTCAATAACACATTTCAGATCGTTACATCGTTGATACTTTGAACGCAAGTGTTCTTACTCACTGTCAAATTATGTGTAGTCGCAGAAGATTATTGGGATTATGGTATGCGGTAGATTGTGGTAATTAATATTGTAATAGTATAGGGAGTTTAAAAGGTGGATTATAATGGAAATAAATTTAATGAGGAGGAACTGTATCCCTGTCCAAATGTCCAGTTACATAGAATAAAGGGGGATAGCTGAAAGCTTTCTGGTAGCTCGGGATGTCCAGCAATAAATATCCAAAAATGGCCCGCCTTAATTCCCACATGCTCTCGCGAGGCTGATCGTTTCGTTTCACCGCGACTGCCCCCTAAGGGTTGCCCCGTTTCTAGGAGAAATTAGGGCAGAGCTGTTTCACTGCGCTCAGAAGGCTGACTCTTCTATCTCCAATGCCTTGTGCTTCCTACAAATGCTCAAATACAATACTATTATCAAGGTAGTTTCTGAAACAACAGAAACAGGAGTACATACAAGATACATACATATATAAATAATAACATACATACATATATAATAATATGCAGTGACAGCTCACATTCGAACCTGAGCGTGTATGTAAATTTAAATGGCGATTTATGTCGCGTAGAATCGCACGTGACGCAACGTGAAAAAAAAAAACGGAGGCACAAATGAAATATTTAGCAGCGTTTTCCACTTTACACTCGTGGCACCGCGAGCTGCAATTATGCGGACACGAAATTTTAATGTCTCGTTACAACGCGAAATGCTCGCCCGAAGTGAATGAATTTGACACAGGGCGCAGCGATTAAATTGCATATAACGGTATGCAGTGTGTTAATAAATATTGCTGACGTTTCGACAGTATCTGTCGCGATTGCTGAAAAATATCAGGGGAAATTGATAATTAGTTTCCACGCTTTTATTTAATTGCATCGCGCATTTTGGAATTACTTTCTCTAATTCTTTTGGCGCCAATATGCAATATCTTCTCTATAAAAGGTCGTCTGATCTATCAGGCGAATTACTACTTGCTTCTGGTTGACTTCAAGGTGTTGTAACTTTGTGTAGATATATCGTGGGGTTTATTGTTAGACTTTCTTTATTTCTTGCGTCACTTGTTTAGGGCAACAATGAAAGGTGTACATTTTTCAAAGGGGACGTCTGTGACTTTCTTGTGAATATTTAAATAAGAATGAATAATGAAACCGATGTTTAGTATTAGTGTTTTATAATGAAAGAGCAAAGAGGATTTCAATTACGAAGTTTTCTAAGCTCCCAGACTAACTTAAGAAAGTGTAAGAGCGGAATTTCGTAAATCATTTCTGTAATTAACTATTTCTGATTGCTGGCGCCATCTGTAGCTCTTGGAGCAAGCAGGAGGAAGTGTCTTCCTTCTGGCTGTAAAAGCAGCGATCTGCAAGGTTCAATAAATTAATAAATAAATTAATGATTTGCATAGAATATTATCAAAATACGTTAGTATGTGAATTGAATTTTACTATGGAAAATTAACGATTGTCGTAAGATTACTGCCACAATATAATGATAGTCAAAACAAAGTTTAAAAATCGTTCTTTTATATTAGTATACATGTAATTCTAGTATTAAAATTCACTTATTACATTACTTGCAAATTACTAAACAGAAAAAGCTCCATGATACGTATGTAAAAACATCTGGAGAAAAATCTCCGACTCTCCTATATCATCAGCTCGTTTATTTCCTCAAATATGAGAGTTTCAGATTTCGGAAAATTTGGTCCAACGCGTACATTTCTTGTATATTTTATTACCCATGCTTGATACAATTTCTCTTGATACTCCAGAGACCTGTAACTCCTCGAAACTTACGTCTCGCACATTTCTTGTTCCTCTTGAGGAGGTTAAATAATATTTCCTGCTCACTGCAATTTCTTCTTCTGCCATTTAACCCCTCACCAGGCTTGACCTCCATTGTAACTTTTTCGAGGAAGAATTATAAATCACAGCAACACATTTTCACCAATCTAAATAAGTCTTCAATGATTATAAAGCAGTGTTTAGATTGAATCGTTCGTCACAAAAGAAGCAAACAAATTTCTTCTACAAGAACACTGGAAAGACAGGACTCTAATAATGCTATTCCTGAGTCCGTAAATTCAAAAAATTAAGAGTTCTTCAAAATGAAGTAGTAATAATAAATTTACTCCCAAGCAAACAAAGTGGATAAAATCTATACTACTTTAACCAATGCCAACTAATTAGAAACCACTTGCAATTTCGTTCTAAGCCTTCCGTGGCAAATGCCACCCCTTTCCGCCACCCTAACAAGCCCGTTCTTTCTCAGCCACCCTTCGCCTGAATCATCGTCGCAGGCATTCTATCTGCCAGTTGCCTCGAAAACGGGACTCGAAACACCAGGAACGAGTTTATCAAAGGACACGGACGAATGCTTATCGCGTTATTCAAATGCCGCGCTCACGCTGGGGCGCGTGTATCAAATATCTTGCACGGCCTCCGTATTTCTCCTTGCACTCGTTCGCAACCCTTCTTTGGCGCGGAAACTTTACCGCCCCAACCCCTCCCCATCAGCCTCGATAAAAGACTTGGTCGTCGACTCAACCCCCTCGTCGAGTCGAAGTTCCCGCCGTATCCCCGGGACACTTGCTATATTTCCGCGGATACTCGCTGTATTTTCTGGGTCGCTGTTCGTATTCCATCCCCCCGTTTGCTCGCCCCCGTAAATTGCCAGCGGTACGCGAGATACCGTATCCACGGGGTGGTCTTATCTCCAACCACCCCCTCTGCGACTGCAAACTTTTTTCCCTTATGTAGAGGCGGAATTTTTCGTGGCAAGCCTACCATCAGATTATTGAGTATCTGCTGGCACGTGAAAGGACGTTGGTCATCAGGGGTTGCAGAGATACAGGGGAAACGGGGGGTGTGGAGTTTGGGTGGTATTTAAATAGGGTTGGGCATTAATTAATTTTGTTGGACAGTGCAATTAGTAGTAATAATTACACCAGAAATCATCTTATAAATATCACAGAATTTTTTTTAAAAATGACCACTGAGTCTCTGCAGAGTCCCCGAAACCCTTCACAACAAAAATGGCCACCACCTTTTGAAATCTTAAATACTTCGCTACATCCATCATTGCAGGTGACTGAAACAACGGTCACATGGGACGGCGACGAGAAACTTTGGATACACGTTGGAATATTTATGAAACGATGGTTATAAATCGTTCCGAGCGACGTCGTCCGCGATGGGTCGTCGACAACGCGCTGCCGGGCCCTCGAGGCGGGAATTATGAAACTTCGGGCCCCAGATTTTACATTTTAAGCGCGAGCCTCGCCGAATGTTTCGCCGCCCTGCCAACACTCGCCTCGAGGCTAGTTGCATGGCGAAAAGGGCCGGCGAATAAAGTTTAATTAAACCGGCTAACGAAGTCGCTCGTGCCTAAAGACGACGGAAGTCGCGACGCCTGGCGTTGCTCTAACAATAAGCCTGGGCGATGCTCGAGGCGGCGACTTCGACTCCTCGCGAACCATGAAATCGAATAACTGGCCACGATTCAGAGAGTTCCTCCAGCTACGTCTAATTTCATATACCGAAGCGATCTCCGGCTTCCTCCGTCGTTAGATCGGGTTTACCATCGAATCGAACGCTGTTATCGTGTTTCAGATCACAGTTGATAGCCATCTTTTTACAGAACAGCTTAGGTGGCTTTAAAACTTGCAACTTTTAGGGATCAGGTTGTGTAACGGGAAACTAATCCAATTGATCCATGGAGATTGCTTTGATGAGGAGGATTAGTAATTGGGCTAAAGTTGGTAGCTAGATTCTTTTATAGAACAACTCGAGTGTCCTCCAACTTACAAGTTCCCTTCCCAACACGTACAATGAATGGATTAACATTCAGTTTATTAAGGGGCAGGACTCTTTAGGATACTAAGTGACTGAAAAGAAAAACTCAAAGCAGACACACATGTGTTCACCAAAAAAATACTATTAAATGTTAAGCAGTCTTGGGTAATACTCTGTAGACTACACCTCTGAATACACACATCGCAAACTTTCTAATAGCGATATAATAACAAACTTTTTAGCGTGCACCTTGTTTCTTGCGGTGATTTCGCGAGACAACAAAGCCGCATGGTTTTTTTGCTTTCCCCGCAAGGAATCTGGCCATAAAGTCCACGCCCTGATTTCCGTCCGCGCGCTCGGATTTTCCCAGCCGTGTACACGGTTTTTACAGCCGGCTCTCGTCGATGAATCGTAATTTTTCCCCCTTTCTTCCGCGGTCGGGCGTTGTTCGCCAGCACGCGGCATATCGTATCGCGCCGCTGTTTTATATCCCCGCGTTTGCATTTCACGCTGAGCGAAGCGTGTCGATCCAATCTCCAGTTGCTCGAACAAGTGCCAGAACAAGCAATACGCGGCTACGCTGCGTCCGTTTGTTACGATTCCCCGCGCTGTGCCAGACGCGTTTTCCCCGACGCCACTCGACACGCACGGCGAAACGGAAAACGGAACCGTCTTCTGCACATTCGAGAGCCCCCTCTCGTTTCCACGTTAGAGGGAGCCGTTTGGATCAGCCGCGGGTTTCCTCGTCCGGCAGTGGATGAGGATTACTGAATTAAGGGGTCAGGATGGGCTTGTGAACAAGATTCATGACCAAGATTCGAAGGGTTATGAAGGCTCGTGCGGAGATGAATTGGTCACCGATTAGAAATGAGAAGTGGAACTGGGGAAAGCGAAAGGGTGCAAGGGGGTGTGAAGAATTTTTCCTGCAGAAGCTAGAGTAATGTTTAAGAAGCGTGGGTGAGAAGAGGGTAGGTTAAGTGAATTAGACAGTCAAGTCGGTCGAGGATCAGGTATTTCTTTGCGAATTAATTACAAGCAGATGAATACAAATTATGACTATAACAATAAGTGGTTTCGGCGCACTGGTTCGGTCAGTTAAACAATCTAGAAGCTAATTTGCAATTTTAATAATTATAAATTTCCGACGTTTCGGTCTGCGATTTAGACCTTTTTCAAGGAAAGATATTTAAAAATTATACTGCGTTCGCTTTAGAGTCACACGTTTGATACGACGTGTAACACACGAGTCGGTTGTAGCATGACTGAGGTAAACATAACTTGGAGGACTATTTAAAGGTGAAACAAAACTGTGGCTAGAAACGGAGTCAAAAGAAAGACCATTAAATATTAAGAACGAATTTAACAATTATTGACAGAACGGACATTTTCAACCTCACAACTACTGTCAAAATACCACTAATTGATGTTCATGTGGTAAAGGCCAAACGCATTAGGATATATGACCAATTGATTACATAATATAATTTTATTATGTATAGATGAACTGGTTATACTGGTCACAATTGAAGTGAAGACTCTATTGGAGGAATTACATCATAAAGCCTTATTGCTTTAATAAAGTTGCGTAGTACTCTTGTATTTTAGGTGTTTCATACCTAAGGTTTACGCTTGGTTGTTTAATCATATGCAACGTCTCCAACAAAATTCTGCGACTCCAATTGGCCTCTCTATCAATAATTTTAACATTATCGAAGTCAAATCTGTGATCAAATTCCAATGCGTGTTTCGTTAAGGCAGTATGTTGTGGGGGTGATAGGAAAATTATGACTAGTACTTTCGGGTAATCTTTATTCGGAGGTCCGCTACGAAATGGTTCTAGGAGAAACATATTCCAAGGAAACCGTCGTACCTTTATTTTTAAGTTTAATATCAGGGCGAAATCAAATACATACACTTTTTCTATAACACTGTCGAATCAACCTCGTGTGGCGCCATTTGTAAAATAGATATGTAGACAAAAAAAATATTCTATCACTCTACATGATAGTAATAAACATTGTGTAAAAGGGAAGGTCTGTGCTTGCATTCATCTGCTTGTAATTAATTCGCAAAAAAATACTTGCTCCTCGAGCCATTTGACTACCTAGTTAACGTAGGGTTCAGTGAATAAAGTTTAGACTGTGAAGAATATTTGCCCGAATGGAAAGTAGATTTGGGGTGATCACTCTTAATTACAGCTCTGAGTGTAGTAAATTACAAAAGAGATGAAAATTCATGGAAATATTGAGATTTCTGTAGGCACGAAGGTGATTCGAGTTTCAGAAGCACTTGAAAAATAATGATGCAGATAATTCAGCATAAAGAACAAGTATGTATCTACTCTAAAAATTGAGAGGCTCGGTGGGAAACATACCAGCGTTCGCGACCTAACTGGATCGAGAATTTGATAATGCTCGGCGCCATTTCCGCACGCGCTCTCCGTTCTCCAAGCGTTGCCTTTCAACGTAACAGGACAGATGACAGGGCAATAAGGTGAATGTCCCAATTTCTGCTCATTTAAGAGATTACTCGTCATAAAGAGGGTGTAAAAAATTTGTTTGTGATCAATAGTTGCAGTGTAATTGATTAATTCTTTAATCATAAATCACCCAATTCGAAAACTATTTAAGAAATATGTTTCAAGATGTTTAACTATTAGTAATTTGTAATTAAATACAATGCAATAAATGTCCGTATTTCTGCTCACGAAAAATAGCGATGTACGTATTTCTACTCACCATTTGTACCAATTTCTGCTCACATAATATGTTGCCTTTTCAGGTTAAAATAAGTTACATCTTCTATGGAGAGGTTTTATAACACAACAGTAAAGCATAAAATAATGATAGACAAAAAGTAAAATGCCTTCGAATAGAAATAGAGGTTACAGCATACATTGAATTGTGCGGTTATGTTACTAAAATTTTGGTGAGTAGTAGAAATGCGGACATGACGGTGATTCACTTGACCCTAAACCTACTCACCTGTTTTCTACTTAAAAAATTTAAAAATAGTAAAAAAATCTAAATCCAGAGAACAATACGGTATTTGTTTTTGTTATTAAATAAGAACTTTTACTGCAAAAACTATTTTCTGCCCAATTATCGAATACCAATAGTGATCCTGGTCCTTAGCACAACCAACTAGAACACGATCGAAAAATCATGAGTCTCACGTTTTAAAAGTTTTTCGTTGCTTATGCTGCACTTTGATTAGCCCCAACCTCGTGCAACACTCGTGTAAATGTTCAAATAATTTGGAATTATTTTGTTGCAACTATAGTACAAGCGTAACGCTTATAATAATAAGAAAAATACGAAATGAGCAGAAATAGGGACATTTACCTTAATGGAGTTTTGCGAGACGAGGCGAGGTGGCACGGCGGCGGTCGCGATTGGCGGTAATTTTTCGCCATCGGAGCCCTGTGGAAGACGATTCGGGAGGGTGGGAGCGGGCGAAGGGCGAAGGAGGAGCTGAGGGACGGAGCCCGTTAGTCGCGCGGATTTCAACGGTACGACCGCGCGAAATTGATCCTGAAATTGGTCGTTAAGACAATCCTCTGGCCGCATCGCGAAAATTGTGCGGCTCGATGATAAGAGGACGTTATCGCCGGTGACGAGCGTGACAAGCTGGACACGCGTCCGCGGAGATTGAATGCAAATGGGGAAGAAATTGGGAACCGGATTCGGGGGGTATTGAAATCTGTCGGAACTCGACGCGGAATTTTCATTCTCCTTCACTTTTCACCTATCCGCTCGCTAGTGAAGCTTCACTTCCATCGAACCTCGACCAAAAAACAGATCTAAATGAAAATTCCGCTCCAACCGATCCGTGCCCTCCCAGCGGGAACTCTATCCGTTCTCTTCTAGTATTTTAGAGAAGGATACGTTCCAAAAGCTTCGGCAATGGAATACAGTATTTAAAAAAGAATTCGCGATCGACCCAACGGGAACACCTGCGTGGAGTACCTACCTACTAAAGGTACCGCTTCCACAGTAGGCGTCCGTTAAAACGGTCGAAATCGTTGCCCGCGGCGAAACAGCAGCCGAACCGGCGAGCAGGTTGCGCGATGGTGGCCAGCTGAGCGTGTTCTTCCGGTTTCACGTGCCGCCAGGACACGCGACAAAACTCCTCAGTGACGATCCCGTCCTCAGCCATGAATAATGCCCTGCATCCGGCGACTGTTCGAGACGGTTCGCGTACGCGTCCCAAGACGCGGTTCAGGCATCTCGGTGAAGTGCTTTCGAAACGGTGTTACAACGAAGTTGAGAAATTTTCGCGGTAGATGCACGGAACGGGAGTGACGTATCGTTGTGACGATTTTGGTTATTGCGGGCGGATGGTTGTGAAAAAGGAGCGTGGAATTTGAGTGATCGAAGTGGCTGGATTGTGGAATTGTGCAGCGAAGGGAATATTTATAAACAAGTAATGTTTTCAGTAAGGAATGATTCAATTAAGGAAGGAATATTTTAAAAAGGGGGTAATTCGAGTGAGGAAGGGATATTTTAAATAAATGTTGAGTACTATGCGGTATTAGCATTAACAAAATGGATCAAACTGTTCGTGATTTTGAAGAGGAATCTGTGTGAAATTTTGGGGACGTTTGATATCGCGGGAATGATATTTGCAGTGTGAATCTACTTTGATTTTTGGTGTTTGATAGGGTGGAGAGAGGAAGTGGTACAGCATGTGTCGCTTTTGCATTATTTTTTCAACTGATTCGGTTATTTGAGATATATTTGGTGATTGCGGAAACTGGGCTATGACCGTGTTTATCATTTTCAAACGAAAGTAGACCGGTACAGTTAGAAGGTGCAGTTGCATCTCTTTTTTATATAGACCGTATAATTCTTTCACATAAATCTGAAATGTGATTATACACTATTGACTGAATTATACAGTACTTGTATTTGGGACCAGGAAATTGTTCGTCATAAAGGCTAACGAACGCAACTCGAATTTTCTTCGTTATAATAATGTTTAATTACTAATTACCACAAACAAATTGAATCGCGTATTTATATACACGTCAACATTGTAGATGTTCATCCAAGTTAATGTTTATTCTGCATGGTCGCGTGAACTCGTATTATGCATAACCTGTTTGCTGGAAAAATACCGGTGTGTGAATAATAAATAACGCTTTGAATGGTGAAACCATTTCCGAATGCGTTGGCAAAGTATCCTAGGGACGGGAAGCATCATCCACGTATTAGGAATGAATAAATAGCGCGTCTGCACTGTCACCCGTGCATGAAAAATGATCTGATGGATCGACGACAGTCATGAATAATGTCTTGCACCCAAAGAGTACTCAGGAACACGTCCCGTAAACGAAAACGTATGTTGCATTTTACCACCGGGAGATTCGAAATCACATTTTCTTTATTACACAAAACTGTTTCGCCCATTTATAATTAACGTACCTATACTTAATCTAGTAGGAAAAGGAATACTTGAGAAAATTATTTTCACCCTGTACAAGTAATATTTCAATCGAATACATTTTCTCCCAAAATTTTAACTATCACACTGTCCTGTCGAAAATTCTGGTCCCTCTTATCACACCTCGACATCCTCTTCATCACCAATTCGCAATTAACATACAGGTGATCTATTAAAAAAAGAAACACTCCAGAAAATTATTTCTACTTTCCACTCTACACATTTCAATCGCGTACATTTTACATAGGGTAAATCCGGGAGACGCGGTCGGGCCGGAGAGTTGGTCGTGTCGCTATATTTCAGAGTCTATACGTAAAAATGCATTAAAGTGCAGACCAATTACTTCTCTAGAAGCCAAATAGTTGAATGAATAGCGTTATTTCGCTTCCTTCTGTGTTTATCTGGATTTATAGGGTATAAAACATAAATTGATGTTACATTTAACCTCTTTTGTCAAACAGCGGTTGTACAGAATCGAATTTAAAATATACTTCTAAGTTTATTTTCCTTTAATGTTTGGAATAATAAGATAGTAGAGATATTGAGGGACAATGCAGCCAAAGTATTTGGCCATATTAACTCTTCCTCTCAAAGCTAACGAGAAGACCATGTCTCGTTGCAGAAAGGTGAGATGGTCGAGTTATGATTTTTTTTATTATTTTTGTTTATTTTTTATTTTTTATTTTTATTTTATTATTATTTTTGTTTATTTAGTTTATTTATTCACTTTTGTATTCATTTGCCTTGTTAATCGCCAGTAGGTAATTCACTTTTTCTTTGATGTGTTCTTTACTTGTTTAGCGTAAACAAATTAAATATCAATGAATCCGTAGTTGTATTCACTCATAAATAATTTTGCTTTATCCTTTGTTAATTTTCCATGAATAATTATGTGAGTGGTCTCTGTCAACGACGAAAACCATTTCTCCCGGCACCTCGGGAGAGGTGGTCAGATGTCATGACTTCAGTTTTCAACCCGATTTACAGTAAATATTGTCTTAATGCAAATATCGACCAGTTTTTCTGAATCGGCATAAAATTCTGAACATGTTAGGTTTGTTCTGATAAAATAAGTAATATCTATATTAGTTTTAATAGCCATTTTATATTAGGTCGACCGCGTCTCCCGGATTTACCCTATCAATTCATCGCTACCACACCCCCCTGTACCTAACACCACAATCACAAAATATATCTACAAACTCCAATCAAAATTTCATCCAAAACAGTCATCCCGATCCCACGCACCTTCCCCGAGCAATCTAAGCCACCACCAATTACCCCGACTCGCAGAAATGTAGCGAAACACCCCCGGAATTAAAAGATCCTCTACAAAGATCCTTCAACTCGAAGATCATCCCCCGAAGGCCGGCGACTCCACCCAACTCAACATCCGACTCTCCGTTAGCCGACCATTTTGCATCTTATCCGATGCTCGAAGCGTTCCGCGTTTCGAGAAGCGAGCTACGAGAGTACGTTCGCCTATGTAAATAACCGAGGACGATAACGATCTTTACAGCGCGCCGTCTGCGAAATTAGGGAGCTTGGAGGTCGGTGCAAGAAAGTGATTAAGGGAAACAGCCTCCTCTGCCACCCCTTCCCCTCCACCCCCCGCCCCGCCCTCCGCTGGTAATTACAGTTATCTCCGTTTCGGCTACGTATTACGGTTATTGTTGCCATTACTAATCAAATTAATTGCGGCCGGCGCGCCGTTCCCCGCGCGAAAATTATGCAACGACAAAGCGCGTTCGACCAGGGGATCTCTTCGCACGAGCGAAGAAACGAGAAGTAACGGGGCACCGCCGCACTCACCGTCGTCGCTTCTCTGCTGTAATAGATCGTTGCCATGCATGACGGCTGGGCAATTAGCGGGCGCTAATTAAGAATACTTTAACGCGTCTGCGAAGATGCCCACGTCGGGTGGCTGGGCTCGTTAAAAAGTATAACCGGTGTTGCATCTGGCGAGGGTGTGAGCCCGAGCGGGCTTTAAAGGGTCGGCGATGCTTTCAGGATGGGGGAAGAGGCTTTGGAAGCAATGGAATCCGTAGAACGTCTTTGGCTGTCGGCCATCCGATAGAAATGCTGCGGGAGTGGATGTCACACCTCGGGACCGAGGGACTTTTCGTGGGGAGATATTCTTGCGGCTGCTGATTGGTGTTTTAGATGCGTAGAAATAGAGGTTTCGTTTCTAGTTTTTTGTATGCTCTTTTAGCTTGAAGTGTCGGGGATTTTTTTTACGTGTTGCATTAGTTGTGTTTGATCTTCCAGTGGTTTTGTGGTATTACGGTTGCAGCTAGTGAAGTTTCATAGAAAATTTCTCTACCCAAAATGCAACTATTGCCAGGCGTGTTTTTTTTTTCGTGGTACCATTTTTACTCTGCAAATAGGGTATGTGTCCCAATTACGGAGGGTTTAAGCCAGTTTGCGCAATCATATATTAATCAAACAATACTGCTACATGAATTTCATATTCTGAAAATTAATATCTGTTGGCGAACAATTCTTCTTTATGAAGGACTTCTTTTTAAGTAAAAAAAAATAAATCTTTGTAATGTATTTAATTAAACAAAAACAGATGTTTTTGTCCCTATTACGGAGCCCTGAAAACTGCGCCGTCCGCATTACGGTGCCCCCATTACGGAGCCCGCCCGTATAAAGGTCTGCGCACACATATCCGTTCCGTGTCAGTTCCGTTCCGGCGTGCCAGTGGTAAGAAGAAGAGGGGCGTAGAGGGTCTCTTCTTCTTACCACTGGCACGCCAGAACGGAACTGACACGCAACGGATATGTGTGCGCAGACCTTTACGGTGCCCCCCATTATGGAGCCTATCCACATTTCGGTACCTTTGAATGTCGCTCCTAACGTAACTTTTGTGAAATATGGTTACCTAGAGCTATTTTGATTCATGTTTCCAGATCCACACACGCACTTCGCTTTTGACAGTTTGGAACAAAAATGAGGTTATAACGAAACCACGCTTCTGTATTCGAGGCTCCGTATTACGGACAAGATTGAAAATCTAGCGGTATTACGGAATTTAACTTAAAAATAAAAACAAACAAGTTTGTAGGTGCTGAATGTATTGTTTTTAATTACATTAAACCTTTTTAAGATATAATATGCATTTTATACGGTGAAAACAGTGTTTATAATTGATTTATATGAAATAGTTCGGTACAACATTTCTTAAGGTTTTGGACAAGAAATGCTATTAATTCACCGAAAGCGTGTTACGCATTTTTTTATGAATACTTATAATATTATGACATATTAAAATTGTCGTTTTTTACTTTGAATCTTGTTCGTGAATATTTGAATTTAATTAAAAAAAATTTGTTTACGTTTGTTTATGCATGGATTTTGTTTCATTGATAATTTTAATAGAAAGGCTCCATAATTGGGACAGGCTCCGTAATAGGGACACTTACCCTAATCCCCCCGCTCACGCGGTATATTACTTAGGTTTTTTTTTTTTTTTGCACCAGCAGACTCCAATCGTACTATTTCCAACCACGTGAAAAATAACCGCTTGGAATTAATGCTCCGCGTAAATCAAGGGATGAGTGCAAACTAGGACTGGCCTACTAAGATCCCCGCGCACCCAGATTGATATTCGTAACGAATACCTGCATGCACCCCATGGAGGCGTTGCGCGAACCCCCGTGGGAGCAATGGTGACACCGGCAGACGCCCGTTGAAAGTAGCCTGGCCCCCGTTAATGGAATTTATTACACGAGACGAGCGTCTCCCGCGAGACAGTATCGACCCGAATCATCGAAGTTTCCCTCGTTGTATCGGAGGGCACTTTATCGCGCAGCACAGGGGCCAGAACTTTCCTGTCCCTCTTCTTTCCCACCCAAAAGGAAAAGTTGCCCGTGTATATACTTCGCTCGTTAGCTCCCATCCAAGAGACGCGGACTGCAGACACGCGGAGCCTCCCTCCCTGCCCCGGCTTCTTTGTCTTCGTCCCGTCGCCTCTTCTCCTCTCTTTTTCCCGTGCCCCCGTCACGGCGGGCAGGGCACGAAACGCGCCCGTTAGGTGGAAACACGTCGTTCTGCCTCGTTTCCACCTCGCGTTTTCACGGCTTCGCAGACGTGTGTCAACGAGCCGATACACGTGTGCCATTTCCCATTTTACTTTTTCGCGCGACAACCTTCGCGCGAAATTCGCGTCGCTGCACGCTGCTGATGGCTTGGAAGCGGTGAGGGCATTCGGGAGAGAAACGGCGAACATTCGGGAAGAATGCCCGAGTTGTCTCTCTGCTATGGTTATTTTTTAGCGCGGTGTTTTTTAATTCGGAGTCGAAATTAAAATGAAAGGAATTACGAGGGATGTAGCAGAAGTTATATTTTCCTGTGACTGAATATCGAAATCTACTTTTCTCGTCACTTTTTTGTATTACAGTTAAACATTCTGACTGCAAGTGGAGTCGATATACAATTTCGCTTCAATTTACTTCGGGGTGCCAAGGGGTTACAGTTTTTTGCTGCCAGAGGATCTTCAATTATGATTGTTTCATATCCCGTTTTATTTGAATAAAATTTGGAATAACGAATAAAAGTTACAAAAATTATTCGCCATGTGTATGCGGATAAAAAAATCAACTTTATTCGTCGAATAATCTAAAGTTAAAGGAACTTTTATTCGATCCGTTATTTAAATAATTTTGTATTTTGTTAATGCGCAACTCTGGTCCCGAGCAATGGACCGTCAGAGCGTCCCACTTATTTTAAACCAGTACTACTAGTACCAGTGTTAGCAAGCAAAGAAATACTATAGAATATAACTTCTTATTGTTAATATAATAAATTCCTAACGAGGAACTTCCTGGACGAGGTGTCTGAATTACCTTACACCCCACAATCCACATTGGCCAAAAATATGGCGAAAGGTAAACGGATGTTTCCTCAGAAAATATAAAAATTACTAAAACAATAGAAACTCTGTGTGCCACTTATACTGCCGGCGAGAACATCCTACCATTTATTCGAACAAGAATAATGGCCCTCAGATATTGAAATATAAGAGTTTAGTTGAAGGTAGAATGAATGGGGCAAAGTTCCTTCGACGAGTGCATAGAATAACTCGCGCGATGAATCTTAGCATTCGCGCGAATGCAACTGCATTTCCATGAGGTGCATACGTCGCGAAACTGCCGGCAACTGCGTTTATCATCTATCGTGTGTAATTCATGCCCGTGAACCGGTGTTCCGCAATTTCGCGAAACTTTCCACCACTATCAGCCGCGACAGTAGAGCTGGCGGACTTATGGCCAGACTTACACAGCGAAGCATCTTTACTCTTTGGTCCTCATGTTTATTGAATGTGTACAGAGGCAGCCAGCGTTCCATTACGGAAATTATCATCCTTGCCATTTATTATAGCGATAGACACTGCAGCGAATGCGTAGCTGGTGTTTGCCCAACGTAAATTTACTTGCGAGCAGAATCACAGGAGAATATAAACCACAGAGGCACTGGCGTTTCATCTCGATTTCGATATTTGCACTCATTTGAAGGGTAAAGGGGAAAAACGAGAAATGTCCATTTTTCGTGATTTTGCGATTTATAGCATATTATGCTGGTGGAAACTGGGACAACAGAACTGTCGAATCACAAAGGCTTGTAAAGTTCAAATGCCCCTTGGTTAAAAGCAGGTAGTGTCCACACTGCACTGGAACAAAACACTTAATTTGCACTTCAAAGCTGTTTTGTGACATTCCCTGTTTCCCCCCCCTTACCCTTCATTTATGGATAACCATACTATAATATCGACAGGTGATTAAAAGCTAGTTGGAAGCACATAAATTAATCTGAAAAATCTTTTGAAAATATACCTTTCCAAATTCCTTCTAACGGTTTGCTAGTATTATTATTACATTGCACGACATTGACACGAGGTTCATTCGAATTTATTTATGGTATCAGGATTCTATAAATAGAATATGAAGGCCATTAGTGGGTCGAGCTGGAATTAAGAAGGAAATGGTGCCATTAACGTTCGAAGTGCTGTTGAATCCCATGGAACTCGGCTTTCTCGTTGAAAGGTGAACGAGGGAGGAAACTAGCGATTAGAAGTAGCGAAATAATTCATCGACGCGGCAGAAACTTCGATCGCGCGATCGCAGATGCGAGATATGTGTGCGCGCGGGCGTGTATGTGCGCGATCGATGATTATCGTTAGAGACTCGTGAGGCACTTGAAAAATGGTATACATCGGGGATTTGATCGCCATTATGGAGGAACGTGACTTCGACAGGGACACCATCGACACGGACTCTCTGGAGTTCGAGGTAATGAAACCTACCTGCTCCCACCTCGATATCAAGGAAACCAGAGAAACATTGCTTCCTTACAATTCGATCATTAAAATGTCGATAGAGAATCATGTTGTCGAAGTGTCATTAAATTTCCGGAAAGTAGAAAAGCATTGGTAACTTTTACTTTCGTCAAACGTTTAAGTATATTATACTTGTTCTGTATGTTTTAATTTAAATTATGAAGTTATATCAAATCAATAAATATTGAGGCGAAAAAGTTAGTTTCAAAATATTTGTTCCGAGATCCTCCGGATTCAGAGGGTTAATATCAAGGACATTGATAAAATTGCTACGTTGTCTCGTAATAAGTACCTAAATCTACTTTACTCGCCAATTTAATAATAACGCCGACTTTATTAGACACATACGTGGCATACGATAAACGTAACAATATAATAACACATACTCTAAGCTCGAAATTAGTTTTTGAACGTCCTGTTAGAAGGTGGAGAGACCAATTTTCGACAGACAGGTCGCAGAAAGTCAATTTTGGCACGCCTTCATTAACCCAAATGGTTCTGGTGTTGTTGCAGGCTGTGCAATTGTCATCGTGCCCGAAGCAATTGGATCTGAGCAACGGTGGCCTGTCAAGGATCCCTGACAGTGCTGTAGCATTCCCCGCCATAGAAGAGCTGGTGTTGAGCCAAAATCAACTGACGAACACCAACAACAATCTGACGCTTCTGCACAGGTACGTGACAATCGAAATGGGGATTTTCGAGTCTCCGGCTCCAGGGATCGTCGGTGTTCTTGGATAGCAGAACTTGCACACTTAGAACAAATTCAGCCCTTCTAGTTGCAAAACGGAGAGCAAGGTTTTTAAACAAATATTTTCACGATATTTTATCAACCATGGGAAGAATTATATCAGGGAAAGGATTTTTACTGTTTGATATATTTTATTGGGCCACTAATTAATTTGTTGGGTGGACCGTTTATCGACTAGAAATATGTGCCTCCAGTTTATTTAAAAATGATCGAACACGTATTCACTCGCCCTACCAGTGATGGCTGCATATGCATTTCTGCTTCTGTGCAAACACAATTATTACCACCGCATTTCCACGTCAAATTATCTCGTTTTGGGAAATTCAGGAATTTCCAAATGCCGAATTAATAACTCGCTCACTCAGTTAACAAATTAAATACGTTCGAATCACAGATGCAACCATTCGCATTGGACACTTTCTTTATTTGTCGACGGAAAACGGCATCTCAATGCTTTAATTCAAATGTTATTTCATAAAATGACGGGCACTGAGCTTCTCTGGTCATTTTGAATCTTATTAACGTGTCCGACCAATTAACTGTACCAGTTAGACAAGAAAATGTCCTCGGACGGTGTGTGTATCTGTTTGGAGCCATTACGCGGAGATAAGTTAATTAAGAGGGGGTTTATTTCATCGTAGGTTCCCGAAACTTCGTACCCTCCACTTAGAGAGCAACGAGCTGAGTCGAATTCCTCTGGAATTATTGGAGCTCAGGGGCCTGACCCACCTCAACCTCTCGGACAACAAAATCGAGAAGATTCCAGCGGACGTAAGGCAGCTTATCAAGTATGTAAAGTCAGTTTTATCAGATTCTGCACGTGGAAACACGCGCGGGGCTGCTCGGAGGACCGACGTCGCTGCATTCTCCCATAAAGGGAAATATGCCGTCTGACGTACTCGTGAAATAACTCCAAGATCCATGTAACACGAGGAGTGCGTAAAATAAACAGTGACTTTTTTCTAAAAAAAAAAAAACATATATCTTATAAAAAAAACACTGTCGCCCATTTCGTGGCTTCTTTTATTTTTTACATTTCAAGCTACATTCAAACGATTTCAATTTAACGCGTGACTTTTGATAAAGTAATACCAGAATTCAGTTTTAACCACTTTTCCAGTGCCGTTTTTGTGCAAAGTCACTGAACTCGCATCCCTGCCGCTAATATCTCTCCGATATCTCTCTTCCAATTTTTTACGCGAGTTTCCCAGGAAGCTCGTATTTTTCCGACGCGACGCGCGAACGGAAACAAAAGCAACTCGCGGCGACGACCGGAAGTTTTTAGTCCGAAAGCGTGTGGGATCGATCCTGGAACGATTCCACTGGTTCGTGGATCCACCGGGTCGAGTGTGCGCAGGCTCTGCTCCCCTGTACGCGAGCGTTTAATATGTGAAAAATCGCTGGGGGGTCGGATTGGTTTCCGGAGGAACCAGTGTTCCTCGGGACTATCAATAAACGCTGAAAAGTATGAAAGAAACGGAGAAATATGAGGTTTTCCCGCGCGCGGTTTGACGTGGAATACCTTGGCTGGAACATTGAAGGATATTCCTGGCCGACAGAGAACGTTTCTCCGATGAAATGTTTTCAATCGCGTAGACGAATCCGTAATCTGGAATGCTTCTGACGTCGTTCCACCGCGGTATTCCGTAGACACTGCGGTATTACGTAAAGCCGGATTAACTTGTCAGAAGGAAGTATTATTTTGACGAGCAGTTCAGTTGTAGAACATACCCACCGCGGTAATAAACCGGTGTACATATTCCGAAACTAATCGTCGGAGCTTCGGTAGTATACTTACCTCAATGGCGAAGGAATGTCACGGAAATGTAAGTCAGTGAGTTTCAGTCTTTGAAGTTTGCTGAGTCGAGGGATATTGAGAATGGCTTCCTTGGGACGAGTATTAACGTTGTAGAACCGTGCTGGTGTTTCGAATTGCCCAATTAAAGAATGCTAATTACTTTGCTCCATTTTGATTACGAGGTATGGAATTTTCAAGTCAAAACTGGTGTAGGATATCTGAGTTTATCTAACATTTACTCCGCGTATCGGTAGAACTATCAGCTCGTCGTTAATGAAGAAAAAAGATTAACAAAGTGTTTCCCCTCGAACCTCGTCGGATCCAATTACTTTGCTCGTAACTAATTTAATTCCATCGCGAAGCAGGGAAATGGATTATGCAACTTCAATATAAGTGCATACTTTGTACGTAAGAATCGCAATGGTAACCTGCTGAAACTTTATGCCAACGGTAAATACAACACTCCACTTTTCATCCCCATGTGAAAGGGAACAGAATTGAGGCAACGCAAACGGTACTTGGATTCTCTGTAACTTCTGTTAAATAATCGAGAAAATGTTTAAGCTCCCCGGTTGAAAATATCGCTGCCGCTCGGTTGTTAATGCACGATATCCGTGAGTCGAATTTTCAGAGGCGATTGCGGTTTACCGTGTCGCCGATCTGGCGATAAATCAGCGCGACTTCCGGTCGGCTGATAATAGAAAGTTATCCGTTAATTAATCGAACGAACCGTCGAGTCAGATATATTATTTGCCGATTTCCTTGCATCCGCAACGGCCTTGCCTAGTCGACGGTGTGCTAATTAAGATAAATTGCCTATCCCACCATGGATAATTGGAGCTGGCGTGGAACAGGGAATCGATACCGAGAGTCGAACGAAGGCGCTCGGAAGCTCGTTGATCCGAGCGGTGGCTTTAAAGAGAAACGTCTGTGGACGCAAGGAGAAATTAAATTGCCTTCTTTCGATCAATTTGATCGTGAAAATTTCGGAAGCATTTCTGGTCACTCCATTCACTTTGCGAAGACAATTACTGGTGTCTTCTTCTAATTCATGATGCAAGAGAATTTACTTATAATACGATATCTGCCATCGCGTTATTTCCTCCCTATTGCTACTTTCTGTAATAATCATTCAAGTTATTTACACGAAAATTTTGCTGTAGCTGAAAGTTTTCGAAGCGTGTACGAATTTCTCTCGCGAGTACTGATTCTTTTGTGATCTGAGTTTTTATTTACTGTGAATGCAAGATATATAGTTGTATACCCAATGGTAATTTTTGTGTTACGAAGGAGATAGTTTAGAAATAAATGAATCGATGGTGAAAGTTTCTAGGCTTGTAATTAGCTTTCGAGGGTTTGAAGTTTTATGTCGAACGAGTGATACAGCTGTTCATGATTAGTAAGCTAACGAAGAGTAGACATGCAGTTGTAACAGCGCGAAGCTGTAGCTGCAGAGTTGGTTTAACTGCACCAGTTGTATTCAAAGCGAAGTTGTACTTAGAAATTGAAAGTTTGCTACTTAGTTATGCAAGCCTTCAGCTAACATGTAGAGTTGCAAGTTGCCCTCACTGTGACAGACTTGCGTCGATTTCCTGTAACTAGCATTAACAGTGGTCCATTGTATAAAATCATCAAACAACAGAACAGCATTGAAAAGAATTTTACACGGCAGAAAGAAATAGAGGACGAGTGAAAAGAGGAACAACCCTCTTCAGCTAAAGTAGTGGTAATAGGAAAGCATTTCTATTACGCCCGTTATAGTGAAGAAATGTGCTCTAGAACAGTAGCGAGCGAAGAAGCAATTAAAACTAAGAGGTGGACGTAAGAAATGTAATATAAAAGTATTTCTATTATACTTATCACGGCGGAGGGAAGAACAAAGAGGAAATAACGGTACCTAAAGAAGAAGTGGAACTAATATAAATATAGTTATGTTACACTGAACACGGTAAAAAATGGACTTTGTAATAAGAATCAATTATAAAATGTAGGACAGGACGATGAAAAAGAAGGTATACTAACATACCAACCCAATCAGAGAATCATTCCACGTGAAATTGTTCGCTTATTACACTCGATGTCCTATATTTCTGAAACAAATTCGAAACCAGCAAAGTGATGACTTAAACCCCCCCTAATTGCACTTAAACTACATCATACACAAATCAACTTAATCGACTCCCCAAAATTGAATAACGTTCACAAATTTCTTTAAAATCACCTCCAAAGTCATCCTACCATTTTTTACCTATCATCGTGCAGGCGTTACTCTTTAAGCCGCGCTCCCACTTGCGCAACGCTCGACATTTGAAACGCGTAAAAAATGAGTATACTATCAAATGGGACCAATCTAGAAAAAAAATTCCAAGCTCCCACTCGGAATAGGAAGAATCAGGTGTACACGAGCTATTAAATAAGGAAATCAAGCTGTCTGGCCGCGATGCTCGCGAGTGGCCCGTGTAATCAAGTCGGTGATTACGTAAAGTTTCTCGAAAACCGCTTTCCACCGACCGGAAACGGGGATACCCAAAGCCCTGCAGAAGGAGGAACTACGGTGTGAACACGGGCCTACCGATACACGAACACTGGTTACACACGCGTGCATACCATCGCCTCCACCTGAGGGAAACAACAAAAAAAAAAAAGAACTCGCACAAAGACGTTGCACGCACACCTGCAGCGCGCAGAACCTAAGGCAACTCTCCACTTACCGGTAGAATGGAGTTGGGCAACACGCTCGACAGAAGTCATACATCGGGGGGGCAGTGGCGCAGAAACAACGGAGGAAGAAGAGCCGCGTATTAATGCGAAACTTTCCAATAATTCGCGGCTCTCTTGCCGAAGCTAAAGCTACGTTTGCGTGTACGGTGACAGAATGTAATACCCGTGCGACTTGGCTTATGGATCTCGTTTGATGGTGCTCAAAATGGACCCCGTATTACTTACTATCGGTATTACACTTTTTTAAAGAAACGGGAATTTTTAATGTTTAAGTTAATTCTGAGATGAGTGAAATAATATTGTGGATCAGAATGGGCCTCATATCTACCATCGAACTCTGTCTATTCCCCTAATAATTTCTCATCCGCTTACCATCGCTGTTCGTGCCACTCCAAATGCATATTTCTTCCCTGTTGTGGCATTTTACCACAAAACACTACTCATGTAAATTGCCATTCCACGAATTCGAACGCTGCGCGTGGCCTTCAGGGACGGGTGGTTACCATCGACTACAAACTACGTATACCTAAGTATTATCGACAAGAAAAACTTTGCTCCCAGCCACCCAGCTGTGGAAGGCATCCGGTGATAATAATTTTAAGGGAAGGGTCCCTGGATATCTGACAGAGTGGCGAGGAAGTGATTCGAAGGCTAGGGTCAGAGGGAACTACCCTTCCTGGAGAAAATTGAATTTGTTTTGAGTTAGGGATACTTGTGACGCGGGAGGTTAGTTTATAAACACGCGTTCGATTCATAGGGCGTAGGAAGATTGGACGGAAGGCTGAATGGGTTGAAAAATAAATGACGAAACGGTTTGATACGATTACGCTGTCGGGAAACGTGTCCGTGGAAATTGCACGTTACGAGGCGTACATGCTCTGCCTTCGTTACGTGCACGTGCCATTAATTAAGGATGAAGCTACTGATTCCCTTATCCGACCTTGCGGTTGGAATATTTTTTTCCTGCTAACTGTAATTATAACGTCCACGTGTAGTGTTTGCGTGGTGTGTAGGAAATGTAAAGGGATCATAAATAAGGGGGAAGAAATTTGATATACATCGGCAAATATAATGCCTGAATTATTTAACTGACAATCTTTAGTAATTTGCGAACCTTGGAGAGTAGGTTACCACCTTTTCTGATTATCCAATGAATTTTTATTGTAATTTGTTGATAACAATGAAAGAATCTTGGTATTCCATTTGGAAAGTGACGGACAGATATTTCTTTAGACCTCTGGTGTTTCTTGTAGGTGAATATGTTAATAACCTGATATTAATTATTTTTTGCTATTCTAAGGTATGGAAATAGTTGCGCGATATAGTTTGCTAAGCCCGCAGGAAGTTGTAAGTGCAAATAAAATTTAAAAATATCTCATATCTCGTTAATAAGAAAGAAGCACTCATCGACAAAATAATTAACCACGCTGATTACCTATTACCGAGGCTGTTCAATAATAAGTGCTTCGAATCGCAACCGAAACGCGACTTGAATAACTGACTTTCTTTAATTTCAAAGATACGAATGATTGAATTGAGATAGCAGTAAAATAGAGATCATTAAAGTTAAATTTCATACGGCTACTGGAAAATTCAGGAACATCGAAAAGACACTATTTTTATCGCAATGGACACTTCCTGCTCGATGTGAATAGACTGCATTATGTATGAGAGAAAGAAGAGGTTATTAATGCAATTAAGAATTTCAGCTTCTGATTATAACATTCTGAACGTGAAATACTCCGCAAGTTATATAAATCTACTAGTTTTACTACGCGGCTTCGCCCCGAATTTAAATTCTGATTTTATATATTTTTTTAAAACACGCAAACATATAAACTTTCTGCTTTATATATTATGATTTACATTCTGCCTCATAAAAAGTGGTGAAATGACAGTCCAATATTAAATTAAAATTTTCACTCCTTTTAAAAGGCAAATGAGATTTTTAAACTTTAAGGACTAAAAAGTTGAATGCCACTCTGAAAATGTGCACATATAAAAGATTCTTTCTGAACACATTAAGTATATCCTCAACACAATCCAGCTATTTCATCAATTACAACGAGGAAGAGCGATCTCTACCACGAATAATCCACAATGCTGGTCAACTTTTGTTGTATCGATTTGAGACAACAACATTTCCTTAAAACTGCAAACACACCAGGCATCATTCTTCATACATAAACGTCAAAGCAAAGAGCAGAGGAAACCCTCCTCCACCTGTCCATTTACTTTCCTGGGCAGACAAAAGAATCGTTTGAAACATTTAATAAGGTCTTTGGAATACTGCATGTGCAAGTGACCCTTACAGGACTTTTGCTCGTCGACGAGTGTATTATTTGCCAGAGCAAGAAAAATTCCCTTTGTGACGATCGAGCAACATCCAACAGTCCTACCCTCGCCATGGACACCCACCAATACGAGTTGCAAATGCAAGAAATAAGTGTGGCCGAACAAATGGCCGGAAGGAGCAATGATAAAAGAAAAGAGGAACTACTTGATTGCAACCTGCAAGAGGATCTTGATCCGTGAACGTTGGACGACGGGATTCATTTTGACCGATAATGTATAACTTCCCTGCGTAGTGTCTTAGAACAAGTTTTTATATCACACCTTGATATTATCATTATCAAAATTCTGATTTTCCTGAAACATGCTAGATATCTTATATAGTCAAAAACTCTTACTTCCTTAAAGAAGTGACACCAATGCAACAATTAGCATGTAGAGCAGATACAAACAGGCTCTGCATCCGCCGAGCGAGAAGCACCCAGGAAGAGTTTCCCAACTCCGTGGACGGGGGCCCCTCGCAAGGCGCGCGCCATTTAAAAGCTGCTTATCGGTGAATTTCGTCTGCGGACGGGCCGCGTGCTCCACATTCGCGGAACAATGCCAGAGACCAACCAGCGAAACCATGCAATTACTTCCCGATCAGAAAGTCCGATCAGAAAGAGCGCACATCCCTTGTTGTTCCGCTACTATACAGAGGCGCTAACAACCATCGATCGAGGAAGCTGCCGGTGGAATCGTCGGCTTCCTTGCGGTAACTAGGCCGACGTATCGCCGAACGGCCCAAGTCGTCGGCCAGTCGCTGGTCACCGATTGCTGGCCCACAACTAGACCACAACACGAAGAATCACCATAGTCCCACTTGGCGCACACCGCCGCCGCCGGCTAATCTCTCTGTTCTGTTACGTCAGAGTGGTCAGCCGAGCGATCCTTGGTCTCCCTCTTTCTTCATCGTGGCAGGAGTGCAGCTCGGACATGCTTTGCCTGGCGAAGGAGTTGTTAGTTGCCCTGAACAGCTCGCACGAGCGTGCACCACCTAGCGACTTTCTGAACTCCTATTATCGACGTCTTATCGCGTCGAAGAAAGTGCAAACGGCGGTGGTTCTGTACACTTGGCTGCTTGCCGCGTTGATCCAGTAATCGTACTTGGGAAGTGTACGGCAGTCGAGAAGGATTCGCTGGATGATTATGTCAAGGAGTCTCGTATTATCCGCGTGTGGCTGATGGACCTTGGACGTCGATGCTCTGAGAGAATCTTTCACGAAGGTGCACACCTAAAAAGTGGATGAGGGGACCTTCACAAAAGACAGGGAACGGTGTAATCCATTATGGAAGATCTGAAAGATGCGAGAAAAGTCTCGTGGAGAATGCAATATCTGGGATAGGAAGCAGCTCGGTGTGCTGGGGAAGATACTGCAGGTCTTCAGAGGAGTACTTGGTTTTTAAACAGCGTGTACAGCAGCCGGGGCATAAGGGAATGGCGGAACAGGTGAGAAGGAAACTGCGTGCCGTGGAATGAAGTGCGTGCTCGAAAAATATGTACATTTGAAAAATCAGTGATAACGAAAAATCATGATAACAACTATGGTCCAAGAGTTTCAAATAATTAATAAGCCGAAGTATAGATCTTGCAAAAATAATAGTATTATAAAATCTTCAACTGCGGATACTCTATTCGTGATTATAGAATATAGAAAATAGTATATTAATTGGAAAGAATTTTCTTCGTTTACACCCCTCAGACAAAAAGTTAGTTGTCCTTTCAAAATCACTTGCGTGCAGCTTTCAACTTCGGTCCACGCGTGTTGCCTCGCGACGATGTCGATTTTACTTTAAAAACTGAAAGTCCGCCCGATGACACAGATGCTTACCGGCAGGAAGGTTTTCACCATAATTTCAAACTTTCTACTCAAGTGCACATCCTGTGGGCGGCCCCGTTCGTTTAGGTTCACCGACTCGTTTGTCCGTGCAGCGAGGGTGCAACGCGTGCACACCGACCACGTTGCACTGCGCAACCGTGACGTCGATCCGTCGCGATTAATTTATTTCAATCGATACGCGGTGGCCCGGGGGCGCGGCGCAATTTATGAACGATGTCGATCAGAGGAATCTGGAATTCTGACTCACCTGATACTTGCGGGAACTTTAATCGACAAATGGAAATAATTAATCTGAATGGAAGTTATTAAAATGCTACACCTTTGAGCTGCAGGATTGTTAACCCTCACTGAAAGTGAATGAAGTCTTTTGGGGGAGTTTGTGTGTAATTCGGTGATATTAGTTGCTTAAGCTGAATATCATTACGTCCATAACACGGCTGTGCCGTTAAAAGCAAAGTCCTACTCGAATAGTTTTAAAACTAGATGTACGTGATATGTACTTAACGCTGGGTCTACGCTATTTCCACAGTTAAACTATGATAATAAATCAGAGAACTGGGAAATTTCATTTCGATTGCTTTTGCAACGTACACTTTCCTTTCCTTTTTGCAGCCTGAAAGAACTGATCTTGGATCGTAATGGGATCAAAGATTTGCCGCACGAGCTCGTCGAGCTGAAGAACTTGAGAAACATTTCCTTGGCTGGCAATTGCCTCGGCAGCCTGCCGTCTTTCTTCAACATGCGAGCCCTCATGCTAACGGTACGTCGATGCGTTTCATGGAATTATTAAAGTATTTTGCAATTTCGAATTCGCGAAGAGAAGCCGTCACGGTGAGCGGCCATGGAATGGAGTAACCCGCGTTGCGGAAATTGCGGTTCCAAGCTAATGAATTTAGCGAATGTGCTGATTTAAAAAAAAAAACGTTGAAACGTGTTGTTCCAGAAATTCGATTCAGCAGGGTTTAAGTGGAGGTTTATGGAAAGAAACTTCCGTTCTTGCTGATCAAAAGTCTCCCTAATCAAATCAACCGACTGCCATTTATTTTCTTTTTTCGGAAACAGTGATAACGGATGTCTGCTACTTTTTAACGATATAATCGACAAACATGGTCAAGTGTTTGCCCCACATTTCTCTAATGAGAAGTGGCACAAATATTCGGTAGAACAAATATCGATGTGATGATCTTATTGTCGCAGAACAGGGTGTTTCTGATCGATCGCGAAATATGGAGAAAAAATAGATTTATAGCGAGTAATCAATCTTGCCTTAAAAAATCTTCAATTTATTGGGTGTGATAAATAATCAGCGGAGTGTGATTTTAATTGGATAGATTTACTTAAGGGGTAACACCACTGTAAATTTTTCGGAAAATTGATTCTTTTTTTATTTGCTTAAAAGATGGTTTGAACCTTTTAGAATATGGGGCAAAAACTGTATTACTTGAAACAAATTTGTTTCCTTGAAATTTCGAGCTCTTCCCCAAGCGCATCGGACTGCTTTGAAACGACTACCGGCGTTAAGGGGTAACACCACTGTAAATTTTTCGGAAAATTGATTTTTTTTTATTTGCTTAAAAGATGCTTTGAACCTTTTAGAATATGGGGCAAAAACTGTATTACTTGAAACAAATTTGTTTCCTTGAAATTTCGAGCTCTTCCCCAAGCGGATCGGACTGCTTCGAAACGACTACCGGCGTTAAACGCGTTTTTCTCGAAACACGATTTTTCAACACGGCACGCAGCATAACTCCAACAATTTTCATTCTTTTCATTCGAACTTTTAACAATATTTTTAAATAACATTTTCAAGAGAAATACGTACAGGATTTTCGATAAGTTAATTTAAACATTACTTATTAACAAACGATTGCCCTCTTTTTATAGAAAATTGAACGTTTTTCATTCAAATGCTCACCAATCACACAAAAATCAATATTTTTAAAATCCCCTACGTATTTCTCTAGCTATAAACATGTAGATTTAAGTCATATTTTTTTTTTTTAAATTCAAATTTGCACCAGCTACACTGCGTACCGCAGAACGCTAAAACTTCAACATGCCTCACGAGAATGGCTTCAGTGCCGCCATTTTGTAATATTTCTCAATAACTTTTTTTTTTAATAACAAAATATGTGCTTAATAACTTCCTCCAGTATAATTATTCTATTACCTTTCCTTCCACCCAAGAAAAATTGCAAAAAAAAACGCTATTTTTCAAGCTGTTACAGTGGTGTTATTACCCCTTAAGAAAATGTTGTTGCAGATATTGTTCCGCAAAAGTAACTCTAACAACTACTACCTCCTACTCTACTAAACTATCTTACTTTTCCAGTTTTACTTTAGTAAAATTATTTAATTTTACTTTTATTCAAATGTTCTTACCCAGTTACTTTCTGATATAACTGGTAATTTAAATAATCCTGAAAATTATGCTTTTTATTTATTATGACCCAGCTTGCGCCAGGTACAGAAAAAATTAGTCTATAGACTCATCAATTGTTCCCCTCCACGGAAATCTTTAGTAAAAGGCGAAAGATTTATGCGTAATTTGAAGGGAAACCAGAGTAATGATACAGCCTTTCGAGCACCTCTATATGTACCTTCGTGCAAACTTTACTTTCGAGTATATGGTTATACTAGAAGCCACCTAGCGGCGGAATACAGTAACTCTGGTGCTCAGGACCGTGCATATGCTCTTGGTCACCCGATACATTAAGTTGTTTTGATTATTCCAAGCAAATGTGTATTATACATATTACACTTTTCAAGAATACTAATAAATAATATTAACTTTATAAAAAATTAATAACAATTGATGATGATAATAATGAATAAACTCAAGACAACTAACAATATCTTATTCAGAATTTGATGAGATATTTGAAGACTAAAAGTACTTGTTAAACTACTTAAAATTGTTTATACAAATACATAACAATATTGTAATACTTTTAGGACGTTCTGTCGAAAACAGACCATACTAAAGTCTACAAGGATGAGAAAAGCAATCAGAATAATTTGTACAAGGTGAACCTACGGAACAATCAACTGAAAGGGAACATTATTCTCGGCAATTACGGAGTAAGCGTTTAATACCATAACGAAGAATATAATTTAATGCGTGGACCCTCCGTGATGATAATTATTGACCTGTTACTGTTTCCATTTTCTTCTTTAATCAAGAATTTAACGCATCTAGACGTCAGTGAAAATAGCATCGAGAAATTGGATATCAGTGCTCTTCAAGAATTAAGGAGCATACGGTGCGCGCGAAATATTTTAACAGAGCTGACTGTCTGCGGAAGAAATCTAGTTTCCCTTATCGCTGGAAATAACAGTAAGATTCCTCCCCGTTCTTTCACTTTGGGGAATTAAAGTTCACGCGAAATTGAATCTATAAATTTTGCAGAGCTAAAAAAATTGATTATCGAGCCCGTGCCGGTGAACCTCGAGCATCTGGATGTCTCCTAGTAAGTAAAGATGGCACTCGACAAAGTAATTAGTAAATGAATATGACTGGCAGTCTTCTTTTCATTTTTAAAGAGATTAGATTTTGTTTTTCAGAAGACTGCCAGTGTATATGATACTCCATCCAGCTTGATCTTTTCAAGTACCTACCTTGATCCTTTATGGAGAATTACCTTCCAAAAGGGCACAGTTTGTGGACGTAACTTGTTTTATCAAAAGAAAATCTGTTTGAAGATTCTATCCTTCGAAATTTAAGCATCATTTGTCATTCTCATATTATAAAACCATCGAAATAAAAATTTCTATAAATGTATAATTTAGATCTATGATAGACTTTTATACCATCGAGATTAATGAGGACATTTGAAGGGATCGAGTTAAATGGAATATCCTCTATACGGTGCAATATCTGTTACATTGGATGAAAATAAATTTTAGCAACAATTTGGACGCCCTTCCGGAATGGACACCGGACCTTCCGGTTTTGCGTGCCCTTTTTGCCTCGCACAATGCCTTAACGGCTCTACCAGACAGGCTGCTGACGCAACCGTCGAGGCTGGAAGTTCTTCACCTACCCCACAATAGGCTGCAAGCCCTTCCACCACCCAGAAAACCGCTAAACATCGTTCACTTGACACTGCAAGACAATGCACTGACAGCATTGCCGACGAGTTTCTTCGTCAACACAGAAAAGTATGCCAGGAATTTCATTCTTCACACTTGTCCACTAACTATTACTACTAACTTTATTTCTCCAATACGATGGAGGTAGAAGAGACATTTATTTCACAAAAATTAGAGAAGCCAAAATATGGATACCCTATGAGAACGATTTGAGTATTTATAAAACTGTTGGTTTTCCAAATTTTTTACCCCACTTCTGTGGTCTCAAAGATATTCAAGTGTCGATGACTATACTGTTCACAAAAATTGGAAGATATTAATTTATTTTCAAATGATCCTGTGATTATTTGAAAACGCAACAGTTCAGAAAATTATTGATATAATTATGAAACGACATTGATAGTTAAAGCAAATAAGACGTTCTATCGAGAAGTGCCTGTGTTTTAGAATGAAGGTCCTGAATCTCTCCAACAATCGGCTGTCGGAGCTTCCTCACATGGCAGAAGCCAGCAAGGGTCGACACAACGGTCACAGTTTAGAGAAACTGTACCTCACCGCAAATTGTTTAACGGACACCGCTTTGGACACCCTCGCGAAACTAACGTCCCTGCGAGCTCTTCACATAGCCTACAACACTTTGGACACGCTTCCGGAAAGGTAGAATTCTGAGCTGTTCCAATTAGCTCCCACTAACAGCCGCACCTTGGGCCTGCTATTTTCACGCGGAGGCGGAGAATGAGCAATCGGGACATTTCAATTTTCAGTTGCATAGCCTCGTGGAAAGACTTGGAGGAATTAGTGCTATCTGGGAATCGCCTTCAGTACCTGCCAGATAATGTAGCCAATTTGAGGCATTTGCGCGTGTTACGTGTTCATTCCAACAGGCTTCTAACTTGCCCAACATTTCACAAAACTACGTCGTTGAAGGTAACATTCTGGCACGGAAGTGGCCGATTAATATTCTTTCTTATTTTATGGAAGTTAATTATCTTAACCCTTAGCCGATCAGTACAGATTAACTATCCTGCATGCTTCGACAAAATCGATGTCGTCGAGGCAAAAGGGGAAATATTTCCCGACGGTAATAAATGATGTAATTTAAACCTTCGCGTAGGTGCTGGATTTAGCACACAACCAATTGGACAGGGTGAATCTGGCTACTCTGGTGCCACCCCAACTACAGTTCCTCGACATATCCTGCAATTCGAGGCTGCACGTGGACCCGAGGCAATTTCAAGTGTACAGATCGCAGCGACCGATATCGTTAGTCGATGTATCGGGACAAAATCGACCGAGCTTACCCTCTCACCCCCATCAGCAGGAGATCGTTTCCGCTGAGAAGGGCCCGGACCAACCGTGGCGGCTGGGATTTTCAGAAACCGCAGGATCGAGGGAAAGGTGAATGCATTTAGACTTTATTTCTCGTAGATGACTCGAACATACAATATTCACAAAAGAAGAGAGATTAAAATTACATTTTTGATGTTTGATGTTTTTGTACAAGTAACTCTAATACGTGGCTTCATGCATTGAGTTGGTATCAATGGTGCATAAGCAGTAGGTAGCGCATTTAGAATTTAATCTTGGGGGGAGCCGAGTTGAACGGATAAAAATATTTTTAGTGCAAATTCAATAAAATTCATTAGGTGATTATAAAAATTTATTTAAAGAATAAAATCCATTTTGCTTTTGTGTTTACAAAGCTCTTAAATTACTTCAGTTATGACTACATTAATCTCTCCTTTTCCTTTTTCTCTGCGGCTTCCTGCACTTTTATACCATAGAAATGATTTCCCGCCACTGTCACCCTCAATCGCTACCTCTTGATGCCCAGGTTATACGTTTCCCAAGTCAGAATGCCGTCGTTCTGCAACGTGGAGGGCCTCTTCGGCCTGTTCGACGGCGGCTCGAACCAAGAGGCGCCCTGTGCTCTTCAGGAAATGATACCCCGTCTCTTGCTGGAGGAACGAACCGTCCGAGAAACGTCAAAAGAGTACTTGAAGTACACGTTACTCTCGGCTCACAGGGAGCTGAAGGAGAAGGGTCAAAAGTACGGGATCGACGCGACCCTGGTTCACATTATCCGCATCCAGTCCCAACAAGGATTCCCAAAAGCAGCTACGCGGTATTCTCTGAAGGTAGCTTCTTCCGGGGACGCCAAGGCGGTCCTCTGCAGGGCAGCTGGGCCTCTGACCCTGGCGCCGCCGAAGAAAGTCACCGTGAAGAATCAGCTGGGCAACGCAGCCATGTTCCCCTTGGTGGTGCCGGACCCAACGTTCGAGGAGGTCGATTTGGAGGACGACGACGAGTTCGTGGTCATCGCTAATCGAAGGGTGTGGGAAGTGTTGAGCATCCAGGAGGCTGTCCGAGAAGCCAGAGCAGAGGCTAGTCCTGTTCTAGCTGCCAAAAGACTCCAGGACCTGGCTCAGGCTTACGGGGCGGAGGATAATTTGAGCGTCGTGGTTGTAAGACTGACGGGGCCTAGCCAGGGCGATTTGGATCAGCTGATGAGAGAGCTGAGACACGCTGTCGGGAAAAACAGAGGGCAGACCGAGGGTGGCTGCCCTTGCCCTTGTTGCGTGCCACCTGCTGCACATAAACCACCAGGGCCCTGCTGTTGTCACGCGAACGATGGCTACTACTTGAACGGGGTGCTGAAGAGTATTGTGAATAGGTGAGGAAATCTGTTGGTATTGCAAACGGATCTATCTTATTCTGTTGTAACTTTTCAGAATTTTTTTAGAAGCGTAGGCACTTCATTAGATCGTATAGATATTTTAACTTTCCCTTTGGCTCTATTTACTGGGAAATAGTGGTGTACTATAGATGCAACGAAAAAATCGCTTTAAGTCGACTAAACCCGGAGAGAGCAGCATGGTCGAGTAACGTAGCGTTATCGAATGATCCAGGTCCAATAAGCCTCACAACGGATCAGGGAGATACTTCAAGAACCGTCGACCTGCGCAAGAAAACGAAAGTCCACCGTACAAGGACGACAGGAGTTCGCCAAGCGGCCAGTCCGACCAAGCCAGCGACAGCACCTTCAAATCCAGACATCCTTCCGGTAGAGTCTGGTCTGGAAGTGCCGCCTCCAGGGTCACGAACAAAGCTCGCCAAAGCGTATTCGTACACGAGAATGGCACGAGAAAGGTAAGATTTTTATCTACTCTAGGAAGGAAGAATCGATTTCGAAGGACTTCCATTGATAACCCAGGCAGGGACAACTCTTCCCCTATTATTTCCTAAACGTAGTAATGGGTTCGAGCAGGCATCGAGTATTTTAGTTTGAGCAAGTAAATTATAGTTTCCAAAAACGTAATTTCTAAGATCCCCAGGTCCAGGATACCAACAGGAAACGAAGGATCTTTATCCCTAAGCTTCCCTCATCCCCAATCGATTCTTCCACAGACCCAGTCCCCACCCTGCTTGAATCCACGAGGCACAATCGATTGAAAGGCAAATTATACAGCAGGTGCCGACTGGTCCGGCGGCGCAGGAGGACACCGTGTCGGAAAGGTCTGGCGCCCTCAGCGAGGAGCAGTTTCGTTGCTGGGAGTACATGCTAGAGCAGAACACTCAGCTGCTGTTCGACAAGGAACTGGACACCCTGACGAGGACCCCTTTGCGCAGAGGGCAATCGAGGTCCACCCCTCAGTTGGGCGGCAACCTGCCATTCCTGTCAAAGAGATTCGGTAGCGCCAGGTCCTTCAACCCTTCCGTTCCCAGGCCTCCCATCGTGCGGTTCGGCAGCGGAAGAAGGCTACTGAACGGGGGGCCCAACGCTGCCTACTTCGGCAGCCTGCAAAGGCTCATGCCTTACAATCTCGAGTACGATTTCGCTGTGATTCAGGAAAGGAACGGGCTGGACTCCTTGGAGCAAGACGCGTCGAGGATGCAGCAATACTGGGGAGTAGCCACGACGGAGCTGTGATACGGTGCGCAGCGCGGTCGATTTTGAAATTGTGATAGGCATATTAACAAGTATGAGTTATCAGTATTAACGGTCGACGTGAAGCAGCAGTAAAGGCACTTGCCTCTGTTTGTCTAGCCAAGGAAGATGGAAGATATCGTTCCTCCGTGTGAATTCTAATGAGATATGTGTATAATCGATAAGACGAAGCACGTGATTCGTTCACTGTACTAGAGATACGCTTGATCACGATAAAGCAAGTTCGGGCCTGTTTTCGAGTCGTACGATGAACATCTTCGTTTTGTGAGTTATTTAGCTTCGTTGTCGCGGAACGATGATGGGTGATAGTCTTCTTCAAAGTAACATTGGCGTATTCTAATCTAAGGGTTGTGTGGAAATTTAATGTCGGTTGAATGGACTTTTGAAAGGATTTGGGTTGTTTCCCAACAAAATGAATTTTATGAACTGCATTTATGTCAGAGATGCCCCCTTATTGTGCTTATTCGCAAAGTTGTTCACCAGTCGCGCTACCAAATCAATTCCACTGTATAATTACTCATTCCCAGTGACTGAACGAGCTATCGCAGTGGTTCCCAACCTGTCGGTCGCGAAGCGTTTTCTGGGAGGTCGCCACGCTTTTTTTTTTTATTATCATTAAGTTAGAATTACATTCTGAAATACCTATTTGTAAGGCGTTCTCTTTACCTTGTTAAAACCTTACCTTATACGGGGGTTGCAGGTTATTTGAATATTATAAAATGGGATCGCGACTCAAAAAAGGTTGGGAAACACTAAGCTATCGCTAATGACGTAAATACGTTACGTATGTGAGATACGAATATCACATGTGTCAGGGTATATAAATTTTCGTAACTGTTAAAAATCATTGCCGAATGTGTGTCTATGAACTAACCTATAAATTTCTGAATATTGTACAAACATGGGGACCGTGAGTAGGGTTGCCACCCGTGCTTTAAAATAAAGTAACTTATTTTAATATGAATATTGAGTGCAATAATGCCATGAGGTTGTTTACAAATTATAAAAAGTTGCTCTGTAATGCTAAGACCAATAAAAAATATGTTTGGAAGAAATATAAACTAATACGATTAAAATGTACTTTTAGTTTTTTCGAGCGTACTTTTTTTTATACTCCGCTAAAGCAAATTTACGTTATTTTCCTGTAAAAAAGGTGGCAACCCTAACCGCAAGGCCAAAGAACCGAACGGTTCTCAATTATTGCTTATCCCTGTCAGCAAAGAAATGGTTGAATATAAGTATATGAAATATGCAACGTTATTACGCGAATGTAAATATTACTGTAAACATTAAGTGACGTCGAAGTGGTGAACGAAAAAGAATTTTAAGAGAACTCTGAATTTGACCAAAAAAATATGCTGTATATAAAAGCTATGTATTATATTGTAAAGTGCATGCGAGATGTGCGCGTAAATATGCAATCGTAACGAGCGATCGGGACACGTTATCGCGAAGCCAAACTATGAGCTAAAACGTCCGTACAAGATACGCGATCCTATTCGAGCGGCAAACACGCGAGTCTCGCACTATTTGTACCGAGCGTAGGATTACATACAGTGGGTTTTAAAGGCCACTTGAAAATAGTTTCGGGGATAAATCGCATCCGTTTCATTAAATCGTCACCGACTGAACGACGGACTTCCGATTTGTGCGCGTTGGATTAGAATGGTGGTAATGCTTGGAGCACTTGGCATCGGGGGCTTAACGATACATGTAACTTTCATCTACGATGGGGTCCTTCTTCTCCCTATGAATGACTATGAGAAAACATATTTTTGTACCGAAATAACATATAGGGACCACTGTACCTGAACCTACCAAATAAAACGATCCACAGCGATGCCTAATGATAATGTACCAACATTATCTAATTAAATACAAAATCACGGCTTCTGTCAATTGGTGCCGCGATTCGTCGACCCGGAACAATTCGCATCGCTCAGAAGTGTGCATTTTTCAAACGCAGTAGCGATAAATTAACAAACACGTACCCCCTCCCAGACATCGTCCTATTATCTTTGTTTTTCCGTCGTCTAATGCCTTCGCGGCGGCCTTGATAAGCATTATCTTATTTGTCGGGCAGCATTAAACCGTCTATTTCTCTATCGCCGTAGACTCTTTTTACCCGACTCGGCGGGACGGATTAGAGGGGATAAGAGTGCAAGAGAAATTTCTCTCGGCTCTTTGTGGTTCGCTGTAATCTCCGAGGATCGAGATGGAGGAACTTAATGCCCAGTATTGTTCGAAGCAGGCAATGCGGCTGCTTCCTGTTTAAAATAGGTGGCAGATCTTGATCAGGTGTAAAAATTCGAGAGGAAGGGTAATACAGATTTGGAAGAGTCGAAATAGAGGCCGTTAATTAAATAACAGCGCTCTGAGAGTAAAGAGATTTGGTAGATAGACCCTCGAAGATAGATCGCCGACAGTTTGATGTATCGGCGCATTTTTAGATAAACTTTAATCTCGAAACGACTCGCAGAGCTTAGTCTTTTATAAAAGGATGTGATTTTCAGCAACTTGTAGAAACAAGATTTTAAACGTGACATTTATGAAATATCTTCGTGATAAATCATTACCGTGATTAATCAGTTTCAGCTGTCATGCTGGCAACCAGCCATATAGAATTAGCAAAACATTTATTAATACTGACGCAGTAAATTACAGTACCTAAATTAACCCGCTAGGGACGACTGGGACTCCAGAGTCCCATTCGGATTAACACATTTTTATTTACGTTCAGGGTTGCCAGATCTCCGGCATTCAGCCGGAGTCTCAGGTTTTAAACCGTTGTCTCCGGCCTCGGGCAGGCACAATAAAAATCTCTGGCAGAATAGAGAGTATGTAGCAGCATACCATCTATCGGAATTGGCGTTTTTTATTTAATATAGTGCAACCAATTCTCTCTATTTCTGTCAGTTCGGCCAATGTCGAAAGAATCTTTTCTCTTATGTATCAGACCTGGACAGATAACAGGAGCAGAATGAATGTCGATTTAGCGAAAGCAGAACTTATAATAAAATCCAATTTGAAATATAATTGTCAAACATTTTTTGAACGCATTTCAAAAAATAAAAAACTATTAAAATCTGTAATGAATTCGAATAAATATTCATAATACTTTTATTACTATTATTATGATCACTCCTTTATAATAAGTAATTATTATAATGAATTTTAGATGCCTGTTTTTCTATTGGCCGCTTATTTGCTCTCACCCCCCCCCCCCCCCCCCCCACTCGACGAAATTTAAATCTCCGGCAAACAATCAGGCCTGATCTGGCAACCCTGTTTACGTTCCATCAATAAGATCGAGATTTGATAGGTATAGTGACCTTTAGTAGGCAGAGAAGAAGCTGTTGTACCATCAGAACCCGAAATTAATCTTTTTTTTGTTATATTGTTATAAACAAATTAAAAAAAACAAATTAAAAAAAAAAACTAACGAGTAGTTTCCAAATCCGAAGTATAAAATAGACTATTTTAACGCTCAAAAAAATTCTACGTTAAGTTTAAAACATCCCCGTCCCTAGAGGGTTAAAATATAAACATAAAACCAGTGGCGCACCCAGAGGGAGCCAAGGAGCCCTGGCACCCCCAAAGAAGGGGCTTTGTAAAAAGAAAAGAAAACTGAATTCTATTCTTTAAATACATTCCTACAATCACCTAATGAATTTTATTGAATTTGCATTAAAAATATTTTTATCCGTTCCACTCGGCTCCCCCCAAGATTAAATCCCAAGTGCGCCACTGCATAAAACTACAAACATGTCAGCGTTCAAAATAGAGTCAATCGCAACTTTATCACAACTATTCAACATTACAATTATTTCGGCAGGTGACACGAGGAGTACGCGATCAGGTTTCCTGAAAAGATTGTTATAGTCAGATCGTTAAAGAATGCCTATTGGCGCGCGCGTGCAGTACACAGTCGTGTGACGCGTCTAGGCTCGAGCTTGGGTGAATGTGGCACGCATCGGCGAGTCACGTGCGTAGGTACATAGACAGAAACAGGGGAGCGGTGGGGAGTTCGGGGGTTTGCATAACCCGATTGAAACCGACGCCGCAGTCAGTAGTATCAAGTAGTATTTCGTCGACCGTGAAGATAGCGTCGTCGCGTTTCGGCGACTCGGTCTCTCTGCCTTCATATCGCTCGCTGGTAATTAGTCGCGCGCGTGACATCGGCAAGCTTCTGTTTCGTTCGTCGCGATGCGCGTACACGCGTTACGTTCCCGTTTGTGAAACACCGTATGCCTGCATTTGTGCGACTAATCCACCTGCTATGATACCAACCAGAAGAAGGGTCTGATCTGGGTGCACGTATGAAACTTAGTGAGTACCATGACGCATGCCACTCGCAGTATAACCGCCACTATAGCCAAGGGTACATTCGCGATTACTTAGATCGCACGCTCGCGCTCGATCTGTTTTTCAAGGTGCGCTTTTACCCCCTCGTTCCCGTTACTCGCCACACTCGCGGCAGCTGAAAGTCAATAAAACGTTTGCTTTATTCCTCGCCGAGTGTAAACGACGAATCGACCACGTTTTCATCGTGCGTCGTAATTTCCAAGGAATTATCGGCCAGCATGTTTAGAGGGCGCGCACCGTTGCTCGTAAATTTAAAAAGCCAGCGTTGCCAGCCCGTGTTTTATTAGGTGTCAAGACATGTATTCTAGAATTTATCGCTTCTAATAGTAGCAGTGTTTCTCAAACAGCCGCTCGCGCCCGGCTTTCCCCGTCTATCGGATCCATATCCATTGTTCGCCGCGAAACCGTACGATGGCGAAATCGCTCGTATACTTTGAAAAACTATACTCGAGAGTCCGCGGACTGACTCGCGAATCACTCCACGGTTATATGGAACTATCGCGTTACGATTATTGCTGGCGACGTGAAAGCAGCTTTAATCGCCTCGCGATTACACGCTTCTCTTGTTTAAAGGATCGAGATAAGAAAAATCTTTGTTGTTTCGTATGTGCATTTAAAAAGACTTTACCAAGGACCGTGGTCGAGCTCGATATCTCATTTACGATTGGATTCATTATCACGGTTACTGTGCTTATCGCGCGAAAGGCACGAGCGTTCTGTCGCGGGCTCTGACAGATTCGTATAATTGCAGCGCGCGTGCTGAGGTTCGAATTGCGCGGTCTAGTGGCTGCGACCACGCGGCTCAAAGCGTTCGAAAAATCTATCAGATCCGTGGGGAAGAATGAAGGAAAGCGGAGTCTATACCAAGCAATTGTTAGTTTACTCCAACATTGTGGACGCGCGTAAACAAGTGATGCAACCGAGGGTTTCGTAACGTGGAATTTCGAAACGCGGGAAGGGAGGAAGTTGTTCTGTTTGTATGGGACACGTGTCGGGCTTGTTATACAGACACTGCTGTAGCAAACAACTTTTGCTGGCTTTGCGTCAACCGACGATAGCGACAAGCTCGATTAGGTAACGCGCGTCCAAATTGGTTGTTTAAAAATCCAAGCGCGAAGCTTCGCGCCCCGTGCTGGCTGCTGTATCGATCGTTCCCAGGCCTCCATTTATAATGCCCCCCCCCCCCCCCCCCCCAACGTCGGTATATTCGATAAGCCGATTTTCAAAGCTGTGCCATCGATTGCATCATTGTTAACTCGCGGTCCTATTTTGCGCCGCACTGTAAATACCTTTTGTATCCGATAGCCACGTAGCGTTTCGCTCGAAGACACTGCCGGGAAGTACAATGAATGCCGGTGTCCCCCAAGGTCGACGAATGACAATATTTAATGCGCAACGGGGCACGGAGATCGATCGATTTCCATCTAATGAATTTCTTAGGGACCGAGTAAAGAAACAGAAAAGTAAACGCCACGCGTCGGCGATTGTTACGCCAGCCATATAGCCACGTTCCGACTGGATCGATGAGTGTAAAAAAAAGTTGCCAACTAGGTATCGTCCTGCTTTTCGAAAGGGGCATTCTCTCTAATTTCCACGCTATCCGTAGAACGACGCCAAAGTGAATGTGCCATTTTGTCACGTCCGGACGTTGCGCGAGCGCGGCTACAACGTTGCGCGTGCGGAGAGAGAGAGAGAAAAAATAAATAACCGTTTGAAAAGCGAGGCGAGAGCGTGTCGCGAAAAAGGCAACGCGCGCTTTATTCCCCGGCCCTAAACATGGCGGCCAATGCGGGGAGATAATGCGCACCCGTGAGCAGATGGTGCCCCTGAAAGAATGCAACACGTGACGCGAAAGAAATCTGGCTGACAGATAGGGAAGGGAACACTAAAGTGTGATAGATTGCAATTGCAGTTTATTATAGCTCGTGCTCCTGTCGCGTATAATTACAACGATGTGTTATAATATAGTTACCGTCTGCAAGGTCTTCTGTAATAATATAAAACTGCTGGCAAGTAATTTCGAATGCGGCGAAATGACGCGCAATAATTGCGGTGGATTGGAAGCATCGACGTGCGCCGAGCAGAATGTACATGTTCGTCAACAATAATAGAACAATGGGCTATTACGAACACGTGACGCAATTTTGTTATGTACAGCCGTTTCTTTTTTTTTTCCACCTTTGTTGAGAATACTCCAGTATGGTGTATATACTATATGAACAGATCGATAAGTAACATGGCATGACGTTCATGGAGCTTGATTATTATGCACTGCGCTACAGACCGAATATTTCTGCGCGCTTCTTTTTTTTTTAGATAAACTCTGCTGCATTAGTACCCTTTCTTTTGCTCCCGGAATATTGGTTTTCGTTGGGGTGCCCAAACGCTGGGTACATTTTACTACTGATGCGTTTATATGGAACGTGAGTGGTCGGTTTAGTAATTTGTAGTGAATTTTTTTTTTTATCGAAGCAAGGTAATAGGAATGCTGAACAAGGTGCTGGGTGACCTATTCTTTATCTAAACGCTATCTGATTAGTCGAAACTTGAATGGATTTCTGTTTGGGAAAGAGAAAGATCGTTCCATTCGGTTTCTTCCAGAAGCTCTTGTTCTACTATCATGGTTCTGGATTGTACTCAAATATTCAAAACAGTCCTGGTAGTAGTGCCATATTCGTGTACTACTAAATCGTAGATACCGAAGGAATACATTAGAACCATCACTGGTACATTTTGAAAACACTCTATAATTCATTTAGCTGCTGTTGTTAACGAAATGATCTTACGTATCCATTTCACCGGAGTAGATCGAAGTGAAAGGGGGACTTAAAGCTACGTTCCCACATGTAAAATACACTTCAACTTTAGAAGCAAAGTTGTGTCACTTTTTGAACACAAGACACATGGAGGATGTTTCGAGTATTGAAATATCTTTTATGCTGCGTGCTGCACACGTGGCAACGCGACTTAAAGGGACATTTAAATAAGCAGTAAAGAATGTAGAGATCGAGAAGCACCGTCGACGCATTGAACTCTGTCCAAATGGGACACGTTATACATATCCAGTCATCCAAATTGTAATTCTATTTCAGAATGCTTATTTTAAAAAAAAAACAGATTTGGCTGTTTATAGCCAAATACGCAGGTTCACATGCCGAGTGTTTCGTTTGATCCGTAAAAATACGACGAAATAAGAAAAATGCTGAATACTATGTAGCACCGCGAAGAGCCTGAATGTTTATCTCTATACGCGATTATAGTTATCATTCTGGCAGCAAAGACTATAATATTCAACCGCAAAGAGCACTGCGGAATAGAATAAATATCTGCGAAGACTATTTTCCTTTAATATACTTAAAGGTGAATTATCGCACAGAATGTTATATAGATTTTCGTGCAATTATTTCGCTTTTTAACGTTTGTTAAGTATAAATACTTGCGCTCCGTGAATTTACTTTTTCATCTTAGGAAAGTCTGAACACGTGGGTATTTTATACTTTATCTCGCACGTGATCAAGCCTATATTCGTGATTTTACCAAAGCCCCGGTAAACAAGCCCAACTTCGAGGGTTCATAAATTCGAAGAATTCAGAAAAGAAACCACCACGGTATAATCAAGATTAATCAATTGCAAGTGTTGCGCAATACAAGTAGCATGAAATAATTCGTTACCACGCGCGAGTAGCTCATATTCCAATTACCTGTAGCAGTATCCAACGACTAATCATTCATTCTAATTATATAACTATCAATTAATAATCCTGCCACCGTAGAATCGTTAAATCCGACCAGAAGAATCTCGAAGAAAAGAGCAGAATATTTTACGTCTCCGTAAAACGTTTTCACAGCTTGCCGAATTGCGCGCTTCTCGGGAAACCAGGTACACCTGTGTACGAAGGGTTGCACGCCGCGGTTGCCGGTTTATAAATACCCGCGGGGAGAGTCGCGTGGCAGAAGAAAAATTTCAAGCGTGACGCGAGTATGTACTTTGAACCAGGCCTTTTCGATTGCGTAAATCTTAATGTATCTGCGAATGCAGTGAATCACTGCAGGTCCCGAACTAAACGGATTAATGTGCTGCATGTTCGTTAGAAGGTATCGCGTGGCACAATTTGATACAGCGTGCACGCGGGGACTCTCTTTGTTGCGAACCGAGCAGAACGAACGGACTGGGACTACGCTCGGAATAAAAAAAAAATAAAAAAAAAAAAAAAAAAAAAATGAAGATGCACAACGTTGCGCAATTGAGTACTTATCGCTTGACTGCACAATCCTGTACACAAGAATTAATTATAGAAACCGCGAGACTACGACTGTGGTACAAGGCAATTTGCATCGGATACATTAACCGGATGCGTAGCTTTACGCCAGCGGTAATGTATGAAAAATAGGTAGGAAGTCATTTTATAACTCGAGTAACGGTTTCATCGTGGCAATCGTAAATTTGAAGTTTAATAACGATGGGGTGATAGCTGGAGCAGCACGTGTATTGGTAGCGTGCGATACAGAGCGACGGTACTCTAAATTTTTCGGTATCTTCGCATCGACTTTTTTCTTCGCAATGGCCTTTCGAAATTAGTATTTTTTATCGCGGACAATAACATACTTGCGACTTCCTTATTCTGATTACCATATTTCTCTTGGGAAGTCGATACTTTTGAAGTGATTTGTCGTTCTGATCGCGTCACAAGTTTAACTACTGAAATATTTCAATTTCAAAGCACCGCAAAATATAATATTACTGTCTATCATAGAAAAATATAAAAGCAATGTTGCGCGGTAATTACTTCCATTTTAATCGGCCGAAAGAGCTGCTCGTGGCTAGGAACGAGGCTGAGGAAATGCCTGAAGAAATATTAGAGATAAGGATAATGGTTTTATTCGCGCAATAAGTTTTCGCGATCGTTAGCAATGGGCTCTAAATTATTTACAGCCGACGAATTGCAATTCTCGACAACTCGATAACAGCTGACTCTGTATATCTTTTATACGCCTCTTAATAGTATCTCCACACCTTTCACGTTCCACGGCAACGAAGCCGAGAGTTCTAACGTTGCATGATTACTGCCTATGCTAATATGGCGCAACGCTATCTCTGCCCAAGGGTGTAATATAAGATGTAACTCAAGAGACGTGTGGAAATTGCATTAGATCGATACAATCGTGACACTGTTCTGAGACTTAGGTACAGCATTCTTAACAAAATCAATATTATTCCTAATTCATTATATATAATATTCTCCTAATTTCCAGATGATTAATCGTATTACAAACTTTTGTCCACGGCGATATCTGTTGAATGAAATAATAATAATAATAGTTTATATACGGAAATAGATACATACAAAAAAATGGCAATAAAGCCCTCAAGTGTGAAGCGTCGACGTCGCAGATATCCAACAACTAATTAGTGAAAATCGTTGACTAGGATGATTCTCTCAGATAAATATCATTGAAAGTTTTTAAATGTATCAATTGTACAGTGGAAAATTTTTCCAATTTTTGTGTTGGAAGAGTATTAGGAAGAGTGCCCACTGGTTGTACTTTGTTGGGAATTGTATCTACGTGTGATTAACTGAATAGTTTCAATTGCGAGAAAATAAGTAATCATAGTGCCCGACGTATCATCCTGCATTTGGTGGTTTCCTCTTTTTAATGCGTCACGACTCTTATTCTGATTCCCCCTCCGTGGTCAGTGCGGACATTTTTTTTAACGAGTACTTTCCTGTCACCTACCATTACCCTTCCTATTAAATAACATATCAATATTTCTCTTCGCCCAACGCTCCGCGATAAAGTATCGATTCGCGCAGTGATATTTAGCTTGCAATGGAATCTTTCTTAGAACGCAACGTAGAAACGTATATCGGGGGGTTTAAATTTTAAATTCAACTGCTAAAGATATTTAAACGCCAACTTGATTCTGATTTAATAACGTTTCTGCGTATCCAGTAGAGTAGATAGCACTGAAGCTGTACACAAAAAAATCTACGAAACAATTTAGGTATTATTTATGCTACATTCTTAAGAGGAACGGCGTACAATTACTTTTATTCAGCATTGAATCATTTATCGCGTTGATCGCAGTATGGCGGACAGGAATTAACTGCGAGAAATATTAAATGCTACCGTTCAAACGTGAATACTTACGCATTCTGCCCAAATTCGCTGTTCTACTTATGTTAATAACTGCGTTTGCTACTGTCGTTAATGGCGTATGATGTATTTACGTGTGAGATTCTTAAGCCTAATAGTTTTCAAACGCCGGTAGTTTCGATCAGTTTGAATTGGTCTCTCTACTGAGCCATCGGCGTCGTCACTTCCGTCTACACGGCGTTGCCAGATCGACCGTTTGTTTCGCTGAGGAAGGAGAAGAACTACTGCGGTGTAGTGTCGCCTGTCGGTAGTGTCGCGTCAGTGTGTCGTTTCGCGTCAGTTAAAATAGTCGTGCTGCTCCGTGAAAAGACGAATTATGACAAATTCGAGGAAAGATATAGGGCGAGTGCCTTGGGCATTCGTGAAATAACACGCACCCCCGTGCAAGGCGAAGACCAGGCTGCCACGACCGAGCTCCGCAAGTAAAACCCGCCGAGCTCTATCGATACGGCAATAGGTAAACCACATATTGAAGGAGTAACAAGTTTCTGTGTGTAAAATTATTCGGTGCTGGGGAACGAGAAGGATTCCATCCGATTCCACAGCCTCCAATGCTTCCTCCCCTTTTTCCCTCCGCCGACATTTGACTCGAAACTTGCTTCGCAACTTTCTTCCGTCAAGCATTCCCATGCACGTTGCCGTTTACCTTATAAAACGGCAAAAATGTCTGCACCGTCGCGATAGCTGATGCAAACCTCGCTCCCCCGTCTGTCCTCTGTGCCGAAGTGGTTTCTGCCTGTATATCCGCGATGTGAAGCACAAATTGCAGCGTGGTCGCTAATATTTATATGCTGCCTGGCATGCGTGATGCTTCAGCGTTCCGGGGGGTGTTGAACAATCCGGAAACGGGCACCTTTGATCGCGGGGGAGGAAGGTGGTGGTTAAGTGGTTGGTTTGTTGGTTTCACATACTGGTGTTTAGATTCTGTCCAATAAACTCGGGCGATAGTGACTTTACCAAAGAGGCATTCCAGTTATGACACAAGTGTAGTTCAATTGTAATTTCACGAAATCACTTCAAATTTCGTTCGTCCGAAAAAATATTCCGATAAATTTGACACTGCTACTGTAAAAACTTCTCGGCATACCTCTACAACAAGACCCTTATTACAGAAAATTAGCTGATGTGAATTGAACACACCTTGAAATACAGAAAATTGAACGAGAAAAAACAGTGAGAAAAAGAAAACGTAGTAATATGCAGCGGATGTGGTTTATAGAGAGCAAAGAGGGGGAGGAATTCAAGGAGCAAGCGGCGCCACGCGAGGCTAGCTTCATCGAGGTGGCGGCTGAACAAACATCAGACATGAGGGGAACTAAACGGGACTGGGTTTTTAGAGTCCAGGTAAATTACCAGCGATCTCTGTTCGATTTATACGAGTTTCTCTAATTTACACGTTCGTTATTGCTCAGGTGCATAAGCTGGTGAAAAATGAGGTCCTGTATGTGGTGGGCAATTTACCCGAGCTGGGCGCTTGGAATCACAACCAGGCGATTCAGATGACGCAGGAGTGCGGCAGTCGGGATTCTCCTATGGTCTTCGACAGTAACAGTAGCGGGGAAGGTTACAGTGACGACGGACACGACAACGCGGGAGACCACTTATTCCGCGAGGAAGCTGACGAGTAAGTAAACGTTAATCGAGCCCTGCTGGCAGTTACACGATATACTAATGCTTTAAGGGGACTTAAAACTGAGCCTGTTTGTGGAAAAATTGCAGGAAAAAACTACGAGACATATCGAAGAACGTGGATATATTTCTGAAAGGGCTAGCCTTGCACAACATGAAAAAAAATAATTCAGTCTTAATAGGCGCCTAATTTCACCTCTGAATAAAACCACAGTAGTTCGAACCGCAAACTTTCACTTGCGAGATGATCACTGCTGGCCGACATGCTCCCAGGAGAATGAGGCGACTGAAATCGAAAAGAAAGAGAGAATTTACGTCGGGGCATCCCTCCGCGTGATGTGACCTACTTTCAATCCAATAGACAAAGCTTGAACGACTTTTCTGACGTTTGGAAACTATTTTATAATTTTAAAGAAAAACTAAAAGTTTATAAATGCTGTATAAAACTGGTTGTAGAATTTTCCCAGTGATGATCGTTGGTCGCATCGTAGCTATGGGTGTGCCAAAGCTGTGCTGAAAATTTCAAGACTTTATGTCGAACGGTTTTTGAGATATCATGTCGGCCAGCAGTGATCATCTCGAAAGTGAAAGTTTGCGGTTCGAACTACTGTGGTTTTATTCAGAGGTGAAATTGACTGAATTATTTTTTTTTTATGTTGCGTAAGGCTAGCCCTTTCAGAAATATATCCACTTCCTTCGATATGTCTCATAGTTTTTTCCTGCAATTTTTCAACAAAGAGGCTCATTTTTGGTAATTTTCAGGTGGTCAAGGGTTGGGAGGTCCCCTTAACTCGTAGAATATTCCGACACGGTTAACCCGTTCCTTTGAATTGTTATCATTGTAATATTCTGTATTAGTAGCGTAGTATCGCGTGTAACCATATTCATACGGACATTTACGAATTTCAGGGGTGGACAGATATTTTCGAGAAAAGTTGCGCTTCCCGTTGACGCCGATATAGAATTCCGATATTTTGTAGCTGTTATCTGCCAGTCTAACGGCACTAAGAACTCGGCCAAGACTCTCATCATCCGCAGATGGGAGACCCACATGAAACCGCATCTTATCAAGAAAAATGGTACGTAGTTGGATGTATACGAATTTGTGTGTTATAAAACGGCGCTGTTGCCCGCGGCTGTACGCTTAAGCAAAGAAATCTGTTGCAGCGCCCAGTAATTTTACTAGCGACTCATTGCCAGACCCAGACACGTTTGGTTATCATAATGGCTATTGTAAGATCGAACGAGGCTGGCTAACCGACGAAACTGTGATACAATTTAAGCTTTTTAATAATCCAATTAAACTATGGAAGAACCGATTACAAAATAGGAAAGTTCACATTAAGGTATGTGATTCTGAACTCTGTACTCTTTGCTTTGTAGATTAATATATGAGAACGGGAGACTGAAAGCTACGTTTATTTTCTAGATGACACCTGTAAATCTAGTTAGGCACAATTCTTTGGAATTACAACAATTCGGGGGTGATTGCGTAGATGATAGTCTTTCTATGGATACGCAAGATATTATTGATCAACCTGCATTCAGTATTACAGAAATTGCTGTACGTATAACTTGATCATGCGCTTCTCCGCGACAATCGATAATTCGTGGCTCGGTTTTCTATATAAAAGCACACTTTTATTATAACCGTCAGGTAATGGACGACGAAGAGGCTCGCTTCAAGATTCAGGAGCAATTTGGCCGAGCTTATAACGACGACGACTTTATTATCTTCAATGTTGCCGTTCGATATCCTGAAACTGTCGTAAGTAATCGCATAGAGCCCCATCAAGAGATCATAGTAAATACACAACTCGGTGAATAACCATTAGTTGGTATTTATTGCTTGCATTGCTTGTAATTGTTGCGACACGCATCATGTACGTAGGATGGATCCTCGACTTTTATCTCAAGATCAGCATTTCTTCTATCATTTACACGAACAGTTCTACAAACGGAATCGCAGGCATTGTTTTCAGTAATACAATAACAGCTAGGCACAACAGAAAGAGACGACACATGACGTGTTTTCTTTCAGCTATTGTCACCTGGCACTGATGACGAATGTACATCTTTGTTTAACGTATACGGTATATAAGATAAATGAATGTAAAGAGAGGGAAAAGTTAAGGAATAATTGTAGGCATGGCAGAGCAATAAATGACGAAACTAGTGGTAATTCATGTGAGAATTTAAACACGCTAAAGATACGCATTGACCATACCATGTGAGTTTTCAGTAGACCACGAGTAGGCCGGCCACGTCTTCTCTCGCGACTTGTTCAAATTACTTGGTAAAAGATAATTAAACTTGTTCAGCAGCTATTGCCCCTCCTTGGGAACCAGGAGCGATGTCACGCGCGCGCTGGCCCGGAACGAAGACAACCGTCAGCTTTGTACAAAGCAAGACCTCTGGTGCAAATGATGATGCTAACATGCAATCTGATGTATCGATGCTAAGCATCGTCTACCACTTTACATCTGTGTCACATGACATCACACAGAGATATGATGGTTTTGATTGTCGTTCACCCTACCGCACCTATCCCTGGGCTAGTCTCTCGTAAATCCGCGAATCTTTTACAAATTGCCAAGGCTGCAACTCTTGCGATCGATGGAATTGATCGATTCTTATTGAACTCATCAGGCAGACGCTATCAAGCGGGATGGTCTCGTAACCGCGACAATCCCTCCCCCCCCTTCCCGGTTTACGTGAGCCGTAGCCATCCTAAGCAACCCCAAGAATTTAGAGATATCAACGCTGTCACACCTCATATCCATCTGTGTGCGTCGAAAATGGTGAGGCTCCCATCACTCCTATATCCTTTTAGTGTACTACTAATATTTTCTAGCTCTGACCAACTCCACCGTACCGTACGTGGCACCGCTGCGCGGCCAATGCCAGACTAAGCTGTCAGAATCTTCTGAATCCGAATTACACAAACTATTGCATACTTGATATCGAAATTTAATAGGTGGTTGCGGGATACGCGTCACCAGGCAGATTACAGCATTTGGCAATTATTGGTCTGGTTCATTGCTAGATTATGTAGGAAATAAATTATCGTACCTTCGTTGTGTCGTTCGCTAGTAATTTGTTGCTCTTGCCTACAAATTATTTGAAACTGCCGAAAGGGGGAAAGAGAATTGAAACAAAATTTGTTATGCGGAACAAAAGATGTACCAATGTCTCAGACGATGTAGTTTAATTCCTACGCTTTTTAGTGATCAAGGATCGTTAATAACGTGCCATAAATTCTATCACATTTGCTAGAGTTTCTAATTTTCTTGTTTCATAGCTGTGAGAAAATTTCGTTATATGTCCTTGATCATTGGACTTAATTAATATTGAAGCGAGCTCTATATAACGGATGAGCAAAAAATACTGATGCAAGCATTTGGTGTTGTCGTAAATAGTAGTATCTTTACATGGATATTAAGCAGACTGTTTTTCCAGGCGTATCTGGTGGACTACTACGTCTACAGCTCGAGGTGTTACCCAGGAGAACCGCCAAGTCATATCGGTTTCAGCTACATCTTGCCTAGCACATTGCAATCTAGCGTTGGGCTTCTAACAGTACCAATCACAAGCACAAAACATAGACCAATCGGTACGATATTACTGGCAAAAATTCTACAGCACAGAAAGAAGCAGCTTTCTCCCGGCTTCAAAATCTATAAATTCTTATTTTCTCGTTTCGCCGATTTCAGGACAACTCACGGTGGAATATGTTGTGATAAAATCAATTCCGGATTATCCATGGGATATGAGTATTTCATACGCGAAACATTGGGAACAACGGTGGTCCGGCCTGGACGTGGGACACAGAGGGCTGGGTACATCCTTCCACACAAAAAAGTAGGTTCGCAGACCGGAGTACAGTGAAATTACTTTGTTCGAATCTTATTGTAAGCTACGGGCAATGAGGTCGTATATAATTTTTCTAGCTGCGCCAACGTGCGAGAGAATACAATAGCTTCTCTAAAAACTGCATCGCATCATGGCGCTGACATGGTCGAATTTGACGTCCAACTATCCAAAGACCATATACCAGTTATTTATCACGATTTCTACGTATCTATTTCGCTGAAACGCAAGAAGCAGATAGAAGCTATGGATATGCTGGAGATACCTGTCAAGGACCTCACGTTAGAGCAGCTACATTTACTAAAGGTATACTCTACACACCTACACGTTCGTTACACTCAAAATCTCTACACGCGCAAACTCATTTATATTATATTCATCGATGTCACGCGCTCGCTTCCATATCCATATTTCTTTACAGACCACGAGTATCGTCCAAATGGACTTAGTGAATTTTATTATATATTTTATTGCGAGATATCTGTCGTTTAGAAAACTCGAACAACTGTTCGAAACTTAACGACTAACGTGAAGATTTCAGTAAAGTGAAACGTACACTGTAACTTTCACTGCCCGTTATAAGGAAATGCAAATGGAGAACGTGGAGCCTTATTTCTAACTACATAATCATTCGCTAACGCAACTTCTGCCATCTAATATCGATCAATAGAATACGGCTTTCTAACAACGCTGAGCGTCTTAATATTTCGCTTTTTATGTCCTTTTTTTTTATCGAAGGAGAAAATCGTTCACTTCGGGGGGTTGTATCGTGTGTGTAGATACACCAGGCATACGATCATGAATCGATAGGTGATGCCATGCCTATTCTATTCGTATTTGTCTGTTTAATATTCAACAGGATTTTTATTACCCGGCGGACTCGTTGAATAAGGCGCTGTATGTCGTTGATAACGCCGAACATGGGGTTAACCAACTGGTGAGCTTTTCATGTCGCTTGCGCCGCCTAACTTCTCGTCGAAATTTGTAACCAGTCAGCCGTTCGAACCACTTGCTGCATGCCCCTTTAAAATTTCTCCTAAAGCCAACTAAAGTCGATTGTTAAGAATCACATCATTGGGCTACGACATGTACATGTGCGTACGCTATGCCTCGATTAAAAGCCGAAGCTTTTACTTCGTTGTATCGTAAGTAATCAAAGTAATTCGATTGATGATATCTTGCCAACGTAATGCCACCAAGTGGTCCCTGCAAAATCAGAAGCGCTTCAATGATCCTAAGACTCATTTTTAATAGTCTTCACCAGCTCCCACCCCCACCCCCCCCCCCCCCTGGCTTTCTATATATTTCTGCTTCCGCGCGTGAAGTTAAAGTGCGGGGCACTTGATCGGATAATATATAAATTTCACTGTCACCAGCATGTGAATAATATCACGAAGGGTATGGTATTTAAATATATTCACATCACTTCCGAGTGTGTTTGGCTTTAACAAATACATTGTGTCGAACATCAGGCGATTGGTACCAACTTTACACCCTAACAGAATTACGTTGAGAAGCGCCACTCTGCTTCACCTGTCCTCTACATGGGCGAACGTTTCATTCCAGGTTTACCACGTAGCCGAAGGTCGAGAAAAGAATCCGAGATTCTTCGACGAAGACCTGGAAGATCACCAGCCATTCCCTACACTCCAAACCGTGCTTCAGGAGCTAGAACAACACGTTGGTTGTAATATCGAGATTAAATGGACTATGCAGTTGAAGGTAACGATAGCAAAAATGCACTGTTCTATTAAATACTTCTATCCTTTTCGCTGTGATCTAATTCGTCGAATTTGGGATAATCTGTGCACGTAGGACGGGACATTCGAGCTCAATCATCCTTTCGATCTCAACTTGTATTTGGACATTATACTGAAAGTGGTGCTGGAATACGGAGGGGATAGGAAAATAGTTTTTTCATCTTTTAACCCAGATATTTGTGCCATGATTCGTCTTAAGCAGAACAAATACCCCGTAGTATTTCTGACGCAAGGCGTCACTTCCAAGTATCCCACTTACCACGACCCTAGGTGTCAAACAATACCAATGGCCGTCAGACACGCCTTGGCTGCTGATATCTTAGGGATCAACGTCCATACGGAGGATATTCTCAGGGACCCGTCTCAAGTGAAGTTTGTAAAGGACGCCGGACTGATTATCTTTTGCTGGGGCGATGACAATAACGACAAAGCTACAATTCAGCATTTGAAGAAGCTTGGATTGCACGCGGTTATTTATGATAAGTAAGTGGTCTTGGGACACAGGCTCTGTTTACGTTCAACGGAACTGTGTACTACGTTGATTGAATGGTATTTACAGAATAGACGAGTACAACGCAAAGGAAGTGAAAGAGAGCATATTCCTGGTTGATGCTAGAGAAAGCCAGAAGACGCTAATCGCCGTGGCGCAATGCAATCAGACTTGTTCGCCGCAAACTCAAATTCCCAGTCCTTTGAACACGGAGAAGGTGAATACACGCCGCGAGACCGTTGTCTTGTAATTATTTGTGCCTGTGTGAAACGCAGAATCGCGAATGACCCTTTCGCCGTATTATTTTAGGATTATTACGTGGACATAAATAAATCGCGAAACATGATCACGACCACGTCAACGACCTCGCTTGCATCTTTTGGTAAGAATAGTATAGGCGGCGATAATATGTATCCAATGTCGACTGTTAAATTATCACCACCTACGTGTGACCATCAGGAGAGCAAAGAGATCAGTGAAATGGCAAAGGATTTTAGCGTTTGCGCGAAATCCTTCGGCCACGCGGTAAAACCTAAAAGTATCTCAGGATTAGTTTGCGGTCAAACCACAGCTCTGCCAGAGATCTACGGGGAGGATGAGTCCGCGAAGGATTGTCTTTGATGTTTCTCCTTTAAGAAGCCATTTGCGTCCTGGTTCTGACACAGAAGACATCGGTTAGCAAAAGACCTACCACAGGAGGAAGAAGCAAATTGAAGAATAATTTTTGTAATGGATAATTTAACTATAATATGTACATAAAGGGGGGAGGGGGTGGAGATTTTTACCCCCGAAGTTCTAAGATCCGCGATAACTGGATCGTCTTAACGGCCATTACACGTAGTGTATACAGATATCGATGCGCAAGAAAGACGACCGATTGCATTTCTTTTCACATCATTTTATCATTCCGTGCGATCGGTCGACTTTGATTGACCATTTTCTACTATGCTTTACGTACAACTTTACGCGATGGCCTTTTTTTTTTTTTTTTTTTTTTAAAAAAGAATACTAATCAAGTTCCGATGTTGGCTGTAGAAAAGGATTCAGACTCCCATCGTGCTCTGCCCGTGGCAGGCAAACGCCGGTGTTGCAAGTTTTTAGTACAAATGCCCCTTAATATTTTTCATTCAGTTCATATGAGAAGAAGCTATTACCTTTCTCGCATCTCTTCGTTTATTATTTTAATATCAATTTAAAAATATTGCGAACTGACAGTTGAGCAACATTGAATAATTACAGGACGTCGCGAGTATATATTTATTTCTTTCTTTCATTCTTTCTTTCTTTTTTTTTCATACTGTTATGGAGAAAATCGAAAGAAAAGACAATTGCGTTCGACAGCTTCGATCGTTGACAAAATCTGGGCAGGGTAACTAGTTTTCGTAGACATAGGATCTTTCACCTTCATTTATTTATGTTTCAAGATAATTTTAATGTAAACACCCTAGAAATTAAAGAGGACATAACGAACGCAAAGGGAGAATTCCTTCATTGAACCGAGGATCTTTGTTGAAGAGTATCTCTGCTAATTTGCGGACGGAGGGCACGTTGCGCTAACTTTGTCCATATTGAATAATACCTACGATCATTGTGAATAATATTTCTCATCGGCATACGGACAGTTGCTTTAAAAAAACTTAATATTAACATCGGTTCCTCTCATCTTTTTTCTTTTATTTTGGTTTGGTGAAGCAAGTGCAACCGGAAACGTTTGGGAAAAAGATCGTGCATTCGGTTTATGAGTACAGTTTGACTGTCCCGAATCTCGATGTCCGATTAGTGTTATAATAAACTGCATCAGTGACGAGAACAAGTAGCACGCGAATATCTTTTCAACGTTTTTAACAGAGAAGATAATTTATACCGCTATACCGCATTGGTAGTACGCTATTTACGATTAAAGAAGAGAGCGATTGTATCAATCGTTAAGATTCTGGCAATACACAGGATATCTGTTGATGGTTTAGAAAAAGTATACCGCGGAATATGTTACTATGGGATCACGCGTGTAATTGCGCGCCTCGTCGCCGCGCGTGAAATGAGAAAAACAAAACTAAACAAAAGTGGGATGGTTGCTAATCTTTTTCCTTTTATTGTCATAGAGGCTATGCGTTATAATAAACCCGTTGACGGATACTAATCGGTTCGATAAGTTTGTAAATTAGAAACTACATTGGTTGAATTTTGCAAATTCCGACACATACATAGGCTAATGCGTTACAATCTTCAAATGTATACTGATAAACGTCATATATATTTCAGATTTCTAATCGTGTGTCTGTTTCTGTCTTTCCCTATTTAATAATTATACTTTGAGTGTGCAACGAGTAAATAAAGTAATACGATCATCGATGTAAAAGTAATGGAAATATTCACAGGAACGTAAGAATAGAGGGAATAATATTTTTGCATTTGCATTTGGAGCTTTTAACTAGATTACTCAGAGTACCTGACTTGATACTAGCTATTGGATGTAAATGTAATAGTTAACTCATCATGGGTCGCGTAGTTTTCACTATAGTTGAATAATTTAAGGAATGAAATTCTAACGCATCTTAACAATAAATACAAAAGCAACGCTATGAGCCTACTTGTTCTTAATTCGGAATACGCGCACAAGTTGTTAGATTCTAATATTATTCGCCGCTTAAAATACTTTCTATAATTTGCCTCGTTTGAAAATTACTGGAATCATTTCGAAAAATTAAACAAAGGTTCTCATATCTTCTCTGATTAGTTTCAACAGTATTTTTAATTGTTAAGTAACTTATTGTGGGGATTAAATAATAAACAAGATGCACAATTATAGTGCCTAGCGTAAGTCAAATAATTATATTAAATAATCGTAATACGACGACCATAAAATGTGCTAACACAGTTGGCTTTGAAAATCGAAAAAACTATTTTCGTGGTATTGATATTATTTAAATGTAAATGCAATTCCTACTGTAATGATAAGTATTTTCGAAATAAAATTTAGATTAATGGATTGTGGCTATTTATAACGTATATTCATAAAATAAGCGAGTTCCCTCGAAGTTGTAAATGCGCACTTGAAATTATCGCAAGATGATTCCTCTAATAAAGACTATCTCTTCATACTGCTTCAACGTTCGTTGCAATTTCTGTGAAACATTTACGTGAAATTGCAGAAGATTGCATTTATACGCTTTGTACACTCAGTTTAAATAATTCGCGCCATAGCGAGATCCTGTCCTCTATCTCAAATCCTTTCCAAACCAGTTGTAGGTACGGAAGTTCACGCAACTTTCTGCATGCTTCTTGAATTGGTCACTGTTCATTGGTAGATGTTATCATGTTGTTGTTTATTAAGAAAAATTAAAGGCCTAAGCATCGACGAAGTATAGAATAGACCTATCACCTTATGGGACTTGGTGTCACCACCCAAACTGTGTTACCGACCCATAACTCGAGGACTGAATCTGGCGGCCTCTGATCATGAACAGCGTCCAACTCCGGAACTACTCTGAAATGTGTTGAAATGCTGAAAGGTGTGTGCGTGCTTGTATGCGTGTGACTTGTTCAGAGTGACTGTTTGACATAGAGGGCAGGCTTTCGTTTTTCGTTACGCTACGCTTTGACTCGGTTTGTCGAAAATCTATTTCGGTGATCTGAAGACTATATGGCGCCGAAATATGGCTCTTCTTAAAAGCTTATACAAACTATAAATTGCAAGATGACATTGATTGTTAGTACTTTACGTGTTGTGGAACACTTAACTAACATTTTCGCGTGTCGTACGTCGAAAAATATTAAAAATTTACGCTGTTACTGACATTCCCGCAAATCTCCGCACTCCGCGCATGTCTAAATAGACGGTGCCCATCCTACGACACGTATACATCATTGAGAACAAGGAATCCAAACGTTTTTGTAAAATTTTGTATTCGTAGTTTTCGGGACCCGAGGATATTTTGCAATAGTTTATTTATTACTTGGGAACGGTGGATTAGTAGTTAAAACTCTATGTTTCGTTACAAATTGATTGGCCGTTTCCCCTTATTAACTATTTTATGAATTTAAAAATTGTAAATAGTACCCGAGCGTATCGCTTGCGTTAAGGTCTGTTTTGATTATTCCTAGATATGTACACATGAGAACACAGCTATTGTACTTTTTAAAGCACAAGTGAAAAAAAGGTTCTGGATTTACGGACGTCGCGACTCGCGAGTGAGATGAAATGGGAGGGAATAAGAGAGAATGAAAACAAGTGAGAAACGGCACGAAGGTCTTTACGCGACAAACGATCATTCTGGCAGCGGCAACAAAGTATGATACATTGTCTTCTTGCGTTCTCCGTGCGCCTGATTTTCGCATGTCGATGTCGGTCCACGGACGAGCTATGCCTAAACGCCCGTATTGAAGCAGATTTCACTTTCTTCTATAAATTCTGCAAATGCAGTAATCAGTAGCTAAATGCGGAAAACATGTATGTACAGTGTGCACATGCTAAGCTAATTGTTAGATGAAATTTTTACATTCCCTGTTTCGTCTTTATTCGAGTATTTATGGAAAATTAGTGACATTTTTTTTATAAAAGGAAAATCAAACACGACGTCATTGGGACAAGTAGGTATGTACATATGAGATGGTGCTGAAAGAAACGAACTGTTTTTTATATGAAATATGCCCTTTTTATTTAATTATTAAAATCTAATGAACACTGCTTTCGGGGATGAATCTACACTTCTGGTTCGGTGGACATTTGTAAAAAGAATTGCCTCAGAATTGGCAGAAATATAGCTGGGCTTCGAAATGAGTGTAAGTTCTAAAAAAAAATTCTAACTTCGTTTTCCTGGGGTGCGAGTTCAAGTTCATGTTGCGCGGTTTAATTTTTTCATTAGTTTTAAAATAATTTTTTAGGGTTTAATTGTTTTTTTCAATGTACCTATATCAACAAAAAACATGCAATCAAAGCAGAAATGTATTCTTCAGATACCATTCTTACTAGTCTCCAAATATACTTTAAATTCTAATTGTAAGTTATTTAAATAAAATATTACATTATCACTTAATGGAAGAAAGAGGAGGAGGAAGTATAAGTAACGGATTCATGCGCAATCGGGGTAATTGTAGGAAGGGCGTCGTGTTTGGCTTTCCTTTCAACTGGAAAATTTAATACAATATGTTACAAATACTGTGATGAAAATAAAATAGAAAATATAAAAATTTCATTTTTCATTAGTATAGATGATTTTGTCTAACACGCGTTCCCGCTTTTGGCTACTAATCGCTACCTGGCCGCGCGAGCGAGCTGCGGCACGAATAATTTTTTTCGTATAAATAAGCGATCAGGCCCGCCGCGCACGTGAAGGATGCAGTATCAGACGCCCGAAAGACGAGAGCGAGACAATGTATCAACGCATCGTCTGTCTCACGTCTGTCAGCACTTAACCGATGCACCAAACTCATAATTACTTAGGACATACATACATACAGATGTACATACTTAAGAATGTTAGAGACGGTGCAATTTTAATTGTTAACATCCTGTCAAGTTCTAGCCATCTGCTTGCAAAAAGTGTTATTGGCATATTTGACTTAACAAGTGCTACGAACTAGAAAAGATTCGTTAAGAGCAAGCGCCTGATTTAGCGAGCTCTGCTTGCAAGACATTTCAAGTCATATCGATTTTTACCTTCGGGTGCATCGTGTTTCTGGGAACGGCATTTGTTTTAAAAAGAAAGACGAACTTTTCGGGGGCCCGGACCTCAACAATCGATGAGAAAAATGCCGCATTTCGACTGAACGTTCGCTATCGTATTATTTGTTGGGCTTTAAAAAAATGTTATTATATTACTTCTCTCTGTACCAATTTTTTGCCGTACCTTCCTCATATCAAACTGCGTCGTAATTGGTTTCATTTTAGTAGAAAAACTTGACATACAATACAGATGTTTGCATAATGATGAAAAATATAAAAAAAATATTTTTTATTAGAGGATAGTGCATATTAATGCCCCTGTATTCCTTCCAAGCGCCGACCAACATGTTGGCATAAAGAGTCGGTAGCTTCTGAACAATTTTAGAAACCTGTGTAAACCTGATACCTATGTTTCCATTTTAGAAGAGTGATAGGAACTAGAGGAAATACTGTATTGAGTTGTCTCAAGCGTAAATGTTGTAAAACGTTTATATGTAAGACCGACTCGAAAAATCCGATCTTACCATATTTTATGGCAGGAAGAAAGTCAGAAAAGTAATATAACATTTTTAATAGTTTTCTTAACAGGTTAGTCAATTGAATGTCAGGGGGGCTTAAACTAATTATTTAAAATTTTAAAGACTGTTCTTCGAGATATAAAATAATTAATTATGGCTATAGTCCCTAGTAATAATCCCACTAAATATAAACAATTTAATGAAATAACTTTTCTCCCGCTTGGGACCACAAGTCAATTTTCCGCGGAAGAGAAAATGCGCAGGCTGGATGCGCGTGATTATTATGTGGTCCTCTCCTCGAAATGACAGAAAATATAACCTATAATGCTATAACCGACTTCATAAATATACCGTTGCGGCGTAACAATAATATTTTGGAAGGATGTTAACGCATAAAAAGTTTACAAATGTAGCGTAAAAGAACGAAATAGATAATAAACATTTATTGTCATGAAGCATATATGTAGGTTACATTTTCTGTCACTTCGAGGATCCGAAAATCATCTCCTCGAAGTGACAGAAAATATAACCTATGTATATGTTATATGACAATAAATGTTTATTGGCTATTTCGTTCTTTTACGCTACATTTGTGAACATTTTATCATCCTTCCTAAACATTATTATTACGCCGCAACAGTATCTTTAGGAAATCGGGTATAGCATATAGGTTATATTTTCTGTGACTTGAAGGACAGAAAATCCGCTTCTCAAATCCGCTACTGAAAATGCGCAGGCTGGATGCGCGTGAATATTATATGGTTGGCGCCTCGAAGTGACAGAAAATATAACCTATGTATATGTTATATGACAATAAATGTTTATTGGCTATTTCGTTCTTTTACGCTACATTTGTGAACATTTTATCATCCTTCCTAAACATTATTATTACGCCGCAACAGTATCTTTAGGAAATCGGGTATAGCATATAGGTTATATTTTCTGTCACTTCGAGGACAGAAAATCCGCTCCTCGATGTGACAGAAAATATAACCTACATGCTACATGACAATAAATGTTTATTTGCTATTTCGTTCTTTTACGCTATATTTGTGAACTCTTTATGACTTAACATCCTTTCCAAATATTATTGTTACGCGGTAACGGTATTTTTATGAAAATGAGAAATGTAATTATGCGTGGTTAAGAAATTAAAATTTCCATTAGGACAAGAACTGGTGTTTTATAGACGTTTGTTTATTTCTTTGTAGGGTGTTTATTTAGGGCATCTGTCCTTACAATTTTAACAAATAAATAATTACTCTGTTTAACGAGTTGTGTAGACTTATTTTGTCCAGCCATAACCTTATGAAGCGCACAGATCTGTAAACCTGAAACTTGAAGCCAAAATGAATTAGAATTTGACAACATGCAAACAGATATGAATTTGAGAATAAAAGCTAAAACTACTTACAATCTCGAACAATTCCATGATCCTGCAAACGCGAAAATTGATGCCAAAACCAGCTATAACCTCATCAACCATAAAAATCTGTAAACATGAAAATTGAATGTAAAATCAATTAGAGTCTAATAAAACGCATGAATTTGGCAAACATAAACAAATTAAGCTAAAACTTACTATTTCGATGAAATGTACTCAGAAAATGACGTTATGAATGGAAATTTTGATATCTTAACCACGAATAATTACACACCTCGACTTCATAAATATACCGTTGCGGCGTAACAATAATATTTTGGAAGGATGTTAAGTCATAAAAAGTTCACAAATGTAGCGTAAAAGAACGAAATATCCAATAAACATTTGTTGTCATGTAGTATATAGGTTACATTTTCTGTCACTTCGAGGATCCGAAAATCATCTCCTCGAAGTGCATAATTCCATTTACTAATAGATTTTGATTGAAGAATAATTTGCACTTAGGTATTTCCATACATTTCGATCAGAAATATTATATAAATACAACGCGTAATAAACATTTATTGTCATGTAGTATATAGGTTATATTTTCTGTCACTTCGAGGAGATGATTTTCGGATCCTCGAAGTGACAGAAAATGTAACCTATATACTACATGACAATAAATGTTTATTACGCGTTGTATTTATATAATATTTCTGATCGAAATGTATGGAAATACCTAAGTGTAAATTATGCTTCAATCAAAATCTATTAGTAAATGGAATTATGCACTTCGAGGAGATGATTTTCGGATCCTCGAAGTGACAGAAAATGTAACCTATATACTACATGACAATAAATGTTTATTACGCGTTGTATTTATATAATATTTCTGATCGAGATGTATGGAAATACCTAAGTGCAAATTATGCTTCAATCAAAATCTATTAGTAAATGGAATTATGCAACATGTTTCTTGAAATTAGTCGTGACATTCAGGCCGTTTTAGATTTTAAAGGCTTCCGATGAGATTTAATTTTAATTCCTACCACTCGTAGCATTGTAATCTTATTTTAGACTGAATCGATAACGTTGGGTGTGACACGAAAATGGTAAGGGGGCTCGCGAGCCCCCCGAGCCTGTGACACAAAATTACATTGGGTGATAGGTCTATTCTATACTTCGTCGATGGCCTAAGGCTCTGAAATTCATTAGTAGAAATACTAGAGGCACAGGCAAAGTATGGGATAGACATCTTACGGGAGTTTGTGTCACACACACGAAATATCGACTAGCAAGAAATCTGACTTAGGGTGCGTTCCGTTATTCACTGCAAGTACTTCTTATATGACGTCACGTGAGTGTGCTGCTAACAGCGTTCCGTTTTAATTTCGTGCATTACGAAGCTGCTGCGAAATTGTAAAACGGAACGCGGCTGCAGTTGGTTGCATTCAGCATCTCATAGCGTCTGTCATCTGGTGTGCAATATTGTTCTAATGTTGTAATGATAGTAGAGGTATTAAAGAGAGGTAGATTTCCATATATAAAGAGTTATCGACTGAAGTGCTGTAGCTTGCGAGTGTAGTCACTAGATGGCTACCGTGTTTATTATTGCATTTTCTAAACAACACATTATTACAATTTTAAATGTAATACATTGTTAATATCGTGGTATAATGAATTGTAATATTTCCGGGAGGAATGTAAGAATATTAACAAGTTCAATTATGACAATTGTCATATGATTTGTATTTGTCTATCAGTTTATACATATGCGAAATATTTCTTGCAGTGCCGTTCGAGTGAAGTTAACGAAAAGAATTGTTGGTAAAAGTAACTAAAGCGAAATTCAAGGCGAATTTTACGATGCAGAAAGTGCAGAAGCACGTAAACGATGCAAGACAGTTGTATAAAGCACTTAACGGTGTATTTGCCATTTACAAACCCGCGGGTATATCTTTCCCATTCATGAGGAGTACAATAATCTCCAAGCTATGCAAAGGTTTCAACGTGTTCTCTATTTATCATGAAATATCGAACTGGTGGCTTCCAATCGCATAGCTCGCTTGTTTCAGATCTTAACGACATGTACGTGCGACCACCAGTTCAGCATGTAGCCATTTTAGGCTCGACAGACAAAGATATGAGAGTCGTTGTTCACGATAGTTACGCCGATCACCCGTTGGTAGTAGGCCCTCGTTACCAAATGCACGACTTCAAGCTTGCGGCCACGAGTATCATGAATAGAGATACTTGCGGCGTAGTAGTTTGTGGGATCAACTACGGCACCCAATTGGTGCACAGAATAAGAGACGCCAAGTGTACGAGGTTCTACAGAGTAAAAGGATTACTGGGCCAAGCGACGGACAATTATTTTCACACAGGGAAAATGGTGGAGAGATCTACGTACGCACACGTGAAACGCGGTCATGTAGACAAAATATGTAGTTCGATGCAATCGTCTCACCAGAGAAAGATGTTCGAGTAAGTAGGGAATTAATACCCACGCGAATGGGACGAGCGATTTTTTAACGAAACCGGGCAGAAAATGTTGAGGCCGATGTGTATAAACAAATTCCAGAATATTAGCTGTGAATGGCCGGCCATTTTTATAAAAAATTATGAACAGTAAAATTATGAAGTCGTCGAATCGATTTTATACTTCATTAAATGGTAGATCTTGATGAAAGGAATAGAAAAGTCTTATGTGTTATTGTCATAGTATCAATAATTTAACCAGAAACTGCAATTTTTCATTCAACGACTTCATAATTTTACTGTTTAAAGCCATTTTTTATAAAAATGGCCGGCCATTCGCAGCTAATATTCTGGAACGGTTTCGTTAAAAAATCGCTCGTCCCATTCGCGTCCTCCCCTCGTAAGAATGAACAAATCATTTCTAAATATTTGCAGATTGTGCGGAGTAGATATACAAAGTCAAGTTGCGTATGAATTAGCAGTGAAGGGTTTGCTCAGACCCGCAGATCCTAATATTCCCATGATATACACGATCCGGTGCATAGATTTCTCGCCTCCCGAATTTACATTAGGTAAACGAAGTTCAATAAACAGCAGTTGGTGGAAAATATCGACTGGTGTAACTTTTCTCTACGTTCTTCACAGAAATCGTTTCCATAAATGAGAGTGAAATGTATCTGAAAACACTGATTCACGACCTTGGAATGCAACTTCATAGTACTGCCACTTGCACACAAATACTCTGCGTGCAAAATGGTTTGTTTAGCGTAAAACATGCATTGCTGATGAAACACTGGGGCATAAAAGGTATCGTGGGTAGCATGGAAATGTGTGGGAGGATCATTGACGAGAATCCAGGTGTGTTGCAGCAGGAGAGCCCTACGTTAGTAGAAGCCAAGGACGTTAGCAGTGTATAAGTGTACATTTTGCGGGAGAACCGTCACCTCGATGATACCTGTTATTTATTATATTTTTAATAAAAAACGTAGCAGTAATTGTTAGATTTATTGCGTCCACACTCCCATCTTATACACTGTGATGTGAAATTTGTTTAAAGTTCAATTTGGCTAGATTATCGATTCGTGGTTAATTATGCTTCACTGCGACTTCTTTTAGAACGATGACTGGTATCGGTATCATCGTGTCTATCTATAGGTTTCATAGATCGACCCCGCGATTTATGTTTATTTGGCCACTGTTGCATTTTCATGCTCTTCGCTATTACGCGCTTCTGGTGGTCCAGCTGTGGGAACAAATCTGCCGAAAAGGAACGAATCAGGCACAAGTTACGCTTTCATATCCGAATTAAATCCATTTCATTTTATACCTTGAGATTTTTCTAAAGCTTCTTTAGCTGAATTCATTTCTGCTTCTTGAATGCTATGACCCGAGGCCTTTGCCAGCCGCTTTCCTTGGAAGTATACAGCGACAGTGTACACTCTAGTATTTGTTGGTCCTTTGCACTCAATCACTCTGGCGAAAGTATTAATCAATGGTAACTTTGTAACGACATACTTGAATTCGTTTTACATTGACACGACTTACTTGTATACAGGAATATCGGGTTCCCCGCCATCCATCGTTCGTAAAGTTAGGCAGCATTGTTGCAGTTTGCTTTTCGGGTCATTCCAGTCTTGATTCATAATGAAATCTTGTAAGCGCGGAAAGAAGCACACGTCACAAAAGACATGACAGTACTCCAAGCCCTTATCGACATAAAGGGCTCCTAGGAACGCTTCCAGTAAATCTGCTCTGTCCTTCGTTTTCAACTCGGCTTTTGGATTATCGTAAACAGCATACTGGGTCATGCCTAAGTCGTCGCACACGACGGCTTGCGTTTTATTATTTACAAGGGAGCTTCGCAAAAGCTGCGAAACATAAAGGTGTATTTTCGTTCTTCCAACGTACGAGCGAACGATTAGAAGAGTACTTACCGATAAATGCCCTTCGTGATGTTCTGGGAAATATTTGTACAAATATTCCGAAACTATAAGTTGAAGTACAGTGTCTCCTAGAAATTCTAATCGTTGGTTCGAGCCTAATGTTAAATTCGTATATCCTATACTGCGATCGGTAAACGCTCTTGCTAAAAGACGAATGTGAGTGAACTCGATGCCAATCGATTCTTCGAACTTTGTTAATTTCTGTGCAAAGAGACGAAATGTGAATCTTGGATTCTTCAACACACGCAGAAGGCTGTGCTTATTGTGCGTATACGTACTTGCAACAGCTCGAAGCTTGGTATCCATTGCCTGTCACCCGTTGGTTCCTGCTCCTGCAAAGGGTGCTTAGGATAGTGCACCCAAACTTGCGAAAGATTCTCCTCGTCCATGAAAAGCGTTTCCCCGAAAACTCTGTCGGCAACTTCTATGCCTCCGTCGAGAAACAGCGAACCCATCAGCGCCTCGAAACAGTTGGCCATTGCGTGTCTCAACTCTAAATCGTGACAAAGATCGCTGCCGTGCGCGTACAGCATGTACTCCTCCAAGTTCAATTTCTTTGCTAACACGGCCAGATGTTGATTTTGAACAATCGCGGCTCTGTAAGTAGCCAAGCCGCCTTCCTCCAAATCAGGGAACATGTGAAACAAGTGAATCGACGTTAGAAACTCGACCACCGCGTCTCCCAAGAACTCCAACCTTTCATTGTGCGCTATTGAAGATTCCGTCTCGGTTCTCGCGCCGAATCTCGACATTATATTAATCAGCGTATTGATACCCCGCTTCCGCGTATTCATGTAATGAATTCGTCGATCGCCATACTCGGGCTGCCTTATCCCGCAATTGGTCAGAGAATTCCGTGCGTGGTCTGGATTCGTGCCGAAGTTTTCGCGATAACTCGGATGGGTCAGTGCTAATTGTAGAAGGTATCTATTCTTAAATTCGTAGCCTAACGTGCACTCCAAGTTATCCAAGGATTTATGAAATCTCAAGTGGCAAACAAGTACAGGAATTAGCATGGCATGTTGCACTATATCGCACATGATTCCGGTTCTATAAAATCCGTCGGAAGTGACGTCCACGGTAACGTCGCGCTTCATTTTACTTTGGGTTCTCAACTCTTGGAGTTTATTCTCCTTAGCTTCTAGCTTTCTCTTGTCCTCGAACGACGGCTTCGGCATATTAGCCAATAAATGACGAAACTTCACGTAATCCCTCCACGCTTTTTGATAACTGAAATGACCGATGAAAATCCGGATATAATTGTGCGTTACGCGCGTTATATACGCGACGAAAGAGCTACTTACTCCGCGTTCCCCGCGTAACTAAGCTGCGGCGGTCTAATTCCAAAATGCACGATTTCGGGGTAAGCGATTTCGCCAGGCGGTTGATCGGCTTGACTTCTGTCCAATTGATCTACACGTACGCTGCACGGCTTTTTCCCAGGGTACGTAACAATCATACCTTTTACTTCGTCGGCAAAGTTTTGCCATCTATACTGGGGCATCTCCACTAACCTAGGTAGATCAGTTGGATCTATTAACAATTTACTACTTTTTATTAAATAATTTAAAACCTCGTTCATGGATAAAATCTCTTGTCCATTTTCAGCTAGGTCACGCACGAATCTCGGCATAAAATGGAACTGGCCGCAACCGGATTTATCTTGTGCTGCTTGTAAATCAAAGTCTACAAGCTCTAATACCTCCTTAAATAAGTAATTTTCTGTAAACCAAAGTAATTATCAACGAACCTGTAACATTTAATACAGCACGCAAAATACACTAAAAGCAGGTGCTTACGAAAATAATCCAGCTCTCGAATGGTGAAATTCTCCGGCAACTTTTCGTCTATGTAGAGTATCGTATACTCTATGTTGAATCTGATTACTTTGCAAGTCGGCAGTTTTACGAGTGGGAAATGAGAAAGCATGGAGAATCCTTCGAATATAAATTCATGCTCGTCGTGCTTAATGATCGTCGGCGTTTTAGTAAGGAAATTCGTTGGCGGGCTAATTGTTATTCGATAATGATATAACTTATCGGCGTTGTTTGAACTTAAATCGCACTTGTTTATTGCACCTTCTCCAGCGTAAATTCCGTGTCTAATCCCGGACCTTTTTGATTTTGCGCTACATCTACATAAAGGGCCATCGTTCATCTGAAACGATAAAAATCTTGTAAAGCTCGTAGAGCTCTTAATTTAATATGCAGAAAGTAATACTCACTTCTCCGGGATCGTTGAACCACATTTCAGGATGCAATCTTTGCGGATGCTGTTTCTTCGCCATCAACTCTTCCATTGTTCTATCATCTTCGTCCATTGAGCTATCGCTATCGGAAGAAGAGCTGCTACAAACTTCTGACTTGTGTCTACACAAACGAGCTCTAGTTTTTCTTGGGGGTGGTTCGTAGGGAGGCTGGATAACAACGTAATCATAAATACATTAGAGCAGGCATCGGAATTAAGTGAACGCGGCGGCCGATTTTCAGAAGCAACGCCTCCTTTCTCCCGTCGCGCGTCTTGGCCCCCGCGGCGGCCTAAGTGCTTGGAGCGCCTCAGGCCCGTACCGTATGAACCGCGCGTGGCGCGTTGACAAAATAAAAACGCATCGACAATCGTGCTCTCCGGGCCGATGCGGAAACCTATTGATACAATGTCGCCCTAATACGCCACGCGCGGTTCACGTGGTACGGGCCTGAGGCGCTCCAAGCTGCTGGGCCGCCGCGGGGGCCGAGACGCGCGGCGGGAGAAAGGAGGCGTTGCTTCTGAAAATCGGCCGCCGCGTTCACTTAATTCCGATGCCTGCATTAGAGTCTAAAAGGATTTCCAATTATACTAATCGAAATTAATGTACCTGCAATGATCTCGCGGCTTCTGCTCTATCCAGTAACGCTTTCTTGAATAAATCGCATAGCTCGAGCAATTTAGGCGTGGCTCTCATTACATTTGCATTGCTTTCGTCTCTGTTATAATACAGATCTGCCGGTGCGGTACGCGTCCACACTTTTCTTGCATTCTCCATGATACCTTCAGGCCCCATCGCAGATAATTCGTCCATCTTTCTTTCCATATCTTTGCTCGTAGCGCAATAATCCTGTCTAAAAGGAATTATTTCAGACAAACAATGACTTCTGTACATATATAACTTTTAAAAACATGCGTTACCTATATTTCTCTAAGAGCAACTCCCTCTCGGTTGGATCCTTCTTATTGGAGGAGCTATTACTCGGGCTAGTAGCTCTAGACGAATAAGACTCCTGAGACCTAGATCTTTTCCTGCTCCTGCAACTAGCGTACGACCTTTGCGAGCGTGATACGTACGAACTGTTTCTTCTGTACGATGATCTTCTCTCGGAACTGTCTTCGGTATGCGAACGTTCCTTAGAACTCGATCTATTTTTGCTATATTTCGAATATCTATCTCTCTGGGAATCGTATCGCGGCCTGTGCGGCGATCTGCTGGATCTTGATCTACTTTCGGGGCTTCTCGAGCGCTTTCTGCCGAACGAGCGACCACTGGAAGACTCTCTGTCTCTGTATCTCGACTCTGACCTTTTGCTCTTCGCGTCGTTATACTTTTCGTACGCAGGCTTTCTGCCATTCTCTTGTACCTTATTCGGCTCGTACCAAGAACCTTTGCTGTGCGACTTATTCCAATCGGACGAAGAAGCGTTAGAATTCCATTCTGTGCTGCCGCTACTCTGATATGCACTTCGGTCGTTCCAATTCGAATTGAAATTCTCTGTTACAGGTTGAGAATACCCAGAAACCCCATAATTTTGATTATCGCAGGGCATTTTCATTTGGCTCTGATAAGGATCCTTGGGGTAAGAATTTGGAACTTCGTTTCGATAACAGGTTTGCATAGAATGATAAGGTGGAACGAAATTGGCTGGTTTGTTCTGTGGTAAAGCAGGAACGGGCATGTTGTAAGACGGTGGTGGCTGCCTAAAGTTTGGAGGCGGAAAATTCGGCGGCGGCACGGAATAGTATTCCATACTTTGCTGCTGAGAAACTCCTGAACCCCAGAAGTAGGGTTGGCCAGCGTTCGGAGGATTTGCCATTTTCTACGAAGTGTTTGGCCTGAAATATTTACCACGTCAAATAAAAGGAAGATAAACCCGTTTCTACTATTTACTGTACAGAATTTTGAAAGAAATACTAAGTAATTATAAAACATTATGAAAGCATGTATACGTGTTCTTACAATCTTTGACCTTCCTAACGGACTCGAGTTTCGATACTGAATTTAATTATAGAAACGAATAGAAAAGTATAAAAGTGTTCATAAGATAATTTCTCCCAGCCTTTTTTAAATATTTATCGAGAACAAACTTTGTTCTACTAGCCACTGCTACTTTACACCCATCGAACCAATACGATATCTAAAGGTACGCGATATAATTTTATCTTCAAACCGTAGCCCCATCTTCCGGTTACAAGGCAAATATAATTCAAACGATTTGAAGGTAATCGAATGGTTACAATTGATAATTTACTAATTTCTTTGTTCTAACAATTCATGAAAATGCAGAAGTATTATTTCTATTATTTAACTAATTCATGCGTAAAGCGACACGCTAAATAATATCCCACCACGAATTGAAAGATAAATATACTCGTTTTATGAACTAATAATTCATAAACTAATATCTATTCGTCCTAAGAATTGCTTTTATAGAAAATACCGGACGCTACAGCTCGAATGAATAAGATTACGCTAACTGCACGTACCGCACACATGCGTGCTTTTAATAATTTCTGATTTATGCTGCGAACAGTAGCGTTGGACTACATATGTTCGTGTTATTGCAAAAGTTATTATTAGTTAATTGTCACATGCGGTCCAATATTGTCCCGCACAGTTGGGATTAACATTATTTATAATTTCAGGTAGCCATGTTCCACTTGTGCGTTCGCATTCAACATGGGCGTTTCTTTCGTCGTCTGCAAAGTGTCAAATGCTTTGCCCACAACAAAAATGTATAGAGACAGTGATACTTTTTAGCTGATCGTGAACATCGAAGGATCGTTCATGTTATTTACCATCGCCAGACGCTTTCGAGTGTACGCGGGCCGTATAGCTGATCAAGAGAATTGGAATTTCAGTCGGTGATGGCTGTAACTCGGCACCAAAGGACATCCCTCGCAGGTATTTAACTTGGCTCGCGCGAATTCTATCGAAATTCACGAGGGCAAAGCGCGCGGCTACCACAGAATCTTAAACCACGATCTCGCTGGTCAGAGTCGCTTGAACGTCATTCAAGTCGGCGTAAAACTTGGATAATAAGATGAGAAGGTTATACCCCGCCGTGAAGCGAAAGTCACGAGATTAAAACGTCCGCTTAATTAACGACGTGCACGAAGAATATGAAGCTTAGGAACCGCCAGCGAGTGACCATCCTTAGTGTAAAATGTACGTAGTATAAGAAAAAGCGAATTCGCTTATTCGACATAAGAATCAGCTGATCGCTGCATTGACAGGAAGTCATCGAATACGATCGACGTCCAAGCACCGAGGAATCCAATTGCTCCTCATCGAAATTATTGATGTGTGAGGAACGTAAATTCGTGTCACACTTTTCGCGCGCGCGACTCCTTCGTTATTCTAAAAAGTGAAGGATAGAAAAAATGTCAGGGAATAATTCTACCACAGCAGGTACACAGAGAGGCGGTAATCTACAGAATCGCAATTCTCAGAGATCGACGCTTTTGAAAGTGGTGATTCTGGGGGACGGCGGCGTCGGCAAGTCTTGCCTTATGAACAGATTCGTCTCGAACCACTTCGACGAGCACAGTTTCCACACTATCGGAGTAGAATTCTTGAACAAGGACATCGAAATCAACGGCGAGGCTTACACGCTTCAGATATGGGACACGGCCGGGCAAGAGAGATTCAAGACCCTCAGAACGCCATTTTACAGGGGCTCCGATATTTGCCTCCTGACGTACGCGGTGGACGACGGAACGAGCTTTAAAAATTTAGCGCTCTGGAGATCCGAGTTCCTTTATTACGCCGACGTTCAAGAAGGATCAACATTTCCGTTCATAGTCGTTGGGAATAAAGTAAGAGGGAAAAGCGGCGAGCGAGATGTATCGCGCACCGGGATACTCATAGGGGTGGCTTTTCACAGGTGGACGTTCCGGAGTCCGATAAGCAGGTTTCGACGGAAGAAGCCCAAGCTTGGTGCGCGGAGAACGGAGATCCCCCGTTAGTGGAGACGTCTGCGAAAGATGCCACTAATGTCGAAGCGGCGTTCGGCGCGGCTGTCGCCGCTTGGGCGCAACTGGAAGCTAGACTGGAGCGTCCTTTAGTAGAAGATACGGTCGATCTTTCTAAACAGCAGTCCCCTCATCGCTCGAGTTGTTGTATGCCAGTGTCCGGTGCTGAGTAGGTTGCAGATATAAGATTTCAAATTTCCTTTATGTTTCCACGATGTAATGCATGAAACGTATTTCTCTAGATCCACGATTACGATCAGATAACTGAAACGAGTGGTAAAGAGGTAAATTCGACAAATAATACTTGCGATGCAAATTGACATTGTCGGAATGGACGTATAAAATTTGTTTACGCTTGAAAACGAGTACGCTATGTTGAATACTGACCTAGTTCTTACAAGTGATGATTACTGTGCTTAGGACATACGAGGACATTATATTATGTAAGGACTCTACTCCTTTTTTATTTGACCTACGCAAGACTCTCTTTCCACTTCACTACTTCGTCTAGTACTCGCGAAATTTCATTTATGACCGTCGGCAACAGAATTACTAAAAGGTTGGATGGCTTAAAAATCACGATTTTAGACGAATTTCACGCGGGACATAGCGATACGTTGTATCACCGCTGCGTCCGAAATTTTGCACGTAACATGCTTTTTCTTCTAGGTCTAACAGAGTAATTTGAAGGGATTTCTTGCCCGACTACGATACTGTTCTTCATAACGAGGTGAATTTTAATGCTAATAGTAATTTCTCGATGGGACACTCGTATGTTTTTCGATTTGCGGCGTTTAATTTTTACTAGCAATAAATATTGGATCGGATGCGCCTGATTTTATTCCTTCGACTGAGTTTTCTTGGATTTTATGAAAGTATTTACAGTAATTTGACAGAATCGCGGGTAAAGGGTAATATTTTTATCGTTGATATTTCCAGAACACAACTATAAAGCGTAAGGTCAAATTGAACGTCCTACTCGTATCACGCTTTGTGCAGCTCACGAGCTACAGACAGTATTTTAAGTGTTTCGTACACCATTGGCTTGTGATAAAATAATAATAATAGTAATAATCATTATCATCAACTGCTTTATAAATAAGAAATAGATATAAATTGTAATTTAGCTTTGTAATCTAAATTTGCCTTATCCTCGCAGCACAAACTAAGGGCAGCGGTGCGACCTATATATTTATCAGAAAGCTCACCTTAAATCACCATGTTTATATATACATATATACATACATACGTATTATGTATGATTTTGAAATATATATACAATAAAATAGACTCTGCTGCTCTTGGAATGCCCTGCAGTCGGTGTTTAAAGATTTTCCTACAAAATTAATAATGTTACAGACACATCAAATAAAGCTTTTTGTACAACCCTGTATGAATGGAATGCATTTCTAAAGCAATGTAATTTACCTAGAAGCTACTTAACAATTTAGGTATTTTAGGTAATGCTTTACGTACTAAGGAACACAGAGTATGTAACGTCATTGTAATTCGAGAATTCTTTCCAGTGGCAGGACTCGCATTAATTATATTCGCGACGTGCATGTCGGTGCTTTTTGTATAGCTACATGTGGGATATATAAATTTCTTTTTTAGCATCGTACTGAACAGCGTGTTGGTTCAGGTGCGAACCGCATACAAAATTTAATCATATCAAGGTGTCATCTCACCAACTGCTACACGTGTAAGATCAGTTCTATACCAACTGAATATGTTTTCTACCATTGCACGCACGAGTCTCGTTGATGATCTTATAAAAATCGCCTTTGTACAGTATACATCGCATTTATTGTAGAGAATTTTATTTATTATATTATCTTGTATTTATGAGAATGGCAGCCAAGATTTTCGCAATATGTCTTAAACATTCATACGTGCCCGCACCGTATGAATTTTATATTCCGGAGAGTCGGCTTTGCAAGAGAGAATAAAGGTATCGCCTGCTTGTTAAAATTGGTGAAATGTCTCTTAAACCTCATTTAGACGTTCAATTACACAAGTGAATTTATATTTATATTATTTTATATTTTACATATAACAATAGTTTCTAGATTAATTTTTAATAATACAGTCGCCAATAACGTTATATTGTAACAGTACATCGTAATGTATGCGATATTCAAGAGACCAATGCACACTTTTTTTCAAACGTCAAGGCTGGTCGGCGAATAAAACCTGTATAAAATGTCGCGATAAAAGAGCAGAATCGAGAGTAAAAGTGTAGAAGTTTGGAGAAAAGTGTGCGCGCATCTTATGATAGTTTCCCCCGTTTCAAGTTCTTAACAATATTTACAAATTAAGTGCGTTACGGTCGCCCACGTGAAAGATCAATCTTCCAGTATTTTTGTATACAAATTTGCCTTTTATAGATATTTTTATTCAATGATAATTAAACCATGCTTTTCTAACGAACAGCCGAATGTTGCATTCTGTGTGCATAAAATAACTATGCATAAGAATAAACGAACTAAAAAAATCGTCTCCCCTCGTATATTTCTGTAGATATCACGAATTTGGGAAAAAAAAAAACTATACTTCCTCCTTGTATCTATTGCGCAGAACGGGTCGCTACAGAGTCACTCTGATTAGCATGAAGTTTGTGGCAGTGTACACATATGTACATTCTCGTCGCAAGGAAGATAAATGTATTATAAATACATAAACAACTAATGACAATGTTCCGTGACGTCTACGATAACAGATTTTTTCCAGCCGAACAGGAAATAACCAATTGCTGCGCCGAATACAACGGCGAAGCACAACCAGACATTGTACGTCATGAAGATCAGCATGAGGAAATACGACAGCACAATTTGCACAATGTGTAAGAACGTTTGAAATGTGTGCATCCATGACAACATTGTGGGCCTGCACAGATTTACACAAAAGTACATTAATCGTTTATCAGATTTCTAGAAAAAGAAAGAGTCCGATATGCGCGATAATAACAGAGTGGTCATGCCAAGCGATATATGATGCAAGTAAAAAGGAAGAGTTGCCGAAATATTAGACATATAAAGTAATGAAATCGGTCCTGGATAATTACAGAGAAGGTACTTAAGACTGCATGCAAACAAGAATTCGACTGTCCCAAGAGAAGGACAATCGAAGAATTCTAAAATATGCATTCCCAGGAGGAATCTGCATTAGGACCAGAAGATCAAGAAGCAATAGATCCATTCCTCATTTACTTACGGCTGTTTGTGAATTACTTCTCCAACCATACTAAAAAAATAAAATTGAATTGAAAAATCAACAGCAACTCTTTGGTTACGTTTCGGCAAAGTGGAGTTACAAACTGCGACGATGAATTTATCGTATAAAAAACAAATTCAGAAACTTACTGTACGACTCGATTATCCTCGGCCACGACGTTCTTCTCGGAGGGCATCGTGACGCTTCTGTACTGAAGAGCATTGTACGTCTTCCAGAACAGATACTCCCGGTAGTATTTCAATCCTTCGTAAAGCGCAGCCATGATCATGATACCAATCATCGAGCCTATGAGGCCACCGACCGACGAAATCTTCCACGATTCGAATAACACGTTTTCGCAGAATCCCCCGTGGAATGTCATCTGCAAGCGGGACCGTGTACGATAAATCTGCGACGGTTTATCCGCGAATGATACGTACCGACATACCGTGCATTCCCATATTTGCACACCCTTCCGCAGAGACAGCGTCGGTATGGCCCGTGTGATGCATTCTCCCTTGCTCCATACTGGCTTGATCAATAACCCCGTGATCCATAATGGCCTGGTCCGTACTGCTGTGCATGGTCGCGTAATCCATGCCGTGATGAGCCGCATGAGGATCGTGGGCCGCGTGCATCCCCGATGCATTCATCATGTGTGCCATATGATCGTGAGACATCTATAAAGGATTCACTTTTTTAAAAAAAAAAAACAAAAAAAAACGCAAAGGTGGTTGCGACGACGAAGACGAGTGTAATTAAATTCCTTTCGCTTTGCTGGGAAAGCAAATTCTTATTTTCTCCCGCGATAGAAAGATATGTCACTGTGGAGGAGCATCGACATTTCTCAGCGTCAATTCACGAAGGTGACATATCGCTCGCGTCGGAGGACAGGAGACAGAAGCCAAATGCCTCTGGAATTCAACTGAGCGTCGTTTATATACGATGCTGCGCAGCCACAAGTGCCTGTCGAACCTTCATTGGCACGGTAATAAACTTAATGAAGAGAAGGGGGGGGGGACCAATTGTGCCCCAAGCATGTTCTAAAATAGAGTATCGAGTTTTTCTAACGGCGAACAAAGTGTCTTTTTTACCACTGTAAAGCGACACAATGGGGGAATCAAGTTCCATGTATAAGGAACACCTGTTGCTTCTACGCTCCCCTCGTTCAATTTACAATAACGTCTCCGCTTACTTCGCGAATCGGCGAGCCTCGCCGACGACACCGAAATGGTACCGTTACGAGATCCGAATTCGAGGACCGAGGTATTCCACGAGAGTTCTCCAAGAATTTTTATACTCAGTTCCGAGCGACTCGCGAAGCTTCTTCAAGCTGACGACAGTTTTTTTTTTTCTTTCTTAATTACGACCGTGATTCTCGTGAAATCATTCGTTCCACTTCGGCAGCTTGCCAGGCTAGCCGTGAACGAGTTTGGAACAGAGGCAACAGAAGAAACGAGTTCAGGACTGGCGCGCGGTTGGTCGACTCGAGAACAAAGAGATCGGATAAAAGAAAAGAAAAAAACCACGAGCCGGCGCACTTTCTAAAGCGGAATTTCTTCGGGATAGATCCAGCCGGCCGACGTACCGAGACTTAACATTCTCCCTAGCGTGCACTGCGATCTGCTGGGATCTACAAGCGGCGATCGCAGCATTTACCCTCCAGTGCGCCGAACCGAGAACGACGATAAAATCGCCAAGCTCGTGTTTTTTCGATGTTCCATCAGGACGGCGTAGAAAATGGGGCATTCGAAGGGGGATTGATACTACACCCGTCGTAAATTACACCGCTGCTCCGGTTTGATACAGAAGGACGTACAAGTTGCAGTTGAATTTCGATCACGTGGACTGGAATGTCGAAAGCTCTTAATTAAGTTGTTCGGAAATTTATAGCGTGTGCACTGGGAGGTGACATGTATTGAAACAGCACTGGCAAGTACGTTGCTAGTTTCACCAGCGGCGGACGTTCGCGTAGAAAAGTATAAAAACATGTCAGTTCTGTCGCTACAGGTGTAAAGTACGGCAGATGTCCCAACAATGTGCCGTAGAAATATGCTTTTGGTTAAATAAATGCTGCGCGCCGAAGGCAGATACTCGTCGAAACGAGCGAAATAATGAAAGCTGATAAGAGCGCGATGTGTCGGGAACACGACGCGTTTGGAAAAGTATACTTGGGAGGAAACGCGATACGTTTTTGCGTAGCGAACGATACCCTAGTCCGCGAAAACGTATTACGGTTCGTTAGCAGAGGCGTGGCTACGGAATAATTATTTTATCGGAAACATTGGTAAAAGCATTCCGCGCAGTTCTGTGATAATACTTGGATATTTTTCAGCCGTTGTTTCCTTATCGTACAATATTCCCGCGAGTAGATGTCACCAAACAGTGGGAAGCAGTTAAAATCGTTTGGGTAGGACTAAAGAGGCAATGGTTGGCAGAATACACATTATTCTGCGCTAATGGATAAGTTATCACATAAATATACAATCTTACGTAAGGGAAACGGGGAAAAAAAAATTGCGCAATATCGAAATCAGTTCGATGACGTGCAAATTAGTACGCCCATGTGTTTGCTTTTTACCATTTTAACGCTGCAGCAATCTCGGTCTTTTATTAATTGATTACGTTTGCCGTTATCTATGCGTGTGAAATAATAAGAGTCACGCATGCGGAATACGATGTGTTGTTTATAAAGAAATCAGTCGAACTGTGGCATTGAAGAAACGCAATCAACGCACGTCGTTTCTGTGACAAACGACAGCTTTTGAAATGTAACGGAAACACCGTTCTTCACTTATTTAGAAGTACCGTTAAATACGTATCGGTTAATTACGCGGCCGCACTTCGATATCCTTCGGCACGTTAAACAAACACCATTGTGTTTTCACCTCGCTCGACGACAAGGAAAAACGCGGATATTGTACATACGCGTCGGAAGGCAATTACACCGATTAAATTGCACCGGGCATGAACAAAAGTAAAAGATTCCGCAGAATGTTGGTGCCGACGTGGAAAAAGCACCAAAGTTATACGCAGTAATTGAGATGCCGAAAACCACGGGGGATCAGTGCGATAAGGCCGTTGACTGTTATTCGCGGTTTAGAATTTCGTCGGGTAAACCACGAGCGATTAAAATTGACGGCTGGGAAGATCGAATATGTAGAAAACAGGAAACCTACTTCGAAATTTCCAGTGAGACGTCCTTGGAAGAATTAATCTCAATTACTCGTGTCTCTGCGTTTAAGAAGCGTAATTAAAATGTTCTAATTAAAAAATGGAAGAACAGTCGACACGATGAATGAGGAAAGAGGTTTAAGGAGTTCTACGCCAGTGTATGGTCAACGATTTTCCGTCCCGCAGGAATTCTGATATTGAAATACCAAGATTCCCCCCAAGGGGGAATACGCGTTATAATCTTCCCGGAAGAGGATGCTCCGATTATCGATTAATTCCTGCAAGCCAAAGGAACACATCGATCGCGCGAAACAAAAGGGATTTCCATTGATTGATATTAACGCGCAGCTTTTGTTACGGGAATCGCGGGGAACGTGTTTTGTTACCTCGACATCGTATGGGCAACTGATGTATCGCTCGATGCATCGATACCGGCGATACATCGCTGGGTAACGCAAAATTGAACGAACCGGGAGAGTGGACGATATTGGTTTCAATTGAATCGATCACGGTTAATTGCGAATAATTAACGCGCGCGATGGGAAGACGTAGAGATTTCCGTTACGAACATTATGGGAGGATGAAGAATCCCGTGATAAAGCACATCATGCTTGGCGAAGAGATATTGTTTACATTTTGATTAGAATTTGGACAAGAGGCACGTTACGCGATATCGGTTAGCAACGTCTCGTGAAGACAAGAATTTCACGAGATACATTCACTTTTTATCAGCTTGTACTATCTCTGCGCCACATACCCGTAACATATGTCATTTGCGTGCATTTCTAAGGGAGAAATCCAAACTCTTTTCTGCTCCAAGCACACCATTAGTTCTCAATGAAAGAAGATATCGACGGATTATCGGGATTTTTTGAAAGGCAGTGCGATTACATAGACATTAAAATACGTGAAAGTTTTCTTTGCAACTTTCTTTGCTGCATTCTAGTAGCATGAATGCAGCTGTCAATGTAGGTCGATTATTTGACTGCGCGTTGGACTTGCACAACCGGAATCGTATATAGTAGTACGCCAGGATGCGAACTTTTAGGGCTAAACCTTAAAGCCTGTTATGTCATTGTATAATAAATACGCGGCAGGTTCTCTGAATTTGACGGATGAAAGGGCATGAATTTGCATGCATACCTTGGCTGGAAGGATGAGGTTATGTCACACACGAAATACGTCTGTCCTTCGAGGATACTCGAATGCAATTACGATATGTTAAGTGGACACTTTCACAGCCTTCTCTGCGCGAACAGCCGTGCAACCTCTCAGAGATCCATTAATAAACTGCACGCAACTTTCTCGGTTTCCTCCATCGCCGTGAACATAAAATAACGAAGACTCGGCCTAATGGCTTTCCGCGGGTAAACACGTGACACCAGACCAGTAACGGGATAACTTTCCACGCGACGCCCTCAGATGGCGCGGCGAGTGTGATCGATGCGCTGTGCTTCAAACGTCTCGAGATTCTAGAACACGAAAAGCCAATCCAATGTAAAATCGAAATTTACAAGTGCCGAAGAAGGATACCAGAAATATATCATTCGAATTTCAAGACTGTTTATAGCTGTAGAGCCAGATAAACGTGCGTAACGTGTCTTCGAACGTGCAGCAGCATTTGAATAGAGACCGATAAGCGCTGAAACTCGAGCGCACGCTTACCGCGCATGCTCACGGGGTTTGTGTATTTTTCGTAATTTGGTAGGCGAAGCATCGATCCTCTGTGTTCTGTCGAATATCGTGTAAAATCTGTCACCTCGCCATGTCGACTATGCCATTGTGGCCAAATTTACAGCCCAGAGCAACGGATCCTCTGTGGTTTAACGCCGACCGGCCGTGTGACGACGAAAGCGAAGTAGCTGCACTGGAATCGGAACATCAAGCATGGGTAGGTGTCATAAGTGGCATACGTTAACTATAAACGCTGAGCAGTCGATCGTATACGAATCACAGTCTTCGTTTACAGAGAGAACATGTTCGAGTGCAAGGATACGATTACATCCCGATTGGCAAGACAGTCAGCGACGTAAGTTAACCTCACTTATGCTTCCCTTGCGCGTATATCATATTTTACATACATATTTGACAACGTTCCGTCATCGATTCGTACACTTGATCGTACTACGGCGCAGGAGCCTGTCGATAGAAAGGAAAGAAAATTACTGTGCGAAATATCAAAGCCTTTACCATACGTGGTAACGAATCTCTGCGCGACGTTCTTACCGACTGTCGGACTGGACGACGTACGGGCACTAAAAAAGAATTCACCATGCAAACGACAGGAGACGTGATTTTGTTTTGCACGTTGCGTTTCGATTGGTCGAAAGTGAAATAGGAATTGTCGCGTACCGTGTAATTGTAATTGTGTTTAGTTCCGCGGATCGGAGGAGGAGGAGGAGGAGGAAGAGGAGGAAGAAGAAGGCGAGGGAGAAGAGGAGGAGGAATCGGATATCCACGAAGAGGAGGAAGAAGAATTGGACGAAATTGATATGGAAGTGAGTTACTCGCATCAACAGCAGCGATCCAGCCCAACGGACACAGTGACGGATCCGGTATCCATCAGAATGGTCAGCACACACACTGGTCGCTATTCTTAATCTAATCGCTGCAGCTCTCGATCGTCTCCGACCCCCTTGTATATTCTATTTGCTCGCAATTCAGGCATTATGCGATGTACGTTTACTTATTAAGAATCGATAATGAAGTAATAGCTTAGTGACTTATTTATATAACGCTAGACAGATAAGGCTACACGAGAATAAATAAAGAAGCGTGAAATCTTTTTACTCACGAACGAAAAACGATAGAATTTTACCAGCCTTGAATTATGTCGCATTACGATAACCCGACGTACTCGGCTGCTCGGGCAATCCTCTCATAAGTAAGCGTCATTATTATGAATAGTCAGCATTTCGGTGTCATCGCGTTCCTCGGTCAAGGACCCCTCGAATGAACGAGCCGAGCAACGCAAATTCTGCGCCACCGAAAAGTCACGTACGGCAAAAAAAAAATGCGCGCGATCTTTGGCCAGAAGTTTCACGTCCCCCGACGGACCCCGACGCCCGCGGCCGATCGACGCAGGAGGCCCGAAGCTTTCCCAAAGTTTCGCGGCGGCGGCGAGCGAATTTCATCCCCGACGCTAGGGATCGATACCGATACCGTGACGCGTCCCTATCGGGATATAAAATTTCCTTCAAAGTGCGACCCGCGGCCGGTCGAAAGCGATCGGACACAAGGGCCTGGCACTCCGTCCCTTTCTCTGCCAGCGTCTCGGTCTTTCTCTTTGGAGAACGGGGCAAGTCGGTACCCCGCCTCGCTCGTAAAGGGCCGTGGAACCGCATCATGCTCGACCGGGACACTCTCTGTACACTCCGTATACCTACCTATACTAGGTGTAAGTACACGCGAGAATGTATTATATACCTATATACAGCGCCGGCTCTCTCGGCTTGTAACTGAAGTAAAGCCAGGTTGGTGCCCCCGCTAGGGTGAACGAACGGGTACGCTCAGGCAAAAGCGAACCCGTGTGCCTCCTCCACCTCCTCTTTCTCTTTCTCCGCCACCTCCTCCTCTAACGACGACCTCCATCTCCTCCGCGGCTAAAGATCTTCGCCTCTGATGTCACACCGTGGAATTGCAAATTTCTCACCTTTTCCGGAATACGCGCCGGCCCGAGCAGCGAAAAAAGGAGGGAGAGTTTAACGCGGAAACCTCGCCGGTCGCGGTCGAAATTTTCATTGAACGCCGCGCGTTCAGCCTGGAGAGGCGCGCTCGCGTTTCCAGCGCGTCCGGCGAGTCCGAGAGCGCGCGGGGAGCGTTTAATAACGGGCAACGGGTTAAAAGCGAGTAGCAGAGATTTGCAATTTTTATTCGAGCAATTGAATCGCTTCAAGGTTAATTTAACTCTCCCCGCGCGCTCGCTCGCTCGCGCGGACCACGGTCGCGCGAGCATTTCCATCCGCAGCGCTCAGCGTTGCGAGCATAAATCCCGGGATTTATGAATCGCGCAGTTTCGTAGATGGTAATACCCGGCGGATTTATGAATTAATGCCGGTCATATTAGACGCATAAATCTCGACGTTCAGGTAGATGGAATCGTCTACCGGGATTATCCAGCCGTCTCGCGATTCGGTCGCGGCGCGGTGGTTCGCCGCGACCGATCTTTATTGCCCGCAGAAGCGGTCAGAAATAAGAAGCAGAAACTCGTCCGTCTTTCCGCGCGCGAGATTCACTAGCGCGAACGTCCGCGAGCCGAGGGAAATTCGCGGCAACGATTTCGGCGATAGCGGGGCGGATGCAGCTAGAATCTAATCTCAATGTCTGGGATCGTTAACTTATCGGTCGATAGCGGATCTTAATCATCGCACGGCTGGGCTGGTATCGCGCGAGCAATTTCGACACGCGCGATCCACTTCGCGTCCCTCGCTAATGTCGAGTCGACCCACTGGCCCACATGTAGGTGCTTTAAAACGTACATCCAACCTTGGAGCGATATCAACGTCGCGGCCAGACCGTCGGCTCTGAGTCACGAACCGCCCGGGGCCGACGTCCGCGCGGCTCCTCGGCTTTGACATCCACGAAACCGCTGCGAACCCTCGGCGATCCTGTTCCATAAGCGACTCGCGTACCGGCCACCGCGAATGGCCGATCCGCGCGTTAACCGATCGGAGGATGCAGAAGGGTAGAGCTGGAACAGCTAATGTCGAGTCAAGCGCCCTAACCTGCCTCAAAAGACGCACCACCGACGTAACAGATAATAAATCCCGTGTTTCAGTGTGCCGCGGAGATAGCGAGCTGGAAGAAAATGAGAGTGTCGGGAACGAAGATGGACGAGACGGTTCTCTCTCGTGGATTACGAGCCGCTGGGGTCTCGTAGCCTCTGCTTCTGCGAGCATGCACCGCGGAGAACGAGTATCGTTCCGGTGTGGATGGGACGGAGCTGCACGGTGGACGGCGACCTGCGACTCTGCAAGGAATTCGTTGTCGTTAAATCGGAAAACAATGGCCAATCGAAGACGCGTGGCGAAAGAATGCGGGGAAAGTGTTGAAATGAAGCAGGGGGCGAGAAGGGGCACTGGCGTTCGAAGAAACAGCGAACGCTAAATCAGAGCATTTAAAGGAACAGCAGGGGGGGGGGGGGTAAATTGGGGCAATCGCGAAGAATCGCGGGTTGAGTTTCACGTTTCTGGGTGATCCCGTAGGTAACGCACTTTTCCGAGAAGCAGATGATAAGGCCACAACGCTGGACGGACACCTGCGACGTTCAGTACGAGTGCTCGTGCAAACAGAGACCTTCCTTCAATGCCGTATCAGTTTGGCGAGTGCGCGCCGAGCATCTGGAATCGAAATGAGGAGCTCCGGTTATCGGGATAATCGAGAGAGCACGGTGATCAAGTGGGAAGCGAACCTTCGCTGGACGTGACCCAATGCAAACAAACCTTGAGATCGTAATATTCGCGAAAACTTCTGCCCCGTCGATGGCAGCGTGTTTATGCGAGCGAATGGGGGAAAAAAGCTCTCACCCGGGGGAGAGAGTGAGCGAGAAACGGCGGAGGGGGGATCGAATGATAACGGAGAAGGAATACCGTGAAAGCCGGTGGAAGGGTGACGGGGGATGCTCGCGGAGGAAGGCACGGGATAGGTGTTCGGAGCGAGAGAGAAGGAGGTGGCATTCTGGCGCGAGAGGGAGAGAGAGAGAGAGAGAGAGAGAGGGCGAGAGGGCAGTAGCGGAGCGAGCGAGAGCGCGCGAGCAGGAAGAGCGGCACGAGCGCGAGGCAGGGGCTTCGGGAGTACTCGGCCGCTCAGTCGAACGCGCGATTACAAGCACACGAGACGCGTGGGCTCTCTCGACGGCCAGCCTGAAAGTGTTTCGTTCGTACGCGACCACGTGCCGGCAGAGCCGCCGGGAACGTAACAGAGCGACACAAGAGGGATCGGGCACGCGCGCACACCCGCGAGGTGTGACATCGGACAGTCGACGGCTATCTTCGCCACCGCTACTGCCTCCTGGGGACGGGCCGCCACCCTCCAAGCCCACCCCGGGTGCAACGCGGCTAAACAGAGAGGAAACGGGCTCTCGGCGAGGACTGTGCAGTGTGTGGGTGGTTTGTCAGTTGGTGACTTGAAGTGAACCCAGGATCAAAAACGGAGGATCGGCGGTCACGGTGGCGACGACCGGGGGAAGAGGAAGCGACACCGAGGGACCGCTGGATCCAGATGTCACGGGCGCGTCTTCGACTGGTGAGTGAAAAGAGTTTTCTTTCTACCACGCTGCCTTCGGTAGAGAAGCTCTCCTGGTCCGGTGTTTAGCTTAACGTTAACGTTAGGTAACGGTGAATCTCTCTGGCTGATCGAGAGACACACGCTTGCGTGTAGAGGATGGTCGTTCGAGTATTGCCGAATGCTCTTCTACTTTAGAATTTGGAAATTCAGGTACTTTCGGGCTCAGATCGTGCAGGATCGTTCTGTACCGTGGTCACTTTGGTCCCATTTTTCGTTCCCTCGGCGATTGCCCGTCGTAGACGCTGATTAGTAGCGCGCCTCCGAGGCCTTTTTCAGCGAAATTTGTGAAATCGGGGCAGGGAGGGATCATTGACCGTGCAGATTAAGACGGACTAGGACATCGTCGAAAGTTTCGGCGAGTCGTGGAAAAAGTGTCGGTTCCCCGAGACTGGACAGCGCAGCGACCCAGTTGCTCTCAGAACTTTTCCAACGTTTCTTGGATAGCGTAGCGATCGCTACATAGGCTCGCGCGGGGGGTCGTCGGAACGCATTACGATTCGATTCTGCGCCTCGGTATTCTCGCTACATTGTTTACCTTCCTAGCAAAACAGGCTGGAACGAGCACAACTGCTCCTTTACTCGCTACCAGAATAGATTCGTAACATTCTACGTTTAACTTAAACCCCGCCCGCGTCAATATTTAGCTTTCTCTCGGGGTGCCTTTCAAACTGACTCTATTCCTCGCGAGATTCGACCGTAGAGGATATCCACCCTGGGCGGGTATTTATCGTTGACGGACCCTTATCCGCCTTGGGCATCAACGAGCCGTAATCTAACTTTCGTTGTTGCCTCGATCGCTGCATACGCGCGACTTGCCCCGTTCAGGATAATAATAATGACGAGACATTGTCGTCTGCCGATAGCTCTCCCATTGCCGCTAATGATTTCTTTACGTCACGCGATCTCGCATACCTTCTCCCGTCCACAGCGGTTTCTATTAAAAATCTCAATGCCCGCGATGCTCGCTAATCACACCGGAAGAGGAAAGCAGAGCGACGAGGGAAAGAGAGAGAGATTGATTGATTGATTGATTGATTATTTATTAGCTTTCTCAACTATTTTCGAGTACATTTATATTACGTTACATTTGTTGTAACGAGCTCCTTTACCATTCTCTTAAATATGTCTAAACTTCCACAGCGTTTTACTTCGTCTGGCAGTGCATTATACATTAATACTCCTTCATAAAATAGACTTTTTTGGGCACTTCTCGTTTTACGAAATTCAACTGCAATATTACCAGCTTGCCTTGTTTGCATTGCACTTTCATCGCCTACTATTCTTAGCCTATTTCTTAAATGCTCCGGGCACATATTTTTAAAAATCTTAAAAACAAATATACACATATTATAATACAGCCTCTGTCTTATAGCCATAAACTGCAACGCTTGCAGCATATTTTCGACCTCGAGAGAGAGAGGGAGAGAGAGAGAGAGAGAGGGAGAGAGAGAGAGAGAGAGAGGGAGAGAGAGAGAGAGAGAGAGAGAGAGAGAGAGAGAGAGAGAGAGAGAGAGAGAAAGTACCATCGAAATTAAGAGCGCCGTGGCTGGTTACAGAAAGTTACCGTAAACGAGCGAGCGTTATGACCGCGTGGCGTCACGTCCAACGATATTTCTAACGAATCGCGGAAATCATAATTCCGCGAGGACGCTACGCCGCGCGAATTACAGAGAAAGTCGCCGCGGACCGCTCGCGTACACACTCTCGCGCGTGCTCGGCCAGTGCTCGATCGCGAAAGGTAAAAAGAATGCAGGTCCGATGAAAAGTGAAATTAACGAAATCGCCGTTGAGTCATTCTCCTCTATTCTATACGGCATCGATCGAGCTGGGCTGTTCGTAACGGAAGCACGCTACGACGAGCCTCGATCGCGTAACGTCTTTCCCCTTTCGCGCAGGCTTTTCCCGTCGCTCCTTCCTTCTCCCCCGGTTCGGCCAGTTTTCGAGTGGAAAACGAAGAAGCGCCCGTGCCACGCGGCCGTTTCCCTCGAAACGTGTACATTTTTGCGGCGCCGGGGGTGGAAAGAGACTCGGGGCAAGCAGGGGAAAGAGAAGGGGCCGGGCGATTTTTGCGGGTTGTCGGTTAAAAGGTGACGCGATCGCAGGGAGGATTATCGAGCATTGTTGGGTCCAGGTTTGCGATAGAAGGAGCGAGTGGGTAATGCTGTACTGTTTGCGCCGGCCCTGCGGGGTCTCTGACCGCCCGTCCGCGCCTCTCAACTCGACTTGCTTGTCCATGCTCTGCGCGGCCTACCTACGGCTTATGGCTAAAGTCACGTCTCTCTTTCCGTCTCTCCTGCGAGCCTCTCGTGGACGAAATTCGCGAAAAGCCCTCTTCTCGGCCGACAGAAGGGGAGAGAGCCCGAGACACAGCCGCGTGTCGTTCGCCGCACTTACTCGCCTCTTTCCCGACCTTCTTTTCCTCCCTTGCGCTCACGATGGATCACGTACCCCCGCGTTTACGATTGGCTGACGCAGCCCCGTCGCATCGATTCGTCCTAACTTCGGCGAGTGCCTCGGCTGATCCGTTCGATCCAGCGTCCGACCAATTCCCGTCCCTTCTATCGCTCGCGGAGCCCTTCGAGGGAAGTTCGCCAGGCCTAGCTCCGCGGTAAGGGAGCGGCGTTCGGTTCCTCGTGAGTACGCGCCGAAGATGCGCGGCGACGTTAACAAACCGCCGCGCGTAAACGGCATTTTAGAAAGCACGAAAACCAGCGCGCGCGCGCCCATCGAAGAACGGACACCGTCGACTGGTTCCCGCGCCGGCCCCGATATTTCTTTCCTAACGAGCAACTTTTAGTGCTGGCCGGCGATAATTGTCGAGGATTAATACTCCACAATGCTTTTTCGCCCGGTCTTATGCAACGCGGTTGTGCACCTCCTTTCGCCTACATGCTTTCTAGACACCGTTACATGAGTTTCCGAAGACAAGCAATAGGACTAGAGGCATCGTTCTTGCGCTAAATTCCATGGATCTTGATAAGACACGGTCGACAACGAGAGGAAACCGTCGCCGGGCGTGTTCGACGACAACGTTCAAAAGTAAAACCGCACCGCGAGCTGGCGCGGATCGGGGGTGGTTACGCAACGGATTTGTTCCGTTCGGTTCCCGTGCTTCTCTTCTGTCGCTCGCCTCGCGCGCAATCGGAAATACAGCGGAGTTTCCGAGTTGTCTCGTTGTACGAAGGCTCGCGGCGGAGTGACTTTCAGTTTTCGTGCCTTCGGTTCCGTCGAACGATCGGCGGGACCGCCGCGTAGCGAGCTGACGCAACGTTCCCTCGGCACGTGCGGCTCCTCTTTCGCACTTTGTTCACGGTGCACCGTACGATTTTCCCTCGGCTTCTCCCTCGCTTCGTAAACAATCCCCGTATCGGCCGCACGGCCGCCCGATCATCGATTATCGGGCCTTGTCCGACTATATCGCGGGCCATTCTACTTGGCCGATAGCTCGCGTCACCTACTACTGGCCGCGACCTGTGGGCTTCGCCTATACGCGTGGGCGTCAGCTGTGGGCGCGCTTTTTTCACACCGGTGCTAAACGATTAGGCGGCAATGGGGTCGAAAAAGGCAATTGCAATTGGGCCATTGTCCGCGGTGAGACGTTGGTCGCCGGTGGACGACGGCGCGGCGGCTCGCTCAACCTTCAAACTTTATCTCGCTTAACCTTCGTGGCTCGTCTCGCGGCAGATATTCGCGTGAATACACGGTGTTTCGGAACTATAGATAGACACTTGGCTGGCGGGGAGATAGATTAAGAGACGAAACGAAAGTGTGGGACAGAGAGGTTTTCAAACGTTGAATCCTTCAAGCCGCACAGGTACTGGTGACTACTCTGTGGACGATTCAACGTTGATAACGCGGAAGATGGACTCGTGCCAACAGGTTACGGTCGTTAAGAGGTTTTTGCTCGGTTTTACGGGTCCCATTAGCCAGCTAAGTGTATACCTATGGTTCCGAGGCGTCCCGTGCAAATAGGTGTCGAAGAATAAAAGTAAATGGACACAGTGATTAAACGGGGATGTAGGGTAGCAGCGTGAACGACGTGCATGAATTTTTGATGCCGGGCATAAGCGCTGCACGCTGCAGGAATCTCAAGCAACGCCCAGCCACGTCGCGTATGAATTTTTAACCGGGTCCCGTGCGTCGGCCACGCTTTCCGCGGTGCTCCCCGATAGCTGGAAAGGAGTGTTAGCGCGGGGCAGGGCGGGGCGAGCGTGCTTCGGATGAATAAGGAAAGGGCGGCGAGGGTGTAATGGCTTAATCCGCGCGGCGCGAGGGAGGCAGGAGGGAGGATTTCGCGAACACCCGGTATTTTGCGGTGTAACGCGCGGTACATGCACCGCCGGCGCAGGCCTGTGTACGTGAACGAACGCACACGAGGGCGACGCCAGTGAACCGAGCATTACAGTGCCCTGCAAGAAACGTCGGCCTGGTGCATTGACCGCGGTTGACCACACGTCATCGAATGAGTGACGTCACGGGGCTCGGTGCATGAAAGCTACGTCACGGTCGGTTGCATCCTCGAGGAGATGCATCCTCGAAAAATCTTCCTTTTTCTATCGCTCAGAAGCCCTCCCCGCGAGTGGTATCCGAGCGCATTCAGCGCCGACTAATGACTCTAGTTTCTTGTCTTGGCACTCTTGTCGCCGCGGCGCGGCGCGGCGCGGCGCAAGAACCCGCGGCCAGCAGCGCGCGGGATTCGTCTCGTTCGGTCGTCGATCTTGCCGTCGCGTCGCGTCGCGTCGGCCGGGGTGAATTCGGTCTGAAATCGTAGGGAAAAAGGTGGCAGCGGCTGAAAGCCAAGGGATATCGGGAACATCGCCACCTGGTCGACCGGTATATTCGCTCATTATCATGCGTTAACCGGCTCCCGGGGCGAGTTATCTCCGAGCAGAGCGGTCGAAACGGATGACTTATCGCGCCGGAGCTTGGCTAAATAATTTTTTTCCCCGGCTGCGCGCGCGTAACCTCCAATTCATCACGGTCGACCGCGGGCTACACGGGGTATACGCGCATGAATAGTTAACGAACGGGCGTAGGAGGACCAAGATTTTCCTCCGACGACTATGCGCGCGATGTACCTGCGAGTATAATAGCCTCGGTTATACATAGAGAGATAGATGTAGAAGGGGAGAGAGCGAGAGTCGGAGGGAGAGAGAGAGAGAGAGAGAGAGAGAGAGCTGGATAGCGAGCCACGGCTCTATACCTTTCTGAAGTATATGCAAGCGCGGGCGAGTTCGTTCCCTCGAACGAGTAAATCAAGTCGCTGGTCCGCGAAGCGGCTGAATGCCTTGAGCCCGTAAGACTGGCCAAGAATGGTTCGACATTTTTGCCAGCCCCATGATCCATTCTTGCCGCGCGCATCCGCGCAATTCATCGTGATATTACTGTGCCAGCGTCGGCCCCGACGAACGTGCCTATATAGCTGATTCCCGCGACGCTCGACGATTCGTCATTTATTTTGCTGAAAAGTGCGCGGTCATTAGAAGTTTAGATACGCCAAGCGCTGGGATCGGTGCGCCGCGCCGTTCGCTCGCAGATATAAAGTTGAGCGGCAGAATGTAAAAATTTCTAATACGTATCGGCGGCTTTTTAAGCGTTACGGGCTGGGAGCGCCGGTCGGCCAGCGATACGGGGGACCATTTAAGCGACTGCATCGACCGGTGTGCAAGGAGGTAGAGGAGCTACGAGAAAGTATCTGGCAACTTTCTCCGGTGGGTTTAGTTTGCACCACGGGTCACCAGCCACGGACATTAAGAGCGAGCGAACGAACAGCGAGCCACTCTTGTCCGCGAGCGTATTCGCGAGAGAGTTCTGCCTCGCGTTCGACTTCTCGACCCGTGCACGCGTGACAAACATCGCCGAGAACCACCTCCCCGATCGATCCAGGCCCGTGTCCCCTAAATACACGAAAGAAGCTACGTAATTCTGCTCTGCTCTGCTACGGGCAGAGCATGGCAAAGCGCAATGGCTCTCGCGTGAATTTCAAGGACCACGGTTACAAGCCATTGAGCAGGTAGAGCCAGTGCCAAGAACGAGATTTTGAAAGTTTCGCCGACGCTCTGCGATCCGGTTAGATAATGGCTTCCGAATGCCAACGGACGTCGTAGAGTTTCTTCTCTTCCGGCAACGGAGCGAGGCTTCCTATCGGATCCGCTATCTTCCCTCGCTTCGGCTTAGAGCGAGATCTGCAGAGTTCTGCAGCCTCTTCAGCGATCCCGCTTTTCCGCTGTTAACCGGCGTGACTCGATAGCGTTTCGGATTCGAACGCAACCGGTTCCCTCGAAATAAACGATCGTCACGTGGACGGGTCCGATCCCTCTAAGGTCGCGCACGCTCGCGAAAGAGATCGTTACGTGGAAGGTTGGGTAACGCGTCTCGTATACGAAAGTCCCTCCTCGTCACTCTCATTATCGGGTGTGTTGCGCCCGAGCCGGTATTAGGCAATCGTTATAGAGGCGAACGTTAACATTGGCCCGAATATTGGCCAGTGGCCCCGCGCGCCGCCCGACCACCGGCCGCGATTCGCGATAGTCAGCCTTCTTTCCTGACTTTGAATCTGCCAGCCGGCCGAAACGATGTCGTTGACTGACACTGGCCCACTATACGTGCATTAACACCAGCTCTGGTCGAGCGTGTGCCCCGATCGACGGGAAGACCGAGAACGCCGCTCGCTTTCGGGAAGGTGAAAAGTGAGAGTACGTCCTCGTGACTAACTCGGCTACTCGACTTCGTCCAACGTTTACGCCACGATTTCAGTATGTTCTTCGAAGGGATATTAAATTCTGGGGGAGAGGTGGTCAGGCATAGTTAGGGTAAATCCGGGAGACGCGGTCGGGCCGGAGAGTTGGTCGTGTCGCTATATTTCAGAGTCTATAGGGTGACTGTACCTAATATCGCCAGTGTTCCTAATATCGCCACTCGCTATATCTCGCAAAGTAGGCTCTAAAATTTATCGGTTATGCACTGAATTAGTACCTAAACATATGTAGGAAGACATACTATAATTGCAGCATCGTGTGATCAACAATTACAGAAAGGGAATGATTTTAGAGAATCTTAATAGTGTAAAAATTTATTGGACTATCACAATTTTATGTCACATTCGGAGAAGGTAAGTCTAATAAATCTGTGAATGCAAGAATATCTACTAGAAATACCTAATTAATGATGTACTTAAGAAATGAAATCGATTCAAATATTTTTCGTAATGAAAATAGCGTTTTTCTTTTAGCAGTATGCGTGTTCTCAATACCGCCTACCGGAGAACAATGGTTTCGATGTAATGCTTGTTACAGGTGAGGTCACGAAATGTGCGGAGCAACCGAAATAAAATGTATTTGTCCAATATGTACATCGGAACGTGAAAAATAAAATATTTTAAAAATCTATATTTTCAAATTTCTATATTATTCTAATAAAAACGAAATCAAAGATGGATAAAAACACATTTATAGAGCAAGAAATAATAAAAGCACATGTGAAAATGACTTTAAAAACTCATATATACATGAATTAATCAATATTTCTTGAGTAGGCGATATTAGGTACACTTTTTTCGGGACCCGATTTTTGCATGTCTTACGTTTTTTGAGTCCTAATTAACAATTTGTAGGTTTCAACGATTCTAACATATGCTACATGAAAGATGAATAATTTCTCTTTACTTTGAAACGAACTGCATGGAAAAATATCAATTATTATTCAATCGACAGCGATTTAACTTTTGCCTGGCGATATTAGGTACAGTCACCCTACGTAAAAATGCATTAAAGTGCAGACCAATTACTTCTCTCGAAGCCAAATAGTTGAATGAATAGCGTTATTTCGCTTCCTTCTGTGTTTTTCTGGATTTATAGGCTATAAAAGGTAAATTGATGTTACATTTAACCTCTTTTGTCAAACAGCGGTTGTACAGAATCGTATGTAAAATATACTTCTAAGTTTATTTTCCTTTAATGTTTGGAATAATAAGATAGTAGAGACATTGAGAGACAATGCAGCCAAAGTATTTGGCCATATTAACTCTTCCTCTCAAAGCTAACGAGAAGACCATGTCTCGCTGCAGAAAGGTGAGATGGTCGATTATTATGATTTTTTTATTATTTTTGTTTATTTTTTTATTTTTCATTATTATTTTATTATTATTTTTGTTTATTTAGTTTATTTATTCACTTTTGTATTCATTTGCCTTGCTAATCGCCAGTAGGTAATTCACTTTTTCTTTGATGTGTTCTTTACTTGTTCAGCGTAAACAAATTAAATATCAATGAATCAGTAGTTGTATTCACTCATAAATAATTTTGCTTTATCCTTTGTTAATTTTCCATGAATAATTATGTGAGTGGTCTCTGCCAACGACGAAAACCATTTCTCCCGGCACCTCGGGTGAGGTGGTCAGATGTCACAACTTTAGTTTTCAACCCGATTTACAGTAAATATTGTCTTAAAGCAAATATCGACCAGTTTCTCTGAATCGGCATAAAATTCTGAACATATTAGGTTTGTTCTGATAAAATAAGTAATATCTATATTAATTTTAATAGCCATTTTATATTAGATCGACCGCGTGTCCCGGATTTACCCTATCTGCAGGATCCGTCTAAACGGCATCTTGGAGCTATTATTGTTAGATCAATCGATTGATAGAACGGTTGAAAATAGGAGACTTTGGAATTGGTGTAGCTGCTGTATTTACATCTCTGATACTACAGAGCTTCATACTGAGTGATCGTCCTATTTCCAAGTCACCACCAGTTCTTATCGTCTACCTCACTAGCACAGATTCCCCTTGAATTCTCAATAGCAGCTACTCGCGTTCACTTAAATCCAGGACGATCGTATCGCGAATGTTGAAAGAGAACTTCTCACTAACGAACTATTAGTTAGCCGATGCGCGTTGATTAAGACTGTTTTGTTTCCCTTTGCGAGGCCTGTTCCCCAGCCACGTCTGGTTCCGCAGCCTTTTACCTTTCAAACATCTCGATTTCTAACGCGCTCTCGGTCGATCCCCGGGCCTTCATCGCCCGGTCCCGGTCAGAGGAATCTTTGTCAGCCGGCCAGGTGAAAAGCGAGAGTGGTCGCCGTAGGTTCGCGCGAAAGCGCGAGCTACGATCGTCTTCGGGAAGCCGTACCGCGCACCCCCGGCGTCCTGACGCCGGGGAGAGGATTTTTTTTTAACCTCGTTAAATTGACTACGTTCTCGCGAGCACTTATATCTGCTTCGCTAATGGGGCAACGTCCCACGCGCAACAGCGCCGGAGAGAGGAGCGGAAGCGCGGGGGTACGGACGCTTCGAGGTGCATTTATTTATACGTTCCGAATCCATTGCTCCTTTCTTTTCTGATGCACCCGGGCGGCGAGGGTCCGTCAGACCGTCACGGCGACCGAAGCAGGACGGGGTCACGTGGAGGCTACCGAATTTATGGCTGGAGCGTTGATTAATGGAAGTGGAAGCGTTATCAAGCGTGGAAGAAACTGCGCGAATCGATCATCTATCGAATTATCTATTACGATTCTCCGTGCGTCCAGGCATCGCCGAAGCCTGCCTCGGCCCGAGTCGCATCTGCACTGCGCCAGGAGAGGCGGAATCGGCGAGGATACTTTAGGCTTTGTTCAATTTGCATTATCGTCGCGCGGTTACGTCACTCGCGAGAGTGCTTCTTCGCGGTGAATAGAGCCGAAGACTGTTGGCGTTTCAAAAATAGACGAGGAGAAGGTTTCTGTTTGACGATGATGGCTTAATCTTTGAGTTCGCACTCAGGGTCGCCGGTTCCCGGGTGGACGATTACAGGCAAGGCTAGTTCGTCTCTGTTCCACGGGCACACTCTCCCCTGCGCCTTTCTCTTTCCCTCCGGCGCGGCTCTCTCTCTCTCTCTCTCTCTCTCTCTCCATCGCGGGCGAGGTATCAACGTGGGCCCAGAAAGGCCCCCGAATATTTATGTCACGGCAAAGTCGACAGAGCCGAGACCTTGACTCGCGTGCCGCAGGCGCGGACTTCGCTCGTACACGCTCGAAATATTAGAAATTTCTGCGCCGGGCCCCGCGAATCCGCGCGAAGGTCGATCGCGACTTCCTAAATCGGACTTTGCAACTCTTCCGAGGCGAAAGGACTCCTCGCTTCGAGTGGGACCTTCCGATTTTTTTTTTCTTATCCTTTCTCCGGCCGATCGGCCGATTCCGCGAAAGAATCGCGCGCCAATTAGAAGGCTCCGCCGCGTTCGTGGCGGACGGTTCTAACGAGGGGCACGGGGTGACTCAGCCCCGGAAGCGCCGAGCGTTTTCGTCCTCGGCGGGAAACCGCGGAAAACGCGCGAAAGTCGCGCCGAGGACGGTTACGCGGCACGGCAGCCAGTTGGAAGAAAAGACTTGCACTTTCGTTAGAAAGTCTCGGGAATCGGCTCCGCCATCCGTGGCAGCCGTCGACAAACCTAACCGGTGAACGTGGATTAACGCTGCCTGTCCGACCAAACACGGAGCCCCACTACTCACTCTACCCTTAGCCCTTGCGAGCGTGGCTCGATTCCGCGTTCGCCGATCCCGCGATCACTCGAAAATACACCGTGAAATGGCGCGTCCGTAGGAGCGCAATAATTTCCCAGTCGAGCGCACGTGGCTGCGTTTCCACGGCTCTGATAACGAATCGTAGTGACTGGCGTTTCAAAGGAACATGGAGCTCTCGTTCTAATGCCAATTAGCATAAATTACAGAGGCTAATGATAAACGCGTTGAACGCGATCCAACGTTTTGGTATGATATCTGCGACGAACGATCATTAACGGGCCGTTAATCGAGCATTCCCTGGTGCATCGTGTGCTCGGCGATAACGAGACGAGATCGCGTTCTGCCGGATCGCGTCTCCGTCAGATATAAATTCATTTATTGGGGGTTCGCGTGCGCTCTTCAACGAGACTGTGGAGCGAAGGCTGCTTCACCAGCTACGATCGTCCTTCGAAGGTCCGCGGTGTCGTTTGACTTTTAAAATGGATTTGGATGAAGCGATGCTGCGCGGCGCTGCTGATGGTAATAACAGCACGCGGCAAATAGTAATTCGAATGCCAACCCGCTCTTATGGAACAGACGTCGCTGGAGGAGAAGACATTGTCCCTTATTACGCTCAGTCGCACGGTGGTTACATTCTTGTACACCCTCGCGCCCATGAAGACATATATATTCCCGTGCATATATGTGCGATAGACGGAGCGCTAGAGTGCCCCTTGAATATAGAACAAATTACATACGGAGCGTATATTCTCCTCGCCACGGCGCTCGGCTAAAGTTCTCGCGTATATACGCGCGGGATGTATGTGTGTATATTCGTAGCACGGAGGTACTCCGGCGTTTACAGTCGGGCTGTACTATGCGGAGCCTCGTCAGAATGGAGTGTCTCGGCTATTCGCGATCCGTAATGCAATATTCCGTTTCAACTTGGCTGGGAAGCTTAGGCTTCGGCGTGAAGAGTTCGAGCGCAGCATGCACGTAGAAGAATCAATCGTGAAGAAGATGCGCGTTCCCTTTACTTTACTTCGGGCATTAAATCGCACGGGGCGTTCGCGTGTCTGCTCCCGGCTTTTCCCTCTAATCCTAATCAATGGGGCGCGTGAACAAAGGAAAGTACGAGTCGATTGACGAATTGTAACGGGCTATTTCGGGCCACCGTGCGGGACAGTGCCGCGAGAAGCATCCGCGCGACGGTAATACGGACGTTACGCGAGATCTCGGCGAAGCGTTGTGGAGCTAGGATGGCGCGCGGGCCCGCTCGGGTCGCTGGCGCGCGCGCGCGCGCGCGCACACACACACGCGAGAAGCGGAGCGACAGCGGCTCGCTGGTGTGTGTAGGTGCGTGCATGCGCTGCTCTTGACGCGAGTGTGTGCGACTCGGTGGCCGTGGCTATGGCCTTACGAGCCCCCACCACGCGCCCGCTCCGAATCCGCGCGGCGTGTGTACCCCCCCGGTACTCTATGTACATAGATCGCTAGAGCCCGAGAGAGACTGCGCTCGGGCGAGTGAGGCGAGAGAGGGACGGCGGCGGGCCAGCGCGAAAGAGAAAGAGCGAGGCGCGCTCCGGCTAGGAGGGGGAGGGCGGGGTGGGGTGAGGTGGGGGAGGAGGAGGAGGGAGAGTGTCGCGAGCGTGTCTAACCTAGGATAGTGGCGTTTAGTGGCGGCTAGGCTAGGCAAACCGAGGCTCGCGGCTCGCGCGTTACGTTCAGTGTTCCTTCGCGCTTCGGCCAAAGACTTTTCTTACACCGCCCGCCACCGGCTGCTTGTCACGCGACACCTCTTTCTCTCCCCTTTCGCTGGCCAACTTCCCTCCGCGGCCCACGGAGGAGAAAGGCGATCCCATCCCGGCCAGAAGAAGTATCGCGAGCATAATCGCCGGGGACCACCATTAGCGCCGAGCTTCCTGAATTTCCCGCGGCTGAGGAAGCCTCGACGAGTGCGCGCGCCATCCCTCGCCGAGCCGACTCGATTTTTGACTCGAGCAGTATCGCCGCGGCGCCGTGTCGATTGGACGTTAAAAAATCCGTGGTGCTTTCGGTGCGCGGTTTCGGGCACGAGGATCGATTCCTCGATCGCTCGTCGATCAGGACAGTCGCTTGGTTGTGGTGAAACGAGAAGCTCTGCCAGTGGACGAGACTTTTTTTTTTTCTTCTTCTTCTTCTTCTTCTTCTTCTTCCTCGTCTGTTCGCCGCGCGAACCGAGGACAGAGATTACGTGTGCGCGTCGGTGTGTTGTACATGCGTCGCGCGTAGGCTCCGTGAACCCAACCGCTAACCGCCGAATATATCGTGGACGACGCGAGTTCGGCGTAATAGGGATACGCTTGTCGTTTCGCCTGTTGCTACGGTGAATCGTCGAAGGTGGCTGGCGGGTCACCGTGCTGGACGCGATCGGGCACGGAGAGTTTGTTTACGTTGTCGGGTGGCTCGAAATCAGTGTTATACATCGACGAGTGAGGACTAGGAGAGTCGTAAGGTGCGGACTCGGATACACGGGCTGCCGTTGCTAGAGGCAATGTGGGCGACACCGGTGCTCTACTAGGGATTGCGTCCCAAAAGAGTCGCCTGCGTTTCCGTGTACGCAACCAAGACACCTTAACACTCCGCGAAAAGGTAAGAACGCGTCAATTTCCATTGCTTGACAATTCGAAGGGCATACTGGTTTTCCATTATGGATGTTGGTTAAAGTTGGCGGGAAAATTGAAGGCGTTCGAATGCCGCCACCGCGGGCGAGTCCATTTTGAAAGTTGAACGATGAAGTCCCCGGGGATTTAGCATTCGAGCGCGACAGCGGTATTCGAGAAAGTCGAAATAGTAATAGACAATCGATTAATTGTGTGTCTGTCAATGAAAGATTCCAGTAGTATGCAAGATCGGCGAGATTAAAGTTGCCAATCCGTTTGACGTGCGCGCATTAATAATCGCGATTGGATGAAAGCGTGGCGATCGAATGTGCTAGGCTGGGATTATCTAACCAGAAACTTTTCTCCGAGTAAAAGCGAATCTCGTGGAGCGGCAGTGGTGGTGGCGGCACACGCTCGTCTGGGGTGAAAATGAGCAACCGGACGGTAATCGCATACGATCTAGGAAGTGATCGCGCATTATGGTTCGGTACACCGCCAGATATATCGGTTTACATAAAAACGATTAAATTCTATGGTGTACGCCTCGGTTTTCTACGGCCAGTTTATGGACGCAATTGTAAATAGCGTTTTACGAATCGATACCTTTCTCTCTGTCACCTCGAGCGAGCCTGGCTCGCGTTACTATTCCGACGATTATATAAAATTATCGTAACCGTCTCCGTGCTGATTCGAACGGAGATTCGGCGCGAGACTCGTGTGGACTTTTATCTTCGAAGCACATGTGGCACAAACATATTTCTTATGCGGGGAAGGTACTGCTTAGGGCTTTCACGAATGAGTCGTTTAAGGGGACCTTCCGGTCTAGAGCCCCCCAAAAATAGGTGATTTTTAGGAATTAATTAAAGGAAAACTACTATATATAATTTAATGGGACTTTTTGCATTGTATTAAGGATGTCTTAAGTTATAGAAATATATTTTTTGTTTTATAATTAATTATTGCAGACGGCCCTGGGTAGTCGTTAAAGTCAAGGCGTCAAAAAATTGATCCAAATCGGTGGGACCTGTATCTCCAAAAGTTATTATCCAAACTTATTTTATTTTGAAGATTATACTTATGGCTAGGGGGGGGACTAGAAAAAATTAAAAAAATGACTTTTTTTTAGAAAATAACGACACTTGAAGTTTGAAATCACTTTTCCCTGTACTTTTCGTCCTTTCAACGCCTTTGAAAATTATAAATTTTCAATTTTTTGTAATTTTTCTTATTCTTCAAAATAAAAAAAGGTTCAATCGAATCGGATAAAAACTTTTGGTGATACAGGTCCCACCGTTTTGAGAACACTGTTTCGAGAAAAACGCGTTTAAAGGTTTACGTGAGCGCCGAGTGCCCGGTCGTTGCCCATGCATTTGCCGCTACTCAAATGCCTAAAACTTCTGGAATTTTACGAATTTCAACAAATCCTTTTAAACGCGTATTCCTAAAAGGTTGAACATTCGAAAAATGAAATGAAAAAAAAATCGACTTTTAGACCGGAAGGTCCCCTTAATCGAGGAACAATTCGTTCGACGCGCGAGGTTGCCTCCGAACATTTTCCCTTCACGATCAGATCTTCTCCCACCGATTACACGCAGTTTCGCTGGAAAGCAATAAACCTGTACTATAGGTGGCACGGTTGCATCTTCGCGATTTGGCGGGATTGCGTGGACGGGACGAGGGGCATGTAAACAGAGGAACCGCGGGATACGCAGATGCCGTGGTGGAGCGCTCGTGCGCGATATCCACGCGCTGAAATAAGACGCAACTATATTTTGTCCAAGTATTTTCAGCCTAGGCCAACCTTCAGCCCTCGAGTATCCATCTCTGTCTTTCTTTTTTCTCCGAATCCTCTCCCACTCGTTCTCTCGCTTGGCTTCAACTCAGAGCCGACTTCCACGCTAGCTCTGGCCTCTCTCTCTCTCTCTCTCACTCTGCCTCTAATATAGTTAAGAGGTTTATAGTAGCGCTAGTACGCTAGCGTTTCGCGTTCCCTCTCTCCGGCGTTCTTTGATTCTGTAGCGCGCGACCGGTTACGTGGCGACCTTCGTGGCACCCAGGGCCGAGGGCCAAAACCGTCTACTCTGTGTACGTGTGTACGTGTGTTTAGCGTAGCGCCGCTATACGTTCGATAAATATTGAGATGCCGGCGCGCTATAAGGGCCCCGTAGCCTCGCGCCCCATATAAACCAGCGTCCCTGAAGTTTGGTACCACGTGTAGCTTCGCAATCTCCTCCTACCGTCCTCTCCGCCACTCGATTTCCGTCCCCAGGATGGTGCCTCTAATAACGAATTGCTGGCTCACGGGAAACCCATCTCCGTTTGCCTCTGCCGCCGAAACTGCAGCTTCTTAAATCCTCCTGGCGCTCGCGCCTTACAGACACAATCGTCGTGTGCTTCGCGAGCTGCGAAAGGTGGCCGCTTCCGCGTTTCAAAGAGAGCCGACGCAAGTCACGCGAAGCTGATTCTATCCTCCACGTGACGCGTCCCGATCGTCTACTCCCCGCGCCTCGCCACCTCGACTTTTCACGTTCGCGCGACACCAATTATGCGAGTTCGATAAGATCGCGATGCACGCGTAACGCGTCTGGCTTTCGAGTAGCAAGGCCTGCATCTGTGTTTACGTTTTCGCGCGACTCGCGGGCGCGCTTCGTTGCGCGACATCCAAAAATAATGGCTCAGCGCGATTATATGCTTTTATACCGGCTAAGGAAAGCAACCGATGGCCCAACCCGACCCAGCATCCTCGGCGTCCGTTGCGGCAAGCTTTTGTTTAACAAACGTTCCCCCGGCAGCCGAAGGGCACCGGCAATGTCGAAATATGGCTCGCCCACGTTCCTGCACCTGCCGCGTCGCAGGAACCGCGTTTCCACGTACAATTGTACGTATTCCGCGGAGGCGGGCTCCTCTTCTCGGGCTTAAGGACAAGGAGTCCCGAGCCTTGAACGCGGAGCCTGGTAAAAGTAAATGACCTTAGGCCGAGAGGCGAAGCTGAGGGAGAGAAGAAGAAGAAGAAGAAGAAGAAGAAGAAGAAAAAAAAAGATGTAATCGTACGAGCGACCTATCCGTCCGCCTAGGTCTACGAACCCAAATTGGGCCAGAGCCTTGACTTCTCCCGGGTATCGGCAAGTTCGGAGGAAGGGGGCCTCACCTGGACCTCTCCCTCCAGCGTTTTTCGAATATCCGCCCCTGCACGCGGCTTCGTTCATACGCACCGGCGACCTTCGCCGATCGCGAAGTAGACTGGACCTAACCTTTCTCGAGCAGGGCCCCCGGGCCCCGGGCCCCGGTGCCCTGCTCGGCTGACGTAACGCCGAGAGCGATCGCCCTGCGTAGGTAGGTCGCCCCTAAGACCATGAAAAACGCGGTCATGGTCAAGGGTATCGAAATGCTATACCCCGCGAGAAAACGAAAATTCCCCGCGCGCTTTCGCTCGTTCCGCTCGCACCGCTCTCCGAGTCACCTGACGTCGCGCGATCCAAGGCGAATTAATTAATCGTTACGTGACACTTTAACCTGCTGACTGGAGAGGACGAGAGCGCGCGCGCGCTGCTTGAAAGTATCTCGGTCATTGGGCAAGATGAGCTACTTTATAGCGGGTGTTTAGCAAATGATATCGGATGCCGAGCCAGCTAATTCGCCGTTGCGGTAATCGTTGTTAAGCACGCATTCCTCCTGTTTACCAAACATCCAGATTAACCGCGCCGCCCGATTAAGGACGTTTCCGTCGATACGATTCGCGCGGTCGCGAGCTGTTTCGTCGCGCGCGACCGCTATGAGGCAAGAATAATGCTGAATCAAATGTTATTGTTGCGTCGATCAAACAATTATTCTTCGGCTGAGTTTAGCTCACCTTGGAACGGTTTACCTTCAAAACAGCAGCATGTACGATTAACGTGCACGCCCGTTAAGCGGAGCAGGCTCGCGCGCGTTATTGCACCGCGTGTGCCGCGAGGGCGTGAGATCTCCAACACGCGAGTAGAAGCTTTTTTTTCCTCTCAACGACGCAACGACTCGCGCTCCTTGTCTATAAGTCTATAACGAATTAACCGTGCCCGTCGCTGGCTGTGCTACAGGTTGCTTCAAACAGCAGGGCGATGATATCGTTGATCGTTCCTCCTCGGTTGCTGGTTAAGGAAAAATTAAGAGCTTCGGTGTAGACGGATGTGATTGTGCTCTATTGTGCGCCGGGGCACGTGGACGCCAGCCGCGACACGTGGAGTCGGTTATCTCGCAACTTCGGTGCAGGCCAGAACAGTTCTGTTTGCGCGTATTCGCGATAGCGATTTTATTCGCCGCCTTTCATTATGCAACCCACGAGTCAAATTTATCCACCGGCCCGGCGAATCTTTGCCAAAAGGGTGGAGAAAACGGCGCGTGTGCCGCCGAAAGGGGGTAAATAAGCGGTCCCATTGAACGCGAATCCTTGACGGTAATCGTGGCGGGACGGATCCATCAGGGTTAATGGTTTCATTCATGGCCCCATCGAGCCGAGCGGCTGGTTATTAAATGCGCGGCTAGGACGTCCCGCTGGAACGTCCGAATCTCCCGAGATGGAAATAGAACTGGCGGGAAGTGTGCTCGGAATCCTGGCGGGCCGATCTGCCGACCGGCTGATGTCACGGCTTGTCCATCGGCGAGATATCGTTTCACTTGGCACTACGAGAGCTAGCCGCGCCACCGCCACTGCGATAACTCGCAGCGCAATAAAAACGGGAGGCTGCGAGCTAGGAAGGTCGCTCTCGCAGTACCCCACCGTCTATACCCACGTCGAGTTAACTCGCGCGTTTCAGTCCGCGCTGCCATTCCTGTCGCGATCCACGGATGCACCGCGGATGGAATCGAAGCAGTACTGGGGCTTTGGACCGGGGAAACTTTGAGGGTTGGAGAATTGGAGGTGCAGTCTTCTGATAGATTTTCGTGTAGGAGAGGAGACGATAGATTTAGAATTTAATTTTGGAGGGAGTCGAGTCGAACGGGTGAAAATATTTTTTGGAAACATTCATTTAAGGCAGGATACCACCTTTGACTGCGATTTTGGAGGCGTTTTTCATGAATTTTTTTTGCATACAAAGAATGCGCAGAAACAAAATCGGTTTCAGTCATTCATTAATGTAACTTTAATCTGTAATTACACATTTTTTGAAACTGAAAAAGTGAAAAATAATCTCTTGTAGGTGGCGCCAAAATACACTCCTTTGGAGGAACATCGTTAGACGGCGTGTCAAATTCCGCTTTGTACGTGGCTCTTAGAAAAAAAACCAAAGAATGTTCCTATTGGCAACAATATTTTTTAATGCTGTACGTAGGGATTTTACGAAATTTCGATTTTTAAAAAAATGGCGGCCATTTGAACAAAAAGGTCAATTTTCTTAGGGTAACAAAAGTTTAAAGAAGTTTATAAAATTGCGCACCAAAAGAAAAATAACAACGCTACAGCAAAAGTCCTACGTACATCGTTAGATTACACCACGGGGAAGAATTGTGCAAAGTTTCAAGTCAATCGGATGAAAATTATAGGAGTAATCTGGCACGCCGATTTGGAAAACATCGTTTCGAGAAAAACGCGTTTAAAGTTTTATATAGATTTATATATGTGTTCCAATCCGGTTTTTACACAAGAAAAAGGTTCCGGTCACCTTTCTAATGAATGAATTTCGATTCTATACACTTGAAAGAGTACTTTGAGAACAAAAAAAAATTTCAATTTTTTTTAAGTGCGAAGGTGGTATCCTGCCTTAATGTAATTTAATGCAAATTTAATAAAATTCATGAGGTGATTATAAAAATTTATTTACAGAATAAAATCCAGTTTTCTTCTCTTCTTACAAAGCCCCTGACTTTGGGGGGTGCCAGGGCCATTTGGCTCTCCGCTACGTGCGCCACTGTTGAGAAGTGATTATTACGTGAAAGGGTACTCGTTGAGTCGCGAATGTATTTTCTAGTTTTTGCTTTATCGTGGTATTCTGTTTTATTTACTTTTAATTTTGTTCTCGGGGTTTTGATGGGTTATTTATCGTGCGGGTATGTTTGTTGTGTTATTTTTTCACTTTGTAAATAATGCGGTCTTCCCGTGAATGGTAATAAATAAATAAATAAATAGAAGTGATTTCGAGTCGGGGGTGGAATTAGCAATATCTGCTCTCAGTTATCAAAGATCGGCAGACTATGTTGCTTCCCTTCCGCTTTTCATAGTCCACTCACGATCAGGATCGCGAGGGGACGTGACTGGACGAGGGAAGTCCGAGTGACCGTTTTTCGTATGCGTAATGTCCTTCGATCTTCCTTGTCGTCTCGAGTTCCTCGATCTCCTCCCACCCGTTCCAAGGGACCGTCGATTGGTCGAAATCGGAGTAAATAAAGAGATCGTTCCAGATGATCCTTTCAATCTAACCGGTTTCGCCGTGCAGGAAAAGGGGCAACAAAGTATCGAGCTCTTAATGAAAAAGTGATATTGGTAGCGGGGGTATTTTTAAGCGTAACTGAGACCCAGGATCATCCTGTCTTTTACGAGTCCTATTTGTTTTCGTTATATTATAAATATGCATGCTTAGCTTCTTTCCGTCTGCTTCGTTACCCCACAGTACCTCGTAACTTGGTTCCCTCGCTGATTCCCCGACCGGACGCGATTCCTCGCGGCCGATATCGCTATAGGAAGCTAATGTCTGCGCTGTAATCGAGGATAAACAGACTTGACACAGAGGAATCTTCTCACGATACCCCGCAGATCGTAGATGAAAGTTTCTCCTTTTCCATGGCATATCCATGCGCGGTCGAATAATTCTACGCACTGCGTCTACCTCATAGCAGTGGCGCACCCAGAGGGGGAGCCAAGGGGCCCTGGCACCCCCTAAAGAAAAAGGAGATTAAGGGGTCTCCCTACCTTGACGGACGAAAAATGATGCGAACTCCGGGAATTTTTTAAAGCAAAACCATTAAGCATATTTACTTCCAGCTTTGTGGCTACTTTTGTCAATCTTTAGAGAATATGAAAAAAAAATTGTATGCAAAGATAGTGGCTATATCCGGAGTTATAATGTTTCAAATAGAGCGCCTTACAAAAATCATGTGCGCATTGTTAGCATAAAACCAGCCGCTGTAGTTGTCTGAAATAGAAAATTTAACAATTTGTGTAATCTGTATGAGTGTGGTTATCGCCTGAACTAGATTAAATGAGAAATACTGAAAATTAAAATAAAAGGGCCGCGTCTGAAACAGACATCGATTTCGACAAAAAATTCGCTGGTTTTTTAAGTCGCAAAAGTCTAATCTAATTTTCGAAAAAACCGACATAGTTTTAGTACCGTTTCAGGTACCGTTTTTTTAAATTAATTTTTTTTTTAAATGTTGCCCAAATATGTACAAATATAGACATAAAGTTTTCAATTAATATAATTTGAGGGTTTCTGTTAAAAAAAATCCCAAATGTCGCGCTCCTTTTCAGGCCGTCAAAGTAGGGATACCCCCATTAATGTAACCACCATTGAAGTAATTCGAGAGCTTTGTAAAAATAAAAGAAACCAGATTTTATTCTTTAAGGGGTGTAACACCACTGTAAATTTTTCGGAAAATTGATTTTTATTTTTATTTGCTTAAAAGATGGTTTGAACCTTTTAGAATATGGGGCAAAAACTGTATTACTTGAAACAAATTTGTTTCCTTGAAATTTCGAGCTCTTCCCCAAGCGCATCGGACTGCTTCGAAACGACTACCGGCGTTAAACGCGTTTTTCTCGAAACACGATTTTTCAACACGGCACGCAGCATAACTCCAACAATTTTCATTCTTTTCATTCGAACTTTTAACAATATCTTTAAAATAACATTTTCAAGAGAAATACGTACGGGATTTTCGATAAGTTAATTTAAACATTACTTATTAACAAATGATTGCCCTCTTTTTATAGAAAATTGAACGTTTTTCATTCAAATGCTCACCAATCACACAAAAATCAATATTTTTAAAATCCCCTACGTATTTCTCTAGCTATAAACATGTAGATTTAAGTCATATTTTTTTTTTTTTAAATTCAAATTTGCACCAGCTACACTGCGTGCCGCAGAGCGCTAAAACTTCAACATGCTTCACGAGAATGGCTTCAGTGCCGTCATTTTGTAATATTTCTCAATAACTTTTTTTTTTGATAACAAAATATGTGCTTAATAACTTCCTCCAGTATAGTTATTCTATTACCTTTCCTTCGATCCAAGAAAAATTGCCAAAAAAACGCTATTTTTCAAGCTGTTACAGTGGTGTTACCCCTTAAATAAATTCTTCCAATCACCTAATGAATTTTACTGAATTGGCATTAAAAATATTTTTATCCATTCAACTCAGCTCCCCCCAAGATTAAACCCCGAGTGCGCCACTGCCTCGTAGTACTCTAAACGACACACGCACTTTTCGTCCCCACTCTTTGAAACAAACACGCGTATCTGCAAGATTATTCAAGAAATTAAATAAGAAGTAGGTACCATGTATCGTGTTTGCTCGTCGATCGTGCCCCCGCGATCCGCAACCAAGTATCGATTTTTGCACTCCCATCGAGCAGCTTCGCACGCGGAGCGCTTCCACGGAGTGGCAGGCCGAAAACGCGCGCGATTCCGAATAATTGATGAAATGCTTACTTTTTTATGACACTCGTTTCGTATTTACATAATTGCGTGGAAAACGTGACGTCGCGTCGGATCACGACCGTCGCCGACGAGTCACCACGTAAACAGAGTAATTAGCATGCTGGCGAGGAGGCCGGAGTCGTTGCCGCTTGCCGCCCAGCGCTTTGGGGGAAAATGACGGCACACGTTCAGCTCTGGTGGCCGTGATTTGAATGGTCGCGCCGCGGCGATCGCTGAACGTGAACGACCTTCTCCTCGGCGCGCGGCGATTCGAACGTTCCCCGAAAGCTGGGCGGCGAGATGGAAGGCGCTCGAATTCGAAGATCGATCCGGCCAATCGTCGCCCCTATCGCGCCCGATTGTTGGCCAGTCAAGCCCGGCTGACAGCGTTCGGCGGGCGTGCAATTGTCAGGCCCTCGTTCGAGTACACACGTATTATAAAAACGTGTCCTTTGTGGATCGCCCGCGCGGTCCATCGAGGTCCATCGAGCCCCCGTTGAAACGCGTCCGTCGCCTTCGACAGAAGGAGGCATGTCCAGCTTGCCAATAACCATGAAACGCGGCGTGGCTTCGACGACGTCCGCGGCGATCGTAACCGATAGGTATCCCCACGAAGCTGAGCAATATTTCGACGCTTTTTGCGCGATCGTTTACCGTGAGGAAGCTGCGCGTGTATCTTGAAACGATCCGATGGCAGGGATCCGTGACGGATTGTCTACGACAGCGAGGAAAGGAAGCTCGGTCGAAGGTGGCCTGGCAAGACGATCGGCACGAGCGTGTGTTCTCGGGTCACGGGTTTGAAAGAGAAAGGGGAAGAGATTTTGAGAAAGCGCGATCGAGGCGAGGTGGATTTCTTAGCTATAAGTACGCGTTTCACGATCCTCTTGCCCTCGAGTCGGTTTCCACGCGACGTAGAGCTGGCCGGTATCGCGCGAGGAGCTCCAAAAAAGCACGTCGAATCGAGGAAGGAGAGAAACGATCGGCGGACGGAGCGACAGAGATCTTTGCCTTGCCCGGGGCACAAATCAAGGCCCTTCTTTGCTCTCGAAGGCCCCACATGACTCAACCTTATTATTATTGTTAGTTTTACACCGACATATAGAGAACCGTGCTCTCTCTCTCTCTCTCTCTCTCTCTCTCTCTCTCTCTCTCTTTCTCGCGTGCACGTACAGGCTCGCTCACACAGGTGCACGTTGCGTAGAGAATGCTCGGTGTGTGTTGGTGCCTACGAGCCTCGACTAGGAAGTGCAAATCACCAGCTAACACAGTATTCGCGGCAAACTCAACATTCCCACCTCGTCAGGGACGTTTAAGAGGTTATTTTCAACACTTCGCCCCGCGGATGAGACGCGCGTGCATGTGTGCTCGAGAGCCCACGCGGGACCACGCGAACGGCTCCGCGAGATTCGCGCGGAAAATGTGCTCGCGGATCGATGCGTCGTCGAGCACCGCTCCGTTGATGTTGGCGCGGGAAAACCGTACGAATTCGCCACTTTGGCCGCAAAGTGTCTCGATTTGCGTCATCCCGCCGCCGCGACCTTAATTTACAAACTGAAAGTTTCGCGGCTCGCTATCGATTTAATAATCGCTGGATCGAGAGATCCCTGCAAGCGTGTCCTCCTTCAACGGGGGAACACCTTTCGACGTCCACGGATGGACACGTTCGGCGCGCACCGTAATCGAAGCCCTATCTTGGAGGCGGCGCATTGTTAGGCTCGGAGCGCTCGTTTAGATAAAGATCGATGGCTCATTTAGGAGCGAAGTGTATAGCGGTTGGTTCATAGTGCACGGTAATCTCCTATTTCTCGCTCATTATCGTTTAAATTCGAGGACACCGCGATCTGGAATTTTCCGCGCCGTCTCTCTGCCGGTTTCGTTCGATTTCGCTCCGACCTTGGTTTGTTTATGGACTGGCGGATCGTTTTGCAACGCGCCGTCCAGCCGCGGGTGCACGGGCGTCCGTGGTTTTTGGGTAAATATTTCTGATGCCACCGGCCAGGGGAAACATTGCGAAATCGCGGAGCCGAGCGCGTCGCACGGCCCGAGATTACTATGGATTCGACGATTCCGAGAGCGCCGCGAATCAGGTTTGATCGTCGCTCGAAATCGACGCTGGCCCGGGGGATCGGTGAATGCTAATCGGCGTGGTCGATCGGGCGAAAGATTCCAGGTGGATTTATCTCGGCGGATTGGCGCGTTATCGCGACGGGCGCTGGTCGGATTTTCCATCGGAGGCAGCGTAAAACCCGATACCGTGCGCGCGATATCGATGTCCCGATGTCTTTCTTCGCGTCTTCTATCACGTTCGCGCATTCATAAAACTCTCGGCCCTCGTGGACCGGCCTCGAGAGTTTCTACGATCGTCATTACGCCTCCAAGGCGCTCGCTCGTCGGCCCTGGACCGTCGCGCGCCTATATACCGCCTGTACAGCTCTATCGTCTAGCAGCCGCGAACCGAGCGAGACAGATCCAGAGAGACGAGAGATGCGAGACTGCGCCGCGCCACCGCGTGTGCGCGCAATGGGCACGCACACGCGGTCGAATCTGTAGTCAAGTACATCCAATTATCGCTGGTAGACAATGAGTCCCAAGGTTTCGCGTCCACGAATCTCCCGATGACCGTCGCCGGCGCGTTTTTCAGCCGCTCGAGGGACGTTCCAGAGTGGCGTTTCACGGCGCACACACACACACACACACACACACGCGCGAAAAGTGCGCCGGAGACGCGAGAGGATTCTCGGACCCGGGGTTTCGGTGGAGGGTTCGGAGGGGTTCTCGCGTCTGCCGAGAAATCGCGTGGCTAGCGGGTGACTCGAGCGCGAGCTGCGTGCGGGTAGGGTACGGTGGCTGGAAGAGAGGTGACGGGGCGCGCACACGCGTACCCCTGCGCCACATAAAATACGCGCGTATCTTCCCCGGCGGTGCATAATTATCGATCATAGGCGATTCCGTAAACACGGCCGTTGACGGAGCGTCCGACCACGGCGCGGAGATTCCCGCGCTTCTTCTCTGGGGCCTCGGCTAAGGTTATGCCTTGCTCTAGGAGTGCATTAACCCCCGTGTCGGCTCGAGAGCACACCGTAGAGAAGAAGTGCACACAAGTGCCGAGAAGGGGAACGAAGAGGAGAGAGAGAGAGAGAGAGAGAGAGACCGTCTTCTATGTCTCTCCCTTGCTCTCCTTACTCCTGCTCCCTCTCCCTGGTCTATCCTATCCCCTGTGCCCGTTGCATCGCTGCTGGCCGTCTCTCTGTCGTGCCCACGGCAGCGTGAGGCTACAGCAGAGTCGTGCTCCTCGCCTTGGCGAGTACGACAACGGCTAAGCGATTTTGCGAAGTCAGGGGCGGCCTAGGAACGGCCGAAGGGGGTCGTCGGCCGCGGGGGACGGCCGGAGGAAGCTCGGGGAGGCGGAAGGTGCTGGTCAAATGCGCCGGGACGCCGCGTCGAGGTTCGCTGCGGGGGCCAGGAGAGAGGGGGACGGCCAACGGGCAGACTTTCTCCGGAGAGCGAAAGTGAGAGGGCCTGCCGGGAGTGCGCGCCCCTCTGCAGCATCTAGGGGCGGGGAGGGGGGCGGGCGGGCAGGGTTCTTGCTTTCACCGTGGCCCGAGCGAAGCCCGATGCACTTTTCCGCCGCGTAGAAACGAAGCCCGCCGCTATCGGCGATAGGTATCGTGCCCGTTCCGCGAGAAGAAAAACTGCCGCACTCCGCAGCAATTAGAGGGCACGCACGAGGGAAATGGGTTTCGCGTGGGACGTCGCCCGTGTCCGTCCCGAGGGGATGCTCGTTCCGTTGCCTCCCCCCGGGCTGACAGGGAAAATCGTTCGAAATTTAATGACTGAGGCCGACGTCTGCTTCGCAGCTGCGCGAACGCGCGCGCTCCCTATCGCACTTGGTCGCGTTTTCACCTCATCTTCGGATTAGGAGCTCTAGTCTTCCTCCCAAAGGAAAGCTTCTACCAATCTTTCGATAATAGAGCAATGACCCCTGGCGAATTGGACGCCGACTGCTCGCGTACTCGTGACGGTCGTTGCATCGCCTATAGGGGTCCCTCTAATCCACCGAAACTTTCTTATTTCCCAGGATGCGCATTCCGCGGGGGCACGCGAAAGAAGCAGAGAAAGGGAGAGTGGGAGGGAAATAGAGAAGGAGGCGATCGGCGTGCAACAAGCATCGCCGAAGAAAAAACACGACCGTGTTCGTGGCGAGTTAGTTACAGCAGCGACACCATGCAGCCGGAACAATTACGAATTTACTTTCTTCTGTACAACTTCCTCGTCGATGGTCACGCTGCGGATTAGCCGGACCTATCAGCGCGGTAGCGGCGTGCTTTTTCTTCCCGCCACCCTTTCCCCCCCCTCTCTCTCTCTCTCTCTCTCTCTCTCTCTTCTATCTCTATCCCCACTAGAATCACCCTCTCGCTCTCTTCGACTAGACACCGCCACGAAGGCCAAACGCCGATGTAGATTAACTTCTTTTTCCGAGGCAGTCCTTGCCGTCCAGCGCGAGAAAGTCATAGCCCGACGACTCGCAGGCTTCGGGTGGCCGCGATCTCGCGACTGGAAACGATTTTTCAACGATCGAACGGTATGAACGTGGTTTATTGGTAGGAATGTACAAATAGCGTGGGTGGCCGATGAAGGGAAATAGAAATAACACCGTCGACGGAGATATCCCGCCGTAGTCCAGCGGTCGTTACGCACAGCCTCGATGCGTCGCGAGGACGAACCGAGTGACGTCGCCGGGTGTCCGTTCCCGTCCGCTGCCTGGACGTATTCACCGGCTCAATTGATTTTGACGATTATAGCGACCTGTTCTCCCCTCAGCAGCATTTGCGGCACGTGTCTCTCCAAGGTCTCCCTTTTCCCCTCGATCTTCCTCACGACCACCTTGGGCGCCGAGTCTTCCAACGTCCTCGCCAAGCACGGCGCACCACCTAATGGATTGGCATCGTGAAATATTTTTAAAATCCTACATGGAGATTCCTAGAAACTAGCATTCGAAACCTTTCGAGACTTCTCCCCGCCAAAGTTAGCATGAACATACACTTTAATACAGCGATGCCCCGATGGGCGGCCCGAGGGTACGAGCATCCATCGCACTTTCCAAAGCTCGCGTGGAAGGGGGTCTCGAAAAACCAACGAAGTTGCAGGCATGTAACGGACGAGGAAAACTCTAGTAGTGTGCGTGTAGGCTCGTACCCTGAAATCAGCATGTAACCGTTACATGCTGATTTCATTGCGATTAAATTGATTTGACTTCTGGTTATAGGCTGAGTTCAAGTCGTTTGGATTTGCCGTTATGGGTTCTATTTTTTGATGACAGGATAATTTTTTAAACCCTGGGCGGTTTCTTTTTCTTCATAATTTTGTATTGTCGTCCAAACTACGTATGCCTGCAAAGTTTCAAGTCTATTGGATAGTTGGAAGTGGGTTAAAATTGAGTTTCTAGATTTTGAACTGAACAAACATACATATAAACAAACACACAAACAAACACACAAACAGAGGATTGAAGCTGAATAAAAATCGTTTAATAAGAAACTTTTTGTTAATCAGAGGTGTAAGTGGGAATGTTCAAGTCTATTTCGTCCAATTACATAATATTGTTTAATCATTAGTCAATTCCTGTTTATTTTCCCAATTCCTAAAATGTAGAGCACTGGGGCTCCAAGAGTCCCAGTCGTATAAGCCTACGGGTACGAGCATACACGCACACTACTAGAGTTTTCCTCATCCGTTACATGCCTGCAACTTCATTGGTTTCGAGATCCCCTTCCACGCGAGCTTTGGAAAATGCGATGGATGCTCGTACTCTCGGGCCGCCCATCGGGGCATCGCTGCTTTAATACAACTTTTACGCGTCGCGGGTACAAGCTCGAGATATTAGACGCTCGAGCACAAAATGTCTAATGGAAGTGGACCGCTCCGGGAGATACATAGCCGAAGTTTCAGTAGCGATGCAAGTATCGATAGAGAGTGGAATAAGGAAAAAAAAGTATGGGGTTTGACGTCACGGAGAAACCGCGAACAGAGGAAGAGAGAAGGTGGACGGGTCACGAGGTAAGTCTCGAAAGGTTGTTTATGTGCTGGCACGTGTCCGACTCTCTTTCTCTCTTTCTCTCTCTCGCTCTCTTTCTCTGGAGGGGAAGCAGAAGGGCGTAGGGCGTAGGGCGATACGGTTAGGAGGGAGCAGGCGAGCACGAGGAGTCGCCGGGACACGTGTACTCGGGCAGACATCGATCCTGGAAGTTGCTCTTCAAGGTCGCTCGGCCTGCCACCCTCGCCGCCTCGTATCAACGACCTCTCGACCCCTCAGGATATCCTAAAGTACGTCAGTAGGCCAACTAACCCTGAACTCGGTGTACCGCGATTACTGTTCCCGGGAGGGGGATACCCTTTTAGACTCGAGCGAACAACACACGCGCACAGTCACAGAGGCACGTCGTACCCCGTTTCTTCCTCGCCCCTTCTTCCGTGGTCGCGAATTAATTAATCTTCCACTCCCCGCCGCCCTCAACTTGGACGGTAGAAACCGTTGAATCATTTCGTTGATTTACGAGCTCGCCAGGAGTAGCTATCGAGATTTTTATCTCGCGCGGAAGGGGAGGTCGGTATCGAGAGGTAGGTGGAAGGGTTCCGTTGATCCACGGGCGATAAACTCGGTGGGTGGTGTCGCGAGGATCGATCTCCCCGAGGCTCGCGTGGTCTTCGGGGGCTCGTGATCGCGAGCGATACTCGACCGGGGCGATTCAAAAAAAAATACACGACGGACGTTAGCCGCGGCATGATTGATCGCCGAGGCGCCCGTAGACCCCGAGGAACGCGAAAATGTGTCGGCTGGCAGCCGTGCACGCGCAAGAGGACGTCGCGAGGCGACCGGCTCGCTCCCCAGAATTCCGACGAACGGGGGAGCCGAAGGTGAACGGTTTCTGGCGCGGTACGAAACCTCGACAAAAGATGTGCAATTGCGGACGCACGTGCGGACGAGCGTACCACGCGAATGAATGAAAACGTGCGCCGAAGGTTGCGCGCGGGGTTGCAGCGCGTGCTGCAACGCGGAAAGGAGAAGGAAGAGCCGCGGAACGGAAGGAAAGAGGCGCGCGAGCAAGAGGGAAACGGGAGTAGCGCGAACAGGCGGAGAAGGAGCCGAGGAGAGAGGCGGAAGGTTCTAGCGGCTAGCGTTTTGCCCCCGCAGAGGGAGAGAGCAGGAAGGAGGAGAGCGAGAGAGGGGAAAAAAGGGAAACGAACGACGCGCGAGGCACATGGGCCTTGTATCGAACGTCGTAGCAACCACTACGTAGTCAAGGTCGGTCCTTGCCCCTAGCGTAAAGGGGCGTCCTCAGGACCCCTCGTCCCGCCGCGCTTCCTCCTTTCGGCGCAAATAAACGGGGCTAGTGATACGCGGCGTCGGCGAGCGCTCGCTCAACAATCCTATCGATCCCGGTCGGAGCGCTCCTCCGCGGATGGTGGGACCGTTGAATCGGTGGAAACGGATCAATGAAAGGAAGAAGAGGCTATTATTAGAGGCAGCCGTTGAAAGATTGAACGAGTCGCTGGATGAACGGCGTCGCCCCGCTGACGGCTGGCCCCGCGAATTTTTCACCAGCTGTACAGAGGCTCGCCCGAGGAAAGTCGCGTAGCATCGGCCAGAGGAGCGAGACGGTTTTTCCCCGTACGCGTCAATTAGCCTCGTAAACAGCGAGGCGCGCGGACGCGTTCCATTGACACGGGGCCAGTAGTAGGAGTCATTCATGGCCAGGCGAGCGTAGGAAGGACTAAATTGGGTTCGGAGAGCGGTACACGCGCGCGAACATCGCTACGCCTATCGATAGCATCGCGCGTTGAAATTCCGGGCGCGCGCCGCAACTCGTCCATTATGTATAATTTAAAAATTTGCATGTCGTTTCGTATATTCCGCCGCGGGGAGCGATCCGAGGCCGACGAACGGACGCCGAACGATTGGCGCGCCTCGGAATCGTTGGAAATCTGATTAACCCTGAGCGAATGACGGATGATCGTTTCTCCCGTTTCGTATCGGACGGGAAGCGTTCGCTCGCGGTGGGGGCGTTGCGTAACTTTCGGGAGGAATGCTGGTTCTTTTTGCTCGGGAATGGCGAGGATAAGAAGAGGCGGAAAAAGCCGCGAGTCTCTAGCGATCGTCAGCCGATTTTCCGTTGAACCCGCGGCGTTGCTTAGAACCGCCTGGCAGCTCCTAGCAAAGCAGCAGCAGCCTTGGATGCCTGTCGGAGGCTCGATTCTTTCAGGGCTGCACCGCGAGCTCGCGCTTCCCGTTCGAGGCACAGCAGGACGAGCCGTGTTTAAAAATGTCGAAGGTTACAGCTTTCAGCCGCTTTTTATAAACCGTATTAGCATAGCAATGATTTGTGATTCATCGCGGGTATTTTAACCGCGGCTTTGTCACGCCGCTCGGATCGAGGAGTAGGCGACAGATGGCTGTTGGTATAGGAAACACAGAAGACACAGAAACTACAGAGATTGAAGCGAAGAAAGGGAACAGAGTACCTCGGAACAGCGAGCAGAGATCACGGTGTAAGAAAGATAGGTGGACCGACTCTATACCCACTCCTGTGATCTTAAAGAAAAAGTTACTTGTCCCACCTGCAGAGGGTATTAGTGCAACATGTGAACAATATCACGTTTACTTCCTTATGTTTCTTTTACAAGGGACTGCATACATTATTATTTAACCTTAAGAATGCGACAAGTAGCTAGAATAAAAAATAGAGAGTATTCTAAGAGCAAAGAAAAAAAGAAAACAGCCAAACTGTACAACAAATAAATAAATATTTGTATAATTGAAACAAAGTCTTAATGTGTGTTTGTTATAATATTATCCTGAGTATAATTTATCCTCATAAAATAAGCATTTTACATAACGATAAATATTTGTTTGGTCGTTAACCGACTCTCATTTTCTCAGTTTAATTAATATTAAAACTTAAAATATTTTACTTTATAAAACTTTTTATTGGAGGTGCATTGAAGTCATTACAAATTTTGGAACCCACTTGGTATTAAGCACGTGATTATGGCACGGTGTAAAAGAAACATAAGGAAGTAAACGTGATATTGTTCACATGTTACACTAATACCCTCTGCGGGAGGGACAAGTAACTTTTTCTTTAAGATCACAGCAGTTTTGTGGTGGGGGCAGCGTAGTCGGTCCACCTATCTTTCTTACACCGTGGCAGAGATAGAACGTGAGACTATACCGAGGGCAGGCGCTTTCCTCTTGACTTTACGGCTCCAAACCTCGAAGCAGTCCTCGAGCGCGAGGTTCCAGTGCTTGTCGAAGGCGGCCACGTATGCCTCCACGTGTCCCCTTATGCCGCGCGCGTTCCTCGTGTAGACCTTCGGCACAAAGGACGAACGATTATTCCTTTTAAATCGTGGCGAGTCTCGTGTTACCCGCTCCGCGGCGGTTCAACCGTTCCAGGTAAAGGTTCCGTGCCCCGCCGCCGATCTCTTTCCCTCCGCCGCTCGAAAATAAACGCACGAGCGTAGCGCGGGTCCAGATCCAGATCGTACGTGTCCGTACTCGCGATTAAGAGGACACCGCGCGCGCGCCTCGCCACTGCTGCCTCCACGCCGTTGATCGATAACTCCGCTGCAACGAAGGGCCGGGGAAAAACCGCGGCCCAGAGTGATTTTTTGCACGCACCGCCGCGGCGTACGTGCATAATTTGTTAGGGCTAATTACGCCGGCTTCTTTCTCACGGGGAACAGCGGAAGAAGAGGATGAATTAGGGCGGATCGCGTGGGCACAGCGCGAACGCGCCCAATCTCCATTTCGGGCGAATCTATTTTAGGGAAGTTTCGTAGGCCACGTGACCGAGTCTTTCCATATCATTCGAAAGATTGGCGCGAGCAACGGATCGATTCCAGGAAGACGGAAATAATCGCGGGAATCGAACTGTAAAACGGGTCGTCCCCGGCGGATAGCAAAGAAATCGGTTCGTAGAAAGTGGTTGTGCGCGCGACTCACGCGAACTCCTCTATTTTCCAGACGATAATTGTATTAATGACGGCTCGCACGACCGTGTCTACGAGAAAACGAGCGTGAGCCCGTTGTTTGTCGCGTAGATATGCCCGCGAGACAAGATAGCAGGCTGATACGCGGAAGTGCAGGCCGTGGCAAGGCCCCCTTCAATGCCTTTCGCACTGATATATACCCGGCTTTGTCGCAATGAAAACTAATTGCGTGACTCGTTTCTCTCTCTCTCACGTGCACACACCCGAGCGCACACACTCTCGCCCCACGATGCACGCATTCATCCACCATTCAACACCATTTCTGCGAGATCTCGCGACGAATCTGTCTAGTGGGATCGCTCGAAATCTCCTTCGAAATCTCACTTTAAATTTGCAACTTGGACGTCCACGAGCTGACGTTTCTGATTTTTAGTGGGACTAAGTAGACAGGTACTACATATTCTTTTCACCAAGCTACGAGATACAGATTGCTCTTTCACCGTTACTCTCACGCACACGCGCGACAGATCATTAAGGAGAGGGTCGTTAGAGATGAAGCCGGAATCGACTCCAAGAGTCCTCAAGATTCCTTCGAAGCATAATCCTTGCCGGTCCAGGATTCGTCGATTAGCCGCGAAGGACGACCGCGTCGTCGCCTCGTTCATAGATTTGCTTAATCGCCCCGGCCCAAGGATCGCTGGTCACCGTGAACGAAACCTCAGAATGCCGTCGCCGACCTAGCTCCAAGGGAATCGAAAATCGTTCCTTGGCCTGGACACCAAGGCTCCACTCGTCGCTCCAACTAGACCGGAAAATTCAAGACTAGAAAAGCATCTGTGCTCCGTTTCTGCCGATATCAGGCACAGCGATCGAGCTGGTGGACTATGGACATCTTTCGCGCATCATCGACGCTTTTCCAAGAAAGCTGGAAAAATGACAGCCGGAGAAGCAATAAACACGCGGAGAAGAATAGAAATGGCGTAACGACGATGCGGCCCCCCTCGCGGCCGCATCGGTCAGTCGCGATATTTTTCGCGTCCCCCCGTGACGTAACCGTTCATTATCCACGTTACGTCGGAATGCGTGGCAACGAGCAGCCACGCGCCAGATGACACCGTCCCGGTGGAAAAGAACGGCGCTTTCTTCGGCAATTTGAGGAGCAGCCGAAGGCCGAGCGATCGATCGCCGGAGGTGTAAAATCTTCTTTCCGGATGCAGGCACATCCGAAGGTCGGAGATTAGGATCTGTACCGAAGGACGGTCGGTGTGGTTTCAAGAAACACGCGGGAAGGCTATACGCAGAGGCGTCGCGTCGCGTCGCGTCGCGAAGCAGTAGGAGGTAGAGACTCGACAGCGCGACACGAACGACGGGCGACGCGGGGAATGAAAGTTAATGAAAGTAATTAAGCGGGAAACGCGTTCCCGTCTCTTATTGATGAAAGCTCCGGATCGGAAAGAAGAGAGGGGTTCAATTAGCAGCGCCGACTCCGCTCGTTGAGAGTATCGAATATAGCCCGGCACTTCCGCAGGAAGATCAATTGCATCAATTTAACGATTAGCTTTTTCTCCCCGCGAGATGCCCGCCTCGAGATGCCGCGGCGTTTCCAGCGAACAAAGAATAGCGTCGACGGGATCGCGCGGCTTTCGAAGGAAAACCGATACGGATATTTTTATTCCGGTCTCCAGGACGTTTCTCTCGGTTCGGGAAAATCGACCGTCCGCGACTTCCTGCTTCCGATCGCGGGCATCCCGTTCTCTCGCGATCGCCTAATTATGGAAGTAGGAAGGAGCGCGAGTGCCAGGAAGCGGATTTTCCCTCATTCCGACCGACCGCTCGGTTCGAATGGGACACGGGAGTGAGCGGGTTCGCGCGCGATTTCTCTTCGTTAGGGAAGCGGCGCGCGGCTAAATGAGCGTAAAACGCAAACAAAGACCTTCGCCCGTTGATTTATTCGATCTTTGTCGGCGGCCTGATACGATCCAGAAACGTCTTCAGGTGATTTCATCGGATCGCGGTGTCTGACTCAGGCGAGCGATATTCCGCCTCCTCCCTCCGTCGCCGCGGGCTGGTTGGATTAAAAACGCTTGATACCGGCGCGCGTCCTCGCTTTCTCGTTACGCAACCTCCAGAGATAAGGGGACAGAGGTTTCGTGCGGCGTCGGGACGTTATCGGCGGGGTCACCCTTAGGGCGCTAATCGTGTTCGAAGGTAGAGGAACATTGGAGTTCCACGTGAGATCCATAGAATAGGAATGGAGGAGTGAAGAGGGGAAAGATTCTACCGAGCGAAGTAGCCCTTGCGACGCTGCCCTGATTTTGGGAGGCGCGATTCGGGTGGATGAAGTAGCCCCCGCATTCCTCGAGGTACACAGGGCGAGAGTGCTCTGACGGAGAGTGGCCCTTGCCGAAATGGGCGACCTTGTCTTGCAGGGGCGACCCTTGGAGGTGAAGATCCAGGGGTGTAAGCAGGACGAGAGGGGCCCTGGCTCGTCTCCATGGAGACGCGTGTTGACCCGAACAGTTTAGTCCCTTCTCCCCTGTTGTCGTACCTTTCGGGCTTTTCCCAGCGCCCCCCCCCCCCTTGCTTCACCTTTGAAGGGCTCGCGGCGCACGTGTCGCCCTGGCCGCGAAAGTGTGTCAGCCTCGTGTGCGTGCGAGCGCGCGCGCACAATGCCAGGGGTCAGGCAGAAATGGAGAGGCGTGGGTGTTTACGGTGCCGCTTTCGGGGCAACCCTCGAATCTCCATGCTCGCCGAGGCGCCATTGTCGTTTCGTCGTTTCGAGCCTCCTGCTTCGCTGTAACAATCCTCCACCCTTCGCTTTCCACGCAGAACATACGTCGGTAGAAAACGGTCCGATCTGTTAATTGGGGGCGCGAGCGTTGCGCGCTGTGCTCGCAGCCAAAAGTTACCAGCCGCTCCTTGGGTTTATTATTTGGCACGGGGACCGGGCAATCGATTACCCTTTCGAAAACGAGTATCAGAGAGATCGTGACCTACCTTAACGCGAGTCCGGCCTTCCATGTATCCGTGGAGCACTCCTAACGGGCCGAGGGTCTTTTGCATCTTCGCGAGGACGTTCCTTCCCTCTATGTTCCGTGTTTGCCCTCCCATCCTTCTGCCCGCCACGGCTTCTGCGCACCATAAAAAGACCGCTGACTCGAAAGTTGCTCGTGCCAAGGCACTATCGTCCGACGAACTTCAAGTGAAACAGGGTCAAGGACCTGGATGGTCGGGACCAACTGGTCGAGCCACGCTTCTGGATTTACGCGAGCATGTCGCGGGGCAGCGGAGGCAGGATCCGTTTGCCAATGCGGGGAAAACAAGGGAAACGATGGGAAAGCGCTTATCGATCGGCTGATTAAAGAGCAAGGAGGGGTTGCACTGGCCGCGGGCCGAGATAGTTATCAGCCTAACGAGCGAGGACGCGTTCGGCAACGTCCTGCCAGATTTTTACAGCCGGCCATAACGGCGTGCTAATAAGAATTTATGTGGCACTCGGTGCTCGTCGTGTTCGCCGGCAAATCATCGTTCATCCTTGCACGGAGCGCGCAGGGAAGCGCGTCGATAGCATCGTGCTTCTAGTTCTCCGCTTATTTGCTCCTTCTTCCTGGCGCGTCCAGACGAGCCATTACGCATACGGGCACCGTATTCCCGCGAACGGAGCACGCACGACGGCTGGTCTTCATTCAGAAAAATCCGAGTTGGAATCGGGTTGAGGGTTTAGGAGGTAGGGGAGACCGGGGCTGGTTGGCCCCAGGGGTAGGTTGACTAATTGTTAATAACTTTCCACTAACGTGTCCTCTACCGCGGAGCGATTTTCTGTAGAAACAAATCACTTCTACTATGTCATTCATTTGTTTCCGACACCACTATTACACGTTGTTTGGCAGTTACCCAGCGTTTATCGAAAAATTGGCTATGTAAGTAAATATGTGTTCTTAAAGATTTTATGTTTCCACGCTCTATATAGTTACAGTAGAATTAATGCGAAGGGACTATTTTAAAGTTTGTTTATTAAACCACCTACTGAGACTGCGTTTTTGATTTCACATAAATAATTGAAGGCTATATAGAGTATTGAAGTCAAAACGATCGTTCGGGGCTGGTTGACTAATAACGTTCGGGGTTACATGACTAAGCTGGTCAACCAACCCCAGTGATGGTATAAATTGTTATTTATTATTAAAAAGTAATCAATATTTTATAATGAAACAACTCTCGTGACATTGTGCTATTTTATTACCATTTAGATAAGTTGCTAACAACATTTTCTTCACTGATTGCACCTATAGTCAACCTACCCCATACTGTTAGTCTACCAACCCCGACCACGGGGCTGGTTGACCAGCATGTAAGGTGTTAGAAAAACATTAAAATGCCTTAATTGTTGTCACATTTAGTCAACTTTAATAATTTAATCAGATAGCCAAATGTATGCCCTATCAAATATACTAACCGGTTTAATGATATTTTGTCCACATAATTTATTAAAAATCAAAAACTGAAAAACTGAAAAACTGGCCTACCAGCCCCGGTCTCCTCTAATCGAGGGTAAAGGACGACCGTTTAAGGGGACCTTCCGGTCTAGAGCCCCAAAAAATAGGTGATTTTTAGGAATTAATTAAAGGAAAACTACTATATATAATTTAATGGGACTTTTTGCATTGTATTAAGGATGTCTTAAGTTATAGAAATATATTTTTTGTTTTATAATTAATTATTGCAGACGGCCCTGGGGAGTCGTTAAAGTCAAGGCGTAAAAAAATTGATACAAATCGGTGGGACCTGTATCTCCAAAAGTTATTATCCGATTCGACTGAAACTTATTTTATTTTGAAGATTATACTTCTGGCTAGGGGGGAACTAGAAAAAATTAAAAAAATGACATTTTTTTTAGAAAATAACGACACTTGATGTTTGAAATCACTTTTCCCTGTACTTTTCGTCCTTTCAACGCCTTTGAAAATGATAAATTTTCAATTGTTTGTAATTTTTTCTAGCCCCCCCCCTAGCCAGAAGTATATTCTTCAAAATAAAAAAAGGTTCAGTCGAATCGGATAATAACTTTTGGAGATACAGGTCCCACCGTTTTGAGAACACTGTTTCGAGAAAAACGCGTTTAAAGGTTTACGTGAGCGCCGAGTGCCCGGTCGTTGCCCATGCATTTGCCGCTACTCAAATGCCTGTAACTTCTGGAATTTTACGAATTTCAACAAATCCTTTTAAACACGTATTCCTAAAAGGTTGAACATTCGAAAAATGAAATAAAAAAAATCGACTTTTAGACCGGAAGGTCCCCTTAAAGGTTTACGTGAGCGCCGAGTGCCCGGTTGTTGCCCATGCATTTTCCGCTACTCAAATGCCTATAACTTCTGGAATTTTACGAATTTCAACAAATCCTTTTAAACACGTATTCCTAAAAGGTTGAACATTCGAAAAATGAAATAAAAAAAAATCGACTTTTAGACCGGAAGGTCCCCTTAAATGCGTTTCTTTTAATTCTTAGGCCGTCCGTGGACAGACGGCCTTAAGGCTCCTAGAATGTTCGGTCTCGTTTTTCTCTCCGCACGATAAACCTACATCGTCTCCTTCCAGCAACGACAGTTATCCACGGGCAATAAATATTTGATTACGGTAAATTACGTACCGCCTGGAAGGCACGCGAACGTCCCTCGATAACTTCCTCCCAGTACACGTTTCGTTAACTATTCGTAACGGCGAAAGTATTCACCGTGCATGACTGGGCCGCCTCGGTCTGAGGCTTCGCGAGTAGCTTCGCGTTCTGGTCTGTAGGAATGTTTGGGGGATAGGGTGGTTCGATAGGAAGGTGGACGTTTTCCATATCAATAAGTAATACACTAAGCCTGGCTGCTATCTAACTGCTCGACTCCTTAAAACACAATGAGAGACTCTAACGTGTACGAATAGCGAAAGCACCGTCGAACGCGGCAATAGCCAGTCTCTGATGAATTCTCTGACACTTGGGGAAATCTGAAATGAAGTTCGAAGCGCGAGTGGGGGTCTCCGGAGCGTAGGTCCGTCCCTGTGTCGGTGCAGCGCGGAAAGAGGAACGCCGCGAAGTTACGTAAAGGCTGGCCGCTACACGCGCCGCACACGAGTGCACTTATTTCGCTGGTGTGCGCGCTCGCACGGGCGGCCTACCCACACGTAGCGGCTCGCGGGAGCGCGAGCGCAGGAGCGAGTAGCCGCTAGCCGCGCGTGAGACTCGGTGGGCCAAGCCGTCGATCGAGGCGCGCTCGCGAGATTCGACGCTGCCAATTGGCTTTCTCCGATAACTTTCATCCACCTTAAGGCACCAGACTCGGCTGCTCCCCTGCCACCCGAGCGCGCTCGCCCGCTTCTTTTCCACCTTTCTTTATTCCTTTCCGCGTGTACCTCTCGCGCTCGCGCTTGCGCTCGCGCCAACCCGCTCGCGAGCACGCCACTTTCACTATCGTCGCGATCCAATTCCACTCGACGAGGCGACTAGCCTCTAACTCTAACCGCGCCGCTCGCGCGAGCATTTTTCGACCACGGGTGGCGCGCGTTCGCCGGCGATTTCTAAAAATAAAAAGTCGAGAGAAGCCGCCGAACGGGAGATGCTCGAAACGCGGCGGCCCGCCCGTCAGTAAAAATACGCGCCCCGAAGCCGTGGACGCTGGTCGACGCGCGACGCGATGGATTTTCGGTGGGTACCGCCAGCGCGTCCGTGCGTGCCCCCCCCCCCCCCCCCACCGGCCGCGGTGAAATTAGAAATTGCTTTGTTTACGGTACACGCGTGGCTAATCGCGAAGATTGGCGCGCACAGACGGCCCCCTGACTCGTTCGCTCCACGCGAGAGGCTCGAAGGCTTGTCACTCGTTCGCGAAATGGATTACCGAAATTACACCTGGATTTTTTAGCAATATATAAAAATTAATATTTTCACATTTGCTTCGGGTATCCTATCATAACATTTCATCTCTCATGATTCTACTACAAGTGCGAAAATGCATAAGATTGTTTTACCCCAGTTTACGGTACTTTTCGATGGTACAAAAAGAAATGAATGCAGCCAGCTCCGCTGGTTCTAAGCGTCTAATGGCAGACCACGTGCTAAGAAACAGCCTGTACCCGAGCGATACCGGCGAAAGCTCTGGAGCATCGAGTGGAGGCACGGAAGGGTCGGCTCCTTCGTTTACGATAGTCGCTTTCCACTGTCGGTTCTCGTTCTCCGCGCGAGGATGCAATCGGCCCGAGCGATCTCGCGCGCTCGAGAAAGAGGAAGAGAGGAGGCGATGCAAACACGCCCGGTCCACCTCCGCCGTGTGCCGTGATTTTTTCCACCTCCCCGCCCGGTGAGAGCCTTTTTCCGATCCTCGGTTACACACCAACGGGCCAGGCCGGGCCGGCGCGATAACGCGCCACTCCGGGAGCACGTTCACGTGCGCTTGAACCGCGGAGGGAACCGTTAGGATCGCAACCGCGGAGGGAACGAATGGCGCAGGGGGGGCGCGAAACGGCGTTATCCTCTTGTTTCGCCGTGGCGTCGCGAAAACCCGTGGGTACGCGAGCTTATCGCGGAGGGTAAGCTTGCTATCGCGGTGGCTTCCACCGTAGCGACTTCCTGGAGGGTTCCGTGTTCCGCTGCACGTTCCCAGGGGCCGAGAGCCGCCACGGGGGTTGCAATCACGCGGGAAGAATCGGAATAAAACCTCGTGGCCCCTGGACGATCGAAAATCGTCGAAAGCGGCGTACCGGCAATTATCGTGTCCCCCCCATATACACGAGCGTACGTGCGTGGCCGTGTATGCGTGGCGAATGGCCACGGGGCTCGCTCGTCCGCGCAACGTATCTCACGTGTTCACCTGCAAAAATGTTTACCGTGCGTGCGAAGGAGCACTTGGTCCCTCGCAGCAGAGGATCCTCCTGTGCAGGTGGGTACGACGGCCCCTGGAGAATGTTCGCGCGAGCTCGCGCAACGCGGGGCAGGTGGGGCGACGCGGTACCCCCGTCGCGGTGCCAGGGAACGAAATATCGCGGAGGAGAGGGTGGCGCGGGGGAACGGAGTAGCGGCCGAAGAGGAGCCCAGGGAGAGAGAGAGAGAGAGAGAGAGAGGAGGATAGGCGGGAACGAGAAGGGAGACGGTAGTGGAAGCAACGGAGGAGGAAGAGCTGCGGGGTTTGGAGGAGAAGGAGGTGGCGGAGGAGGAGGTGGAGGAGGAGGAGGAGGAGGTGGTGGAGGAGAATGAGGAGGTGGAGGAGGAGGCCTGATTGTACCCGCGGATGATCCCCAGGTTGAGTCGCGCTGGGTTCAACGTCCTGGCGGGCAGCGCACCCGAGAGCCGAGGCAGGCAAGCAGGCAGGCAGCCGAGCAGCCACCAGACCTCTCTACAGACACGTACACCCGTGTACGTGCACGTACACGCGCGCAAACGTGCTCACAATCGCGAATACTCGCGAATACTCGCGCACGCGACACGTACCTATGCTCCACTGAGTTGCACGTGCGCGCACGCGCACGCGCTCCCCTACACAGCCCAGCGTTTTTTCGTTCACGTGTACGGTAGGGTGGCGATGTGTACGATGGGACACGCGTCCCCGCGCACACAGGCGCTCTCGCGCGAGGCGCGCGAGCGCGACCGAGGAAACGCTGGCCGAGGCTTGTTCACCCGCGAGTTTGCTTTACGCGAACTATCCGTAGGTACTGTTACTTTTGCGACCAGGCCCTTTCGATCCCTTCTCGTCCGCGCCTCCCGCGCCGTTGGTCGCTTTGTTTTCTTCGTGCCGCGCGTAGCGGATAGAACCACCACGGGCGTAGAGCGCACCGAGAATTTCGAGGGGGATGGCGGCGGTGTTTTCCGCGGCGTTTACCGGTTCCGAGGGAGTCGGGGGGGGCCCCTGGTCGCGAGCCGCGACCGCGTGGGAAATCGCGGCCGACCGCGTGAACCAGCCGCAGGAAAGTCCGCTGAAAGAGGCTCGGCGAGATTCCAGAAGAAAGGAGAAATCACTTTTACCCCGGAGCAGGGGCGACGCGCCGCTGCCGAGGGGAAAAAGTAGATCGGCGCTGCGCCGCGTCGCCGGATTCGCGAATCGTTCTCAATGACGTCGCGGCTGGCTTGATATGCATCTAGGAAGCACGCCGCATTCCTGTTCGCGGTAAAACCGTGCTTCTCGTTTCCTCGGAGGGAATCGACGAGTGACGGGCGCAATTAACGTCACTCCGAATCGTTCCGCGCGTTTCCACGTACAGTACGACTCGTGTGTCTTTGCCCACCGACCGCGGCTGGTGTTGATCGATCTTGCCTAGGGGGGGGAGCACGGGACAGTTCCTTCGACTCCTTCTGCGCGACAGAGAGACATTTTTTCGGGCCTAAGAGCAACTGGACGGTGGATACGTTTTAGATTCTCCGAGGGTGAGAAACGCTACCGTTTCGGCGTGCTCGATAGTCATCTGTTACGTTAGGATAGGTCGAGGCGGCGGTGTACGTGCACACGACTGACACGACGAACGGCCGAGGAATTGGATCGTCCAGTCTACCGGGTGTCGCCAGTAGCCTCGAACGCACGGTCGCGCGAGTCGCTTGATACTTTGGGCGAGCACCCTTCCGCGTCTGATAATGCTCCGGGGGTGAAAACGCTAGGATATCTGGTGGGTAGATCGCTATTGGCCGATTGACCACGGAGTCAGAGAAGGTGGTTGAATGATATAAGATAGTTAAGTAACTAGATTAAATAAATAAATAAAGAAATAAATAGATAATGAAAAACTAAGAACTGACATTGTTGTACATTAAATTGAACGGAGGAAGGAGAGGATACCAGCGAAACGGGGCGGGAATTGAAAAGGAAAGGAAGCTCTTCTAGAGGAGAATACAACCGGCGCGTATAAATATTGCACGACACGGCGAGGATCGAAGGGAAAACATGGACAGCGCGACGTGTATTCCGTTACTCGGGGCGAACGACTGCCGCCTGGCTTTGCGATTTTGCATCGTCGTTTGCGGCAGGGAAACGGTGTTGGTGCCTCCTCGCGTTCCTCGAATGGAGCTTTAGGATCGTCCAGAACGGCAGAACGCGGCGAAGGAGGCGCCCAGGAGGCGTCTCGACGCCGAGAGATCGACCTAGCTAGACGGTCTCGCGGGTCGCCCCGTTCTAGCGTTCCAGGGAGCGTCGTTATCGGAGGAACGGCGCACGCCAGCGTTGCCCTAGGTCGGGGAAAAATCGTTCGCAGCCTCGACCGTGTCGCGCAATCTTCATCGAGCTTTCTCTTCCTTGCGCGGCGAAACAGCGGGCGATACGTCGCGGCAACGTCTCGCGGGGGAATGCCGGCAGAAACGTACGACGACAAGATTCGATCGCGTTCTGGGTGCTCGCGGGATCGCGAAAATCGCAGTTCCGGCCGAACGAAGCTGAGGAGGCTCGACTCGAGCCCCGAGGTCGACGTCCGGACGCAACAAGTGCTGCTGCGACTCTCGTCCAGCCCGCGATCCTCTTATCCCGATATCGCGCTCAGATTTCCAACGTCGAGGCTTTTTCGCCACGAAACCACCTTCCTCGGATCTCCCAAACGAACCATCGTTGTCACTTTCGCGAACCACCCAACAGTGAGAAGAGAGAGAGAGAGAGAGAGAGAGAGAGAGAGAGAGAGAGGGAGAGGGAGCGAGATAAACAGGGGTCCCGCGAGATGCAACCGACCGGAAGCAGAAGGACCTCCAGCCGAGGTTACGCGGCGCGCCGTGCAAAATTTTCGGTCTAGAAGACGGTCAGTCCGGCGCGGAGCCTCGGGTTGAGTCCGAGGTCGACGCCCGGGCGCAACAAGTGCTGCATTACGTACGTATACGCCGCTACACCCCACCCCGCTCACTCACACAGTCGCGCGGAGAGTCCCTCTCCACCCCCTTTGCAAAGAGGAGCTCTCTCTCTCTGTCTTCCCTTTCCTCTCTCGGTTTCTCTCTACCTTTCTCGCCCTCTTCTCTACCTCCCTCTCTCTCTCTCTCTCTCTCTCGCTCTCCCGCGGCTTTCCACACGATGTCGCGGGAGAGAGCATCGCCGCGACGAGAACCCTGTACGCGCCACACACACACACGTGCAGACATTCGCGCATAGACGCGCGTGCGAGGGACGGAGAGCGAGGAAAAGAGAGTGAAAGAGCGACGGAGAGGAGGCGAATGCAGCGGCGACGAGTTGCACTGGCGCACACTAGCTCGCCTCCTCTCCTCTCCTCTGCTTCGCACGCGCACCAGCGTCGCCTGTAAATATAAAACTGCACTGGGTCAGGGATCCGTGATTTATCGGCTGCCTCGTGTAATTGGCTGCCGGCCAATAGATACATACCCCCGGGGTATCCGGTGGAACACGAAGGGAACCTAGCTCTGTCTACCGAGCCTCGGCGCACCCGAGCAACCCCCTGTGCCCGTTCCTTACCCCTGTTTCGTTCAGTTCTCCGCGACCCTCGGTGTCTGCGTTCCGCGTACACGCCGCTGCGGAGGGGACAGGGGCGACGTGACAGGGGGGGTGGAAAGAATACCGGCGAGGTGCTCGAGACACAGCGGACAATCGAGCGCAAAGCTATTCCATCGAGGGGTAGAGAGACCACCGAGTGTGTCCTACCCCCGAAGCGCTTGTCCATTTTCGACTGCACAGCCCTTGGGCGTCGCGGTGCCGAAATCTCTGCCTCGAGCGACGTCCGGCCGCGCTCGGTAACCGCCGCGCCACTTTCACTGAAAATCTAAGCCGACCTCGCTTGGCACCGTGTCAGAATCACGGTTAAGAAGCGACGCGGCGGGCTTCGGTCAAGTTTCGACGAGGGCTAGATCGAGGCACACGGCGCTACGGGGACGGCGCGATACAGCGGTGGGTCTCTTGTAACAGGTTCTATTGTGAGATCGGGATACCTAAACGGCGAGGGGGGTATACAGCTTCGGATCCAGCGACCCTGTACGGATTCGCGGGCTCGCGGGCTTCCGCGGTTAAAGAAACATTTCGGTAGTAGGCCTTTCCGCGATGTTTGCGCAACGCGCACCCCGGGGGAAGGTCTCGGAGACATTTAGACATCGCCCCGCGGGCGCGCGGGCACGCGATAAAAGGACGCTGCTCGGGAGAAGAAGGGAACAATGAGAAGGCACCTCCGCCCCTCGCTTCCCTCCCTCCCCGCCATGGGGCCTTCCACCAGTTGACGCACTTTCGCGGAGGTCAAATTCCGCGCGACCACGCGCGCGAGTAAGCTAGCCGCGAGCGCACACCGACGCGACGCAGCCTTCGTGGTATTTGTCGGCGATCGTAAATAAAGTGTGCCAATATCTAGGATATAGAGTCCAACGCCGGCGTCGTTTGTTCGCGCTATTAACGCGAGACCGGCGAGGGGCGGGGGCAGGGGGCGGGATGAAAAAATACAGCCCGATGATTCATTGCAGAGAATCTCGCGGATATGGAGCGGCCTACCTCGGCGATGTCCAGTCGATAACTACGCGCATACTGCCGTTGTGTACTCTGCTAGAGCTACGTATTATGTAGGAATTGCCTTTCCTGCAGTCTCGTTAGGCTAGGAATTCTAAACGCGCAGAGGCCTCTGCGCCTGTAATAGTCGAAAACCCTGGAACCATGCGAGGATTCTAGTATTTCCAGGGTAAATGCCTAGGCGGGGGAAATACTTCTGATATCTTTGTCAACGAACAATAGCGCGGGTTGCAGTGCGTTTATTTCCCCGGTTCGGAAGGGCTCGCAGTTAAGTCTCACGGGTCTTCCCCGTTCTACTTCCGCGTACGCACACTGGCTCGTAGCGTTGGCTAACCGTAAGCGTATTGAAATTTGATACCACGTGCGAGTTATCATGAATGAAACTGCGACCTGCCGGCAGCGCAGGGGTTGCATAGGGTCGCCATCTCTGGACGGTTACGGAAACGTTGGCCGGACCGGCTGACATAACCTCACTCTCGAGGGTGGCGACGAACGTCACGTGGACGCGTGACACGGCTGATAGATGCGTACGGGGCCTTACCTTGGTGAGGCAAAAATCGTTGCTTCGAGCGTCCCCCTTGCTTCGCGTCGGGCGTTTTATCGGCCTTCTGAAATAACGAAAGAAACCAGAACGGAGGAGCTGAAGACTGGCCGGAGGTAGGGCGAGCGCGAGCGGGCGTAGTGGCTCATGGCATACGCACTTTCAATTGTCCCGACGCACCGGACAGTACGGATTCGAACTTGGATACATTGTCGTAAATCGGCGCTTTCAGGGACGAGAGCCGCATCTTGGACGAGTACAGCGCTTTTATCGGATTGAATTTCTCACTTTTCGCGTCAAGACTCTCATCGGACGTCGTGCTGCTCTCGTCGTCTGCCATATCTAAACTGTCCGTCTCTACTTGCAGCGGGCGATTTAAACCTCGCATCTCTCTCTCTCTCTCTCTCTCTCTCTCTCTCTCTCTCATTCTTTGTTGTGGGTCGATGCCGCGATCCGGAAGCTATTATGCTCAAGTTCGATTGTAGCTGTCATTAATTCAATTAGACTAAAGGGTGATTAAAATCGCCCACCGCGTCGTAGTCGCTAGGGAAATCGTTGCGGTTCTCGATCGCGTTTACCAGCGAGCGATACTCGAATAGGTAGAGAGCCTAGAGGATGTTAACCTCTTCGGAACGATAGAAACTTTCTTTCGCGGCTGTGGACATTACGTAAAGACAGCGGCGCGTAGAAGCTGCATAGAAATGCAAGCGGCGGCCAGGAGAGTGAGGTTACGCGCACAGGAAGTGAAACAACCTACGAGCCAGAAAGAAAGTTTTCACTCGGTGTTTTCACTTTCATGGAAATGCCAGCGTTACCAGCTCCTCCGTTACACGCCGCTTACGCTGCATGATATTAGCTCGTTGATTATTGCTATCGGTGTCCCGCGCATCGTCCACCGTCCGGCGACCATCGATCGGTGCCCCGTGATTAGATCGAATTGGATCCGTTTCTCGATTATCGACGAGCCAGGCATATTCGTCGATAGATCGCAAAATGGCCGCTCTAGGAACCTGTTCGTTCCGTGTGACGGGAGAAAGTAATTTTCAAACATGCTACGCGCCGAGAGACTTGCCGTGTCCATCCCCGTCCATAACGAACGATATGCGTGTTGTGTTTCAGGGGAAGCGGAGCAGCGCGTAGGATCGAAGCGGATTTTCTGCTGCGCAGAAAAAGAAGGAGGCGAAGAGCGGGGACGGTTGAGAGGTGGTTTTGGATGTTAGAAAGCGCGGGGGTGGCTAGAGAGGCCCCACCGCAGGGTACGGGTCCCAATGCCGGTCCCCGTATCGCAAACGCTCACGCTAACCTCCACCCTCGTACCCAAGGAGGAGTCAAACATGCCCTTCATAGACGACGAGCTGCTCTGGTGCCCTGACAATGACGGCAAGATGGTCGACTTGACGCAGTGTCTCCAGGTTGGTTCCGTTCCGGGATTAACTACACGCTCGTTAGTCCAGTGAAATTAGGATTTGTCTAAATAAATTCGGAATAAATCCCAGCAAGCTAAATTTTGGTATGGGCCTTTATTTGGTCGTTTTAAACAATATGTCAAAAGTCCCCATCGATCCGAGTGCCGCTAAAAATTTTACAGAGGGTTGAAAAAAAAAATAACAGTTTTTCGCGAATATCTCGTTATCTAGCAGTTTTGCGACAAAAATAGGTCTCACACAATTTATAACCTAGGAAATTCTCTACAAAAAAGGTTGTATGAGTTTTTTTCGTAGGAGTAACCATTTTCATGTGTGCCGGGTTACCAAGTTTCAACCCCCATACGTTTGACAAGGGAAGATCCCGAACCCGGAAATTCAGAAAATTATGAAACTCTGTAAATATGTAGCGGAAGTCCTGCTGAGTACAACGCAATTTCGTTTGCTGCCCAAATTCGCTCCAAGAGGGTGCAATTGACCCCTAAATTTTTTTTTTATTTTGTATTATTACTCGCGAACTGTAGGAGATAGAAAAAAAGTGTTCAGGAAAAAGTTACTTCTCTTAATTAGGACTAAGATTTGGTAAATTATAGTTTTTACAGTTCTTACGGTTCATGAGTTATAACACAAAATTGGAAAATAGCCGGATTTTCAGGGGTCAATTTCACCCCCTTCGAGTGAACAAATTTAAACTTTAATCTTTGGGGATAAGTAGAGGATATATAGGTATGTATTACTCATTTTTTGTTGCTGCCCAAATTCACTCTAAGAGGGTGGAATTGACCCTTGAAAATCCGTTTTTTTTTTTAGATTTTGTGTTATAACTCACGCACCGTAAGAACTGTAAGAACTATAATTTACCAAATGTTAGTCCTAATTAAGAGAAGTAACTTTTTCCTGAACACTTTTTTTCTATCTCCTACAGTTCGCGAGTAATAATACAAAATAAATAAAAAAATTTCAGGGGTCAATTGCACCCTCTTGGAGTGAATTTGGGCAGCAAACGAAATAGCGTTGTACTCAGCAGGACTTCCGCTACATATTTACAGAGTTTCATCATTTTCTGAATTTCCGGGTTCGGGATCTTCCCTTGTCAAAAGTATGGGGGTTGAAACTTGGTAACCCGGCACACATGAAAATGGTTACTCCTACGAAAAAAACTCATACAACCTTTTTTGTAGAGAATTTCCTAGGTTATAAATTGCGTGAGACCTATTTTTGTCGCAAAACTGCTAGATAACGAGATATTCGCGAAAAACTGTTATTTTTTTTTTCAACCCTCTGTAAAATTTTTAGCGGCACTCGGATCGATGGGGGACTTTTGACATATTGTTTAAAACGACCAAATAAAGGCCCATACCAAAATTTAGCTTGCTGGGATTTATTCCGAATTTATTTAGACAAATCCTAATTTCACTGGACTACGTGGGGAAAGACCTCGGCTCGATAAACATTCACTGTTGTGTCTTAATAGGAGAGCAGCACAGGGCAGTCAGTAGAATTCTCCCCGATGGAATTGAGCGCCCTAGTGGGGACGCCGGCCGCTCCGAACATGCCAGCGGAAGAGGGCGAAGGAATGGCCGGTGTCACAGGGGAGGAACCCTTTGACACGCTGGACACGTTCCTCCGAGAACTGCAAGCCGATTTGGCCGAGGCAAGTCAGCCCACGTCCACCACCACTTCCGTAACATCCTCCTGTAGACGGCAGAGGTACAATATCGCGGCGGCCAATCCTTTACTAGCGGGTGAGTAGTGTGCCACGAATCCAAGTAGCATTCAGCATCTACCAGATCGTTCATGTGTTGTTTTCCTCTGCGACAGAAAAGTTAGCAGCTCCTTCGTCGCAGGCATCTCCAACCTCCATCCCCTACGCAACGAGGGCGGAAATCAAGACGGAGAGTATCCAGCCAGAAACCAGCAAAGGTAGGATTGCACAGACTTTCAACCAACTGGTTCCATTTGTACCCCAGGTAGATCACTCGCATACTCTACATTACCGACGGCACCAGTTACCACAGACGTTCTATTTACCTACAGCGACTAATTCGCCTCACTCGAGATTACCATAGTAAACACCACTCCTACTGTCGGTACAGTAGAAATTACTGTTTTAATACGTCCTTACCACGGACCTTGTACCCGACGTCGATAAGAGCGCGCGGCTCGCACGGTGGGCTCCACTTGCCGCAATCAGCAGGAACCACTCTCGGCATTCGAGCAATGTCGATTCGCTACTCCGAAAGGGAAACCGGCCAAGGCCCCGCGAATCGCGACCAGACATCCGCGTTAGCAATAATTGCGCCTGCGTTCTTGCGTCGACGGGGGAAAAAAAAGCAGCGAGCTGGGGCGCGCGTGTGTGCAACCGCGGCGTGCACGCACGGCCCAGGCGAGCGTGTGTGCAGCCGCCGGTGGCCCAATTCTTACAATTTACAGCCGTGTCGTAACCACCGTCCACCGTACTACACGCGCGTACACGGTTTCGCGATTGTTTCGGCTTCCCCGCCCAGACGACGGAGGTGCGTGCAACGACCGTCGAGGAAGAAGGTGTATTTACGTGACCTTAGCGCGTACCCGCGGCGCAAATACGACGCCGCCCCGCGCGTCTTATGCCACATAGCACATAGCTATCCTGCTCTATAACGCGGAGCGGTTGTGTGTACCTGCTGAAGCGTCCTCGCCCCGATACTCGCTGGCAGGCGCTCGCCAGCTCGCTGGCTTACATATACACGCGCGTAACATGCGCGCTAAGACGGTTTAAGTGGTAACGACCTTTTGTAGGCCGCGTGAGACGCTTAGTAGCCTTTAACCCGAGCATTTAAAACGATCAAAGGGGCGGATGGGTCTTTCCGTCTGTCGATGTTGGACGATAACGATGAAAAGTTGCGAGCCTCCGAAGAAGGAGGGACAGGTCTCCGGGATATTGATTCGATAACAATGGCGGACGGCAATATTTCCAACAATGGGGGTCGCTCTCGTTTCGCCCGTTGGCGATTTCGTTATCAGAGAGAGAGGCTCGAAAGCTCTCCCCGAGCCGCGGTGTTTATTCGTTCCACTTTTTTTGCGGCCGTCGGACGGCGAAGCGCAAATATCCTCGGTACGTGATTTTCGCCGAGAGCCCGAGCGGGCCCGCGGTAAACACGGGGGACCCCGACCGCAGAGAGCCCCGCGACGGCCAATTACGTGCCGTTAGAACGCGAATCGGTTAGAACGGAATGGGTGCTCGCCGTTGTTCTTTTCACATTTTTAGAAAGCGGTTGGAAAGTGAGAAACCGAACTTTCTAGCAAAACTATTATAAACACAGATTAGAGCGCGCGCTTCCAGGGGGGGAATATCGACCGAAATGTGACAATTCGCCGGCAAAGCGCCGGTGACCCAGTTGCCGCGGGGTAACGATTCGCACGGTCGGCGGCTCATTTCCGTCGTACATCTCAGCCGATCGATCTCCGTTAAGAATATCCGCGGAGCCTGGTTACCGACGCCGCGCCGCGCCGCGCTCTCGCATTGTGTCGCGAAGCTCGACGCACAATCGGCTCGCCGGTGCAAACGAATTCTGGGTTCGCGTCCGTGAACCACCGTGTCACCCAGTGAACTCCTTAGTCGCAGAAGAGAAAAGAACTCGCACACCACGCTCTCGCGTGCACTTCTGCTCGCTCTGTCTCGTCTCTTCGACACGCATCACTTTCGCCGTGTGCATCCTGCGTAACCGACGAAAAGTGGATTTTCACGTCGTTACCCTGGGCGACGCGTCCAACGAACCCGCGAAAAACGGCATATAAGTTCGATCCCCACGTCGCACAGTGGGGCAAACGCGGACAAAAATCCAAAATTGAAAGTTCGTAGCTGGAAAAAATTATTATTGTATTTTATCCGTAAATAGTCAAAGAATAAAAACCTCTTCCCTTTTTCCAAAAGCAAAATGTTATAAAGCTAAAATTATCAAAATTTTCCTTTGTAGCTATAATTTATTTTGTCCTTAATTATTATTTAAAGCTTGTTACAGCCTATCTAGTTGGTCAATATTTTACAACCCGCACTTTTATACTATAAAAGTATCGTTTTGTAACAGTAGCCGCCGCATAAAGGTCATTAAATGACCAAAACCGTAAAAAAAACTGAAAAACTAACGCGTTATCTCGCTTTAAGTCGCCGTTAATGGATTTAATACCGGGAAGTATCAGAGAATATATACCTAAAAATTTATTTGCACTTTCTTGCACATTCGGTAGTTATTGAAATTGATATGGGATGCCGATGAGCGCTGGTCAAGGCGTAGCGCGTGACGCAGCTCTGGAATTATTAATTTAATTAGTTAAGGTATTGTTGTAGAGGATTATTAATATTTGAAGATAATTATTTTTTGTATGAATAAAGTAAAAGAAAAAGGTTTCCTTATTTTTAACTTTTGCTGTCCCAAAGTCCTATAGACGACCAAATGGTAAAAAGTAAATATTGGTAAAAAATTCATTCTGAATCGAAAGAAACCAATTGCACGTCGATAGGATCATTAGTTTAAAAAATATTGAATTTTGTCCGCTTTTTGTCCACGTTTGCCCCACTGTGCGTCGCTTTAACCTACTTCTTTCTTTAAATCGAGAACACGGGATGGCCAGTAATTCGCTGAAGTCCTACAACAGAGAGAGAGAGAGAGAGAGTAAGGGAGAACTGCGCGAGTTGATTGGAAATGAAATCTCTAGTTTTGCCAAAGAATCGTTTGATCCTGATAATGCAAACGAGGGAGCGCGGCTCACGCGGTTCTTTACCCCCTGTTGCATCCAGCTGCACGACTCCGCTGCACTTGTCGCTACCCTCGTTCCCTTGACCCTCTCCAAACACATAAATTCTCCTCTGCCCCTCTCTCCCTGTCTCCGTCTGCGCGCTCTCCCCCTGGTCGGTTTCTGTCTCTCGACACTCGGGTTAGGGCCCCACGGAAATAGATTCGAGACCCGGCGTCGACTTTGCCCCTCTATCCCTCTCTGTCTCAACTCTCACCCGACCCCCCTCGCAGCGCGACACTGCTCTTCGGCCGAGGAACAAACAGGTGCTGCGAAACTCGCGAATCGATATCCGACCGCACGTATCGGCACCGGCAAGCCATCCTCTCTTCCTCCGTCAATAACGTGGGCCCACGGTCCACGGCCCTTTACTAGGGCGCAACCACCTCGACCGTCGACTCCCTGTGTTTCGAAAACGCGAAAGTGTTACGCCCGTCGGTAGAACGCGCGAGATCTGTCGGCCGTGTGCTCGTTGATCAGTGATTACACCCGTAATTGGTGTGGCCGATCTCGAACGCTCTCTTCGAGTGGCTCGTCGAAAGGGGGATATTCTCGCGCGCTAGTGAGTCATGCCCGCGCACGCTTTCCTAGTTACCATCTATGCTCCATTCAACCCTTTCGCATTCGAGGATGCGTATACTTAGGTGCACGGCGGCTCCTAATAATCTTCCCGCCGTCGGTTCCCTCCCCCGTCTAATCATCGACGGAGGTGGGAAAGGTAAGGGATTTCTCGCGTTGGAAACGAAGTGGCACGCAAATCGGCGAATTACGCGGAATCGCGTGTAACGGGTGCTCGGGTTCGAGGGATCCCGGGGCTGGTTGGGTAATCGGCTTCCTCGTATTGCCACACTGTGTGCCACAACGCGCACCGCCGCGTCCTCCTCCCCCCCCCCCCCCCCCCAGTCTCTCGCCGTCTTACCTTCTCTCCTCCACCTCCGATTATCTCCCTCTCCGTTCTGCCGGCTGGCTCGTTCTTTCCAGCCCGATAGCAGCGTTTGAAAGTGAAGTCAAGATGGCCACTTTAAAGACACCGCGAAGCGTACGCGCGCTGCTGTTCACGCACCCATACACCCACGGCTACGCCCCCCGGTTCGCGCGTACCGGCCCCGACGGTGCGTGCCCCGTTTGCGTGTGCGCGCGTTTTCGTGCGTGCGCGCGAGCGCCGCGCGCGTTCGCTTCGCCCGGCGATAGTGCAGCCACGTAACGAGAGTGTTGACATTTTCTGCAATCGGGTCAGGGCCCCCTGCCGAGCACTCCAGCATTACCTATAACCCCTCCCGAGGCGATGCGAACGCCGCGTTCGATCGCCGCACGGGAAAATACCTGTTGTAGTTTCCCCGCGAGGGAATTCGTAGCGCTGAAAGGAGGCCTAAAAACGTGGGAAACTTGGAAACGGCTTCACTCCTGGCCTTACTCTTCGCGGATGCTGATTCGGGGGGTTTCAAAGGGAGGATGCAGGCTCGAGCGTGTCTCTCTGCGTCGTTTAGGGCGCTCGGTAGAAGCGACATAACCGGGAGACGGGTGATCAGTGGCCCACTCAGGATTTGATCTTGGGGGAGCCGCAGTTGAACGGATAAAAATATTTTTAATGCAAATTCAATAAAATTGTTTAGGTGAATATAAAAATTTATTTAAAGAATAAAACCCTGTTTTCTTTTCTTTCCGAAAAGGTATTTCCTTTGGGGGGGTGCCGGGACCCCTTGACACCCCACTACGGGTGATTCTGCGTTTGCTTTTGAGAATCGATTTTAGGTCGATCGCGGTGATTAGGTTACCCCGATCCAGCGAACGTCTACGCGGTGAGTCATCGACGGTGGCTTTTCCTTGCGAAAGGATTAAATTAACGCGTAAACAACGTGCAGCGGCCAGGCGACCAAACGGGGAGCTAGAAGTCGCTTTCATAGCATCCACGTCCCCTTAACGGCCTTTTTTCTACTTTCACGAGCGCGTCTTTCCCCACTGTCCTCTCTCTGGGGGATTGGTTTCGCCCATGTAGATCAGCGTTCCGAGCGTGGAAAGTAAACGTCGTTTTTCCACGGAGCGGAGCGTCGTCGGGGAAAGAATTGTTTTCGAAAGCAGAGACCCGGAAGCCGAGGTGAAACTCGCGGCTAACGCTTCCCCCTTCCGATTTCTCCGCCGTAAAAAAACTTGGGATAATATTTGCTCGAGGACCACCTCTGCCTCGCGGTTCCTCGTCTTTCCGCTAATTTCTTGGGTTTACAGAGCCACTCGAAAATCCGAGCTTCGGAGGCTTCCGGGTCCAGCTGACCCGGGAAACGTATGCCGAGAACCACCTGTTGGAAATCCGCTGGTGCCTCTGCAGTCGTGTTTTCCGCAGAGTTCTCGAAGCTTTGTTCGCCGATGTCCTCTGCGTAAAACCTACTACTAAAATCGTGGGACAGCGATCGCGTAGCTACGGTAGAATCTAGGCTAGATTTGGCTGCCAGAAATAGAGAACTAGATGCAAGTGGAACTCTCGGGGCAAACACTCGATCTATTAGTTGTTCTCCTAGCTCAGACCAGAATCGACACGTACGAAAGCAGGGACGAAACCCAGTGGCGGATTTAAGGACAGAGGCCCAGGTGGCAAAGATAAATTTACCCGCGTGTGGTATGAAAATTATAGGAAACAAAAAGAAATATAGTCTTTGGGGAAGATAATTATTATTATTAGAAGATGGGGCCCTGAGGTGCTTCTGGGCAGCAGAGGCCCAGGCGGCAACTGCTCGTCGGCCGCCCGTTAAATCCGCCACTGACTAAACCCCTTCAAGCAACCCAGATATCTTCCCATAACCCAAGCAGGGCGTCAAAGTCCCCTGTCAGCCTTGGTGTCGAGACGAAGGGTCGTGACAGGTGTGCCTCGCTTCCAGGATCGGTTCAGAAGGGTTGACAAAAAACTCTGGAAACATAACACAGGGGCGAGGCGTGCGTGGACCTGCGAGGGTAGTTAAAGCGTATTAACGGGGAACACGTGCATCGTTGGTCCCCGTTTTTAGGAGTCGATGCACGCGGTCTGTTTACACTAGAGACTTCCTTACCAGTCCCTTCGAGGGAGTCCTCTTTCCGGCTAGCAATCTCCCGCGGCTTCGACATTCTGGAAATCTGTTGCGGCTAGGAATCCTCGGGACGTGGTCGGTTACGTAGAAGCGGCTTCGGAGCAGCATTATCCGAGAGCAGAAGCGAAGGAGTACGTATCTTTGTTCGAGTTACGTGGCAAGTAAACGCGGTTCATCGTTTTGATATCTCGTTCCAGGAAGGCCTTATCCCGGCGCGGAAGCCTCCAAGGTTTCATTCATTGTGTCGATACAATACTTCCTTCCCTTTTTTGTTTAACAATAAAACACGGCGGCGGCCGACAATGCGAGCGTCGGCGCGCTCGGTATAATTAAGCGCGAAGGACACGCGGGTCGGTAACTTAATTCCCACGGGCAAGCAGCGTGCACGCGGGGCTTCGTGACTTCTCGCCTACGTTTCCATGCAATTTCCCCGACGCTGTGCCGTAGTTTTTCGCAATGGAAATTAGCCTTCGCGCGAGGAAGGGTCCGGACGGTTGCGGGGAAACAACGAGCCCTCCAGTCGGCTGCTTAACTAATCTCGCAATCTTATCAGTCGAAGCGATTAGAAGCAGTTCGGCCGGGAAATTGAACGGATCCACGGTCTCGAACGCTACCCTCGCTCGCTCGCTCGCCGAAATTCTATAGGTGCATACCAACGTCTAACCCGAAATAGCGACCTCTTGTCGCGAGCTAATGCTGTCTACATACGTCTCTCTGTTAATTACTCGGTGCGATGCGATTGGATCGTCGAAATCGACCAGAGATAATCCGCGCGCGCGAGTAGAATAGCCGCGAAAGTAGGCCGATCGAATTCAGTAGCGGCGGGAAATACACAAACAAAAAAGGAGGGAGGCGAGCTCGGTTTAAGAGGCAACGCCACCGAGTGGCTCGTGTAATCCTTTATCCTTGGACCTATCCCATATGCCGGCAGGTAAACAGTTTCGCAAGAGAATCACGGCTCGCGAGACCGGGAATTTCCTTATACTACACGAGTCACACCGTGTAGAAAATGTGTGCGCGCCGAACGGGGGGCACACGAACACGACTCGATCGCCGCGCCGCGTCGGCTTGAAATTGGGTTACGGTTACCCAGCCAAACGATCGATCGATCCTTTCGGTCGGCCCCTGTCTGCCCGCTTCTTCGTCGATCGCTATCTAACCGCGGCAGGTGCCTTCGCAAATAGCGATGCTTCCGGTGTCATAATTGCGCACCCTCCCCTCTGGCCCTCCTTAGTCGAGACGAACCCGAGGGCCGCGCCCGAATTAAACGTCCTTATTAATTTCGACCAGTAGCTGTTTACCGACGAAATTCAAAGTTCGCTGCTCGTGGGGGAGAAGTGACACTGTTGTGCAATCACGGGCCAGTGGTACCAGTGGAAATTTTCGTGCCTCGCGGTCCTTCGGTGGACGCGACACTTGCTCCTTCAAGCTTTCGTTCGTTTCACTGATTTCAGTGAACCACCCGTCGTTGTACAGTAGGCCCTATGATTTGTACTTTTTAGAAGTTATTTAGATTCCTTTCGATGACGTAGTTCTGTTTTTCTCGATCTAACGATATAGCACGATGAGTCCCAACCCGGGGGGTCGCGAAGTGTTTTCTGGAGGATTCGTCACGGTTCTTTGATTTTTTAAAAATATTATTAAGTTCGAATTATATTCTGAAGTACCGATTTTTAGTAGATTTACCTTAGTAAATTTACCTTATTTTATAGGAGCGGGGTCGCAGGTTATTTGAATAATATAAGAAAGGGTCGCGACTCAAAAAACGTTGGGAAATACCGATCTAGCAGGCCATTAAGCTTGCTCACTGGGATTACTCATTCAATGGAGGCGAGCATCGTTCCCCGAGTTTTTCACGCGTCCAGGATAATGACTGCCCCGAGGATTTTCCAAGCGAGCAGAATTTTTTTTTCGCCGAAGATTTACGCGGAAGATCGATCGCGGAGACGATCGTCTCGGGTGAATGTAAATGTCAAAGCGATTGCGTCCGCGACGCCGCGAACGAACACACATTATCGCCGTGTTTAATGTTCCGTTGCGCGTTTAGATTTACAGCCCCGACTGGATGAGGCATCTTGGCGGTAAGTCAGATAGGAGACTCTCCGTTTCCGTTTCTAACCGCGGTCTTCTTCCAAGAGGAGTAGAAACGGAGCGATCATTGCTTTTGTTTCTGTTAAACACTTGTTGCTCCCCTGGATTATTCGTGGAAATCCTATCGAAGCGTTCACAGAACCAAGCGCGCGCGCGTAATCGTGAGATGTTTCCCAAGATGCTGCCAGTATCGATCGCGAGTGGAAGCCATGGGATGCTAAATAGGCGGTATTCACAGAGAGTTTTCTGGAAAGCCGTATCGATAGGCCGGTTGCGAGGGCATCATTCCCATCGCTAAGTATCACGGCGGAGGAGGAGGGCACGGAGGGATACGTGTATGGCAACGCAACACTTTAGAGTGAAGTGTTACGTCAGTGAAAGTGTTATGCCAATGTGGGCCGAGGCTAACCTGTGAGCCCTGTCTCCGCGTGTAAATACACGCGCACGTGTGTGCCCGCGCGAGCGAGTGAGCGAGCGAGCCTCCACCGCGGCGAGGAGAGGAGCTCGCGAACCACGACGAACCCACGACGGAGACACGGTGTTCTACGCCGTGCCGCCGCTGCTCGAGACGAAATTCCGTGTCGCTTAATGCCCCAGACCACTCTCCCCCTTTCGCCCTTCGCCCTCTCTGCGCGCCCGCTGCGATCGGGAGTAAATAAGAGACGGGGAGAGGCGTGCACGCGCGTGCAGGAAGTCGAGCCGCGGAAATTCTCTGGCTGAACACGGTCGCGAACACGGCCCGTCCGGTGATCGCCGGCCTTTATTGTTAGCCCGCCGCGGATGACATCTTCCTCCAAGAATGCACCGTTCAGGATATGATACGCGGAGAAGGTGATCGGTCTCGCTACGTGGGACGTATCGATTCCCTTGGCCGACCACCGTCCACGATACCGCTGGCACCTATCGCTGCGATTCCTGCCGACTTTCATCCCTGACCCGTCGCCGGAGATCTGCCTGGAATTTGAATTCCATTCGAGTGGAATTGGGGGATCGATGGGAATGACGACTGCAGGGCTGCGATAACAAAGTTTATTATCTAGGATAGATGTCCTAATTACTGCCACTATTATCTATTTCACTTAAAGAAAACGTAGCGTATAAAGAATAGTGTACAGTAATCAGTAATGCCGGGTTTACACCAAGGCGAATACGAACGAAAACACGAACAAAAACATTTTCGTATTTTCTCGCGAACATGGTCGCTAACACGCTGTTCGTCTCGTTGTAAACGCGAAATAGCAGTGTTCGCTAACATTTGACCCTAGTAATAGCCGTGAAATCCTCCGGATGCCCAAATCCATGAAACTTGGGTCTTGCTGTCCCTTGCCATTGTGGGACTGCTCGTAAACAGGCGACCCTCTTGGACCGTCCGCCAGCAGGTACTCCACAGAAATAGTATGCGTGGCAAGCTCGAATAAAATGTTTATATTTTTGGTTTTAGCATAATGAGAATATTTCCAACGTATGGATGAGATTTTTCTAATAAAAATGAAACCAAACCCGACGCAATTCAGACAAGTTTGAGTTCTGCTTATAATATACATATTATAATATACATATTATATACATATTATATACATATTATATACATAGGGGAGAGTCTTGCAGTACCGACCGCTCTAAGTTTTTTGGTTATATCTTCGGCTAGAGTCGATAAAAATCAAAAATTCAAAAACATGTTTGTAGTATAGATGGTACTTAATAAGAGGAGGGAAATTATTTTTGTGAAATTTAATAATAAGAATTGATAATTCGCAAAAGTAAAAAAGTTGTAATTTCTAGGAAACGAAAAAGTGTCGCCCAGTACCGACCAACTGTTAAATTAGAAGATTTTTAAGTCTAAATGACTAGCAATGTTAATAAAAAGACATTTAATTGTTACAATAGAAGATTTTTTAAAATTTTATTAGTACACACATCGCAAATAAAATAATTAATATTTTCCTGATTTGTGCATTCGACGTGTGCCCAACCTTCACATTCGATACACTGCACCCAATCTTCGTCAAATGATTCCTTGCAAATAACACAGGAAGAAGGAAGACTAAAGGAACGTCTTATAAATTAATCTCAGTTGCTATCAGATTGAACTTACAGATAAGAAAAATTTGATCTCTACTGGTTGATAGTCTGTTGGTCGGTACTGCACGACAAACATGTGGGAACATTTTAGATCATGATATATTATGTACCAAAAAATATTGTAAAACTAGGGCGTTTTATTAAACTTAATAGACTAGAGACAGTACACATCATAGAGCATAATCATTTACTTACACGAGAAACAAAAAATCGGCTTTGCAAAATAACTTTTAACCTATGGAATATTGACGAATACGTTTAATGTCTCATAACATCAAGCGCAATGGCGTACACGATACGACCCCGAAATAGGTTATACAGAATTGTGATTTTTATTTGTTTATTCAAGTAAAAGGCGCATATCTGCCGGAAGAAGCGAGAACTAGCTTTGGTCGGTACTGCAAGCTGGTCGGTACTGCAAGACTCTCCCCTATTATAAGCAGAACTCAAACTTGTCTGAATTGCGTCGGGTTTGGTTTCATTTTTATTCGAAAAATCTCATCCATACGTTGGAAATATTCTCATTATGCTAAAACCAAAAATATAAACATTTTATTCGAACTTGCCACGCATACTATTTCTGTGGAGTACCTGCCGGCGGACGGTCCTAGAGGGTCGCCTGTTTACGAGCGGTCCCACAATGGCAAGGGATGCGGATCGCCAGGTATCGTTAGAAATGTTCGTCCACTGCGTTCCTACCGACGCAAACATCTTCGAGAACGTTCGTACGCTGTATTCTGTTCGTGTTCGCGGCGGTGTAAACGCGACTGGAACCGACGAACATGTTTTTGTTCGTATTCGCCTTGGTGTAAACCCGGCATAAGAAGAAGAAGAAGAAGAAGAACAGTTCCAATTTAATAATAAAATTTTTTGTACACTATTCTTTATACATTACGTTTGTATTAAGCAAAATAAATCAAGTGGCAGTAATAGGGACGGTAAATTAATAAGGCTGTTCTAACTCGCGATGCGAGCACCAGCGGAACGTGAAGTTTGAAGTTATACATACATGGTGCTCGGAGCGATACTATTTGGACTCCCTGACGAAAGGCAAGAGTAAACGGTGCGCCCAGGAATTCCGGAAGCCTAAGCTTTCCCTTGGCCGTTGCAGCGCCGTAACTCATGCATATCGCGAGCACACGGGTCACCGTGGATTCGTCTGTCACGCCCACGTAGAGCCGTAGCTTTCCATAAGAGGCACGCGACCCTGAGGACCGTTCCACGATTGCCAAACAGTCGGAGCTGGCTACACACATGCGTTCCCGGAAAAGGCGCGATCGAGCTCGTTCCGGGATGCTTTCTAATCGGGTCGAGGCCCCGTGCGAAAAACCACAGCGCTCGCTCCTGAATCCTTCATTCGCTGTCGCGCGGCCCGATAGCATGGACGAACGGCCATTAATTTACGAAAGCGCGCACGGAGAAAAAGGCTACTCTCTCTTCTCTATTCCTCTTCGTGTCTCCACTCTGCGGCCACGGTGATAACGTCGAGCTTGCGTAATGTCTCATCTATAAATCAACGTCAGGACGGGCTCGCAATTCCGCGCAGATAAAAGAATCCGCTCGCAGCCAGCCTCTCTGGCCGAGGTATTAGAATTACAATAAAAGTGTCGGCGGAAGAATTCGACCGTCCCTCGGTTATCTGCTCTGCCAGCCGGCTCGAGCGCGCTCGTCCATCGCGGCAAAGTTCGGATCGTTCGGGAACAATCGCCAATCGGCATGTATTTAACAGCCGCGGCTGAGAGAAAAGGAGGCTCTCGTTTTTTGGAAACGCCTGACTTCATCTGCGAACGATCTGGCTGGCTAATTAATACTAACATCCTCCGCGAAAACGGACTCTGTTCCGAGTATTTCGGTCGCGGTAAACTACCGATGGATCGGTGGGAAATTATTTAGCGAGCTCCGCGAATAACTGACGTTTGGAGATTAGGCGACTGATCGTCATGAATAAATCGTGGACGCCGATGCGCGTGGCAGATAATCGCTGGGAGCTCGCTGGCTAATGGCCCTCGAATTATTACTCGCGACTCCTCTCTTTCGATCTCTTTGGGCGACGTGCTCGCTGCACTATTAAGTAACTATCTAGATCAGCTGATGGGTACAGCAAGGGGAATCTGAAGATATTTGGAGGATCGGCGGGAAAGGAGCACAGACGGCGAGGGAAACGGTCGATACGGAATTCCGACGTGCTCGTCGAACCCCGTGACGATTTTGCGGGTGCTGGAGTGGAGCCAGGATGGCAGCAGGCGCGGCCTCTAATTAAATGCACAGCCTCGTTTCGATGGGTATCGCGAAGAGAAGGAAAAGCTGGTCGGATATGAGAACGAGGGAAACCATCGGGAGAGAGAGATACACGGAACGGAAGTCTGCTTCGTGTCACGATCGCGCGTTAACGCGTACGCACTTGCTTCGCCCAGGAAGGACCTATGCCCCCGTCATGGGACTTACGCCCGCGCCCTTGAAGGGCCGCCCAGCGAGGGTAGCCTGCGATCTAGATTCCGAGCTCTACACCTTGAAATTCCTCGGGCTCGCCGAGACCGCGCTGCCACTCGTCGATCAAATAAATCACGCTCTTCCGTCATTCCCTCGCACCTCCTCTTCCACGATTTCTCCGCCTCTCCGTGGACTTTCCTACGAACTGGAATTGGATATTCCACAGGCTGCCAGAATCCAGGACCACGGAACGATCTGCCACCCCTCGATATTCAAAAGAGTAGGGTATTTAAAGTGTTCGATCCTCGGAGTTGCAGGAAGTCGTTGCTCCGCGATCGATCCCGGTTTCGCTTTGGCTTTGATCCACCAGCGGCCCGTCTCTTTCAACGGTTCGGCCTCGAGGAACAGCTCCCCGTGCTTAGAAAAGCGACCGGGGCAAACATGTTGCGCGAAGCAAACACGCTGTCAGCCGGAGAGGGAAAGCGCGCTGAAAAGTAGGTTGAACTCGTGCAGCGTATTCGGGTTAATCAATTTTTTGCTGGCACACCGGGAACGATCGAAGCCTCTGCTGATGATTCCGCGCAATTAGGAGAGGCCGCCGAATGGGAGACGGTAATTTAACGGGGGTAAAAAGGTCCGACCTTATCGGTCAACGTCCCGCTGCTAATTCCCGATGATAATTTATTCCCACGATTCGACCTACAGTCGGTCCCGGGGTATCGCCTCGGGAGATGACGTTACAAATCCTGGGGCCCTCGTGTACCGGAAATCGCCCGTTACTCCGACGATCCCAGGTTCTCCCATCAACCTGGCACCCTCCCGTACCCTCTCGCAGCCATCTGGGTGCCGAGAGACAGGCCAGGGCGAAAGGAGCCTCGAAAAAACTTATCGAGAGAATCCTCCTACCCGTGCGAGAAAAAAATCGGGCGAGTAGTTGTGTCACGATGCAGCAGCAGCAACTAATGAACGCTCTTCGCGCGTCGTTAGGTTCGCGCTCGGAGGCTTGTCACGTGAAAAGCACCGTCGCTCGTCACGGGGTGACAGAGATCCTACCCGGGAGTCAGAAAGAAAAAAAAAAACAAATCTTCTCTCGATAACCGTCGCTGGGGGAACGAATTGGGGGAGACGGCGTTAATTTTTCAAAGTTATAAGTCGCCTGCAGACTGAATTTCTGAGGGTTGGTTCCCAAGAATTTAGTAACAAATTGATTTCTCAGAAGGCTCTTAGCAGCCGCGAGAGTATCAGTCGGAGGTATTTTCGTCGGTTGCCATGTATATACGTCGTCCCAGACGATAGATTTCGTCCTCTTCCGCGATCGATCCTCCCCTGTCGACGTAGTACTACATAGGAATTATTTTCGACGGCCACGTGGGGACGGGCGGCGGCGGTGCAAATTGGGTCATCAGACGTCGCTGGGACTGGTATAATTGCCTGGAAAGCTGTCCCCACCGTCTCCTCTGTCCCGATCGCCTATTTCGAGATCGTCTATAATTTTTTCGGTTCTGTCATCTGGTAATTTCCATCGCGCCAAGGAGCCGCGCTGAGATATTCATCGGCGACGAGTGGTCCGCAAATAACACTGGTCGATGCAGTTGACGGGGGAATAAACGTCGCGTGCACGGGGGCAGGAAGCTTCGTTCTAAAAATTTCCCCAAACGGAGAGGTCATCGCGAGAAGCTCGAGAAGGAGATATGTAGGCATTTGCTTAGTGTTTGGGGACGGCCTATGGGGCGATATTGGCACATAGGTGGCGCCTCGTTAGTTCGTGTTACGTAGAGAGCGGAAGATTCGAAGTCCCCTTGGGGAGTTGGCGTTGGGGGAATCGGTTAACGCAGTGGATCCGAAGATCGTGGGTTCGAGTCCCATTGCCCTAGGGTTCCCTTTTTCGCCTACGCTCCACAGATATGTACCCTCGGACGCATGGATGGAAGAGGTCGAACGCTTCTTGCCACGTACTGCCGAGAAGACGGCAAAGAGCAGCGTTGGAAGGAGAATTGTTCCGAGGACACGGCGAAAACGGGCAGCACGCGCAGTTCTCCGTGTTTGGCGAGTCCGCGAGAGTCGCGGAGCTCATGAAAAGTGCAACAGTCGGGCAGGACGAGGGCGCGTGTCCCTGCGCGTCGACACTTTGCGCGGAGGATGTCGCTCCTGATGACGAGCCGCCGGCAAATAAAGGAGAAAGGACGCGCTCGGCTTTCGCCGCCGTGAAAATCGAACGGTTGGAGCGAAGAAGGCGCTTCCGGTTTGCCGATTTGCGAGCGCTGGAAAAACCGTCGCGATACGATCGAACGTGTAGGAAGAAGTTTGCAAATTGGGTCGCGGTGGATCGCGCGCGCGTCACTGATTACACAGTTCGCCGTGGTTGCTTCCTCTCTCTGTTTCGCGGCTAGCCACCGTCCGCCTCGTCCTTTTCGCGCGCGGCTCAGTCGCGGTAACTTGCACTCGCTCGCGCGAGCTCGCCTAGACCCAGATGCAGGGCCGTGGCTAACCATCGCGAACCACCACACTCTGGCTACGTTCACTTGATCGATCGTCCTCTGAGAGCGCTTCGGTGGACAGCACCTCGGGCCACCTGCGAAATTTCATGTATCGACGCGGGGTTATTCAGAGGTATCTGCTCGTGCTTGTCGGGGTGGAGGGTGGGATCCAGGGTTTCGCTTGAAATCTTTGCGAATTAAAATCAAATCACTGTTCGGAGCAGTGGCGCACTGAGGATTTAATCTTGGGGGGAGCCGATTCGAACGGATTAAAATACTTTTAAAAATTTATTTAAAGAATAAGATCCAGTTTTCTTTTCTTCTTACAAAGCCCCCTCTTTGGGAGGTGCCAGGGCAGCCAATTTCACGCCCCTTGGCCCCCCACTCTGGCTGCGCCATTGGTTCCAAGTATATTTCTGAGTAAGTGTATTAAGTTTAATTTCGGGGTAGGTCATATCCACCGACGTCGACCAATCGCTCAAGTTCTCATACCGGGACCCCGTCTGGAAGCTAATCTATGCTGTGCTATGTCTGGCTGTGCTATAAATCATAAGAAACTTTTGGTGGAAGCGGTTCCATAAGGATTTAATGCAGTTAATTTCTTTAAAACTTAGCATAGCATAGCGAGGGATCCACAAGGCTCGATCGGTGTGTACAGCCCTGGCTAGACGTAGCTTAGAGAGTGAAACGGTAGTAAGCAACGGCTCTCGAGCTAGGAGAGGCAGCCGGTCCCTCTGTTCCTCTCCCTCTCTCTGTCTCCCTCTGGCTGTGCGAGTGTATTAGCATCGGGCGCGCACGCCTAGCGGGGCCTTGACACAGTGCGTGTCAGGCATTGCATGCCGATAGCGGAAAGCGCAATCTATCTATCTGGCTTTATCGGCGATTTCGCGTACGCGGGAGCTTTGCACGCGCGTCTCCGCCGCTATCAATGTCGTCTTGATTCACGATAGAGCCGCGATCGCGTCCCTGACACCCTCAATTCCGCGGACGCGCAACCGGAACTTCCTTCGCCGATTCTGAGTCACGTGAAAACGAAGATTCAGGGGTCGATCATCTGAGCGTTCACCCCCCGACGCTAGCCTACTCGAAGCAAACGAACGAGCGCGTCTTTCGTTACCGATTTACCAGACCAAGTGCAAGTCCCTTCGATCTGCACGGATAATTCGTGCTCCCTGTCGCCGTTGTCAGCGAGTATCGTTCTCGGTCTCGTTTCCACCGCGTCGCGGTTAGCTGGACTGTCGCCGTGGGATAACGTAATGCCTTCCGGTGGCGCAACGTTTCGATACTCCGATTTTGTCTCCGTATCGACTGTGCCCTGCCTTCCCATCACTATTCTGAATAATAATAATTATTCTTTATTCCGCAGTAGACATTACGAAAGAGAATATATGTATAAGAAGAGAAGAAAGAGAAAAATAGTTGGTACATGTAAAAGTAGAAGAGTAGAAAATCCGAGGCACAGCTGTCAGCTGTTGTCAACCTGACCACTGAATTCTCTATCCCTACACCAATTTATAGCTAGCGTGGGAGGTGCTGACTCTTCCTTACCGTTCGTTCCATCTCGGAACATTGCACCGAAAGAGATCCCAGGTGAACTAGATACGAGTAGCAGATATAGGTATCAGTCTGTCGGAGTAACCGGGGGATCCAAATTTAAAAACAGACCCCATCGATCCGACCGTTAATCTCCTTTCATCTACCTTCCGCCTGTCTGCAAGAAAAGAAACGCTCTCTCAGCCGGACACATGCAAATGAGCCCGAGGTGTCTCTAATCGTCGCGCGCTCCTTCTCAATTTATCGCCCGGCACTAACGTAGTTACCAATATCCTCGCGCCGAGCTGCGATCGCGCGCTCCACTCGCGAGACACTCCGATAATGAGGCATTGAAACGTTACGTGATTAGTGGCGTATCGTCGGCAGGCCGCCGCTATAACCAAACGGGCCCAGATATTTTCAGCATGCGCGGTCTCGCGTTGCATCTTCTGCGAGGAAGGAACGAGCCAGCTGCAGAGGTGTCTGGTTCGTTGGGAGAGGGAGGATGGGCGGAGGAAGCGGAGCTGTCGATCGGATTCGATAGGGATATTAAGGATTGAGGTGACCCGGTCGGATTCGCTGTCGAGACCCTTCCGTTTTCCGCGATTCGTGATTTTTCGACGAGCGTCGGTCTCGGGGCAGACCATCGCGCTGTGTCGACCCAGTTGGCGTTTAATCGGCTTTCCAATAATTAGTCCCGACGCGGGAGGGTCGCGATCCGGGGCAGCTTCTGCCGGGGTGGCTTAAAAGATTAATCTTTTGGCGGGAAATGTCCGTTTCCTGGATCTACTGATCCACTCCACTAACGATCGCCTCTCCGCGCGTCGTCTCGGATGGCAATGAGGTGAAGTGGCTGAGTAACTGGGGTGGGCAGAGTCGTCGCTGAGGATTTAAAGCACGCTCGGCATTCGTGGTTTCCAATGGTTCGATTGCGCCCGCGACACGAGGAAACGGAATTCGAGGGCGAGGGGCAGAGAGGGGCCAGCGATTCGCCAACGACGATAACGGCGCAGAAGTCTCTTTCGCAAAGTCCCTGCTCAGGCATTCGCGGGCTGTTACTCCACTCTACGCATTCCGCCTTGCGAAACCGCTGCGAACTTTGGCGACGTACCACTTCTTCGGACGGACTCGAGCCTCCTTTGGCGCTCGATCGTGCGAAATCTTCGCCTGGACAGAGGTTTACTCGCCCGGCGATCTCGGAAGCGCGCGAAGCCTCGCGCGATCGAATCCAGACGCTGGAGGCGACGGGAACGACTGTCTAGGACCCGCGACGTTCGTTTTGTCCCTTTTAAAGAGAGCCGATGTATTAGTAACGATCGAGGCTCGCTCAGACATGCTAATTCGGTTGTAAGACCGTAACAACCGGCTGCGCCCGCTTTATCACCCCCGGCCAACCCCCGTCGAGGGCTCATGCAAGTTTCACCGCGTCTCGGAAGTTCGTGCAGTTACCCGCTCGTAGTTTCCGAGTTGCACGCATCGCTGCCAAGTACAGACAGTTGTCCAAACGGGATCGCTTGAACGTGAAGAAACACAAAAAAAAAAAAGAAGAAAAAGGACGAGCGTACGAAGACAGGGGACGGAGCGGCGAAAAGTTTCCAGCCGTCGACGCGTCGACGATGACGAATCATGGTCTAGCTAGTAACGAAAGTTGCGGCGACCCTCCTCCGCGGGCTCATCAATAATGCAGCGGTTCTGGGAAGATGACAACGGTGCACGCGATCCCATCGATTTATTTCATTAGCCTCGGATGCAAGATAATTTCGCGACACAGGTGGACGGAAGATCCACGAGTCCCGGCCGCTTCTCCCTTCGCTGAAAGAGGCCCCTGCGTTAAATGAACTGGACGGAGCTCTCGACGCGTGCTGTTCCCCAGCCAGCGCTGCGTCCACGAGAGGCAGAGATTATTTGCTACGTCGGTGCACCAACGCGCTCCAACGATCCTCGCTAATTCAGCCGCGCTCGAGGCGTGAACTGGAACAGCTGTAACCTTAACCTTATTCTCAGAATTTAATCTGCATGCAAATGCGGAGTGGAGCGGGGCTCGCTCGCGCCCGAGACCGCCGACGCGCGTCCCCGAGGCCGCGATCCGAGTATGTAGGTACAACCGGAAGATGGAAGTCGAGGAAAAAGGAAGAGGCGACGGAGGAATCGCTAGATCGCCGCGGAGAAAAGTCGCAAGAAATGGCACAGTTTCACGGAGGCCGCGCTTTCCGTCCACCTGACGGTCTTCATTCCTCGGGACCACCGAGATACGCTTTATCGCCTTCTGATTCGTCGCGATCCGAGGCCAGCGAATCGGCTCGACGTCGAACTCGCCGACCGGATGCGCGGCTTTTGCACGCGTCTTTAAATACACACGGCGCTGGTTCACCTCCGGAAGACAGGGAAGCGAAGAGGGAACGTGGAAACCTGTTCGAGAGCCTCTCCTTTTGCTCCTCTGCTCTCGTCTGGCCGGCGCGCTCCGACCTGCGGAATCGGAGGGTTGTCCAGTGAGGTAGGACAGGGTGGCGAGAGAGACGGCGTGTCCGTGAAACCACGCCACCTTTTGCGTCGCTTCTGCCCTCGGCGAGACGTAAAAGAGCGCGAAGTGTCGGGACGGGGGGGTGAATCGATTCGCTCGTTGGACGTGGAAACATGTGCGCGGTGGTAATTTAGGAGAGCTTTTCGACTCCGTTGTTTAATAGGGTGGCTATGTTTAATCGAGTGTGGTGGAGTTCTTTTGCGATTGCTGCGGGAATGGGATGATCACTACATCGCGGACATTGATCTGTTTTATTTATTTTTTATTTATTTTTATTTTCCGTCTTTATTTCACGAATTAGTATACAGTAAGGTGAAAAGGCGAGGCTCAGCTAAAGCTGTTATTAGGCCTAACCTCGTAATAGCGTACAGACCAAGCGCAAACTTGAAAAACTTAAGAAAAACTAAAAACTAAGACTAAAGACAAAAACAAAACTAAACTAAGCATAGAACTAAGTAAAGTAGAGGAGGTGAGGAGTAGAGGTAGTACAAGGGAATGTTAAATAAGCGGATTATCTATTAGATAAGCGCTTGCCGCAGCTTCGAAGGATGACAGGGTAGGAAGTGAACAGATACTCGGAGGGAGAAGGTTGAAATAACGAGAAGCAGCATACGAAAATGAGCCACAGTATTTACATGTGCGATGTATCGGTACGGCCAGCAGAGATTCCGACCGCGTAACACAACTGCCGGTAGCATAGAAGTCAGAGTTCCTCTTAATTAGCTCACGCAGGTAAGGAGGGGTGTCATCACGAATTATTTTATAGACCAGGCACCTCAGATGAAGAATCCACCTGAGTTTCATAACCAGCCACCCTGATTTCTTAATAAGCGGAGTTACGTGATCGTATTTGCGAGCCAAGAAAGTGAAACGAAGACAAGAGTTTTGGACAGATTGGATTCTCGCGAGCGCCGCTTTTGTAAGGCATGGACAATAAACAACATCGGCATAGTCAAATAAAGATAGGACAAGAAGTTGCTGTTCTCCTCATCGCTTGACTCGTTTCGGTATCAACTGTTCAGCCTACTTTTTACATAATTTGTCACCTTCATCTCAGCGAACTATTTATGTAATATGCAGTCTGAGTTCTTTTTTGTATGTACATGTTATATTATGTTTCTAAAGGGGCTTTCCCCGTTGATAATAATAATAATAATAATAATAATAATAATAATAATAATAATAATGATATTTTGACTGTCAGCAGCCTGTCCGTCGGTGGAGGAGAGATCGATGGACAGCACGCAGACGTGGGGGAGCTGAGGGGGTTGCGTTGTGGGGTAGGGCAGGACGGATGGCTGGGGCGGGTCGGTCGGCGGAGGTAATGGCGTAGAAAAAATTCGTGACCCACTTTCGGGGACGAAAGAAACGTGGTGGAAGCGCCTGTGTACTTTCGCCACCGTAACGCGATCGAGATGCGTCTATAATGGCTACTTTCTCGTTATTTTGCTCCTGCGATATAGAAAACAACTGGCGGTGAACCCTGCTGGGAAAGGTGTTTGAAGTTACGCAGGGCGAATCTTAGCTTGTTACGCGAATTTTATTATTATCATTGCTATTATCATTATTATTATAAAACAAATGCCAAGTAAGCTCTTTTAGTAGCGGACACTACAAAAGAAGTGGCTCGATTTTGTTCGCATCTACTGGATAAACTCTGAGTTATGGTTGATTGGTATCTTCCCCCCAATTACCTTATTATTATCAACGAGAAACCCTTTAGAATACAGAAAAATGTAAAAAAATAACAAAGGCAGAATAATGCGGTCTGAGGAACTTAAACTCTAAACGCACCTACGCAGGTGATAATCGTGCGGCAAATCGACTGTGCAATAAATTTCGGGAGGTATTGAGAGAGGCAGAGAACACGTCAGTGTCAGTGAGACATCGATTTGCCTCACTCATGGTAGCTTATAAGACGGTAATTTAAACTCGAAAAAGGGCCTGGGTCGGGAGTTGTCTTAGTGGGGCTAGAAACCTTACAATTAGTGCTGCCACGAGCTCTGAACAGTTCACCTGACCAATCTGAAAGTCGAATATAAAGCCTAAAGGCGTTCCTTTTTCACGAACGGCCGTTCGATAAGAAGAAAGGAAGACGCGGCGCGTTACGTGCTTTATCGCCGCTGGGATTCGGGGGTTGTACACCCCTCGAGCCGAGCTGATCCTCGAAGGTCGTCTGGTGCGACCTTATCGATTCACCCCCAGCACTTCGCGTACCTTACGTGTCACCTTGTCTCGGTGTACTCCGCAACACGTCCGTGGCTTTCGCCGGACACTCGAGGCAACTCGCGAGACTGGCCTCAGGTCAATTGTCCTGAACGAACCGTCAACTTTGGCGCGATACTCGAGGCCCTGGCGATTCTCCCGCAGCTCTGAGTGCTCCTTATTCCCCTCCACTTCTACTCCGTAATTTCCTACATTTTTAGGAATTGCCAGCAATTACCTGTGCGCGAGTATCTGCCGATTCTACGTCGCTCGAGCCGACAGCGTTACCCTTCTACGCCCGCGAGTCACCCACACGTCGATCAGCTCGACTTGGCCTGGCCAAGGTGTGCCGCATACCGTCGACGCGTATTTATCCGTGATTGGTGTCATCCTTGCGGAACAATCACGCAGTGACATCCTCCCTCCTCCATCTGCGCTCGTCCTTTCCCCGAACTCTCGTACGTCGAACGGTTCGGCCACCCCCGGTGAGCCGCGTCCGCTTTGCTTCTAGTGATGCGTCATAATCGATTACGCGAGGGTAAGTGGATTTTCGAGGGACGATTCGGGGCTGCCGAGGGCGGGAGAGATCGAGAACGGGGGCAGGGTGGTCGCTGGTTAAAATTCCATGGTCGTGCGCTCCTTCCCTTACCGTTTTTTTTTTTTTTTTTTCAATCAATCGATACACCCGTTTTCGTTGCCGCGCGCCGTCGAGAGTTTATCAGTCGGCCAGGAATCCCAGGGAGCAGCCCCTTGAATAGAGGGGGTGGGAAACGCGACACGCCATCGTGGAAGCCGAGAGAGTCTCGGTTTGACGGCGACACGCAGGAAGGTGTGGAAAGGTCGACGGACAAGAGACAAAAGGTTTTCGCAGTCGCCGCAGGATTTTGAACTCCGAACGGGTTACGCGAGCCACGAGGGTGCCGGGGATCGATCGCGAGGGCAGACCGACCTTCGTCGATTCGAAAACACCATGGTGGCCGTTTTTTCCCCGTCCTATCTCGTCCCGACAGATTACCGTCGAGCGCCATAAGCCCGTCGAAATCCAGATTATCCGCTATCGGGGTAACAAGGATGGGAACCAATCATCCGCGGAGATTATCCTCCAGCCGTGTGGAGATTGAAAGAGAAATGGCGAGTGTGTCCTTCGGAAGGGGACGTCCTTGAAGAAGGTGCGATACGAGCTCGGGGTAGAATTAAAAGTCGAAAGGGCCGGGCGTGGAGGTTGACGGGTGGAATAAAGGGAATTTCATGAGAAATCGACGCCGGAGAAGCTCGTCCATTATGAGTAGGAGCAGAAGAGAGTGGACAAAGAGCACGTAGGGGGTAATAGATCTCTCGAGGACACTTTCCCCTTGGGTTCTCCGCCTGTCGAGGAGGCCAGCCTGGCCGACGTCTCCGGATTAGCCTGCTTCCGATTCGAAGGCTGCTATCGATGGATTTGGCCGGGACAAGGCCGTCGTAGATCGATCCTGCGGCCAGCCTGCGACCTCCTACCAACGCCCTGCAAACCGGCGCCGAACGTTTTCGGCGTTTAACGTCTCGTGTTACTCGGAACATGCTCCTATTGCTCATCTTTAGGACTCTGCTACTTCGCACTCGTCTCTGTGGGTTGGATTTCCGAATTTCGACGTCGAATGGCCACTTGCCCGAGATCCTATCGCAGATCCCATCGCGGATGATCTCGCCGACGGCTGAGAAAGAGCTCGGAACGGTCCAGACGGCGTATATAACGTTATTTCATAGCGGGCTTTGCTTTCGCGACGGCACGAAACGCCGGGGGCGGTCGAACAAGGGGCGCGAGAGGGTGCCGTCTAGACTTCGAACCCTCGCGCTCGCCCCCGTGGCAGAATAGGGGAGAATTTTATCAAGAATCCGCTTCCACCCACGCGGTTCCCGCTCCGTCGAACGTCTTCGCGCATTACTGGGGTGAGGGAAATTGCGCGTAATCGCCGCCACGAATCGTAACGTCTCACCTGCTGAGTGCGATCGATTTTCTCTAGATTTATGTTTCTCCCAACAAATGCTCCTCGCTTCTTCCTTCGCGACTTCCGCTGTTTTAGTCTCCAACCCCCTCCAACTAGTCTTCAATTTACAAAACACCCTCCAACCTCCCGCCCCGTATAAGTAGATCCGATAAAGGAGATCAACTCAAACTCGACGCTGCGTCTCCGGAGGGTAGCTAGAACATTCTCTCGCCCTCGAATGGATCGGGGGGAGATGGAGCGTATTTTCCTTTCTCCGGGGGATGAAGGAATCCTTCCGCGGATCCCGTTCGTCTGCGACGAAATTGTGTCGGTCATTCAATAACAAAAGGACAAGGGGCTTTGCCACCCCTCGTCTGGTCGGCGTGCGGGGTTGAAGCGGGCGGTAGAAGGAAACGGTCGCAAGGAAATCGTCTAGCCTCGCCCTGGTCTGGAGGGGGATGGCCTCGTGGTTATGGTGGTTGGGGTGGTTGAGCCGTCGAAGTTACGGCTCCGACGGAGAAAGTTGCGTGAATGGGCCACGGGCGACGGGGGAGGGTGGGTGGCGTCGCGGTGCTGCCGGGCGGCGGGAAAGCGAGCAGACGGCGATGGCGGCAGGGGGAATAGCAGTGAAAGTCTTGACGTTCGATAAACCACCCCCGAGCCGCGCCAAGGTCACGGCCGTGGTCGCGGCCTCTACCAGCCAGCAACCCCCGCGACGCTGCCTCCTTCCACCCTCTCGCTCCTCACCTACTCCTTTCGCAACCCCCTCCGTGGCTATCGCCCCCCGACGCTCAGACGATTATTAGGACGATACGGAATCATCCACGCTCACGTCTACCGTCGCGCGAGCCTCGTCGGGGTCAAAGGTCACGGTAAATGCTCAGACAACAGCCAGACCGTCGTTCTTCTGCTATACATCTCTTTCTCTTTCTCTTCCCCGCTCTCTCGCCGCTCGGAAAACATCGTCGCGTTGTATATAGACCGGCAAACGCGTTCCTCCGACGGAGTTACACGGAAGCCGCGAAACGCCCGCTCGGTTCACTGTCCCCCGACTTGTTAATTGCAGCGTTACGGAAACGACGCTGCGACAGATTCGGAGCGGCGCGCGAGCTAAGCGGGCGATGGGATCGATTGGAACGCGCGGACGTTCTCAATGAGTCAGCAGGCGAAGAAATAAACTTGCACGCGAGTCGGTGGTTATCTAATTGCCGGCGTTTATCGTTAGACGGGCGAATATTTAAATAGAACGCTTCGGCGCGGCAAGGCTCGGTTAGCAGCGGATCGGAGTTATCTTGGACGCGTTTCTTCGTCCTCACTGCCGAGCCGCTCGCGCTTTCGTTTAATCTAATCGTGCAACCTTAGCCTTACTAGCCACGGGAGCCGATATCCGCGGCAATTTCCTTTTGTTTTGTCGCCGGGACGAGGTAATCTGGGAACTTTCCGACCGAAACGCGCATCCGTGCCCGGTGATGGCCGCGGCCCTGAGCGACGACTCGCTTCTTCCACAGTCCATGCAAACACTAGCCGCGTGTTAAGACCCATCCTATCGTTTCCGCTGCCGCGACCATCTCCCCTAATCGCCCGCTCCTCGCGTGCGAGGAGAGGCTGCGCCAAGATAAACGCTGGAATTAACCACGAGGAAGCAGGGGAATGACGAAAGGGCCGCGAAATTACGTGGAATGTCGGACGGCGATAACGATAACGCTCGACGACGTCTTCCTATCTGCTCTCTTTCTCCGCGGACGTACGTTGTGTCATCCTTTGGCTCTCACAAGGAGAGGTTTTGTAGGTGTCCGGCTCCGATTGCATTGGTTTTTGAATATGTTTCAGAGGACCGAAAACGTAGAAATCCGTGTTCTTTATGTTGGCTTATATCAAATTTTCTTCAAGACAATGTTATAATATTCTTTAAGGTGTTACGCGCAGTCAGGAGGTAGAGAAAAAAATGATATTTTTGACATGTATTTCAGAGGAGATCAGTTAATTTTGCAATAAATAAATACCTTTGCACCAAAATATAATATAATAACCTGTTAAAGTGTCCCTCATATGAATACAAAAACCTTTGCATAAAAATATGCAGGTACTTTCTGAAATAAATTCCCAAAGAATCGTTCTTTTTCTACCTCCTGACTGCGCGTGACAACAGAAATTTTTGTACCTGTTCTTATAAACTTTGAGGGGTGATTTCAGCCCCTAAACACGCAAATGGGCCAAACTAAAACGACACCTACAAATTTCTGACTTTTCGGTCCTCTAAAACATATCCAAAAACCAAATCGATCGAAGGCGCACACTTAGAAACCTCTCCTTGTCAGAGGAACCGTCTTGCGCTGCACAGTGTCACGGCCCGTGTTCAAAAAGCAAAAAATTGTGTTTTGAAATTTTGTATTTCATTTTATGGATTTGATAGTAAACAGTCCTCCGACATAGGAACAACATAACTTAGTAACATAAATAACGGATTTAAGGTTAGTAATTACATTCAAAGTCGAATAACCAAACGCAACCTGCCACAGACCACACATAGGACATATTTACCCACTGCATTCTTCTCTTTCTTTTCTTTTTGAAAATAAGCAAAATATATCCCTTTTTCGTTTTATTAATTAAAAAATCTCGCATTTAAAGATATGGATACGTACAAGTGGCTCAAGTTATTACTTTTTTTGTCTCATCTTCTAAATTGTGGAGAGAATTATTACAACTCCCTTCCTCTCGAGATTCGCTCCCTTCCTACTATTTCCTCGTTCAAGCGCGCCGCTGCTTCCTATATTCGCACAAACCACGTGTAAGTCTAATTCTAATGGCAATAATCCTTAATAATCTTTAATGATCCTTAATGATCTTTAATTTCTCTTCCTTTGTATTTCGTATTATATTCTTATTATCTTATTTCTTATTATTTTATCATGTTGTTTGTTTATATATATTGTTGTATTTCTTTGTTGTTTGTATTTAAGGTCAGGCATAGTAACAGCATACTAGCTGCGCCTCGCCTTTTACTCCAGTAATAAAGACGTTTAATAATAATAATAATAATAATAATAATTAAAAAAAAAACGAAACATATCGGTTCTTTCATTTTTTTACTATAATTAGTTCCTTTCATGTCCTTTAATTTGGTGTAAATTTTGTCTGCTCCCGACTGCTCCCACATAAGAAAAAATACACATAATAAAACAAAAAAACTAGACAAATCTGTGCTAGAATATTTAGTTTTAAAAGACACAGAGCTTCCAATTCCTTCAGATTCAACTGATAGTGATGAAGATGCATAATAAGAATGAATAATATAAAATTAAAAATTATTTTTTTATGAATAAATATGATTATCAATAACACGTAAATAACAGTGTCTTAATGGAAAATTGATTTTTGATTTTTTCCCCTATATACTCGTTACACTGTGCGCTGGCTGGAAAACTGAGGATCTTCTTCCGAAGCGTGCTCCTCTTTGTCGTCCCCCGTCGCTCTCCTAATTACACAAAGACAGTTTAACCGTCCTGCCGGCGCGACCGCGCCTTTGTTTGCCGGTCGGTGGACGAGGGAGGCAGGCCGCGCGTTGGCAGTAACTGAGCGTGTTGCAATAATTGTTTACTCGCAGGAGGCGAGCGCGGTGTCGCTTGTTTACGCAATTAGGCGTAATCGAGCCGAATCTCGACGAAACGTCTGGCGGGGTGTGTCCCCCACGGTCGGCGGGACAAGCGTCAGCCAGGGGCGGCGGAGGGGCTGACGAGAGCGCACTGCTTTGTGGTTTCGTGGATGACCTTGACCGTGGTGGATCGATCAGTCGGCGGAACCCGGCAGTCGCCATGGCTACGAAGGGTCCTCTACCTCCGTCTCGCCATCGCGAAAATTCCAGGCGAATTCCGCCCCTCGCGCGCCTCTCCCCTTTTTTCCGCTCCTTCCCACGCGACGACCTCGAGGATCGCGAGCCTCAACTTCGAATTCGCTTGCCCCGCCGGCCTTCCAAGATTCCATCCCGGCGAGGAAAGTCTATAACAAGCGGCGGGCGAGGAGGTAATTGATACAGCGACGCTACTCGGGATCTGGAACCTGGGAACGTTGTTTCCTGGAAGCCTGAAGCGCCGTGCCGTGCTCGGGGAGCGATTTTCACGGAACCCCTCGACGGAAAAATCGTTGGGGGAGGCGTAGCAACGTCCAGCGGAAGGGTAGAAACACGTCGTAGCGTCGAGGATTTCATGCCTAACCGACCTTAACAGCGTACGTAGTAGGGTGGCAACGTCGACGAGGAAATGAGAGGGAAACGGCGGAGCGGCCAGCCCTCGGATAAATCATTTATTAGCGTCTAATAGCCGGCCCGATACGTAGTTCAATTTAATAAGACTACTCGGCCGGCGGGCCTCGAACCCGATAATTTGCCGTAACGCCGCGACGAAGCGGAATTGCCGTGGGGTGAATCGGTTATTGCGCCGCGGATCCCTCCCCGTTTTCAGTTTCCCTTTTTACCGCCACTTAACGAGGCCCAGCTCACGAGCGATTTTTCCTGCAATTCAAGCGGGCGATGTCGGACGCTTCCCACTCGCGAGGGACAATCCGCGCATTCGGCTCGAAATAAACCCTGAGGAACCTCGAACGCATCGCTATAACGCGCTGTCACTTAGCTACTTAGAATATCGCGTCGCTCCATTGCCGCCCTCGTAATTCTGCCCCGGACCTATCAAAAGCTGAATCGTTTCGCAATATCGCGAGCAATTTTCCAAGTGACAGGCGAGAGAGGACTCGGCGAGCCTATCAAAAGTACATCAAGAGGAGTAACTGTTCGTTTCCACGGCTCGGACGCGAAGCAAACAAAAGGGTGGCGGATGATAGCGAGGGGCGCAGCACGGGAGTGAAATCGGCAGAGAAAGTGAGGGGAAGTTTGAAACGGGATGGAGAGTGAAAGCGAGGAAAAGGTGCGGCGAGGGGTGTCGGACGGGGAGGGTAGTATCCGGGTGAGAGGAGGAGGAGGAGGAGTAGGAGAGGGTCGTTCGGAGGGGTAGTATAGGTAGGTTCAAGGACGACCACGCCCTGTCTGCCGTACACCACCCCGTCGACGACCCTGCCCGCTCCCACTGGGCGCTACGCAGTTCGCAAATCGCCTGGAAACCACCCCTAAATTTCAGGGACGCGTCCTTCAGCTGGCCCTCCTCGTTCCTTCGCTAATTCGTGCGTAAAAGTCGATTCCCTCTACGTCCTCCGCGCCGCCTTCTCCTGCGATCTGGTCTGCAAACTTTTCATTTCAGCTGAAAACAAAAAAAAAAAAAAAAAAAAACATCCATCAAAGGAGAAAAGGTATCGTGACCCTCCCCTCCGTTTCTCCTCCATGTCCCTCATCCGTTTCCTTTACCCTCGGAATGTCCCCGCACGATACCCCAGCGCAAACAAATCCCTCGTTCGTTGGACTCGGAGAAAAGTGGCTGGAAGGCCGGGTTATCGCGGAACCGTGGACACAATCGGTGTTGGAGAGCCGCGCAAATAGGTCGTCGCGCTTCTTGGCAACTGCATCCAGCTTCCGCGAATCTCTGCCCACGTGCGCAGCTACGCTGCTGCAGCCGTTGCACGTGCAACGCTCGCAAGCACGTGGCTGTCCTGTTTCAAGCCTCTGTTTCCAGGTGAGAACGATGGAGTCGCCGTGATTCGCCTCTTATCGAAGCTCGTCCTTAACGCGCGAGACCGCTGCGATCAGAATTTTCGCTCGCTCGCTCGCTCGCTCGCGCGCGCGATTGCGTAACCGAAACGCGTAACGAGATATAAATGGCTCCGGGCGGGGCGAGTTTCGCGGAGATTGTTTGCGTGGCGAATGTGGCAGATACACAATATTGCGTGCACCGCAGAGCCGAGATTGCCGCGAGACCCCTGGCAACGGAACGCGACCCGCGAAGATAACCCGTCCGTGCATTTTCGGGAGGACAGAGTTCCACTTCGTCGGACTTCCTGTTTTGCACTCGATTATCCCACTGGGCAGATGAAGCGTTATCGGGATTGACGCATTGATCGGCTCGTTTCTTTTCCCGCGATGTTTGTTTCCTCGTCGCGTTCGTTTCCCCGCCTTGGAGCGCTTCTAGACAGATAAATCGACGTCGCCAAGGGCTAGCTCGATTCGCGAGGACGAGCAGGACACGATGCAGCCACGTAACGAACTCTAACCCCTTGCGTGCTGAATCAATTTATCTATTTTTGTACTCGCTGAAGAAGCGGCACTATTTATATAAGTACGAGGTGGGATAGAGTCACTGGGGTAGCTTACCCCCATCGCTCGTGTCACTTACGAGATCGGCGATACTTCTTCCAGGCGGTATATTAGCGTCGATCGAATTCCGTATTTATATATTTACATAGTAAAACCGGAGGTGTTTAATAGCCTTTGGCAGGCTTCCTGACCACGTGGGTCACTCGCGGTGTTTATCGAAAGGGGATGTTTTATTAGACAAACACGTACGCTGTGGATATCGAAGCGACAGGTAGTGCCCGAGGTGGCCGGGTCCCGTGAATTCTAAATTTCCGCCGAAACGCTGCTCGAACCCTCGAAAAAGAGTTTCCTCGTTTTAACAGCCGTTCACTGGCTCGCGTACGCGACTCTGGTATCTCCGCGAATACGTAAAGTGCATCGGCGAGGGCTGACCCTCGACCTCAGATAGGTAGCACGGCCATTATCGACACGTTGAGCACTGGGACCCGTGGAGAGGGATGCAAGGGGCGAGGCTTGGCTGTTAAAACGACGAGAAAAAATAATTCCAAGCCAAATAACCCAGAAAAAACATGCACCGATAGCAGTCGGATACAGAGAGAAGTCCGGTGGTTCTGTAAACGAGAGCGACAGAGTGAGTCCTTTCTTCTTAACAATTTCACGACTGCGTCTGAAACCTGCGTGGTCTTCCATTAGCTCCAGTAGTGGCTCCCTATAACGTCCACAATAATTTAGACGCCCACGTAAAGTAGAAATTCAGATTTTTTGGTGGGGTTATAAAAGAAGATGAGGAAGATAACTCGCGATATTCAGTTATAGATGGTAAGTAGCTTAATATTCGCATAATATTCTCCCTAACTTCAACACTTTTATATTCTGTTTCGATCTCGACGCCGAATCGAGGAACACCTATTTTATTTTATTTTACTTTATTATACGGACGACTCCTTTTATATCTAAAGGTTAGGTTTAGGTTATTGTTTTTCCCTTTAAATAAAGGTTTCACCACCGACGAATATCGCGAGCCACCCATATCGCACGAACCGTATTAAGAACCCATAGAAACCTCGGAAAAGGGGCCCTCCCTCAGATCTCTCGCCCCAAGGAAAACAACCCGTCCCCAAAACATTCCCACCCCCCACTTGCCCCTCGAGATGATCCTCGCAATCTGGCTCGTTCGCGGCGATGATACTCTCGCGACTACGTGCAGCCAGCAAAGGGAGAGTTGAAGCATCGATCCGGATCCCCGTGAATCTTTCAGCGAAATTACACCGGCCGCTCGTAAAGTCCGCCCGCGATACAGCCACGTGAACCGAGTGTAATGCTCGCGATGGTTCTCAAGCACAGCCCGTGGAGCGGCAGCGCGAGATGCTAGTGGATGCAATATGCAATATACAACACGTCACATGCAAAGGTACGCTCGGGCAGAAACCGAGGGCCCCGTGCAGTTTCCCGCGGGAGAGGAACGATTTCACCTAGCCCTGACCCTCGGCAATCCACCCCTGCGCTCTCGTTCCCTTCTCTGGCTCCCTTCAATTGCGTCAGAATACGGCGGCACCAATTAGCCGGACCAGCCGAAATACACATATATATATATATGTACCTACCGATCACTTTTCCGCGGGTTGCGTGGACCTGCTCGCGCTGCTTCCCAAAAAACGCGCTCTCACCAGATTACGAGACGTTGCGTAAGCAGATCCGGTTACCAACTCGAGACTCTCGATTTCGCGGATCGATCGGCCCCCTGGAGAAGGACTTCAGCGTAGGTGGGGACGAGTGTTCCCCGACGCACGATGGAGTTGCTTCGCGAGAGGGGCATCTCCCGTTGGTAGCCTAATTTCGTCGAGGCTACCGCGACAGCATTAATTACGAGAGCGTGCTGCACGCAGCAATTAACGTGCGGCGTGGCCGTTTCGACGTGGCCGCGCACAAACGCGCCGTAGGAGGACGATCGATGGAGGACGGTGTAGCGTCTTTGCTTCCGAAACAACGTTAGCTGTCCTCTGTGGGGGTCTGGATTCAATTATCCCAATTTAAATTCACGTTCGAGGCAGCGATCGGCCCCGCCGGGGAAAGTTGACCTTTCCGTTCGCCTCTACTACATGGTCCTCGTCCGCGGAGGGGTGTGCGCCTGTACGTGGGAGGAAACGGGGACGAAGGGGAGCTTCTCACCAGGTGTCATCCGGTTGGATAGAGCTTCTGCGTTCGTTCCATCTTGTGTCGGAGCTCTCTAGGTGGCGGGTTGGGAATGGGAGCGACGTCGAGGTAGGGGAGGGCAGAAGCGTGTTCGACCCTGGATTAGTTTTTGCGAGGGTGGCCTCGATAGGACGTTCCTGACGAGGGTTGCTCCCGCCAAGGGATATAGAGGGCGAAGCGCCGGGAGTAGGGGCTGGCCGAGGGTTCCGTTCGTGTTGGCAGAGAAGCTGTTTGCCGGCGGAACGGATGTCTGGGTTGGGGTAGGACGCGCCCAGAAGGTCGACCGGAGGACGTGGATGGGGGTAGGGGTAGGTCAGCACCCACCTACGCATCTCGAATCGATATCCCTTCGATCTAACGTTTAGCCCCCAGGCATACACCTATGTGTCTCGCGTGTAACCGAGCCTCGGGGCAAAAAGAAATCACGCCCTTCCACCGACCCTCCCGCCCCTCTCGGCCGCCGTGGATGTTGCCAGAACTCGGGGCGCTCGATAGAGCTGCCATGGCCCCTCAACGTCTTACGGGGGTGGCCGCGACCTTGGGAAAATAGGTCCCGTGGAAACCGGCCGCTCCGAGGGAGTTAAGTTTCTGCGACGCAACCAGCGAGGAGGAAAGAACCTTCGGAGTAACTTCATTTCCCATGTTTCCCCAGTAAATTCTTCCGTTGCGAAGAGAACAGAAACGGCGCTCGCGCGTCGGGCACCATAGTTTGATCCGCGCTCGCGCCCCCACGTATTTACGACCGTCAGGCGCTCGCGTAACACCGCCTCATGATTTATGCAGCATCGGATGCAGCCAGGAGGGCTCGCGCGATACGACAATCTCCCACGTGCCCCTCGGCGAGTTTGTCGAAATCCGCGGAGGGCTCGCCAAGGCTCGCCGTTCAATTGCCTCCTAATCGTACGTTGCGCTAGCCGCGGGATCGTAAAAGCGTCACACGGTCGTAAAAACGTCAGCTGCTCGTCCATACGCAAAACAAGCACGCCGCGGTCGTCTTCCAGGTGGAATGCCTGTGTGGGTACGCGGGTTTCCTATCTCCCGCGCCATTCCTCTCCGTAGTCGTTTCATTTTCCCGCTTCCTCCATCTCCGTTTCGTTATTTTCTTCCCACCCTGTCTCTCCCGCCGGTGTGTCCACTATCTCCTCGCCTCTTGGGGGTCTATTTCTTCTGTTCCGAGTGCGTTGATAGTGGGACGAGGGGGGATCGTAACTACGGTGGCAGCACGCTCGCTTAAGCTACCATTAATCAGCTCCTATGTTACTATTATGGATCGTTGCGCGCGGAGATTAGCGAATTAAATTGAAGGTTTCGGTGGAAATTGAATCGGCAGAGGCCTCCCGTCGAACCTAATCTCGCGATTCATGGGGTGCTCGGAGCGGTCTGTCGATCTAGGGGATCGTTATCGTCTCGTATCGATTTGCGTACCTACCGTTCGTAAGTAGCAGCGTGCGGTGCCGGTTCCTCCGCGGAGGCTCAGCCGCGCATGGGGGGGCCATCGGCAAACAGGTTCCCGTTTAATCGCGCGCGCGCGCGGCCCGAAAGCGTGTAAACGCACAGGCGCCGCGAAATTCGCGAGGAATCCGGATTGCGTAACGCCGGTGGCGGCAGGGAACCGTCCAAGGGAAACGAGAACAAGACTCGCGTTCGCGAAATTTGCAAACTGCCCTGGAAATGTCGGCGGAGCCCGATCGAGGGCAACGCAATCGACACCGCGCGTCGATTGGCTTCGCGCAGCGAGAGACGATTTCCACGAGCCATCGGGAACACTATGGAAAAACGTGCATCCACAGCTGACTCTATTCGGGTCGCGTGAAAGCGAACGGCCGCTGAAACAGAGGGACCGATCGATTTTCCAGCAGAAGTTCACGTTCGAGTAAAATGGCGAGTCTCCTGATTTTCTTGATTACCACGGAAAAAGGCAGCCGGCGGACTTTCTATGGGCCCGTGGCTCTGGCGACATCGAGCGATCGATCGGCAGATATACCGTAACGCTTTCCTTTTCCGTGACAAATTGACGAGGAAAACTCGGCTCCGCCGTTAGGCCGGGAATAGGAACGAGATCTCGAATGGGATATCGCCGAACGGCCCGGGGCGATCGATTCGTAAACAGACACGCCGCGAGAAAGGAGCAGAGGCTACCGGACGGAGCTACCGATCCCATCCACCTGGAACTCTCTGGAACCCGCCGACACGCTGCGAGCAGATTTTCGTCCTTTTTTTCCTCGGCCAGCGCGTGAAAATACCGCGACACACGGAGCGCCTCTCGCACTGACCCGCGCGTAATTACCTCCTCGTTAATATCTCCGCGCCGGATCGTCCTTTTGCGCGGCGCAGAGCGGACGAGGCGAGATCTCCGGCGGGCGGGCAAGCGAGCGGAAGAGGAGGATAAGGAATCGCTTTCGACGGCCGCCACGCTATTTTTGCGTTCCCAGAGAAACGCGCCTCTCTCACGCATACGCCGGCGCGCCCGGATGCATCGGTGAAACGTCATGTGACGTCGCGCGTGCACACGGACGGGGGTTGCCTCGTCCGTTCGGGGCACGCACGTGCGTGTTGGTGGCGAGCCGGCATTCACGAGCGCGCACAGGTAGATGCAACCGCGCTGCACCGTGCCGCGAGCACGGGGAATGGGTTGTCAAGGGAGAGAGAAAGAGAGAGAGAGAGAGAGAGAGAGGAGCGGTTGCATCGAGGAGTAAACGTGGAGCAACGGTGGCGGTCGCGAGGGAGGGGGCCGAGTGTACGGTAGGGGGCACTAAGAGTAGGAAAATTCAGGTCGCGCCTTGACATACTTGTACTTACCACGTGCATCGGCCGTCCGGCGCATGCGCCGACCGCCTCGTCTTCGATGCACCGCGGTGCCGCGCGCGACGAGCCATCGCGCGACTTGCATCCCGCCAAAACGGACGGGCGAACGCCCATCAAACTCTTCTCCGCACCTTGCAATTTCGTTTTTCAGTGGGAGGGCCGGTTCTTTGTATCGTGGTAGTCGTTTCACTTCTTTGATGGCTACGGCGTTTGATTTTCTTGTCTTTTATTGCTGTTTCAACGGGGAAAGGGCTTTCCACGCAAAGTGTACGGGGGAGTTCCCTTGACGCCCTATGCCTGTGATACTTGAAACGCTACCGGGCTGTTATTCCGCGTGAAGTCGTAAACCATACAGGGGATAGAAAAGACAACAAATGTAAATTTCATTTCTCGACTTGTGAAGCTGTAAAGCTAGACAAGTTCAAGTTTTAAAGGTGAATTATTTATTGTATACTTATATGATGAAATATACGTATATAGTATATAAAAATAATTTTAAGACACATTTTACGCTCGAAATACTACTCTTTATTACATATTAAAAAAAATGTGATTTTGCTTTGTGCTAGGGTAGCTGTCCCAATTACTGCCACCTTAAGATTATAACTGAACTTCATTTAATCGTTTCACGTGTTGTTTAACCTAAAAATCGTCTCCGATTGAAACATAATATTATTTAACATCTCTTTAATTAAAAAAAAATAGTTTTATGAATTAAATATGAAGAATTTATTAATAATTAATTAAAATTCGCGAGCGATCCTAGTGTACCTATAACTGTCACCTCAAAAATCGCCTTGTCCGTATGACTGCCAACTGCCACCCAATAACTGTCGGTCCTAATAACTGTGACCACATAACTGACGGTCCCTATTATTGACAATGAGACCCGATTACAGTCGGTCCTTTTTACTAAGACTCGATTAGGTACTGCCAGTCCTTTTTACTGATTAATAGCCAGAATATATGTGTACATTTAATATATATCTATACTTTAATATCACAGCATCACACGCTACACGTGATTTTGAGGTTAAGAATTTGAACTTTGAGAGATGACAGTTATGCGTACTTCATGTTTTTTTGTCCCGAATACTGCCAACAGTAAAAGGGACAAGCCCAAAAATTTTGTCCCTAATGATGTCACCGTTAATTATTATAACTTAACAATAAATATTATGTATTTTATTCGTTACATCATTAAAGTAATTCTTCTAGACCGGAATAATTCATTTTATGCAATAGATAGAGGTTGAATAGTAAAATTGCGACCCTTTCTTTAGTACGATTTCGCCATCACTTCCTACTAACGTCGTCGCGTTTTTCACGCTCAAATGGCACTTTCATTTTTCAATATTATTTTTTAAGCACTAGGTACATATGAGTACATATATTTGTTTTATTTTTATGTAAATCAGAATCTCCGTTTCATAATAACATTTTTTTGTACATTTTGTTTCATATGTTACGTTTTTATTACATAAAATAAATAAAGTGGCAGTAATTGGGACATCTACCCTAGTCTTTTAGTGTATTGTAAATCAATAGTATTTTTAATCGTGAATAATGCAGAGAAAACCTTTTTCTCAATATTTTCAGATCTTTCTACGCGTAATACATAGATATGTAGAAGCAAACTTCGAATTGTAGAGGTGAAATACATAATGTAACATGCAAAATATAGTTCGAGTTATGGAAGTTGTAGAGGTGTTTACAGCGGAGTGGAAGGGAACGGAGAAAATTTTCGTCTTGTGGAGGTTTTCGAGTTATCGAGCTTCGACTGTATTTCTTTATATTATTTTATTATATATTATGTTTTTCACGTGAGAAAAGCCTGAAGCGTCCGGCACTAGGGGAACTGCCCCTAGTCGCCGCAGATAAGAGGGTTACAGTATGCACGAATTGACCCACGAAACTTTTAATGACTGCATAAAAACAGACAGCGTAACGGTTTCGCGTTGGTGCGCGGATTATGCAAATGCATCGCGAGCGTTTCGTCAGCCTTTAAATTAAGATCGAAGCCGACCGTCGCTCGACCGACTGTCAGCGTTATTAGACGCGAAACGACACCCGTTTCGCAATCGATTTTCCCGCGAATTTCGCCTCGGTTAAACGGCAATCGCCGGCGCGCGCGTCCAATGACCGTGCGACGACGCTCGGTCGCGGCCGTTAAGTGAACGCGAGAGCCGGGTAATTAATGAACTCGAGCATTATCGGCGGATCGCAGAGGGGGGCGAAGGGTCGCGTCGCGATTTCGGGGCGGATTCGACCCAATTTTCGTCGTAACGCCCGGCGCTTCGTGGTAAAAATAAAAACGGTAAAAGCGACTTGCTCCGTCGATGCTCGAGCGAATTCCGAAACAAGCGAGGCGCCTCGTTCACTTTTTCGCTGTATTCCTCTCCCCCCCCCCCCCGTTTCTCGAAAACGCGTGCACGAACGCGCGTCACAAAGCGCGGCTGTACTTTAATCGCGCCCGGTCTCGCATCGCTGGAAAAACGAAGCGGCGAATTCTGTGAAAATAGATCGCATTTCACTGACAGGGGAAAATGGCGTAACACCGTTTTCATTGGAATCGAGGTTACGGTATTATACATCTGGGATGGCTGCGCGCATCGAGCGTGCACCACCTATCTGCTCGCTCGTCTTCCAGCGTTCCTCTGCCACTGCTCACTCCGCCGCGTTCTCATGGATGCATTGCAAAACGCATCTTCGGCGACCGTGCTTCATTCTTCGTTACCGCGCGCGGAAAAACACGGTCGCAGGGCGTTACTTAATAGCGGACTAATGGCGACACGCGTTTCGGAACCGGTCCCCGCGTAACGCGAGTCGAATCGGCTCGTTACGGAGTCCAGTTTCTCGCCGAAAAGTGTCGATTTCGTTTGGCGCGCCGGGAAAAGTGGCGTTCCGCGGGCGGCGGAGTTCGGCGGCGAGGGAAAGGCGAATGAATCGGTGCCTGCCGGTCGAAGAAAAGGAAAGAGCCGTGGAAAAAACGGCATAGTTTCACTGTCCGCTGTTGCGGTGCGCGGATTCACGCGACCTTAAGCCGAGTTCCCACCGCCGGAGTCCCCGCGGAGCTACTACGACCGAGATTTCTTTTCTCTTTCTCTCTCTCTCTCTCTGCTCCTAATCTCGTGGGCTGCTCGAAAGACGTTTGCCAACCTCAAGATCGATTAGGTACGGAAAAAGGGTCGTCGCCCGGAGGGACGTCCCCTAAACTCCCCAATTACGTTCGATACCACAGTCACGCTAAATAGTTGTTTTGTCTCTTATCTCCGCTTCGACGAGGAAAACGCTCGCTTTTCCCTCGCACGTGCACGGCGCCAGATATCAAAGGAGCGCTCGTTTTCAACGGCAAAAGCGCGGCGCTGCGGCGGGTAGGGGGTGACGGAGCAACATTATAATTTACAGCGTATCGACTTCTTTCGTAACCATACGAACGTCGACGATAACGCGCCGGGGAAACGGTGTCACGGGAACGAGTCACGGAAATTAGCCGCTCGCGTTTGATCGGAGCGAGTCGGAGCGGATCAGGCGCAGAGACACGCGTGGCAATAATTAGGCGAGCACGAGACGTATTAGGGATACAGGGACGTGTGTATCGACCGGGCTCGAACGAGGAAAAGGACGACGATAGATCGGTGCGCGAGGCTTAAAGCGATGCAACGATGCAAAGCCGAGCAGCCGGCTTATCTAGGCCAGGGCTAGCGTGGCGAGTGAGCGAGCGAGCGACCTAACCAACCAGCTCTCGTATAGGCTGCACGTGCATGCATACGTGCGCTAGGCTGCACGGACGCGCGTGCACCAATCGAAACGGAGGATCACGCGCGCGTTACCGGCCCGAAATGTCGTCGAGAGTCTCGTGCGAGCTTCTACCTACCTACTTGGCACTATCTCCTTAACTAGACCCGCTACTCCGCACGCACACGCCACCGGCGCCCACCGACACGCACCGACACCGCACGCCGCCAGCCGGTGATCTCGATCTCACTTTCGATTTGCGCCACATAGATCCCCCGAGCACCGTCCCATCCACGATTTCCACCTGCGATCACCTGTGCCCGCGCTCGTGTGCCACTTTAACTTGTTCCGACGACACCGAGAACGCGTCATCCCGCGAGCTGACGGATCGACTAACTTGGCTCTTGCTTTCGCGTACCATCGAAATCGGTCTCTTTTTTTATCCTATAGAGACAGGCTTCTCTGCTTCGATGGGGGTGCAGCAGGCGCGAGGATTATGGCAATCATATCCGGGCAAGCTTAATATATAAAGCAGATCTTCGCCCTTCGCGGTCACACCTTCTTATGATCACAAATCGGTCGCACGCGGCTCACTGCGCCTCAGCGTCATTTTTCACTTACCATTTTCGTATCTTTGAATCTTTTAACTTCTCGCTAATAGGGGAGACCGGGGCAAAGTGAGACGAAAAAAGTTTGAAGTCGAATAAAATTTTTCTAATATAATTTATAATATAATTTAAACATTACTATTGATAAATGGCGAATAGCGATACTTAAAATAAACTTAAAGTATATTAAAATTCAACTTGAAGCGAAAAAGCCAAAACACACCACTTTACCCCATATATGGGGTAAAGTGAACTGCAACAAAAGAAGAACTTTAATTAAGTATACAGCTAATTATTAACCCCTTGCGCTGGAATGACGTGTGTAGCACGTTTTTTGCACCGTGGTTGTCAAAAAGTATGGAAATTTTTTTGAGGTTAGTTTCTGTTCCACCACGCCGCGTGGCTTTCTAGCCAGCTGACAGGTTAGGCTATTGCGCACATCACTTGCGCATCTGTTCTTTGCAGCCATTTGCAGCTCAGTTTACCCCGGTCACTTTACCCCGAATATGTACTCAATGGAAAATTAATTATTTAATAATGTTAGGATTAATGTTTTCTCAAACGCGTGTACATGTATGTTCATAAGCTTGTTATATACACGCAGAAAAAATTTGGAGTTAAAATAACACATTTAAGACTCGTTTATCCAAAAAGCTAAATTGAAAAGAAAACCAATCGGAAGTCTCTAAAACTTCATTTTTAAATTTTCAAACGAATTTCCATTTTTCGATATATGAATGTGCATAATTATCATTGTGGTATTACACACATTTATTACGCCACCAAAATTTTTAAATATATTCTATTGTTAAAGAATAAATTAAGAAAGCTCATTTTACCCCGAGGTTCATTTTGCCCCGGTCTCCCCTAATAGTCTTTTGTGTGTTAGCCTCTCGCCTAAGAACATTCAAACGGTAAACTCTGGGGTGGAGAAATGTGAGGACGAAATGTAATCCAGATGAATGTGACTAGGGGTAAACAGTGTAGTTGTTGGCCACCTGGCAGTGATTGGCCTTTTTTTAAAAAAGGATGAATATTAAGAAACAGTGTACATTATGCATTTTATAATGAACATATTCAGATACCTTCTTCTTTCATGCGTCGAATGCAATCACTATTTCGCTAATCATTGTTATACTACGTGTAAAAAATAGACAACTTGAAATCGATGCTTGAAAACTACAGTGATTCAATTGAATAGCCATACGGTTACATCAGGCAATTCTTAGATAATTTAATGCACTTATGATATATATAGAACTTTCATATTCGTTATATAGACAAATAAAGGTTTAAACTTTATAAAAAAGGATTATTTATTCATTAAAATTATACATTATTGCAAAAATTATAGGTGGCCAAGAACTGTAATGTAAATAATGGTTTAGGACAGTCATTGGCCACGAGGCCAGTGGGTAGCTGACAGTCATAGAAACAGTGAAACAGTTGTTGGCCATCATTCGCCATGCTTTGGCCGTTTTAAAAGAAAATGCTATTAATACGATGTAAAAGGAGGTGCAATACTACAATACTAACTAATATAGAAACATTTAAATAGAAAAGGTATTATAGTTTACATATTTTAATAATGTAATACTATCATATTACATTTAGTTTCATTTTATGAATATAATTTAGGAATTTTTTATTTTAAACCATGGCGAAAAGAATCAATTCATTTTTTTACATTTACATTATTTCATAATTAGGTCTTAGAGCATTAAGAATTAGGTAGGATATATGTTACATATAGGTTATGAAATAGTGGCCAATAACTGCCATACGATCGGCCAATCATTGCATTCGTCTGGCCAATAACTATGTTTTTTCATAGAAAACGTATTTTGTGTAAAATTTTTGTGGAACCATCTACTCTTTCTTTAAACAAATTCTATTTCTAGACTATTAGAGTCGTTTAAAGCTATTAACACTAATTGTGTTCTTAAAGATAGCAAAATAAGACTTATAATTCAACGCTTATGTGAACCTCTGACTTAGGTGGCCAACAACTACACTGTTTACCCCTATTTTCACAAAAAAATTTATTTCAAATGAAAATCTAAATTCTGGGCGAAGCCGGGCTAAAGCTATAAAAAACATTCTATGAAATAGAATTAAAAAATTTCTATATTAAACAAACTCGTTGCATCTGTCGTGCGTAGGTAGAATCCACGCGTTATCTTGCACACGGAACGTTCAGATCGTCAGCCCCGTCTCCGCAAAAACGCCTGAGAGTTTTACGGGCATTCGCCGATGCCTCGGCGAACTCTTATCTGCCCGTCCCTGGAGCTGCTGGCCGAGCGTTGTTTTATTAGTAAATTGTTGCCGGTTGACGCGGCCCCCTCGAACGCGATTCCGCGTAAAACGTCCGCGACGGCCGTCGGAGAGAAAAAAAAAGGATCCGGGCGGTGATTTACGCGGCCCGACCTGCGTGGAATTCGATTTCGGATCGTCGCCGCGAACTTTCGTCCGCTCGCGTCCCCGTTACGTAAACTCCGCTCGCAACCGCGCTGTTTATCTTGCGAATTACCGTGCAACTTTATTGCCGGAGTTTCCCGAGGCATCACGAATAAACATCGCCACGGATCTTGGGCTGGGCGATAACGTCTCGTCGCCGGCTGCGGGACGATTATACTATTTTGGCGTCAACAACTCTGGAGGCCCCCTCGATCTTCTCCGCCTGTCTGCTGACGATTCGCCGCTGGGGGATTCGTTTACACACGTTTACAAGATCGTCTCTGCGGAGGGAAAAAAAGCGCAGAGAAAGGAGAAGAGGGAGCGTTTGATCCTCCTCCTAATTCTCATTAATTCGCCGTCTAGAACATTCCGCGACAGGTTACGCCAGCGAGCAAATTTAACGAGCCGGAGCCGCTCGGCCTGGGGGGAAAAAAAAAAGGAGGAGTTGTCGAGGGGAAAGGACGAGTCGAGCGGAGTCCGGCGATCAACAATCGAAGGAGAAGCCACCGCGTGTCCACGCAGCAGCTCGGGATCGCTTCGTTTCCTATTGATTGTCGCGAGCTTGGCCGCTGGCTCGGCCGGCGAGGTAACTAGAACTCGAAGCAGGAAATAAAACCTGAGTCACTTTTAACCGCGTCGCATGACGCAGCGTGCGCGACAGCCGCGCTGTCGCGCCGTGACACAAATGAAGCGTATTTTTGCGCGAACGAAAGGGGAACTTCGCTGGCCGGCCAGCCACCGTGCCTCGTCACCATCCCCGTGGCTTTTTCGCTATGCCCCGTCGCTCGGAGATTCGCGACGCGTTCGACATCGTTCCGGGAGAGATTTGAAATTCGACGGACGTTCGCGGCGTCGGTGCACTCTGCGACGTCAATGCATCGGGGGGCACGCAACGCGGAGGATAGGAGTAGATACGTTGCTTGCGACGCTGCTCGATCCTCCTGATTGGAGCGCGGTGGCTGCGCGAAAATCTCGATAATTGCCAGTCCACGGAATTGGGGATTTGACGTAGGGGAAATATGGGTAAAACCGGGACGCCTAAGGATAAAAGCTCATAACTTTGACATTATTAATGTAAAAAATAAATTGAAAGTAGGGGTCATTAGACTAAACTCTTTATTAATTAATAGTATAAATCCATTTTATTTAAAACAATAAGAAATACAAAAAAAATTATGATTTAAAATATGGTCCCGTTTTTACGGTTTTACCCCATAGCCTGGGTAAAACCGGGTACCATACTAGAAACTGGCCCTAGCACCTATAGCAACGGAATTCGTCCAATTCTTCAGTTCCTCAACCAGTGCAGCCTTCGCGAGCCCACTTACAACAAGTACACTGCAACCACCCTTCATTCAATTTGGATGAACCATAGGATTCTTTGCAATAATTGCAAATGTCTTCGTTGCTCCTGTTATCATTGTTTCCATCACTACTACTATCATTATCCTTCAGTCTTTTATTTAATTTTGTAGTTTCCTTTTTTTTAGCTGTGGTCCTTTACCAAAATCGGGTACCCGATATTACCCCGTACGGTTTTACCCCAGCATACAATTTTGTAAATATTACGGATTATCAACAATACCATGGCGAAATACAAATAAACTGTCTTAGTTAGTTACACTTTAATATGCAACAATTAACATAATTCACACAAAAAAGTACTTACCTGAACACTGTCAAAAGTATTGTAGGTTCTTTAAGTATCGAAAATTAGATCATAGCTTTCCAAAACACACAAGACGATATAACCTCACTATGCACGATTGTAAGACGATCGTCTTTTGTTGATGCAACAATGCACATCGTGACAATATGTGGCTGCAACCACGCGGGAAAATTTAAGGCTATTTTAAAAATAATAGCACGTCCCGGTTTTACCCAGGTACCCGGTTTTGTCCATATTTCCCCTACTTTTGATTATTATTTTGCCCGTGGAGTTACATTTGCAGTCGAAATTCGGTACGATTGTCCCGCTCCGGTTCAGCGTTCGTCCCGTCCAGCTCTTTCTCGCTTCTCTCGGCTCGATCGCTGGCCATCGCCTTAAGGAGGGATTCTCGTCTAACAGCCCCAAAAGTAACTGATATTTAAGAATTATTTTTTAAACAACTGTTGGTCATATTGGATTAAGGGGGGAAGCCACTGTGACGGTCGAAAATAAAGGCTATTTTCAAGACATTTTTTTATAATGGAATGTAACTTTCTACGAAAAATCTTTATTACCAACTGAAAATACATATATTTGACTAATATTTTATGCTCGTAGATTGACAAAATTTTCGGTTGTATGGCCACAGCATACGATAACGTTAGGCACTGCAAAAAAAAAATTACAAAACGGATGCACGTGTAACTTTCCAACATTTGATCCGAATTGAAAAATTCGAACGGTTTCTTAAAGTATATTACAATAGCTTCAGTTGCACGTACCAGTTTTTTGATCGAATAATTCATTCAATAGTAACATTGAAAAAACATGTTGATTTTTTATACCATTTGGTCAAGATTTCTTCTCAAGTCCGCCATTTCTTCAAAAATGAATATTTTTTTAAATCCGTACGTGCAACTGAAACTATTGTAATATACTTTAAGAAACCGTTCGAATTTTTCAATTCGGATCAAATGTTGGAAAGTTACACGTGCATCCGTTTTGTAATTTTTTTTTGCAGAGCCTAACGTTATCGTATGCTGTGGCCATACAACCGAAAATTTTGTCAATCTGCGAGCATAAAATATTAGTCAAATATATGTATTTTCAGTTGTTAATAAAGATTTTTCGTAGAAAGTTACATTCCATTATAAAAGAATGTCTTGAAAATAGCCTTTATTTTCGACCGTCACAGTGGCTTCCCCCCTTAAACTCTTTTGGGATATAAGGAGGCGTCTTTAAACGTGCAAAAACGAGCAAAATCGACATGAAAAAATTCTACAAGTTTAAAGATTTCTCCTCACATCCCAACAGAGTGTAATGCAATATTAACGATAGTTTTTAAAAAAAAAAAATTCATAACTTTCGGGGCAGTTACACGAGAATTCCCCCTTAAAAATAGGTCGCCGGCCACCAGGATGTGAAAAATAAGACTGGCGGAAGGTGTTGGTCTTCTTGGTAGCACCTTCTAGCCCCTTTGTCCGTCTCTGTCTGTCCGTTGTGCGATCCTCTCCGTCCTCTCTGTTGGTCGCCGCGATCGTGTGGCGGTTGTGTGCGTGGCCACGGCTCCCCCGACTCTCTCAGCTCCTTCGACTCGGTCCGCGAGAGTTGCAGTTGCAGTTGCACGCTCGGTGGGGGTACGCAGGCCTTGGGAGAGTTCGCTGCACCTCTCGAGTCCGTCCGTCCGTCTGTCCGTCCTCCCTGCCGCCGTGCCCGCCCCGCCGCACCTCCGCCACCTCCTCCTCCTCCTCCTCCTCCTTCTTCTTCTTCTTCTTCTTCTTCTTCAAGCTCGTTCTCTCGATCCTCGGCCGTCGACGACTTCCCCTTTCCATGTCGCCGGTCGAGACGTGCACATGCAACCGGCCGCTAGTTTCGCACATGCACGCACGCGATGGCAACGCGACTCTACGCTCGCGTTCTCTCTCCTAGCGGACACGCTTGCGCGTGTATATACGCGCGAGCTAGTCCCAACTCGACCGCCACTCCTCCCGCCTCTCCGTCCTCCCCTCGAGGCTTCGGCCGCTTCAAGAAAGAGATACGACACGATCTTTGGGCAACGCGAGTCGACGCGCGCCTCCACCGCGCGGCCGCTGCGGATTCCACGACCGGGGTGCCCCTTTCGATTATTCCCACCGCGATCCATCGGCGTGTCATCCCCCATAGATGACGTATCCATCCGCGCCCATAGGTGATCTCGAAGCCACCCTCGCGTTCCTCCCGTATCGTGAGCGTATCACCTCCGCGTACCCGATGGTTCTCACGCCGCGGCCGCCTCGGTCCACGTTCCACGCTCCGCGAAGATCGCAATCGGCCCGAGCGCCGCGCCGTCGCGCGCGGAGGATATAACTCATTCGCGCGCGGCGTTTACGCGCGGGAATAATTTGGCGGTGCGCGCGCTGGCTGGCTGGCTGGGCTGCGCGGCTGTAAACGCTTTATCGGAGCCGCATCTCCCAGCGCGCGCACCTGCGCGTTCCCTCGCGGCTTCCAGCGGGACGGGCGCGCGAGCGAGCGCCGAGGCAGGTCAGCGATTATTGCTGGAAAACATTGCTTATTGTGTCTACAATGTCGATCGCGGGCACACGTTGCTTGGCACGGTTCCACGTACATACGTGGCCGACCGTGTGCACCCGCTCTCGCGCTCTCTCTCTCTCTCTCTCTCTCTCTCTCTCGGAGAGCCGCTGCTTCTTGGCAGGAAGTTGAATCGCATTTAATTTACCATACGCTCGCCGCTGCCCACGAATTCCCCGGGGCTATGTATAAATTCGCGGCTATATTTAGCGCGATAGCGGCGTTACGAATCGACCGTCTAAAACAAGGAATCTTATCGATCGATGATCTAGGGTCGCCGGTATCGAGGAGGCCCGGAGGGAATAACGCTCGGCCATCGGGGGCCAGGTCGGACGTTGCCAATTGGCAACGACCTCGCCTCTTCCTAGTGCCACGAAAATCGCGCGGCTCTACTCCACGGATTTCCCTCGATTTTCTGGCGCGACAGCTCTTTTCCTCGTCGCTTGTTTGTTTGTTTGTTTGTCCCGCCGTGTTTGGCTACGATTAGCGCGCCAGAGATTTCCTAGATCCGGCTGAGCGTGTGGATGTGTCGGTTTCTAGGTGGGCCAGGTCGAAAGGCTGGAGGAGTTCGGTGTAAAGACGATGCTCGGCTGAAAAGTCCTGGACGCGTCGCGAGAGGCGGGCAACGCCCAGAGCGGTGGGGTCGGCCGCGAGGTGCAGCCACCGAATAGAATAATAAAATAAAAAGAGCGCTCGTTTAGCGAGGAGGAGGCCCGCGCTGGGCGGCTGGGCTGTTCCGGCCGCGTGTGACCGAGCACATTGTAGACACAATAAAGGGGAACGCTTTAAACAATAACCTCGCGGCTCGTTTGGCCGGACGTGCGTCTGAAGCACGCGTGTGAGAGGGCGCGAGCGCGCGCGAGCGCGGGCCAAGCCGCGCTCCCCGCTCGTCCGTGTGCGTTGGGGTCGTTCGAATGCGGACTGCGGACCTTGGAAGCCGTTCGTAGCGGATCGAGGGAATCTTTCCGGTTCTCGCGGACGTGAGCCAAAGGGGGATTCTTCTTCTTCTTCTTCTTCTTCTTCTTCTTCTGCTTCTTCTTCTTCTTCTTCTTCTTCTGCTTCTTCTTCTTCTTCTTCTTCTTCTTCTTCTTCTTCTGCTTCTTCTGCTTCTTCTTGGCCGCCGTCATGGTCGTCCTCTCCTCCCATCGGTTCCCTTTTCCTCCCCCTAATCCTGTCCCTCCTCATCCTCTGCTTTCGGCGCTCCTCGCGCGAGCCCGGTTATTTGCATGCCCTGACCATCGGCCGCTCGCTCGGCCGCGCTAGGAAAAATGCTTTCTTCGATCCGGGGAAATTGGAGCGAGAGGTTTCGCGCCTAAATCCAATCATTTGCATTCTACATAGTAAAAGCAGCGCTATCTGCGGCTCTCGATCGGCGCTACCTCTAATTGGATTATTAGCGGCCGTCAGTTCGGAACGCGACGATGAAGAAAGCAGGGGTGGGCGGTGGGAGGCTGCGTAGGGGGGAGGTCTATGGCGCGCGAGAGAAAAAAAAAAATCCTCGCGATAGGGAAATTGCCATAATAGCCAGTGTGTTATGTGGAACGTGGCGGCGATTTCGCCCGCGCGAACGGGCGACCGTACCGGGCGGCTTTTCCCCTCTCTCTCTCTTTTGCTCGCCGCGGCTTATGATTTTGCGGCCGCGAAAAGGAAAACGAGCCGGCACGCACGCCACGGATCCACGCACCCTCGTGTCCTTGGAAAGTCCCGATCACGAGAGGCTCCTTCACGGTTTCTGGCACTTGGAGCAGGCTCGCTCGCTCGTTCTCTCGCTCGCTTATACTCGCCCGTTCGCTCGCCCGTCCATTCGGCATGGCAACCACGGAACTGGGCGGCCGGCTACTTCGCTTCTCCTCTCGATTCTAATCGCACCCGTAAACCGTTTCCAGTCGAATTCTCGCGGAGACAAGATCGCGCCACGTCGCGACAGACGTCTGTGGTGGCTGGTGGCTGAAGAAGGATCGGGGCGGAGGGAAGAAATCATCCGCGTCGTCGGGAGAAACGTGTTGTCGAGGAAAAGTGCGCGTTAGTCTCGGCCTGAATCGCCGGCTAATACCTCTTCCACGTCCCTTTCGTCCCCGCGGCCGGCGGATAAGAAGAAATTAAAATCGCCATCCCGCGGCACGCGCTGCGACGCTTTAACGAAAGTTGGGCTCTCCGGCCTGCTGAGATTCCTCGGTCATTTCGCTTTCTGCGGTTGAAAACTCCGCTGGTATACTGTGTTCGCATTTTGATTCACTGCTTCAGTGATAGGTTTCATGGTTCCGCAGTGAATGGAATTGAAGAGATCGCTTGGGCTGTTTATATTCGCGGTAAAAGTTGCACGGAGACCGAGCAGTGTAGCCGGGTTGTGCTGGCGATCGCAAGGTGCATTTATCGAGAGACACGGCTCGAATATGCGTGTCAGTAGAAACGACTGGCGATTCTTTGTCGGCAGCGAGCCGGTTAATCGAAGCGCCACACTAGATATTGTAATTGCAGGGGAACATGCGGCTGGAAAAAAAGGCCTAGATACACTTTCTTCGCCGTCTCTCGGACAGGAAACGTCGCGTCTCGCGCTCGCTGCCCTATAAAAACCGGCATTTCTCTTTCGATGTCCTCCTTCCAGCATTTCCCCGCCGCCTTCCTTTCTCTCTCCTTTCGCTGATAGTCGAAAATCCGACTGGACGAGAAACGCGGGTCGAGTGATCGATGGTTCTAGTAGAAAGCGGAGGAAAGAGAACGCGACATCTGCTCGTGGAAAATCGCCGCGGATAAAAACTGGACTAAGGACGGCGAGCCGCGAGAATGAAAGTGAAGATACGAATTCATCTTCGCGATATAGATATACGCGATCGGGCTCGCGTATTAATTAGAAACTTTTCCTCGAACGGGGGAGTAGAGAGACTTGGGAAATTTCTGCGTCCACTTGCGCTCCGGGCGCAGAACGCGGATTCCGAGTACGCGATCGCGGTTTATTCTCGTCCGATATTTATTCTATTTTATTCCGAAGATCGGAAACGGAGCAGCGGTTGGTAGAGGCTTCTAAGCGAGATCCTGTGGAAGAAACGCGACCGGCGAGGTCGCGAAGCTCTGCGGATGGATTAGAAATCACGGTTTTCCTGGATTGGGCGTCGTCCCGTTCCGAGATCGGCGAGAGTTACGAGGTTTTCTCTCCGAGGCCGGCAGCGTCCACCGTTTTTGCGCTAAAATAACTCTCGGCCTGTCCCCCGAGCAGCGCGCACGGTGACTCTGCGCCACGATGGAACGACAAATCGAGGATAGCGACACGGGTTTCTGGTCTGCGGACCCTTTAATGCAGATGTTCCTTCCTTCCTCCCTTTCGTCGCGTAGGTAGCAAATCCAGCGCTGACGAGCCGCGTTCCTGGCCACTAGCGACACTGAACCTCTGCATCATCGTGCAACCTCCCTTCTATCTTCGCGCAGTTGGAATTCTGTTCGTAGGGAAACTCGATAACAGAATTTTCGTATAAAATATAGTAGAAGATCAATATTAAGGGGGAACACCACTGTGACGGCCGGAAAAATGAGCCCATTTTTAAGATTTTTTTTAAGGAATAACTTACAGTTTTATTATAACATTGTTATTACCTATGTTTAGAACAATGTCTTAAGAGACTATAAAAAAAAAAGTAATAGAAAAACATGCATAGATTTCCATATACAGTTAATCTCCTACACCCCTCACAAGAAAAACATAGGTCGCTTATCGAAACGATATCTCTGGAACGGCAACTCTGAAATCAAATTTTTTTTTTAATATAATCGGTATGAGTGTAGTTTCCGTTGTGCGTACCGATTTTTTGATCGGAAACATATTTTTTGAAATACGCTCGAAAAACTATCCATTTTTTTGCCGATTTTCGAAACTTTTTCTTCCCAAGCGCACCATTTTTACAAAAATAATTTTTTTTAAAAATCGGTACGCACAACGGAAACTACACTCATACCGATTATATTAAAAAAAAAAATTTGATTTCAGAGTTGCCGTTCCAGAGATATCGTTTCGATAAGCGACCTATGTTTTTCTTGTGAGGGGTGTAGGAGATTAACTGTATATGGAAATCTATGCATGTTTTTCTATTACTTTTTTTTTATAGTCTCTTAAGACATTGTTCTAAACATAGGTAATAACAATTTTATAATAAAACTGTAAGTTATTCTTTAAAAAAATCTTAAAAATGGGCTCATTTTTCCGGCCGTCACAGTGGTGTTCCCCCTTAAGGGGTTATGCCCACCTGCAAGGTCTGAAAATGCAAGTATTTTCGGGATTTTTGGGGGGAAAAACTTGAAGACTTTTTTAAGCAAACCTTTATGTATTAGAAAGTGTACATCTTATATTACTTGTAGTAATTATTCCAATGGAAAATATAAATAAATAAAATAAATATCAGTGATCTCCCGGCAGCGATTTTTTTTTCAGTAGTTTGCGGTGATCACTCTAACTTTGACCAGATTCGTCTGAAATGAAAAATTCGAAGGAATTTAGTTAGTATATTAGATTATCTTGTCCTTAATCGTTCATTATCCCGAAAAATTAATTTGCTACAAAATGGCGGCTGTTCCAATTAAAATATCGATTTTCGCCGCAAAAATCGCTCATTTTTCATCTGTAAAACAAAAACTACGCAACGGAAATGAAAAAGCCACGATTAAGGACAAGATAATTTAATATACTAACTAAATTCCGTCGAATTTTTCATTTCAGATGAATCTGGTCAAAGTTAGAGTGATCACCGCAAACTACTGGAAAAAAAAATCGCTGCCAGGCGATCACTGATATTTCTTTTATTTATTTATATTTTCCATTGGAATAATTACTACAAGTAATATAAGATGTACACTGTCTAATACATAAAGGTTTGCTTAAAAAACTCTTCAAGTTTTTCCCCCCAAAAATCCCGAAAATACTTGCGTTTTCAGACCTTGCAGGTAGGCATAACCCCTTAATAGTAGTGCTAATAGAACATCAAAGTACCTACATAGACACCGGCGGATTTGCGGAGAGTGTAATTGTAAGTAGATTGCACCCTAGGGCGGTCAATTTCGAGGGCGGAAAAATTTGGGGGAACGTCAAGTGTGGGAGGCGGAAAATTTTGGGGAGCGTCAAATTTTGGGGAGCAACAATTTTTCAGTAAAAGAAATCGTAGCCATAAGTATTGAATTAATTTTGAAATTGCCTCGACTCTTTGAAATCAAAATATTTGACGATATTTGCCGGAAAGGGCAGCAGACACTTGTTAGCCTAGGGGCGCCAAATCTCCAAATTCGTCCCTGTACACAGGAATTAGTTATCGAGGCAGTGACGGTGACTCTCTCGATACTAAACCTCCGATACGATACCTCATCTCCGAAAAAAGAAACCGCGGGAAACTCTTCGGTGATAGGATAAGCCAGCGTTGCCCCGATGGGCGGTCCGAGAGTACGAGCATCCATAGCGTTTTCCAAAGCTCGCCTGAAAGGAGGCGCTCGAGACCAATGAAGTGGCGGGCGTGTAACGGATAGGGAAAACTGTAGTAGTGTGCGTGTAGGCTCGTACCCTGAAATCAGCATGTAACCGTTACATGCTGATTTCATTGCGGTTAAATTGATTTGATTTCTGGTTATAGGCTGATTTCAAGTCGGTTTTCCACGCGAGCTTTGGAAAACGCGATGGATGCTCGTACTCTCGGACCGCCCATCGGGGCAACGCTGGCCGATAAGCCATCGGTGGGTGAAACCGATTCTCAACAATCAGCCCGCCTTCGGGCGAGAGTAGGTAACCTCGAGTTGCACGGGCCAGCGATAAGCCGTGTCCGTCGGTTTGTTGGATGCAAATGCATCGACGCGAAGCGGCCGGCTCTCTTTGAAATAGCCGTGTTCCGCGAAGTCGTTGATCGCGGCGCGCGAAGTCCGCGGAAAACGGCAGGCTGCCCCGCTGTTTTCGACCGCTTTTCGGCAACAATGGGAATCGCATCCTCCGGCCGCAGGAAGTGCAATTAAGGCCAGCCTGTTTCCTCGTTATCGGGGAAACGGATCGGGCCGGTCGAAACCTTCGCTCGCCGCGAGAGGAGGCCCTTGCGAGTGACCCCTCTCTTCGTGGCTCGTTACGTTTCCAGGATGGAATCTCGAAATCGTCGACGATATCGTCGGGATAACGCGCGGTTGCGCTCGGCGCAGAACGGTGAGAGGAAAAAAAAAAATGCGGAGAGGAGAATCGCGATTTATCGAGCACCGGCCCCGGGTCGAGGCGATATCGCCAGCCGCGAGATTTTCTTCTTTCGCGCATCGTGCGTGCGCGTCTCTCTCTCTCTCTCTCTCTCTCTCTCTCTCTCTATCTCTCTTCCCCTCGAGGAGATAGCAGACCGATAAGCAGCCCGCTGATAATCGGCCACGATTTATGTACGATTCGTATCGTTGTCGCTACGTCTACGACGATCGAGCACGTACGAGGCTCGCGCGAGAGATTCAACAGCTGGCTTCTCAGCTTAACGAGTGCAAAAACGCGCTGACCGAGCGCGAGGGACTTATCGCGAAGTAGCTAGTTTCTCGCAAAAAGTTTCGCGGCCCGTGGAAAGGAGGAGAGTAGTTTCCTTTATTCTCATCCATTCGTGTTAATGGGTCGGGTCTTTTAATACACTGCCGCGATAAAAACGAAGGTGCACGGCCGCGTCGATCTATGGACTATTGCTAAGAAAGGGGTATCGATAGTAGGTCGTTTGGAGAATCCAAATAAGGAGGATAGAATATCCGTCCCGGATCGCGCGACGCTAGTGCCACCGGCGTCGATCTGAATATCCTCGTTCTGGCTCGTACGGTTGCCACTGGAACGGCGAGGAAGGTGGCCCGGGCTCTGTTTATCTGTTTATTTGCTCGACGGGAGTTGTACGGTCAACGCGAGGTCAAAGAATCACCGAGCAGGGGTTACGAAATCGGTCGCTCTCAAGGTTCCGCTTTGTGTACGTCCGCTTGCAAAAGCACACAACACTTCCGACGTGTCTCGTGGCACCTGTGTGTTTACCGGCTGCAACGAGACACGTCGAATTGGAAGTTCCTTTCCGCCGCGACCTCGTACGCACGTTCACCTATTGTGTACCGTGCATACGCAATCCCTCCAGTCTCGTTTACCGCGCCCGTCTTCTTCCTGTACGAGGCGCTACCGATCCACCCTCCCGAGAACCACACATGCCGCAGAGGCTCGCCTAGGAGGATAATTCAATTCAACCGTCCGTTAAATCATCGCCAGTCTTGGAACCTCGCGGATCCCCTCCTTTCTCTCTCTCTCTCGAACCGTCACGGACCACTTTGTAGAAAAAAAGCGTCTGCTCCGCGAGTTAAAACAACTCGTATTTCACTGTCGGCGATCGAAGGTGAATGTCATGACAAGCGGGGCTACGCCAACGCTCGCTGGCGCGTTCCTGTGTCCTATCCCAATAGACGGAAAAATAATAGCCTCGTCGAAATAGTCCGCCAGCGACGAGGGAGCAGAAACAGCGAAAGTATAGGGAGATGATGTGGGAGGTCTGTCGCCCGAGCGAGATGGAGGCACAGAATTCGACGGCGAAGAAAAGGGGACGAGAGAAAAGACACGGGAGGGTGAGAAAAGAGCTGAGCTGAAAGTGAGGAGGGTATAGGGGTAGTGGTAGGTGGGGGGGGGGAGGGAGGGAGGGAGGGAGGCAGGGAGGCAGGGAGGCAGGGAGGCAGGGAGGCAGGGAGGCAGGATCGCGAGGCTCGAACATTGCGGTAGGCTACGCATTCGCGCATCCGAAGCTTCTGTGGTGTGCGTGTGTATAGGTGCTCGCGCGCGCCGGCGACTGTGATCCGAGGCGCGGCGTACGGGCCGAAAAGAACCGAAGTCGGCCGACGGAGAGTGCCGAACGCGGTCGGCCGGCGGCGCGCACGGTGAAGAGCAGTGCGCGGTACACGAGCGCGAGCGAGACCGAGTCGAGTCCGCCGCTCGGAGTCGGAGTGTGAGTCTGGAGTAGTGAGTGAACGAGTCTGGACTAGCGGGCTAGCCCGGTTCCGAGTCAGTCAGTGTGCCACCGGCGACCGTAGCCTCGCCGCGGAGAACGTGGATACGCTTCGACAGTTTCTGCTCTCGCGCTTTTTTTCTCTCTCTCTCTCTCTCTCACTCTCCCCCCCCCCCTCTCTCTCTCTCTCTCTCTCTCTCTCTCTCTCTCTCTTTCCCCGTTGCCCTCCGCGAGACGCACGCACCGTCGTACATACGGTGGCAGGCCGCGACGCCCCGCGCAGTGCAGCGAACAACGAAACCGCTCTTCGGTCATAGAAGTGATCCGCGGTGACGGGACCGTTTAAGGCTCGAGGGGATTCCGCCCGATGAGACCGCGCCGCGATCCGCCGATCGGCCGGCCCCTGTCACTCTCCACTTCTCGCGGCAAGTGCAACGAATAACCTACATCAGTGGTGCCCGCAATTCCTGCCAACGCTGCGACCTGCGACTACCGCCGCAGAGCGAACGGGGAGCAAGCACGAGGGAACGATCGACCGGTGGAGGAAACACGGCGATTGAACGGGACCCGCGCGAACGTCGCCCGCTATCTGAGAATTCCTCTCGAGGGAATAGAAGCTGTCCCTCCTGTCTCTCGTTTGCCGGTCCGAGTATCGGGCTGTGCGTCACGCGTGCCACACGGGACGAGCACACCGCCGGAAGACTTCTACCTCCCACGAAGATATCTCTGCCCTACTCCCTCGCGCAACAGTTCCCGCCGAGTTTTCGATCACCCTTATCGTCGCGAGTTCCCTCCGGCGACCACGCCGAGAGTGCTAGTACAAATCGACGTTTCCCCGGCAAAAGCAAGGAAGCGGGACGAACTTGGAGGAGGCACGTCTCGGTCGGTGACATCTGACCGGCCGCGACTGTTCCTCGACCACCGGTCCTTCGATCCCGCGATCCATCGATCGCTCGCCGTTGTTCGTCGATACGCCGCGGGCTCCTGGAGTGACGGTGAAAGCCAGTTGGGGGGACTAGTCGCGAACAAGGAGCCGCGTCGCGTGTAATGTTACATTGTTTCGGCGGGGTGTCGAGCAAGGACCGTTGAAACGATCAAGATGGCAACTGTGCTGTGGTGGTAGCCGTGGATCTGCGCGCGGGGACAGACTGGCAGGCAAGGAAACGAGGCGGCGGAGGAGGTGGCAAACGTAGAAACGATGCTCGAGGACCAACCGTTGGATCTGAGCGTGAGGGTGGGAGATTACGCGGAGTTCGGTCGCGAGGAGAACGACCAGGATCAGGATCGCAAGGAGCCGATCGACGACTACGGGAACGCCGCGGCCGCGCTCAGGTTACGAGGATGCTTCGTCGCCGCCACGTCCGCCGATTACTCCCAGGAGAGGGAGGATCGTACCTGTTCCGAGGACTCGGACGACTCGTGCTCCGACAACAATCAAAAGGACGCCACCACGAGGTCAAGGTCCAGGCCGCCGGGCACCAAGCCCTACAAGAAGAATCTTATGCGACGATACCGTGAGTCCCAAACCCCCATCACTCACTCTCTCTCTCTCTCTCTCTCTCTCTCTCTCTCTCTCTCTCTCTCTCTCTCTCTCTCTCTCTCTAGTTTCGCGCCGTTTTCGCCGCCATTGCGCGCGGCGCCATCCGGTATTACTCTATTTCTCAATTGTCCATTTTTTTTTTTTCTTTTCTGCGACCATCTCTGGGATTGGGATCGAATTCTTATCGTCATCTAGACGCTACAGTTTATTCGCCGTAATATTGTGTAATTCTCCTCGCGACATCGGGAATAACAGGATACACTTGTATCGTCTGTTTACGTACTCCCCGAGACATTCTTGGCGCCTAATTCAAACGCTCGCACCACACTCCGCTATAGCTCCGGCTTAGAAGCTTAGAACCTGGTAGGATACGCGCAATATTCTATCGGTCTAATGGTGTTCTGTGGCGTTTCAACGCTTTCGTGACCCAGTGTTGCGCGTGCCCCGCGCGGATCCGAGCCGCCGCCGGGCACGCGTACGCGGCGAGAAGGGAAAAAGAAAGAAAAAAAAAAGAAAAGGGAAAGAGCGGTACAGCAGGAGTGCGTGCCGTACATATGTACTCGACCAACCGAAATACGTGCCCCTGGCTCCTCCTTGGTTCGGTAGCCCGCGAGACAGACAGATAAACAGACAGAGAGGGAGAGCGCGTGCGTGCGTGGACGTATGCCGAGCACGAGAGTGTGTACGTGTGTGTCTGTGTGTGTGTGTGTGTGTGTGTGTGTGTGTGTGTGTGTGTGTGTGTGTGTGTGTGTGTGTGTAATTTCGGCCGATAAAAATATTACGCAAGCCAGCCCGCGAAGGTCGTTCGACGACGGGGACTGTTCGGCTGTTCAAATAATTTTGCAATTTCTCCCGTTATCGGGCCCTCCCTCCCCCCTCAGCCTCCCGCCGCTCCTCCCCCTCTACCTCCCCCCCTCCCCCCGCCCACCGCGCTGCTTCTCGAGACACGGCAGGGAGATAACACCTTGTGACCTGCCCCAACCCCAACGAAATTAGTCTCCCGTATCGCGCTTCTCTCCTGCTCCAAGGCGGGGGCGACTCGTCTGCTTTTAAAATCTTTCCTCCTCTTCTCCGACGCTCGTCGCGACACGCTTTGGAGCGGAATTAATTTAGGCCCCGGCGGTTTGCGCCAGTGCCTTCCCAGGCGAAAGCGGTGGCGACGGATTTTTTAAAGGATCGCAGGGTCCGTCCATGATTCTGTTTACCTAAACAAAGATTCCGGAAGTTTGGGCAAACATTTTTAACCCTTTCAGGGTTCGTGTCGGTCCCAACGCAGCGGGGGGGGGGGGGGAGAGGGTGCCTTTCGCTAGGATCTCCCAATGGAAGAAAGAGCAGAGGCGTGGCCCTCGAGGGCTAGGAGAAAGCGCCGGCGGGTTTTTCGGCAAGAATCTCTCTCATTTTTCATTTTAGTCACAGTCCTCGCGCGACGAATGTGGCCATCGGTGGCCGTCGTCCACGCGCCCCCACAGGGCTTTCCCGTATTCCCATGGATTCTTCAAACTTTCACCCGACCCCGCGCGGCCGCCGGCGAGATTTTCCAGCTGGCAAATTAGCCGCGATTCGTAGGCAAACTACGAAGCCCCGTAGAGAGGAGGAAAACTTTAGTTCCTCGGAGGACCTTTCCAAACTGTACGTTTCCCGAGAAGCTACCGATCATCGACCGATCCTTTCGCTGCACGTGTTGGAAGGCAGTGGAAAAAAAGGAGCTGGTTTCCCCTAAATCTCTCGGTCGTAAAGAAGCAAACGCATTTTACACCGTCGGGACGTCAACATTTTTTGCGTCTCTTCTTTTTTCGGGACGCGCCCGACCCGTGGATAGGGCCGGCGAGGGTTCGTTTGCGAGGGGGAATAAATGGAAGCGTGGAGCGAACCCTTTCCCCGGATCGAGGCGAGGAGACGCCGCCTCTTTATCGCTCTTTGCGTCGATCCAACATCCCGTCCTTTTCCTAGGAAGGCGAAAAGGGAAAATGGAGAAAGGGAGAGTCTCCGGTGCCGCGGGCAGTCGACAGTTTACTTTCGGGCGCTACCGTGGCCGGCTTGTTGGCTTTTGCGGTCTTCCCCCCCCCCCCCCCGGTTCCACCCGCACCCGGAAAAACTTTCGAAAGCTTTCACGGGCCAGGTAGCGGCCGACCACGACCGCGGATTATAAATTCATCTGCAGCGGCGACCCACGGATCGCCGGCTCCGCTCGGAGCTGGTAGGCGACGAGGATATCCGTGGCGCGCGCGCTAATCGCCGCGATTTATTCTCGTCCTTTGGAGGATACACGCCGGTGGCGTTCGTTGCGATGCTCCGGAGTCTCTCCGGCGATTATTAATACTGGAGCCTCGAGCCGATAAACACGGTGCCGGGGCGCGGTGAGCGCTCGATCGCTCGTTATAACACTTATCGATGGACAGATAGATCTATTTGCTTAGGACCGTGTTTTTTAAGGACACCGAGCGGCGATAGCTTTAAAGAGACAGCGATAGCGGTAATAACAGCATAATAAATTAACGCGATTAGTAGTTCGCCAGGCGGACGATAAATCTTACGCAACCGGTTGCGCGCTCCTCGGAGTCTGACGGCGAGTGTCAACGCGGGGTCGTTACTTGCGACCGGGGGGGGGGTATCCGTCGGGGCTAGGTACGGCTGGCTTTGTCATCAGAAATTCGCAATCTCTCTGATCCCGAGACGATAACGAGAGCAGCCGATTGCGAGCGCGTAATGTAGGCTACGCGACCCGACGACGAAGATAAGCCCACTCGAGCGTGATTTATCGGATCGGGAGAAATTACGTGGCCGCCGATGGACGGTTTCCTCGGCGGATGGTGAAGAGGAACAGAGAGAAGTCCTTCTAACGATTCTGTCCCACGTTCCTCCTTCCGTCAGGGAACGGAGGGGAAGATACACTCTGCTCGCGCGGACGGGGCAGATGGAGGAAGGTGGAAGGTGAAGGAGGAGGAGGAGGATCATCGGCGTTGTTGCGATATAAAAGAGTCGAGGGAGGCAAGCCAGCGAAAGATATATAATGGCCAGCAAGGAGATAGAGAGAGGACGGCCCTCGTGGAAGAGGGGGGAAAGGATAATTCCAGCCTTTAAATCACTCCAAGTGAATTCGAGCGGACGTTCCTCTCCGTCCTTCTATCCTTCCGTTCCTCCCTCAGCCTCTTCCTCTCTGTCCCTCTGTCCCTCTCGACCTCTCCTCTCGCGAGAGTGCCTCGCCACGAGCGGAGGAAGACAGATTACTTCCGGCTGTGCTCTCTTCTTCTTCGTCTTCTTCCTACTCGGCGCGCGAGGCGGCAGGAGGGACGAGGGCGGTCGGCCGATCGGCTCGGTCGGGTTAATCAGGAAACGAAGACCGTTCGATCGCCTCGAGGGGGAAGAAAACAGTGTCTGTCGATTGAGCAGCCAGCAGGCAGGGTTAATCAGAGGGGGGTTGCGAGATCGTTCTCGGATCAACGCGGCTGGGACGGGGCAAGAAAAGAAAAAAGAAGAAGAAGAAGAACGGACACGCCCTGGCGATCGACGAAACGCGGCTTCGTGCTCGAGGAAACCCTCCTTCGTCGCCTCGCAAGTTTCACCTGTTAACTGGGTCGCTCCTCGGACAGAAAGACACCCTTTTACCCTCGAAAGGGAACGAAAGCGAATTAACTCGTTTTTCCACTTCTTTTCTTCCGGAATTTTCAAATTCTTCGTTTACCCTTCGACCATCTCCAAAAGGAAAAATCGGTAGCCACCTCTGCTTCGTCGCGCTCTGTCGTTTTAATTAACGCACATGGAGTTCTTTACAAGTGGTACAAATTCGCTGTTTGCACCAGATTAGTAGGGGAGAAGCTTGCAGGTTGCCACCCCTGCTGTATTTCGACTTTCTAGCAGTGTCAGAACCTCAACTCTGACTCACATCGACGTTAAAAGAGTAGGTGTCACTATTTTATAACCTCTGGAGCGGACAGACGCAATAACGCTGTGTTTGCTGAGCGAAGGGTAATATGGTGTTTGTCAAGAAACTGAATTATTGAAATTCTGTGCTTTCCTTGTGCTCGTAAATTGAACATTTTCATCGACAATTCAAGATAACTATACGTACTGTGTTGTCTTTTTTTATCTAATTTACATATGCCAAACAGATTTCCAAACATATCATGAATTGACCATTTTTTCTCATATTTTCCTAAAAATGCGTCGGAATGCAAGTTGCCTCCTTTTTTGGCTTGCAGGTTGCCACCTCTCTCTCTCTTTCCCGCTTGTTTACACTCAAATGTCATTGAGTTTGAAGTGAAGTGTTTTTATTGCATTTTAGTCATATTTTGGTTTATTTTTTACATTTTTATAAATTTTTAGTATGGCAGCACGCAGGTCAAGAAAATCTGAATAATATAATTTATTAATAAAACTTAATAAATTTTGAAAAGTTTTCTGAATCAGGTTTTTACTTGAGTTTTTTTTTACACTTTTAGCAATTTTTTTGGGGTGGCAACCTGCGAGCCAAAATTTCCAGGAGACAATTTTAGATACTTTCGATAATTTGCAGTATAATTTTTCTTTTTCGAGAGTTTGCATGATTTGTAGCTCAGGATTGTAGCTCAACACTTCCTCTTTCCAACTTATACCATAAATCAACGATACGTTAATTTTATGACGAGTTATGATCAAAAAAGCTTAGGGGTGGCAACCTGCAAGCTTCCCCTACATGTTTAGAGTAGCTTTATTCGTTGAAGAAAAATGGACCTACGTTAACCCTTTATTCATTTGTTTCATGCATTTTAACCTCTGAAAAATAAATATAAAAATATAAATATTCAGACCATTTTTAACGATAAAAAACGGGATATTTTTCCTTCCACGGGATCTAAATACCCGCGCTAAAGAGTTAATATTGGAGCTGTAATTATTCAACTACACGGATAATTTCTTCGAATAATTTATTTGTTACAGCCTTAGTTAATATATAAAACAGAAAGCTTATATGTGTGTGCATTTCTCTGTGGCCTAAAACCGTCTGAACGGTAAACTCTGGGGTCACGAATTGCGCCTCAGCCCTGGCTAATCCAGATAAATAAGAAAAGAATCCGGGCGAAGCCGGGTAGTAAAGCCAGTATTATACATATATTCGCTTTCTCCGCGACGGCCTTGGGCATCAAGTTAATTCTCGCGCATTAAAGGTGTCGGTATTCCATGTCCCCAAACTGTTTCCAACCGCAGTAATTTAAATCTGATCCGAAGGAAGCCTTCGCGAAGTTGTTCATTGTTGGCGCGCTGATAAGGAGTGTCGCTCTGTTGAAGCGACATATGGAAAGCGTCGCCAGCGGGTGGCTGTATTTAAATAGCAGACGCTTCGAGGAAGCGCGCCGGCTCATTGTGATTCAGGATATTGGCCCGGCGAGGAAGGAAGGACTAACTTCCTGTCTGCGGCTCTACCCTCCTTCGTATAGGTACCTTCTCCGCTCGCGCCGACACCTTTCCCTCCTTTTCTCCGTGGGTGAATCCTAGACCATCCGTTTTTTCGTACCTGCTTACTTTCCAATCTTCCGTCCCGCAGCACCACCGTTTATTGGTGTCACAGTTGCATCGCGCTCAGTTAGGTTTTACTACCGTTCACTCCTTCAAGTCCATCGCCAAGTCTGCTGGCAGAAAATAGCTTGCTAGCGAAGTAGCCTTCAAAATGAAGTCCGCCCAGAGACTAATTGTCCCAGCTTTCACGAACTTGCGCGGAAAATTTTCTCCCCTGATCGCTCGTAGAAAGTTGAATCCGTGGGACGACTCTCGCCCAGGCGAGAGATTCAGATCCCGTCTGAAGCCTCCTAAGGACGCGCAAGTGAAGGGGCAAATGGTAAAATATAAAAATATTAAAATCTCTCTGGGACGCATCTTCGATTATCGAGCGATTAATCCTCTTCTTCTTCTCGATCCTCCGAATTAAAAGTTAGGCAAAAAGCCGGCGCACGGGACACCCAGGTGCGCGTACACTCTCCGTCACTGCACTTATCAGTCATTTATGTGTCTTTCTTACTGCGTGCAACGTGATTGGTAAACAGCAGGACTTTGGAACGCACACACAAACAATAACTCTACCGTCACGTTGCATCAGACAGCCATAAAAATGGCACAATCGCGGAGCAAACAGTGGGAATTCGGGGGATGAACGCAGCGGGCTTAGTTACGAGCGCGATGCAATGTCAAGGTATTATCAGTTACACGGTAAGCTTCCAAAACAAAAGTCAATCCTTCGACTCCGTCGTGGAACTTTTCTTGCCGAGGAGTAGCAAATCCCTGTCTCTTTTTTTTTCCCCCGCTCCTTGGAGCGGTGGCTAGCGGTTTCTTGGTCCGTCTTTGACGAAGGGGGATGATCACCCTCGGCTCCGTTCTGCTCCTGTCGCCCTTTCCGCCGCCGCGGTCCACCCTTTTATCCGCGCGGCGTGGTCTCACGCCTCACGAATTTCCTCTCGTCCGGCCTGGATCGATTTCCCGCGGCATTTTCCACGCCGATCGGCCCGGAAGAGAGAGAGAGAGAGAGAGCCCCGCTCAGAATAGGAGTGAGGGCGTGAAGGGGGGTGCCGGAGGGGGTGAAGGACGTGTGCCGTAGGCGGTCGCAATAGGAAAACTGGGGTAGACTGTCCTTGTGCTCTTGGGTGGTTATTGGAACGTTGGCACGGAGACGCTTACCTTCGTCTACCGGGTGTCCCAATTGCACGGACGCCTGACACTTGGCACGCGCGGCGGTTAATGAAAGTGGAGCGTGGTCCTTCGTAAAAATAGACGGATAGATTAGGTGGACAGATTCGTGGGCCTCGGATAAGTGCCCCTTAAGGACGTAAATGATAATTGAGTTAGTCGTCTTGGATTCAACGAATTCATCCGAAGTTGGTAACACGAAGGGCAAGGGGGAAAAACGGGGAATGTCCATTTGCATGTTTTGTTGGTGGCAACTGGGACTACAGAACTGTCGAATCACAAAGGGTTGTAAAAATCAAATACCCCCGTAAGATAACGTCCCCTCTCTTTGCCTAAGCATAAGCTTCATATAAGTGTCTTAAGGGGTAACACCACTCTAGAGGCAGAAAAAAAGACCTAAATTTGACAATTTATGTTGGGAGTATGACAAACGGAATAGAATTTCTTTTCAGAGGGTTTATTTAACACATATTGAAGTACGAAAAACAATTTTTTTATTGTCATTTTCATACAAAATGGCGGCGACAGGGCCCGTCGTCGAAACCACTTCTTTCAAACTGGGAGGACTGATTTCTCGGAGACTATTGCATGGATCGATTTGAAATTTTAACAGTAGCTTTACAACAATATTCTCTTTGGAAGTACGTAGCCGTTTTTTGTTCGAATGTAAACTTTTTTTTTATAAAAAATTTAATGCTCATTTTTAGGGCAAAAAATCGATTCATTCCTTAAAAAGTGCACCACGTCCACAAAAATTGATAAAAAAAAATCCTACGTACTTCCAAAGCCAATTGTATATAGATTATAAATTTTTATGGTATTTTGTTCCACGACTCGTACATGCCGAGAAATCCGTCCTCCCGTGGCGGTGTTTTCAAAAAAGCTGTTTTCGACGACGAGCTCTGTCGCCGCCGTTTTGTATGAAAATGACAATAAAAAAAATTGTTTTCCGTACTTCAATATGTGTTAAATAAACCCTCTGAAAAGAGATTAAATTCCATTTGTCATACTCCCAAAAATAAATTGTCAAATTTAGGTCTTTTTTTCTGCCTCTAGAGTGGTGTTGCCCCTTAATAGTCACGAAAAGTATCATAGCAAACGGCCCTCCTCCATCAGCACACAGATTGCCTGTAACTCCAATGCGTCTGAGAGTATAGGTCAGTTCGGGCGTCTCTGGCAGAGTTGCAAATCCCACTTATGGGGTCAGGATTAATCGAATTCCTCCGGTGTGCTCCAATACGGAAAACTAAAGCTCGCAGGAGGATCTGGGGCAAAGACTCTGGCCACTGGAGGCACTTGATCGAAGATGCCGCCTCGTTCGAAATGAGTGAGCCCTCCCGTCTCCCGTTCGCGCGCGTTTAAACGACTCCTTCTCGAGGAGCAATTGACCTCACCTTGACACAATCGTCTGCGGCTTTTACAGCGTCCGAATTAACGCGAGGGGATCGTCAACGTCCACGCGTGCGCCCGTCTAGGGTCATTTGCATCGCGCCACGGCAAATCAGCTCGCCCAGGGGTACCGTCGTCGCCCGTTCTTCTATCCGCGAAAGCCGGGCGACATCGGTGCATCGAACCTGCCCATGGAAACGCGATACCCCTCTCTCGCTATCGAGAATAAATATTGGATCGGATCGATAACGCACGGGCGGGGCGGTGGAGGCACGATTGTTGCCCGCACCATTGTTTCACGGTCGGCGCGCGCGTTCCTCGACTCGATCTCGAAAGATCCATCCGACACCTCTCGCCGCTGGTCGATCGCGTACGTGGAAACCGGGGTGAATCGCGAGCCGTGGGTCGGTACAACGTGACACTCTGCGCGAGGATCGATATCTCGCGCAAAGGGGCCGCGTTAATTACCATCGGCCCTGGAAGAATCACTCGGAAGCTGATCGATTAAATTAGCCAACGTCACCGCGGTATTAAAGAAATAGGCACTGAGACGCTCTCTCGCCTCTATATGCTCGTAGCAGCTGCATGATTGTATGGAGATGTAAGGAGCATGAGAGGGCTGAGGTCGTAGAAAGTGCTGGAGGAAATGGGACCATTTCCTCGTTTCCGTCGGGGCCTGCTGGAAGGCCATCGAGCAGGCAGAAGAAAACGAAACACCCGCTAGATGCGCGGCGAAGCGAAGGAAAGGAACGCGGCGCTGCGGCGCGGCGCGGCGCGTAGAGGAGAGGAGAGAGAGGAGCTGGCTCGATCGCTCGCTATAGCTATAGGTACGCGCGAACGGTGCATAGAGGAAGAGCAGCGCGCTCGTTGAATGCACCAGCCCTGACCTACATAGTAAAGCGTGTTGTGGGCTAGGCGAGCCTACGCTAGAGCTACCTAGACTATTATAGCAACGAGGTGTACGCGCGGTGTGTGCCCCTCTGCTCGCGTTCATCTCGCCGGCAGATGCGACGTGGGCATACGCAACCGAGATTCTCCGTGCAATCGGGTTCACGGCTTTTTCCTTCCATCTGTGACGCACCGGTCGAGGGAAAAGTTGTGAAAATGCCGCGGCACGATTTATATGCAACGCTCTCCCTTCTCTTCCTTCCTCAATCCTCGAATTTGCCGAGCCACTTATCGCAGATGATTTATAACAGAACCGAGGAATGTCCACCCCCTTCTGCCCTTCGATCTTCCGCAAAGTGGCGGGTCTAATTCGTAGTCGGAAGTGTAGGATTCCGCGAAGCCGTATCGCTGGCAACAACAGTGACGCCGGGCACAGCCAGAAGTAGCTTGATATTTGAAATTTAAAAATCGTCTCATCGCCGGCGACCATCGAACCCCAGCCGCGCGGCGATAAGCCGGGGCGGTCAGAAAAATTGAAGCTAAGTATAACGACCGATAATTTCCCAGTTAACTGTCCGTTACGCGAGCAACGGTCACGTAGACACGCGTGAACGCGAGCGTGTTGGACGACTCGCGTTATTATATCATCTCGCGGACAGTGGTGCGGCATTTAACGTTACGTAATACGCAGAACTCGCGCGTAAGTACACACGGATACGGTCCGCGAGAGGCTCGTTACCAACCAGGCTCCCGCTCTGGTTACACAATACTCTCGGACCACTGCTCCTGAGTAGGCCGCTATTCTCTAATCAAACGCGAGCATAATCCGCCGCTCGTTCCCGGAGAATGGGGCTCGATTCCTCGGCGGACGGGGGCGTTACGTGCTGCGCGCCTCCTCGTCGTGTTCCTGGCCGGCCGCGTCCTTGACACCTTTTGCCGGCTCCCTCGGCCGTCGCCGTCGACGGGAATTAACGGGCCGCCCGACGACACATGGACCTCGACCCGGCCGATTCGCAAACTGGCCACTGACCTTTTCGACGAATCGTCCCCTTTCCTTCTCTATCAGCCAAGCTGCTCGATACCGGCGGCCCGCGATCTCGGTCGGGGCCGAAACTCGGCGGGGGCGCGGGGAGCGCGAAGAAAGGAAAGTCCGCGAAATTCCAGCGCGTGTCCCCCTCGGACCAGCGCGTTACGCAATTAAGAAATTAGATTCTCTGCGCCGTTAGGTTGCGCAACCTGCCTTTAGCGGTGGCCCGGCTCGCCGCGACCAGAGCGGGCTTGTCGGATTGTTAATGGCTTAATGGCAGACGGTATAACGAGGCGGTGTTTCGTTTAAATTCTATCCCCGAGCCGGAAGAGTTTTCCCGAACGAAGCCAGGTGAAACGACTGCTTTCTCTGGCCCCCGACTCCGCACGATTTCTCGAGATCTCCCGGGGTCGATTGTGGACCGCGAGGGTGGAAGGAAGACAGGGATCGCGTATCCCCGCGTAGGTTACCGTAAGGAGGAGAAGAGATAACGCTTGAAAGCATCCGCGCACCATCTGGACCCAGCATCCGCGTGGAAAAGCCACCGTAGCTTCTTCTACCTGGATTCTGGCCACGTACCGTTAGACACGGAACGCCGTCGACCCTCGAAGGATAACCCAGTTTCCTTCGCTGGCTTTTAACGGGACATCCTCGCGGGCGATGCGCTAACGAGAGGGGAGGAGTGGTACCCACCCCATCGTGAGAAAGGAATTCTCGGCGCAGTGCTGAATTAACCTCGGCCTACCGAATTCATTTTTTTTCTTCAATCTTCTATGCGCACGGTGTCGAGCTACCCAATAGCAAAAGCACACATCTTCTCTCCCACTGGTTCGCCTCGATCTGTGCCCCTCTACCCCGTCAAGGATCTACGTGGGTGTCCCACGTGCCTCCTCGAACGTGACACAATTATCAGCAGCCTCTCCTCTCAGCCGTAAACTCGAAGGTTCCCGCCAGCCGCGCGTTATACTTTTTACCGTTCCTTCGCTTCATCCCCCGAGCACGTTTCCAATTTCTTTCCTCCTTTCTCCTTTCGATCGGGCTGAAAGGGAAACGTGGGCGGTATCCGCGAGCCCCTTCAGCCTCCCCCGGACGGTGCTACCCTCTCGACGGGACAATGGGTGGATGAAGCGCGGCTGCTCGTCGACGACCATTCAGCCGGCCGACCAAACAGGTCAGGGACGCTCGCGGGCGCAGTCGTTTCCTCTTTCCTACGGCGGAGCGACGAGAAATGTCACGGTGAGAGCACGCGCGGAGAGGTCGCAGCGGCGAGGGGGCGAGGTAGGTAGGTCGCGGATCCCTTGGTTTTTCAAGGCTGCCCAGGGGTGGCGGGCTCCTCGAGTTTCCCGGTTCAATGGAACCCCCGACGGTGTTTCGATACGCACCCGCGTGATCGCCTCTCTGACCCACTTCTCCGGCGGAGCCTTTCGAATTACAAAGCGATTGGTAGGACTCTGCCTACGCGCACCTGGACTACTCGCTGATTTTCCACCCGGAGATTCGTTTCCTCGTGAAAGCGGGATTTCCTCCACGAGTTCCCATCTCTTGCCTCACGCGCGCTCGTTACTTTCATTAGAGCAGCGTTTCCCAATTAAATTCTGCCGCCGGAACTTTTCGCCGAAACCCCCAATCTCGACGGCTTTTTTATACAGGGAGGAGTCGTAACAACGAAATACGATGTACGTCTCTCGTTTGAATAATTGGCACACTTTTTGAATATTGAAATATTATTGCGTGATGAGAAACAACGCTGCGTTGGAGCGACTGTACTCGGTTAGTGGGACTGAATCTGCGCGTTATTCGGGCCTCCCGATACCGGGCGCGATAAGGAGTCATTGTATCCTTCGTTCTCCCTGTTTTCCCATTCTTCCACCGGTTTTCACAGCGCAGCAGAGTTCCGCTCGGTAATGTGGAAAGCTGTGTTCGGTTTAATTACGCTGAACGCGTGACTCGCGTTACGATCCATCGCTTCCTTTCGTTTCTTCGGGCAAAGACGAAGATGAGGGGCTGCGCCGCGCATTCCCCTGAAATAAAGCCGTCCCGCCGGCGCGTGAACAGATAGAAAAAAAGCCTGGACAAATGAAAGGCTGCGCAGAAGCCAAGTCCCGCCAATTGACATCAATCTGGCCCGCAGCGGAGCGGCCTTTAAAAGCCAATAACGCTTCGACCGGCCGCCGAAAAGAAAGGGCAGGGCAGGGGGAGCAGGGAGGACGGACGTAACGAGACTTCCGTGGAATCGAACATTTCCTGTTTGGCCCAGAGACGGGCTTCGGCGCTCTCGATCGCTTCTCCGCGCGATAACGGCACAGGGCTCTTTACGCGGTGCCACCCACTCGCCGCGCTTACAGTACGCGTACAGGGACACGCGCGCGCACGCGCGCGCGCGAGCGAGCGAGGCACACAGGCGCACCTACGTGGCGGAGCGACGACACACGGAGAGCAGCGGAGGCACTCTCGGTTTCGACGGAGCAAGTGGGTCGCGCACATGCACACCGAGGCGCGTCGTTTCCGGTATCGAAATTTCCGGCTTTGGCAATTCGCGACGTCAGAGGAGAGACTTTGTAGTCGGCCGGGTGTCTGCACGCCCCATCAACGATGCATTAACCCGGCTAATTAGCTTCGCGATGGCTCGGGCGACTATCGATCGTCTCGACGTCCTACAACCATTGGCACCGTCGATCTTGCCACGTAGACGTCGACTCTCTCTCTCTCTCTCTCTCTCTCTCTCTCTCTCTCTCTCTCTCGCTCTCTCCGTCGTTTGCTCCGTCGACGAAACGGAAACCGACGTCTGCCACTTATCGGCGCCCGTGGATTCTCCTCTCGCGGATGCGCGGGCGTTTTAAAGTCAACGATCGCCCGCTAGAACGCTTCCTGGCGGCTCGGAATCCAAGAGAGACGGCGGAACGTCGGAGCGATCGTTTCTCGGCTGGCTTCGAAAAAGAGGAAACGTTTAAATTCCAGTCGCGGCGCGAAAGACGCTGCCTCACCTGCCTCTCATGAATTAAACACGATCGTCTAGGACATCAAACATTCAGAGGCGAGCGGGATGGTTAATTACCGGCAATTCGCCGTCCGCCATCGATCCCCAACCGTCGGTGTCGGCGACGAAATTTTTCACCGTCTCGGCGATCCCGATCGCGATCGAGAAAGCATGCCACGGCTCGCGTGCCGGTGAAATTACGTAACGAGGATAACGACGAGACGCGACGGTTGTCTGTCGATGAGGTGAAGTTGATCGAGATTTTTCGATCGCCGATCTTCAACCTTCAACGTACGGATCGAGTCTCTTGATTAATTAAAAATATCAAGTCTCCAGTCTGGAGTGTGTTCTTAATCGTCGAACAAGTCTGTACGTTATTATTATTATTATTATTGTTATTTTTATTTATTTCAAGGCCACAGACACTTTAGTTTGCAATATACAATTAATAAAGTTAACAAAGAGACAGTGTGAAAGGAGAGAAAATAATAACAATAATACTAAAAGCAAAGTCGGTACAAAAATAATCAAAAAATAAAAGAAGAAAATAATAGAACTAATAAACTAATAAAATTAAAATGCTTAAAATTACTTTCTCGGGAGAATACAGAGCAGTGATTTGCACGCCCACGATGCTCTTTCCCTCGTGTGCTCAGCCACAGGTGCGGGCAGCTGCACCTGCAACGGTCGCGAAAACGTTCACTCATTTCGCAGCCGCAACTCCCTTCTGTCGTTCGTCGAGGAACCTTGACTCGTCGATGCTCGAGGAATCCCGCCAGCAAAACGCTTTCTCGGCGCGTGACGTCGGGCCCCGGGGATCGCAGGTGTTTTGGCTTTCGCGATTTTGATAAGCCCGCTCGTCAAGTGGTTGACGAAAGAAATCGTTCATTCAACGGCAGATTGGTATCTCTATTACGTGGTCCACGAACCTAACACGAAAGCCTCCTTATTTGGACACCTCTAATATCCGAGCGACTCGTGAAAGATTCCCTCTCCCGCCCCAAAGGTCCCGTAGATCAACGTGGCGGCTCTCCAAGTGCCCGCTGAGCACGGCCCATCGCCCGAGGTGACGCGCATGCGCCGACCGAACGGGCCCAATCGCCCCGGCCGGCAGTCGATTCACGAAATCGGTTGCGCTGTCGCTTTCGTTGCCGGATGACCGACACATGTAACATGTAACCGAGGCAGGCGCGCGCGCGTGATGTCACATAGAAAGAGAGAGTCGTTACCGTTACGCAATGCCCGCTCGGCCGGAAGGTGTGCGTGGCGTGCGCGCGTGCGTGCGCGTGTTTGCGCGCGCCACGAGAAAGTTGCGTGGCCCGGGCAAACGCTGACCTTACGTACTGCGCGTGTACGTGTACGCGCGCGCCAGAATCGAACGGGCACGCTGGTCGCTGGGCCCGATTCGCGAACGGACGATTGCACGGCGGACGACGCGATGCGCCGCGCCGCGCCGCTCTTTCGTCAGAGGAAGTGAGGAAAGCGGAACACCGCGCAGATGCAACCTCTCCTTTGCATATCCTGGGCCTTTGGATTTCTGTGGAAATTTCCCTTGCCGATAAAAACATCCTTCCATCGATTACGCTACGCGCCAGGAATGAAATTGATTTCCATGGGACGGAGGACGTCTCGCGGACCAAGGTGGACGTTGGTAGCCGGTGCTTGTGTTATTTAGGGTGTGCGAGGAGGCCGAGAGCGAACTCGATGAAAAATTCCTTCGATCTCGAAACTCGCGGGCAGGTCGAAGCGGAGAGGGACTCGTTCGGTCGATGCGGCTAGACGCCCACCCTTCCTGCTGCCGCGGAGGGCGAGTCAAGGTCAAGCAAGGTCGAACCACTCCGCGGAGGCTTCGATTCGTGGCTAACGAGGCGGCGCGGCAATTAAGATGGCTGAAGATCGTGAAAAGCGATCCTCGAGACCGGCTGCGAAACGATCCTTCGCCTCGAGCTTCGAAGGGAGGCGATTAACCCTTCCTCGCTGCGCCCGGCATCTTTACCGTAGGTCCGTAGCCTTTACTCCGACTCCTTAGACTTGAAGCAACAGTCGTCGGTAAATGAACTAATCAAACATGCACTTCGAACTGACGTCCAAGATTAGTAGTGGTTGCATATTCTTTCAGTAACGTTCACGCAGAATTCACGTGCAATTTTACGAAAACTCCCACGGGGAAGTTGCCTGCACAGGGACGGGTTAATTCAGCGCTATAGGGTTCGCCATTTTCATGCAAGTTTCATGGGCATATTTTCGCGACGCGTCGGTCAACCCTATCGACTGCTTCTACAGAGGAAGCGGTCGCCAGAAAACTAGCAGGTTGCTGGACAAAATTGTTGGCGATCCAAGTCGGAATCGATATTATTACGGGCCAGACCGACGACGACGCGAATAGAAAATGAGCGTGGTTCGGCGTAATGGTGTAACAAGCCGTACATTTGCAACTTTGATTCGTCGAAGGAGTCGAGGAGCGTGCAGCAATAATTCAAGCTCGATCCGAAATGCACCCTCGTTAAGGGTTAACGCAGGTCAAACGGAATCCTTCCCGCTCGAAAGCTACGCGTTTAATCCTTAAAACACTCTGCCAGCTAGAAGGTAAACGCTAGAAGGTAAAGTACCTTTGAGGTAGGGGAGAGTTGCCAATATCGTACCGGTCACCTAAATCGTACCGCATCAATTTCTCAAAAATTAATGAATACAAACGACGTCTGATGATAAAAATATCAAGTAAATGCGAAATAAGAAATAGAAACAAAACCTTTCGAGCGTACACCCTATTTTGTGCGTGCTACAAGCATTTAAAAAAATCAGGTATGATTGAAGTAACTTTTTACCAGTTTATTTTAGCTGATAATAATCAAACAATGCAATTTTCTCCTGTATTTATGTATTTCTCTAAAAGCTGGTTTAATGTAGAATATTTTACATTCATTTTAAGTACATATTACATTCATTATAAAGTTTAAATTTATATTTATAAATAAATTGATCATGTTTCCTAAATCGTACCACTACAATCGTACCAGTAGGATTTGACAACTCGTGTGTTATATAGGTTATGTACATGTATCATATACATAGTTTATTGCGGCCTGTGTGTGATTCATATACATATGTATATGTAACTATATAACAATCATTACTGCATATTGAATAGTTTCTTCTCTATTTGTTATTGACACTATTTTTAGTGCAGGTACGATTTAGGAGACCGGTTGCCTAAATCGTACCTTTTACAGTATGTGACAAAAAGATTAATAACAAATTAATTTGTTCTGAACAAAAGGTTAAGCGTATAATAGTAGGTGCCTAAAAGACCAAGCTCCAATATCCAATAGTCATTTCCGTTCAAATTAGTACCAAATATGAAATATAACTTAGAATGTCTTAAGTGGTACGATATAGGCAACCCTCCCCTACCATTGGAAATGCTACTACTGTTTAAACCTGGTGATACTTTAAATCTTAATTTAATTATAACTTAATTGAACTTTATCTCAGAATTTTTGTGACTTAATTTAGCAGATATTTTTTAAAAAGCAGCTGATTGAAAATTCGCTTGAAAGTATGGGAAAACTACGTTCGAATAAATAGGTGTGACATCAGTCGCGGAGGAAAATACGGAACGGTGGATTCGTGGAAACCGGATATCGTCGGACCGAACGCAGGCGTTTCAGAAAATTACGAGCACCAGTCTCGCCGGTGCTGGTTTCGCTCTCCGTCCGTGACTTCTCTCATTATTCTGCCCTCCTCGATTCTTTCGCCTCTCCTGTTTTTCCCTTTGCCCGGCCTACCCTTCCTCCCTCGTCTCCTGCTGGCAGGCTGGCATCTGTTTCCCTCGCAGAAGAACCCGATCGTTTGCCGTTCTCCCGCTCGCCAGCTAAACACAGCCGTGGGCCGTGGGGCTCTCGATCTACGTGATCATAATTGCCGATTCAATTCACGGATCCGTCCGTGACGTCGGATCCCGAGATATTTATCGCGGATCGGAGTGCCGGGCCCTTGCGAGCTCGCGCTCCTCTTTACCCCTGATGATCGACTTCCCTGAGAATTTTGACCCGCGCTTCCTGCCCGCGTACGCTCGTTGTCCCTTCGCCTCGCGTTAATACATAACCGAGATCGAAATCGTTGCGCCGCTACGTGCAATTAAACGCAAAGTAATTAAATGAGATCGCATAATTGCATCAGAAGCGATCGAAACTGGAGCCGTTTTACGTGCTTCCACGCGGATCGAAAGAAGGAAATCGAACGTAACGCCTCGCTCTTTCTCCCGATCCCCGTGGCACAGTTTCGTCATCGGCTTTCTCACGAGACGCCCAGACACGTCTGGAGCGCAAATATCGCGGGCCTCATCCGTTTGCGCAACCTCTGGTCTCCGTGGATCACGCGCGGAGGGGCGCCGAAATGTAAACGCGTTAAAAATCGGTCGGCACGAGCTCCTCCTCTGGCCCCCGCGGTTGTCAGCCGAGGGCGGCAAGAGAAAGGAGGGAGCAGAGACGGGGAGCGCCGCGAGGCTGGAAGAAAGCGCGACTCCGCGGCAGATTCGCAGCATCCGGCGGCTTGGGTCGATTTTCCACGGCGAGTCGATTTTTCCCCGCCACCGCCGCGAGAAATTGCTTAATGAAGCCGCGAGGTTGGCACTGCCTGAAAGGAAGGTAGAAACGTTGCAGTGGGTCAAGGAGAGACACCGGCTTTCACTTCCTCTCCGCAGCGCCGCGCGCTATGCCCCTCGAGAACACCTCCGATGCCTCTCTTTCTTTTCCTTTTTTTTTCCTTCTCTTTCGCGTTTCCTCGGCTCGCTCGGCGCTACCGTTAGGAAGCGATCCGTCGCGCCTCCTCGCTTGGTCCAGACTCGATTTCCATCTGCGACGAGACGCGGCCGAGAAGTCGCCGGCCACTCGCGGCGGTGGAATAATTTTAGAATGTTCAGCGGACATGTACGGCAACAAGAAAGCTCGCGATTCTTCCTAGCAACGCTAACGTTTCCGAATGCTCGTGTGTTTCAGTGGACACCAGGGAGGTGCAGCCCCACGACGCGAGCGAGAAGGAGCAGCTCGGCCTGGCGAGCATTAAGGCCGAGCCAGGATCGACCGGGACGACGACCACCACCGCGGGGACTCGTCTGTTGCACGGCATACTCTCCCAACATCCCCAGCAGCACGGTCTAGGGGTGCAGAATGGATTCGGCCGTCACTTGGCGGGCCATGCTCAGATGGGCCAGCCGCCCTACACCACTGCCAGTATCGCCACCACCAATACCCCAGGTCTGTCACCATAGCCATCGCCCGAGATACTTAAAGAGAACGCTTCAAATAAGAGTATCCATCCGCGATTCGATTTCCCACGAGCAACACAGCCATGGATTTCCCCACTGGAAAACCGCGCCTCGGCCAATAATAATATTTAGCAAGCGATATCGACTGCGCGCCGACAGGAAATCACTTCCGGCGCGGCGTGAGCGCGGCCGCGCGTTTGACTTTCCTCTCAGGCGAGTTTTCATGGGCACGCCGTTTGTAGCGTTTACCGCGCGCCTCCATTGGCCGTTTCTCGGTCGCCCGCTCGACTAGCGGTCCCCCCGTCGCTGACATTAATCGCCGGAGACGACGAGGTGGCAATAAAAAGGCGAAAATTCCTGTTTAGCCGTGGCGCAGACCGGCAATATCGATTTCTCGGCTTCCCCGTGGCTGCCTCGATGAAAGATTTCACTCCGCGCTCGCTCATCTTTCTTTTCCCCTCAGCGGTTCGGCAGAGCCCCGAGACCTTGCGCTCGAGCTCGACCACTCCGACACTTCCGTTCTTAGAGCCTCGGATTATTCAATTAGAAAGTGAACCCTGCATTAGGCTGATGCTTATTTGATACCCAAAAGCTTTTTGTATTTTTTTCACGGGGCACCCTTTCAATGTGTTTTCACTCTTATGAGTAAGTAATGTGGTATTTATTGATTTTTTTTGTTAGTTAGTTTTTGGGGGATGAAAGAATGCAATTTTCTTTTCGACGTATTATACTTTTTAAGTTACAAAGTAATATATTGCAAAGCAAAGTTGTGAACCTGCAACTTTTGAAAATAGCCAATTCTTCAGTTCTTAATAGCCAGAACTGGTAAGGTGGATTTTATTTAACAGATTAATAAGCGGGTAGCAATCTCCGAAACATTATGAAATGTAATAAAATTTTAACCAGGCCCGTTTTTCAATATACAGATCAGAATGTTAGGGTGCCCCCGCGATATTTTAAAAAGTTTGATTTTAAGCACCACCCTACATCCTGTACCACTGAACCCTAGAACCTAAACATCAGCATCCCCGCTTGCTTGCACCTCGGGTTTTCCCGAGGACCTCCATCTGCAGCGTGATCAGGTGTACACACGCGGTGCAGGCGAGGGGGCGCGTCGAGCGGTACGTCGCAACCGATCCCCCGATACTTTTGCAAAATAGCGTTGCGCAACGGCACGAGGGACGGGAGAGTGTGTCTGTTTCACGAGCGATCCGGTTCAGGAGTTCCTCGGCGAAACGAACTCGCCGGGGAGGTCGATTACCGAAATAATCGGCCGTTGCATAAAGCGCGCGCGAGATTCGCGGCTATCGAGCTGGCCTGCCGTCCCCTGCACGGATCGAGCTTTGCATAACGCGGCGACGGCCACGTTGGGAACGTCTGCGGAGGTGGCGAGCGAGCCAGGCGAAGACGACCACTCGTCGCGAACACCAGGGACCATTCGGGACTGGTTTCAGGCCCTTGGCTTTCTCTCTGTCTCTCGCTGCGGGTCCACCTCGGGGATCAGCCACGCTGGAGAAGGAGAGAGAGAGAGAGAGACAGAGACCGTGGGAAGCGCCAGCGATATGCATACCCAATGACCGGATGACCTTCGCCCGTTGCATAAAGATGCCTTTAATTGACGGCGCACGCGAAAACACGTTGGCCGGTCCGGTGCTCGATAAAGCGAGGAGGCAGGCCAGCCCCGCTCGCCGTGGACCACCTCGGAGCTGCCTCTAATTCGATCGAGGCGCACAAAGACCCAGAGAGACCCGGAGAGACCGAGCGGAAGAGTCTACGGCCGCGTCCTCCGGTTCCGTCAAATTCCACCTTCCCCCGGGCGGTTTATGGGATTCTGCTAATTGCGAGGCATCTCCGTTTAGGACACGGTCGATTCGCGACGGAGCTTTTCATTCGGCCAGATTAAATCGCGCGCGGCCCTCGATAACGGGGGATTAAAATTGAAACGTTTTGAAGTGGCTGGCTCGAGTGCCGCGAGCACCATTCGCCATTAAATTCACAGGGTTGATTGAAGTTTTAACGCCCGAAAATGTATACTCTTATTATAGAGCGTTCCAGCGGTCGATCATTAAATAGTAAGGTAGAATTTAGAACGTGGCGTTGAGACGCCGTCGGCGTTGTGTATTTCCATTGGACGTTTCTGGGCACAGTTACCAAAACTGGCGTTTCTCTTTTGTTGAATGCGACGACAGGAAGCGGATCACTGCCAGCGAGTCCCGCGGACAGCGGAGTCAGCGACGTGGAGTCCAGCACGTCCTCCGGCGGTAACGAGGACGCGAATCTCTTGCTGAAGGCGAGGCTCAACCCTAACACGTCCCTTCAGCCGAGTCTGGCGTCCCATCATTCTCATCTGTCGTCAGGTAAGCGCGTGTCATCGTACCAGCAGCAGCATCGCCGTCCTCCTCTCGATTCCCCCGGCCGCGGCTCCGATCGAACCAGACGAATTGCCCTGGACGACACGCAGAAGGTCTAAATGCGGACCCGTCTGTAATTCGCGTGCAATCGACAGACCGATCGTCCCAATTTCGTTCCCGATCCGGCTGCGATAACTTGGAAATCTCTTCGGTGAATCATTGATGGGCGTCGATTCGATTGAGCGCCGACGAGCGATGAAAATTGAAACAGCCGCGCGAATCACCCGTGGAGACGTCTGGCGAAAACGTTTGGACGGCGATCCTGTCGGAGCGGTCTGGGTTATTAGTTTCCCTTAGATGGGCAAGTTTGTAAGTGCTTTTCTCATGGAGCCTTTCTCGTGGAATGTTGAACAGCAGCATTAGGCAGGTCGGCCTGTCACAGCCCTGGCGTTTATCCGTCGACGGCGGGCTTCCTGCCGCCCTCCTACCATCCCCATCAGCATCATCCCTCCCAGTACCACCCGCACAGAGGGAGCTCGCCACACCATCAGCACGGCAACCACGCGATGGGCCCGACGATGGGACCTCCCCATCACCACCACCACCATCAGACGCAGAGTCTTCAGCACCTGCATTACCGCCAGCCACCTACACGTGAGTCAAAATTTCTGTCTTAGGGGATGTTTGCGTTGGAGCTGCGGTGGAGACCAGAACAGTAGGGTGTTTCATATTATAGGGTTGAATTTTTTTTTTTGCTTTGCTCATGCCCTGATTCGTATTAATATAAAAAGAATATGTGACAAATTTTAGGAAGATTGAGTAATATTTAGAGGTTGCACACTTTGCACACTAAATAATATGTAGCAGGCTAAGGAAACACGATTTCCAATGATAATTATTTTCATTTTCAAGTCCTTGAAAAAGAAACTAAACTTCAAAGAAGACTTAGACTTAGATAAATTTACATTTTATTATTATTATTATTCTTATTGTTCACATCTATAAAAATTCTGTACCTTATTATTTTACCCACATTTTTAAAACCTGAAAAAAACGAAAATATGTAGGGTAGAACGGGGTCGGTAGTAACAGGGGGTGAATGTAGCACCCTAATATCTCAAAACATATAATTAACACCAATTTTAGATGTATGATAAACAATGACATTTGAAATCCATGTCCTAGCAGTATAGATAAGCAACAGAGATGGATAGTGAAGAAAATAACTTTTCGATACCCTACAGTAACTTTTTCTTACTGACTTATGATTGTAATGTAAGCACACCCTTTGCAAGTATGTGCTTTTTTAATCTGTAATTTGCCTTTTTTTAAAGTAATACTGATCGTTACTCAGCACTTTCAAGTGTCTCGTTAGTCACAATTTATAATTGAAGTTCAAAAGCATGGTCGAGGGCGATTGTGACATCGGCAGTCGGGGTCGGTTGTACCGCAACAGAACCGAATAGTGTCAAAGAAGGCGAATAATATTGTCTTGTTCGCATAGAATTCATGCAGTGTTACAACCGATCCGGAGTCAGAGACGATTGCAACACTTTACACTGTAACGTTAGGGCTATAACACTCCGCTTCTCATTTTTTATTAATAACTTGGATATTACTTGACATACAGTGAGACTGTTGTGACTCAATGATGTCAGATAAATAAGTAACATTTCCGCATAAGAGTTTTTGTTGTAAATGTAATAGTTCCTGCGCAATCGTATTCAAAAGTCAAAGTGTTACTACCGCCCCAGGCCTACCCTAGTGAGAAAACTGTGCAACCCCTAAATATTATTAAATTTGTCTAAAATTTGGCATACAGATCACTTAGATGAATAGAACCAAGGGGGCGAGCAAAGTTACGTGAAAATAGCACCTTTGGAAAATTGAAACACCCTACAGAACAGCTTCGATCGGACGCTTGTACCGGTTGTCTTCTCTTGGTACAGTGATGAGCAAGCTTTGGTCTGTAGTGGACCAAGAATGGAAACCTGTACGCAAGCCGCGATATTAAATACTTAAATATACTAATCAGAGGATTTTAATTTCTGGGGTGAATTTCTTATTTCTGGCAGATTTATAATTCCAACAATTGCGGACCGCAATATTAAATACTTAAATATACTAATCAGAGAATTTTCATTTCTGACGTGAATTTCTTATTTCTGGCATTGATTTGCAATTGAAACAATTGTGGGCCGCGGGTTGCTCATCACTGTCTTCAATGTAAACACTTTTATTATAAAACTGTAGAATATATTTTTACATTTCTTACGCTTCGCTCTCGTCGCGGCTCCACCGTAAACTTACCCTTGCGCTCTTGCTCCGTCGCGTTTCCATCCGTCGCGCGCGCCGACCTCGCGTTTATGGAAGATGTCGAGCAGCCTCCAGGAGAGCGGCACGGCGCGAGGCCGCGCCGCGGAAAATTCCGTCGCATTTGGAATTACAAATGTACGCGCGACATGAACGGCGCAGAACGTTGCGACATTGCCGCAGGGCCGATGGGCGATGGGCATTGAAATTTATAAATCCAGCTTCAAGTTCTGGGGAACGTCCCGCTGCGTCACGGCTGAATCGATACTGCGATTCGGAGCGTAGGAAAGTTACGATTGAGGAAAGTAGCGGCGCGCGCGAGCCTGGTCCGTTGATCCCGGGGTAGTTAGAGACTGCGACGATCTCGGCAGGTAGCTGGACTCGAAGCGGGCCGATGAATCGGTAGCCCCATCGGGCGATTCGATAGTCGTGACGCAACAACTCGCTCGGGTTTATTTCGGCCCGACGCGTATCGATTTATTCGGCCCGAAGGTGGGAGGAAAAATCGTCTCAGGCTCTTAGGTAATTATGCTGGATACGTAATTTCGCCGGATCGCTCGAACGCTCGAATCGATCAGGCGTCGGGTGGGTCGGTGTTACGAGCCGTCTCCCTCGGAATTATTAGCTACGTAATCGTTGGAATCGGAGCCTGCACCGTGGACACGGAACAGGACACAAGTCGCCGTTTCAATTCGAACCGCGGCTGTTCCTTGTTGACGTTACGGCTTACGGCGGTCTTCCGCTATTGTTTGATACCGATCGGCGACCAACAGCCAATAAAGAAGCTTACACGCACCGGGCGCATAAGTCAGGCGGCACGCTCGCGCAGAGGCTGGTTCGGCTAAAAGCAGACCGGCGGTGTTTCGAGGAAGCAAACGGCTTGTAAAAGCTTCGTGTCAACCGGCCGGCGCGAGGCGACCAGCGACTCAGCCGAGCGTTCGACGGCATTACGAATCCCGATAAATACCCCCGTAATCCGCGTGCTACGACTCTATCGTCGCCCCTTCATCCAACGCCGCACGTGGGGCGGCCATCCACTTTCTCGCATAAGTCAAAACAGCGCTCGCGTGCGCCACGCTCAGCTGAATCTATCGTTGGCGCATCGCCGCGAGTCTTTTCGCAGAATGCTCTCGAGCCCTCCTCGAGGATCCTCGCGAGTCGCTGGCTGGGTCGCCGAGGGGTTAAACGGCGCTTCGCACGCGACGGAAACTCGAGACGACCTCGTATCTAGAGTGGAGAACGGGCATCCGCGATCAGCGAGAAGAAAAGCCTCTGGTCTCGTAGCGCGAGAATTTAATTGCGCTCGCCCGCGGACCAGCGCGAGAACGGTCCAATTAAAACGACGCTCGGCTGGTCGGCCCGCTAGGAATATCGGTCAAGCCAAGGCCCGTGCTCAATTTCCACGTAACCGTCGAGCGAACGCCAGCAGGAAGCGTCGTCTAGCTGGGGCTCGGCGCGCGAAAGAGAAAGAGAGAATCGGCGACTTCCTCGTGGCAGATGCGAAGTGAAAGGACCGCGGTTGCAGCCCGGGGATTGGGGGGCAAAGAAGTCGAAAGAGAAGTGCATACACGCGTCGGTGGCGGCGATGTTTTGGTGTACCTGTGCACATCGAGCGTGCCGTCATCCTCCTCGTCGGCAGAAGTCGCAACGACGCCGACATCAGCCGAGCATTCGTTCTCTTGACCCACTTACTTTTCCCTGATTCAACGGCCCAGATTCGCTTCCTGCCGTCTCTCGCGTCGATAGGATCGGCTCGATCCGCCGAACGATCTTCTCTTCCTCCCGTCGTGTCGCTTTTATCGTCCTATTTACGGCTACCACCGGGCGAGTTCCGTCTCCGCGTCCCTTTTGTCGCCGTTACGCAACGGAGGCCCAGAAAGGGTGTACACACGGGATCGCGAGAGGAGTATCCTCGGTGGAGGATGGATGGAAGATGACAGGGATCGGCGTCGACGTGCTGGAAGCTCCAAACGAGACCCGGCTCTAATTTTAATTCGCCTCGGCTTCGACTCTTTCCTCGAGCTCTGACTCGGAGTCTCGCGGCGGCACGTTGATCCCCGTCGCCGCGTCCCTGGGAAGTGGAGCAGCCCTCGTCGATCGTCGGTCTACCGACGAAGCTGGAGAGCCTCGGAGGAATCGGTTAGCGACGATGAAGGGGACCAGGCGGTCAGAAACTCGATTTTTTTTTTTGTTGCATTTTTCGAAAGTACCACCCTTCCCGATTAAAATGCCGTTTGGTTTATGTTAAAATTGCGCAAAATTGAGGATTTTACAGCCGAAGAGGTCGAGCGCGCCATAAACCGTTTCTGCGCGCACGCAGGTAGACTAGATTCCTCTTTCGAAACTTTAAGCGCGTTTTTCTCGGAATCATATTTCCTCTTCGTTTTGCAATGATTGGGAAAGAACGGAGGTATCAGTCGATTTGAAAAAAATTCAGCATATATGAAACATGTCTAGTTACGACCTGGACCTACGCATTAGTCTGTAAAAACTCCTGGTTTGTCAAAAAAAAAAAATAGAATGGCACTTTTCCCTGGCGAAAAATGACGTTTCTTTAAAATTTGCCGTTTTGCAGCCACCATTCCTATAATTTGGATTTTGTTCCTTTTTGAATAGGTGCAGGGCAGAATAGGGGCCACGGCAAACTATAAATTTCAGAGGATATTTCACAATTAAATTTCTTACGGCCAGAATCACTGCAAAATTACAGCGGCTCCAAAAAAAAACGCCTACATATCAGACGACCGTAGCGCTGTCATGCATATGTATATAATATTCAAATCATTTCTTTTTTACTGTTTATAGTATTAATAAACATTACCCGAACGTACTAGTCACAATTTGTGTTCATCTGCTTGTAAATAATTCGCAAAAAATACTTGATTTTCGAGCGATCTGACTGCCTAGTCCCCTTTTAACCGAGATGGACAAACGAATGCCATCGATTTTGTCCAAACATTCGCATTTGGGGGCGCCAACTTCGCAGACCTAAGCGACAGCTGATTTCGCCGGGGACACACCTGGCCCCGTCGTGATTTCCAAGCCAGCGGCGCTCGAATTGGTCCGCCGCCAAGGTTGCTCCGCGCGCGAGTTCTCCGCGGCCGAAACGAGGCGCGCTCGCGAGCTGGAAAGCTGGCGAGTGGCTCGAGCCGCCCGCGACCCGGTGAAATTCACTCTCCGCTCGAGCGTGGCCGGTTATCAATTCGACCAGCCGCGGCGCGAGCCAACCAGCGGCGGAAACGGATATTCGAATGCTCACCTTTTTCCCTCCCCATTTTATCGTGGCCGTCGCGCATCGATCGCTCGACACGCTCGCTCCTCCGCTAACCGGCAATAAGACGCGCGCCGTGACTTTCCCTGATTGAAAGTGTTCCCGAAGCGTGGCAACGCGTTTAACCTCGTTCTAGGCGAATCTTCCGGCGGAAAATCGGGCGAAAGAAAGTCCGCTGTCCGCGTGAAACGCCGCGCTGCTCCAAGCACTTATATCCGCGCGGGCGACGCCGTGTCAGGGGTGACCGTTTCGCGGCTCCGCGTGACGAAACGCGATTGAATAACCGGACCAGCAGCTGGGCCGAGAAAAATCAGCGCGAGAACGAAATGTTCGAAACTGCATGGGAGCCGATATTTCTTAATGCCACGTTCCAGCGGCGTGCACTGTAATCTGTAATTATTTAATTGGGACGAACAGCTGGAAGGCTTTAATGTCTCCAGATTGCAGCGGGTCCTCCCCCCGAGCCGTCGGAGGGAAAAATCTGTGTACAGGCAACCAATGCTTCTGGGGACACGGCGGTAGAGGAGGAGGTAGAGGGAGGGTGGGAGCTGTACTCGGCAGACCGTTCGAGGAGTAAAAGTGTGCCGGATTGTATAATCGAACGTGAATAAGCAAAATGTTACGCCATAGCGATTTGGTAACTTTGCGGGGCGCCCCACCAGCGGCGACCGTGTTCCCATTGCGGTGGACGCCGGTGGAGGAGGCGAACTCGGTCGAAGGAAAACTCGACCTGTTGTAAGGGCCCCTCGGCGCGCGGCACCGCGAATGCACTTTCTGTCGCTGTTCGACCGATCGGTTACAAGATTGCGTTACACTCGTCGCATACGGGGTGTCCCGCTTTCAACCGTCCGCCCCGAATATCGGCGAAATTCTGGATCGAAGGTGACCGATGCATCTGCAAATTTAATCCGACAAAGGGACATTAGAGTACAATATTTCTACCGGCACAGAAATCCTGCCCACCTTCTTCGATATCAGCGAGATATTTACGGTATGAAAGATGCATCGGCGAGCGGCGCAGCAGACGCTTTGGAAATTAATGTTTTCGCTGTCTCGCGCGACTCGCTGGAAAGGAGCATAAATCGCGTTGACCGGTTCGATATGTCACCGATAGGAGTCGATAAGTGGCGCGGTGGACGCACGCTCCCTTCGTCCCCTGTCGCGTGATCCGTTTCCCTCGAATCACCGCCATTCTAGAACCCGGATCCGGGCCGCTGCACCGGGAATGTGCTCCGCGTGCGCGAACTTTCGCACGTTGCCAAGTGGCCCCGGAGTTTTTCCGCGATTTTGCCAAACCAGATCCGCCATCCGCCTCTATCTAGAACGGCGTACCAAATAAACATCGGAAATAGCCTAGAGACCGTCGTTAGCCATGGGTGTCCCGACGCGAGGGAAAATCTTTTCATCCGCCAGCTGATCTGGCATATACACTCCGCTCCCGCGCTCTTTCCTCTGCAACAGAGTTCAAAAATCCAAAGGGAAATGCCCGTGGAGAGCTGCGGCGATCTAGTTGATAGTTAGATACCGTAGTTGTCAGCTGGCCAACTCCCCCGTATCTACTTCTCGCTACTAATCGACTAGGTAGAGTAGAGTGGGGCAAATCGACTAGGTAGAGTGGAGTGCGCACTTAAAGTTCAGACTTCCCTAAAATCCTTGGTATTACACTGATAGCACATATCATTGTGTAAGGAATAACTACTATCCCTTATTATTCGATAGGCAGTGGCTTCATATAAATTTACCTGTCACAGCACATATAAAATAAATATTTCCAAAGACGAACTTTTACCCGATATGTGGGGCAAATGTTCGGATGTTATGGGGTAAAAGAACACAACGAGAAATTTCCACGAAAGTGTTTTATTTTTCTACGTACAATAGTTGCGGTAAAATAGCAAAACGTCGAATAATTTACATTTCATTTTTTTTAATCAAGGTAACGGTAATCGCAAATAACATTACCCATACCTTCGTAGTTTGCGCAGGCTACAGTCTTCTGAAGGTTCTGTCTGGAACCGATTTGTTTTGTTCCTTTCAATTTCTTTTCGGAAGTAGGTTAGAAGCCCCAATTACTGACACATTAAGGACTGACTCTAATATTATTGCATAGTATCTGTATTTATTGACTAAAAGTATAAGTTTTTTATTTTTTTTTTATTATGGTTTAATATGTTTACTTCATGAAAAACATTTTGTGAGTCTCAGAATTTCTATTTTTATATATAAATTCATTAATCTATAAAACATATTTGGAAATCTATTACTGACACCTCTAAAACGTGTGTGACTGAATTACTGCCAGCTAACCTAATACTGTTTATTACTCATTTTACGGTTATGTCGTCTCATGTACATGTGCAACTACTGCTATGACAGTAATACCAAAATGCTTGAAACGCTTGTACCAATCACTATCACCCATATATTAACTAAAAAGGCTTAATTAATCATTATATTACGATCGTTGTGACTTTCTATGATACTTATATTGGCCTAAAAAATTATTGTTTATTATGTAAATAATTCAAATATAGTAATTATAGCCCTTTTTTTAGTGCCCTGTTTTCTCTTTCACTAGTAAGGAAGTCGCCATTTCCACTGTTATCATCAAATTAAAATTTTGTATCGTCTTATAGAAATTAATGAAAAAAAAATATTAAGTGGTGCATTTTCTAGCGTATAGATTATAGGTTGAATTACATAATTCTTTTTGTGTATGACTTTACAACGTTTATTTATTCGTTATTTTCAGTAAAATAGCTTGAGGTGATAGTAATTAGGTAGGTGTCAGTAATTGGGGGTTCTACCCGAGACGTTAATTTTTGGATTCTTTTTGCTTTTCTAATTATTTCTTTGCACGTTCGCATTCAGATTTTATATTAAATGAGGAGTTTGCATTCGAATTCTTGCCCCCACAATTACTTTTCCGTCGTTTCACCAATCCTGCGACTGTCAGTAGGACTGAAAAAAAAAAAAAAAAAAAACGACATGTTACATAAGATATATGCAGATTCAATTTATAGGGATAATATTGATTTCTAAAAATAAGAATATTAAATCGAAATTAGTGAATTCAGTATTTACCGGCATTGTACGATAATAAAAGGAAATACAGCTACATAATTCCACACTGCTGACTCTACCTCGACTGACAATTGACTGGCCATCAGTACAGCCGAGTACCACAACTGAAACACTGAAATTCACACAGTGCGAACTTTTACCCCACTCAACTCTACTGTAGTTCCTGTAGGAGGAGCCGAAGCCCGCGTTTCCTCGAATCGCTTCCGAGGTCCGTAAAGCGGGTAAAAGTGGCGGCGGGAAGATTAAACTATTAACGAGGCGAGCCGCGGGCTAATTGGATGGTAGGCGCCACCGTACGACCGGAATAGAAACGCGGCGAAGAATAGGCATCGGCCGGCTATTTTCGCTTGGATCATCATCGAACTGCGATTCGGCCTGTTCGTGGCTCGGGAACGTGTGAAAGACCCTTGAGGCGCGCCGAGAACGAAAGTTTCGCGCGTCCCGCGGCTCGCGCTGCCAACCGACCTGGCACACATTTTAATGTTGAGGACGAATCGCTTGGGCAAAGCGTTACAAGGCTCCGCGGACCGATCAAGTCCCGATTAGCCCTTCGTACGCACGTAGACCAACAGTTGCTCGCCTGCCAATGCATGCACGCTCGATTCGCTTCAAAGTGAAACGGGATCGAGTTCGCTCTTCGACCAACGGCTTACCTCGTTCACCCACCGTTCGCTATTTTAATTGTAATTCGATCGATACAGGGGAGAGGGGCCGATTTAATAGCTGCTGAAAATAATTTTTATCGCGTGTAAATCTCGGCCGGCGTCGTAAAACGCGAAATCCAGCGGCGGAAGAGGTGCCGTTCTCGAAACGCGACACTTATCCACGCTCGCGTCGCCAAGCCCGAGTGTCAAGGTGAGGCCCGAATTTTTCATTAGAATTTTTGAATATTAATCAACGCGCTCGTAACGTCCGTCCCCCGGAATCGATTAGCATTTCAATAGCGTCGAGACCGCGCCGGCCTCGACCGATTCTGTTTTCCTCGTCCGCGTCTTCTTATTTTTCCTTCTTCCACGCCCGCCTCGCGATTCTGCAAACTGCCGGCGTGCAGTTTATTTAAAACTTCCCTCGGTGCGCCTCGCGAGTGGACGCGTAACAACACGCTCGGCGTCGGTTTCCCGGAAACCGGGCATGCGACTCCGCGAGCGAATTTTTCTTCTGTGGCGCCTGGCGGGCATTCTAACGCGGCACAAAAAATCCGCGCAAACGCGAGTGTTTTGGGGGCCGAGTGAACCGAGCCGCCGCGGATCGAGGATGTCCTGGTTGCCCTAGATCAAGTACTCGTCGGGATATTTTTAAAAGATCGCGGGCACCGACGTAATTCGAACGCGCGAAGGCTGCGGACGGACGGCGAGGAAGAGGAAGAGGATGGTAAAAAGGTGTGGTATCGGGGAAATCGAGGGAAAAAATAGAACGCGCCGCGGGTCGGGATCGACGTCGAATAATAAGCGCTTACGAGCTCGGCTAAAGAAAAACAACGACGAAAAGACGCGCCCACGGTAGACTTTACCACTTCGCCTTGTGATCTTACTCGGGTGAGACGGTTTGAAGAAACTTTCACGTCTGCGAACAGTGGCAGCGACTATGCTCCACGGTTTATTATTTGTCGACTAGCAAAATACCCCCGCGCTTCCTCTTCGGGCCTAAGATATATTAAGGACTCCGAGAAAATACATTTCACCCCCTTGGGGATGGAATTTCCAAAAATCCTTCCTTACTGGGTGCCTACGTCATGGAAACAATGTACCTTCCTCATTTCACGTTCCTAGGTTAAGGGGTTACGCCACCCTGAGAGGCTCGAAACTAGACGAATTTTTTTGCGGATACTATGAGGTTGAAAATTATTTCTTTACTTCTTATGCATATATTGTATAAATACTGTACAAAAATATTAAAAAATTGCCGAGTTATCTGTTGTCCCGTGAAGCTCCTCCGCGTGAGCGGGGTATCAAATATCTCCAAAGCTATTTGTCCAATTTTGTTGAGAGCAGCTACTTAAGTTTATAGCCTAGTCGATTGTCAGATTTTCACTACGGGGAGCATTCGTCATCTGGCGGACATATGACTTGCCAGCCCTCGTCCATAAACTCGGGACCTTTGTGAAAAAATACAATTGTATGCCTACTGAGTGGCTATTAGCGCAGCCAATTTGGAGAGTTCCGAGGGATTAGGATGGCAACCAGACGCGTGTTTTATTGCAGCCGCGCGGTCACTAAGCCAAGGCCCAAAGTCACTTGTACCTGCATTTTTCATCGGCTTCCAACACGTGGGAGTCTCTCGCGCTGTTTCAAACCTCACCACTTTCCTTAATAGTAACGCGGCCATTTTTTTAATATTTTTGTACAGTATTTACACAATATATGCGTAAGAAGTAAAGAAATAATTTTCAACCTCATAGTATCCGCAAAAAAAATATGTCTATTTTCGAGCGTCTCAGGGTGGCGTAGCTCCTTACGGGGTAACACCACTGTAAATCTTTCGGAACATTGATTTTTTTTTATTTGCTTAAAAGATGGTTTGAACCTTTTAGAATATGGGGCAAAAACTGTATTACTTGAAACAAATTTGTTTCCTTGAAATTTCGAGCTCTTCCCCAAGCGCATCGGACTGCTTTGAAACGACTACCGGCGTTAAGGGGTAACACCACTGTACATTTTTCGGAAAATTGATTTTTTTTTATTTGCTTAAAAGATGCTTTGAACCTTTTAGAATATGGGGCAAAAACTGTATTACTTGAAACAAATTTGTTTCCTTGAAATTTCGAGCTCTTCCCCAAGCGCATCGGACTGCTTCGAAACGACTACCGGCGTTAAACGCGTTTTTCTCGAAACACGATTTTTCAACACGGCACGCAGCATAACTCCAACAATTTTCATTCTTTTCATTCGTACTTTTAACAATATCTTTAAAATAACATTTTCAAGAGAAATACGTACGGGATTTTCGATAAGTTAATTTAAACATTACTTATTAACAAATGATTGCCCTCTTTTTATAGAAAATTGAACGTTTTTCATTCAAATGCTCACCAATCACACAAAAATCAATATTTTTAAAATCCCCTACGTATTTCTCTAGCTATAAACATGTAGATTTAAGTCATAATTTTTTTTTTTTTAAATTCAAATTTGCACCAGCTACACTGCGTGCCGCAGAGCGCTAAAACTTCAACATGCCTCACGAGAATGGCTTCAGTGCCGCCATTTTGTAATATTTCTCGATAACTTTTTTTTTTTAATAACAAAATATGTGCTTAATAACTTCCTCCAGTATAGTTATTCTATTACCTTTCCTTCCATCCAAGAAAAATTGCCAAAAAAACGCTATTTTTCAAGCTGTTACAGTGGTGTTACTCCTTAAACGGTTTGAGCTGGGCGTTGATGAGCAGTCAGTCAGGACATCTTCTTTTATATATATATATAGATTCTAAACATCCTCCAAGGTACCATATACAAATTCGATTCAAGGACACAACTCCGCGCGGACTATAAAATTTTTGCCTCCATTCTTGCCTGTCCGAGATGAAAAGTTCCGTGGCGAGCGCGGTCCAATTTGCCCGTCAATTTGCCTGTCAACGATCCAGACACGATTTTCGCGATCGGGATGCAAATGAGTCCACTTACACAGCTGCTCGTTATCAGCCGCAGGGGAGCAGTCTGCAACATTGAGATACTTTGCAGGCCCCCTCGGACGACTTACGCGATGGGAATCTCGCGCGATGCGAGTAAGCCGTGGTAGACGATAACGTCCCCGGCGACGTATCGCTGATCGATCATGCTCGTTTATCGGAACGCGCGTGGCTCGCGGTGAGCGCGCTGAAAAATCGCGTCACGGTATTTCGGTCGCCATAAATTATCCGTCGGGACGGCTCGCTCGGAGGAAGTGGAACGAAGGAGGTGGAACGACGGACAGCATCGCGGACAGAAAAATGATGGAGGATCGAATCGAGAGCAGAGGGGCGATGGTGCGGTGCGTGCTGTTACGTAACGGTCCGCCTAGCAGCGGCGGGCAAAAATAAAGGAACGGACAGCGATGCGGAGAGCGGATTCTGAGCATAGACTGGGTCTAGGTCTAGGTCGACTAGGCGGGGCGTGTTATATGCGTATACGCGACCGTACGCGCGGCTAGTGCCATTTCCTCGCGAGGGTCGATCTTCGCGCTCAGTTCCAAGCTCCGCGATACACCTCCGCGGCGCGATTAATCTTGCGGAGGTCGAACGTCGAAACGGCCGGGCAAGTGAAAGACATTTACTTCATTTGTAATCGTGTTTGCACTCGCTGAGACATTCCTCGTGCACAATTTCTTACGTCACCATCGACGGCCCGCTATCGCTGAGCAAATTGTTGCATCGTTCAATACGGGACGATTGCACGCCGCCGTGTGTGTGTGTGTGTGTGTGTGTGCTCAGCCTGTGGTCCCGACCGCGCAACAACCGAACGAATCGCAGACGCGCGAATTAGCATAAAAGCCCCCGACGCGCGCTCGTCGCAGGGTGCGCGGTTAGGCTCGGTCGGGTCTCCGAGCGTGCGAAAGTGCGACCGCGAGCGTGTGCCATTTCCTTAACCGGCCGCTCACCTGGTTTCTCCGCGGAAGAGAGGAAAAGTCTAGGCGGGCCCGGTAGCCCGAGCAGGTGGCACAAAGGGGGCCGAGCAAAAACAAAAGGAGAGCTGCGCCGCGCGCGAGACCGCCGGCCGGCTGAGGCCTAGGCTAGCGAGCCTAGGTCTAGGTGTAGGTCTAGGTCGACTGGGAACGGGTGCGCCGGTCTACTTCCTGGCCTAGTGGCCAGGGAATCGCTCTTTCTCTCCACCTCCCCATGGCTGTCCTTCGAAACTCGATAGGAACGCCTCGATCTCTCGGCGCGGAATTTTCAATACCTCCTAGCGAACCGCGCACTGGCGAGGAAAAAAATCGGCCGGAAAACGAAAGCGTCGAGCCGCGAAGTGCATTCACACCGATCGCACGTGACAGTTGCGCTGCCGTCGGCGCTGATTAATGTCCTCTCGTCGCTCCGGAAGCGCAGACGGTGTCCGATTTTATTATGAGCGAAAAGACACACGGGGGCGTATTATAAACTGCAGCGGGAAGCAGGAACTAAAGCTTCGCCCTGAATTTGATACGATTTTGGAACCGGGGAATCGACACCGCGCGGTGCCGTTTTACAGTCGCGCGCCATTCTTCCTCGTTTCCCTTTCATTCTCAGGTTTTCCTCGTAGAGGAAGCATTATTTTCGCGGCGTTTTCCTCGTTGACCCAATGTCGCGCGTATACGCAAGAACGTAATTGGAAGCGATACACGCCGCTCGTTACGAACTCCGTGATCCAATAATAAGTGCATAGTTGCTTTAAATAGCGTGCCGCATCGCATATTTATGAACGAGTCGAACCTCGGCGCGGAATTCTTCGCTATACCACCCGGGAAGCTTGCCCGGGTTTCAATTGTTCGGCTGAGACCTCGCGCGCTCCGGAACCAGGGGGAGTGATTAAACCGAGGGAAAACACCGACGTGACCCGCGATAAATCGCTCGAAAGTCTCTATGGTTATTGCCTGCGCGTGCATTCCTTTCGCCCTAACGCGCATATCGGCGAGTAATCGCGTTAGCCACTTCTCGCCAATTACTGGGGCGGACCGGGACCATCTGAGCTGAAAACCTACAAATCGTAGTCCTGTTAGCCTCCCACCGGGGCGAATTCCATTACCCGCTAGACTTCCTCTCCATTGTTTCTCTAAATTCATCCAGCGCGTCCCTGCGAGCCCGTTCGTTTCACTTTCGCTGACCCGAAGGATCTCCGCGCAGCTGCGCGGTATCGGGGACAGTCTTACCTTGAAGATGGCCCCGAAAAATTACCGTGTCACCCGGTAACGCGGCTCCCAGCGGCGAATGCGGAGCGAGGTGCGCTCGCGCTTACGTGCCCAGCTGCGCGCGGCTGTGCTTACGTAGCTCGTAAATGGCCGGTCGGTCCGGAAGTGGCGCGATATTTTGCGCGGCGATTTTCGGCCGGGCCTATCCCGTAGGTATGCGAGGAGGAGGAAGAAGGCAAGAAATGGCGCGCGAGGGACCAGGACTATGGGCGGTCGTTTGAGGAGGAAGAAAGAAAGAAAGAAAGAAAGAAAGAAAGAAAGGAAGATGGGCGGAAGGGAAGGAGGAACGAAAGAGGAGGAAAGGAGACACGGGTTTACAGATAGGCAGAGGCTGCGGCAGGCTGGCGAAGAAGCGAGCAGGCAGGCAGCCGGCCAGAGAGCCTCGCCTCGTAGCGAGCGTCCTTCCTGGGTCTCTGCCCCTACCGACGTATGTGTATTGTAGTATTGTATATTTGCTGTGTACATATTATCAGAGCGCGTGCCTCCGTGTGCGCGCCCCGTCTGTGCGCGCCTCGCGATCCTGCACACTCCCGGCCGCTGGCGCGCGAGCGCGCTCTTGTTGCGTGTATGCAGCGCCGACGCCGCCGCCACCGCCGCCGGCAAAAATGCATAGCGCTGTTGCACCAGACGGTTCTCAACCGGACAAACTTCTCTCCTCTCTCTCTCTCTCTCTCTCTCTCTCTCTCTCCTCGCTGTTGCTCCGCCTCGGTCTCTCTTTGTGACGCGCGCGCGCGATAGAGGGCCCGCGTAAAAGTCATCGCAGCCTGATCCGGCTTATCGGCGAGACAGTGAGCCGAATCGATTACCCGAAGGGGAACCGTTCGCCGCCGCGGTTCCCTCGGAACCCAGCGAATCCGCGGGGAAAATATTTGCGATGCGCTGATGATGTTGCGATGATAAAATTAATCGGAGCGCAGCATGAGACGGCTGAAGAGCGCGAGAAGAGGGGTCGGTGGGGGAAGTCTGTGTAAGCGGCGAATAAACGATGCCTCTTCAAGGCCTCCTCCTCCTCCTCCTCCTCCTCCTCCTTCTCCTCCTCCTCCTCCTCGTTTCGACGGCCACTATCATCGGGCCACGTCTGATTTGCTCTCGTCTTAACCTTTCGCCCGGTTCACCGTGTCCCGCGGATTACTTTCCACCTCCCCTGGACGATAATTACAATGGATCTCTCATTCCTCGTGGTCACGATCCGCGGGCGATAACGATTCGTCAGCCGGGCGAATTGCCCAGCCTTCCGTTAGCCTTGAGTTTTTATGGGGTCCAGCTGATGACTTCCGTTAAGCGTTCACTCGTTTTCTTACGTTACGGCTCGCTGTCGACCTCGCCCAGGGTTATTCTCTTCGGAAGGGAGCTTTACGGTTCACGCGCCTCTCTTGACAGTGCGGATGTAAAAGTAACGGTCGCCCTAAACTTGACTCGTCATGTCGTAATAGTAACTTAACCGATCGGTCGATTAACAACGAAGTTTATTGCTAGGCACGGCGCGCGATATTGTCTAAGAGCGAAATTTATACCTCGACGGGCTCCCAGTTTCCTCATCGTCCTCGAAACGACTTATCTGATTCAGATGCGCAGATAGCTCTCCCCCCGTTAATCGTTATCTCTTACGCGCTCCGCAGGGCCCCCCTCTGGCGATCGATCGAAATCACGTTATCGCTCGATCTCTTCGCACTTCCATCCAGTCTAGGTACCCGCCAATCGTTTTCCCATCGGTTTCCGTGAATCCGCCGCTAATTGCCGCGGAAAATATTTTCCCCGGCTGCGCAGGCGCGCGCTTGGCACCGTGCAAATATTTTTCGATCGATCCTTCTCGAAATCCTCGAATCGCCTGGCGAAGCAGTCGTGGGGATCGCTTTCCTTATTCCTATTATACTAGCTCACGCACACTCTCGCGTGCTCGCGCGTGCACCGAGGGGCGATGCACACACGCGCGCGCGCGCGCTCCGCCGTCGAAAGGCGAGGGGGGAAGAATAGCGCGGGAGGGATGGAGGAGGGGCGGGTCGGCGGGGGCAGAGGGGAGAGGGAAAAGAGCTGCAGCTAGAGTACCACGCGAGTATAACGCCGAAGGCACGTATTGGCGGTTTTAGCGAGGTATAGACGGTGACCTTGTCGCCGGCAATTCACCCCGTCTGTCTCTCCTTTCTCTCTCTCTCGCTCTTTCTCTAACCACCGCTCTCCTCTTTCTTTCCCTCCATTGACCCTCTCCAACGTCGCTGCACCCCTCTTCGCTCTCGGCCTCTTCTTCCGTCTCCCCTCGGGATGGTGCGATCCCGGCATCCCCCTCTTCCCTCGTCCCTCCACGGATGCACCGTGGACGCGTGTATTATCCTCGTCGCGCTAGTCGCCCGTCGACGTCACCGCGCCTCTCCTTCTCTTTCGCGTTCGTACCGTACGAATCTTTTATGTGACAACGTCCTTCCTTCATCCCTCGCGCCTTCGGCTTCCTCCGCTTCTTCCCGGCCTCTTCCAGCTTCTCCCGCGTCACGCTTCGAGTCTGCGAGCTTCCCTTCTCCCCTTCCTTGTTCTGTGGTGCACCGTTGCGCAAAGGCTGCGCGAGATACTTCGTGGAATGATTGGGAAAGAAGTCAGTGGAGGTAATAAAGCGGAGCAGGGGTTGGATGCATGAGAAATGAGAATCGGAACTGTGGGACGGCCCAGTGATTGATCGTACTGCTGCGTCAGTTTGTCTTCCTCTAACGCTACTCATTTCACTGCGCTGGATTAAGTAGAACCAGCCTCGTCGCCCGACTTCTCGCCTCGGGCACAGACGATTTCGTCTGTGTACCGTCATCCCTTTCCCCTTAAGCCTTGCCGTCGCTCCTCTTCGTTCCTCGCGCGGACACGGAACTGTTCTCCCCTCTGAAGTTAAAGGCCTCCCTTACGTTCGCAGACCTCGCTGGGCAGTTGTGAGCAAAAGCGGACTAACGCGCATTAAAAAAGAATTAAATGTTTATATTTTATATAATTAGTAGGGGAGGCCGGGGCAGGTTGTAACACGGGGTAAATTGTAACATAAGTAAAATCTTTTGAACGACAAATCTGGTAACCCACAGCATGCGAGAGCTGCTTGGCGATATCAGCACCGTCGGTTTTAGTGACACAGACGAGCGTTATGTATTCATTTTGTGGTAAGAGCCCAGAACTTTAGTATTTAGAGCACGTAAGTAAATGTTGTCTTAGCACTTTTATTTCAATTAACCGTCATTAGGGACCGTTTGAATTTTTGTTTCTTTGTCGCAAACGAATCAGTACACATTGGTTTATTATTATGTGTACGCATTTTAGTGATTTGATGTTTAGTTTCTCGTTTGCTGAGATAAAACGCAAAAATTCGACCTCGGGGTAAATTGTAACATGTTACTATACTTACTCCGCTCCAAATGGTGATAAAGCAAGCTATTTGCTGACACACCGGAAAAAGATGCTCTAGACGAACAACAGAACAATCGAGAATCCAACAAATAGAAAAAAAGTATGAAGGCAAAAGTAAAGAAAGCACAGAAGAAGATTTTGATAGAATCGGATGAATAAGCAATGATTGCTTACCTCGTGTATATCAAATGTTTAATAATGATCTGTGTTTTCATTTATATTTTTTAGAAATGTTTATTTATCTTCATAATTGTATTTAAATAAGTAAAACAGATGTGTTACAATTTACCCCGGACTGGGGCAGAGTTGTAACAAAGGTTCAGATTTGTTTAAGATGAAGCTAGATGTCTAAGTGTCCAAGATTTTGTCACGAACTTTCACGCAATTAGTTCACCACGTATGTAAGTAGTAAATTACGAAAATTATTTGCTGATTGAGGAAAACACTTTCGAGAAAAAACTGTGAAAACTTTTTTTGTTACAATCTGCCCCGGTCTCCCCTACAGCCTATTGGAGTACATTATTGCTAGTAACTCCATTTCACAAAAAACGTGGGTTAGTCCGCTTTTGCTCTCAATGCCTCAAATTGTCTGACTTCACTCGTGCGTTCACTTTCGTTGCTGCGCTCTGTTCCGCGTGGACTTCTTCTCGCTCTGCGATTCTGCAAGCGATTGCTACACTTTTAGGTGATCTTGCTAGTCCTCGGTCGAGCCTGGCGTATCCTCGAGTGTGTATAAGAAAGCTTGATGACGAAGAGCGTGGACGTCTCGAACGAGACTTTTGTCACGCATGCCAACACCTCTCGAGCATTCATCTCGCCTCGCGTATTCATCGCCCCGAATGCAGTTCCAGCTTCACTCCGCTAGTCTTAGGTCTCGCAGAAGCGCGTAATAGTTTCAGAATTACACCCCCTCCGATCGTAGCGCTCCACTTTTTTTCTCTCAGAGACGATAGTACCCCGAAGCAAAGCTAACCGATTCCAGCTGGCGTTTTAAGCCCACCCTGTGCATCGACGGCTCGCGCACCTAGTAGGAAAACGCTGATCGGTTTGACGCAATGCGGGCACGCGTCACCGTTTTATTTATGCAACTATCCGCCGCGAGAATTCCGCCGCGGCTCCGGTAATCGAGAGCGCGAGTCGGATTTCATAATTGACTCAGGAGGAATCGACGATACGGCGAGGCTCGAGCACGCGACTACCACTGACAATCGAAACAGGGAAGGTGGAGGAAAAATCGTGCCTACGAGCCTGTTTCCCTTCCTCGGCTCCAATCAGCAAATTTCGCGCCCTTGGGGACGTCAATCGAGCTACGGATAAAACGAGGGAGGAGAGAAGCACCGTTATCAACAAAGAGAGAGAGAGAGAGAGAGCGCGAGAGAGATTAGTAGGAGGCAAGGGGTTACGCAACACGACGCGAACCGTCGAAAAAGTAAATCCGCCCAAAGGCCCACCGTGTGACGCAACACCCCCGTCTGTTCGCGATCTTTTCTCCGGGTTGCCGCCTGTAGCAGCACCGAGTTCCTCGGATACATACCCTGGCCACGCAGCTCTGATCTCGCCGTCCGCAATTCCTCCTCTCCCCTCTCGCCCCCCATGGGCCCTTCTGGATGCGCGTGGGCACGCGTTGCTGGCCCCTAACACGCCTCTGCCGTGCGTGTACCGCGCTCGAAAATTGACAATTTCAAATGATTCATTTCCGGCGCTCCCGCTCCTCCGTGGGGACCGGCTCTCCTTCCCGTTGTCTCGTCGTTCCAGCCACCACAAAGATAGCGAGCGAGAGAGAGAGAGAGAGACAGAGAGAGAGGAGCATAATGAAACAAAAAACGGAGACGGGACGACAGAACGGGACGATAAGAGAGAATGGGAGAAGGAGCGAGGAAAAGAGACGACACAGACGGGGGTCCAACCGTCGCGTATCTCGACGCGAAATCACGCAAACACACGTACGCGGACACACACTCTCCCGTCTAAATATAATGCGCGAGCGTGGTATTTCTCTCTCTCTCTCTCTCTCTCTCTCTCTCACTCTCACTCTCTCCCGCCGTCTCTGCTCCCATGATCGTGATCGCCGTCGTCCACCCAGCGACGCGAGTGCACGCAGCCGCCTCGCGTCGGTGCATGCTGCACGCACACGCGACTCTGCAGCCAGCCTAGACCTAGACCCACTGAGCTAGCCTAGACCCGCGGATATATATGGTCTGGTGGGGAGGAACAGGAAGATGAGGAGGGAAGAACGGGGCGGCGAGGAACGGGGGCTGCCTCTAGTACTATCGGAGAAAGTGAACGGGCATCGAGTACCACGACGGCCCCGGCCGGTTGCACGCGCACGAAACTTTTCGTGTCACGCGATCCCTCTCCTCCCGACTTTTCCTCGTCCCACCCCCACCCCACCCCCTCCCCCCTCTCCCTTCTTCCTGCACCCGCTCCGTTTCGCTGGAAGTCCCGCGACAAAGGCCGAGTTACGTTGCGACGATAAAATGTATCTCGGTAACAGGTTCGCGCGATAACGCGGCGTACGGCCGCGGAGTTTAAAGGGCAAAGCGGACTTGGAGGGGTCGAGCATCGAATTTCGAGCGTGCTCGTTACCTAACGAACTCAGGTCATTTCGCGCAAGTGAGAACGCTTCGCGAGGCCCTCCACTGTCGACCGAACGGCTTCCACGATCCGTAGCACACGGCAGAGTACACCTCCGAGCGGAAGACCAGGAGCACGACCTTGCGAGTCAAGTGGCCGAGATACGTCGTTCCGTGCCATCGAGCTCGACCCTCTCTCTCTCTCTCTCCCTCTCTCCCGCCACCCCCTTTCGTGGCTCGGCGGCATTTCGATAACGCATTATCCAACGTCGCGACGCTCCTCCGCCGGGAAGCCGTGTCAGGAGCGCCGCCCTCCTTCCGCCGGATGCCCGGCTTCCCTCGCGAATTTCACTTTCCTTCGGTTATATAATATCGCGAGGGACGCCAGGCCGACCGCCCGCTTCGGGGCGGCTCAACTTATTTACATTCCCGCTGCAATCGTTATCTTATTATTGTAATTATTATACCCCGCGCTGATAAGACGCTCCTTCCACGCGGTATATCCATGTCAATGCCGCTGACCCAAATCGTCCGGCTCGATCGTTTTATCGGCCTCTAGGCGCAGGCTGAACAGAGACGGGGGAGCCGATGACAGTTTTGGCGAAGTTTGCCGGCGCACGGGTTATCTCTGGCGCGGCTGATAGCGCCCCACTTCCCCCAGAAATTTCGCGGCTGCACTATCCGCCTGACCGTAGATCACACTCTCCTCGCGCGTTATCAGATAATTGCTTGCGTAACATCTTCGAGAAGCCTCGCTCTCGCCCTCCGCGTTTCGTAATTCTCCTGTCCGACAAGAGCCACGGGTGGAGAGCGGGACACTTCCCGGAAAGAAACTGTTTCGAGTAGCTTATTCCTGACTCGGTGCACAGAAAGGACCGGTAGCAGGGCGAGATATATGTATGCGCGCGCGCGCGCGGGACGAAAATAAATCAACCCGTACCGGGGTTCTTCGCGTTGGCTCAATTAAGAGGCCATGGTATCAAAGGGTCCAAGTCGCAGCTTCCTTGGCCCTCGCCAGCGAGCTACGTCTCTCGCCACAATTTATACAGGCTATTTTGCTGGTATTAAGCTCCCCCTCTCTCTCTCTCTCTCTCTCTCTCTCTCTCTCTCTCTCTTCGCTGCCTCTAAATTCGGTATCAGCCGAGCATTAAGCATCCCCTGGGTAGATAGGTCGCGCCGCGAAAAGCTCCTTCGCCGGTCCTCTCCCTCCGTTCCTCCTCGTCCTCTCGGAGGAGGCGCGCACACACGCTCGTTCGCGGCTGCAAGAAGTTGCGCCCACCGAGAGTGCGCGCGATGGTCACTGACCTCGCACACGTCGTGTCCGCGACGACGGAAGAGGAGTCACGCATTCTTCCCATTCGCCCGTCGTCGTCTTGACCCCTGTCCGCCGGCGAGCGAAAAGAACGCAAGCGACGTAGGCAGCTAAAGAGCGTTGGATTGGTCCGGGAACGTGGACGCCCGGTTCACTGGGTGTCCCGAAACTTTCCACCTCCCCCCGACTCCCCCCCTGGGGGAAGGACAGGTCCTGGGGCTACCAATCTTGCTCCCGACGCCTCGGGAGACGAGGCTCGAGGTAGATTTTCCTATACGCGACTGCACGCAACGTTCGGAACTTCAAAGTCGATTTTCTCGAAAAGGAAGCGCAATATCAAAAAATTGTATTCCTTTTTCTCGGCTTGCTTACTCGTCGTAAGTCGAAACGGAAGAGTAACCTTTTTCGATATCGTGCTTCATTTTCGAGAAAATCAACTTTTGAAATTCTCGACGTCCAGTGGCGTATAGGAAAACGTACCTTCAGACGTTTCGCTCGACGTCTGCGCGATGACGGAACGATATACGCTGCCTTTTTATTCCCCCTGTGTTCTGGCGATCGACGTCTGCCGACGACAGAGTTAACGACTACCAAGTAGCCGGGAACGCGCGCTAGACCAGTCTGGAGATGCAAACGCGCGGCTGGACGCGCGGCGCATCCGTAATGCAGCCTAGATGCAGCGCCGCGTCGGTAATCCCTTAGGGCTCGAGGAGTCTCGGGGGGATTTGGCGAGACAATGGGGGCTTCGTATCGGGAATCAGCGATACCGAGAGGAATTGAAGCGATTAAGTGGATCAATGGTGTCCTGGCGGAAGCTGCTCCGGCCCGACGGCAGCGACGTCGATGGTCCCTTCGGTGATTCGATCTCAGAAAGGGGGACGCTAGCTGCCCCGGCACAGTAGTTTCGGAGCGCCGCGCGCAGGACGCGCGCATGCCTCCGCGTGTAAGCAGAATAATGGCCCGCGAGGGAACATGGGTGCACCGCCGTCGTTGCAGCCACGCTTCCGGATGCCGAGCAGCCAGGCTACGAAGAGCTTGCCCGCCGCGATACGTGCAGCAGGAAACTAGTAATAAGAATCCCATCGAACGATCGACGAACTCGCGAAGAAACGTATCCTGCAAACGATGCACGCTCGCGATACTCGGATCCGAAGAACAACTGCTCCCCCTGTCTACAAGCTGCCCCGTTGTTGTTGTCGCCACATTTCCTCGCCTCTGGGGAATCGGGAAATTGAAATAGTCGCGATAGTCTCGCAGGATATCTCGAAGCGTTTCCCTGTTATTCGGCGGACGTAGAGCGTGGCTCCATCGTCGCTGGATTTTTCCCCAAGTATTTCCGTTTCGCGGAGAGAAGGCGGCGACGGAGGAGCGGGCTCGCACGGTGGAAGGGATAGAAGCACCGGAGCCCACACGTTTCACGTACGCTTTATAGGCAGCCAAGGTGGACACGCAGAAAAACCGAACTCGAGCTCCTCACCGCGCGTAAATCTCCTTTCTTTTCGTTAGCATCGAACAGGCTGGAGGAGCACTCCTCTCCGCCACTTGCAGGAACACAGAAATGACTAAGGAATAATATGTCCCGCCCACGATGCTGCGTCTACTGCAATCGCGGGGGACATTTAGCTTCTGTTTTTCTACGCGACTGGGCTAAAGAGGTCCTTGGACGCGAATGTCCAAATGACCGGTGGCTAGAATCGCGCCAGCCTGTACTGAAACTACTCTAATCGCACCGCGTACACGAAGGTACCTTTGTATCGCCGCAGAATGCATTCGAAGCCCCCCGAGAAGACCCAGAAAAACGAGTGAGCACAGGGCAAGCGTTAGAAACTATGCTTTTCGAGGAGGGTACTCGCAGTCCCGAACTCTGGTTCCGCTGGATTCGGCTCGCCACCCGAGCGAGCCATCGTTTCCCTATTCCCCGCCGGCATACTTATCCCTTTATCCCTTTCCGGGTGGCAGGAGGGAGGGAGGGAGGGAGGGCTGCAAAGCGGCTCGCAATTTGAACGGGTTTCGGGGTTAAAGATAGTATCCCGAGGCAGTAGGGTAACATAATAGGCCGGGATGGGGGTCTGGGTCTAACGAGAGAAAGAGAAAAAGGGGTACGAGGACAGAGGAGAGGAGAACGGACTCGACGTCGGGACTAGAGAGATGCAGAAGGAACGCGCGGGAGGGAGACGGGTTGCGGTGCCCGAAGGGGCAGGCCGAGCGAGACAGATAGAGGAGAACGTCGGGTGTGCGCGCACTTACGTGCGCGCGCGCGCGTGTGTGTGTGTGCAGCACGGTGCATCGGACTAGCCAGTCGCGAATGGTGGTGGAGAAGAGAGAAGGAGGAGAAGGATAGAGTAGTTAAGTTAGTCTGTCGGTCAGTGACTGCCTGACTTTCCCGGCGCAGCTGAAGGTCAACTCTCCCCTTCTCTCGACCTCATCCTCCTCATCCACCCCCTCCTCCGCTTCTTCTTCTTCCTCCTACCCACTCCACCACCCGCTGAACCGCTGCCGTTGCCTCTCCGGCCGCTACCACACGCTCTACGGCCTCTACGCTGGCGCGCACATATATTCAAACACACACACGCACACACACACGCGCGCGCGCGCGCGCGTGTCGTCCGGCCCATCTTTGTCCTATCCCTGTTCCTCTCCTTCCTTCCTCCTCTCGCGCGTATACTTCGCGATACCCCGCGTGTATATGTGCACTCGTACCGCTATACACACCGCTCCCAAACCTATATCGTCGCAGCGCGCACGGCCGCGTACGTGCACACGGCCACCGCCGTATCCACGATCGCTTTGTTTATGCCGTACGAACACTTTCGGTGCCTTTTCTCTTCGCACCGTGTCACTCCATCCTTCTTCCGCCCCCCGCCCCCCCCCCCCCCTTCGATGCCCCCTCCAGCCAACCCCTTCCGCCCCTTGGCCGCTCCGTGCTCTCTCGGCGGGTTGAGGGTCATTCGTGCACTTAGGTGCACGCGGAATTCCGCCTCCAAGTCCTGGTACGTGAGAACTCGTCTTACACGGGCTGTATACCCTCCGCGGAGCCGTGTTTCTTAAGTTTCTTTTCGTCCTCATCGCCGCCGTCTGTGCGCGCCCGAGCGCCGCTCCGCGTAGACACCTCGCCCGATCGAAATTCGCCGTTTCTGCTCGGGGGCTTTTTTTTTTTTTTAAACTCTCCCGGCTAGACGCAACGCAGTGGTCAAAAGAACGTTTAAAAATAATATCTTCGTATAGGTACACGGAGGAGCAGCCTTGATTCTAACCATCAGCGACCGCGGTATCGCTGGACTGTTCTGGCGAAAGCCCTGATACCGACGGTGCCACTTCTCTATCTCTCTCGCTATCGTTCGTTTTTTAAACGTTCGTCATCCGTGTATCGCCACGCTATCGCCGTTGTAAATCGTTCGATTATTTTGTACCCCTACACCCCCCCCCTACCCCCCCCCCCCCCCCGTCGTCGTCGCTCGATCGGGTTTAAGAACAATATCGCGGGCACCGATAGCCGATATCTGGGGAAGAAATAACGGTGCCGTTTATTGGTACAGTAACTCGTCCCAAGGAAATCGCGCGATAACTCTCGTCCGTGTATCTGAGCCTCCGATTGGACAGCCAGCACGAGTTCCCGCGATAATGGCACGCTCGCGTTTACAGGCGTCTCGCTAAATGACGGGGTTCACGGGTGTTAACGTCATCCCGCCGCGGTGTATCTATCGCTCCTCTCCTCTCTCTCTCTCTCTCTCTCTCTCTCTCTCTCTCTCTCTCTCTCTCTCTCTCTCTCTCTCTCTCTCTCTCTCTCTCTCTCTCTCTCTCTCTCTCTCTCTCTCTCTCTCTCTCTCTCTCTCTCTCTCTCTCTCTCTCTCTCTCTCTCTCTCTCTCTCTCTCTCTCTCTCTCTCTCCTTTTTGCCCGCCGCGGCCGGTCCGCTGTATCAGCCGCTCGTATGTATCGCCTTGGGTATTTTTGCCGCCGCGGAAAAGATAAAATTAGTACGATCCGCTGTCACTTTGACTTCTCGTGATTGCTGAACGGGAGATACGCGCACGAGATGCCCCGAAATACACGGCGCGCCCCGAAACAAGGTGGTTCCCTTCGAGAAACTGGAACCGAAGGTACGGCGTTACTATCTTCAGATTCCACAGACCGCACTTCAACTTCCGACACCCTGTAACAGCGGGTTCAAATTATTATCGCGGACATCCCTGAAATTTGAATTTTAAACAATGATTCGTTACGAGCGTACGCGAGAACCCGTTCCCACCACAGACATTCTTCCGTCATCTTCGCGGTGTCTTTTTATCCCGTCCGTCCCCCGACGTCCATTCGTACGTTCCTGGATAACCCCCACCGCCGCGGGAGATCATCTGCCCCCTCGCTTCCCCTCTTTTTTTTTTCTCTCGCTCGCGCTGTCTTTATCCCTCCCTCCTCGCTATACTTGTACTTCCGGCCGCGAGGCTAACGCGAAATTCTCGCAAAATAAACGGGGAGGCACGGCTCCGTGGATAACTCCCCGGATCCTCCTTCCCGCCCCTCCCCCGTCTCCGTCCCTCTGTTGTACGTATTTTTAACTATCGACTCGTTATAGGCCGCTTCGCCTAAACTTCCTGCCGCCCGGTGTCAGGAAGAACGATGTCGTCGACGAAAACGTCGGAGGAACCCACTTGTTCGTTCGCGCGCTCCTTTCCCTCGCGAATCTCCCGCTTCCGGTCTTCGGGTAACCCCGCCCCGTCCTTACGGCCCCCTCCGCTCGAGAGGTATTTAAAAGCTCCGCGGTAACGGCGCACCGTTTGAATTTGAATCGCGGCCGTGGAACGCGCACGTCGCGGGCCAGATCTCGTAACAGTGTCCTCCTCCTCCTCCTCCTCCTCCCCCCCCCCCCCCCAGCCAGCCAGCGTTTCTATTGTGCAAACGTTCTAGCGTCAATAGAGAATCGTCATAGCATGCAGAACCCCCCGCCCTCCGCCCGCGACCTCTCGGTCTATGCAGGAGAGCGGGCGGCGGGTCTATGCGTCACGGAAACAGTCATGCGTACGCGATGCATCGTCTCTAGCGGTCTCCCTTCGCTATATACGACGTCAGTGGTATAGGTCAGTGAAGTAGTGGCTCCCCCACCACGCGGCTCCTAGACAACGGGTCTACGATTGACTCATCTAGCCAGTCATACGGCGCGTAAACACGATCCGCTCCAGCTGTTTCTCTGCGCGCTCTTTTGCTCTCTATCCCTCGGCGTGCTCGGTCTCTATATCTCTCTCTCTCTCTCTCTCTCTCTCTCCTTCCCCTCTTCCTCTTTCTCCTTCCATCTGCCCTCTCCGTCCGTCCCCGTCTTTTCCCCATTCTCTCGGCGGGTCTATGTACACGGATCTTGAGAGAACAACGGGGCGTTCTCTTTATTTTTAGAGGCACCTCGAGAATTCGGTTGCCTGCTCCCCCCCCGCCCGCCCTCATCTTTTTGTCCGCTGCTCGCTCGTATCCCCTTTTTCTCTTCCTTTTCCTGCGCTCCCTCTCCGAGCTCGGAAGCAGAAAAGCTTCTCGAGAATAGAGAGGGCGAGGAATCGTCGGACCGCGAGCGCGAGCGCGCCTCCGCGGAACTACGGGGAACGACGTGCAGCCAACGAGCCGCGCGGGTGGGGGGGGGGTTACGGGGGGGGGGGAGAGGGAGAGGGGCAGGGGAGGGCAGAACGAGTTCCGATTTTAGCGCAGTCGCGGCGGCCTCCGAACGAGCGGCGCTATTATGCACTAGTAGCTTGATGGCGTCACCCGTGCAACCTTGGCTCGGGTCAGTCCTCTATCATACTGCAGCCAGAGTTCCCCTACCCCTTTTGTTTTTCGTCTCCCTCTCCGTCGCTTTTTCCGTTCTCTCTCCTGCTCGACGAGTGGCGATCCCCCCGCCCCGCGCCCCCCCCCCCCTCCGCCACGTTCGTTTGGCTCCGCTTAACCCTCTCCTCGCCTCTCCGCGTCTCTGCTCCCCCGGCCGACTCCCCTCTGCCCCCTCGTCTCGAGCGCGCGCACACACGGTACTGGCCACACGACCAGTGGCGTACGAATACTTTCTATTTCGAGGCATCCTCCCGGGAGAGTTGCTTCTTTTCGCAGAACCCGGGGAATCATTCCACGACGAAATTTTGCGACGACTCTACGGGGACCTTGGCTGCACGAAACTACGTATCGAGAGAAACGGCACTGGGCTTGCTCGAGCTTACCACGGGATTACAGTGTTAAGAGGGGCAACTCGTAAATCAATTTTGAAAAAAAGAAAAAAAAAATTAATCCTCGCTACTATCGCGACTACACCCGTAACGCTTTCCGACGTACGCGCCGATATCCTGTACACTCGCATCCGTGTGCGGCCTGCACCGGGGGGGGACGTTTCTGCGCGGACGACGCGACCGGCCTCCCTGCCGCGAGAGCGTGAAGGATGTTTCCATCGTTCGTAGATCGCGTATCTGATTCGACGGGATACACACGCATGTATATACCTGGGCCGTCTGTGGTGCGCGCCGCGGTGCAAGAAGCCGCGGGAATCGAGATCGATCGCGGCGGACAGAGGGGAAAAAGGTTATCGGAGACGAGCCGAAAGGCTGTCCCGAAGCATCAATCATCCTGTGACAGAAACGGCCAGGTACCAGCAACGATGCTTCGTGGACAGCTATTAATAGTTCACTGCACGGTTAAGTACGATACGCGTGTACTTGAGAGGCGCGACGCGAAAGCGTACGAGATAGGCGGCTGACTCGATGCCACGCGGCGGGTTGACGAGTAGCAGGAGTCGATTCGCAGATTTATTTCGGTCGGAAGGATTCTCGAGACGCGAAGTGTGTCTCGGTCTCTTCGGCAGCCGTTGCACTCCCATTGGCGGTACGCGCGAGTAGAATGAGGAGGCGAAAGCCTCCTTCGGACGGACAGGTTGGGTCCCCGGCGACGAAAGAATTCTACTCGCGCCTTGTTTCGTACAACTCGCCGGCGTGGAGTTTCAATATTTTATCGCCCGCGTAAGCAGTATATCGATGGCGAGGCTTCGAAAAGATCTAATTTCCGGTAAATACGAGCGCGAAATGGAAGAGGCCAGTGGAACGTGTCTCTTCTATGGTACACGTTCCTCCGGGGCGTTCTGCGCAGCGTTAATCGAAGTGGTAGCGGACGTTAAAAAATGAATCGAGCGTGATGTGAATCCAATTAGCGGGGAATATCCACACGGTAAATTAAGTTCGATTAAAACGCACGTTAAAAGGAACTGGTTCGCGTCCCACTAAATTTCATTCTTCCGCAGGTAACGAGTGCGCTCCAATTTCAATGGTAAAAAAATGTAATAACCGGACTTACCCTATAATTAATTCGATGAGCATCTACATTATCCACTAATGGTAGGGTGCGCTGGGCGACGCCATCTGGCGGAGACTGGGTAAAACGCGGTGCCTCCGCAGCGCGCCGATAACTTGCCTTTTAAATTTCACATTCCTTCCCCGATTACCATCGCGCTCCCTTCTAATTAAAACAGTAACTATGTCGCACTAACAACTATAGACAGCCCCGATACTGAACGACCCTTCTCATTTCTCTGTTTGCAGTGTCCGAGAGCTACAGCAGTTACGTGAACTCGATGTACGCGAACGGGGGGCAGTTCGCGACCCCCTGCACCCCGAGCCCGCCGCGAGGACCCGGCGGGGTGCCGACGAGCGTGATCCAAGCAGCCACCAGCTCGGTGTCCGACGACCTGTACCTCCTGGAGCTGGGCTTCCCGCCACGGTCGAAGAAGAACAAGCTGAAGAAGCCGCGCCAAGGGGACGGCGCCGCGGTGAAGAGGAAGTCCCGCGAGGGATCCACGACGTATCTGTGGGAGTTTCTGTTGAAGTTGCTGCAGGACCGGGAGTACTGCCCTCGGTACATCAAGTGGACGAACCGCGAGCGAGGAGTCTTCAAGCTGGTCGACAGCAAGGCGGTGTCTCGCCTGTGGGGCCTGCACAAGAACAAGCCGGACATGAACTACGAGACGATGGGCCGCGCCCTGCGCTACTACTACCAGCGCGGCATCCTGGCGAAGGTTGACGGCCAGAGGCTGGTCTATCAGTTCGTCGACGTGCCGAAGGATATTATAGAAATCGACTGTACCGGCGCGTGAGACAGGGCTCGACCCTCGAGGGAACAGCACGAGAGAGTACGAGCTGTACGGGAGAAGAATCGTTCGCGGATTGATAACGCGACGGTCCGTCAGATGACATCGTCGAGCAGCTCTTCCTGCCACAACGTGCCCACTTGGCATACCCCTCAGACGATCTAAAACCATGTATGCCCTCTCTCTGACTTCGTTTGTTCCTTGTATATGTATTATATATATATATATATATATATATATATATATATATACACCTATAGAGATGTATATTAACGTGGGGCGCGTGTGCGCGTACGAACGCTGCCGCGAGAGGATAAATGATGAATGTTCTTATTTTGTCGACGCGGTGTACCATCCGTATACCGTACAGTTTCGTCCTCCTTTGGTCTTTCTTCTTCTATTTCTTCTTCTTATACTTCTTTTTTTTTGTTACCCTCTGACGGTACAGGTCAATGGTAATCGTACTAAGCTTTACAACGTTTATATATATATAAAGAAGTATATATATATATATATATATATATATATATATATACATATACATATACGCGTTGAGCTCGTTCAAATTTGTACAAAATTTAGTTCTTAAAATGGAAAGGATGCTACGGCACAAGTGTTATTAAATGTATTTTAATCGAGAGAGAAAAAGATGAATCTAGTATGGACAAATTACTTAAACGTAACGTATAGACGGGGGATATAGGCGAACAATTGTACATTCGAGAGCGCGATAAATTATTTATTGTATATTAGACGATTATATATGTTACCTAGAAAAAGAAAAAAAAAGAAAATTGTTATATACGTGTCGACGAAGGGAGATACGAGAAAGAGGGAAAGGAAAAAAAAAAACACATACACACGTTACACACACGCGACGTGGATTGTTTTCGAAGGTTTTTATTGATGAAACGAACAAAAAAAAAAATCGAAACGAAATGAGGGCTGTGAAAAGGTTCAGAAGCGGATGGGAATAAGGACAGAGCGGATGGCGGTAAAGGGCGTTGTTTAACGAGTTTCATGGAGCGAGCTCAGGGAGGGGTACACGTGCATGCGCGACACAGGAACAGACACCGAACACGATCACCCGCAACATACACACTATATTTTTTTAAATATAAGCGAAAAAGGGCGACTCTTCTATTCGAGCTGAGGGTTCAACAACGTAAGGTGCTGGCTATACACACGAGGTCCAAGAATGTTATTTAGCAAGCTAGTGTTACTAATTCATAAAAAAAAAAGATTATTGAAAACAGACATTATATATCTCTGTATATATAAAAAGTACACCTTTAGTATATATTATTGAATATTATATATATATTATATGAATATATATTGTATGTTATGTAGTAAATGGAGCGAGTTAATGTGTCTCTATGAGATTTTTCCGTCACGTTCGTGTATGAATACAGTTGCGCAAACCGTCTCTCTGTACGATGCCTCTGCCCCCCCCCCCCCCCTCTCTCTCTCCCCGTCGCGCGAACAGACATCGCCAGGAACATAATTGTTACTCTGCCCTTCATTTTTATATCGATCTTTCGAAGCTCGCACGCCCTTAAACGCACACTACTTCATGGCGTGTCCCTCATGCTCATCCGAATCAGAGGCATCGTACAGCTTTTTAACTCGTTTATACCCGCGAGTAAAAGAGTCACGTGGACTCGCGGTAGCTTGGTAACTGTCGAGACATGAACGCGGTACGATGGCAGTTCGAAACGAAGCCGGACATGTCTCGCGTAAACGCAGGCGGCGGGTATAAATGAGTTAAGTCGGTCCTGTCCGCGGGCAGAGCCCCTTGCGCGACACTCGTCTGTTACGCGTATTCTGTTTGTATTTCATCCGCATGGCCCGCCCGAAGCCCGCGGCCATGGGGTATAACGAGAGGCGAAGCGCAGGAGCCGTGGACAGGGCTGTTTTAAATATAATGTGACCAGATCTATGAAATTCCAATGTGGGACAGCACGAACTGAAATGTACCTCCCCTGAACCTCCACGCGCGCCCCCACCCCCCCCCCCCGTACAGTTGAATTGTACGAAGTACCAATAGAGTGGACGACAAATAACTACAAGCAATATATACGGTGCGGCGTGTGAATCTGTCCAACTGCCAAATATTTAAAATCCGCGCCATCTGGTCACGTTATTTGAGCGTAGATAGCCTTCTCGGGCACCCGGGGCGTTCGAACACGATAAGTTAGAGTGAAATTTAATTTATTCACGCCCCCCCCCCCCCTCACCCCCGGATCCACCCCCCAACCCTCAGAGGACGTGACGTGCGAGTGCAAGCGTATCCTATAGGTGATAAGTTTTTGTACATAAAAGATTCGTTGAGAACATACTTAGGAAGAACATTACGTTGGTTAACTTCGTAACTGTGGAAGATAAAGAGAAACAGGAGCGCAGTGATAAAAGGGGGGGGGGCGAGAGGAGAGGGGAAGCCGGCGAGATACGCTTCGAGAGCGTATCGCGGTTCTCCCCCCTCTCCGAGCCGCCCGGTCCTTTCACGATCACCTCCAACACATTATTTCGATTGAATGAAAAAGGAAACACAGTGAAGTACATACGAAACGATCGAGTGCTGCCAATAATGCCTGTAATACGAGTCCCTTGCATTTTCTATTGGTTTAACAAAAAAGGAAAAAAAAAACGTGGAAAGATAGCATGCATGAGTGCGCGACGTTGTTCGACCGACGAAAGACACAGAAAAAAAAATGTCTTGGGACGCCAGACATACCGATGATACAAAGCGAATTGCCTTCTCGTAATTAACAAAGACGTGTTGCCTTCTAACAAAGAAAAACATATTAAAAAAAAATGTTCTAGCAATTTGTATCGTATAATACCATCGACTACTCTTTGTCCAGGTACTTAAAGTGAACCTCACGCGCCCCCCCCCCGCCCCTGTATTACACCCTGCCCCCCCCCCCCCGACCCCCTTGTCTGCATAGAATTTTGTAATTTTGTCAAGAAAAAAAAGATATTCAAAAACATTTTTGGTACACGGAGACTTTTTCATATCGCACTCTTTGCATACGCGTATCTGATGAAGAAGATATATATTTAAAAATATAAGACAAAAATGAAGATAGAGAGAAAGAGAGAGAGAGAGAGAGATGAGAAAAAATGGAACACATCAGAGTACAATGGACAAAAAGAAAGCAAGTACCTATTAAATAGTACCACTTCTATACACGATAACATCCACTTATAAACAATGAACGATGACAACTGCAACAAGAAAAAAAATCCTATTTTTAGGTAAATTAAATTTACATTATACATAAACGATCGACTACGCTACAAGATATTTTAACAGATAAGACTTTACTGTAATAGGGATAAATCTATGATTATTTACCTGTAAAATAATACGAAGACACGATGGATTGACGTAATGAACTCTAATGTAACGTTCTGTGATTCGTTGTTTGTAGGTGAAATTTAATAAAAGATTACTGTATCATAACGAGCCACCCGTTTGCACCCTTGTTATTTAAAAATTACATAATTCAACGAAGTGGAACTGACACGCCGAAGACAGTGGCAGTTGGGAAAGTACAGAAGTACAGCGAGCAGAGGAAGATAAATTCCCAAAAATAGAGTCGAAAGTAATCGTCTAATTGCCAAATTTAAAGTGCCAGTTCCATTTTTTGATCGTCGCTCATCAGAATGATTACACGGTGACGTAACGCTTATATATAAGCTCAATTGATAAAGCGCGCCGTTGAGAGGGCGCCTGATTGGCTGGCTCTCGATTCCTCCGCCAATCACGCGCTCCGACTTCCGAATGGCCAGACACGTAGCTGCGCCCGCAGTCAGTATCGAACCTCGAAGCGAGGTGGACGCGTTATTGTGCCTGTCAGATTGTAGAAAATTTTGCGAGGTATGTGTCACTTTTCCATTGTTTAAACAAAAAAACAATTGATTCTTACAATTATATAAATTAGTAGCTAGTAGTAAAGACTGTAAAGAGTGAAGAGCAGACGTATTATCGTAGCCGTAGTTATTGATTTCACAGCGACAATCGAGTTTGCCACACCCCGTGGCCATTTTGGACGGAAGAGATCCCTTCCATAAAAATCGAACGATAAATAACGGTCAAGATGGATCAGATCACACCGAAAGAGGTGAAGATCTTGGAGAATCCCGAGGACATCCAAGAGAGGCGAGAGCAGGTGCTGAGTCGCTACTCGAACTTCAAGTCGGAAGCACGGAACAAGAGAGACAAGCTCGAGGACTCCCGTCGCTTTCAGGTACGGCTCTTTTAATTGTCCAGTGAATCTGGTGTGCCTATATGGGGCTTTTATATCTCTTGCTTGCGTACAGTACTTTAAGCGAGATGCGGACGAACTCGAAGGATGGATCTACGAGAAACTGCAAGCTGCTTCGGATGAGAGTTACAAGGATCCGACCAACCTTCAGGCGAAGATACAGAAGCATCAAGCATTCGAAGCAGAAGTCGCGGCTCATTCCAATGCCATAGTGTCGCTCGATAACACCGGCACCGAGATGATAGCTCAGCATCACTTTGCCAGCGATGTCATTCGCAAACGATTGGGTAAGTCGATATTAAGCTACTTTTCTTACTTACTTCGCAGCATGGGAGCGCCTGTAACAAAACTGTTTTCTGGTGCGCCTCGCAGAGGATCTCCATCGTCTGTGGGAGTTGCTGCTCTCGCGATTGGCAGACAAGGGCCTTAAATTACAACAAGCCTTGGTTCTGGTGCAGTTCCTCAGACACTGCGACGAAGTGATGTTCTGGATCCACGACAAGGAAGCGTTCGTAACTTCCGACGAGTTTGGGCACGACCTGGAACACGTGGAAGTGCTTCAAAGGAAATTCGACGAATTCCAGAAGGATATGGCTAGCCAGGAGTACAGAGTGACGGAAGTGAACGAGCTGGCTGACAAGCTTCTCTTGGACGGGCATCCCGAGCGCGATACCATTCTGCGTAGGAAAGAGGAACTGAACGAGTCCTGGCAGAGATTGAAGCAGCTGGCCGTCTTGAGACAGGAGAAACTGTTTGGCGCGCACGAGATTCAGAGATTCAATCGGGACGCGGATGAGACGATGGCGTGGATCGCAGAGAAGGACGTCGTGCTGTCTTCCGACGATTTCGGGCGAGATCTGGCGAGTGTGCAGACTTTGCAGAGAAAGCACGAGGGAATACAACGCGACTTGGCAGCCCTGGAAGACAAAGTGTACACGTTGGGTGCGGAGGCTGATCGTCTGGCAGCTATCCATCAAGCGGACCATTCCACGCAGATCCAAGCTAAGCGCGCTGAGATCCTGCAGTCGTGGGAGAGCCTGACGGCGAAAGCGAAGGAGCGATGCCTGAAGCTGGACGAGTCTTACTATCTGCACAGATTCTTGGCTGACTACAGAGACTTGGTGTCATGGATGAACGATATGCGCGCTATCATATCGGCGGACGAATTAGCAAAGGACGTGGCTGGCGCAGAAGCTCTTGTCGAGAGACACCAGGAGCACAAGGGAGAGATCGATGCCAGAGCCGACAGCTTCAACGCGACTACGATGGCTGGCAACAGCCTCCTGGATAAGAAGCACTACGCCGCGGAGGAAGTAGCACGGAAATTGACCTCCCTCGCGGAAGACAAGCAATCCCTTCTGAGCCTCTGGGAGAAGAGAAGAATCTTGTACGAGCAATGCATGGACCTGCAGTTGTTCTACCGAGATACGGAGCAGGCAGACGCGTGGATGGCCAAGCAGGAAGCATTCTTGGCGAACGAAGACCTGGGGGATTCACTCGACAGCGTGGAAGCTCTCATCAAGAAGCACGAGGACTTCGAGAAGTCGTTGGCCGCCCAGGAGGAGAAGATCACTGCGCTGGATGGGTTTGCCGGTCAACTGATCGTGGGAGAACACTACGCAGCGAACGATGTAGCGCAGAGGCGCAAGCTTCTGCTGGAAAGGCGTGCGGTGCTCCAGGAGAAGTCCGCTCACAGGAGACGTCGCTTGGAAGACGCCTACAAGCTGCAGCAGTTCGAGCGCGACTGCGACGAGACAAAGGGCTGGGTGAACGAGAAATTGAAATTCGCCACCGACGACAGCTATCTGGATCCCACCAATTTAAACGGCAAGGTGCAGAAGCACCAGAACTTCGAGCAAGAGTTGAACGCGAATAGGACTCGCATGGAGGAGATGGTGGCCACCGGGCAGGAGCTGATCGAGGGCGACCACTACGCCAGCGACCGGATTCGCACTCGCACGGACGAGATCATGTCCCTGTGGGAGAGCCTCACGCACGCCACTGAGAAGAAAGGCTCGAAGCTGCAGGAAGCTTCCCAGCAACAGCAGTTCAATCGCACCGTCGAGGACATCGAGCTGTGGCTGTCGGAGGTCGAGGGACAGCTGTTATCAGAGGATTACGGCAAAGACTTGACCAGCGTGCAGAACCTCCAGAAAAAGCACGCCCTCCTCGAAGCCGATGTCGCCTCTCACTCCGACAGGATCGAGAGCATAGCCCAAGCTGCGGAACAGTTCGTGAATTCTGGCCACTTCGACGCGAACAACATCAAGGCGAAGCAGGACCAGCTGCAGACACGGTACGCCGCTCTGCAACGGCCAATGAGTATTCGTAAGCAACGACTGCTCACCTCTCTCCAGGCTCAGCAATTATTTAGAGACATCGAAGACGAGGAAGCCTGGATCCGCGAGAAGGAGCCAGTAGCCGCTTCCACCAATCGCGGCCGTGATCTAATCGGCGTTCAGAACTTGCAGAAGAAGCACCAGGCGGTCCTGGCAGAGATCAATAACCATGAACCACGCGTGGTCGCTGTTTGCCAGTCAGGCGTGGCGATGTTGCAGGACAGCCACTTCGCTACCCAGGAGATCAGTCAACGAGTGGTGGCTTTGGACGAGCACTGGGGGCAATTGAAGGAGAAAGCCAGACAGCGCAAAACCGACCTGGACGACTCTCTCCAGGCGCACCAGTACTTTGCAGACGCCAACGAGGCGGAGTCTTGGGTGAAGGAGAAGAGGCCCATCGTCATGAACGCTGATTACGGGAAGGATGAAGATAGCTCTGAAGCTCTGCTGAAGAAGCACGAGGCGTTGGTCAGCGACTTGGAAGCATTCGCTAGCACGATAGCCGCGCTCAGGGAGCAAGCTGCGTCTTGCCGCCAGCAGGAGACTCCTACCATTGACATCACTGGCAAGGAGTGCGTGGTGGCTCTGTACGACTACACTGAGAAGTCTCCCAGGGAGGTGTCCATGAAGAAGGGCGATACCTTGACCCTTCTGAATTCCAACAACAAGGACTGGTGGAAGGTGGAAGTGAACGATCGCCAGGGTTTCGTCCCAGCTGCTTACGTGAAACGCGTAGAGCCTGAAGCAGGGCTGAGCGCGTCCCAGCAGAACTTGGCCAGGGAGCAGAGCTCTATCGCTGCTAGGCAGGCGCAGATTCAAGCTCAGTACGACGACCTGCTGAGACTTGCGCGCGAACGGCAGAACAAGCTGAACGAGACTGCTAAGGCCTACGTGCTCGTGAGGGAAGCCGCGGAATTGGCTACTTGGATCAAGGACAAAGAGAATCACGCTCAGGTTCAAGACGTTGGCGAGGACCTGGAGCAGGTGGAGGTGATGCAGAAGAAGTTCGACGATTTCCAGGCAGACTTGAAGGCTAACGAGGTGCGGCTGGCGGAGATGAACGAGATCGCTGTTCAGTTGATGAGCCTTGGGCAGACGGAGGCAGCTTTGAAGATCCAGACGCAGATACAGGACCTGAACGAGAAGTGGACCAGCTTGCAGACTCTCACCGCGGAGCGCGCGAGCCAGTTGGGCTCTGCTCATGAAGTCCAACGTTTCCATCGCGACGTCGACGAGACCAAGGACTGGATTCGAGAGAAGGATGCGGCGTTGAACAACGACGACCTCGGGAAGGACCTACGCAGCGTCCAGGCCCTGCAACGCAAGCACGAGGGCCTCGAAAGAGACTTGGCTGCCTTGGGAGACAAGATAAAGCAGCTGGACGAGACGGCCAATCGTCTGATGCAGTCTCACCCCGAGACCGCTGAACAGACCTACGCGAAACAGAAGGAGATCAACGAGGAATGGACTCAGTTGACCGCAAAGGCTAACAGTAGGAAGGAGAAGCTGCTGGATTCTTATGATCTGCAACGTTTCCTCAGCGATTACCGAGATCTGATGGCCTGGATAAACTCGATGATGGGCCTGGTCGCCTCCGAAGAGCTGGCTTCCGACGTCACCGGCGCTGAAGCTCTGCTTGAACGCCACCAGGTGAGCTGACTCGGTTCAATAATCAATGGCAGTAGTGAGATCGTCCAGCGATCGCACAGTGGTTCACTAGTAATTTGAATTGTAGAATCACAGAGCAGAGATAGACGCACGTTACGGCATACTTCCAGAGGTATCAAAGTGTTTGAGCATGAATCGAAAGATGTTCGACATTGCCTCTGAATATAGTCTTACGATTAATCTCTTGTTGGTATACTATTTCGTTCTTTTTGTTGTTTGTGGAATATAAAACAGAAGAGATTGGCAGGTCGATGTTTTGTAATGGAGATACCGCCTATTAACACTTTGAATATTTTCAATGCTTCTCATAGTGTAATTGCTGCCTTTTCTGCTTACCGTAGTGTATATTGTCGAGTGGGTTGCAACATATGCAAAATATTGCTGTGAGGTTTCACCGAGGCTCTTAAAGTAGTGCCGCCTTAAGCGATCCACCTAAATCTCCGCGTCGTTGTGTTACAGGAGCATCGAATGGAGATCGACGCCAGAGCAGGTACCTTCCAAGCATTCGAACTCTTTGGCCAGCAGCTTCTGCAGTCCAGCCACTACGCCAGTGTGGAGATCCAAGAGAAGCTTGAATCCATGGCTGAGGCGCGACAGGAATTAGAGAAGGCTTGGATCCAGCGACGTATGCAACTCGACCAGAATCTGGAGCTGCAACTGTTCTGCAGGGACTGCGAGCAAGCCGAGAACTGGATGAGCGCCCGGGAAGCTTTCTTGAGCAGCGCGGACACCGTCGACAGCAGCGACAACGTGGAGGCTCTTATCAAGAAACACGAGGACTTCGATAAAGCCATTAACGCCCACGAGGAGAAGATCGCCACATTGCAGACACTCGCGGATCAGCTGATCGCGGCGGAACACTATGCCGCGAAGCCGATCGACGACAGACGCTGCCAAGTCTTGGACCGCTGGAGGCATCTGAAGGACGCTCTTATTGAGAAACGCTCCAGGCTGGGAGAATCCCAGACTCTGCAGCAATTCTCGCGGGACGCTGACGAGATGGAGAACTGGATCGCCGAGAAGCTGCAGCTGGCCACCGAAGAGAACTACAAGGACCCAGCGAATATACAATCCAAACACCAGAAGCATCAAGCTTTCGAGGCTGAATTGGCAGCGAACGCTGACAGGATTCAGTCTGTGCTTGCGATGGGCGGTAACTTGATCGAGAAGCACCAGTGCGCTGGTTCTGAGGACGCTGTCCAGAAGAGGCTGGCCTCGATTGCCGACCAGTGGGAGTATCTCACCCAGAAGACCACGGAGAAGTCGATGAAGCTGAAAGAGGCCAACAAGCAGCGCACCTACATCGCCGCTGTTAAGGATCTCGACTTCTGGCTCGGCGAGGTGGAAAGTCTACTTACATCAGAGGATGCAGGCAAGGACTTAGCGTCCGTGCAGAATCTGATGAAGAAGCATCAGCTGGTCGAGGCCGATATCCAGGCGCACGAGGAGAGGATCAAGGATATGAACGCGCAGGCAGACTCTCTGATCGAGAGTGGACAGTTCGATGCAGCTGGCATTCAGGAGAAACGGCAGAGTATAAATGAGCGCTACGAGAGAATTCGCAACCTTGCTGCCCACAGACAGGCAAGACTCAACGAGGCCAACACCCTGCATCAGTTCTTCAGGGACATTGCCGATGAGGAGTCGTGGATCAAGGAGAAGAAGCTACTGGTCGGCTCTGACGACTACGGCCGCGATCTAACCGGGGTTCAAAATCTGAAGAAGAAGCACAAGAGGTTGGAAGCTGAATTAGGCAGTCACGAGCCAGCTATACAAGCTGTTCAGGAAGCAGGAGAGAAGTTGATGGACGTCTCCAACTTAGGGGTGCCCGAGATCGAACAACGCCTGAAGCTTTTGAACCAAGCCTGGGCCGAGTTGAAGCAGCTGGCCGCCAACAGAGGACAGAAGCTGGACGAGTCTCTGACCTACCAGCAGTTCCTCGCCAAAGTGGAAGAGGAGGAAGCTTGGATCACCGAGAAACAGCAGCTGCTCTCCGTGGAAGATTACGGAGACACCATGGCCGCCGTTCAAGGCTTGCTGAAGAAACACGACGCGTTCGAGACCGACTTCGCGGCCCACGGCGAGCGCTGCAAGGACATCTGCGAGGCTGGAGAGGCTCTCATCGTAGCTGGGAACCATCGCGCTGACGCCATAGGCCAGAGATGCGCGCAGCTTCGCAATAAGCTGGAGCAGCTTGGCGCCCTCGCGGCCAGGAGGAAGACTCGACTCAACGACAACTCGGCGTACCTGCAGTTCATGTGGAAGGCTGACGTGGTCGAGTCCTGGATCGCGGACAAGGAGACCCACGTGCGCTCTGAGGAATTCGGAAGAGATCTATCCACTGTCCAGACCCTACTCACCAAGCAGGAAACCTTCGACGCGGGACTGCACGCCTTCGAGCACGAGGGAATCCAGAACATCACGTCCTTGAAGGAGATGCTGGTAGACTCTGGACACGACCAGACGCCTAGTATTCAGAAGCGCCACGCTGACGTGATTGCTCGCTGGCAGAAGCTCCTCGCCGACTCTGACGCGAGGAAGCAACGTCTGCTGAGGATGCAAGACCAATTCAGACAGATCGAGGAGCTCTACCTAACGTTCGCCAAGAAGGCGTCTGCCTTCAACTCCTGGTTCGAGAACGCGGAGGAAGACCTGACCGATCCTGTGCGCTGCAACAGCATCGAGGAGATTCGGGCGTTGAGAGAAGCTCACGCTCAGTTCCAAGCTAGCCTGTCCTCTGCTGAAGCGGACTTCGAGGCTCTAGCTGCTCTGGACAGGCAGATCAAGAGCTTCAACGTTGGCCCCAACCCGTATACTTGGTTCACGATGGAGGCGTTAGAGGATACGTGGCGTAACCTGCAGAAGATCATCAAGGAACGCGACGTGGAGCTGGCGAAAGAAGCACAGCGGCAGGAGGAGAACGACAAGTCGCGTAAGGAGTTCGCTAAATATGCCAATGCGTTCCACCAATGGCTGGCAGAGACGAGGACGTCTATGATGGAAGGATCAGGGTCGCTGGAGCAACAGCTGGAAGCTACCAAGAGAAAGACTCAGGAGGTTCGCGCTCGTCGTCAAGACCTGAAGAAGATCGAGGATCTAGGTGCGATTTTAGAGGAGCATTTGATCCTCGACAATCGTTACACGGAGCACAGTACAGTGGGACTGGCCCAGCAGTGGGACCAGCTGGACCAGCTGGGAATGCGTATGCAGCACAACTTGGAGCAACAGATACAGGCGCGCAATCAGTCGGGTGTGTCTGAGGATGCTCTCAAGGAATTCTCCATGATGTTCAAGCACTTCGACAAGGACAAGAGCGGTCGTCTGAATCACCAGGAGTTCAAGTCGTGCTTGAGAGCGCTGGGGTACGATCTACCTATGGTGGAGGAGGGTCAGCCTGATCCAGAATTCGAGAACATTCTTGGTTCGTTTTACATTTAATCTTTTCACGCCAATCAATTATGAGACAGGGGTTTCATTTATTTTCTTCCCGCAGATATCGTCGATCCTAATAGAGATGGCTACGTGTCGTTGCAAGAATACATGGCTTTCATGATCAGCAAGGAAACAGAGAACGTGCAGAGCTCGGAGGAGATCGAGAACGCTTTCCGCGCTATCACCGCCGCGGATCGGCCATACGTTACGAAGGAGGAATTATATGCTGTACGTAGAATCCCCGCGATGCACGATTATCCACTAGCATTTGCTTTATGTAATGTTATACCGTTATTTTCTAGAACCTTACCAAGGAGATGGCCGATTATTGCGTGGCGCGCATGAAACCGTACGTCGATCCGAAGACAGAGAGACCGATTACAGGAGCGTTGGATTACATTGAATTTACTCGCACCCTCTTCCAAAATTAGAATCGCAAATCGCATAAGTTATTCACCTTTTAATACGGCAGTTATTAAATTATCGCAGCAGAAATGTGAGATGCTTATTTCTTTGCAATACCTTGCTACATTAATGTGACATGTGTTAACTCTCGATATTACGCATTATTAATCTTGGTTTTATTCACAGCACGCGCCACATGGCGCCCATTGTTCTTTGTACCGGTATATAAAACATCCACGAGCAATCTCGTGGATATGAATTATGCATTTAAAGTAGATTGTAGACACGTTACATGTATAACAAATAGAAGCTCCAGATTCTGTGCAGTACTAGACCATTAAAGGAAATGCATTAAGTACACTCGTTTTTCTTTCAGAAAGATTTATTTTCAGATTTCAATTACAAATTATAATTTACAGTCGAATATACATAGAGATGCAATGTGTTTTAAAGTACACAGCGCACGTGTTACCTAGCACTTTTCCTTGGCTTTGTCAAAAATCTGTTTAATACTCCGTAATCCTTTGTGGGTTCTTCCGCTTTCTTCGCGTCCGGTCGTGCATCCGATTGACGAAGGATGTCGATGGTTTCCTGAAACAATTCAGTTTAAGTGTGTGCATTGCGCGTATAATAAGAGGTCGTGGATATTTCGATATTTACCCTTCGATTCAAATCCTTGAGTATCTTCTTCGTTTTAATCACTTTAGCCGTTCCTCCCTTCCCTTTAGCTTTCGTTCTACGAGGTCTGTAGTCAATGGCCTTCGGTTTAAGGTACTGCAAATGTAATACTTTAAGTAACACGTTCATAGATCGGGCGAGATACCTGCAAACGACTAATTCAAGATTAGGTAATCACCAGAAGCTTCTTCTTCGCCTCTATTTTGTCTTTCAAAGTCGGGGTGTCTACTTCCGTAATAGCAATTGGATCCAAAGTAATTAATTCCGGCTGAATCTTGTCCAGCAGAGACTTCACTTCAGCTTCGCGTCTCTGGCTCTTAGACTGCAACGGATTGTTCTCGAGCCCATCGAAGTTAGCTTCTCCGCTGCCAGGTACTAAAAGCGAGGAGAATCCTCTCACCGTACCGATTCCCAGCACATCTTCGTATGGACAAAACTGCATGCTCGTCACAGTCCCATCGGCTTTGTGCCGCAAATATGGTTTCAATACATCCGCCGACGCTCTGGTAATAAAAATCCAGGTATACATTTATCCTTATTATCCTACAAACACGAATTCTCGTGTAATATTCACCGGTAGACCTCTACTACATTCCCCATTCCCATTGCCAGCTGGCCACACTGACTATAAGATAACTGCTGAACCGGAGAACGTGCAATATAGTCTTGCAACGGGCCTGCTAGCTTCCTGATATCCCAAATCTTGACAGACTTGGTTGGGCAACTAGTTGCCATGTAAGTTCCATATGGATGAACAGCGCAAGCTGTTACCGCCTGAACGTGGCATAACATTTTCGCTAACGGGTCTTTAGAATTCGGGGACCACATGGACACTGCTCCCTGCGAGTTGCCCACGCAAAGCGCAGCGTTACCTGGATTTTGTGTCATCACCTGCAAATAATTGATTAATTCACTCGCACGAAGTTGCACCGCTCGTACCTTTACGCTTACCGATATGTTCCCTAATTTGGAATTGTAAGAGGATATAAATTCGCCTATAGAAACATCGAGCCAGGACAGGTAACCGTTTCTGGATCCACTGGCGAGTAGAAAGTGATAGGGTAAAAATTCCAGCTTGTTCACAGCGTCCATCGCTTTTAAACAGTGAAGTTCGATTCCCTCGTTATCGTATATGTAGACCCATTTCTTCTGCGCCACGGCGAACATTGTTTCTATGTGCAACCATGACACGTCGTGGACCGATTCCATTACGTTCATCTCGCAGGCCAACTTTTTTGTCACCCAATCTAAAGCAGCCACGTGACCCTTCCTTCCACCCAGAACTAAGTGTCTACCGTTTCTTGTGTACCCTATACTGTAAGGGCCGAACTGCAGCTGCACGCTGAAGTGCTTGGCAGCGCTAGTTATGTCTACATTGTCTGCGATTTGTCGTTGCTTGTACTGTATTGTCACTTCCCCCGCGTCGGCTTCCAGGCAACCATAGTCTTCCGTCAAGAGCAACTCTGTACGCGCGGCAGCCTTTATGGAGCTATGTATAACCTTCTCCTTTGATTTCAGCTTCCTCCTTTCCACTTTATTTCTTATGCGAGATGTTTTTGCTTTGAGATCGAGCCCCGTGCCCTTGCTGTGTTTCCTTAGCTTATCTTTGGGGATTGGTGGTCGATCGGTTTTGTATTTACCTCCTGTAAACAACACGGGCGGGATAACTATCGCCTTCGCGTACGTGCGAAGTATAAAAGAAGAGTAAATATAATTGATATAATTTAAGGCGTACTTGTTTGCTTCATGGTGCTCCTTTAGTTGTAACTTTCGGCGTTATATCATTACTTTACAGCAAGTTGCGCGTTTCACCGTATCAAAACACTATTAACAAAAACACGTGTACAATCATTTGACGCCATATTTGTTAAAGGGAAAAGTCGGGGACAATTAAAGTACCCACCGATTTAGAATTTCTTTATTTATTAATATTTATAAATTCTGAGAACCTGGATCTATTATAGAGTGGCTGTAAAATAATGTGCGACTAGTTTCAATAACAAAATTCTTTATTTCTTGACTTAAAAAGTATTTTAAATTTTTGTTCAGTTTGTGGACACTATACTCGAGCTCATTTTAGAAGGAACTTGCCGACCGACGAGTTTAGATCGGTTCTGCGCATGTTGGCGCTCATTGGCTATGCCACCACCAATGGTCTTTCGGCTGCGCATCCGTTCTGCGCCGAAACCGTTGGCGTGGCGCCACTTTCGTATATACCGCGTGTTTCGACTTTTTGTTGAATATTTCAAAATACACAAATATAAAAAAAGTTATACACGATTAATGAAGATGAATTCTGGACAAAAGAATTAAAAAGGAAAGGTAAGCAACTGAAATATTATAAGTAACTGAAATATTATTAGCAACTGAAATATGATAAGGAAGTATTATAAGCAACTGATATATTATATATAAAGATAAATATTAACCTGAAAGGTTACCTGGTATGTGAAAGAGAATCGGAATGGTGCAAGGAGAGTGGGAAGCCTGGGTGGTAAAGTGGGGGAACAGAGACCTCGCGACAGTCGAATAGCTCACTGAACATGCGCGAAATAAGTTCCTTCTAAAATGAGCTTGAGTATAGGTGTAGTACAACGCTGTGGACTCAGAGAAGGTTGCCCACTTGACTGAGTATTTGTTGCATCGAATGGCATTTTTACAGCAGATGATGTGGAGATAGATGAGCATATTTCTATAAAGAAATTTACACAGTCTTTATATTTTCTACAATAGATCTTTATGTAGTTGTAATATTCAAAATTAGTACCTATTTCATATGGTAAATTCCGAGAAGGTATTGCAGTACGTTGTAAATACATGTTTGATGTTTTATCGTCTATTGTGAAATGCTCATGGCAGACACGAAAATTATTGAAGACCCTCATAGGCTCCATTTCACTCAGTTTTTTATTGGATATTAGTTGAATCCATATCTGAAAACGATCTTTATCTTTCTCAGGATTAGGAAACCTGTGTCGTGATGCTTTCCTATCCTCACACCCAGGAACAGCACATGGGCTATCCTTTCCCATATTGAAACTACAAAAAAAAATGCATAATACATAGCAAATAGCTACTGCCAATAAACTCTTCCCTTAATTTATGCAGTACTTTTTTCTATAATTTTATTATATTTCTCGTGTTAATAACAATGAAATTAATTTCAAGTGAAAACTGAAATGTAATTATTTTTAACGCATTTTCTATCACATAATAAGAACTAAGTACGCGAACGTATCTTCTGCGTAAATCAAGGGATGGGTGCAATTTCGTAATATTCTATTTATTATTCTCTTTATTTCTAATATTAAATTTCAAAGATATTAACATACCTGGTGCTTGAAACTTTTGACTGTGATTGGAATATACACGCAATGAATAAATGATCTTCTTTTAAATAAATTCACGCAACTGAACACGACAACACAGTAGCTCCAAATTGCTCCAAATGAAATGCAATGGAATTGCCAAAATGTCGTCGGAGGCAGAGGTGTAAGATGCGAAGATTTCCGACTGCACCGCCGCCTGCGGTGGAGTAAGGAATCTCAGCTTGTGATATCCCCGCTCTATAGAATAATATTCTTTGGTAGTTTCGTCCTATGCAAGATGCGAAGAATTGAAGATTTTCTACTTCAGCGCTCCGCTTGTACATTGTTGGTACTACATTACGCGGGCTTTTTTGGCGGGATACCGTAACGGACATACGCGAACGTAGAGTAACCGTCATTCGTAGTGCTGTGTACAGTGCGTGTGGTTTGTGAAGGCATCAACTAAACAAGTTAGTATTTTTTTTTTTTCATTAATTTATATACTTTCCTCTTCTTTTTTTTATTTATCTTTTTCCTCTGTCTATTTTTCCCGGTTTTTTTGTCATGAATTCTCCTGCAGCGAAACGCAAATATATTCCGAGAACTTTTCTTCGACAATGGTTAGAGCGCGATGATTTTAAACCTTGGCTACAACGCGTTTTTAACGACGACTCCAAATTTCATTATTCCGCGTGTTGTAAAAATTATATGATTAGTAGCGGGTTATCAGAAATAAAAAATCATTTTGGTACAAAATCACACACCGAGAACGTTTCTAAATTATCCGAACGTAACAGTGCTGCTTTTGATGATTTTGATGTGAGTGATAGTCCCGAAAATATTCTCGAGAAGATTCAGATTGCTGAAATTGCTTTGTGCGCTTTTTTTGTCGAGCACAATATTCCATTTCACATTAGTGCTTATTTAATTGGCCTTCTGAAGGTTATATTTCCAGATTCATATATAGCCAGTAAATTAACCTTGAACCGCTTAAAATGCAACAAAATTATTACAAACGTGCTTTCTAAAGTAGAAGTAAGTAGAATTATTGAAAGTGCTCGACATCATAAATTTTCTATATTTGTTGACGAAAGCACAGATATTTCTAACGTAAAATGGCTCACTTTTTTAATTAAATACGTAAATTCGGAAACTTCTGCAGCTTTTACAGAATTATTAGAATTATTAAAATTAGACGCCATAGATTGCTCTGCAGAAGGTTTATTTTCAGCATTTGAGAAAGCATTGCACAAAAAGCAAATTCCTGTGCAGAATATAATTGGACTCACATGTGACAATGCATCAGTGATGATCGGGCGCTTTTCCTCATTTTGTTCAAAACTTAAAACGAGGTGTCCTTCATTAATAACAGTCAATTGTATTTGCCATTCCGCGGCATTAGTATCTAGTAAAGCATGTTCAGAAATCCCAAATTATATTGAAAAATTTATTCGAAATTTAACAGTTTATATTAATATTAGCGCCAAACGGTCGGCGAATTTTGCTAATTTTCAAGAATTTGTTAATAATAAGTCAAAAAAAAATTTAAAATTGTGCGATGCGCGTTGGCTAGCCATGCACGCTTGCGTAGCACGCATTCTGGAATGTTGGGATGCGTTAAATCTTTTTTTAATTTCGGAAGTATTTGAAAATCAAAAAAACGATACGGCTGATAATCTACTTTGTGATATAAAAAAAATAGAAACAAAAGCTTATCTTTTGCTTCTTAAATATATTTTAAATTATTTCAATTCCTTCAACGCGTTTTTTCAAACCCGCAGGACAGCCGTTCATTTATTATATTCTAAATCTAGACTTTTGTTTCAAGATTTGTGCGGACATATTTTAAAACCAGAATATTCAGCAATAAACGACTCGATGTTTCACATAGATTTTTTTTCCGGTAACAATTTGTTAGACTTGAAGGACATTTGCCTCGGTTTTGAGTGTGAACATTATTTGAAGGATCATGTCGATGATAATACTTTGCCTCAGGAAACGTTTCTTGAAATTAAAAAATTTTGCTTAGCTTTTTACATTAGAGCCATTACCGAGATAATAAAACGTTTCCCTTTAAAAGATACATTTTTAGGCAGTTTGCAAGTTTTTGATTTTAAATTAGCACTTTTTGATAGTAATAGAAACAATACCTTAAAATATTTAATTTACGTTGCACAAAAATTAGGATCTTTTGACCACTTAAAATTAAAAGAAGAATGGAATAAGTTGTATTATACTTTCGACAAAGTGCAATGTCAAGAATTGTCACAGCTGTGCTTTGATGACATATAGGTCCAAATTAATTCTGCGAGTGATAAAGATAACAATCTTCTGTTCCCAGTCTTGAAACAACTCGTGAATGTTGTAAGGAGTCTTCCTCACTCAAATGCAGAAGCAGAAAGAATTTTCTCTATTCTGACCGATGTCAAAACTTGTAAAAGAAGTAAACTTAGTCATGATTCTGTAAATTCCATTGCCGTGATTAAAACAGCTTTTAAAGCCCGCGGAGAAACTAGTTCTACAATTTCGATTGGCCCAAATCATTTTACATTAATGTCAAGTAATAATTTATATTCGTAGCCATTAGTTTCGTTTTTATTCAAATTTTTAATAATATTTTGGAATTAAATTTGTGTTTGTGGTTTATATTTGCAATCGTTTCGCTTTCTATCTAAACGTTATCTTTTTTTCATTCTTGCTTGATATCTATTCATTTAATATTTCTCAACCGATTTTTTCCTCTTTTCAAAGGTGTGACATGCTTAATCACTTAGGGACAAGTTTTTCATCTTTATAATGTTTAATTTTGTTTGACTTTAGATATCTTAAAAGTTTCTTCAATAAAATGTCTTTAATATATTATTCAAGTAAAATTCGTAAACTCTTCCCAGAATCTTATATATGTATAAATACTGTTTCTATATGTTCATTACTTCTCATATTTTTGCATTCCTTAATTTTTTGAATATTATTTCATTTCATTTCTTCTCATACCTTATGAACTCTTTTTGAATTCAAGATATTACTTTTAGTCATTCTTTTTGATTTCTCCCCAAGTACATGGAATTTTAAATGAATGTTTTTAAAATTGTGTCCCAACTATTGATGCTGCGTGAACTTTTCCTTCCTCCCTACTGTGATATTGTGGACAAAGCATGTGACACCATTTTTCCCCTCGATCCCTATGCGTCTCTACCTTGTCGTGGTGGGTGGGCTTACGGTACGCCTTATATTTTACATATTACCTTATAATTTTTGGTAATGTTGTGTGATGCATCATGGGCATGCAATGACTCTCTCAGAGATGTTTTATTCAAGTTATTGCAGTTAGATATGTATTTTGTGAAATGCATGGACGTACTTAACTAAAAGGTGACGCTCGTTTGCAATTATTTTAACAGTATGCACAAGTATTATATATTATATTAGATTATATTGTAATAATTTTTATTAGTTTCGAAATAGTCCTGGTATGGCTGACATCCACAACAGCAGTAACAGAACAAAAACCGAGCACAATAAATGGTTACGAAAATGCAATGGAAAAGCATATTGTACAATTTGTAAAAGTAATTTTAAACTTAATAATATTCCGCGGCACTCAAAATCCAAAAATCATATGCGTAAATTATTGAATATTGGAAAAGTGAATTTGCATTTACCTGATTACATATCAAAATGTACCGAAGACAAAAATTTGAAAAAATCACTCAATCGTATAAAAAAAAAGTTCAGCAGATTGTTGATAGTGAAACCTCAAGAATTTGATATATTGGATGCAAATAGCATTAAAAATATGTATGGAATAGTTTTATACGACAAATTATTTGAACTGATTAGAAATAATTACTTTCATATAACTATACAACGTATTTGCAATGACGTCCATAAAACAAAATATTTTATCAATGCTATAACTCTTTCATTACATTCATTTGTTAGGTACGAAATCGTAATTGGTATTTGTGATATAAACGACGATTGCATTTCGAACGATACATTGCAACAAATTTTGAAATGTTTATATGGACATAATCTTTTATGGGAAAACGTTGTTGGGTTATTAGTACTAAATAATACGTGTATGTCAGAACAGTTGCGTACAATATATCCGAATCATCTAACGAACATAATGAACATTTGTTTCCAAAAGTCTTGTAAATTACACCACAATGCAGATATTTCTGATTTATTTATTGCACTAAGCGTTGAAAAAGTTTTATATGAAACAGATAGAAAATGTGGATATCCAATACTTGAATTTGCTTCTAATTTTAAAAAAATTAATTTGAGCTTGCTAGAAATTGAATGGCGACAACTGTATTCTTATTTCGATGAAAGTGAAAAAGCGAAATATAAGCGTTTACATTGCGATAAAATGTGGAAAGAAATTTGTTCAAAGAAGAACACAAACAATGATTACGAATTCCCTACATTAAGACAAGTATTACAGAGCATTTTCTGCTTTCCTCAATGCACAGGCTGTTAAAAAAGTAATGGTCATCGCTTATAGGGATGAAACTAGACCTTTGGATCGGTGCCATCAGTGAACATTTGTAAAAAAAAGCGGGCCGCAAAATTGTTTACAAAATTGAAAATTAACGTTAATTTTTTTTTACATCAACGTATTCTACTCGACGCGTAGAGAAAAAGTCTGATAGAAACCATGTGCCGGAAATGTACCGTTTCGGAACTATTAAATTATTAATATCTCGGTAAATTGAGTGTGTTGTCGCACTCACACCACGTTGCGGTGCGTGAAAAACAAAGTGAAAGACGTTTGGCTTTCTCACTCATTCCCGTTTCCTCTAACTCGCGTTCACGTCTTTCCCTAAAAAATAGATATAGTACATATCCCTAGTAGCATTTTTGGTTGGCCAACGGTTGCCAACAGTTGGGAATTAGTTGGGATATAGTTAGTGTTTGTGCCTACAAATTCCCAACACAGGGCCTACGGCAAAAAAGTTACGACAGTTTGCCAACGACTATTCAATGTTGGGCCTACAATTGTTATGGTTGGTTAATTAACAAAAAGTTACGACAGTTTGCCAACGAATATTTAATGTTGGGCCTACAATTGTTATGGTTGGTTAATTAACAAAAAGTTACGACAGTTTGCCAACGAATATTTAATGTTGGGCCTACAATTATTATGGTTGGTTAATTAACAAAAAGTTACGACAGTTTGCCTACGAATATCCAATGTTGGACCTACAATTACTATGGTTGGTTAATTAACAAAAAATTTACAACGATGATTAAATGTCGTCTTACAAACGTCAGAAAATTTGCTACATCAAAAAACCTGTTGTGATTTTTCTTTTCTTATTTATAAATACGTAATGAGGACGTCTGTCTTAAGACAAATGTGAAATTTTAAGGAATGAATCTAAAGGTTGGATGATGATATTTTGTAGAATATTTCGCGTCACTGCACAGTTTTCATAAACAATTAATACTAGTTATGTAACTAGAAATTATAAGTGTTTACAAGGAAGTGTGTTGGTCAGCTGCGAACAGCGGTTGCTTTGTAAGCGGAAAGTTTGGGTTCGATTCTCCTCACCGCGAATTTTTTTTTTTTCCTAAACCAGACCTGAAAAAGACGTATTTACGACGTCTTTTGAAGTTCTTTAAGACGCCTTCTGGACGTTTTTAAGACGTCTTTTGGAAAGAAGCCTTCAGTTGGGCCCAGTTGGGCCTATGGAAAGAAACCTTCGGTTGGGCCTTCGTGTTAAGTGACGTTGGCCTACGTTGGTTACAATCGTTGGCCCATTTAAAAATAGCGCGACACTTCAACAGTTGGCCAACGGATAACACGTCATTGGCCCAACAAACTCCCAACAAATAAATGCTACTAGGGATGTATGTTATAAATGTGATATGTAAAACTAAACCTTCACTTCATAAGCCCTATCGCTTCATCCTATCATACTGTTATTTACTTTTGCATCACATATTGTATATAACTATACATATAGATACATACATATATAATACATCGAAAAAATTATTGTCAAGCTGATTATCCCATAATTAAACATAATTTATACAAATGACATTACAAAATAATTTAAGAGTATACATACTGTACGTATAAATTTAATAACTTTTAACATACCTTTATATGTACATATTTATTGATTTTTTGCCTTCTATAGATGTTTAATAAATATAGAAAGGAAACATAAAACAACACAGATGTGCATTAATTATTAATTATGTCAATTATTTTATACGAAAATTATAAGAAAATAAATTTTATTCAATTTTAATAAATTGTTCTCTGTAATAATTGTAACTGTACAAGTAAGTATCGGTGCCCATAGCGTAAGCTAAAGCGTCTATCGTCAATGTCAACGGTTTATTGCAATTCGGATATTGCAAAATCCTACGTGTATCGTGAACGAAAATCCTTTATGAGCGAAAATAGGGAAAAAATTTATTTAACCTTTTTACGTAGTATTTAATTCCCTGTGAGATTCATTTAGAGAATCTTTTTAATTTTTACGAATAACGAATATTTATACTAAATAATACGAAAAATTATAGAACTATAAGAGGTAATTATCATTATTCATGAACCGATTAGGTTAAAAAATTAACCCGATTTTAAGACGAAAATATGAAATCTAAATATAAAGTTTTATTAAAATCTATTGAGCCATTTAAACGCAATTGTGTTAACAAACATTCGAGATTTTGAAAAAATCTATTTTTTTAATAGTCTCAGTGTGATCAGGAGATCCTAAAACGTGTATTTCCGCAATAAAAATTTTCTCCAAATTTTTTTCCTTACAAGAATATCTGAGTCGGAAAGTGAAAATATCCGGGAAGCCAAAATCGCATTACGGTGGCTCGTGCCGCTTGCCAGCGACCAGGGTTGCCGTTTACCGTCCGAGGCCTGTAAGAGTGAAGGAGTCCGTGATAGGTACAGCATAAAGGTGGAATCAGACGGCGCGTGAATCGGCGAGCTTGCTCGGCTCGGCAAGTCGGTTTGGCGAGCCCGACTCGCGATCCATGACCGATCAGACGGCGCGTGGCTTGGCGAGCTGGCTCGGCTCGTCTAGCTCGTCAAGTCGGCTTGGCGAGCCTGGGCGAGCCGAGCCATAACCGATCAGACGGCGCGTGGATCGACGATTTACGCGCAAAGATCGCCGATTCACGCGCCGTCTGATTCCACCTTAAGTAAGTAAGACGAAAGATCCCCGAACGGCAACCTTGCCGGCACTAGAATCTCAACGTTTCAAGAGCGAGAGAGAAAGGCTCATATTCACCGTCCCTCTCAACTCCCGAAATTGTCCGAAGTCATCCGAAGCGCTGAGCTCACGTACGCGCGGATCGTGGAGTTGTGTATGTGCATGGTGGGGGAAATTCTCGATACTCCGGCCATTAACTTTAGCATCACTGAATAGAGTACGGACCGAATGAAAACTATCAAAACTTCCTCACTCTACCGCAAGCGGCGCTGCAGTCGGAAATCTTCGCATCTTACACCTCTGGTCGGAGGACGCGTTGGGACCAGTGTTCACGGGAAATTCCCTGCGTAGTAGGATCAGTGTTCACGGGAAATTCCCTGCGTAGTAGGATACTCTCGTCGCAGGGAGGAAGAAAGCATGCGCGCGATGACGCGGTGACAGTTAAACCAATCAACGCCAAGACGGGACACGCCGTTTCGTTTCCCATCGTTTCCCATCTTGGCGTTGATTGGTTTAACTGTCACCGCGTCATCGCGCGCATGCGTTCTCCCTCCCTGCGACGAGAGTATTCTACTACGCAGGGAATTTCCCGTGAACACTGGTTGGGACGCGTCCAACATGACGCTGCCAACACCATCTAGCGCGCAATTCTGTCACCAAATTGAGTACAGCGCCGCTAGGCGAAATGGGGCGAAACTAATCTAGTGCTAACAGCTCGCCCATAAGGTTGGGTTGAAAAACAGCCTTTAACTGAACCCCGCCCTTGCATTTGTCATGTTTCGCTCTGTTTGCTACTTGCTGTGTCTTGTTTTGTTTGTTTGCAATAAAGACGTTTAATAATAATAATAATAGAGTGTCACAACCCTGCTCTAGAGTGACCGATCCGTGTGACAAAAATTTACATCGGATGCACAGTCTATTCTACACCTCGTCTATGCTCGAATCAAAATTCATGTAACCGACAGTTATGCTAGTGGCTGTGAATTACTTTCGCTTACCCCGTATTTAACCTAGCAATAATCCGGCGAAATTTATGTTTCAAGAAAATTGTTTATTTATATGAAGGTTGCCGTGAAGTAGTTAAACATGAAAACAGCGCCTGATCCAAAAGACGTGCAGGTAAGGAATGTTATCTCCTAAAAGTGCAGTTGCACATACCTCCTACGCTGTATCAATGTCAAGAAGATATTTTTGCACCAAGCATGTTCGAGACTTATAGTTCTATAACCAGTTGAAGTACCGAGGGACATGGAAGCGTAAAGAAAGCAATACTTTTCCCAGTATCGCCGACACATCTTTATTACAGTTGTGCGAGATTTTTTACGATTCAATCTTCCTTTTCCAGGAGTTCCAATTTAAGCAGTCGAACACCTCCCAAGTGGTCGATGCATTCGCATCCATATCGCTTGCCTGCAGCTTACTGGCCGCAGACAAGAGGAGAGGGTTATTATACATAGGTCAACACAATAAAATAATTCTCTTGAAACCAGGAGAGAGCAGTGATCCGGAATGGAGAATAGAAGTCGAGATACCAGTATCCATTTCCAAGCTGATGCTTAGTTGCGATTGTTCCTATTTAGCTGTGGTACCACATGGACCTTCGGTCTTAATTTACGATGTACACTCGCTTGTTAGAAGTGTACGTTATTAAAATTCGCATTCCCCCGATGTTCTTAACCTGCCGACGAAATAGCCCGAAACTTATTCTATATTCTGTTTCAGAATCCGCAGCTATTACACGAAATTAGAGTTTCTTCGTCGACTATAGACGCGTTTGTAAACGATCTACAATGGAATCCCACTATCCCGGGAATGTTATGTACAGTAGCTAGTGATTACACGATTGGTAGTTTTCAAATAAAGGACAAGGAGAGGACGATAGAATTGAAAGCTTTAGAGAAGTTGAACGGGCTGGACGTTCTCTGCGCGGCATGGAGCCCCAAAGGCAAGCAGATAGTCGTGGGCTGCAAGAATGGGAATATGATACAATTGAAACCCGATCTGAAAGCGGCACGAATGATCCCTGGTCCTGTGCCATATATCGGAGGAGTTATCTCTATCTTATGGATCAGCAATTATCAGTTCTGCGCTGCTTATTTGGATAACGAACAAAGGATAAACGTTCTTATCGTGGACGCTCCTAAAGGGGAAGCGAATGCTATTTTCACATGCTACGAGGACATCACTTACGGAATAGCAGATATGGAAGGAGTGAGACTGCCTCCGAGTTATTATTTCGACCATGTGCCAGAATGGGGTTTGATTATCGCAGCCAGTAGTAACAGTAGCGAGGTAGCTGTGTTAGGATCTACGGATGGAGGAGCTGCGTGGAGCCAGTGGCAATTGGTCGACAGCGGTAGAGCTGAACTACCATTAATTTGCACCTCCGAAAGCTACCCGGTTGGCTTAGCTATAGACAAGTCTCCGACTCGAATATTACCATGGGGAGCAGACTCCACTTTACCCAACCCAGTTCCTATACTACACATTCTCGCAACGTCTGGGCAACTGTGCAGCTTTCACATGGTGAATCTGATTCCTAATTGCCCTGCGATTAACTCTCCGCCTACAGAAATCGTTTCACCTCCGCCGCAGCTGCGAGCAAGCGTAGGTCCGACAGAAGCGTCTATTATTATGAACGGAGTAGTGACTAGCACTCCGCGACCCAAGCAACTAGAAAGTCCTTCCGAACGACCAAAGCCACCTCCTGCAGGAAACCTTTTCGATAAACTTCTCAAAGGAAGCGGCTTCCTCACGCAGTCTTTGATCGAGAAACCGATACAGCAGGAGCAGAAACTCGAGGTCCCTAGTATGGACGTGAAAATAGAACCACCTAAAGAGGTCCATGTACAGGAAACTGTAAGACCGGATATTAAATCGGTGCAGGCTAAAGAAACACCTCCACAAGAACCCGTGGAACAAAAACCGACCATAGAGGACGAGAGCAGAGACATCCGAGCTTATATGGAAGAGCATAATTTGTTCGAGAAAGAATTGCGGAACAGACTGGAGCCGCAAACTTGGGAATGCGGTACAGAGGAAGAGCGCCAGAAGCTCGTACAAACATCTGCCGTAATAAATCAGTTCCTCCGTGAATTGAACGAAACCACGAACAGTTTGTCCAGCGATATCGCGTACTTAAAAGCGTTGCTCTTGCAGTCGTTTGCTTGGGTCGAAGAGACCAAGTCGAAGAATGCAGCTACTAATGACATTACCACAAGAAACTGTGGGGATAACAACAAAATATCTAATCTACAGAAGCTGTATTATTATACGCAAACGCAACTAACTCAAGCGAATAAGATTTTAGATTTAGAATGGTTAGATAATAAGTCCCAAGAAATGTCGCGAATGAGAATCCCTCATTTGGAATTTGTGTATCAGAACCTTATATTGCATAATAAAATCGTTCAGAAGGAGAAGAGCAAGATGGAGAAACTGAAGAAAGATTGGAAGTTAATTACCCGCAATAACAACATTTTCGGAGTGAATCGTTCGTTGTCCAATTTAAGCATAACGTCTTCGAAATCGTCGGCCTCTCTTCCAAGAAACACGAGTATCATAGAAGGGCGCTGCAAGGCTATCGCTTTGAAAACTCTGAGCTTCACTCGAGGGAAGCAGATCAAATTGAGAGAACACTTGGCCGCTTCTACTCCGAGGATCATAAAACCTGTTAATCCCTCGCCGATTCAAGATCGCCTGGAGGCGACTTTGTCCTCTTTAGCTTCTCGTAGCGCCATGGCTGATACTACGACTGTCGATTCCAAGAGCAAGGTAGAAGAGACCGTGTCAGAGCAAGCTATAATTACCAAGCAAGCTGCGGAGAAACCGAAACAGCAAAGCCCTTTAGCTTTATTGAACAGCATTGTGGCAAGAATCGGTACAAGTGAAGCTAATAACGTGCCTGCGCAAAGCAAGCCACAGAGTAAACAGCCTGCTTTCACTATTGCTTTCCCAGCTACACCCGGGAGTAAGCCTGTGCAAACGGAGAAGAAATCAAGTCCGCCTGTGACTGCTGTAGTACCTCAGAGTATCAAACCCAAACAGGACACCATTACGTTCAGTCAAGTTAATGCTTCTACTCATCCTCTGCCTAATTTAATAAAATCTTTCCCTAAGGTTGATTCTATCTCATTTGGGGCACCGATACCGAAGCCTGACGAAACATCGGCACAGAAACCTGCACCTAAAGAAGCTGCTGCCAAAGCTGACAAGGAAGCTGCGCCCAGTTCTAATTCGTTCAAAGTAGAAAGTAATTTCTTCGGCACTGGTGTACTGAAAGATGCATTATCGCCAGAAGTTTCGTCCGGGAAAGCTCAAGCAACCACACCGAATACTTCTCTAAAGTTCGGAGTGCCAGTCGCAGCTACGACAGCAGCGAAAACTGACTCAGCCGCCACATTCAGCTTCGCCACTCCGAGCACAGCTTCTGCAATTGCGAAGAGTCCATCTCAAAATGTCACGCCGCAAGCAGCTAGCGCGCAAACCTTTTCCTTTGCTGCGAAGCCTTCAAGCACTAGTACTCCATTTAATTTGAAGCTAACGCAGGCAGCAACAGCACCTCAAGTGCAGGAATCGTTGAATTTATCAGGGTTGTGTACAGGACTCCAAGCGTCTAATCAATCACCCGTGTCGAGCAGCAATGCTAATGTCGAAGGGAAATACAACTACAAGCCGACATTCGGATCACCCAGCTTCCAGGCCTCGTTTGTGCAAGATGCAACCAACAGCAATGAAATTACCATCAGTCTCGTAAGCGGGGCTTCCTCGAAAGAGACTATCACGGTCACGCCGTCCGTTACTATCGAACCTGCTACCGCTGAATTAAAAGTTCCTAGCTTTCAAACAAGCGCTGTGCAAGCTTTGCCCGCAACATCCGCCAGCCCTTTATACAGCAACCAAGTTATATACTTAAGGAATACCCCAAACATCTCTATATTCGGAGGGACCTCAGCACCGGCCACGTCTACCTTCACCGTCACTACTAGCAGCAGCACATTCGGGATTCAGGCTGCAACCACCTCGCCCACGTCAATGTTCAGCGGTTTCGGTACTACCCCAGTAACGAGTACAACACCGAGTACGCCTACCACAACTTCCAGCGCGGTGTCTCCGTTCCAAGCTTCAATGGCAAAGCCTACATTTGGCGAAGCTACGGCCTTGTTCACGCCAAGCTCTATCAATGCTAATACCAGCGCTGCTTCTACGCTCAGCTTCGGTAGCATTACAACAACCACCACACCGACAACCTCGGCTTCTTCAGTATTCGGCAAACCTGCTCTTACAATGAACGCGCAGTATCCAAGTACACCACCAGTGGTTTCTTCAACAACCAATGCCTTCGGAAAGCCAGTAACTAATACCGCCGCTCCGCTCTTCGGAAGCCCCGCGAACACGTCGATGTTCGGCGGTATGCCCACAACATCGGCGAACACCTTAATCTTCAGTGGAAATAATTCTGCTTCGATCTTTGGCGCGAATACCCAGACCACCTCTGCTGGCTCCATTTTTGGAGGAAATTCAGCCTCCATGAACACGTTTGGGACACCACAGAAATCTATCTTCGACAGTAACGCTCAGAAATCTGGTTCGATATTTGGGGGGACGTCAAACATGGGGTCGTTTTTCGGTGGGGCTGCTGGTAACGCTTCCCCAGGAGTAGCCCCGCCTGGAACTGCGTCTGTCTTTGGTGGTGGAACTAACACGTCGCCAATGGGCATGGAACAGCCTGGAATAGGGGCGCAACCTGCTTTTGGGCAAACACCTACGATCGAAGCTAAACCGGTGTTTGGATCACCAGCTACGTTTGGGTCTTCGAAGCCCATCTTCGACGGTGGGTTTGGAGCCTCAACGTTTGGAGCTAGTCCAGCGCCTCCGGGTAATGAATTTACAACCTATCATTTTGTGCTGTTAAAGATTAGAATTATATTAATAAATATGAATGTAGTTGCGTTTGGAAGCCCACCTGCGATGGGGGCAAATCCCGCCCCAGTGGACAACAACATGTCGAAAGTATTTGGAAATGTAGGGGGTAACACTACATTCGAAACGTTGGCTACTCAATCGGGAGGTCTTACCTTCAGTAGTTTGGCGCAGAAGAGTCCGGAAGCAGAGAAGCCTCCGGTATTCTCCGGGTAAATAGGCAACGTTTAAATTTATTCGTCGGAATGTAATACACCAAAAAGCATCGCCGTTTGATCTGTTTTATCCTTTTCTCTGTTATAGTGGAAGCTCCTTCTCCAGTTGGCGGTAGTCTGCGAGTGTCCGAGTTAAATATATCGTCCTTAAATACAAGTTATTTTTATAATCAAAATAGGATAATTTCAGCATCTTTCCCAATCAATGTAGATCATGTATTTATAATTACTTTTTACGCAAGAGAATGTACACCATCGATTTTGAGATATTGTTGGGATCCGTATTATGTGAAAGTTGACGCGATTTAGTTTTCTATTCCGAGTTTTATTTACAAGGAAAGAGATTTTATAAGATTGTATTGTTGTATAAAAATATATTCAGATACCCCTCTTTATAGGCTTCGGTGCAATTGATACTTTAGTCGGTTTACAAAGATCGATGACGCACGGATCGTCAAGAGGAGAGTGCGTGCACACGGACGAGGATGGTACAAGTAGCGCGAGGGATATCTCTACATTGCAAGCTTCCATCCACACTTGGTGTGATAGTAGAACCGTAGTTTTTAGTCTGTAATCATTCTGCTCTGTATTTTGTAGCCGTAAGTCGGATTGCCGAGGTAATAGTAATTGTACTTGTTGGTCGGGATGCCTTAACTTAATACGCAATATACTGGGATCGCGTAAGTTCGATATCTTCGCTGTTAACGGGATGCCCAGTAGAAGACCTCCGGTGAACTTGAGCGCGGCATCCGCGTCGCCTCTGGGCTCTTCGATAACTGCTCTGCAGAATCGAGTAGACACCGTTGGTCTTGGGAGGCGGTCTTCTCCCTGCGAGGGCGGTGTCAAAAGTAGTGGCAACAGCAGCCGCGTCAAGGATCCCGGCTTCACGTCGGCCAAAGTTGGAATCTGGAGAACGAGGGCCCTCGAGAAAGACGGCAACTTCGTTGTGTCTTGAGGTAGAGTGTCAGCCTCGGACAGAAAGTGACGAGCTAATGGAAGAGCACTTCTGCCCGTTGCACTTCTTGTCACTCGAATCAGCTCCACCGCCAGCGCTTTCAACCAGACGTCGTTTGCCAGTATCATGTCAGTCTCGCCCAATCCACTGAATAGCCGCTGTAGCCTGTAAATTTATTTAATCGTTCATAAATTCTGATATGGTAGGTGTATTCGCGAGCGAGGCAGCGAAACACAAACGTACTTCTGAGTATTCTGAAGAAGAACAGAGACGTTGGTGGTCGTATTCGGCAATGGGTTCGTCGATACCGAATTTGTCGAAGAAATGGAGAACTCTTTCAGCACGGACTTCAAAAGTAACAAGCATCGTATGTAAAGAGCAGCGAAACGAGCAGCTCCCTCCAGTCGACGATCCATTTCCGCTAAACGATCCAGATCAATGGCCGCGGCGTCTAAAAGCTGAGTATAAACTCTGCCGCCAGGCCTTGCGTTCTCGACGCCCGTTACCACCTTTTCTAGAAATTCTTTTCCACGCTCGGCTTCGTCATCGATTATGTCCTCTTTCCCGAAACCAGGGCCGCTGGTTATCGACGGTCGTAATCGGGGAACTAGATGCGGCATTGTGTCGCGCAGGTAATGATAATGTTTAGCTGCGTGCTCTGTGAAAAGAGCATGCATGCTCGGGCAATGCAGCGCGGCATTGAATATAAGAACCAGCACGCTTGCATCTGTTGCGGATAGTTAAGAACATTTGGAATAACGTTGTAGCTGATATCAAGTAAAAGCGATGGCGAAAAAGGATACAGGATGGTTCGTCGACGTCTGGCTCTGGTGTATCGAAGAAAGGGTGTCGACCAAGGAGCTGTGGCACTAAGGGCAACGTCAAGTATGGATGTGAAGCTCCAAGTGCCGCTAAGCAACTTCTGATACTCTCTTTATCCTGCGGATAACGGCTCAAGTTATCCAGAAGACGATTCACGCACATGTGCAGGCAATTTCTCGTTGCAAGTCGACTAGCAGCTAAAGTAGCATGCAGACCTTCCCTCACTTCACCTGAGAAGTCCTCCAGCGCGCCCAGTATTGTTTCTAATTGATCTTCGCGAAGCGTAACACTCGCGGACATCTTCCTCAACGACTCGATGGCTCTTAGTCGCACATCTTGTATTTCATCGTTGAACATATCTACCATAAAGTCTAAGGAGACTCTGGCTATATTCGGTTGCTCCAAAGACAAAGTACAGAGTGCTTCGACCGTTGCAGTTCGTACCTGGATACATCCTATTATAAGTGCTCAACATATCGACGTTGGTATGCAAGCGTACAGGACAATATTACCTCTAGAAACTCGTCTTCCAAACCGTGAATAAATGCACCACAAGATCCACTCTTCTCTTCTACCTCCGGTCTATCAGCTTCTACGATCTTCTGCTTTTTGTCCAATGCTTGTTCTATGTATCGTTGCGATACAACTTTCATTGTTCCTAGAAGAGACATTGCCGACGCTCTGACTCTAGGCGACAAATCACCCATGAGACTGCAAATCTGGGAAAACGCACAGTCCACCATGCGTATATCTTCGCCATCTGTCCCCACGATGATACTAGGAAAGAGTACAGTTAATGCGCAACAGCTGAAAGCAAATTGGGAACATTTCAATCGCTGTATGGCACATACTTTTCAGGATATTCTCTACCTAAGAGCCAGATTAGTTTAAGAACAGCTCGCCGAACGATTTCGTAATCGTCTCGAAGCGCAGCGCAAGCTTCCCCGAAGAAACCGGCAGGTAGCCTGCATCCTCTGTGAGAATGAAGCTCTGCCATTGTCTCGAACGCTTGAGCACGCACTCTCGGGTCCTGAGAGCGCGCGTAATTCCCCACGAATGTTAATGTGTCGTCTGCGGTGTTCGCCGTCAAGTATCTGCCGATGATCGAAAGACAGCGCGTCTGTACACCGTGCCAGGTGTCTAGCAAATGCTCACGGGCGATCTTCAGAACGAGAGTCCTACGAATGGAAAGTTCAGTCTCCTCTAGTAACGCATTAAGGCGCGTTTCAAATATGTTAAGGCTACCTATGATAATCCCCCAGTTTCAATAACGTCGCCAAGCCCTGGCTCTTTACTCTATGCGATTCTTCATTCTGTAAAAGTTCAGCAGTTTCGGTGACGATCCGTGTCTTCTCTACCGAATCGTTGGTCACTTCTCCTAATTCTGCGAATATCCAAAGTATTTTGGCACGAACCGCTGCCTCCGTTTCTATGGTGAACCTTTCCGATAACTTTTTCACGACCGAAGGTACGTCCTCCGGCGAGATATACGCAATGGTATCAGATATACGAACGAGAAGTTGTAAAGCGTCATTGCCGCATTTGCATTTTTCAAGGCACTCTATGTAAGCCAACGCAGAGCTGCCTTCTGTCCCATTCTTACTCCCTGCTGTTGACGCGAGGCGTAATGTTCTTAGCCTCTTTAGCGGTGGTTCGTTTACAACCTAGGAACAAACGCAGTTAGAGGCAAAGGTTGCAGTTGGAAATGCTTCGACCAGAAGAAGTATAACGAACCTGGCTTTGTGTAAATTCCGCTAAAACTCTTTTCTTCATTAAAGCTGCCATACTAACGAAGTACTGTACATTTATTTACGGATAATAGAAAACTGAGGTTATGTCCTCCAGGGTTTACAGAGGTTAAAATTCTTTTCGGCTATTTACACGTGAATGACACCAAATTACTAACTTTTTCTTCCTCGTAGAATCTATAAATTATTGCACATTCGTTTATACCAATAACATTTGTATTTTTAATATTATAAATTATATTCGGAGTTTATATTGCGAAGAGTACTTTTCTAAACATAGAATTACGAAAGTATGGTCAATCAGCTGATTTATACTTGTCACATGTAGTACACATATAATATGTCTACTGTGGTAGTCAACGTGATTAATCTTTTATCAATAATATAGCATTATTTATTACATTAATCTGCGTAATTATTAATGACATACTTTGTATCTTAAAATAGAATTTAACGATTTCCTAGACTGTTCAAATATATACTGATGCACGAAATACTTAAGAATGTTTATATTTTTATCTATTTTATCCAGACCCAACTTATAATCGTCATTTGTTCCTGCACATTAATTTATTGTATATGACCAGAATAAAAAGATTTGTGTAAATAACTTTTATGGTTGATGTATGACAAATATACCTAAAAACCGTTAATAACGATGCTCGCGTTTTTGTAATTTAATGCAGCGTAACATTTCGGAAAATACACCGAGGTTGAGCATTTCTATGCTCACGGTAACATATGGGATTGACAATCGGAGGAGCTGTCAAATTGACAAGCTCGTCTGGCACTAACATGGCTGCCGAGATCAATAGAAAACTGTCATGATACGCTTCGCCCGTAGTCGTCGGCGTTATTAGATTTTCCAAGATGCTTCGCGCGAGAGACTTCTTCTGAACATGCATCTATTTAAGCGGCCACGAAGCTTTTTTATATCGCCGGTGAAAATGTCATAACTCTGAGCGTCGTAATGATAGGTGAAAGTGTTCTGAATAACTGTTGACCCGTGAGAAGAGGGTGATTCACAACAATGTAATTCGGCGTCGGGACAAACAATAGGGTTTTTTGATAATCACTCGGAAACATAGATATTATTGCAGGAGTTGCTAATATTTCGAACGGACGTCCGAGGTATATTTGTCCGGAGTATTAATTTAAAGAAAAGACTTCCAGCTATATTTAAATATTTTTTTACACAATTCTTATTTCTTGTCATACAAGAGTGTGCCTATTTTTACAACGTTTCCTCGATATCAAAGAGACAGAGATCAACCAAAGAAGCCGCTGAGCTCCGACAGGCTAGACTTTAATATGAACATTTTTGAATTCGTTTGTGTGTCTGTGATCACATTCGTGTGCGGTATAATATGTACGCTCGCGCTGGAGTTTTACTTGTTCAAAAGGTATTTGGAGGAGGCACCCGAAGCGGCTCCGCCAAAAAGACCGATCCAACATGGCAAGGCTCAATTACCTAAGGAGCTGCTCGAAAAGATTCAGGACGAAAAGACGAGCACCGCCACGGGGATGGCGAGGCAAGGTATGTTCCAAGGGAACGAGAACTTGGCAATCAATCTGACGCTGCAGTTTCTGTTCAATGAACTGAGAAACGCTGAGCGGGTTCGACTCTGGTTGTATAGGAAATTGAATAACGAGTTCAAGGAACTGTTGACTCAGTCCACGACTGCTAAACTGTTGGACAGCGTGAAGGTAAGTAAAACGAGATAACGTCGACGAAGATAAGCGTAAGAATATTGATTCAGGCATATTTTCAGCTGAGGGATTTAAATCTGGGTACGCAATTCCCCACCATAAAGGGTCTAGAAGTTGCGGACTCCAAAATAGACGCCGACACCGGTTTACTGGAATCGTTGGATTTATCTCTAGATTTACATTACTCTGGGAATTTTCAATTATCGATAGACGTTAAAATGTTCTTAGGCAAGACTGCCTATATGGCTTTACAAGGTACGGCGGTAGCTGAGCAACTGGCCCCGAACGATGAAATCCTACCGAGCTTCCGCTAACTTCCCTCTATGACGTTTTCAGTGAAACGTATCAGCGGTAGAGCTAGATTACAATTTACGCGAGTTCCATACACTCACTGGTCCTTAAGTTTTTATTCGGACCCTATACTTGAATTAGAGGTGCAGTCTCAATTTCAAGGTCGTCAATTACAACCGCAGATCATTTCTCTGATCACAGGGCAGATTCGGCGGGCAGTGCGCCGGAAGCACACACTACCTCGTTACAAATTGCGCTATAAGCCATTCTTCCGCAGACTGAACGACGAAGCCGTAGATTTATCGGAAGTAAGATGCCCGCTTTTATTTCCCACGATTACGGGAATGTGGAAGCAGTAATAAACCGTTTCATGTTCCGCTTAGGTTGCTAACGTGCAATTGACGCCGGGATACCTGGAAGTATCATTGCTGGAAGTGAGCAGATTGAATCTCGGGCTTAATATGCTGAACGCGGAGGAGAGGTCGCAAATCGAGGTGTACTGTACGGTCAGCGTGGACTCGACGCCCTGGGTATATCTGACTCAATATACTGGAGTTCCTTATATGGTGTTGGACCTAATTATTAGCAAAGTCGGATCACAGCAGCTCGGCGTGGTATTTAAACAAGAGCTGGCGCCGGAAATAGGGCACCTCTGCGTGCTAGTCGAAACTATAGTAGCTGGAAGTCCCGCGGCGATCGCCGAGATGCGAAAAGGGGACGTCTTAGTAGCGGTAGATGGTAAAAAGGTATCCAATATGAATCAAGTAGCCAAATTCGTGAAGGGCGCTGTGCAGAGGCGTTTCATCATAAGAGTCGAGAGGAAGTATTCGAAAGTGGACCTGGAGAAGCAGATTAATATGAAGCTGGAGAGCGAAAAGATATCCGCAGAGAAGGGGGCGGATAGAAAGCCGTTGAAAAGCGACTTCACGAGCAGAGGGGACACGCCCAATGCGGAAGACAGCGGCAGAATTAAGTTCGAGAGCCAGATCAAGTTCTCGGACTTGAGAGATTCGGAGAATGAGATTTCCGACAAGCTGGACATGGGTAGCAAATTTTTTAGAAGGAGGAAAAGTAGCGCGCACATTGGAGACGATTATACTCAGACTCCCGACTCCACTCCGTCTAGGAAGATCTCAACCGCTTCGAGTCAATCGATAATGTCGAGCGGCTCGCAATTTTGCTTCACCGATGACACGTGCGTGGTGAATATCACGGATTTGTACCATACCACGAAGGAAAGGGAATACGCGTCGCTGATCACTTTCGAGGAGACCAGGAACTTTCAAATAGACTCGGAGCTGCAGTATTTGAACATAGGCGTGTGGGGCCGTGTCCGAGGGGAGTTGTCGGCGAAATTATTAGGCTACATAAACGTCCCTATGAAATTAATTCTAGCGCAATGTTACACATCTTCGACTGGCCATTACCTTAAATGCCACGCTCTGTTACCGCCCGACAGTCGTACGTACACTTATTGACAAATCAGATACAACCGTCGATACCGTCTTCCGCATGTTTTATGTTAATCTCACGTGCCTTTTTGAAAGCCTATTCGACGACAGTCCACGCGAAGCTGCAGGGATATTCGGGATTCGATTCGACCCTCTGCTACGGTGACATTTTACTGTCCTACGTGTGGGAGTCCAGTTATCCGAATCGTGACGTGGTCAGCGATGCTGGGAAGAAGGAGACCACGGAAACTGCCAAAGCACAGCCAGCACTGAGCGAAGAGATCGCTGACAAGAAGACGCACGATTTTATTAGGACACACTTCCATAGAGCAACGCATTGTGATTTTTGTACAAAAAAGGTTCGAGCCCCGACTAATCGCGAGCTTTCGCCTGTGTATATCGAGCTAGGTACTAAAACTTTCTGTCCTCGTCACACAGATTTGGTTGAAGGACGCCGTACAGTGCAGAGACTGCGGCATGGTGTGTCACAAGAAGTGCGAGGTCCGCTGCCAAGCGGCCGGGACCTGCGGGGCGGAGACCATAGCAGCGATGGCTTTAGAAACTGACGAAACAGAGCCTAATACTCTAGTCGGAGAATCAGGTCCAGAAATATCTCTAACCAGTTGCGAAGATAACGTGCAGGTACTCAAGACGTAGTAAAAGTTTTTCTTTACACGACAATGGTATTGCCAACTCGCTGGCGATCCCCGAGCTCGCGCGCAATTCAATTGAAACAGCAATATCAGCGTCTCGGTTGGCAAGCCCATTCAATATCACATTCCAGAAGCAATGATTACATCCGGAGATAGTCTAGGATTATCAAGTTGAGTCCCTCTCGGGTGTGTTGATTATATTTTTACCAAAATGGGAGATCTACGTTGACTTCCAAAGACGGATCTCTGTTATTCAATCTTACTATTACTCGTAAGAATAGATCCTTAAGAGAAACGTAACTCATGCATATCTACACTTTACTAGTCATATTTTTTATTGTACAATACCGCGATGCCGCGATGATGGAATTGCAGTTACCGGGCGAGACTAATGTATACTTCAAATGCTTAGAGAGTACATATTCTTGGTACTTTGTACATACAGAGAGAAGAACTGTTAAGTGTGAATTCACTTTTACTGTTGGCAATAAAACTGATCGTCCGCATACATAGGGAGGTGAAGGTTTTTTTGTAGGGTTGCACCTTGACCTTGCTTTGAACGTTCAGTATCTGTGAACATTGTAAGTGAATATTGTTGCTTTACTGTTGTCCGACGACGTAGTAGTACCATTGCACAGAAAGTAACTTTAAAACGCGGCTAGAGAGCTCTATTGTCCGTTCCGTCTTAGTGCCATTATTCTCTTATCGGATATCTTGCGACCGGACAAGTGAAAGAGTATTAATCAATTTGAAATCCGTTGATCGATCAATCAGGGTGCGACTATGATGGCCATGAAGGCCAGTATAGCTAACACTCTGTTGGGCCTGAAGAAGGCTGGGAGCACCAGTTGCTTGGCCCCACCGGCTTCCGGTACTGGTCTGGCATCTAGAAGTCTGCCCCCAAGTCCCTGTGCATCCCGCAAGGTAGAATCTCATACCACAGATTTGTTCAGTTGGAACGGAGAAGGGTCAGATTGACTTGAAATTCCCCATTGCGCAATAATTCCGTTTGCCGATCAGAACAACTAGGATGATCTCTCTTTGCCGATTACCGATATGCAATTTGGGGCCTTCTCTGGTCTACCCTTCTGCTTCGCCCTTTTCTTTAAGCCAGCCATTTCGTATATTATAACAAACGACACACGCTTGTGGATTTAAGGTACTCAGTGTCCAGCTTCTCGAGCTTCTTTCATCCATCTCACGTTCACTTCGTCACGCGGCAATGTTGCTTTGTATGTCGAGAGACTGTCCCCGCGTCTACACTGGCTTGCACTCCCCCTCTCCCGCCGCTAGAGGATCACACGGCATTTTTCTGTTGGTCACCGCACCGGTTCTTAGTTTGGACGATGGATGCGCAGATCGCACACCGAGGCTGACACGCTTGTTATTACACGCGATATCGCATTAACAAGATTAACAACAGACCGATGCTTTGATTGCGTTACATCCCACGCGCTGTTTAACTATCAGTCGAACCGGGCGCCATCATTCTCTCTAGGATCAAGAATTCCACGCGAACGATATTGTGCTCCGATGAAATCTGATCAAATTGTTGAAACGTTTAGAGCTCGTTGGTCGGGGGCTTGTGCATAAGCCCCGACCTGTTGGACGGTGCTGAACCCAGCGTGGCGGCTCCTCTGGTAGCCGGGGATTTCGACGACGGTCTAATGTCCAGGGCTAAAGACACCGGCAAGTTTCTGTACAAGTTCCTGGAGCCGCAGGAGCGGGTTGGAAAGATCAATGACATGGTAAACACGCGGAGTAGACATTTATAAATACAGTCGGTCGTAAGGAATCATTTTTGCAAGCTTTTATCTGGCTTCGCTTATACAGTTTTTCCTGGATATTTCGAGTATATAACTATCCTCTGTAGATTCCTGCGACTGACTGTACGCAGATTTTACCGTCGACCTCACCTAACCGATTTGTATACGCGCAGATGGGGAAGCTGAAAACGGCGCTCGACGCGGAAACTACCTCAAGATTAGAGTTGTCGCAGAGCGGAGACATGGGCAGTATTAAGCTGATCGCTCAGAGCGATCTGCGGGTGCAGGCGCTGAGCGTGCTGCTTCTGCATTACTGCGCCGGCTTGCAGCACGCGCAGGAAGCATTAGACCGATCGCAGGCCAGCAAGGAGTCTTAACGGGTCCAAGTTCCACGGGCAGACACCGAGAAATCACCGGCACGCGCTATCGATCCGTAATTCCGCCTCTTGTCGTCGGTCTAAACACTCTAAACTAACGATTATTCTCATCGACTCGATCAATTATATCCTTATTCCGGGATTCGTACACGCGTATAGAAACCACACGCGCGTACACACGATCTGAACGTAATTTTTTTTTTTTTTTAAAACAATAAGTCCCTCGATTCAGTGATATTCATATATGACAGGCCTCAAAGTAATACTCGTGAGTTCAATCGTGATATTACCGTTTATCGTAGCTTACCAGAGAACACCAAATGCTAAGACTTGTATTTACGGACTCTATGTACTATTGTATATCGGTAGATGGCAGAATACGAAGTATCGCCGGGTGTGTTTACGCGAGTAGAGTATTTTGATCGGTATATAGGCTAATAGTCGTGGTATAGAACACTTAGGGTTAAAGGGAATACGGTGTATTGAGTTGAAGCGCAAGGTAACGGTCTATTAGGTACTTAATCGTAGCGCTCGTCGGCTTGCTCGAGCAGCAATTTATCCACCTTCATATCAATATTAGCGTGTAAATCTCGAGATTAAGCAGCTCGGTGCATCTCGCCTTCGCCCCGCTCTTTTTTCTACCGCATCGCGTTTTAGTGATCGTGAAATCGTCTGCAACGAAACCGCGCGAGTCGCGAGTGATTCGATCGATGTGTTGTCTACGCGAATCGCGATACAGATAGGATTCCATCCACAGGTCGGAGTATCGATGTGTGTCTCGTCGCTTCGCATGATATTACGGCTCATTGTTAATATGTAAAACGAATTATATGAAGATGAATATAGATTGTTAAACAAGCTTGGGCGATGTCTTTTGTAGAGCTTGCGCCGCGTTCACGTGCCGCCGGGCCATTTATTTACTCTAGGATGCGTGTTTTACTGTAACGAGAGCATTTGATCGGCGCGACGAGCAATGTAGCGCGTGGAAGATCGAGGTCGAGCGGGACGCGCCGCGTCTATAACTACCGACGACGTCTCCGTTCATCCGAGTTCTCGGTAAATATGAAAATACTCGAAAAACGGAGGCGCAGTTGCCCGCGCTCGCACAAAGAATCTACGTCAAAGCCGAACCGATCCTACAGGGCCAACGGTCGCGGTCGAGCGTCTATGTTTCTCGCACAGCGAAGCGCGTCTGCAGCGGAAGGCTCGCAGATTGCACCACGAAAACACGGGGGAAATTCTTTACAATTCATACGAGGTGTGCCAGAGCACGTGGCCGTGGCCCAGGAGGAGATTTCTCTCGGGCATATAGAAAATTACGCCACTGCTATTTATTTCTCTAGAGAGAAGTCTCCTCTGCGTTTCCAATAGATGTCTCCGAGCACCCAGCGTCTCGTTTTGTATCCTATGCGAAATTAAATCGTGGTCCGAACGAATGCTTCTGTACCCTGATACTTTCCACGCGCCGAGGAAATTTTGCTGCGCCGGGATTATTCGTGGAACGCGATGTTTCTTTCTGTCGCGCGCTGCCAGGCCACAGTTGGCGTAAAATCAGAGCCCGCTGCTCCCCAGCCGGGCGGATGTAAAATTGCGCATCGTTTTCGGAAATGCAACGTCATCGAGCGTCACAAAGACGACGACGCACAGGGACGTTTCACAATCGTAATCCAAGGGATGAACGCTCGGATATGAAAGGAAACTGAAACACCCTGCGCATCTATGAATTAATTAGCAGGGATCTAATTAATCGAGGAGACCTGCCGTGGACCGGAAGAGCGAAAACGTGTTTCTCGCTGACGTACGCGGAGAGATGGATAGTGGGAGAAGCACACGTGCACGAGCACCGGCGAGCATCGATCTCGATGCACCGACGCGAGCTTTTATCCCGCGAGAGTCAACAGGAGCACGAGGAAAGAGAAGTCATGGGGGATTTTGGCCGGCGGTTCTATTCTCGTTCGCGAAATGCACGCGCAGTATCCACTGGCCGCGTGCCAAGCATACCCGAGCAATCGTATAAACATTTTATCCCTGTTGGGCACTCGCCTCCACGATGAATGGAGAGCAAAGTCCTTTGCTGCCGGGAAGAAGAAAAAGCGCGATCGATCGGCTCTAATACTCTGCGAATTACTGCGAATGCACTGATCGTCTTGCGTGCGAGAATCCTCAGGACGTAGATTCTCCTTTGTCTGGTAGAGACACGAGCCAACGGTTCCGACGACTCCTCCAGACGCTCGTTCCGCTGTTTATCGCCGCGTCGAAACGGCGATGCACGTGCTTCTCTGCGCGGTTCATTTTTAAACGCTTCGCTTGGTTCACTGTATTTTCTGGTTTGATGAGATGCGTAGGAAGGAGCAGATGGTTCAACGTCTCTTTGCGTGCGGTGCCAAGACTGTCGTGGGAAGAGTGCCGTTCTCACGTCAGCGAGGAAGGACAATGCCAAGTGTATCATACATCTTTGGAAATTCAGCGAGGCACGTTTAAAATGGCCCTAATGTTTAATTTTCTAAGTGGAACACTTGCTTCGCTCTACCTTCGGTGAATTTCCAGAGCGTTACTCGCTCTTCATGGTAACAGTGGAGCTAGGCGATTCCTGTTCGGGCGACGGGAGTTCTTCGTCACTTAGGAGCGATCTATCATTGATTAACAAACCCTCGATCTTCAGGTACACGGTCCGCTGTCATTAGCGCAACGAGGCGACACGCGCGCGTCGCTCTTCTCCGCATACTCCCGCCTGCGTCGTTTTTAGAAGCAGGAAGAAAAGAATAAGACCGCTGGAGAAGTCGGGGCTTGATCTGGACGACGGCAATAACGAGCGTTCGCGGTGGCGCAGTAGGCATCGTGCCGAATCGACGCGCCGTGGTTCGTCGTGTCCCTCGACCTTGGTTTTTTCGCGACGCTTTTAGCGAATATTCGGTGCGCCTTAGAACGCGAGCGAACAAAGCTTTCGCTTTCGGCACCGGAAGCGCGCTAAACTCGCTCGTTTTCCCTCGCTTCCTCGTCCTCGACACGGCCGCTAATTGCGCGTTTACGTAAGCTCGGGATGGACTTATAGAATAACATATCCCACCGACGACAATCGGGGAATCGCTCCGCGGAGCGTTGTATAATATCGCCGCGCAAACTGCTCTATCGTCGAGCGCTTCCGTTACCCATTGCGCAACCCCTAACGGTCAGATAAGATTCAAAAGCCGATCGTCCCGCCGAATCGGCTTCATCAGCGTCATGAATTAAAGATGATAGAAAAACTTGGAATAAATGAAAGCATTAAGCGCCAAGCTCTGTAACCGAGCTCCGGCAGGAAGTTCGCCAGCGTCGCTCGGGGAGTCACGTAAACGCGCGCGGGCCCGCTTTCGAAACTCGAGCGATCGCCGGTGTCTGGATCCCTCCAGCGCGCGTTCCTTTCGATAGCGCGCGCGCGCAATTAGAGATGAGTCATCCGCGCGGAGAACTCTTGCACGGCCAGGCTCGGCGGATCTCTTCCTGTTTCCGTCGATCCTATCGGAGGCCTTCGGCCACGTTTGTTTACCTATTTCTGAACAGGGGAGGCTTCAATGCCGCGCGGGATCGGCTATCAAAGAGGCCAGACGCGGAAACAGCTAGACCGCGTCTAGCTTCCATGGGCGCGGGGACGGCGGATGTCGAGGAAGACCCTGGAGCGAGTCGTCTAGATCGCGGCGCGACCTTGCCCGCGCGGGGAACGGCAATTTCGACAGGTCGCGGGGCCGATGCAGCTGCACCTGATCGCGCGCACGCGGTTGTTTTCAAACAAAGAGAGGGAATCGAAACAAAGTAGTCAGCTGATCCGAGATGCATCTCTGGTGGGAGGGCCTCGGCGAGGGCTTAAATAGCACCGCGTGGAGTTCCGCGCGTCAGTGCCAGGCAGCGTCACCTGAAACGCTCCCGTTTCGAGGCCCTCCTCGCCACCGCCAGCGTCCAGTGCAGCGCAAAAACAGAGATCTCGGGCTCTGCGAAAGATCGTCTAGTCGATGTTCCAGAGCCTTGTACGTTCTCCGCGATAAATAGTTCGTCCCTGCGGCTTCCACGCTCAGGATCCTTCCACGCGGACAGTCCCTGTTATACAGTGTGATTCGAGCTTCCTTCGTGCACGAAGGACTGGTTGCCCTCCGAGACATGGTCGTTTCCTGACAATTCGAGCAGAGTGCTGTTGATACGTCGAGGAAGAGGACGCAGGGGCGCGTGTATCCGATAGCTGCGCGGCTCGTGAGGAGAAGCGAAAGGATTCTCGCGAGACAGAGGACTGCTTGGTACCTTGCCTGACTTCCCTGGGATAGTAGAGATGAGACCACCCGCGTACAATGCCGAGGAAGTGCAACAGATCTCCCAGGAGCAAGGAGAGAGGAACGTGGCCATGGCCGTTTGCGTGCAGCTGGCGGGCCGGGCGATAATCAGGGTAGTTTCCCGCTGCGAGGAGGCTCAGGACAATTGCAATCTAGGTAGGTCGGATCCATCACGGTGGACCAATCTTGCTAACCATCGACTTCGCCTGTTCTACTGGATCTAGGCAAACTTCCTTCTCGCTTCAGCGGTGATTAAAGCTGGTCCTTGGGACGTTGAATGCGAAGCGGTAGTTTACTAAAGGCCGTCGCGCATTTTGCCGAAGCGCAGAGCAAAGTTTATAAACGAGTGCGCAGCGATAATTAATGAACTATTATCAGTTTCTTCGCCAAACTGCGCGACGGCCTTTAGACACCTTCAATTCGAGTACCAGCGAAGTAAAAGGAACTCGATAGAATCGGAGCATAAGTAATTGTTTCCCTCGCGCTTTATACACTTTCTACCATATCTTTCCTGCTTCGAGGTATTGCGCTTTCGCTCCGCGAGGATTTCGTTCGAGCGCCGCCGATCCACCTCCCTTATCCGACGCGGATCGAGGTGCCCCGCGCTTTCTTTCGCGCTGGCTCGCGTCGAAGAACGTGGGAGTTTCGCGAGGCCGAAAAGAAAACAGACGGTACAATGTGCTGCGGAGTTAGTCATCGATAAGGCTTCCCTGATAAGATATCGGGAAGCAGCATGCAACGCGAAATCGTCGACGGAGATTAATCATCTTCAGTCACTCGAGCTTTCCCAATAACTGCTCTGAAGGAATGGCGAACCGCGCGACGCAGATAAGGGAAGCCGCGAGGTTCAGGTAGATTTGGGCTGGCTCTCAGCGCGCAGTCTGGCCCCCTACTGGTATCATCCGCTTGGTAGGTTCGACGGTGACGCAACTGGGGGCACCCCATCACGGGAAGAATCGAAAGTACAGTTTTGTAACGCGTGCAAAATCGTGAAAGGATGCCGATAGCGTTGTATAATTCAGAATATCCACTTGCGTATCGTTCGCGCGCGATAAGATCCAAAGCCGGGTCAGCTCCTCCGGCTAGCGGCCGCTTCTGAGGCGAAGGTGTCGGTGCCGAGCAAGGTGCAGCGGGACAATGCCAGTCCGCAGATACGTGTCAGCAGGGCGACCTTAAAATTCGTTCAGTTAGATGACTAATGATGTTGGCAACGCGTTACGAGTTTCTGGCCGGCCTTGATTCGTCGATTCGACCGAGCGAGCTCGACTTTCAAAGCAACGTGACAAATTCGCCAGCAAGGCGTTACGTCGTCGGGGGAGCGAGCGTTGACGCTGGAGAACCGGTCGATGCATCGACGTCTGCCTTCGGAGCACCGAGTATATCGCGAGGCTCGCTTCCTGATTCGACCCGAAGCAGAGAGCGAGTCTCTGCCCTTGCCTTATCCGTCCACCCGGATAGATTTCAGACCTCTCTCAATGCCGCCGCTCGCCCCGTGGCTCCGGCATACCTGCATCCGCCAGCAGATCGCCGCACGGGAGAGCCTCCTCTGTTTCCGCCGCGTGAAAAATCTCGCATTCCTCTGCGGCCCGGTCCAGATCTGAACCGAACGCACTTGAGTAGTTAGATGGAGCAAGACGAGTGATCTACTTGTCTTGCTCCGTCTAACTTACTCAAGTGGCGTTCGGTTCGGCGTTCGGTTCAGATCTGGACGCGGCCTTTCTGGAATCGTTGCCCCTCGTCTTCCGATAGCCGTCTTCTCTTGAACCGCCGCTGAACACCGTACGACCGAGCCGTGAAAAGTAAATAGGAGGTTTCTAATCGGTAACTGGCGAAAGTCTCTCGAAGCGGAGAAAACGAGAGCGAGAGGTAGTTGGCAGCCACGCTCAAGGAGTCCCCGTGCACGCGTCGCTTTGTAACAACACTCGTTAACGCTCCTCGGAAGAGAGACGCCTTTGTGGGCTAAGCCAGACTTCGCGGTGGACCAGGAGCTTGGAATTTCTCGGCTGAGATGTTTGTTGTTCTTTGAACCAACGAGAACAGGTGCTCTCTGCGCCCCCCCGGGCCATTAACCGGAGAGACGCGGCTCCGCTAATTGAAAGCCCGATTCGCGGGACTCTCCAACAATTTCTCCTCCTCGAGATAACGCACTTCTGCGCAGAGGTCGGCCAGAAGCCTCGTAACGTTTAACTCGAGCGCTTCGTGCCAGGTGATAGGCAGCGAGCGCAAGTTAAGCGCGCCAGGTAGGCAGACGTAACAGGTGGTGGTTCCTCGCCACGGCATCGGTTGGAATAAAAGTGAAATGCTCGGTCGGGACCCTAGCATAGATAATTGGCTGGATAAACATTGCGTTGCACAACCCGTGTCCGGTCTTTGTTCCTTAGGCTGCCTTCTGCACCGGCTCGGGCGTACGCACGCGTTGTTTTTGTGAGCGCGGCTTTAAACCGCGACGCGATTGCGACGAGCGTTTGCAGCGCGAATTTCGCGGCTGGCAAACGCGCGGAAATGATAGGGAGTCGTGCCGCGCGAGACAATGCGAGTTTTATAGTACAGCTACGCCTTCTGCGTGCTTCTCCCTTTGTGGCTACCGTAACGTGCGAAAACGCGGCGCGACTGTGCCAAAGGAAAAAATTCCAGGAAGGTTCTCGGCCTCTCCAATCGCGTATTTCGGGAGTGTCCACGTCTTCGGATCGTTGACGATTCGATCGATATCGTCGTGGAGAAACCGATAGACCGGCGACAGAGGGATGATCCGTCGCACGTTTCGGAGGCATCCGCGTGGAGGAAAGGTCACTCTCGGAATAGTGAACCGCTACGGGGCCTTGGCAACGCGGCTGCACGCGCTTTGCATGCCGCGCGGCGGTCGTTCCTTCTTCCTGATCCTTTTTCCATGCACTCGTAACAAAGTGTCGCTGGATTAATCGCTAATCACGTCGGCTGGCTATTTATTCCATTGTCTTGGTAGAGATCGAAAGCCAACCCACATTATCCCTTCGCGCTCTGTCAATTAGTGGAGCCTGCGCGTGGCATACATCGGGCGTTTAAATTACAGCGTCGAGAGAATATTAATAACAAATCTTCACCGCCGCATTAATCAACTTTCTCTTATTATACGGCTGTCTATAAGTAACAAAATTTAAAAAAAAAATTAAAACCGACTTCAAAAAAATAAAGTTGCACTAAAAAGTAAAAAATAATTCTTTTTTTCCCTTATTTAATCTACGACTCATATTTTTTAAGCCGGCGCCAGATTTACACAGTGCAAATGATGAGGCACCGACTTGAAAAATATGAGTCGTAGATTAAATAAGGGAAAGAATTATTTTTTACTCTTCAGTGCAACTTTATTTTTTTGAAGTCGGTTTTAATTTTTTTTTTTTAAATTTTGTTTATTTTTAACTTCTTAGTTTTATATATATTGACACAACATGCTGAGGAGATATGCGCGTACGTACATAAAATAATAATAATTAGGTGACAATAGTCTTTATTAACCATAACGGGCAAAATATTGGGCCAATGTTGATGCAGTGTAGGATGGGACCACCGGGGCATCGCCCCCTTTCGAATAAAAAAAAGATCATCAAAATCGGTCCATATGCTGAGGAGTTATGCGAGGACAAACATATAAAATATTATTATTAACTATAACTGGTAAAATATTGGGCCAATATTGATTCCGCGTAGAATGGGACCACCGGGGCATCGCCCTCTTTCGAATAAAAAAAAGATCCTCAAAATCGGTCCATATGCTGAGGAGTTATGCGAGGACAAACATATAAATTATTATTATTAACCATAACTGGCAAAATATTGAGCCAATATTGATTTAGTCTTGGATGGAACCAACGGGGCACCATCCTCTTTCGAATAAAAAAAAGATCATCAAAATCGGTCCAGTTGCTGAGGAGTTATGAGGGGACAAACATAAAAAAAAAACATACATACGGGTCGAATAGATAACCTCCTCCTTTTTGAAGTCGGTTAAAAACGCCTCAAACCTACCGATAGACGCTTTGCACGTGCTATTTCTTGTTAGTGTCACTTGTCCCTTAGATTCTAAGGCCAGGAGCTTATCTTCTAACGAGTGACTCGGCTCACAGTCGGTCACGTTGCTCTGTAAAAGATATTTATATTTGTATACGCTCCACAAATGCGTATTAGTACGAATAGACAAAGGGAAACCTGCCTGCCCAGCTGACGAAGTTTCAGCTGCGATTTAATTAACAATTATTTCACGTGTCCGACGCACACGCGAAACATTGCATTCGCGGCGAGTGCTACGCGAACCAGGTACCAGGGGCGCCACCATTTATGGGAACGTAACCTTAAATGGTAGCTTGCCCATCGAAGCCGTTTACCACTTTACTGCAAAAAGTCAGCGTCACTGTCAATACATATAGTAAAACATAGTCGGCTATTTCAGCCAGTTAATAATGCTGGAATTCTGTGAATGCGACGCGTCTCACGCGGCAAAGAAACCGCTTAATCGAGCTGCAATGCCAGAGGAAAAAGGCGGCCCCGCCGGAACTTTTCGAATCGTACCCTACCCTAACTTCAATTAAGAAAGTAACCCATAATACGTCACCTCGCATCGTTCCAGCAACGACGCAGCATTTAGCAGCTTCTTAACAACGATCAAGTCACTGCTAATGACCTTAATTCACCTGGAAATATCTGCAACAGCGTAAATTGTAAAATATTACGCGACCCGAATCGGAGGAAAGCGCGACGGCGCTCGCACTGAGCGCGCACGCGCGGGAAACATAGCGCCTAAGAATTTCTATCGGGATATCGAACAAACGAGCGTCCCGCGTCTATTTTCATACAGCTGAGACGCCTCCAACCCAATTCCCTGGCTCGTTAAAATTCCAATCACAAATTTAGAAACTCCCCTCGGAACAGGATAATCGTTTAAATGAAAATATGCAAGCCCCAGAAACGTTTTAAGGACAATGTTATCGTTACTGGCTTTCTGCGCGCCGTTCTCGGGACGCGTGCACTTCCAGAAAATAGAATGAACGCCAAGGCCGGCGAGCGGGCGCTATTTATTTCTGAAATTCACCGAAAATAAATGTTTGGTTAGCAAGACGGTCGGGCGGCAGTTTCGAGAGCTCGCGGTGAGTCAGTCCGCCTAAGTCCGCCTTGGCAAGATGGCGAACGCCGTTACGAGAGTGATATTGCGCTGCGAGGATGCACAGGAAAACGAGAGTCTCGGTAAATGTTGTTTTTTTTAAAACCACCCGCAAGATCGATGGAGCGAACCGTTACTACTCTGATTCTCGTGAAATTTTGGATCCAGTCTGTTTAAGACGGCCGTTACGAGACGCTGATACTTCGATCTAGTTCACGACCTAGTTCTCGCTGCCACAGGTGCATCGCGGGTTTTATGAAAACGAAATTCTGCCTATTTATTCGAACGTTCCGTTTCTTCGGTGCACTTTCTATCTTATGCGTTTGGATACAGATCATACGGACTTAATGGCGCGATGGGCAACACTTCGATAGTGGAAGATTTGAGTTATCGTGGTATAATGATTGATACACTGACCTAGTTCCACGAGCGATCTATCAAGAGCAGAATGAGAGGGATGCAATTGCCGGCGTGCTTCGGTCGGGACAATTGCGTGGACTTCTCTCACGATCTCCTAAATACTTAGAGTTAATAATATCCATAAGAGATGATGAATCTCTTTGTCCCTTGAATATACATTTTCGATAATAATCTACGCGTAGATGAACTGTAATTGCATAGCGATGTTCAATATTATTTTCCGTTACTATTACAGATCTGTCCGAATGCCAGTTGATGCAGGTACCAGACGCGGTTTATCACTTAATGAGACACACGGAATTGAAGAGGTGCGATCTCTCTGGGAATGTGATAACAAAGATCCCACCTAAGTTCGCAGTGAAATTCTCGCTGATCACCGGTGAGTCTAATAACGAGATATTTCCTGTCGCCCGATCATTAAGCGTCGTTCCTCTTCTCTGCCATGCTCTCTTCTTTAAATCTGATGCATTTTTTTCTGATTTAAGCTGCGAGATGTTACTGTAATACGTATTCAAAACCGTAATCGTTTCTAGAACTGAATTTGAGTCACAATCAGATGAGCAAGCTGCCAGAGGAACTCTCTGAATTGCAAGCCCTGGAAAGGCTGGATATTTCGCATAATACGTTCATAGCTCTGCCACCTGTTGCTTGCCGGATACCGCAGCTGAAGCATCTCCTCGCTAACAACAACTCCATCGTTGGTAGGTGCCAAGTGTCCGTCGCTCGGGGCACTTCGATCGAAACGACCGTGTCGGCGTTATAATCTCCCTTATGCTTGCAGACGTAGACGTGGAAATACTGAGGCACGCCCCCGTTCTGGAATTCATCGACCTCCAAGCTAATCCTCTAACGGCCAGGATGCACGATCTTCTCGCCAGCTTGACACGAATCAGAATCGACCTGACGCCCCGGCAAGTGGAGGAATGGGAAGACCTTACCATCTGAAGCGGCTCCGTAGCTCGAGGAAAACAATCAAATCTGCCGAAAGGGCCCTTGCTCGTCGGAGTGCTCCTCTCGCGCGGACACTTGCTTTCGTCCACGTTTCTCGGCCGAGGTTGTCCAAGAGTTGGCGAACGGGTCGTCGCGCGGATAAGCAGAAGAAACAGCTTTGTACAGCGACCGTGGACGATTGGACCGGCAACGGGCCGTGGCGATTAAGCGGCAAGGACCGCCGGGAAACGTAACTGTCCGCCAGTCAACGATCCTCGCGATCGGTACTTAAACAGCATAGTTCGCCGCGTACCTGAGACTCTCTTCATTGATCTCGCGAATGAATGTATCGATCAATCGTCGCTTCCTCCTCCCGTTTTGTATCGTGTGCGCTTTCTTTCTCTCCCTTTCCTCTCATAGATTTATTATCCCGCCTCTCGCTGCTGTGATTGATGTGTAAGCGTAACGTCGCGAGCTGCCGATCCAAACTTACTATCGTACTTTCTACTAACTCCGAACAAGTATCCTGTAAATTTAAGATACGTTTTATTACTTTTTATGCGTGGACTTGACACATATTGCGACTATACTGTGTATAATAACGACTCGTACTGCCAATGTACGGGCGATCGACCGTCGACACTCCTCTCGCCATGATCGATCGTTGCTCTGATTTTGTAACGCGCAAGAGAACGTAGGAGAGAGCTATGAAAAATCGTGAACCAAGTACAATTATTAACGCCGCGAGAATTGACAGCTTTTTCTGTGTTAGGTGATACGTGTATATATATATATATATATATATATATATATATATATATATATATACACACACAATTTGTATTTAATTTATACGTAGCTATGTGTAAATGCACAACGCGCGTCAGAATGTATTACTCTGTACTTGCGATCTAGTCAATTGTCCGCGAAATGTTGCAATATACTTTAAGAAACAGTGTTCCTTTGGTTTTGTATTCCCTCGAACGAATACCTTCTTAAACGTTTAATTTTATGCGGCGACGATGGGTACAGGTAAGTCAGAAGAGGCCGGGGGACTTGACTTGCACGGTCCAAACGCAATACATTGGTTTAGTACCTATATTTTTCAATATTAATAATAATAATTAATAATAATAATTAAACGTATAATGAGTCACAGAGTTAATTATCTACAATACTTGTTCATGGATATAAAATCACAAAATATACATAGAATGGACGCGGTTTAATGTTAAGAATTAAAGGTAGACATACGGACCGTTTACTCTTCTCCCCTTGTCTTTATTCTAAATGAATTCCCGTCTCACTTTCGCAAAGTGATACAGCCTATCGGTTCGCACGAGCGAAAAAAAGTTCCTCGGTTCACTTGCCGCCCGAGCCGATGGGCACCCGCGCGCGAAGATGCTGCCTCGACTCTCGCGATTCACAAAACCTCTCGGCGCTTTCACTACGCGGTACCTTCAAAAAAGGAATATAAAAAACAAACAGAAGAGAAAAGTCTCGTAAGTTGCGAGCATGAAGACGCGTGCGCTAGCGACCACTCGAAACCATAGCAAGACAACTATAAAAAATAGACAGGGTATTTCAGAACCTGTGGCTAAAAAAAATCAACTAGGTAATAGAACTTGTAAAAAAGTCTTAATATACATAGGTCAGTGGACTAATCATTCTTGAGATATTCAGTCCTTCGGTATAAAAATTCAGATCTATAGCGAGATCTGTTTACTCGGTAATCGATGAATATTCAATGAAAATTCATTCGGACGTCACCCATTAGTCGATGACACGCTGAACTCTCGCAACAGTGGTCAATCTACAGTACCTGCGATCTTACTAAGAACTGCTGCTCAACTAAATCACGTTCATTCGAGCTTCCTTGTTCTTTTTCGTGTGTTCTATTAACCAGTTAAATTCTGAAGTACCCTGAATACATGTCGGAGAGCAAAAGAAGTCGGAGCGAATGAACAGGCAGAAAAGAGGGCCACCGATCCTTTTTCTCTCGCTTTCGCGTGTACCTGCGTGTCTTATATACCGAAGCTACATTTTTTAATGAGTGATTATAGTATGTTATATATATATATATATATATAATTATATACATATACATATTTTTAATACGCGAGAATATATACGACTACACGTTTTCGATACATCGCAATCGAATCTAGGACGAATCTAGGCTTTTGTAACATCGAAGCTCGGATTTCCTTCCAATAACGTGGAGACCAGGGGCGTTTCTTTCTTTCGGGATAGAAAAAAAGCGAAAATGTAAACGCCACTGCTTCACACTTATTACCTGCAAGCGTGGAAGGGAATTCGTCGCTTACGCATGATACATCTGGCACTCACACACGTACCACTCGCTTCGTTCTTCCTCCCATATCCCTTGCAATATGTACACAAATGTATTCTAACTAAACTCGCATCATCAGGCAACGTCATAAACAAAACTGGGCTGACCAAAATTCTCCGCAATCTACTTGCTGTACAGAGCACCACCTAATCACCGTCCTTTCTTTCTCCCTCGCGTTTCGCACGAAGAGGTCCGTTAAGAAACTAGAATGCAGCGGATTCAGACGAGTGGAACGACCGAAACGGATTGTAAAATACCGCCGTCACCTTTTTATCTTCGGCAGAGGCAAGAAACGGGCATCGATACGCTCCCACGAACGATGCATTTCCGTCATCTGTCTCTTTGCACATGCATTACATTACAAGTAAAAAATTAGAAGAGAAATTAAAAAGAAACAACATTAAGAGGCAGATCGGTTTCTCGGCCGTCCGCGAAGATAGCGCGCGAGTCGTCCGCGAGTCGGTCGCTTTACAATCGAGTCGACGCTGAAAGAAAACGGGTGGACAAAGACTCTCGTGCGGTTACACAACAATCGCGAATTTTCTGTGTGACGTGTAGGCGGAGCGCTTATTACATACATGACAAGTATCTTTCTGTTACTTTCTTTCAACGTAGTTGCAAGTCGTCTCGCTTGCGCACGAATACAGTACAGAGGCACATTAATCAGGGCCATCGTGTGATCAGGGATGCCGGTCCACAGAAGACCGTCCCGTACCAGATACTTAGCACGCACGATCGTTACCGAGCCCCTCTTTACGCGGTTGGATATAACATCATTCCTAATTAATTGTAGCGATCTTAATTATCCTATTCAGAATTGAATCGAGCGGAACATCGCGACCATACTTCGCCAGATCTTCAAAAAAAAACGTGAAAGCTCGCCCACTCATTTCCGTTGCTCCTTGTTCGATAAGCTGGCGGAGAACAGAGGGAAGCGTGCTGGGCGTAATTGACTAAACGTTCGACGAGCAGACATTAGCAAATGTCGAACCTGGTTGGCACATTGTTAATTTTCGTTCGTACGAAATCGTTTAGTAACACTTTAGGCCCACGATTCAACAACTGTCTGTCCTGAAATCCTGCGCCAATCAACCAACACAACACCCTCGATGATCATGAAATCTCATAAGGTTGCTATCCTTCGCCGTCCAATGTACCGTATTGAACTGATAGCGCCATCCCTGAAATCTCTCCACTTCGTAATCGTTCAATGTCCCAATGGAAGTGGCTAAGTGTTATAAAGATGACACTCTATGTAAGATGTCGGTACGAAGCCCTCGATCGGTTGAGAGATGCGCCTGACCCGCGTCCAGCCGTCCCCTTGGTCCAGCTCGATCATGTACAGCTCCTCTCCGTCGTACATCGGTATGGAGCCCTCGCTGGTCGCTGAAAACACGGAATCTCAGATGTACACCATTTACCATTCTAACGCGAGAGAACGAAAGAGGAATATGATTGGCTCGCGGCACATACCATCGAAGGGATAAAGTGCCCTACACGTTCCCAATGGTGGCTGCGCGTCGATCTCGTCGACGTAATACTCCTCGCCGCCGCTGCCAGGAAGAGACGTCCTCGATTCCCCGAGACCAGATTCCGGGCTATTCGTGGAACTGTGCATCAGTACCGTAAAGCGAAAAGCGTGTCTAATTGGTCTAGTTAAAAATTCTCATCTGTATTTATACGGGTTCAGAGGCTCGCAATTATCGCTACGATCCTTCCGTTTAACGAAAAGGAGAGAGAAGAGAAACGAAACGGAGGAGGGAGAGGGGACACCTCTGCGCCGTCTCGGATCCTGAGCCAAACAAGTCCGCGAGACGATCCGAAACGCAGGCGACTATCAATTAGAACTTACCCGTGCGTGGGCTGCGGCGTGCCCGGAGCACTCTTCTTGTGCATAGGTTGGTTAGCGTTCGCGTTGCTCACGCTGGAATCGGACGCCGATCTCGACAAGCTCTCCTCTCCTCCCGAATGGCTGGATCTTCTTGAACTCAACGGTCTCGTCGCTGAGCCGTTACTGGTTGGTTTCCGTGGTGCTTGACTGGGGCTGCAAGATTTTCATCGTACAATTACCACGAATCTTAACCAGAGACCACCACGACCCGGACCAGCGTTCTATCAACTAATATTCCAAGACCTCTACACTCTTATCGGTGTAGACACTCCTACGTTCTATTATATCTAAGAAAAGCACTCGTCCAGGGCCTGATTTCCCCTTGTAAGTAGAGAGTCTACGAAGTCAGCAAGGTCACCTGGACAGACTGACGCCAGCGCGCATCGCTTCTTCGAGATATCCCTGGAACTTTGCCAGCTCGGCGCCGAGTTTGTCCAGCTTGTTGCTCGATTGATTCAGTTGCCCCTCTATGCTCATAGGATCCCCTAACGCTGGATTCTGCTCGTACACGCCCTTCATCTTCATCAGGCCGTCCCTCGCAGCGGTCTCCTGCTGGATCTTCGCCTGGATCTCGTCGAGCCTCTGCTGCAGCCGCTTCTTGCGCTGGTTCGGCGGTAGATCGCTGCAGTCCTCCTTCGCGCCGTCGCCATACCCCGGCACGTTATTCTGCAATCGTTGGAGTTTAGTACAGGGAGCGTTAAGCGCCGCGCTAGATAGATACCGAAGGAGAAGTAAGCACGCGATAGGTTGACGGGTACGCGAGTTAACTTCTACGTTAGAGAACACAGAAACTCAACGCTCGCCATTGTTATGCGTCGCTATTGCGAGCGCACTCGTAGCCCAAGAAGCTACCAGTGGAGAAGAAATTCGCATTAGAAAAAAAAAAAAAAAAAAAAGAAGAAAGAAAAGTGTATCGCGCGGATCCCGTGGGATCAGAAGGGGCGGTTTTTGAAGTAAAGACAACGGGGATTGTAAATAGAAGGACAGACCTTTAAAGCTATGCACACCTCGACCAACTTCTGTCGTTCGCATGAAACAGATTCCAAAAGCATGTCATTCAGCGAATGGATCGGTAACGATCTCAGGCGGTGGCGTTGAGTAGAAACTCAGTGGGAACGTCCACGACAGTGCACAGTAGCCTGGGCATTATGTATTCTACACCCTCGCCAATGGCAACGCGCGTGAACCGCTCGAACACCCTCGCGGCCGTCTGAGTTTGTACTCGGCCGACACAAAGCAATGCGCGCCTCGTCTAGCGACACGCGCATCGGGTTCTACACTCGGATGCAGTAATGTTTGCTGGTGCGCTGGCACACTGTTCAAGCGAGCAAGCGATCTATAACGTACTTACTAAGTGCAACGGCATCCAAATTCACAGTCCACGGGCGGATTGGAATAAGAGACCGCAGGCAGATCGAACCATCCACCAAAATTAATAGAAAGTACAGAAGAAAGGTAAGTTATGCTTGCGACTCGGCGGTCCGACGTTTCATGTTCAAAACCGCGAACGAAGTCGCTGGACGGATAACGATTACACGGTGCGCGCATAATACCGGGTCTGTTCGACCAACGACGATGCAAATACGCATTCAGAACGATAATATATTCACATTGAAAAACAAAAAGGGGGAAACGATGAGAAGAGGAGGACACGGGGATCGCGTCGTGCATGTCGTGGCTGTGTACGGTCCTTGCATCGTGTGCGTTCGTGATGCATTGACGGTGAGAGGAGGATGGAGCTCGGTTCACACAGTCGTGGATTCGTGGCACAATTGGAGAGACCTACGGCCCCGGAATGCCGTGGACGAACAACATTTACCTTGTTGCTGCTGAATATGCCGAAGAGGCCGACCCTCTTCTTGATCTTGCCACCGGAAACGGTGCCCTTCGCCGTCAGGTGGTTGTGTATGGGCTGCATCACCGGCTGCGACAATTGACTATTACTGTCGTACGTTTTCGCCACCGAGAGGTCCTCGAACGGGAAGTCTCCGGGCGGCTGGAAGCCGCTTTTGTAACGCTCGATCACCAGCAGCGTGTCCTCCTTCTCGTTGATCTCGTTCGCCGCCTTCTCGATGCCGTCCAGGCACTGGGCGATTATGGGCGCCACCGCTCGCTCTATCTCCACGGACTTCAGCATGTAGTTTCTCATGTTCTTTATTCTCTTCTCGTCCAGCTCCTGCAATAAACGGCCAGGCGTCAGTGTGACGGTAAAGATCAAGGTGCTCGTTGCCAGAACAGCCAAGTATTAGAATGAAAGCTGTGAGACGGTAGGTGTCAAGGTGTACGGGATCCGAAGGCTAGTCGATACAATTACCTGAAGGTGCTGGAAGACTTCTGGCATGGCCGTGTGATAATGCAGCGTCTGCATGTCGTTTGTCTTCTGCAGCTGGTTGGCGTACTCGGTCTTGGCCTCCTCGCTCTGCTGTGTCTTGAGCGTCATGTTCATCCTCTGCTTCTCCACCTGGGTATGAATGGAGCGCATGAAGGTTGAGAAAGCAGGGGCGACCGCTAGCTTAATGTGTTCACCTAACGGGGGTAGGTCAACAACTGGTTTGATGCGTGAGTGGGGGAGGGTTGACATGCGCAAGCCATTCCTAGAATACTATGGCTTGTCCGTCGGACGGAAACAGAATAAGATAATCGAGAAATGCTTTAGCGGCAACAATCTGAAGTCCTCTTAGATAGCAAAGACGTCTCGCGTCCAGGTGGTGACCTCCCCTCGTATAGTATGAATTTCGGTTCTCGGGGCGGCGATGAGCGAGCCGCCGCGCTGATATGCACGGCCGCGAGAGGCCCGGTCCACGTACTTCCGCTCTGGACAGATTCAGATCGGCGTCCGCCCTCTGATAGTTCTCCACGGATCTCTCCGCCTCGCGGAAGGCCTTCTCGTAGGCCTTCCTGGCGCGCTCCAGATTCCCGATCTGCCCGGTCAGGGTCGTCATCAATCTGGCGCCCTCCTGCAGGTACTTCTTCCGATCCTCCTTGAAGTCCTTCACGAGGATGTTCAACTCCCTCAGCACGTTCGCCTGCAGGTTCTCCGCGATCACCTCCCTCTGGCCCGCCTGATCGTTCACCTCGTTCAGCTCCATCTTGAACGCCCTGCACGGGCTGTACCTGCGCGTATAGACAAATCTCGATACCTCGGTAGATCGTGCCTGGATCTCAGGCACGGTTGGGGCGGGGGGATCGTTAAACCACGGCCCACGCGATGCAAGGAGAGGAGAGGAGAGGAGAGGAGAGAGCGAATGCGATTGCGATTGCGAGGAAAGACGAGCCCGAACCGTAGGCCGTCCGGCAAGTTGCTGAACTTATAAACCGACCCACCCACGCGTCTACCGATAAGAGATTAGCTGCTACTGTTTCCCGTCGCCGCGTGGAACGCTGGCTCCTCCGCTCTAGGAGCCATCGCGCTAGACCTTGCTTTCCCATCGGGCGGACACTTGTCGCCGTTGAAACCGCCTGGCGAAACCTCCGCGCTAGAGAGCTCGTTGCCAGGGAAATCGAAACGCGTCGACCGGGGAAAACGAATATCCAGGCAAAAGAAACGGAACGGCTGAAAAATGGGCCGACTGCCAGCTGGGGAAAACGAGCCCGTTATTCTCTCCGATAGGGATCGTTTGTCTTTCGCCGCGGAGATCGCCTATTAAAACGTGATTTACGCGTCGGAACGGAAGTAATAGGAGAGGGATGGACCTCGAAGTGGGAATTATTATTTTGAAGCGCTGCCGGCGCGGAGGGAACATCACTGCCGAGCCGTGGATCCGGTATTACGCTTTCTAGGTTGGCTCATACTCACTGATAATCCTCCTCCTCCTTCTTCTTCGGCTGATAGCTCTTCACGAGACGTCTGCAATCAGAAACGAAACGAGATTACTGATGCACGTGCAACGGGGCACCTGGGAGAGGCTGGAAATGACCGTGGATTGGCCATTTAAGGAGGGAATAAGTCTCTGGAAGCGTGGAAAAATCGCTGTTTTAAATGTCACCTCCTTTCTCAGCGTCTTCGTGGCCTTGCGTTATTTTCCAGCTGAATCGAGATTCAAAGCTGTATATTTTTTAGATTGGTAACACTAAACCTACCATACCGGACAAATTGCCCGTTTTCAAACTTTTGTGTACAATTTCCCACATTCACATTTTTTTTTTTCAAAACGACGGAACATGTCACCTAGCAAACTAATTCCTCTAGCTTCTAAAAAAAAAAAAAAAAAAAAAACTCAAGTCGTTTGGACCAATTTTAAACAAGTTACTTTGTACAAGTTACTTTTGCCGTTAACCGGTCAATCTGACTGATCGAAAGGCTTATGAGGTTTACTCTTCTAAACCTATACAATCGGTACATAAAAATAAACAAAATTTAAAAAAAAAAATTAAAACCGACTTCAAAAAAATAAAGTTGCACTAAAAAGTAAAAAATAATTTTTTCCCTTATTTAATCTACGACTCTCATATTTTTCAAGCCGGCGCCAGATTTACACAGTGCAAATGATGAGGCACCGACTTAAAAAATATGAGAGTCGTAGATTAAATAAGGGAAAAATTATTTTTTACTTTTTAGTGCAACTTTATTTTTTTGAAGTCGGTTTTAATTTTTTTTTTAAATTTTGTTTATTTTTAACTTTTTAGTTTTATATATCTTGACACAACATGCTGAGGAGATATGCGCGTACGTACATAAAACAATAATAATTAGGTGACAATAGTCTTTATTATTAACCATAACGGGCAAAATATTGAGCCAATATTGATTTAGTCTCGGATGGGACCACCGGGGTATCGCCCTCTTTCGAATAAAAAAAAGATCCTCAAAATCGGTCCATATGCTGAGGAGTTATGCGAGGACAAACATATAAATTATTATTATTAACCATAACTGGCAAAATATTGAGCCAATATTGATTTAGTCTCGGATGGGACCACCGGGGCATCGCCCTCTTTCGAATAAAAAAAAGATCCTCAAAATCGGTCCATATGCTGAGGAGTTATGCGAGGACAAACATATAAATTATTATTATTAACCATAACTGGCAAAATATTGAGCCAATATTGATTTAGTCTCGGATGGGACCACCGGGGTATCGCCCTCTTTCGAATAAAAAAAAGATCATCAAAATCGGTCCATATGCTGAGGAGTTATGAGGGGACAAACATATAAATTATTATTAACTATAACTGGTAAAATATTGGGCCAATATTGATTCCGCGTAGAATGGGACCAACGGGGCACCATCCTCTTTCGAATAAAAGAAAGATCATCAAAATCGGTCCATATGCTGAGGAGTTATGAGGGGACAAACATAAAAAAAAAACATACATACGGGTCGAATACATAACCTCCTCCTTTTTGAAGTCGGTTAAAAAGAAAGGCTATCCAAATGTGGCATGACCAACTGAATGCGCAAACAGCCTCTTTGTTGCATTGCGCTATCGAGTTACGCGCGTGAATGGATGAAACAATGTTTCATGGCAAGAGTATAAATTGTCCTAAGAGCTGGAAAGAAGTTACAATAGCCACAAAACTGAAATGCGACTGGGACAAGGGGAATTTTCCGCTCGCTCCACCAAATCCCTTCCAACAAATCCTACTTTTAGGTTCTTAGCGGCTGTTCATATAATTCCGTACCAAACTGACCATTATCTACGTTCAATTGTAAGAAATATAAATTTTTCTTAAGCACGCACGAAGTGTCGGTGGGTGTAATGTTAAAAGGAACGCGGGAACTTGCAGAATAAATGGGAATACAGCTTCTGCAAAATAAAGTGGCTATATAGAATGGGTACGCTGGCCAAGTAATTCTAATTCACAACGTCGGGCCAGGAGCGGAGCGATAAATGTGTGCCGGCATCTAAATGCACTATCATCCGGAAGTTGACTTGTCCTTGATACCAGATCAACCATACGTTGCCGGCCTTAACGTGCTCCGGAGCCGGAAAACGTTGGTGAAAACGATTTCTAAAATACCAAGAACCGTGTCCCGTCTAAACCCGTGGCAATACGTGTCAGGTCGGAAAAGCTATTTTCGAAGCCACCTCGTGTGCCATTCTCACTGGGTCTGGGTTACCATCCGAAGCTTAAATAAATCTGTTCTTCACTCAACGCCTTCGATTCCCTTTTCCACGTCCAACTTGCCATTAAACCACTTTGTGATCAACTTAAAAAAAAACCCCTTACAGGTCCAATTCACTTATCCCGAAACGTAGAAAGCTCAGCTTTCCCAAGACAGGCTTACCGATCTCCTAGTGGATCTCGATCATCGTCGGAGAATTCGTCGAACACTGAACCAGTTACCCAGCCGAGAAACCCGATGAAACTGAGCGCGCTGGATTGAACGGACGCGGGTGTTCGGCGCGGCTAGGAATGCCTCCGATGAAAATCAACGGTGCGCCGAGGGAAACTGCCACGCGGTAAACGGCACTCCATTCGTAACACGGGTAACACGAGCGTGTATCGCAGAAATTACGGCGCATTAAGGCCCTGAGGAACGTGCTCGCGATAATTCATATGCAGTGGAACGAACGTGCCCGCGGATAGACGTGTGACGAGCACGCGGAATCGTTTCTCTCCGCGCGGTTCGATTAAGGGGCAACGATAACACGTTTCGTGGCAATTAATCGGCGAGATACGAGTAGACTGGAAAGGAATCTCCGCCTCTGACACGTCCACCACGCGCGTGCAGTTTCGATCGCGAGGTGCGATACAGGGCGCGACAAAGGAGCGCTTGAAATATCCACGCGATTGCAATCTGGGAGGGTTCGCGATCGATCCAGCGATCGATCGCTTGGCCTTCTTGGACAGCGTGGTAGGACAACGATTGTTTAGCCTCTGGACAATTAGATTGAATAGTAGTAAAGTGGGAAGTGTATTATTTCGAGTTGACCGAATGAAGATCGATTCATTGATTTCTGTGTGGAAAGGGAGAGCTACGGGTTTCCAGGGGCGTTGGGTTTCGAGACACCCGGTAGGAGACAAAAGTGTGCAACAGTAGACGGCATTCACGGAACAAACAAGGGGGCCTTTTAATACAATATTACCGGCTACATCTCGTGTCCGTGAACTCGATGGGGTGCGTGAGACACTCTCATTATACAGGATGTCCCATTGAAATCGTTAACCTCGGATACACCGCCCTTTGTTAACTTGTACGCGCAAGAAAAGGCGTGCCTGCCGCCGACCTTATCACAAATACTCCGGCGGGCTACATACGTCTTGCTGTAAAACTTCGAAGACTGGGGAATCTTGGAATTTGCAGGTGAATCTTAGAATGTACTAACAAGGGAAGTTTGGCAACCCGGAAATTCAGAAAATTATGAAACTCGGTGTGCAACTAGAGTAGTTCATCCGTAACGCAACTCTATTTTTTGTTGGTGACATAATGCAATTTTTGGGGGTGAAATCACCCCTTGAAAAAAAATTGCAGAATTTTCTTTTCCGCGGAATATCTCGAGAGCGGTGAGAGATATCGAAAAATAGTATAAACAAATGTTGCATCTTACTTCTGTATCTACAAAATTGCATAAAGATAATTTTCGAAAAAACCATATTTTTCAAGTTACCCCCACCACCAATCCTTAATTCCATAATTACTTTTACACGGTTTTGTAGATATAAAAAAAGAATGCAATTTTTGTTTAAACTTCTTTTCGATATCTCTCACCCTTCCCGAGATATTCCACGGAAAAGAAAATTCTGCATTTCTTTCAAGGGGTGATTTCACCCCCAAAAATTGCATTATGGCACCAACAAAAAATAGAGTTGCGTTACGGATGAACTACTTTACTTGCACACCGAGTTTCATAATATTCTGAATTTCCGGGTTGCCAAACTTCCCTTGTAAGTTAATTTTACTAACAAGCAAATATATTGAACCCGCACACGCCGATTTTGATGAGACTCTGCAGATTTTCAGAATAGTGAAAAATATTTGACACATGTTATCGGCAATCGTGCATTTTGAAGGGGTGAAAACAGCTCCTAAACTTGGGGGTCTAAAACAAATTTTCTGGAATATCTGGAGGACTATTAGGCGTAGGACAACATTTTTTTTTTAAGTGTGAGTTTTTTAAAACCAAATCGAGCCCCTGCTCAGTTTTTAGAAAATTTCAGGAAATATATTTTCGACCCCCAACTTTGGGGGCTCTTTTCACCCCTATTCTGGAAATCTGCAGAATCTCGTAAAAATCGGCGCGTGCGGGTTCGATATGTTTCCTTGTAACTAGAATTTACTTGAAATAAAATATTTGAACAACCAGCTTAAATGCGGATCAAGTTGACATTCCTTAGGACACTTCTCGTCTTAAGGGGACCTTCCGGTCTAAAAGTCGATTTTTTTTTATTCCATTTTTCGAATGTTCAACCTTTTAGGAATACGTGTTTAAAAGGATTTGTTGAAATTCGTGAAATTCCAGAAGTTATAGGCATTTGAGTAGCGGCAAATGAATGGGCAACAACCGGGCACTCGGCGCTCACGTAAACCTTTAAACGCGTTTTTCTCGAAACAGTGTTCTCAAAACGGTGGGACCTGTATCTCTAAAAGTTATTATCCGATTCGATTGAACCTTTTTTTATTTTGAAGAATATACTTCTGGCTAGAGGGGGGGGGGGCTAGAAAAATTACAAAAAATTGAAAATTTATAATTTTCAAAGGCGTTGAAAGGACGAAAAGTACAGGGAAAAGTGATTTCAAACTTCAAGTGTCGTTATTTTCTAAAAAAAAAGTCATTTTTTAAATTTTTCTAGCCCCCCCCCCTAGCCAGAAGTATAATCTTCAAAATAAAATAAGTTTCAGTCGAATCGGATAATAACTTTTGGAGATACAGGTCCCACCGATTTGGATCAATTTTTTGACGCCTTGACTTTAACGACTCCCCAGGGCCGACTGCAATAATTAATTATAAAACAAAAAATATATTTCTATAACTTAAGACATCCTTAATACAATGCAAAAAGTCCCATTAAATTATATATAGTAGCTTTCCTTTAATTAATTCCTAAAAATCACCTATTTTTTGGGGCTCTAGACCGGAAGGGCCCCTTAAGTTGCCAATATTTTCTGGGATATTTCGTACTTTTACCTTTAACCGTCCCATAGTGGTAAACGCCAGGATTTACCGGCAAATCCCAATTTCCTCCGTCTTCAAACTTTTCCACTAATTTACTTATAATACCGAAAACCAGCACATTCTAATATCTCACCTAAGTTTCGCGGCGTACTCCACTTCGATGGCGCATCGGTCGCGGATGAAGTGGCCATACCTCTCGAGGAACTCTATCCCCTTTTGCGTGTGCAGGGATAGATTCTCGAACTGGTCCTGCAACAGAAACAAGCCGAATCAAATTAGAAGCCCGTAGCTCCGTTGTGTCTACAGAACAAAGACTATCCTAAACTCTCGTCGCCTGAAGAAAGTTCCTCAAAGTTCCACCGAGGAGTTACGAGAAGCTGGCGACGCGCGCTCGAGGACGTTTCTGTCGTCCGAATTATCGCCTGCCGGAGGAAAGAGAGAGGGCTTTCCAATAACGAAGGCAGTCGGTGGTATATCCATCGCGGTCGACGACTGCTAGATACCTGCTGACACGCGTGCCTATACAGCGCGAGACAATGAGGCATTTCGCAAGGCAGCAATGGTCGACGGTGGAAAGATTTCTGGCCGTTTAGCGGCTCGCCACGAAAAGTGAAACTGGACTCGCGGCTGTCGAGTTGCGACAACGTGCGCGGCCCGAACAGCAGAGGCCATAGCCTCTCCGCCTTTTATCGGCCTTATGAATCGCGAATCGCGAAACGCTTGTTACACGCGGCCAGCCCCGACTCGCTCCTTTTCCTTCGCCGGCTCCATTTTCCATTCAGATTTCGGTCGATGATTCTGAATGGAGCGCGCCGCGCCGGGGCGCTTATGGCCGGCTGGTCGAAAGTCTATTAGAGGTAAAGATTGGCAAAATAAAAGATAAAATTTTATTCGTTAAAAGATAAGTTGAAATATTGGAGCCTCGAATAAACTTTTTTATCATTTATTCGTTATTTGAAATTTTTATTTAGATAAAGATTGTGCCCATCTCTGATTAGGCGCCGTTCTTAAATTACGTAAGGGCAATTTGGCGATTTCTTACTCCCTCTCGCCCTAAAAAGAAGAATTCCTAAGATTTTATACTCCAACTGCCTCCCCTCTTCCTTATTTAATATTTTTACATTGCATTTCTTCGGTTATTAAAACCTTCTTAAAGGTTTCATATTGAAAATTAGGTTAAAAAAACATTGCGCAAGACGCGACCTCCTCCCGAAAAAATCTTATATAATTTAAGGGCGACCCCTTACACTGTTCGACCCGGGGGCTTCGTATATCCTCCGGGAGGTTCAAGGCACGCGTGCCCGCACGAGGGCGGATCAAACATTCGCTCCGGGATATGATAACGTTCCGCTATCGAGCATCCTTTGTTCCCATGAATGAGGTCGTAAATGTTTCAACGCTGCGCACGATAAGAGTGGAACTTGAGTAATTGGTGGATCGATTCATTCATCAACTAGCACAATACGATTACACAGGATGCCCAGCTGACTTTCATAGATTCTCGGAGGAAAGTCTGGGGGAACTGTTAATTCTGGGGACAGCGCCACGCTCGCCGTAAGCGGAGCCGCGGAATGTAGCGAGCTTTATCGTTCAAGGACGATCCTGTCTTTCAACATTTACGCTACTAGCCGCGGCTTAAGGACAAATCGAGCTCCAGCGCTCGCTGGGATCGTGTTCGTAGAAGGAGGCTGGTAGAGGGAGATAGAAAGACAAGTCGATCGGGTCGCCTATTGCTGGCATTCGAAACGCGTTACTTTCATTTCCAGCAAGTAGCCATTCAAGGGCCACGCACTGATTGTGAGAGAGGCTGGGGAGACGCGCGTGCACCCGGTCGGGGCTCTTTCCTTTTCAGAGATCCACCTCTCGCGGGAGGAAAAAAGCGAAACGAGATCTCGTGACGCATCGATGTCACGCGCGCAGGATATACCTGGCCTCTCCGGCGCATTAAGGTAATTACTTCTTATCGTACGGCTCGGACGAAGGTGGACGAGTCATCGAATGGCGCGTATGGGGATTAATTAATTGAGGTTCATGATCGTTCGTTTCAACAAGCTGCTCGATTAAACCCCCCCTTCGTACTATCTAAAGCAAAACAATGAATCAGGGGGACATTCGCTGATGTACCACAGTGTAGCTTATTGCCTCCATTATCGACCCGAGATAGGGAGCCCCGAAATGGTAGAAGATTCACGACACGCTAGCCGGAGGTCAAGATCGCCAGGTTCTGTCGAACGTGGGCAACGATTCCGCGACACCGATCGATCTCGCCTGGCAAATAGAAACTAATCGGGCACCGTCCGGTAAAGTATCGCATGATACCGGCACCAGCGTCGCTCCGCACGCACGCACGGCGATACGATACTACCGCTGTGCATCGATACGACGCTTGAATTAGATATCACAGTCGTACGTGTCGCAGGGGCCCCATCGATCCACGCCATTTCCAGGGAAACGCATTTTTCTCGCCCGCCTCGGTCGGGAAAACTTTCCCCATTCCGATAACCGTGCACGCGTAAATTTTCAGCGGAATAACGGAGAACCGGTAGTCGATAGCCGAACTCCGACTTTCGAACGCGGAGAACGGGAAAACCTATCATTTCGCTCTTTACCCCGCGAACCCCTCGTCGTTGCAATCTGTATGGACAGGCGATTTAATTTTCACGCCGCGCGGATATCGACGGCCTAATTATCGGGCCCGACGCGAACCGCTTATCGGAGAAAACACGGATGTTACGTGAAAAACGGTGATAAAGGAAATGCCTGGCGCTGCGAACAGGATGCATTGCGGTAATCGAAGCATGGGAGAATAAAAGTTCGATAGGATTTATAGTGGATGAAGTAACAGGGAAGCATGGCTGCTTCTATGAGAATTTTGAGGCGGTTAACGATTCTGGTTGCCTTCTATTCACTTTCATTGTACTTTATTCTTTATTTCTGCTTATTTTCTGTCTACTTTTCATTTTTGTGTTTCTACTTTTATGTATTAGTCCTCTACAGGTTTTCTCTATTCTCTATGTATCAAAGGGTCTTCCCGTATAAATAAAGAAACAGAGAAATAAAGAAATAGAGAAATACAGAAATGAATAAAATAAATGTTCGTGTTGTAGCGGCTTCGGCGCTAGCTTGTTTGTTTGAGGAACGGGCGATGTACCGTTACGCGTTTGGAGGCTTGGGTTTTCCCTCGTGTTCCTGGGTGAGTCAGACTTGCCCAGATAAGGGATTTTCGGCGTGCGGACGCGGTTTTCGCGCCAAAATTTGCCGCGCGTTTTCGGCGTCGCTTGAGGGACGCGTCCCTCGGAGAGGGCTGTATAAATAGCCTCCAGAGGTGACGCTCGCCCTCACTCACCTGGAACCGCCTGTAGAGGCTACGTCACGCGCCGTATTGCATACGATTTTTATAAGTTTTCTTTATTCAGTAGTTTCACTTTGTATCGCCTATTCGCGTAGTAAAAAGAGTGCGGTGTAAGAGACTATTAATAATTGTTTCCTCTACACCCCTCAGTGTAATAAAATAGTAGAAGTACCGTTTCTAGTTACATTCTATACCATTGCTTGCTCAGTGTTACCTATATCCCTTTTATCGAGTATATACACAGAGACCGAGCAGTAAGGTGCAAAGAAACAAACTATCCCCTTGGAAAAGTTGGTCGTCAGTGTGGAGACCCTTTCCCAGGCGTCTAGACTCCTTCGAGCGACGAGGAGAGCTTCAGACCTATTCGATTATCAGCCGGTAGGACGCGAGTGAAATTATAGTCCATTATCCGGAATCGATTGCGAGTCCGAGCAATAGCCCCGTTTGAATCAGCGACTTTCCCCCATCGCGACCAATGCTGCGTTTTCTGTGCCGCCGCAGGTCGATAGATGGAAAACGCGCCCCCGCCGCCCTATGACTCACTCTGCCCCGACCATTTCCAAAGAGGTGCACTTGCACGCCCACCTAACCTTGCCTATTCAGGTCGGTTAGGTCGTCTCCCCTGGAGATAAGTCCGGGCTTTCCATTATGCGCACGCAGGCACCTTTGTCGGTGCACCTGCTCCAATTGGCATCTGGCTACTTTCCTTTTTTATTTTAGTTTCGACAGGCTTGCCAGAGTTTCGAGGCGATCCTCAAAGGGTGCTCGGAATTTTTCGCCGGTGTGCTAGTATTCTCTATCCAAATTGCACAGAATTGCAGGGCGTGTGAGTAATGGGGCGCTGAAATGGCAAACGATGTAGCGCCTGAAGTGAAATATTTCGGTATAAAGTAAAAATATGCTTTTCTGGATTTTGGCACTTAGGTATTAGGCTAAGTCCGGGACAGTTGGCTCACCTAACATAAAATGGCTATTATTTATTATATCGGAATAAACCTAATTTTGTTGAAAATTTTGTGCTGATTCCGACAAATCGGTGAATATTTCCTTTAATTGTAAGACAATATTTGCTGAAGATCGGGTTGAAAACTTAAGTCATCACTCAACTATTTGGCTTGTGTCTACTGAAGCGATTGTTTTGTGCTAGAACACGCTGTTACTCATAGAGTATGAAATATAGCGACTCACCCGTATTCACCCTATCACGCGAATCGCTATGTACTTTCAGCGCTTGCTACATTCATAGATTTCAAGGGAAAATAAATGGTACAAAATGTATCGGGTTGCTTAAATTTATTATTTTTAATCACAGCGACATCGATCATCTTGACATCCTTTTCCACTAAAAGAATGATTTTGTATTTCTTTGGCACTTAGGTACTTCATTTACCATTTCACCTGCTCAATTATTACGGCAAAATTTTACACGCGCACCCAAGATTATGTTGAACTATAATTGCACCGAGGACGATCGCTTCAACCCTGAAACCACCATTCGGTTAATAAAAGCTCTTTCGGTTCTCCCCAAAGGAGAAGGGAATCGCGCGCGAGGTACCAAAAGCGCGCAAAAGGACCGAGCAGAAGAGTTGGCCGGGCGCTAATTAATTTGCCGAGAGCCTGTGAAGCTCGGGTTGCCGGGAAAGCCGAGGAAAGGCGCGTGGCACCGGTGGGAAAAATCAATAGCTAGGTCCCCGCGGATGCTAGCGAGCGTGCAAAGAGTGTTCCTATGAAAATAGTCGCGAGACAAGAGGCCACACGGTGGAGAAAGGCCCTGCGGACTCGAACAAGTGTGTATTATGAGTCACGAAATCGCGCGCTGGGGTGGTTACACGCCCTCCGCCGCCCTCCTATCGATCCTGCATTTCTCTGTACGCTCACGCGACTCCCAAGAGAGAGAGCGAGCCAGAGGCACAGGCCAGCCTGCGCTGGAAAAAGAGAAACCGAACGAGGGTGACGAACGGGCCAGACAGCGACGATCAGGAACGAGTGCGCGTGTATGTAATTCAAAAGAACAAAAACGATCGTCGATACCCACGGAGCGACGATAATGGAAAGCTCGGCAAACATGGTTATCTGCTCGGATCTGGGATAGGTGACCAATAGTTGAAGAAACTTAGAAGAGTTAATCTGTAGGTACACCGGGCTACGTCACCGTTCGTTAAATATTGATTTCCTATCTAGCATTATACCCACTACGAGTGGGGCAATGCACGGCAATCGCTCGCAAGTGTGGACAGTGCAGCTAGCTTATACCCGCGTTACAGGTATCTGCTATGCACGATCAAACTTTTGACAGACGGTGCAGCCCTCGAGTCGCGTCCGCGCGGAAAGTAGCAGCGTAGGTACAGAGCGACGCGACACTCCGCCAGTAGCGCGCACGTTCGCCAGGGCAGGGTAACGAGTAGCCGGCGAAACACGGGGGCTGCATTTAATAAGCGAACGAAACGTTGAACCGGCGTACGTGCGCGTCTAGCGCCGTGCCCCGTGCGGCGCATAGTGCATACGGGCGGGCACGTGCAACGTGCTCGGGCCGCTGCATAACTGAACGTGCTAAGGAAAAAGGACGAGCTCGGCAGAGACTAATTGCCAGTGGAGTCGCGAGACCCGTTGACGGATACACGGCGCAAGGCTACCAACAAGACAGAAAGTGTTGGGAATGCGTCGTTGTCTTTAATGCAACCCTACGCGAATAATCTTCCCCCTTTAGGGCAGATGCACCGTTCAAGGTGCATTCAGATGTCCCTCGAAAATAGCGCGCTTTGAGTTACGACGTGAAAGCGTCGCGTGTTGCACGATACTTGCAGTAGATGACTTTGGAACCATTATTCCTTTCAATTTGTATGAACGAGCCAGTGAATCACTGTACCTTATTATCGGCCGCGTGCATGTGCAGCTGTATCACTGAACTCTCGCGACGAGTTGAGTCGTCTTGGAGCGGCTTTCGAGTAGGGCTGGGACTATTTGTCGAATTTTCGGTATTCGAATATTCGAATACTTCAGTTGCTCAATTATTTGGCGAATATAATTCGAATATCCAAGTAGTCGAATACTATTCGAATATTTAAGTTTTACTGACGTATTCGAATAGTGTGGTGTGAATTATAAATCAAGTTCTTTAGGTTCATTTTTTTTACAAGTTTTATTTAGTTTCAGTTTTGAGTTCGTTAGTTTGTCGGGGTGAAATCTTGTAAGCTAATTTTGACCCACTTCAACATATCCGATCGGCTTGAAACTTTGCACACATATGTAGTTCCGATGACAATACAATATTTTCACTAAAAAGCATGAAATACTTTATAGTGAATTTTTTTTTTTAAAAACAAGCTTTTATTAAAATGTACTGAAAAGGAACCAATAATTTTGATACCGGCCGAAATGACTGCCTGAGAAGAATTCCCTTATAGGGTGGATGTACCAGTAAATGAACACGTACCAGTGAATGGACACAACTAATTAATTAGAGACTTTATTTTAATTTCTTGCTTCATATCCAAACAATTTTTGAAGCATGTGGAATCAATCGCGCTGCAAACATAATTTTATAAAAGTGTTCATTCATTAGCCTTAAGTGTTCATTTATTGGTGCGTTTACCTTATGACTAAAATAAACGAGTGGGCGTAAATATTGAAATGTCCTATTTATATAAAAATACAAAATGTACGTATTTTGATACATTAGTGTGTCCGAGTCAGGAATGTGTTGCGGAGTGAATGCTAATTCCTGAAGGGCATGATTTTCTGTTGATTTTTAATCCGGTTAGATCTCGGGACAGACTTAGAATTGCCGAATTACACTGCTCACAATCAAGTGAAAAAAAACTTGTGCAACAAGGACGCTGTAGCAGAATGCGAAAACTTATGCATCAAAATACGTACATTTTGTATATTTATTTAAATAGGACATTTCAATATTTACGCTCCACTCGTTTATTTTTAGTCATAGGGTAAACGCACCAATAAATGAACACTTAAGGCTAATGAATGAACACTTTTATAAAATTATGTTTGCAGCACGATTGATTCCACGTGCTGCAAAAATTGTTTGGATATGAAGCAAGAAATTAAAAGAAGCCTCTAATTAATTAGTTGCTTATTTTAATAACTTATATTACTCATTTTAATATAAAATGTCCATTCACCAGTACGTGTTCATTTACTGGTACATCCACCCTATGAGGGAATTCTTCTCAGGCAGTCATTTCGGCCGGTATCAAAATTATTGGTTCCTTTTTAGTACATTTTAATAAAAGCTTGTTTTTAAAAAAAAAAATTCACTATAAAGTATTTTATGCTTTTTAGTGAAAATATTGAATTGTCATCGGAACTACATATGTGTGCAAAGTTTCAAGCCGATCCACAGTGCGTTGAATCAATGGGAAGTCGGGACAAAAATCATAACTTCTGAACTAATTAGTTTTCGACCTATATACCCCAATACTTTTTTAACCAGAATATATAGATGCATCGATTGGTGGAGAAAAAAAATATACAGTTGCAATAAAAAAATTGAGGTGATCTCGATTTTTTATTGAATAAAAAGTTTTTTATCAATAGTTACTTTTGCAATTTGTTGTCAACTGAATTCTGACTAACTTTTGTTCAAAATTTTGTTTCATCAAATTATTTTTATCACTTGCATTTGAAGTTAGAATTTTTTCATAAAATATATTTTAAATATATAAGCTTATTTAGACTAAAAAACAAGCAGACTCTAAATACGTTAACGTAATGTATTGTTAATATAAACTTTTAATAGTAATATCTGTCAATTTAGTTTAATAATAGTTTAATAATAATAATAATTTCACAGACATTAGAATTCTTGATGTGCACACTTCTTCCTAAAAAAATTTATTTCTCAAATAATTGCAAGTAGTAGCAGAAAAGCGTGTCATTTTCATAAAGTATAAAGTTAGGGGAACCAAATATAAAAAAATCACGGATACGTGTTGTTACGTATTTTTTAAAAAGTCGGTTGAAATAAAATTTTCATTCTCGGGACTAAGAAGTTTTCTAATGATCAGTAAGGCCATAAGCCTAAACAATAATTTTGAAGCACACATACCCATAATACTAGAATCCATGGTTAATAAAGTGAGCCAAGAATAATAAATATACTGAAGGTCTAAATAAAAAAAAAGAAAGTAACTCTACCGCGTATGAATTTCGAGTGACGCTTGAAGTCCTTAGATTCCAGGTTAAGATGGTAAATAACATCGTAAACAACTACGGTAAAGGTGGAATCAGACGGCGCGTGATTCGCCGATCCACGCGCCGTCTGATCGGTCATGAATCGCCGAATCGGGCTCGCCAAGCTGACGAGCCAAGCCAGCTCGCCAAGCCACGCGCCGTCTGATCGGTTATGGATCGCCGAATCGGGCTCGCCAAGCTGACTTGCCGAGCTAGACGAGCCGAGCTAGACGAGCCGAGCCAGCTCGCCAAGCCACGCGCCGTCTGATCGGTCATGGATCGCGAGTCGGGCTCGCCAAACCGACTTGCCGAGCCGAGCAAGCTCGCCGATTCACGCGCCGTCTGATTCCACCTTAACCTAGCCACCATAACCGAACTCGATTCCTGAATATTTTGATGTAAATATTAGATGATAATTATCACCCTGCAAAATATTTGATTTTTCAATTTTTGTCCATGTATCAACGCACTGTGCGATCGGATATGTTGAAGTGGGTCAAAATTAGCTTACAAGATTTCACCCTGACAAACTAACGAACTCACAACTGAAACTAAATAAAAGCTGGTAAAAAAATCAACCTAAAGAACTTGATTTATAATTCACACCATACTATTCGAATACATCAGTATTCGAATACTCAAATATTCGAAGTTTATTCGTAGCATTCGAATACTTGTAAAATATTCGAATAGTAAATTATGCGAATAGTCCCAGCCCTACTTTCGAGGTAGTTAAATCGATTAGGAGGTGCGAACTTTGTCTTTTCGGCTTGCCTTTTTTATTGTAGGAATTAAGTTTCGTAATTCCGATCTGTTCGGGAGTAGGGCGCTGTAACGAATATTCGAAGAAATTATTCGTATTTGAAATTACTCGAATCATTCGAATAACTACAGCTCTATTCGGGAGCCACGAAAAAAAGCGGGGCCTCGGATGACGGGACTCGAACCCGCGATCTTACGGATTCTCTGTTTACCAGCCAGCCGCCTAGCCAACTCCGCCAATCTCGAACCTCAGAGGTCGCTTATTCCATACTCCCTCTTATGGAGGTTCCTGATCCCACATTATTGCGTTATCGCGTAGAATGTAGAATGAGAGAGACTGACAAGGGAACACCCCGAACCCGGAAGTTGAAAAATTCTGAAACTTTGTGAATACGTAAGGGATTTCCTCCTGATTACATCGCAATTTTTATTTGCTATCCAAATTCACTCCAAGGGAGTGAAATTAATCCCTGAAAATTCAGCTATTTTCCAATTTTATTTTGTAACTCGCAATCTGTAAGAGATAGAAAAAAAAGTTTCGCGACAAAAGTTACTGCAGAACTGTACCCGACCCACAGTGCCGTTAGTTTTCTGCATACGGGGCAAGGCCTCGACGGCTTAAAAAATACTCCCGGATTAGGCACCCTCGAGCTTATGTTCGAGGCAGCAGACGGTGGTACAGGATCGAGTGCTCTCGTCGCCGAAATTCAAACAGCCTTGCGTTCTCTCCCTCGTGACCTTTCGAGGACGAGCTGGCTGCCCCCTCCGCCTGACTCGCCTAAATACTTCAACCATGGCTCGCGCTGGAAAGTAGAAAACGGTCCAAGCATCGGTCTCGCCACGGGCTCGATCATTTTCCGAGGCTGACCGGGAGCTAGACTTCTCGCGAGTTTTAAACCGCCAGCAGATCCTCGCTCTTGAGCTTTTTATAGACGCGATAAATCGTTCGCGCAAGTGCTGGCTCGATCGCGGATGAATCGCCGCGCTGGCTCATGATGAATGGCGTACCCTTGATTTCCTAATTAAGAGCCGCGCGGCGATTTCACTGGCGATTCTGTGATGCGCGACGCTATCGAGTTCCACGAACATCTCTAACGGGATCGTTTGCCTTAAGTTCGCGTCAAGCTTCAATATCGAAGAATAAACGCGACTTGAAATGCTTCGGCTTGGGACGATCTGCCGCGATGTCAGGGATTATTCTAGCCTTCCCTTTGTAAAAACAAAGTCCCCCGAATCTCCAGCGATAGAAACTTGCGATCGCGTAATATCGCCGCGTTTATTGGGCTGGATAGGGTAAATCCGGGAGACGCGGTCTGGCCGGAGAGTTGGTCGTGTCGCTATATTTCAGAGTCTATACGTAAAAATGCATTAAAGTGCAGACCAATTACTTCTCTAGAAGCCAAATAGTTTAATGAATAGCGTTATTTCGCTTCCTTCTGTGTTTTTGTTTATTTATAGGCTATAAAAGGTAAATTGATGTTACATTTAACCTCTTTTGTCAAACAGCGGTTGTACGGAATTGTATTTAAAATATACTTCTAAGTTTATTTTCCTTTAATGTTTGGAATAATAAGATAGTAGAGATATTGAGGGACAATGCAGCCAAAGTATTTGGCCATATTAACTCTTCCTCTCAAAGCTAACGAGAAGACCATGTCTCGCTGCAGAAAGGTGAAATGGTCGAGTTATGATTTTTTTATTATGTTTGTTTATTTTTTTATTTTTTATTATTATTTTATTATTATTTTTGTTTATTCAGTTTATTTATTCACTTTTGTATTCATTTGTCTTGCTAATCGTCAGTAGGTAATTCACTTTTTCTTTGATGTGTTCTTTACTTGTTTAGCGTAAACAAATTAAATATCAATGAATCCGTAGTTGTATTCACTCATAAATAATATTGCTTTATCCTTTGTTAATTTTCCATGAATAATTATGTGAGTGGTCACTGCCAGCGACGAAAACCATTTCTCCCGGCACCTCGGGAGAGGTGGTCAGATGTCATGACTTCAGTTTTCCAACCGATTTACAGTAAATATTGTCTTAAAGCAAATATCGACCAGTTTTTCTGAATCGGCATAAAATTCTGAACATATTAGGTTTGTTCTGATAAAATAAGGATTTACCCTATAGCGCGAGGCTTACTCTACAGGCAGCGATCGTATCGTGGCACGCGTCGCGAGCAGGAAGAATAGATCTGGCGCGATAGTTCGTTTCAGAATACCCGCGAATTCTCAGGGATGTTGCCCTAGGTCGAGATACACGCGCGCTATCTTTTACCTCGCGCAAACGCTAACGGAGCAACTGGCAAGCTCTCCTTCGAGAGGAGAATCACGCGACAGGGATGAATTGAGGGACAAAGGGACTGCAATTGCGCTAATCTCGAGTGTCGAGAAATTCGTCTCCTGAATAGTATCTACAAACGAATCTCGACTACACCGCCCGGCTGAACCTACATTTCGATTATTCCACTGTCCTATAAACGCAGATATCCTCTCCTCCCACGCGGACACCCCCATAATTCATTCCGGAGCCAATAAAAGTCCCAGCTGCGACTTTGCTAGCGAAGGTAATCCAGTGCAGGGTATTCAGCTCGTAGATATTCATTGCGGCTTGTCAGCGATCATTGTCGCGCGCAGTGTCTATCGCTACGGTGCGTCGAACAGAAGCCCCAGACGGCAATTAATCGCTGCACTTATCAGTACGCTAATATTTTTCTGGCCGCGGCTAGGGTCGAGGACCTAGCGTCCCACGGGCCGAGCCCCATTCATCGGCATCTGGCGGAGGTGAGCCTTGGCAATTGCGGGACGTCTGCGCGGAGCCGAGCCGAGCCGAGCCGAGCCGAGGGTACAAAGGTATCGTACGCGGGCGATACCGGGGAAATAGGTCGAGCCGATAAACGCCGAGCAACGGGAGCATCTATACGCGCCCGGCGATTACTCCTTCGGCTACGCGCGTACTACGACTTCCCGATTATCTGCCCGGCGCAGACGGAGACGTGGGTATTAGCAATACGCATAATGAGCGGCATACGAGGCGGTTTATTTATAGGCGTTCGACGCGGCCAGCAACGCCGTAAACCGAGGAATAACTGTGGAACGTCGGGCTCTTTATTGATCATTACAACAAGCAATACCCCTCCCTGCTCGGCGCGGTGCATACCGCGGAAAAACAGAAGCGGTACTCTCGTTCGATACGCGCTCTCCAACTGCACGAGCGTGTAAAGTATGCGCGCTGAGAGTTGAGATAGGTAATGGCTAGCTGATAAATTAAGCTCCCAACTCATGCAGATGAGAGTATTAGTGGTTGTTGTTGAAGTTCAAAGAATGCACTTGTGGAAGCTGAGCAGAAATTTCTGCGATTGCTTGCGTGTATGAACCAGTGATGAACGGACTCAAGGTCCTAAGACAGAACACTACATAGAAAAGGTCCTTGGCAGGGAGAAATATTCGTGACATGTAATCCTGCAACTCCCAATATGACTTTAAAACGAAAAAGGAGCGCGGTGCTCCCACTGCGATTAGTTGAGGGTTAAGGGGGAACACCACTGTGGCGGCCGAAAAAATTAGCCCATTTTGAAGATTTTTTTAAGGAATGACTTACAGTTTTATTATAAAATTGTTATTACCTATCTTTAGAACAATATCTTAAGAGACTATAAAAAAAAAAGTAATAGAAAAACATGCATAGATTTCCATATAAGTTAATCTCCTACACCCCTCACAAGAAAAACATAGGTCGCTTATCGAAACGATATCTCTGGAACGGCAACTCTGAAATCAAATTTTTTTTTTAATATAATCGGTATGAGTGTAGTTTCCGTTGTGCGTACCGATTTTTAAAAAAAATTATTTTTGTAAAAATGGTGCGCTTGGGAAGAAGAAGTTTCGAAAATCGGCAAAAAAATGGATAGTTTTTCGAGCGTATTTCAAAAAATATGTTTTCGATAAAAAAATCGGTACGCACAACGGAAACTACACTCATACCGATTATATTAAAAAAAAAAATTTGATTTCAGAGTTGCCGTTCCAGAGATATCGTTTCGATAAGCGACCTATGTTTTTCTTGTGAGGGGTGTAGGAGATTAACTGTATATGGAAATCTATGCATGTTTTTCTATTACTTTTTTCTTATAGTCTCTTAAGACATTGTTCTAAAGATAGGTAATAACAATTTTATAATAAAACTGTATGTTATTCCTTAAAAAAATCTTAAAAATGGGCTCGTTTTTCCGGCCGTCACAGTGGTGTTCCCCCTTAATAGGACATCCCATGAAGAAAACAAATAAATATCGCTCGGCGAAACGGAAGCTCATCGAAGGACCACTTGGGCGCGAACGATAGCTTGCGTTTCCAGTAAAATGGCTATCGCGATACGAGCAAACACGTCCACTCAGCGACAATGCCTGCCAAAGCTGAATAGCGGAGGGACAAGAACGAAAGGACAACGGGGCTGAGTGACAGCACTAGCTGGCGATCGCTCGAGTTATCTGTTAGCGGGAGAAAAAACCGTGTGAAGGTCTGCGGGAGTCGTTGACCGCGTCCGGCGATAATAACGAAATGTTCCGGTGATTCTGTGCTAATTAATTCGCGTTGCATAGCTGCGATTGCGCGTTCCGAGTTGCTGCACTTCACCGTGCGTCCACCGGTTGGAAAGCTGGCCGGGGACACGAGCGAGCTATCGTCGCCGGTGGAGGCTAAAGAACTCTCCAGCCCCTCCAGGGGTTGTTCCAGGCCCTTGGCTCGTAGACACGGGCGACAGTAGCTTTTTCTTCTTCGGCGACAATCCAGCACGCGTCTCTTCCGCTTCTTCGAGTCCCTTTCCGCCTCCTCGGGCCATTCACGGCGGGGTCTAGCCTCGCGACACGGGAAAACCACGGAAGACCCTATTATCCACGCGGAGGCGCGAAATAGGATTACTCTGGGCTCCGAGCGACCGAGAAATGGGAAAACTAGACGGTGAATGCTAATCTGGAATAGCGGTCGCGCGCACGCGGGGCTCTTCGGTGCGCTGGATCTCAATGGGACCTCGCAGAGGCTTCTTGGATTTATATGAACTCGATAAAGCAAGCGGCTCCAAGTTCGGCGGAGATTCAGGAATATAATTCACAAACTGATTCTACAAACGGAATAAAGAAACGACTAATTACCGCGTCGAAGGCAAGCGAATGATCGAACTCGACGGTTTCCTTATGGGCCTGAAGCGGGAACAAAGACCCCCCGGGGATCTTTTGTGTCGCTGGAGTGACGTAAATGAAATGTTTGCGGCGCATTCGTCGTTAAGTATTTTTCCAGCTGAAGTGGACGAAATCCCCGTTACTGAAAGCCTACACGAGCACCCTCGAAGCCTCCTCGTCGCCCCAGGAACAGCTTCTGGCGCGGTGTCGAGCCTCTCGTTATCTCGAGTCGATATGATCGCCCGCCCCCGACTGATTCATCCCGATTCGCCGCGTTCTTTCCGTTTAATCGGGAGACTCGTGTGAATCACGGCCGCGATTCGTCATCGTCCGCTCCAAGAACGGGATACAATAAAGTCGTTCGAGGGAGTGCTGAAACGTAATCTGAACCTCGATATCAATGGAGGATGCGACGCTGATACGAGCACCGGCGAGAGAGCGTGTGTCAGCTGCGCTGGTCGCTTTTCTCGAAACGGGGCGCTTGGGGGTTACGACCGCTGCAAAATGTCACTCGGCGACGTTTGGGAACGGCCTATGGCGCGATTGGCACAGGTGGCGACCCGTTGATTTCGGTATTACAGGGACAAGCTTCGCTTTTTTTGTGACAATATCGTAGAACATTACGACGTGCGTTACGAAAAGTACCTAGCACGTTTCAATTTTCTTACGAAAAGTAGCACGTTTTGGTTTGCCACGAAAAGAAGCACGTTCCATCGTTTCTGACGAATATTAGCACGTTTGGTCTTCTGCCGCGAAGACTAACACATTTGACTGCCTCGCCACGAAGAATAGCACATTTCGTACTGTTGCGACGAAAACTAGCACGTTATACTGTTTCGCCACGAATAATAACACGTTTGGGAATTTATGGCGAAAACTAACATATTAATCCGGTTTGGCCACGAAGAATAGCTCGTTTTGGATTATACTGCAGACTGCAGAAACTCTTGCGTTTCGGCGCGTGGGCAGTTTAAAAGAATTCAACTGTTGAAAATATTGTTTAATAAATAATAATTCCATCTAATCTCCAAAAGACAACACATATGAAAATTTTAATCTACATAATTTAAGTAAGGGAGGGTGCGGGAATTGCGAACGCGGGGTAAACGCGAACATGCTACTTTTCGTGGCAAACCGCCCTAACGTGCTAGTTTTCGCAGCGAAAGACGAAACATGTTATTTTTCGTGGCAAACCGATCAAACGTGCTAGTTTTCGTAGCGAAAACCGAAACGTGATAGTTTTCGTGGCAAACCGCTCAAACGTGCTAGTTTTCGCAGCGAAAGACGAAACATGCTATTTTTCGTGGCAAATCGCTCAAACGTGCTAGTTTTCGCAGCGAAAACCGAAACGTGATAGTTTTCGTGAGAACGAAGGCAGACGTGCTACTTTCCGTAAGAAAATTGAAACGTGCTACTTTTCGTAACGCACGTCGATTAGATAGAAATAAAATCGAGGGATGAATCTTTTTGGTGGTTATAGCTAAGATGTTGCAAAATAATGGAAAAATATTGAAAACGCGTAACAAACAAGCTTTGATCTTGAAAATCTATGTCGAAGTTGACATTTTCGAAGAAAATTGCAGTTTTTCCGATACAATGCGTGATTGAAGTTTTTCCTTAACTTGGGTTCGAGTCCCGCCGCCGCGGCTCTGTTTCTCACCTACAAAAAGGAGCTTTCCCTCGTCGAACATCACGTCTACGCCACTCTGTATCAACTCCTGATCGGCGTGCAAGTGTACTAGGAGAGAGGGTGTACAGAATGTTCACAATAATGGCTGGAGTGGCTCGCGGAACAGGCATTTTCTTCGCTGTTGGCCGGCCAGCGTTGCGTCGCGGACAAACAAAAATCGCATGTTCGTCTCCTTACGCAAGAGCACGTTACGTGCATGCATAACGAGAACGAACGGCGAGGCAGAAAAACCGAGCGGCCAAGCGGGAAAGGAATCGAAACAACGGTCGTCCGAATCCTGGCCGTGTAACGGGCACAACCATAAGCGAAGCACGGTGACATCAGATCGCAGACATGCTCCACCAGACATCGTCGATCGCCCGCTGACCGCCTCTGTTCCCCAAATTTAACGCGAACAGGTTACACGAGCGAAATGTCAAAGTTCGCGGGAATCGAGGGGCCCACGTGGAATCTATGTTGAACCCCGAAATCGGTTGCCCACGCGAGTGGACGGAAGCCGTAATCTCGCTGTACCGTAATTTCAGAGTGGAAGGCATGGGCGGCCGAGCGACAAGTTTCGGGGTCATCGTTTCGTGACTCTCAGTGGAAAGTATTCGGGGGGGGGGGGGGGGAAATCTATGATAGATGCTCTGGGAGGATAGGAAAGTAGTATGGAAACAGATGGGAACCGAAACTACCAGGCTCTTCCAGTGGATTTCTATAAATCTTCGAACGCCCAGGCTAAACTAGACAAATCGTGGCGCCGGACCCTGTAGTAAGAAAGCCACGTGCCTCCGGGAGCCAGCTAATATAACCAAGTCTCCATTAGAAATCGATATGCCAATTACGGAGCGTCTCTAAAAAGTAGACAGCTCGTTGGGTCTGCTCGTCATTTTCTCGGGGGAGCCAGTCGAATCGATACGACGAGGATCTTGCAGGGTCCGGAGGAAAAACGGTGCAACTGGTAAGACGCGGTGCACACCGGGACAGTAATCCGTCTGTGTTTCTTAGAGGACTCGGTACGCGCGCAGCTGGCTTTTTCGCGTCTATCGATTCATATCCACGAAGGAGAGACCGTACGGCGTCAGGGCGAAGCGTCGGCTTCAATCGACGCGTGCACGCGGTTTTGCGCCCTGGTCCAGGCGCGGCGCGGTGCAGACACCGGAATACCACAGCCTCGGTCCACCCCGGCGGTGTAGCGAGAAGGAACGCGGACCTCTTCTGCGTGGAATTTTATTTGCAAGCTGGGCTATTGATTGCCGAAGCCGAGCGGACCGCCACGCGAACGCTGGCTGAATAAATTAACTCGCCAGCTACCTTGACGCTCCTTCTTTTCATCTACGTGGAGTCTACGTGCTCGGCGTGCTCGTGGGAAGAGATACCTACAGTTCAGGGATTAAGAAATGTTTGCTCTGAGTCTTGTGAGAATTTCGGTGGTCCCTTTAGTTTATTCGAAGAATGAATGAATTTTGAGAAGGTTACGAATGCCGACGCGTGAGGGGCAAGTCTTTGGGGCAGTAAGAAGGGGACGGTAAAGTGTTAACCCTCAAGTAGCCCTCTCAGACCTCGCGGTGCAAGTTGGCTAAGTTTCAGTTAAGAATCAGTGGATTATCGACGCGCTTCGCCTCGAATGCTGCGCATGGGCATGGTTTTTAACAGAAGCTGCCAGAAACGGGAGAGCGGAATAATGAATGAAATTTCTCGCTTCGATTCGATTACGTCGGAGTTAATTGGCTGGAAGTTGAACCGGTAGACGGTCTAGCGGGAAAAAAGATTCATTCACCGTGCCGGGGAAAATGTGGCTCGCTAACGGCCGAGCCTGACTTTGCGCGAGGGTTGCTACGTCGCGAAGCGATCGTAGCTGAACGATCCGAAGGGATCGCGCGAGGTTTGACACGTTCAGTGTCTTCAGTGTGAGTGCCAGGAAAATATCGTTTCCCTGTTTTGGAATTGCAGTTCACACTTGCCCGTGGTAGTTTAAGGGGTAAAACCACTCTAGAGGCAGAAAAAAATACCTAAATTTGATAATTTATTTTGAGAGTATGACAAACGGAATAAAATTTCTTTTCAGAGGGTTTATTTAACACATATCGAAGTACGAAAAGCAATTGTTTTATTGTCATTTTCATGCAAAATGGCGGCGACAGAGCCCGTCGTCGAAAACAGCTTTTTTGAAAACACCGCCACGGGAAGACGGATTTCTCGGCATGTACGAGTCCGGAAACACGAAAATAAAAAAAAATTATAATCTATATACAATTGGCTTTGGAAGTACATAGGGGGTTTTTTTTTTAATCAATTTTTGTGGAAGTGGTGCACTTTTTAAGAAATGAATCGATTTTTTGCCCTAAACATGAGCATTAAATTGGTTGTAAAAAAAAAGTTTACATTCAATCAAAAAACGGCTACGTACTTCCAAAGAGAATATTTTTGTGAAGCTACTGTAAAAATTTCAAATCGATCCATGCAATAGTCTCCGAGAAATCCGTCCTCCCAGTTTGAAAGAAGTGGTTTCGACGACGGGCTCTGTCGCCGCCATTTTGTATGAAAATGACAATAAAAAAATTGTTCTCCGTACTTCGATATGTGTTAAATAAACCCTCTGAAAAGAAATTCTATTTCGTTTGTCATACTCCGAAAATAAATTGTCAAATTTAGGTCTTTTTTTCTGCCTCTAGAGTAGTTTTACCCCTTAACTCACCCTGAAGCAGGGACCATTGCCACTGACGGCACTGAACCGTCACGGAACTGATACGGTGTGAATCCGCCTTAACACTGCGGACATCGGCGTGTTTCCTGTCCACAGAGATTTTTTCAGGAAAACATCTCAGATTCCCCGAATGTTATTTCGAACGCAAGTGAGGCAAGGAGCTCCCGTTCTACAAATCCTCAACTTCTCTATACAAAAGCTTCCTGCGCAGCGGTAACCGCTGGAACAGCGCCTCTCCGATTTAAAGGGGCATTCATCAAGGCCCCGCGCCGCTGCTCCAATCCCGACAGACATCGCGCAGAAACTGTTGCATACTCGAGGCGCCTCCTCCGAGTGCCACGGCATATATTTTCGCCGGCGTGTGCACGGCCGCCAACTATGTTTCTGCTCGCGGCCACGCACACGGTGCGTGCGCGCGACCGTCAACGAGAGGGAAAGAGAGTGTGCCTCGCGAACTTGCCCCACCCACGCATTGCGCCAAATCTCTATAAATACCGTACTGGCGAGAGCGTGCGTTTTACGCGCGCGCGCAACCCACGGACCACTTGGGGCCAGGGGAGAGAAGGGCCGCCGCCTCGTGGGTGTCGACCGCTGAAAACGATACTTTTCGGTGTTTCCACGCTGGCGAATTCGAATCGCCGTGTCCTATTAAGTCCAGGGGACAACCGCGCGTGTCTCGAGGACAATCAATTTTCTACCGAAATTTCCAGCTAGCTGTGCAATGGGGAAAATGGGAATTGGAAGTGACGAGTGTAGCGAAGAAGAGAGGGCGTAATGCGTTGCAAGTGATTTAGCTTGGCTCTACGTAAGGCTAACCCCTTGGGAGGCGAGATGGCCACGTTCTAGCTACTCGGTACGAAGAAACCGTTTAGGCTTTACCATCCTCTTCCTCTGCTTTTCTTCCCTCGATCCTTCAGAGTTTTTACGCAACGTTATCGTCCGAGGCACTCCGAAATCGTTAGGATTCCTTAAATGTTAATTGTACATCCTGCCCGACTCGCTAATGTATATTTGACGCACAAACGAGTGCTTAATTGCCCGGCTAATCTATTTTCTAGCGCAGGCCCGTAGAAACGCTGCGCACCGGAATCCGCTGGAATCGCGTGATCGGCGCAGGTGATTAAGGAAATCGTCGTGCCTTCCAACTTTTCCTCCGACCAGTTTCAGCTCGCGCCGAACCATCAGCGCAACTCGTTTTTGCGGCGCACTGTGGTCTAAAAGTCACGTCTAGCGCGAATAAATTAAAAATACCAACTAACGTAAATCTGTTAAAATTTATACTTGTATGATAGTTTGATATGTATACTACAATAACAAAAGCAAAATTAGTAAATCACATCACCGTATTATTGTTGGCAAGACTGTCAACATTCCAGTAACCACATTTTGTTTGTCTGCGTTAGAAAATTGGTACACATTATAATCTCAAAATATCGAGTTCTTTCTTGAAGTGTGCATAAATTGTATTAGGAGCTTGTTATATATGATATTATCAGTATGGCTGTAACTGGAAATGGTAGGTTTACGTTTCCTTCACACACTTAATGATATATTTTATGAACTGATCCTTGTTAAGAAAAATTATTAGAATGTCGTCAGTTTTACAAAATTTGCACGCATTTGCACGCGTTGCGAAGTACTTAATTTGAAAGCTTACTTCATCTCCAAAAACGACAAAGAGAAAACGCGATCCCCCGCAATCCCATTATCATTTTATTTTACTATTTTAGTAAACGTATCTACGATCACCCGCTTAGAGTTGTTCGAAGAATGGTTCAAATTGAAGAAGTTGAAACGAAAGGATTGCGTTAGTGGATTACTAGAGGCTATTTTTACCGGAAGAAATGTGAGCGGACACAATATTGAAGGAATTTTAGAGAACTTTATCAAAAATATTGAGAAACGTTGGAAAATAGGTCTGCAGGAAAAGTGTAGTAAAAAGTTACGTCTCGATCCCGAAGCTTTGCAGATGCTAAAAGCACCAAAAATTCGATCAAGTACAAACTCCGACAGTGAATAATAATCTTTTATATTACATTTGTAACATTTAATTATTTTATTAATAAACAAGTAGTCAGTATTGTAAATTATGTTTTATTTACTTTATTCAAATATTTTAAAGTAATTTTTACACACAATGTCAAATTTTTCCTCGCACAATAATTAATTCGCACTAGAACTGACTTCTAGACCACTGTGCGGCGGGACAATTATTCTATCTTTTCCTTGAACTACACCCTGTAGCTACGTGCATCTACGCTCGCTAATGCGGTGTCGAATCGTATCCCAAGGGTGGTTCTATGCCAACGGGCTTCCAGGAGGAGAGTCGCATGAAAGGGAGCCACCACGGGCTCAGAGTTTGAGGAGGAAGCCAGCGGGATCAGGAGAGAAAGAATCGAAGTGCGAGTTGCAGTCGGTCGGTGCCTCTCGCTCGCGTGTCGAGGCCGCGAGCGTTGCGCCTCGAAAAAATGCGCTCTCTCGGTATACAGCATCGTGACGGCGAAAACCGGCTGCAAAAGGGACACAGGCTACTTAAGGAAAGAAGAAGGAGCGTCTCCTCCTCGAGCAGGCGAGCGGGATTTTTCTTTTCGTCGCCGTTCCCCACCTTCGCGACGGTCCTGGGCGACCTCCGCGAGGCGTCCGCGGCTCCCAGCGCCGCCGAACCTCTCGATATTTCACTCCCAAGTCGAAATTCTATGGGCGGGAGAACCGGCGGGCTCGGGTAACGAGCGGCAGCGATCGCACGGAACGCTGCCTACCGGAACGAGCCGAGAGGAAGAAGCCTCTGAGACCGCTTACAGAGGCTTTGGCAACCCTAGAATCGTCCGCGCGGCCGTGAGATATCGAGCAGAAGAAAGGGGAACGTTTTGCTTGGCAATCCACCGGCGGTTCCGTAGGAAAGGGGCCACTGTTCCCAATACGCTATTGGACAAACAGTGCTCGCGCTCTTCCGAGGTATTAGAAGATCCTGGCATGTACCTACGAGCTAGGAGATTAAAATTCCATCTCGGGGATCTGCTCGCTCTCTCGCCGAGAGGATAGATTCAACAGGAAATTGGTTCAACATTCGTCTGACTTTAGGGAAGCTTCTCTGTTCGAATGGGAGGTCAAGCTTTTCCTCGAAAGACGCGTCAGAGTATCCAGTTAATAACTTCTATTATATTAATGGAATGCAATTAAGGCGAGCAGCTGGTGACCGTGATCCTGCAGACGAGCAACGGTGTTTCGAGTCCGTGGACCGGCTATGAGAGAATTCCTGGACGCGGGCGAGACACAAAGCGTGTAATCATGCAAACATCTTCCTTCGGCCGCGCTCGGGGGCTGGTGGCTACGGGATTGTCCATGGGACGTGGGAACCGCGAGACTTCGCACTCGAAATTCCCAATTCATGGATTCCATTGTGCCGAGTAACCATCGAGACACGCCCTTCGTGCGTCTTAACACCAACGGACGCGACTCGTTTTCGTTATCTGCTATAAGGCCGGTAATATGTAGCGGCCAACGGTGCCTCGAGGCTGTTAAGAGGAGAAACTTCATCGAACACAGTTGCCAGATATTTGCTCACTCTGCCATTTAACTGATGGTATTTATTTTATTTTGGCATCGAAGACGACTGCGTTTTATCACCTAGCTCGTCCTACGTAGAGGAGACCGGGGCTGGTAGGCCAGTTTTTCAGTTTTTGATTTTTAATAAATTATGTGGACGAAATATCATTAAACCGGTTAGTATATTTGATAGGGCATACATTTGGCTATCTGATTAAATTATTAAAGTTGACTAAATGTGACAACAATTAAGGCATTTTAATGTTTTTCTAACACCTTACATGCTGGTCAAGCAGCCCCGTGGTCGGGGTTGGTAGACTAACAGTATGGGGTAGGTTGACTATAGGTGCAATCAGTGAAGAATATGTTGTTAGCAACTTATCTGAATGGTAATAAAATAGCACAATGTCGCGAGAGTTGTTTCATTATAAAATATTTATTACTTTTTAATAATAAATAACAATTTAAACCATCACTGGGGTTGGTTGACCAGCTTAGTCATGTAACCCCGAACGTTATTAGTCAACCAGCCCCGAACGATCATTTTGACTTCAATACTCTACATAACCTTTAATTATTTATGTAAAATCAAAAACGCAGTCTCAGTAGGTCGTTTAATAAACAAACTTTAAAATAGTCCCTTCGCATTAATTCTACTGTAACTATATAGAGCGTGGAAACATAAAATCTTTAAGAAAACATATTTACTTACATAGCAAATTTTTCGATAAACGCTGGTAACTGCCGAACAAACGTGTAATGGTGGTGTCGGAAACAAATGAATGACATAGTAGAAGTGACTTGTTTCTACAGAAAATTGCTCAGCAGTAGAGCACACGTTAGTGAAAAGTTATTAACAATTAGTCAACCTACCCCTGGGGCCAACCAGCCCCGGTCTCCCCTACTTACTAATGTAGGAATATATATTCTATAATTTGAAAAAAGCGAACAACCTCCCGGGCGGCACGGGACTCGAACCCGCGATCTTGCGAGATCCTCGGCGTAGGGGAGACCGGGGCTAGTTGACTAATTCCCTTTAATTCTTGTATTATGGAATAAATTATGCTGCGATTCGCAATATTGGAGCATATGAATGACCAGCTTGCCATTTAATGTGTCGCCGTGACAAAAACTTGCGTGGTCTGTCAGTGAGAATGAAAAATCTAAAAAGGTCGGCTGGAAGTAAATATTTTCGTTTTGACTATTTATAAATTTTTGCCCACTAAGTACTGCTTGATGTTATTTCATGAATATTTTGTGGAAACGTGATACCTTGACTATAATTTACGGAATTTTATTTTATCCGGTGCGTGGAGGTTTTGTACGTACGACCCTTAACATGTTAACAATGTCGGACGGGGTTACTTGACTAAGCATAGGAATACTACTAATAATTGCATTTTTTATCCTCAAGATGCAGTCGAGGCAAAGAGTTTAGCTGCTCAAGTCCACTTCCCCCACCACAAATCCTTCCAAACTCAACCCTACCAGTTTTACACCCTATCCTCCCTTCAAACTCTCAGGCCTTCCAAATAGACCATAACAAACCAGTACAAAATAATTACAGTATCTTAGACCATGATAATTAATAAAAAAAAATAACACTGTGGAGGAGTGAAAAAAAAAATAAAAAAATTTATTAGTCGTAGTATACATATGTACGCGTTTCGTATACTATATTGATGGAATTGGCAGCGTATATATACGTTTTTCACATTATATTGATGTACTGTGACAGCCTATACATATATACACCTCTCGCATGCAAAGGGTTAAAACTGAAAAGTAAATGTCAAGTCAACTGACCCCATCATATTTGTCAACTAACCCCGTAGCCGGGGTCTGTTGACTTATTCGTCTCACTACTATAAATACAATAAAAACTACCACCTAGACTCAGTGAAAACAATTTTCAAAATTATGCCTGTATACCTAATGAAATTTGGAAACTTTTGGTATGCAGTAAGTCAACAAAATACTAATGGTCTGTTTATAAAAATTAGGAATGTAAAAAAATTAGTCAACTAGCCCCGGTCTCCCCTACTGGTCAGCCGCCTAACCGACTCCACCAAAGTCGATCCTCCGAGATCTCTTATTCCGTACTCCCTCTTATATGGATTCCTGATCCGACGCTAATAATCAAAGAACCGAAGACTCTGAAATCCTTCGTTCTAACTATTTTCGAAAGGTGCACAGCGCAATGTCGCAGTTGCGCGCCAGGTACCGCCGTTATCGTCCACCTTCTCCCCCGAGGCATTTAACTCGGATATATTCGTTATCGTGCTTCTCGATAAGGCAGCCGCAAGTCATAGAGAACGCGATACCGCTCGAGATACGAGCACGGCGAGTACTCCAAGAAGAGGAACAATCGTTACACGCCGAGCGGCGTAAATCGTGCCCACCTCGCGAATGCCCACCCCTCTATCGAGCGTGCAAAGTCGCCTTCTAACGAACTCGACATTCTCGAGGATAGAATCCGCTGGAGGAATTCTTCTCCGTCCTCCTAGACGGAAAGGAGGCATTGCGCGAAAGAGATCTGGAGAACGGCTATCTGTCGAGCGGAGATAACGGAGCCGTGTCTCGGGCCAAAGGAAACCAACGACAGGTAAACGATAAGGAGAGATAAGAACGATACCCGGCAGATTCGCTGCTACGCGTGTAGCCAGTAATTACGCTAATAAATAAACCATTCGCCCGTATAAGTTTCGTGCCGATCATCTCAATGGCACCACCCGTTCCGATTAATTCCACTTTCTTTATGTTAGCCAGCGTTAATCCGAGATTTATGACTGATCCATTGAAAACTTTCTACCTTGTACTAGTATTTACGAACGACTCTATCTCAACTAATCCGTCCTCCTCTTTGCAGGCGTCGATTTTTCGAGTTCCAACCTGATTCGAACGCATTCGCCGATACCGCTCGAGTGTCCGATTATATCGGCACTACACAATGCGATGGTGCCGGTATAATAAATAAACCACACAAGCAACACCTCGCGTTTGTTATTCTCGGTCCACGTTCATATATTTTCGCAGAGTGTAAAATTAGAAAGACGATGCCTGCTCTTACACCCAGCTACTCGAAGTCAAACGATCCGAAAACCGTGCTCGCCTTGGAACATCGATTTCGAAGTGACCCGATTAAAGCCGCGAATTATTAGAGGAGAATCGACGATGGCCGAGCAACAAGTGTGAAATTTAATCGGCCAAGTTTTTCGTTCCCCGTTGTTAAACGGTTTACGCTCAATTTATCGGCTGCCCGGACAAATTGCCCGTAAAGGCTCCGCGCCGCTCGAACCGCTCGAAAATTTCGCCTCCGCGCGTCGCGGTTTATTAGACCACGGGGCCCGCCGTACTGCACGATCCTCTGTCGACACCATCGGAACGCCGGGAAAGCGATCCCTCTTTCCCTTCGCTCCGAACAAAGAAATGCACCTGACCGCGCGACGAACGGCTGAGCCACCGTCCAGGAATGTCCACCCGTGGAATCATCCACTGGCATACATAGCCGAGCCGAGCGTATTTACGCTCCCAGCGGACCGCGTGCGACTCTCGAGCGAGAAATACGGAGTCATCGGTGACTGATGCTTGAAATTCGTTGGCTGCGACCTTGGGCAAGGCTGATTCGTTAAGTCCGCCTCGTGAATGGGAGATTCGGTCACTGAACGATGCAACTCAATCAGGGGATACAGCGCTTCGTGGGGCAAGGAGTGTAACATAGAGAAACGGAGAAAGAAGCTGAGGTTAGTATCATTTCGCAAGGGGATATCCCCAACCCGGAAATTAAAAAAATAATTATGAAACTTTGGGGATTTGTAGGAGATATATTAGGTATGGCTTACGCAATTTTTTGCTGCCCAAAGTAATAATAATAATAATAATAATAATAATAGATATCCTTACTAATATATAAAAGTGAAATGTTGTCGGTTTGTTTGTCCTTCTTTCACGCCTAAACGGCTGAACGGATTTCATTGAAATTCTGAATATACATTACACACATCCTAGATTAGATTATAGGCTATTTATTTTTTTGGTTTAGGCTTTTTTTTATTTTTCAAACATCATAAATAATTCCCGGGTGAAACCGGGTAATGGGTCAGCTAGTTATCTATACATCCTCTATATATCCCCAAAGTTTCATAATTTTCTGAATTTCCGTGTTGGGAATCTCCCCTAGTCAGCCTAATGTAAAATTTAACTCCTTGTTCCTTTGTGCCGTTCTATTTCTTTCTCTACTAGAAACTCACTGAAAACCGTCTACCTTCTATTGTCCGCCCATTACTCAGCGCGAGTAACTCGTCGACTGAGGCACCTTGCCCAAGAAACTGACGTCACGAGTTACTAATCGAAGACAACGGAGAGGCTAGTACTACTTTGGGGTGTGATATCTCGACAAGCTAATCGATTACAAGAAACAACAGTGGACCGGGACCACGAGATTCATTCGCTCGATACGAATACATCTGTCGCGAGCTCGATGGAATACGAACGAGACGGAATGTTTTTCCAAGAAAGACACCGCGGTACATAATTAGAATTTTGATTGGAAGAAATAAGAGTCCAGCTGGTTGGTATGATCGATACGAGAAGCACGCGGGTGGGGGCTGAAATCGTTGAGTTTTACGTCACCCCCAGCGAGAGATTGTAATTGAAAGTGCGAAGGAGACGACGGGCGGCCACTGTGCGCGTCTAGGAAAGCAATTCCCGATTTCGTCGTAGCGGAGAAAGTAAGTCGATTGCTCCGTAACCTTCGCGCTTTTCCCGCCCACGTCGTTTTACTCCCATTTCCCGCGGAACCCGATGCTTCCATCCGCGTAGGTGAACGGTAAATTCGCGGCGGATAGAAATTTCGATCGGGGACACGTTCCGCGCGCGTATCGCGTAACGATTGTGTTAGAGGCGAGCTGGGTGCGAGGAAAGGCTCCATCTACCAGAGAAATCTGAAGAATTTCTGTAAGAACTGACTCGAGCGACTGGATATTACGTACTCCGCAGGAGTTCGATCATATTTTGCTGCGGCTTGAACGCCGATTTATTTCACTCCAAACCAGTGTACCAAAATAATTCTACATGGTCCTAATAAGGAGATTATAATGTGGCAGGGTGAACTGATAACTCGTAGTTATCGGTAAAGATTTAATATCGCAATTTCTCGCCGCAATCGCAAGGAAAATAAACATGTTTGTCCGAGATGGATCGGGAGAAATTCGTCACAGGGCAAAGGGCAAAGATAAATTCACACTGTATAAACATCACAATGGATAATTAAAACGATGATTAACCACACGCCCGGGACAATTTCTGCACTCATTAGGCGCAAGAATTCGCTGCTCCAAAACCGAGGTCTCGTTATTGAGAATGCTGTAAACATCTGTATACACGCGATACGCGACCTTATCTAATGCTTCTAGCAATAAATCGCACTACGCGATTACGTTAATTGTTCTCTCGTACGGGGCGATAGGGAATTCACGATTAACGTTAGCTTAATGCGCGCGCGCGCTGCCGGACAAACGTTGCTGAGATTAGCCCTTGCGATGTGTCTGTACAAGTGCTCCGTCAAGTGGCTGCTAAACGGTGGCGTTACAAGGAAAATACTTTCAAAATTCTCCAATCGAAGAGCCACGCTTTTCTTGCAGTGCCATAAAAATACAGAAAGAAACAAACTCGGTAATTTAAAAAGTTATTGCTGCTCGATTGTTTCCACGAGCGCAGTATGTAATCTCACGACCACGAGTGCACGTTACAAGTAACAATGCACAAGTGGCGGAGGGGCCATGAGAGATCGACAAATTGCTCAAATAACCGATAAAGTATCGTTGAGTCAACAGCGCGACAAACATATTGCCGATGTCTGCACCGTCAACAAACTCCGCGCTCTACAATCGAAGACAAAGCAGCTAAAACGGATGTATCATACCATAGGGTAGAAGCCCCAATTACTGACACATTAAGGACTGACTCTAATATTATTGCATAGTATCTGTATTTATTGACTAAAAGTATAAGTTTTTTATTTATTTTTTTTTATTATGGTTTAATATGTTTACTTCGTGAAAAACATTTTGTGGGTCTTAGAATTTCTATTTTTATATATAAATTCATTAATCTAAAAAACATATTTCTAGATCTATTACTGACACCTCTGAAACGTGTGTGACTGAATTACTGACACCCCAATTACTGCCAGCTAACCTAATACTGTTTATTACTCATTTTACGGTTATGTCGTCTCATACACATGAGCAACTACTGCTATGACAGTAATACCAAAATGCTTGAAACGCTTGTACCAATCACTGTCACCCATATATTAATTAAAGAGGCTTAATTAATCGTTATATTACGATCGTTGTGACTTTCTATGATACTTATATTGTACTAAAAAATTATTGTTTATTATGTGAATAATTTAAATATAGTAATTATAGCCCTTTCTTTAATACCCTGTTTTCTCTTTCACTAGTAAGGAAGTCGCCATTTCCACTGTTGTCATCAAATAAAAATTTTGTATCGTCTTATAGAAATTAATGAAAAAAAAAAAATATTAAGTGGTGCATTTTCTAGCGTATAGATTATAGGTTGAATTACATAATTCTTTTTGTGCATGACTTTACAACTTTTATTTATTCGTTATTTTCAGTAAAATAGCTTAAGGTGACAGTAATTGGGGGTTCTGCCCTACTTCACTCACTTTCAGATGGAACGACGGATTTTCACGCGACATTTAAAACTAGAGGAAAAGCGTCGCGGATAAACGAAAATTCGCAGTGGAATCGACGAGGCAGCGTACGCCTCGGTGTTCTCCCTTTCTCTGTCAAGAGCATGGCGAGGCACGCCCGTGTCGTACGTGTACATATGCCCCGCCAGCGGCCGTTAGCGGTTAAACATGAACGCGTCCTGTATCATGAGTGGAACGCCAATCAATCGTAATACACGCGATGGCGACAGACAGGATTCGACGGGATCCTCTATCTCGCGCCGGGCGTCCGCGAGCCGATCGAATCCGTGCCGCCGAAACGAGCAGTCGCGATAACAATAGAACCGCGTTCAAAGTCAAGTTATCGAACGAGCACCACCGGCACAGTTTCGTGTGTGTTCCAAGGGAACATTCACGGGCGGTATTCCAGCAAGCAAGTAACATAGCGGCGCACGCGTACGCGATAATTATAATGGGTGAAACAAGCTTCGCGGTACTTAGGAAAGAATGTGGCCACGCAACGGTCAACGTATTCGAATACGCGGCGCCTGGATCGCGCGATAATGGCTCTCTCGTATCCTGAGACGTCACTGGACGCGACAGAGTGGTCGCGCGAGTGATCGTAGGCTTGAGAAGTCACGCCGAGGGACAGTAGTTTCCTCGATCCGTTCGACTGACCGCTTCTAGACAGCCACAGGAGTCGATGGGTTAAGGGCTTTGGAAAGATCGAACGTCGACGGGTCGAGAGGTTCAGCGTTCCGAGAAGCTGCCCGATGGAAAGAGATCGCGGGGGGTGTGGAGGGGCGAACGGGGAGTCGGAACGCGCGAATGAATTATTTATAGAGAACAGAAAGTAAGGAAGATGACGAGGTTGAGCGGCACGATTCTCGTGGGTCCTGTGCGCGCAGACGGTAGATGCGCGTGAATACTTTCGTAACACACGTTAGGGGACCGCGGATGGAATGAAATCGAAGAAGCGAGCGTTGTAAAGATTCTCGGGGAAGACCGGGGGGTGTCGGTACATATCCACCTGCTCGAATCGGAATCACGACGGGAAGAAATTTCGCCCGATAACACCTGTACACCTGCTCGAATCACTACAAGTTCACTTGCGACCGTACGGCGATTGTGGCTTCCCTAGAGCTCGAGGCTGGGTAGGAAGATCGAGCGTGAAATTCGGTAAGCCCGTAGGGCGCGGGTAAACCACACCGCGTAACTATTTCTCGATAGGAGTGATGTCGGGGCAAGGCGCGAGAAAATAGAGCGCAGGAACGGATCGGTGTTTTAGAGTGCCCTGAGACCGAGCTGTCGCGAGCCGCTGGGTTCACGCACCGTGTAAGATGACAAGTCACTGTCACACCGTAGCGCCGGCATTCGTCGAAGATTTCATGAGAAAGGAAGCAAGCGAAGGAGCACACAGCGCGATGAGTAGTATGAGTACACGTACACCCGGGCAGGGAACGGGAGGAGAGGGGATACACCAAAGGAGAGAAGAACGTCGCCCGCGGCTAGCAACCGCAAAGGCAAAACTCCCGTGAGTGGTTTGCCACCGTGAACTGGTTTTCGGGGGGATATCGTTGTTACGCGTTGGCGAAAACAACGGAGAGCCAGCCGTTCGACGGGCACACGACGCGTTCGCCCGTTCGCCCGTTCAACCGTGCTCCGTGGTATGCGTGTGCGTGTATCGCGACGGGCCGAGGGCAACGGAGACACAGATAGATAGATAGATAGATAGGGAGGAGAGTAGGACTTACCCAGAGCTCCGTACCCCAGCTCATGTTTGCTGGGCCGGGTAAACCAGGCACGAGCAGCAGCCTCTGGTCTCACTGGACACTTCACATGTATCGTCGCGATCGGGAAACACTTATCCTATCGAACACGCCACAAAAACGCATGAAAAATCACGCGTCTGTCTCGCCGCGGTCACCGATCACTCAGACACCACCAACATATCGGCCCGTAACCACTGACTGGCCGGACCCAACTGTCTAGCGACAACCGCCCTGAATCCTACCGCAGCGCGCTCTGTCGAGCCTCGTGGGAAGCAGCGCTTAGTCGAGTGGGGAGCGCGCTCCCCTATTGGTCCACCGAATCGAGATCCTTCGAGTTAAATCTGGCGCACAATTCGAATCCTACCTGCCGCGTCACGTGTGACATAATAATGTGTAATGCCGATAAAACGTTTATAAAATATTCAATTTTGTGGTTAGGAAATTGTATTTATTTTGTGGTGTGCGTATTCGTTCTTGTAAATGATGGAAGTATGTACGATCTTTGCGTTTTTAAGTATGTTTGCTGTATGATAATAAAGAGAAAATTTATTTAATTATTCTGACTATTTTATTCCTTTCAAGTGAAACATTAAGCTTTGCCTTGCGATGAATGTTACATGAACGATGAAACTTTGCTGCATCATAACTCGAATATCCCCTGTTTTGTAAGTGTTGCGGCTTGGTGCCGCTCGTGTAGAAAGGGAGACGCATTATGCAGCAACGTTTTCCAATTTCGAAATGCTCAGAACTCGTTTTATATATATGCGTAAAAACGGTGCAATTGATTTGTAAGTCGGAAGAATCTAAGAGCGACTAAAATGGCGCTGGGTGACTCGAGCGAAGTATCAAAGGTCATTAGCTGAATGTAGATAAATCACTTTTTTTTCCACATCGAAACGAGCTCATTGTTTCCATTCATCTGCCCGGGATTCTCGTTGCTTTTTACTTATGGCTCCGTGACGCGCCCCTCGTTTAAAATCCTGCTACGGGCTGATGGAAGAAATGAATACTCACTATGGAGGTTGTACTTCTCGTATTTTATACGCTTTTTTTTTATTTTCGTATCTTTTTACTCCGTGCATGCGTTAAAATGCAAGACCGAGCGTACGTGGAAACATGCTTTCGTCCAAGTAGATGCTAATGTCGCGAAGCGTTCGTAACGTATTCCGTATGCCTGAACGGCTATTGTTGTCTCTAGGTGGTGGAATTGTTTAATAAATGCAACGAGAACATAGGATCGTACATCTTTTCGAGATGGATCGGCAGATTGATCGCCGAATACCAGACATCGAAGACCCTGTTCTTAATCGCGACGTCGGCCCTGCTGATTATCCTGATCGCGTCCATCGTCATCCTTCGAAAATGGAAGAACAAGGAGTTCCTCCCAGAGGTAAAGGAATTCGTCGGCGTGGGCACCGGCAAGCCCAGGTTCAGGAAAAGGGACAAGGTGCTCTTTTACGGGAGAAAGATGTTGCGCAAGGTAAAATCCATCAGCGGGCAAGTACATTCGACCGGGCAAGGAAAAAAGAGGAGAGCTGTGATGCGATTCGCGCGAAGGCTATTGCAGCTGAAAAAAGAGACAGCACCCCAGCAACTAAAAGTACTGCAATCTCGTGTTTAGCGTTCTAGTTCTAGCCGTCTAGCGTGTACTTATATCTGTTCCCTCTGTTTCGAATAGGTCTTGGAACCACCTGCCGAGTACCTAGAAGAAGATCTGGGTCCTGGGGACAGAGTACCGCCGGACGCTTTGTACATGCTGCAAAGCATCAGAGTGTTCGGTCACTTCGAGAAACCCGTATTCTTGAAGCTGTGCAAGCACACGGAGATAATGTGTTTACCAGCGGGATGCGCTCTATTCAAGATCGGAGACCCGGACGAGAACTTATTTATCGTGCAGCAAGGCCTCGTTAATGTTTATATCACAGGCCCCGATGGTGCCCAGATATCATTGAAGCTAGTGAAAACGGGGGAGTCGGTGACTAGCCTTCTTAGCTTCACGGATGTACTTACCGGGCATACGAGTACCTATAAAACGGTGTCTGCTAGAACCGTGGAAGACTCTATAGTAGTGAAGTTACCGATGAGCGCATTCCAAGAGGTATAATCTAATTATCCAGATAGAAAGAGGGAAGACTAAATATTAGAGTTTCTATTGTAATGTTTTCGCACGCTCTTAGGTGTTTCAAGATCACCCCGATGCGTTTGTTCGAGTTATCCAGGTCATTATGGTCCGCCTCCAAAGAGTTACCTTCACTGCTTTACACCAATACCTTGGATTATCCGCGGAGTTGGTGAATCAAGGAACGCACAAGAAGAAGCAAAGCCCATTTTCCGGATCGCCGGTCAGATCGAGGACTAAAGAAAATTTTAATGCTCCGAACGCGGAGAATCAATTCGGCGCACCTGCAGCTACGTCGTTGGAGCAGCACGATGCAAGCGAAACATTTCAAAGGGATACTTCTACTTTAACTAGCCCTCAGTCTGTACCTATAGTCATAAATCGACGGTGAGTCTAGAAGCGGCAGCTTAATAACGACGAAGTACGATTGTAATTTGTTTTGCGATAGGCCAGAATCTAATCTCGATTGGAAAAATCAAAATTTAAGTCCGCAATCAGGTCAGGCTACGGTAGACATGGTGCCGGAGTCCGATTCCCATTGGTCGAATTCCTCGCCTCTGACATCGCAACACGGATCGCAGCCCGACGTTGTGCACACAGGAAATTCACATCCAACTAAAAAACGGTCGACCACTATCGAACCAGTTCCACAGCCAGTAGACGAAGCGCACCTCGTGCAAATAGCTACGGAAGCGTTCGTCAGGGAGCTCGGTTTAGAAGACGATGCGGTGCTCAAAGACGGCAAGGTTCAAATTAGAGAAGTACCAGCTGGAACTTACTTGATGAAGGAAGAATCTCATAAGGTCAAGATTCGTACAATATTACCTCGTGCGTTACCCGCACAAGTTCTAAATTCGCGTGCGCTAAATTTTTCTACCGCTGTTCCTTTCAGGACGTAGCTCTCGTCTACGTGGTGTCCGGTTCGTTAATAGTCAGCCAGCGCGTTTCGGAAGGCAGAGATGTGGGCCAGGAAGTTCACATGTTCAGCGCTCATCAGGGTGAAATTGTTGGAGGGCTGGCTGTATTGACCGGAGAACCCTCTTTTTATACTATCAGAGCAAAGCACGCTAGTCGCATAGCGCTTCTTAGTAAATCGACGTTCTTCGCTATTATGAGAGAGCAGCCGACCGTTGTATTACACGTAGCTAACTCGGTGGTTCGCAGGCTCAGCCCTTTCGTCAGACAGGTACTAATACTTTATACAATTTCGTGCATTAGCGAATCAGTCGATACTAGAGTCTTTCACTGTGTTCCTTTGGGGAAGGTTGACTTTGCTCTCGACTGGCTGTTTCTCGAGAGCGGAAGGGCCGTGTACAGGCAAGGGGACGAATCGGATTCAACGTTCATCGTATTAAGCGGCCGACTTCGGTCGGTGATAACGTACACGAACGGGAAGAAGGAGCTCGTTGCGGAATACGGGAAAGGGGACTTGGTAGGCATCGTAGAAATGGTTACGCAAACTCCACGCTCGACCACGGTGATGGCAGTGCGAGACTCGGAGTTAGCTAAGCTTCCCGAAGGATTATTTAATGTTATCAAGCTTCGGTACCCGATAGTAGTTACCAGGCTTATCAATTTACTGGGGCACCGTATACTCGGGACCTGGCAACAGGCGCACAAAAAGAATGGTGGTAGTGATACGCAGTAAGTGCCTCGAGTATTATAACAGCTTTACTCGTACGATTAATTCTACGTGATTATACTTACGTTACGTCGCAGACGAGCCGCCGCGACAGTCGACACAAGACCAGCCCAAGTGAACTTCTCAACTGTTGCTATAGTCCCAGTGTCCGACGACGTGCCATTAACTGCATTTACATTCGAATTATACCACTCATTATGCGCTATCGGCCCGTGTTTACGACTTACTTCGGACGTCGTTCGGAAAGTAAGTAATCGAAGTCCACTAGTTTCATAATTTAATTGTACAGGCGGTATAGCTTCCCTTTCCTTGCACAGATACTAGGCAGCACTATCATGGAGCCCGCGAACGAGTATCGGTTAACATCGTGGCTGGCGCAGCAAGAAGATCAGCACCGAATCTCGCTGTACCAGTGCGACCCGACGTACACGCTGTGGACCCAGCGATGCGTCCGACAGGCCGATTGCATTCTAATCGTGGGCTTGGGAGACAGGCCTCCTTCCATAGGTAGAACCGAGCGCGAGATCGAGCGGCTGGTAATGAGAACGCAAAAGGAATTGGTACTTCTGCACAAGGAGCAGAGCGGGCAACGGCCTACGAATACCGTGGAGTGGCTGAACATGAGATCTTGGATATCTAGTCATCACCATATTCAATGCCCCAAACGAATGTTCACGAGGAGATCTCAATATAGAATTGTAAGACACACGAGAGTTTTACATACTCGCGTTAGTAGAGGCGCTCGAGTAATTCCGATGACATTGCTTTCCAGAACGAATTGTATTCCAAAGTACTCATGTCGGAACCAAATGTACATAGCGATTTTAGTAGACTGGCCCGTTGGTTAACCGGCACGTCCGTTGGTCTTGTGCTCGGTGGTGGCGGCGCCAGAGGCGCGGCCCACGTAGGAATGCTCAAAGCGGTTATCGAAGCCGGCATACCTATAGACATGGTCGGCGGAGTTAGTATCGGGGCGTTAATGGGCGCGTTGTGGTGCATGGAAAAGAACATTACGACAACAACGCAGAAAGCTCGCGAATGGTCCAAGGTAAATACCCTGGGATCAAAGATACCGCTCGTCTTCGGCTTCCACTTACATCGATGTTATGGTCCATGTAGAAAATGACGCAATGGTGGAGGCAAATACTGGACTTGACGTACCCAGTCACATCCATGTTCTCTGGGAAAGATTTTAACAAAACGATTCAAGCGACGTTCGGCGACACATACATAGAGGATCTATGGTTACCATATTTCACGATTACCACAGACATCACCGACTCTTGTATGCGTACCCACACGCACGGTCTGTATACAGAAACGAAGGAAGATTTAATATTTCTTAAAGCATCGACGGTTTCCAGTTTTGCATTGGCAGCGCGCGTTTGTGATACAAAATTGAAATCGTTCAGCTTTAACTAACTGGAAACTCTCTCGCTGTTTGGTGAAATCCGTAGAACACGTAGACACGCTTCTGACCCGAGAATTTTTATTTCTAAATTTGAAGAAGCGTTATTGTAACACACTATGGTAGCAATAAGCTTGAACAGCGGGAGTGAGCTTTCTGGGTAATCATTGTTGACGTACTCTCCGTTCTGTATCGTTTTCTTCATTGGCAAAGGTGAAAATTACATTTCCTTTTCATTCGAAGAGCAACTGTGCGAACGAAGATGACGAAGGGTCGCCGCATATGTGCTCTGCCTATATGAAAGATTCTAGAAGTACCGAAGAACCCTGTCGAACATACATTAAAGAACTTACTTCATCGTGTTTAGGCTCGCTGTGGCGGTACATTCGGGGTTCGATGTCTTTGTCCGGTTATATGCCACCCATGTGTGACCCTGTTGATGGCCATCTCCTGCTCGACGGCGGGTACGTCAATAACCTTCCAGGTAATTTGAGCGTAACCTTAAAAAAAAAAAAACGCGTCAATTGCTGCCTCGCGCTATACAAGAGGCTATCGTTACTTATCTGCGTAGAATCTACTATTAACATATATGCCGAGGAATCTTTCAAATCGAGCGTGCGTACACTCTCTAGAGCATTATATTTTTTTTGTTAATTTTATAAAATTACCTGGACATTGTCAACCGCCTTATATCAACGAACAAACGAACGAACGGAGCCCATTCCATTCGTTCCCGTTTTCATTGATATAAGCATAGAGACTTATTCATTGGAATTCGGCAAACGAATCACGTAAATCCGGAAATGATATAAAAGCTCACTCCCGTTGATAAAAGATGCATTTGTCAAATTCTGAATAGCTAAGTCAACTCAGGTTTGCTATGGAGATACATTCGAGCCAGTATGACCATTGCGGGGGTCTTTCCTCCTATTTGCGACACTCTTGACGGGCATCTTTTGGTCGATGGGTGTTATGTTAATAACGTGCCAGGTACAATCAGTATAACTTTAATCATAGAGAGAGTGTATCTAATGCGATCGGCTCTTAACATATACATCCACCACTCGTTTGTTCAAGCTGACGAAATGCTGAGGCAAGGGGCGCATCACATCCTGGCCATTGACGTCGGGTCGCAGGACGACACCGATCTAACGAACTACGGGGACTCTTTGTCCGGTTGGTGGCTGCTGTGGAAGCGATGGAACCCTTTCGCAACGCCCGTCAAAGTCCCAAATCTGCCCGACATACAATCGCGATTGGCGTACGTGAGTTGCGTACGGCAATTGGAAGAGGTGAAGAACTCTGACTACTGCGAATACATCAGACCACCTATAGATAAATACAAGACTCTTCAGTTCGCTAACTTTGACGAGATTAAAGACGTCGGCTATCATCACGGTAATTATTATCCAAGCGCGCGTGCGTACAGAAAGTGAGGCCCACGCGCGTGTACGTAACGCCTCGTTTAATTCCACGCTTCCAGGGAAAACGTACTTCGAAGGGCAGTCGAAAGCCGGAGTTCTCCCGCAATTCCATGCTGATAGAGAAAGCGCGCGAGCCTTGCGGGCAAAGCACCAAGCTTCGAATCAGCAGTCCCTATCCTCCTACACTTTCACAGATTTGGCTCAAATGGTGTGTAAAGTCTCCAGGGGAAGCCGTTACGTAGATGTGGATATTGATTCTGATACAGACGAGCTCGAAGAATACGAGGCAGATCTAGAAGAAGATGCTCAAGAAGTAGGCTATGCCTCTGAACCCACTGCCGGAATTCTCGACCAGGTACTGATCTCTATTCTTATCCATACGCGTAGCGTACAGGGAAACAGGCGCTCTCCAATCAAATATATAGATTTATTGCTCATTTAATACATGTAAACATATATCGTATAAATCTTGTGCGTGTTTCAGAGTCCCGACGAGAATCATCTACGTCGGAGAACTGGCGTGTCCTTAAGTCTATCCGACACGGAGGCAGAGTCAGAGCTGGACTACCGCCCGAAAATATTTTAAGCACTCTTTTCCCCCCACACTGATTTTAGGATCACACATTCTCTGTGTCGTGCGGTACGCGAACGTACATAACACTCACTCTTCATGTGTACAAATTATTATAACTTTATGGATAACTTCATGCATAGTTTTACGAGAAAGAAATGTATTTATACTAAAGTACAAAAAAGTATTGTTAAGAAAAGGGGAAAAAAAATATTAATGAGCATTTTGCCGTTGTCGTTGATACAGCAATGCAATGTCCCATTAACTATATTATTGTGAATCGATACAGTTATTGTTACCACGATTACTAAATATATAATTCTACTGTTTATATACAAATATCTTTGTCATTTATATGTCATGAAATGCATAATGCCTTCGAACGGGCGCATTAAAATTGCGTGGTCATGGTTAAATTTGGGTCTACGATGGCAAGGATCGCACCTACCAGATGCAACGACCCTGTAACGAGAACTTGATATTTCTCGTTATTGTTATACCTCATTTCTGCCTCGGAATCTTCTTTCACCTTTTGTAGTACTTCGAAAACACTGTCTGCAAATATCGCAGCCGATCCCCATTCGTCGCAGTTCTTTTTACACTTAAGCCTTTGCTCCTCCATCAAGCGACAATTCGTTGCGTCGTCTACATCTTCAATCCCCGCGAAATTTGGTACAAAATATGCTTTAAAAAAGCGCAGAGACTTTAAAGGCATTAATAGCTTAGATGAATTTCTGGTCCCGGAAGTATTAAATATTAGAATCTTCTTCCCATTGCTGTTACCGCTTTCGTCGATAAACCAAGAAATGCAGCATTCCATGCTTTCGATTGTATGCGCACCGTCTAAGAAGAAATCAGCAATAGTACTTCTCAGAATTTGCATTCTGCCTGACCACTTACAAGACGATAAACCCATTGCAATCTTATCCATGGACACAATCTCTATTGACTGTGCTTGCTCTATAGGCGAATTTATTTCAATGTTTCCGTCGTAGTTATTGCAAAGCCTAGCGATATATGCGGTATTCTTTGTAACAGTTGAACATTTAGCTTCAGAGAATAGCCACGCAGCGGCCAGTTGAATAGCTAAAGATGCATTTTGCTCCTGAACGTTACTTCTTGCCTTCAGAATTGGGGAAAGATTTTCCCACGTATACTCTCCGAGAGGAGGAACGACATGTAACGCGCAACCTACTTCCACTGCCCTTTTCTTTAATACACCGAGAGCTTGAGGTAGCTGCGCAACGGTGAATGTAACGGCTTGCGGCTTAAAAATTCCTGATTTCTGAAAAGCTATATCCTCAAGACTGTTGCCCAATAAGCTAGTGTGATCTAACGCTAAACTTGTTACACCCACGCAGACAGGGTTTCTCACGATATTTGTACAATCCTTCAGCCCCCCGATTCCGACTTCGATTATAGCAACGTCGACCTTAGTGTCTAAAAATATTTTGAACATTAAGATCGTTAAAAATTTAAAGTACGTAGGCATATCAGATTCGTGCTCCTTTGCGTCGTCTAGCTTCTTATACACTTCCCAGAAATATTTAGTGAAGCACAATTGGCTTATCGGCTGTCCATTTATTCTTATGCGTTCCTTCACGGTAACCAAGTGCGGAGAGCTGTAAAATCCTGTGGTAAAACCGTGTTCGCGTAATATAGCTTCTGTGTACGCGCAAGTGGAACCCTTTCCCTTAGTACCAGCTACGTGTATAACGGACAAAGTGTCCAGCTTTTCGAGCGTAATACCGGATCTGTAAGAATCACGTTAACGAAATTACTTTAACGTGCCGTGCCGATGTTTCAACAGGGTACGAAGAAGGTTCGTTACCGAAGTAAATACTTCTCCGTTTCATGTAGCTTACAAGAATCGTCCCAGTCACTTTGGCTTGCTAGCTTTAAATACTTGGCGTTACTTTGTAAACTATTCAATGCTTTCATAGCAGCCTGCAAATATAATAAACCCTATATAAACAATGGGTTCTACTACTTCTTACTACGTTGTTTTCCCTTCGATTAATTTATCACGCACGAAGTAGACAATTATCCAATTCTACCTTGTACGAAGTACTACGGTAAAAACTATGATTAAGCATCTGTTCCATGATTGTTTAAATTACTAATAATATCCAGAAATTCACGGTAACTTTAAATAACTGTACGGACGAACGTCGCGCAAAGTTACCTCGTAACTTGCTAGTGTGCAAGCGGACCGTTTGATTAGCCTAGTCTGCATTATTTTTCCCCATACAGTAAACATCTATAATCGTTTATATTACGTAACCACTTAGGAGGTGATAAGAGGAGGAACATCAGCGAGTAGAACATATATAAGCTGTAATCAGAAGAACAAGTTACCAAATGTAAATAAGCACAAGGCACAAGAACCAGTCACTGCTTACTTGCTGAATGCTAAACTTCGGATGCAAAATGCAATTATACGTCCAGTAGAATGTAAATGACTCTTGAAGGACACACGTAATTATTCTACGTGGGATATGTATCTGTTTTAAAAGAACAGAATCCGAACACGTGCCATTCAACCGGTTAGGGCACTTTTCCGGCAAAAGGAGACTGCAATTCGAATTTTCCCGCAGCACATTCGACTGACCGATCCTTTTTCGGAAATATTGTGATTCGATTTGCAATGGATATTCGTCGACAGTGTTTGTTAATTACTTTCGCAACAGTATTAAAAGTTTGAGACACTTGTTGCGACCGAGTCTAATAACTCTAACGCCGAATTATTTGTAAATAGAACAATGATAAATGTTATACAAATATACACAAAGGTAGCCAAAGGTTTGCGCTTAGGACTCGACATTGAAAGTTGATAAATTAATTGTAAAATAAGAGAATTCCGTAATTACTTAGTGATAGTACAGGTCGCTGAAAAGGAGGTTATGTACAAGTATATACAATTTGTTTAATTACAATCTGCGGTTTCTACTAAAAATTCTTAGGCAACCACTTTTAACGATACAGTTGTTTACTTATTGTTTCGAAAAGGCTTTCGAAAATGTATTCACGTTTATTCATGGCTTACGGATTTATAATGTCAATTACGGGCAGACTTATATCTACATTTGAAAGTATATAATATCCTGCTAACACACATTACTTTCATAGAACGGATATTTATTTATTTATCTATCTAAAAAGCATTTATACTAACAATTAAATAAGCAAGTAAAGCAAGTGCCATAAACATGATAGCCACCTAGTGGTAGCATTGTCGAGTTAAAGTATCCCCCTCGTTCTGCATATCTTCACCTTTTCTCAAATAATATCCCCTCTCGCTTTAAAAACTACCCCCTCGAATCGTGCACCCCTGTTACCAGGGGCGAGGAAGTAACAGGCGTACATAACCAAAGTTGATGGCAGTGCCATTATGGTACGCTACCTGCCTTTGTCCTTGTCGCACACGCCGCCTTTCTCTCTCACTTTTATTCCTCGCACCCCAAAAACACCTCCAACACCTTCGCCTCTTTCTGTGATCCTGTTAACTCAGGAGAATTTCTACTCCTAAAAGTGAGAATATACGGAGCAAGATTATCTGCATTACCAGCCTTTGAATTCAATAGTGCAGTGAAATTAGGATTTGTCTTCGGAATAAATCCCAGCAAGCTAAATTTTGGTATGGGCCTTTATTTGGTCGTTTTAAACAATATGTCAAAAGTCCCCATCGATCCGAGTGCCGCTAAAAATTTTACAGAGGGTTGAAAAAAAAAAACAGTTTTTCGCGAATATCTCGTGATCTAGCAGTTTTGCGACAAAAATAGGTCTCACACAATTTATAACCTAGGAAATTCTCTACAAAAAAGGTTGTATGAGTTTTTTTCGTAGAAGTAACCATTTTCATGTGTTCCGGGTTACCAAGTTTCAACCCCCATACTTTTGACAAGGGAAGATCCCGAACCCGGAAATTCAGAAAATTATGAAACTCTGTAAATATGTAGCGGAAGTCCTGCTGAGTACACGCAATTTCGTCTGCTGCCCAAATTCACTCCAAGAGGGTGCAATTGACCCCTGAAATTTTTTTTATTTTGTATTATTACTCGCGAACTGTAGGAGATAGAAAAAAAGTGTTCAGGAAAAAGTTACTTCTCTTAATTAGGACTAACATTTGGTAAATTATAGTTCTTACAATTCTTACGGTTCGTGAGTTATAACAAAAAATCGGAAAATAGCCGGATTTTCAGGGGTCAATTTCACCCCCTTCGAGTGAACAAATTCAAACTTTAATCTTTGGGGATAAGTAGAGGATATATAGGTATGTATTACTCAGTTTTTGTTGCTGCCCAAATTCACTCTAAGAGGGTGAAATTGACCCCTGAAAATCCGTTTTTTTTTTAGATTTTGTGTTATAACTCACGCACCGTAAGAACTGTAAGAACTATAATTTACCAAATGTTAGACCTAATTAAGAGGAGTAACTTTTTCCTGAACACTTTTTTTCTATCTTCTACAGTTCGCGAGTAATAATACAAAATAAAAAAAATTTCAGGGGTCAATTGCACCCTCTTGGAGTGAATTTGAGCTGCAAACGAAATTGCGTTGTACTCAGCAGGACTTCCGCTACATATTTACAGAGTTTCATAATTTTCTGAATTTCCGGGTTCGGGATCTTCCCTTGTCAAAAGTATGGGGGTTGAAACTTGGTAACCCGGCACACATGAAAATGGTTACTCCTACGAAAAAAACTCATACAACCTTTTTTTGTAGAGAATTTCCTAGGTTATAAATTGTGTGAGACCTATTTTGCCAAAACTAGATTTATTCCAAAGACAAAAAATGAATTTTTTTATTAAAAGATGAATATTTTAATACTGTAAATTAGTGAACTTTGTTAAAATTGGAATCCACTCTTGGCCAGTACCATGCACGCTGTAGCGGATTCTAATTTTAACAAAGTTCACTAATTTACAGTATTAAAATATTCATCTTTTAATAAAAAAATTCATTTTAAGGTTTGAAAAATAGAAACAGCTCAAATAAAAAGTATGGAAATTTAAAATGAAAACAAGAAATTATGAATGTACTTACATTTTTCTTTGTTAAAGAAGTTACAGAAGAACTTTATTTAACTTTTTTTTATGTAGAATTTAGTTCGTATATCTGAAAAATCGAAGAACCATTTAAATATAAAGTTTCATTGAAATCCATTTTGCCGTTTAAACGTAATCGTGTTAACAAATATATGAGATATTTAAAAAAAAGCTCTTTTCTAAATAGTCAAAACGTGATCAGGAGGTCTTAAAACGTGATTTCCGTAACAAAATTTTTTTCAATTTTTTTTCATTACAAGAGTATTATACATATGTCAGAATATGAAAAGTGTATCTCGATGCACTCGAGAAGATCGCGCACGGCCGCGTGTCGCTTGCACCTCTCCTTGGATCACAGCGTTTCAAGAGCGAGAGAGAAAGACACACATTCGTTTTCTCTCTCGTCTTCCCGACGTTGTCCGAAGCGCCGAGCTCACGGACACGGAGCTCCGGCGTAGTGTGCATGCGTGGTGGGGGAAATTTTCGAGAACTCCGGTCCCGATTCTGGCATCACTGCCTGTAGGCAGTGTTCACGGGAAATTCCCATCAGATTTCGGCCTCGCATCGTAGGGAGGAGGAACGCACGCGCGCGATGACGCGTGACGTCAAACCAATCAACGCCAAGACGGAAACGATACGGCACCACAGTCAAGTCAAGCCGAGCCAGCCAACCAGCGTCGGCAACCGATTCCCCGGCTTATTTGTTAAATAGAATTGTTAGATAAGAAATATTTAATTATGTATATAAGTTAAGATTCTATTCATTGTATCCATACAACGGAAAAGGTAACAAAAAATATGATACGATATTGTTCCGGTCGAACTGTACATTATGACGAATGACTAGAGCGATACAGTTATAAAAAAATGATGCAATATGTGAAAACAATATCGTTTCGGTGATGCAGGCGGTTCTGATGCAAGACCTGCTACCTATGTAAATCAATCTGCGCCAGCACATCGTGCATATGTATATCGTGGCAAGAATAAAAAGGAACTCGAAATTTTACTATTTATTCGTAGAATTCAATAAAGTAACCACCAAATAACAACGAGCAATAATTATGCACGTGTTGGGCACGAAAGCAAACGTTTCCTCGCTCCATGTCGTTGACTATTTATAATTACTACATTTGAGACTTTCGACGAGAGTCGTGTTATAAAACTATCTGCAGAAAGCAAATATGTATGGATGTATGCATGTATGCATGGCTGCATATATATATGTATATGTACTTTTCTATGAATGTTGTTGAGTGCTTAGGGTACGTAGTAATAAAACAATACAAGTGATTGTAGCAGTCGTATCACACGTTGTCAGTTCTATTTTTACGGACCGGATAAAGACCAAGAAACGAGAAAGCGGGATATGTACATTTGTTCGAAATACAAATAACTTGTACGTTAGGGTGACTCTTATTTACTCTTGGTAAAATTTTTTTTCAATATTTTCTTCGGGGCACCCTCCAGAATAGTTCCAAATAATTAAAAAAAAATCTGTGTAAAGTTTCAGCTCGATCGGATAACGGGAAAGGGTGCCCCTGGGCCGTTAAACATTTAAATCATTATTTAACAGCTCGCGAAGTCGATTTTATATAACGTCTTCCAAGTTATTGATTAAATAAAAAAATATGTCAAACAAAAGTTGTAGATCCGGACAAGGAGCATCTTTTTTGGTGTATTACTATTTTTCGTGCGACAAACGGTTTTGGAAAAAAATCCGAAAAACTAAAAAAAAAAACTTTTTTTTTTTCAAATTTTGAAAGTTTAAATGCTTCTAGAACGCTTCTTATTTATGAAGGTGAACAAAAAAAATGGAATTTTTATTTTCGAGGACTATTTTTTAAACATTTAAGGGGGGGGCATATACCGAAATATGCAAACAAGATAAAAAAAAATTTCTTCTTATTTTCAGTGTTTGATATGTGATGAATGTTTCCTGAAAAGTTGGGGTCGAAATTCGCAAAAATATCGGAGATATAGACGTCAGAAGTGAGGTATTCAAATGCATTTTTCTGGATATCATGATTTTCTAGCATGTTACCCACGATTACTCGAATACTATTCAACCGATTTACTTCAATTTTTGCATGGCTATATGAAACACTGTTACTCAGTTTTGTGACGGCGTGGATATTTTATTTGATTCATAGTTTCTTTTTTATTGCCTAAAAAGTGCAAGATTTCATGTCCGATTTTTTTTCAAATTTTGAAAATTTACATATATATCGAACATTTCTTATTTATGAAGACTGAAAAAAATGTTTATTTTTCATTTTCAACCCTAAAGGTTAATGCTGTTACGTCTCTGCCACCAATGAGCATACTTGACAATGCGTATATCTCCGATATTTTTGCGAATTTCGACCCCAACTTTTCAGGAAACATTCGTCACATATAAAACACTGAAAATAAGAAGAAATTTTTTTTTATCTTGTTTGCATATTTCGGTATATGCCCCCACCCCCTTAAATGTTTAAAAAATAGTCCTCGAAAATAAAAATTCCATTTTTTTTGTTCACCTTCACAAATAAAAAGCGTTCTAGACGCATTTAAACTTTCAAAATTTGAAAAAAAAAGTTTTTTTTTTTAGTTTTTCGGATTTTTTTCGAAAACCGTTTGTCGCACGAAAAATAGTAATACACCAAAAAAGATGCTCCTTGTCCGGAACTACAACTTTTGTTTGGCATAATTTTTTATTTAATCAATAACTTGGAAGACGTTATATAAAATCGACTTCGCGAGCTGTTAAATAATGATTTAAATGTTTAACGGCCCAGGGGCACCCATTCCCGTTATCCGATCGAGCTAAAACTTTACACAGATTTTTTTTTAATTATTTGGAACTATTCTGGAAGGTGCCCCGAAGAAAATTCAAAAATCGAAAATAAGAGCCACCCTATTGTACGTGAACAAGTACATATCCGCAATAGATACATATGTACATATATAAATTAATTGTGACATTTATAATGAAATATGTAGCAAACGTGTGCCGCGTTTACGCAACGCTTATAATCATTGTGTTACCGTTGCGATGCACATTCGTCTTGCACAAACATTTCGTTGAGCAGTTTCATTATGGTTGCGTATCATCATCGGGGATTAAGTATTACGCGTAATACTTGGGGGATAACTAATATTTGGGGGATAGTACCTAATATTTAGTCGAGATATCGGATCAAGGATACATATATGTACACACGTATAGCTAACGCGTTCTTATATATGAATGCTACGAAAATCAAATAGTATATAAGGACTTATCGTTTCCACGAGAAGCGCTATACATTTGATTTTTCTTACGGTTCTGTTTTTCGCTTCATTATTATGCTCGGGTCCCCTTTTCATCCGACTATACGCCACTAAATACAAGGAAGGACAAAGAAGGACAAAGAAACTGCAAGTCGTGAGTAAGAATCGACCAAGTTGGTGCTTAGGTATATACATACGGTTACTTTACGAAGAAACTATACTTGGGATTATTTTGTACGACAAAAGATGAAAAGGAAAAAGATCATACTGATTGTCAATTCATTTTACGCACGATTGAAAGGGGAAGGAGGGAGGGGCAGGGCGAGGATTCCATCATATCGCAATAGTCTTACCAAGATTTCAAACGTTCCAATTACTTTGGCTTAAACCCAACAAACTGCATACATAATTACGGCTACATGTATAGGATTTTGAAAATTTAAACGAATTCGGACAAGTCGTAACGAATGAGCGATGAAAAATGCCACAAAATAATGCAAAGAAGCATCGAAAATGCCGGTAGATTACGATCACATTCGTCGAGATGGGCTGTCTCGGTTGTTTGGTTGATCGTGTGTACTTGTACTTGTACTACTTATTGTTAGTACCTATACTTACTTGGTTCGAAGATATATGTACGATGGCGATGGAAAACTGCATTTATGCATGTATGCATGCATTTAAGTAAGTATGTATATGTAGGTACATTAAGAACCGAAGATTACCGAACGACGAGGAACGGAAACATCCGAAGCGAAGGCAGTACGAAACGTCACGTAGTCGGTGTTGCTAGGCGGCTTGTGGGAACCGGGGGAAGGGCAAAATCGAGATAGAGGGGTTGTCGGTATAAAACTCGCGTCATCGGTGCCGGCGAATCAGTTGTTCAGATAAAAAAGGTTATGGTTTGTGTTGTTGTTTGTTACAACGTTGCTTGAAGTGAAAGTCGAATAGAAAGGACCGTTTGAATTTAAAGATTTGAAGAAAAGTGATTCCGCTAGGCTTGCGAATACGCTTTCGACAAATCGATATCAAGGAGAGAATAATACCTAGTGCTGAAGAAAATCCAACACGAACGGAACAAATCGTATTTCCTCTCGGTGTAGTAGTAGATACTCTCGGAAGGTCGCCCCGACGACGTTTGCTGCCTTTTCGTGTAACGTCTTCGCGAACATGGAAGTTTTGCCGTGTCCCGTAAATGTGAATTTCAGCAATACGCGAGGTATGTTGCTACTTAGCTCCCTTTTCACTTTTACTTTGCTTTTTACACTCTAATTGTAAGAACGCGGCCGGTGTGTGTGTGTGTGTATTTTTACTTTTCCGTATCACTGCTCGTGTCAACATCATTTTGAGAGATGATCGATCGCCGGAACATCCGAATCTAGCGAAACACAGTCTTTCGTTTCACCCGCATTTTCACAGAAACTATAAATAGGTACTCTTTATCTTCGCCCGACATTAAGTAAAGGCGATTGGTCGTATCGCGATTCGCGACAGTATCTCTTGTTTCTTTTGACTTTAGATTTTTCAAGAAAATACCAAACCAATGGAAACGGTCTGGTTTAGGAAAGTAGAGTACGATCGTGACGCTAATCGCTATAGTATGCATACATGTACCTGTATAGCTATTCGTCGTCAAGCTTTTTTCTATCGGTGAGAAAACCGTAACTTGCCTTGGACAGTGGTGCCGGTATACGTGCATACGACTGCGCGCGCGCGCGCATACATACAACAGTTAAATAACGCCAGCAGTATGTATGTGATTTCCGTACAAGTGCGCACGCGCTTTGTAGCAAGTTCATAATGGCGCTCGGTTCCATGGGCAATAGCGTATATCATGTGCATAGGAAAGATAGAAAATTAAAAAGATAACGATAACGTTAAGGAATTTAATCGTGCCGTTATTGATTCATCGTAGCTGAAACTGTGGCCGACGAATTAGACGGAGCATGCGAGGCTCTAGCGAAACGTTTGGAAGTCGAACTAAGGAGGGCCAAGCACGCTGAACTAGCGTGTGGAGAAGTCCTTCTACCTGCTGACCTCTTGCCTAGAATAGCCAAAAACGTTCTTAATATGGCCGAAAATGAACCTTGCGGACTTCGGTAAGTCATACATATCTATTCTCCTCTCGCGCGACCATCGTATTTCATGTACATGTACGTTTAACGTTCTATCGTTTAAGGGGGGTCACTCAAGTGAAAATGAACTACCAGTTATTTTGCAGATAAAAATTTGAAAATATGTATTTCCATATTATTTTTCACGCTGAAATGAATTATGTAAGAATTAATACAGTGACATTTTTTTTTCAAAAATTTAAAAAAAAATTTCGAAAAAATTATTCGATTTTAAAATCCATACCCTTATCTCAGTAGTATTGTATACAAAGACTGCAGAAAAAATTTCAGCTCGAAAACTTCATTTTTGTCCGAGTTATAAAGTTTTTATGTTTTGGCGTAGTAACTAAAACGCTCCTGCTCCGTACGTTGGACCTTCTTCTTGCAATGCCTGTTCTCTTCGTGATTGTGCAGTTCGTATCATTTTTCTTGCACGTTTGTATCTTTCTGAGGCTTTCTGTTTATACCTGCGTACTCGTTCTGGCAAAAGATTATGGAGAGCTTTGACCGATTTGGTAAAACAGGAGCGTACGAAAGGCATTACTTTAGGGGGTAAAGGGCAGGGTACCCTGAAAGAAGTTACAATTAGAAAATTGGCAGATTATTATAAAAAAAGCTATATTACGAAATAAAAACAATATTACAGCTATGAAAGCTGCCATATACGCGACGATGTACCACGCAGTTTCGACGGATACGAAACCACAACATTACAAATGTCCATCGGGTGAAGAATCATGGTGTTTCTACCAATCAGCAATTGCGAAAGGAAGAAAACCTGGTTCTCGTGCTAAGAAAATAGGAACACCTATCGGAGAAAAATTTCTGGATAAAATATTACCAATTTATAATAGACTAAGCGATGAAAAACTGCTCCGTCGTTGTGCACAATGCCTTAGGCAAAATTCTAATGAAAGTTTGCATAGCATGATATGGCGTAAGTGCCCAAAGGATATTTTTCCTTCCAAATATCTTGTTGAAGCTGCAGTCGCAGAAGCTGTTACTGAATATAATGAAGGATGGACGAAAAGAATATTACATGCATTCAAGGACAACCAAATGCAAATGAGCGAACAATCATTGAAAATTGTTCAAAACCGTCACAAAGAACGAGTACGCAGGTATAAACAGAAAGACACAAACGTGCAAGAAAAATGATACGAACTGCACAATCACGAAGAGAACAGGCATTGCAAGAAGAAGAAGGTCCAACGTACGGAGCAGGAGCGTTTTAGTTACTACGCCAAAACATAAAAACTTTATAACTCGGACAAAAATGAAGTTTTCGAGCTGAATTTTTTTCTGCAGTCTTTGTATACAACACTACAGAGATAAGGGTATGGATTTTAAAATCGAATAATTTTTTCGAAATTTTTTTTTAAATTTTTGAAAAAAAAAAATGTCACTTTATTCATTCTTACATAATTCATTTCAGCGTAAAAAATAATATGGAAATACATATTTTCAAATTTTTATCTGTAAAATAACTGGTAGTTCATTTTCAATTGATTTGCATTTGTTTTTCGTTTGTTACAGCGGTTGCACCTTGTTCATCAGTTTCGAAACTGACAGTGTGTGTCGAAGACTGTCCAAAATACAATGCGACCCCAACACTGTGTCCACTTTCGAACTTTACTTAACGTTGAAACAGGATCACACATCCTGGCACATTCTTTTACCTCAATTTTTCAAGTAAGTTATACCGATTTACCGTCACTGCAACCGACTCGATTTCCATCGAGAAATAAATATCTGACCTGTGATCGATTTTTATGTTTAGAAACCTTACGCGAGGAGGTACCATCATGATCAGTAGGGACTTTACTTTGGAAAAAAAGAAATTATACAGATCTTTCCAGCAGGCACAGTGAGCAAATCATTTGTTTCCGCGTCGTTCTATTCCCTAGGTGGACGCGATTATTCCAAGCTCCTGTAATTTCATAGGTTCGAGGTAGTTCGCCAGAGCCTTTATTTTCTCATACGGAATGGCAGACCGATTTTCTCGATGTGTGCGTATTTTATGAGACTAGAAAACAGCAAGCAGATAAGAGGAAAGACAAGGGGAGCGAAAAATTTTGATACATGAAATTTTCGAAATATCTCGATACGTCTGCCAAGGTTTTTCAATGATAGTTTGGTATACGCTTTTTTCAAAAGCTCTAGACTAAGAGGGAAGAATGTGGTAACGTTTCTAACGTTCAACCTGCGATGGCTCGCGGAAGGTCGCGCGAACTGGCTGTGTTTTAGGCCAATAATATTACAATTCGACCGATAAGGCGAGACCTATGCGTTTGACAATTGTGATAGTAAAACGAAATGTAAATTTCGGCGCGGCTTAGGGGCGCTTGGACTTGAATAGTCCCTTTCTAATCGTAACCAAACGGTCTGTCGTTGTCCTCGTCGTTGTTGTCGTCGTTATAATAATCATCATAATCGCAGCACCGTTTTAGATTGTTGCGCGGACAACGCAAATAAATTTAATCGGCGATACGCGTCAAGTCTGGGAAGTTTCTTAAGCGATTAATGAATAATTTGATGTATCGGTATGGTGGTGTCTTTGACCCGTCTTTCTCGCGCAAACTGTCCGCAAAACTTGATGTGCGTAGAAATTATAGCATCTCGTAAAGAAGCGCTCTTTCGCTAGAGAAGAAAACTTGTGTATCATTATGCAACGAAGAGAGACGACTCGCGCGCGTTATACGACACTTGTAATATTTCCCTGAACCCACGCCAATTTAAATATGCTATAATTCTTACAACTTGTTTGTTCCAAGAAACACCATTGGATACCCAAGTGCAACCATACTCTCGATGCGAATCACATTCTGCGACGGTCTTTATTTTCTACCACTTGTGGATTTTATCAATCAATCTGTGTCAATCACGTCGTCAACGTGACCGGTATACGAGTTTTTCGGCGGAGAGTCACGAGATGAAAGATGGATCTTGGGTATCGATCGGTAACGATGTTGTGATATTATCAACAGCAAGTGTGTAATTAACGTACAACATAAATCGAATCCGCGCAACATTTTAAACGACACCGTGCACACAACTTTTTCTCGTACGAACAACAATCGACTAACAAGTGATTTTTGTCGAGATGAAACAAATCAGTGCATCGTTTGCGAATTCGCCGCGAGTTAATTATTTCGATAGAGCTTTTTGTTGGAAACTTGAAATTAGTACGTTTGAAAAAATTTCCAACAGTTCCTCCATAAGGAAATACATACACATTAAACATATATACAGACATAAGTACACGCGCGATTGCGCGCGCGTAAACACACACGTATTGTATACATTTATAAGACTGATCAGCGATAGATAGATATTATTAGAATTTTCAAAATAATCATTCAACGTAGAACAGGTGCGTGCGTAGGTATGCGTAAACCTTGGAAACAATGATGAAACTTTGGAAGCTTGCTGTACATCAACGCTATCGTTATCGTTATCGTTATCGTTATCTGTATTTTGAATAACGATCGCTTAACAAAGTTTCGCGGGTTACATCGTTGAATGAACGATCTCCTTGACCATTTTAAAAAGAAATGCGTATGTGTGATGTTGTGTCGTTAATATCGGTTACGTAGGAAGCAGAGTAGAAAACGCTGTTACGTATATTTTGTACTCCGTTAAAAAAAATTAGAATGTAACGAAAAGACACTAGAAGCCTAACGCGTAAAATATTTAATTTTTTTTTACACAATATTATTGTTTTAAGTATCGCTTGCTTAGAGAACCATGGTGGGAAGTCGAACAAGAAAAAAACGCGTTCCGTTGCGGAGCGCAGTTAATCGACGGACGCTACGAATAGTACAAATTTAGCAATTGATCTTTTTTCTCTTCAACGAAAGAAGATGGATTAATCTCCATTGCCAAGTTTGCACTCGTTTCACGGCAGGCACGACTCCGCTCGTGTCTTTTGAATTTGATGCCTTCGAGTGATGGCCCAGAGATCGCGCCACTCCCGTTTCGTAATGTACCCAAGACATGTTGTTGGTACTCCACCTATATGTTGATTGAGACTTTTCAAGCATCTTGCGAGGCATATGTTTTTTTCTTGTACTCATTACCGCCTCAAGTGTGATGTTGATTTTAATTTGTGATCTTACCGACAAACAAAACAAACGAAAAATAAAGAATTACGAATGTTTTATCAAGTCCTTGTTGTTTATAGTTTCTTTTGTGAGTTACATGTGCGTGTAAGTATATGGCGTTTGAAATCGTTGTGTTGTACTTAATATGTATATGTATAATATTCGTTTCACCGTATAAGCTGTGCAACTATTTTTTTAATTGGGATGCTCACAATTTCCCATTAAGATCGCTGTCATTCGTGTGCATGACGTGTTCACGTTTTAATACGTACGGTCCACAGGTTTGCACTAAACGATCAAAAATTTGTGGTGGAAACGAAGGTTTAGAAAATTTTTCGCTCTGATTCGAGAAGAAAGAGCTTTCCTTCCCATAGCCACGCATCAACTTGTCTCGCTTGGTTGTTATGTTTAGTTTTACATCGGTTCAAGCTTACCCTTCAAAGAGCTTATACGTACGTACTACCCCAAGCGCGTTCTTTCAACCTACTACTTATAGTCCAGTGAAATTAGCATTTGTTTTCGGAATAAATCCCAGCAAGCTAAATTTTGGTATGGGCCTTTATTTAGTCGTTTTAAACAATATGTCAAAAGTCCCCATCGATCCGAATGCCGCTAAAAATTTTACAGAGGGTTGAAAAAAAAACAGTTTTTTGCGAATATCTCGTTATCTAGCAGTTTTGCGACAAAAATAGGTCTCACACAATTTATAACCTAGGAAATTCTCTACAAAAAAGGTTGTATGAGTTTTTTTCGTAGGAGTAACCATTTTCATGTGTGCCGGGTTACCAAGTTTCAACCCCCATACTTTTGACAAGGGAAGATCCCGAACCCGAAAATTCAGAAAATTATGAAAGTCTGTAAATATGTAGCGGAATTCCTGCTAAGTACAACGCAATTTCGTTTGCTGCCCAAATTCACTCCAAGAGGGTGCAATTGACCCCTGAAATTTTTTTTATTTTGTATTATTACTCGCGAACTGTAGGAGATAGAAAAAAAGTGTTCAGGAAAAAGTTACTTCTCTTAATTAGGACTAACATTTGGTAAATTATAGTTCTTACAGTTCTTACGGTTCGTGAGTTATAACAAAAAATCGGAAAACATTATATTTTTTAATGTATAACAATATAACATTATATTTTTTAAAATACAGTTTAACATTTAATTTTCCAATATTTCTTAGCGTTTGGACAATACTTTTTCGCATTTTCGAGCGCTAGTCCCCTTATTGCATCCGAGCCATCAATTGCACCCTCTTGGAGTGAATTTGGGCAGCAAACGAAATTGCGTTGTACTCAGCAGGACTTCCGCTACATATTTACAGAGTTTCATAATTTTCTGAATTTTCGGGTTCGGGATCTTCCCTTGTCAAAAGTATGGGGGTTGAAACTTGGTAACCCGGCACACATGAAAATGGTTACTCCTACGAAAAAAACTCATACAACCTTTTTTGTAGAGAATTTCCTAGGTTATAAATTGTGTGAGACCTATTTTTGTCGCAAAACTGCTAGATCACGAGATATTCGCGAAAAACTGTTTTTTTTTTCAACCCTCTGTAAAAATTTTAGCGGCACTCGGATCGATGGGGACTTTTGACATATTGTTTAAAACGACCAAATAAAGGCCCATACCAAAATTTAGCTTGCTGGGATTTATTCCGAAGATTGGGCAGATTTCCGTCTAATTTCACTGGACTATTATGGACGGTTATTCGTCGAATCCTTCTGTCGCTTCTTATTGTTGTTGTTGTTGCTGCTGCTGCTGTTATAGAGCGCGTGAGCCCGCGAGCTTTGAAACGCAAAGATAAATAAAAACACGCGATTTGAGATACCATCGAAAGAAATACATATACCGCGCGGAACACGTATTTTTATTGACGGATAATTGCAGACGTGCATAAAAATGGCGTGTCACTCTCTGTATGCTTGGGTTGTCTTACCATCGGTCTACCTACACGCAGGTATACTTTGACCACAAATCCGGGCGAGGCCCAAGGTGAATTGCTCTTTGGCTGATTTAGTTTTCCCCAACAATTATTCGCATTCTCCGAGGACAGACGGTTGTCGAACGATAGTTGTTGAAACGTTGCCAAATACCCAAAAATCGGTCGGTAGTGGTAGGGGTAGGGGTAAGGGTAAGGGTAGAGGTCCAACACCGCCGAACGGGTAAACAGACTTTCCCCAAGTATCGCGTTTCGAATGGGGTTGCTCTAACCTGGGGCACATCCACTATAAAGTCAAGAAGAATACAATAAGCAACTAAAAACAGCCATTAAAATTTTAGCATATTTTGGGAAACGTTTCGTTGGTTTTGTTGCCAAGATTGATACTCGCGTCGAACAATTGTAGCCAAACTATCCGGAGACAATCACTCGTGAATTCAAACGCCTTCCTCTCAGCTTCATGTTCTTCAATTAGATCCGCCGTTACATTGACGATCTCGTCGAGGATAGGAGCAATTAGGTGTTGGAGAGACTGCTCCCATACAAGATCTTGCCACTTGGAATCCGGGATATCGGAAATGGCGTAACGAGAGACACTTGACAATCGACATTCTACCGAAGAATTCCATTTCATCATATCGATATTTGAGACACTTGTCCTTCCTCCTCCTCCTCCTCCGTTCAACATGTTGCTCTTCTATATTGGTTCTACTTTAGTATCGACTAAAATACACAAACTTACGTGTCTTTGATATTATTTTAATGCTGATATTTATTTATTGTCTCAAAGTATTTCTCTGCTTTGTATATAGAATTTACGATACTCGCGCAACAAACAAAATGCATTCGTGTACGTAAAATTTGTATACAGATGAGAAACTTGTACGCGCATCGTTACGATTTTCATAAATATACATCTTGGGACAATGAACTGTTTAAAGTCGCGGTACGTTCAACGACCCGTACGCGTGTATTATGATACATTAACAAGATACTAGAAACTACAAAAATTACAAAAGAAAAGAATAAAGAAAATAGGGGGATTAGAAAAATCACGAAATTATACGCTATCGCTATGCGAACACTAATGTCGGCCTGAAAAATACAATTCGAGATTTGCGATTCGTTCTATCGGCTTGTGTGAACTTGTGTAATAAATGATAACAGTTCTCTATATGCGATCGCGCGTTGCTCGACGCGAGGCTACTACTAATTAAATAACTCGTGTGTTACCTCGTGAAAGGAACAAGAAACGTACGCATACAGTTGGATACGAGGTAGTTTCCGGGATACATCTACGAATATTTCCCCACCAATTCAAGTTGCAGCGCTAGTTGATAATGGTTACACGGCGAAGAACATCGAATAAGGTCGCCATTTTTTTTTTGTTGGAATAAACGCTTGAACAACGCGATAACGATAATGACAACTTGAAACAAAGACGCCAGGAAAATCTCGTACGCATTTCTTAATTTACATCACAACGATCTGACGCGAATATTGAATAACGAATATCGTCCAATTCGTTTCTCGACATCCGCGAGCCTGCGATTAATACTGGTTGACTTGATGTTCTCGCGAAGATTTTAATTTTCCTCTCTTGATTGCGCGTGCGACATCGCACCGCACCGCATCACAATCACAGGATCGCCGTTAGACAGGCAAAGAGAAATTGAAAAAAAAAAAAAGGGATGAGAAGATGGACCGTCCTCGCGATCGGAAGAGACGGAGAATAGATCGATTGGCCGATCTCCAGCAACAGGCGTAAATCGATTCAAGCAGGAACGTTAGATATAACACCACCGGACACGGGAAGACCAGTCTCACCCATCAACGCTAGATCGATTTCTCTCGCGGCTTGCCTGCCCTCGGTGATGGCCCATACAACCAGGGATTGTCCACGTCGACAATCTGTGCGTGTGTGAAATAAAGCATATGTTGAGTATGTACCTTCGCTGTCAACTACAACGGCGAATCTATATAGAACCAAGGATAACTAGGAGAATGAGATAAAGGGAAAGAAACTGACTCACCTCCAGCCGCATACATTCCGGATAGATTCGTCTGATATTTACCGATGTTAGTTTTATAATTACCCCTTTCGTCCATTCCCGCGTCTAGTTCTGTTGCAATGTATTTCTCAGGGCCCAAGAAACCCATTGCCAATAGAACCAGGTCGCATTTATAGATCTATAAGAGAAAACAAAGAGGTGCGTATAGAGAGAAGGGAAGAGAGTGTGTACCCAACACCCACAAGCAGAGCTCTGTGACCACCAGCAATCAGAGGGCGGTCGTTTTCCTGTCTAATGAGACAAACCTTTTCCGTTCCAGGAAGCTCTGCCATTTTCCAGCGACCATTTTCCATTGTCCATGAAACCAACACTGTCTTGATACCACTCACGTGCCCGTTCCCATCGTCCAGAAACTCCTGTCGGAAACGTGCAAAATATTAAGTAAGAACTGAAACTACTCTCTCTCTATCTCTTCATTTCCTACTTGCCTTGCTCAAGGTGGAAAATTTACGCGGGTCCCGTCCAAACTTGAGGGCGACTTCTTCGTGACCGTAATCCACCTTAAATACTAGTGGAAACTGAGGCCACGGATTATCTGGTCTTCTCTTGTTTGGTGGTTGCGGTAATATTTCGAAAGTGGTAATGGTTTTGGCACCCTACGAGACACACGGGTAAGCAAAACGAACAAAGATGAGCTGCTATAACCTAAACATTTCATGCGTAATATATAGGGGGAGGGAGGGAGGTAAAACAACGAAACCTGTCTCAAAGATGTAGCTATACAATCACAGCCGGTGTCGCCACCACCAATTATAATGATGTCCTTATCGTTGGCCATCAGCCGCATATCCAAGGGATCGTCATTCCCCATTTGCTTCTTTTGCCAATGCTCTAGAAAGCTTACAGCGAAATGAATGCCTTCGAGTTGTCGACCCGGTATTTCCAAGTCCCTTGGCCAAGTCGCGCCGGTGCACAGCAATACTGCGTCGTATTGTTCACGTAACTCCTGCGAGCCAACAATAATAAAGAAGATACAGCAGACAGATGAAACTAGATGAACGTAAAACACCGAGCAGCCTCCGAGCTAACCTTGGCAGAAATGTCCTTTCCGACGTTGACGCCAGTCTTAAAAGTAATTCCCTCCGCAGCAAGAAGAGAAACTCTCCTTTGGACAACTTGCTTCGACAACTTCATAGTCGGTATACCGTACTGCAGAAGGCCGCCTATTCGATCGTTCCTCTCGTAAACAGTTACCAAATGGCCTGCCTTGTTCAACTGATGGGCCGCCGCTAATCCTGCCGGACCGGAGCCAACCACCGCGACTCGCCGACCAGTTCTCGATTCCGGCGTGTGCGGCACTATCCAGCCTTGCTCGAATGCGTAATCGATTATCGCGCATTCAATGTTCTTTATCGTAACTGGTGGTTCCGATATCCCCAAAACGCAAGCACCCTCGCACGGAGCGGGGCAAACTCTTCCCGTGAATTCTAAATGCAAACGTTTCGATTGGTCAGTTTCTTAGCTATCTCAAACAGCTGGATGTGCTGTACCCGCATTGCTAAAACTATGCATCGTTAAAATACATACAAACGAAAGAAGACGGAGAACACGGGGAACACGAACCTGGAAAGTTGTTGGTCTGAAGCAGCTGATTTAAAGCCTCTTTCCAATTCGAATGGAAAACGAGATCGTTCCACTTTGGAATAATATTTCCCAGCGGACAGCCATGACTACTTTGACAGAATGGCACACCGCATTCCATACATCTGGCTGCTTGCACCCGTAGTCCTTTCCGGACTCCTTGGAAATTGTATATCTCGTCCCAATCCTTCATTCGACTCTCAGTCGGCCGATAAATTCCCACCGTTTGTCTCTTGTACTTCATAAATCCTCTAAAACGATATTACGAATCGACCATTAGGTTCGTTAAAAACCTGGAACGTTAAAAAAAAAAAAACTTCACTTTCACTTACCTGATCTTGTCCAATTTACGTTCTTCCATAGCGAGATCCGTAACAGCATCCTCGATGTCCTTCACTCGAGCATCCGTCGCTTGCAAATTACCGTTCGACATTTGTTCCGCTTGCTTGGCCTCTTCGAATTGTTTCAGTGCCCGTTGATATTCATATGGAAATACCTTGACAGAGAAGGAAGGAAGGAGAGGGGGGAGGATAGACAAAGAGGTAGAAAAGGGAAAAAAGTGTCAACGATAGCTGCTTGATGTACGTCGTAATAAGAGTGATCGATCGAGAGATGCGCGCGTATACCTTGACGAATCGCGTGGTTGGTTCCGGCCAAAGTTTCAACAGATCCTGCGCGATTAAAGAGCCAGTTTTCTCGACAAAGTCCTCTAGAAGACGCTTCACGTACTCTATATCTTTTGGATTGTTTAGAGCGAGCAGCTCTACCATCTCGGGATTACACTTGCTACGGAAGAATAGCGGGACAGCGGACAAGTAACCAGACACGAATCTATGCGCGACTATATTAAGTATTTTAGAGATGGACTCCTCCTATACCTCTTAAACGAACCGTCCACATCAAATACGTAAGCTATGCCACCAGACATTCCAGCGGCGAAATTTCGTCCAGTAAGTCCGAGAATGATCGCGCAACCTCCCGTCATGTATTCGCATCCATGATCTCCCACGCCCTCTACCACAACCACCGCTCCGCTGTTACGAACGCTGAAACGTTCGGCAGCGATTCCACGAAAGTAGGCTCTCCCGGAAGTCGCACCGTAAAGGCAAACGTTACCCACGATTACGTTCGCTTCGGAATCAAAAGTAGAATCCTTCGGTGGATATATAATGATTTCGCCACCGCACAGCCCCTGAAACAATACGGGCGTATTTGAAGAGGAAAGGGCTGTTGAGGAATGCATCGCAAGGAAAAGGGAAGGCTTATTACCTTTCCAACGTAATCGTTGGCGTCCCCTTCGAGAGTAACGCGAATTCCTTTGGTCATGAAAGCGCAAAAGCTCTGACCCGCTGAGCCCTTCATCTTTATGTTAATACTACCTTCCGATATGCCATTCTCGCCGAATAATCTACAATGGAAATATACATTTTTCACACTGTTTAGGAAATAGAATGAGAAAAAAGGAAGTAGCGGCTTACTTTGAGATACGGTAGCTCAAAGTCGACGCGAATGCCCTACACTCGTTGTTGATATTCAACTGGATATCGACGTGATCCTGTTTCCCACTCAACACTGGTTCGGCCAACTCGATCACACGGTTGTCCAGCCGATTTTCCAATTGAAAATCTTGTTTTACCGCACCGCCTCTAATATCGACTCCTGGCCGAAGTTGGAGCGCACTCCGCAACATATTTTCCAGATTTAGCATTTTAGCTTTTTCAATCGAGATATCCTTACGAACTCTCAACAAGTCTGTACGGCCGATTAGATCTTGAAACTTGGAAATTCCAAGGCTGGCCATGTAGGAACGTACCTGTGACAAGGGATGAAGAACGGTTGATCAATCATGAGCCTGGAGATTCCCGGCGGTCTCCCGCTGCGACCGATAAAGCCGTTATTCTCGAATTACTAGGTAGTTACTATTACGTGGTTCTCAGGGACCGAAGCGGGTACTCTACTCTAGGTTTAATGAAAGCGCAGTGAAAATTTTTGTTCTTCAAGTACAACATATCCATCCGTACCTCTTCTGCTAACGCAAAAAAGAAGTTAACAACGTGTTCCGGTTTTCCGTCAAACTTCTTTCGAAGGGCAGGATCTTGCGTCGCAATGCCGACAGGACAGGTGTTTAGATGACACTTTCTCATCATAGTGCACCCGATCGAAATCAAAGGCGCAGTGCTAAAGCCAAATTCATCGGCGCCCAACAAGGCTGCCACTATCACATCGAATCCCGTGCGCAATTGTCCATCCGCTTGCACGACTACCCGCGACCGCAAGTTGTTCAAGGTTAGTACTTGATGGGTTTCCGCGACACCCAATTCCCATGGCAAACCGGCCGACTTGATCCCTGTCCAACTACTAGCGCCAGTTCCGCCATCGTGACCAGATATTACGACGTGCTCGGCCTTTCCCTGTTTATAGATTAAGGAATTAAGAAACGGAATCCTGGAGCTCCTCTATCTCGATGACATTACCTTCGCTACACCTGACGCGACTACGCCCACCCCTACTTCAGAAACCAACTTGACGGAAATACGAGCATTGGGATTAGCGCATTTTAAATCGTAGATCAGTTCGGCGAGATCCTCGATCGAATAGATATCGTGATGTGGCGGCGGTGAAATCAAGCCCACCCCAGCCACCGAGTGTCTGGTCGCAGCTATTTCTGCCGTCACCTGTGTGTACACATACAAGGATGGAGTAGATGGAAGTAGAGAGAGAGAAAAGTGGCCTTAAAATATGAGCGCCACAACCCCCTTACCTTATAACCCGGCAATTCGCCACCTTCTCCTGGCTTCGCTCCTTGCGCCATTTTAATTTGAAGATCGTCAGCGTCCGCTAAGTAGCTGGAAGTCACGCCAAAACGACCGCTGGCAACTTGCTTGATGGCCGATCGCTTATCAAATTCTGGATCTTGGTCTAGATATCTGCGCGGAATTGTTCTTATTTAATGTAAACGAGTCGTCGGGTACAATCTAAGTACCTCCACACCTGGCGCATGAATGATTTTTTGTTTTCGCACATACACATGTACTGACCTATCAGCATTTTCGCCACCTTCGCCGGTATTCGATTTGCCGCCGATGCGATTCATCGCGATCGCCAGCGTCGTATGGGCTTCTATCGAGATACTTCCAAAGCTCATGGCCCCGGTTGCGAATCGCTTAACGATTTCAGATGCTGGCTCGACTTCTTCCACCGATATCGCAGCCTCGGGCGTTTTTACTAGTTCCAACTGTCCCCGTAATGTGCAGGCTTTTACCATGTCCATCGTGGTTTTCTGATACTTTTCGTAAGCGTTCCACTTCTTCGAATTCACGTAGTCCTAACAGATGAAGAAAGAAGCAACGAATCATGTTTTTTGATTTATTGTTAGTCGTCGCGTTCTATAACGACAACGGGAGCTAAATGTGATTATATCGAGGTAACCTGTAGATTAGCAATGCTGTCGGGATCGTTGATGTGTTTCTCGCCGCCCGATCGCCAATGATAAATTCCTGGATTGTGAATAACCAGCATGTCCATTGGTTTATTCCAATAGGTCATCTGATGTCTTTCGACCGCTTCTTGCGCCAAAATATCAAAGGTAACTCCACCGATACGTGATTGCGTGCCCTGGGAATATAAGCATTTAAAAAAAGTTATATATTTCTTCCATTTGAATGGGAAAGCGCGCGTAACGATACGATTATGGTCGTTGTATTGTAGTACATCATACAAGTATTTATAATCACAGATCATTGCTGTTGCATTCATGAATTGGATCCAATTTTTAATCACGCGTACTTTTGCATCGAACGCGTAGGTCTGCGCGCGCCGCTATCTCGACCAACAACAGGTGAGTATATCTGTTGCCGAGGTGAAACGTACCTTGAAACATTTCTCGATCACCTTGTCGGACAAACCGACCGCTTCGAAAATTTGAGCTCCCTTGTACGATTGTAAGGTCGATATTCCCATTTTCGCCATTACCTTCGCTATACCCCTCTCCATGGCTTCTGCATAATTCTACGAGAGATTTACAAAACGTGACGCATATTCTGTCCGCTAAGGTACATACAGTGCAAAATAGTGCATAGAAACACCTTCGTCGTTCAACTTACCGCGGACAACGCGCTATCAGTCAAAGAAGATTCGAGGACACCGTCTGCTCGAAGATTTCTGGCCATTTCAAATACAAGATACGGGCAAATCGCGTCCGCCCCGTAACCGAGGAGCAAACAGATATGGTGCACCTCCCTAGCCTCGCCACTTTCGAGAATCAGACCGACCTTCATGCGCTGCCGTTCTTCTATCAGATGGTGGTGAACGGCACCTAACACCATCAAACTACTCACGGGTACCCTGATGGAAGAAAGCGGATATCGGGTGAACACGAGTTATGGAGGCGAGTGAGGAAGGATAAAGAAAGAATGCCTGCCGAGAGAACAAAACACTATCGTCGAGCTACCTTTCTGCTCCGGCCTGTCGATCGGAAAGAACGAGAAACTGGTAACCTTGTCTCGCAGCCTGCTCTGCCTCTCGGCTCACACGGTCCAACGTATCGACCAAGCCGGATGGGCCGTCTTGTACAGGATACGTCGCGTCCATCACCTTCGTCTTCCAACCGCGATAGCTCGTTCGTTTTATCACTTCCATATCGTCCAATGACAATATCGGTTGTTGTAAAAACAATCTATGCACTTGACGCTCGTTCGGCTCCAGGATGTTAGACTCGGGCCCGATCGGGCAGAGCATCGACATTACGATTTTCTCTCTGAATGGATCGATCGGAGGATTGGTAACCTATAAGGAATATCAAGAGGCAAGAAAGCGGCAAGAAGGAACAAGGAAGAGAAAAGAAAGAAGAAAGAAGAAGAATGAAAACGAAAGAAAATTAAGGTGAAAGATGGAAGATGTACGATGTAAAATGGAAGGTGAGAGATGAGAAAAGAAAAGAGAAACGGGCGGGTGGTTTAATGTGTTTGGCGGTGGAATACGGTTCGCAACGACACAGCGTTTCGTTGTTGAAAATGGTCGACGTACCTGGGCGAACAGCTGTTTAAAGTAGTCGTAGATAAGCGGCTGAAACTGGGAGAGACAGGCGAGCGGCGCGTCATTACCCATGGAGCCCAGTGCTTCTTTCCTGAAGAATCAATCCGCTATTATATTTTATATATCATAAGAACCCACGTTGCGGGAGTGTTCACTAGGGTGGCTCTTATTTACTCTTGGTAAAAATTTTTTTCAATATTTTCTTCAGGGCACCCTCCAGAATAGTTCCAAATAATTAAAAAATAATCTGTGTAAAGTTTCAGCTCGATCGGATAACGGGAAAGGGTGCCCCTGGGCCGTTAAACATTTAAATCATTATTTAACAGCTCGCGAAGTCGATTTTATATAACGTCTTCCAAGTTATTGATTAAATAAAAAAATATGTCAAACAAAAGTTGTAAATCCGGACAAGGAGCATCTTTTTTGGTGTATTACTATTTTTCGTGCGACAAATGGTTTTCGAAAAAAATCCGAAAAACTAACAAAAAAAAATTTTTTTTTTCAAATTTTGAAAGTTTAAATGCTTCTAGAACGCTTCTTATTTATGAAGGTGAACAAAAAAAATGGAATTTTTATTTTCGAGGACTATTTTTTAAACATTTAAGGGGGGGGGCATATACCGAAATATGCAAACAAGATAAAAAAAAATTTTCTTCTTATTTTCAGCGTTTGATATGTGATGAATGTTTCCTGAAAAGTTGGGGTCGAAATTCGCAAAAAATATCGGAGATATAGACGTCAGAAGTGAGGTATTCAAATGCATTTTTCTGGATATCATGATTTTCTAGCATGTTACCCACGATTACTCGAATACTATTCAACCGATTTACTTCAAATTTTGCATGGTTATATGAAACACTGTTACTCAGTTTTGTGACGGCGTGGATATTTTATTTGATTCATAGTTTCTTTTTTATTGCCTAAAAAGTGCAAGATTTCATGTCCGATTTTTTTCAAATTTTGAAAATTTACATGTATATGGAACATTTCTTATTTATGAAGACTGAAAGAAATGTGTATTTTTCATTTTCAACCCTAAAGGTTAATGCTGTTTCGTCTCTGCCACCAATGAGCATACTTGACTTCTAATGCGTATATCTCCGATATTTTTGCGAATTTCGACCCCAACTTTTCAGGAAACATTCATCACATATCAAACACTGAAAATAAGAAGAAATTTTTTTTATCTTGTTTGCATATTTCGGTATATGCCCCCACCCCGTTAAATGTTTAAAAAATAGTCCTCGAAAATAAAAATTCCATTTTTTTGTTCACCTTCACAAATAAAAAGCGTTCTAGAAGCATTTGAACTTTCAAAATTTGAAAAAAAAAGTTTTTTTTTTAGTTTTTCGGATTTTTTTCGAAAACCGTTTGTCGCACGAAAAATAGTAATACACCAAAAAAGATGCTCCTTGTCCGGAACTACAACTTTTGTTTGGCATATTTTTTTATTTAATCAATAACTTGGAAGACGTTATATAAAATCGACTTCGCGAGCTGTTAAATAATGATTTAAATGTTTAACGGCCCAGGGGCACCCTTTCCCGTTATCCGATCGAGCTGAAACTTTACACAGATTTTTTTTTAAATATTTGGAACTATTGTGGAGGGTGCCCCGAAGAAAATTCAAAAATCGAAAATAGGAGCCACCCTAGTGTTCACTTTGCAAGTTGCGCGTACGGTTGCCCCAAACAATAAGAATTTACAGGGACCGAGGAAAAGATAGAATACGTACTTGGACTGCATCATGGGCAGAAGCAGCATGTTGATGGTCTCTAGGGTGTATCCATAAAGCGAATATCTCTTATCGCCCCCCCAAACTCGATTCACAACGGATACTGGGTTCGTGTCGTTTGCCCCATTCTTTCCCGTTGCTTGTTGTTCGGTCGACGAGCCATTTCCAACGGAGGCAGCGAGCAGGCTTTCCGCCGTACGTCTGGCATCGGCAGCTCGCAATTCTTCCATCGTGATCTGTAAATCGTGAGAATGAAGATTGAAGAATGAGTAACGTGTTATATGTACCTATATAACGTTCTGTTGCGCCTTCTCCTTTTCCCGTCCACACGATATTTGTACTCGTTTGCTCCATCTACGTACATGTATTCTGTCAACTCGACACGAAGCTAGATGTATGTACATAGTATGTAAACCAATGAGAGAAACCACCAAGTTCCGTGGTCTATAACGTGGTTTACATACACACCTTTAAATACGAAGGCACAAACGAGGAAAGACAATAGAAGCGGCTGAAGATACATGTACAAGTTTGAGTGACTTACCATCTACGTGCGATACAGCACGTACAGCACGACACCACAGCACGTACGATAGTTTGAAAAAAATCAAGAAACAAATGTCTTTGCATTAGACACCAAGCGACACAAAGATAAATGATTAATCTAGTCAGATTCCCCGAGTATGTTATGGCATAGTTGGACAGAGGACTATCCTGCTCGCGATAACGGAACGTTGCGACCGATTGCACGGAATGAAACACGAGAAGAGAGAGTACCTGATCTTTAAGCCACTTGGAATGAGGTCTGCGTCTAGCGATGTGCAACTTCAGTTCAGCGTCTTGAATAATCCTCTTCTCGTGAGTGTCAACGAGCAGCATTCTTCCGGGTTTCAACCGACTCTGCAATTAAAACGAAACGTAAATAATAAACGTTGAATAGCAGCTACGACCATTCGTTCAATGCAGCACACCACAGCGGCGGCAGTGGATGATCATCCTACAACTCTATACGAACCTACTTCCTAAATGGCAAATTATAAATTATATATATATATATATATATATGTATATATATATACTCGGGCGCACACACATACACAATGACATGTTTCAAAATAAATAAAACACAATATGACTGGTTATTTGCATGAAGACTAAACTGATACGTTGCACAACGGACGAGAAAACATGCCCGAGTTGGACGGTGATCCATTTTTACCAGGAGATACTTTTCTTACAAGATTATTCCGAAGCAAAGGCGAAACAAGTATGTCCTCGATTGGTCCTGATCGTAAGCTCTTGTTATCCCGAGTATCCTGACACGAGGCCAGATTTTAACAGAATTAGTTCAATTCATCGTTCACGATCCTGGTCGTCTTTCGAGAGGAAGAGGAGCAGGAAGAGGGGTGGACACACGTTGCCCAGCACGATGACCGCGCGCAGCAAAACTCTATCCGAGTCTTTTCAACTGAGCGAACGAAAGGAACACGAACGAGGCATGTAGGTATCGAGATCGAGACTCCATTCCGTGAAGATTCCGCGTGACAAGAGAGTAGAGAATAAGAGTATCGCTCGGGTAAGGATACACATGTATCGTCTACGCCACGGCTAGGTAAAAGCTAAAAGTTAAAGGTGACGCCGACCGGGATCCAGGATGACAACGCGAGTCCTTTGATTAATCGTTTCTCCCTTTGCTTGTGTTGGAAAAAAAAATGTTTTCCTCCTTAGCAGTCTCCTCCCTAGAGCTGAAATATATGTAGACGCGGCAGAGCCAACTCGGCTGGAAAATTTCTCCAGGGGGTTAGCCTGGCCGGTGGGGTGCGTTCATTTCCTCGTTTACCTTCAGGACTACATTGCTGGGCGGAGTATCATAGACGCCCACTTCGGACGCCATCACCATCATGTTATCCTTAGTGACGTAGAAGCGCGATGGGCGCAGGCCGTTTCTGCCAAACAAAAATTCAAAAAAGTCTTTTGTATTACCACCTCAGTGCCGTGCGTTATTAACTGTGACTATATTCTTGTTTGTTTTCTCGCATTGCCTCCGTCTTGGCATCCCTTAATATATATATACACGCACGCACGCACGCACGCACACACACACGCAGGCACATCAATTCGCCAAGTCGCTTGCGGTTTCGCAGAGGCGCGGCGCGCACGCACATCTCTTTAGTGCGGTTGCTCCAATTACCTTTCTCTGTACAGATCGATTACTCTACAGGCACCGGATACGAGTGAGAGTTCCGCGCGTTCCTCTGCCTACGAGCCTCGGAGGGAAGCGAATACTCACCCTCTTCTTACAACCTTCCGATACGCTATATATCATGATACATCTATGAAATGCTACGTACTTCCCTCCAGAACCTCGATAATCCATGTTTTACCTGTTTCAACAAGTTCAGCTTCTTCAAGCCGTTCGAAAAGGTATATACAATGTATAACAAAGTAGTGATCTCTCATTGAATTTTCTGTTTTATGAAAACCAGTACGCAAGCATGCCAGCGCGCGTCTGCACCTACAACTGTTTAGAAACGCGGACAAGTATGTATGCATTTGTCATACTTGATTCGTACACCACCGTTCTCTCAAGGGTTGCTTTCGTGCGATACTCGGACTTGCTTGAAATACATACACAAGTACATAATATGAAAAATCATGGAAAAGGAGAGAAGGCAGGCAAGAAGAAAGAAAAATAAGGTGTCGCTAATGAATCCTCGCGCGCCGAGTTCTCCACCGTTTCTCTCACACTCTTTTAATTTTGTCACATAGCGGGCTCCTAGTAGGAATTTCGCATGCATACTCTTTGCCCGTAACTCTCTCGGAAATAGCTGAAATAAAGAATTTATCGAGGTCCCCTACGTGTTGTATGAAGACGAAGCTACACGAAAATTAACAGAGAGTAGGACGATAGAAAAACGTTAGTTTCTACCTGTCTAATATGGCGCCAACGTAACGTCCATCTGTGAAGGTCAAAAGCGCAGGGCCGTCCCAAGGTTCCATTACGCAAGCAGCCCAATGATAAAAGTCACGCTTCTCAGTCGCCATCGTTGGGTCGTTCTGCCAAGCTTCCGGTACCATGGTCATCACCGCCTAAGCATAGAGCCATAAAGCCGTGCTTGCTTCGATTACGAAAGAAATACGATTCGGGTACGAAATAAATGGCAACCTCCAAAATTCCATACCTCTGGTAGAGACCGCTGTCCCACCATCACCAAGAATTCCAAAACACAATCGACGGCTCCGGAGTCCGAAAGATTCGGTTCCACCACCGGATAAAGCTGCTTCAATTGCTCGCCGTACAGATTGCTGCTCATCACTCCTTCTCGGGCTTTCATCAAATTCACGTTCCCTCGTAAAGTATTGATTTCGCCATTGTGCGCCAACAACCTACGAAACAGAAGGAGTTGTCGTTGGAAAAAAAATTAAAACCGACTTCAAAAAAATAAAATTGCACTAAAAAATTAAAAATAATTTTTTCCCTTATTTAATCTACGACTCTCATATTTTTTAAGCCGGCGCACAGTGGGCCGGATTCATTTACTTTGCGCCATTTGGGTCTTTTTCTTAACATATCGGAATGAAATTTACACCAAAAAATAGGAAAAAATTATTCCTTTCCCACGATGAAAAATTTAATTTTTTTTTATTTATTTATTTTTCAATTTTTTTAACTAATTTGTGATAAAAAAAATAGAATTCTGTTTATTTTGTACCTTATTTAATGCCCTTTTCAGTGGTTTAAATGGAATGTTCGGGAAACTTTTCATTTCCAAGTTATAAAGAAAAATCGAATAATAAATTAATGCAACCAAATATCGCTTTGTTGAAATTAAAGACCAATCTTTTGCGCTAAACATCATCTTCTATTAGTAATTAATGTAAATAATGTATTGAAAAATAATTCTGAATATAGTGAGGAAATTTGCGATATTTTTTAAAATTGACAAGGATTATCTTTCAAGTCCCAACGAATCCCAACTTCTAACCAATTGGAATATTTTCAGTACACCCTCGTCTACATGATTATGTAAAAACCCCATCCTATTTCGTCCTACTTTACAAATTATTACTGTTTAAAGCGCGTCGAGTCCGATATCGGGACTCCGCGAGACACGCAGACACTCCCCTAAGGATTTGTTTAGATTATAATCACATGAAATTGTTTATACTATGGTGCAGATAAGGCTTTGACAAAGTTCTGGATTTTCTGTCTGCAGTCAGTTGAAACAGTACCATCAGAGACTACACAGTGTGACACTCAAAGCATTTTTGCATAATATTTGAACGTTACGCTCTAGTTTTCTTTCGTTTTTTTATTCAGATATTAGTTACTTAACGATAATGGAGGCTTTCCGCACACACCAAGACTTGTTCTTCACACTAAAAGATTCGTCCAAAGCCCTGAATGACTATGTATTTTTACATCATATTATATGTGAGAAAATCGTTATTTCATCACAAAGTTCAGACGCACTAAAAACCAGGTTAAAGAAATATGTGTAAAATGAAATGTAATATAAATGTAAGAAAACAAAACTTAAATATAAACTTCACTGATGAACTTCACTGATAAACTTAAAAAAATATAAGATAAACATATATATTATGCACACTAAATATCAACTATACAAGGCAAAACTAAAATTGTCTAAAACGTTCAAATATTATGCAAAAATGCTTCGAATGAAGCAACTGTGCAGTCTCTGATGGTACTGTTTCAACTGACTGCTGACAGAAAATTCAGAACTTTGTCAAAGCCTTATCTGCACCATAGCATAAACAATATCATGTTATTATAATCTAAACAAATCCTTAGGGAAGTGTCAGCGTGTCTCTCGGAGTCCCGATATCGGACGCGACGCGCTTTAAACAGTAATAATTTGTAAAGTAGGGCGAAGTAGGATGGGGTTTTTACATAATCATGTAGACGAGGGTGTACTGAAAATATTCTAATTGGTTAGAAGTTGGGATTCGTTGGGACTTGAAAGATAATCCTTGTCAAATTTAAAAAATATCGCAAATTTCCTCACTATATTCATAATTATTTTTCAATACATTATTTACATTAATTACTAATAGAAGATGATGTTTAGCGCAAAAGATTGGTCTTTAATTCCAACAAAGCGATATTTGGTTGCATTCATTTATTATTCGATTTTTCTTTATAACTTGGAAATGAAAAGTTTCCCGTACATTCCATTTAAACCACTGAAAAGGGCATTAAATATGGTACCAAATAAACAGAATTAAATTTTTTGTTATCGCATATTAGTTAAAAAAAATTGAAAAATAAATAAATAAATAAATAAAAAAAATTAAATTTTACATCATTAGAAAGGGATAATTTTTTCCTATTTTTTGGCGTAAATTTCATTCCGATATGTTAAAAAAAATACCCAAATGGCGCAAAGTAAGTGAATCCGGCCCACTGTGCGGCGCCAGATTTACACAGTGCAAATAATGAGGCACCGACTTAAAAAATATCAGAGGCGTAGATTAAATAAGGGAAAAAATTATTTTTAATTTTTTAGTGCAATTTTATTTTTTTGAAGTCGGTTTTAATTCTTTTAAATTTTTTTTATTTTTAACTTTTTAGTTTGATATATATTGACACAACATGCTGAGGAGATATGCGCGTACGTGCATAAAATAATAATAATTAGGTGACAATAGTCTTTATTATTAACCATAACTGGCAAAATATCAGAGCAATGTTGATGCAGTGTAGGATGGGACCACCGGGGCATCACCCTCTTTCGAATATAGAAAAAAAGTTCATCGAAATCGGTCCATATGCTGAGGACTTATGCGCGAACATACATATAAATTATTATTATTAACCATAACTGGCAAAATATTGAGCCCATATTGATTTAGTTTAGGATGGAACCACCGAGGCATCGCCCTCTTCCGAATAAAAAAAAGATCATCAAAATCGGTCCATATGCTGAGGAGTTATTAGGGGACAAACATAAAAAAAAAAAAAAAACATACAAACGGGTCGAATCTATAACCTCCTCCTTTTTGAAGTCGGTTAATAAATAGACCACAATACCGCCGACAATAAATCACTCACCGTAAAGGATGCGCCCTTTCCCAGCTTGGAAACGTGTTCGTAGAGAATCTCGTGTGAACTAGTGCCAAATAAGTCTCAAATTTTACGGACTACAACACAAAAACAGTGAAATCGGTACCAGGAAGACGGAAATTACACGCTGCGAAATCTTGATTTTATATGCACCTTCGAGTCCAGAAAATACTGCCACAGCTGATCCGCCGTCAGTTGGCCTTTGTAAACGATCGTTCGAACAGAGAGGGAGCATATGTAATACCTAATTCCTGGACGTGGTATCGTATGAGATGATCTTTTCCGTAAGATGAATACCTGCGATGAGAAGGTAAACATTTTTACACGCGGCATCGAATCGAAGGGCGTATTGTTGCAGACTATTACCTGCCGCTCGAGATTTCCATCATCCTGATCGCCAGTGACGAACACTTGACGCATATAAGGCTCGCATTTTCGTGCCACTTCACCGATCCGCGTGTTATCAGTTGGAACGTCACGCCAACAGATTACCTGCAAAAGGAAACATCCGATAAGAAAGAAAGGTTGGTGTAGATTTGGTTGTTGAAAACCAGCTTGCCCCCGTGCGTACCCTCAAGTGGCATTCTTTGGCCAACTTTTCGAATGCGGCCTCGGTATCTTGGTGCGTATCTTTGCCGAGGAACAGGATACCGGTAGCGTAACGTCCAACATTCGGCAACTCGATATTTTGCTGCTCGCTGGAAAACAAATGGGCTTTAAGAGGAATGCTTTTCCTACCACGTGCTACACGTGGCAATTTATTTTATTTTAAATGTGACTATTTTACAGACTTTTCCCCCGGTTAGATTTCTGTTGGAAAACGTATGGTGAGAACACGAGATTTCGGGAATTCCGCGATTTTCGACCTTATTCTGCGATCTTTAAGCGTTTATAGCTCAGAGCAACGTTAAGCGATCTTGATGAAATTTTAGGCATGCATACAACTTACTTCATTCTACAAACGGGTTTTTTGAATTTTCATCACAAGCTCAGATAAAAAAGTTTAAAAAACGACATTTACTATTTTTTTTTTTTGCTATTCCGACCAATTGCATTTTTTTTCAAAACGACGAAACACGTCACTTAGCAAACTAATCCTTCTAGCTTCTAAAAAAAAAAAACTCATGTCGTTTGGACCAGTTCTAAAAATGTTACGCGATTTTTAAAAATTGTAAACTTTCTTTCGTCCGCCACTGTGTATATATATATATATATAGGCAGGGCCGTTCCTGGCGGGGGTGCAGAAGGTGCCCCCGCACCTGGGCGGCCAAACCTAGGGGCGGCCGCGGGCCGTTTATTATATGTGAAATTTTGATTAATAAGTATAATAATCGAAACTTTTTTGCATGATAACTATTTAAAATTATGTGTGTATAGATATAAAAGTAAACACTGCATATTAAATTCTTAATTAAAGAATATTGAATTAATAAGGGCGGCAATATTGTTTTTGCACCTGGGCGGCCAAAACCCAGGAACGGCCCTGTATATAGGTATGCATGTAGTTACATATTCGTCTAAATACGCATTTGGTCTCTCCGCTCCCTTTCTTATCACTAATTGTAAGATTAATATCCGGTACAGAACGTCTCGCGTAGCTCGGCGTCTTCCGTATACATACCTACGTATGCAATGTTTATCATCTCCGGCGCGGCGTTACGTTCGTCAATAGCGTTGAAACACTCGAGTCGGTATGCATGTATTACGGTCGCAAGAGTATAACGAGGTCAAGAGCGAAATCGAGACGCGAATAGGTCAAATATCGGGACAAAAAAAAAAAGTGAAATGAAGAGTAAGGGTGGTGATAGAAAAAATCTACATTGCGTTCGCTATTAATAGGATCGATAAGAAAGTAAACACGTGGGGGGCTTGCTAGACGTTCAGCAATTTCCGCGGGTAAACCGATAGCCTAGAAATTGCGTGGTTGTAATTCAAAGCGTCATACAAACGTACACACATACGTTGTGGGAGAACGATAAGACGATAAAAAGATGGACTATGAATCTTAATTATCGCTTACCGAATTTCATCGGCGTAATACTCGTGCGGAATTGCGCAAAGAAGACCAGCTCCGTCCCCGGTGTCGTTATCGCAGGCGCAAGCACCGCGATGGTTCATACGCGCAGACAGGGTCTCCGCGTCCCGTACAATCTGCAAACAGACAAGCGTGGTGATATACGCGCGACGCAACATCACACACGACCCTGAGACGTTTACCCGTTGCAAAAGAAATCGTACGGCGTCGGTAGCGCACGCTGCCTTAATTAAAGGCAAGCGCAGCGCGAGTACCACACGCCCCTCTAATTCGCATTACGCGAATGCCGTGGCTCACCTTGTGCGATTTCTTTCCATCTATGGCAACGATAAATCCCACACCGCAAGCCTCTTTTTCGAGGGTCGGGTCGTAAAGACCCTGTTTCGGAGGAAACGTCCAAGCTTCGTCGCGGTCGGCTCCGTTCATATTTCCGATCTGAAACACGCCGCGCAACAGAGCTACTTAGTATCAAACAAAATTGATAATCGTATTCGCGAAGCAGCTATGGCATATGTATATGCAATCTACAATGTCCCGTGTGCGGTGCGGTGCGCGAATGCGAGCAGTTCATTACGTAAACGCGTGAACGTGTGTACTTGATCACCTAATGCGATAGATAAGCTGTATACAGGAAGGGGGTGGTTTCGACGCGGTTACATACCAATGCAAAGTACGCTTATGTAAACAGTTGAAAATATCGGTCAACCGCGAATTGAGATCCTTTCAGCCAACCCATGTATGTACATAATTCTGCGAGCAAACTACGACGAAGAATAATATGTGAAAAGGGCAAGGGCAATCGCCTATGCGTCCTAATTTCATTTCTAGTTCTCTGTTTCGCTGTCTATTCGCAGTAGCTCTTACAGAAACACGTTGGAATATCACGTGTTACGAATCCGATCCGGAAAACGATCGATATTGATGATATCTTAGGTGACCTCTGCGGTCACCTCCAAGTTCCAACACAGACGCGAAAGGATCACACTGACATCAAGGTAATGGGAAACTAGACACCCGAGTACATATTATTGCGCATTTCGAGTCGAGTCGAGTCGTTCCGCAGTCGGAGGCTGTCTCATTTTTTTACAATATGCGATCAGCATCAACTGTTCGTGTTTCTTATCGACGCGCTCGCTTTGTACACTTTCTTCAATAATTTTTCGCATCCCTCTAACTCTCTTTCCTCCACTATCTTGTAACAGATTTAATAAATGCAAAAACACGAAGAAAGCAACGATGCATCGTTGTATATACGTAAGTATATACATTCACGAATGCCCATCTACACGCAGTCGACCCTCCCTTCACCCTTGTTTAACCCTCTAGGGACGACTGGGACTATAGAGTCCCATTCAGATTAACACATTTTTATTTACGTTCCATCAATAAGATCGAGATTTGATAGGTATAGTGACCTTTAGTAGGCAGAGAAGAAACTGTTGTACCATCAGAACCCGAAATTAAACTTTTTTTTGTTATATTGTTATGAACAAATTAAAAAAAAAATTTAAAAAAAAACTAACGAGTAGCTTCCAAATCCGAAGTATAAAATAGACTATTTTAACGCTCAAAAAAATTCTACGTTAAGTTTAAAACATCCCCGTCCCTAGAGGGTTAAGCCCTGACACCCGACGCAGTCCCCCGATAAGGCCTCGACGACAGTTACATAAATCGCCGCTTGGGAACACGTCGAAAAGCAGTCCAAGTCCCACATTCCTTACTATCTCTATACTTCTGGCTTTCGGGCATATATATCGAAATATGCGAAAGAAACAGACTGTTAAACGGTAAGTAATTTACATCAGCACTGTGTGAAAACAGTAAAATTGGATAGCAGAGTGGTCGTATAAAAACGAAAATAAGAAAAGAGTACACCCGCGAACGAACCGACTTGACAAGGAAATTATTTATTTGGATTTCCTTGGAGAATGCTGGCCTTCTCTCGGGAGCGCTTTGGCGGCATGCAGCGTCGCATCGCATCGCGTCGCGTCACATGTCTTAGGTATCTTATAATATAATACCTGTGCTATGAAATCCTGTGGTCGTGATTCGTGAAACACTTGCTCGCAGCAATCGATATACTATGTACAACTAATCGCTTATGCTTACCTCTGAGGTTTTGTGCGCGATTAGGTCGTTATTCAGCGCCTTTTCAATTGCAACTGTAATTTAAACGGGTAAGTACTGCTGATCGCTCGAAATCTCAAGCATATTGGGAAACCAAGAATTTCGATACGCCAACTAGTGACAAAAAATTGAACTACTCAGAGTAGGCTGAAATCCGTCGAAGTCCATATGATTATCAGTGTTTATATAGACATGTTGTGAAAAACAAGTGTTTTTAAATTTTTTGGAACACTAAGTTTTTACTTATTCGATTAATAAATACTTATTCGGAATGTTTGGTGGGATCCAGCCTACTTTCAATAGTTTGCCAACTTACCACCGCAGCGCTGAAATCTAAGCCACGCCTCCACTTGGTTTCCCAATACTAAATGCCTGCCTGACTCTTGAATCTTGAATTGCAATACCGAAACTTCCGCGGCATGACTACCTTATTCTACAGTTTCTTTTCCTCGGTCGCGCGATTCGCCTAGCTTTTTTTTTTCGTTTACCCCCCCCCCTCTCTCTCTCTCTCTCTCCCTCTCTTTTTTCTCTCTCTCTCCCTCTCTTTTCTCTCTCTCTCTCTCTCTCTCGCTCTCTCTCTCTCTCTCCATATACTCCGCTGCTACCCCCGCCCACCTCGCGGCCAGTCAATTTTTTCAGATTTTCTGGCCCATCTTTTCCCCACCGACTTCGCAGCCCTGTTAGTTATCTTGGACGGTTTTCTCCTTCGTGAACTGGTCCCGCCCCGTTCCGTGCTGTTCTGCCCTATTCTCACTTGTTCGTCCGTTGGCGCTTTCGTTTGTTTTCTCTTATTTTCTTACGTTCTTTTCATTTCCTCGTTTCGTTCAGTTTCGTCGCTGAAAACTTTACCCGACTGCGCGCCGCTTCTGTCTAACCCAATTAAGTACGCGTATCATTCTTACTCAAGCGAGAATCGGGCAGCACCCTTCGATTCATATATACCTACTTATTTCCTTCGCAGAAACGCCTGTCTTCCTCGGTCGCAATTTTCGCAAAATGCTGGATCAGATGATATCATTCGCATTCTTTTCGTTCCAAGGGTTAATGCGTCACACGTCAAACGCTGTCGCTTTTATCAACTCTTTTATCAAGTTATAACTGTACTAGACGATAAAAAAAACGGTAGACGTGATGCAAAATACGAAATCTACTCGAAGATTGCGCAACGCGACGCAACGCAACGCAACGCAACGCGGCGTGTACTCCGCTACTCGATAGTTTGCGAATCGATTCGAGAGTTCGTGTATCCAAGTGGTAAATAAAACCGAGAAACAGACATTCAAATTTTTAAATAAATATTCACCACTTCTCTTATAATAAGCAAACACAGCCAACTGTTTAGTAAGGAGTTGCAGACATTGCCGGAAACAGAAATCGAAATATCGAAAATCAGGTTGGATCGATCGATCGATAGACGATGTATAATTTATCGTCCGTCCAGCGTTTTCACTGTTTCAAACTGAAGGAAAAGATTTTCTCTTCCTTTAGCACTGGAATTCAGGTTGATGCGTTCGAGACGTCAGATTTCAACGGCTAATCGATTCATCGGCCATATTTTTCCTTTACTTGGCAACCCAGTTAGGTCGTCTTGGCTAGCGGTGATAACTGGCTCAATGCCAACCAGTCGATAGAACCTGGAAATCTCGGTTTCCCTTAAAATACATTTCTATTTTGGCAACGCAAAAGGAACTGATAACGACGCGATGTTAATACATTTAATTAACTCCACAGCTTTCTATCGAGATTATGTATTGTCACTGATTTTGAGCCCGCCCCACGACTCGACTTGACGCGACACACGAATAAAATTTCTATGCACGATTCTCGCAACCGAGAATTATGGTCGCGTACCGACTACCGGGACAAGAGTAGTAGTACTAACCCCGCGGCGCGGCGTGGCCTTCTCTGTCCGCTCAATAATAATTATACCTATGTTCAGCCATTTACCAAATTTTAGTTTAACGATAAAAATTTAATTTAGGTAGAGTGCTGGAAAGCGCAAACAGCGCAAGAGAAAACATGACAATGATACTCGTGACATGTCGATACGATCGATGCAGTTTTCCTTCGCTTTCTAATCAGATCTGACTGATCTATCGTGCAAATCTAAAAGAACGTTTCCGATCACGATGCTTTTGTCTTATCCTAAAACTCGCTATTTCGTCAAGTCCTTTACTATTTACTATCACCATCCACCATCCACCATCCACCATCCACCATCCACCATCCACCATCCACCATTCACCATTCACCATTCACCATTCACCTCCCCCCCTCGACCACCCAGCTCTTTTGAAGATGAGCTACGCAACATTTCTTGCAACACTCCTCACATATTAGTATCGATTTCATATTAGGCAGAGTACCTCGACGGAGACGTTATAAAAAAAGTAACTGGATGATGCGTAGAGTGGTGGCAATGAAATATTCAAGTATGCCAAACCCGAACGTGCAACGAACGAGTGGGTAATATCCCTTACAGTGCTTACACCGTAACGTGGAACGAGCGCCTGGAAACCTCGGTCCTACTTTCTACTCGAAGGAAATATACTATTCGGGGGGAAATTATGCCAGCTTCAACTTATTCACATGCAACGTAAACAAATTGACTTTGCAGAATCGCACGCCAGCATGGAAGTCACACAATAGCATGGTGTACATATATTTACATATGTGCCTACGTATGTACATATTCTACAACGTTCCACGGCAAGTATCGACGCGAGAAACGATCAATGAGAAAATACTGAAAGAGATTCGTATTTTCTGGTGATCCTTTCTAGCTTTTGTTTTCTGTTTGTCCGATGCTATAAATATAGGATACGATTTCATTGAATAAAATTTTCCAAGCCCGGTTCCGTGTATTTGGGTGACCCAGGCTCGATATGGTTGTACGAATCGCGTTAAACGGCGGATTGTTGTTCCATTCTAGACCACGGAAATACCATGAATAAGACGTGAAACATTTACCTGCCGAATTGTGTTGCTGATGGACGATAGCACACACGCGCGGGCGCGCGTGCTCTCTGCTGCACTTTCGGTTGCTGCGTGAAATTGTAAATTATTTCCCCTTCCTTATCAATGCCCCCTGGTTTCTACGTTTCTGCCCGTTTTCGGTCTAACCGTTGCCGTCTTAACTTTATGACCGGCCCGTATGTCTCGGAACACGGCGTGTCGGCGGATGTTTTTGCTTCAAGTATATCTGTTGTTCCGACGAAACGTTCCTTCGTTCGGTTCTGCCAGAAATATCTCGTAGACGCGTCAGTAGGAAAAAAAAAAGATGAGAGAACGGTGCAGTTTGGTAGATTCGTTTCAACAGACTGCTGCCACCCGTAAATATTATAAATTCGGGTAGAACGCGTAGCGCAAGCCGTACACGATCCAGCCGACTCAAGTGCCACGATTTGACTAAATTTAGATGAAGACGCACGCCTGACCGTATCGTAATCTGTCGTAATCTTACGAATCGAAGAGACCGAGGTTGACCGAGGCGAGGAATTCGGAGTTCTGAGTTCTGACTAAGCGATAATGTCGCCTCCCTCGGCAAATTTCCAGTCAATGTCAGCTAAACCGTAACACGCGTCTGCGCTCTCTACCGTACAGTTCCCGACAACACGATATATGTATATCGTCGGTATGTAGAAATGCTGTTTGATTGGCTGACTACGCGCCTCCTAGCTCCTAGAGCGCCTCCACGTGCATGTAGCGAGCAGCGTATGTATTGTAGGGGAGGGTTGCCTACGTCCTACCGCTCGAGATATCTTACAATTTACGTTATATCTCGTATTCGGTACTAATTCAAACGCCACTTAGAATTGGATATTGTAGCTTGATCTTTTAGGCACCTACTGCTAGATGTTTAAGCTCTTGTTCACAGCTAATTAATTTGTTATTAATCTTTTTGTGACACACTGTAAAAGGTACGATTTATAAGCTTAGGCAGCCGGTCTCCTAAATCGTACCTTATCTAAAAACAGTATCAATAACAGATAAAGACGAAAATATTCAACATAAAGTAATGATTATTATATACTATATTTAGTTCGCATTAACCTATACAGTTAGTAAAAAAAAGTATTTGGACAGAGCATCGACTTTGATATTTATTCATATAACTACCATTAAAAAGAATTAAGCGGATCTTAACTATAACAAAATGATAGCTTAAACATTATACTTTACTTCTGCTATAACGAAAAAATATAAACCTTAGTTTTACATCCAGAAAATAATAAATCTTTGTCAAGTGTAATATAACGCGCCAAAAAAAGTATTTGGACAGACGAGTTGAACTGCATAAAGTAATTAATAATTTTTAACTAATATCTAGTAGGATATCCTTTGCACTTAATGACTTCTTTTAGTCTATTTGGCATTGATTCCGCCAATTTTGTTGTCACTTCCGCTTCAATTTTAAGCCATTCTTCCTTTAGTTCAGCAATAAATGCTTGACGATTGGTAGTTTGCTGTTTCCGTACTCTTCTTTTAAGTTCTTCCCAGAGGTGTTCTATGGGGTTCAAGTCCGGTGACTTTGTAAGAATTTTGGGGGTTATACAGAATCCATTCCTTGACAATTCGTGATGAGTGCTTCGGATCGTTATCGTGTTGGAATAAGTAAGCGTTTTGTAATCCAAGTTTTGCTGCACTTTCTTTCAAATTTGATTTTAAAATATTTAAATACATAAAACGATCCATTATGCCATCTATTATGTGCAAATTTCCAACTCCATTTGCACTCGTGCATCCCCATACCATAACAGACCCGCCTCCGTGCTTGACAGTAGGGACTAAATTCCTGGATTTCATTTCTTCTCTTGGCTTCCTCCATACCATTCTTCTTCCATCCGAACCAAACAAGTTAAATTTCGAATCATCGGAAAATATAACTTTATTCCAAAACTCTTTGGATTTGCTCACTTACTGCTTTGCGAATTGCAGCCTCTTCATTCTGTTTATTTTACTTACGAACGGTTTTTTCCTCGCTACACGCCCATGCAAACCAGCTTTTTCATCACATTTCGGATTGTTTGTGGCGTAACTGTCGTTCCTGACGCTTTTTTTGACGTCGTGGCTAAATCAGGTGCACTAACACGACTGTTTTTTTTGTACTTCACGTAGAATTATCCGTTCTTCTCTAACGCTGATTTTCTTTGGTCGGCCGATGCGACGCTTATTCTCCAATGTATTTTCACTTTTATATTTTTTTATTATATAGCCGACGGTAGAATGCGATTTGCCTGTAAGATTTCCTATTTCTCTGTACGTTTTGCCTTCGTTAAACATCCTCACGATAATTTCTCGCTCGCCCAAAGAAGTTTCTTTAGTTTTAGGGCTCATTGTTAGTTAGCACTGTGAAACTGCACAACTGAACGCGTGGATTGTTGCCACTGAAGTACGAGAAGCTTACAATGTAATTTTCGTGAAACAGAAGCGATTGTCTTTTGTTCCTTACGGCATTGTTCATCTGTACAAATACTTTTTTTGGCGCGTTATACTACACTTGACAAAGATTTATTATTTTCTGGATGTAAAACTAAGGTTTATATTTTTTCCTTATAGCAGAAGTAAAGTATAATGTTTAAGCTTTCATTTTGTTATAGTTAAGATCCGCTTAATTCTTTTTAATGGTAGTTATATGAATAAATATCAAAGTCGATGCTCTGTCCAAATACGTTTTTTACTAACTGTATGTAGTGGTACGATTTAGGAAACATGATCAATTTATTTATAAATATCGATAAAAATGAATGTCAGTTTGAAAGGTTCTGTTTCTATTTCTCATTTACTTGATATTTTTTATTAATTAATTATTGAGAGAAATTAATGAGGTACAATTTAGGCAATCAGTACGCACGATATTGGCAACTCTCCCCTACCTATGTATGTATGCATATGTACTTATAATTACTCAGAAGGCTGAATCAGAGAGAATTATGTCCAAAATCGTTTATTTTCATTGTAAAATTGTCTACGAATACACCGCATACAAAATATCCCCAAACTGTCGATCGAATAACAAACAGAGTAAAAAAGTCGCTGTGCAAAAAGGGAAATAATTTTATAGCCATATGGTTGCTTTTCGGCAAATGATACAGTGATATCAATGTTTGTTCGATAGTTGGAAAATTTCCAACAAAGTTCACTTTAAGCATGCCTTTTTCAAAAAGAATTACATTTTTTTTATTCTACTAAAATTCATGCTTTGACGTACGCTTAATTTGGACAACTTTGTTATTACTCCGAGAGTTTAGATGCCACCGAAAGTCTGTTTGCGTACCCACAAAACCGAATCGGGCGCGGCGCGGCGCGACGCCACAAAACAGAACTATTATTATAATTTCGTGCATTGTTGTATTTCTTCCATCACCGTAGATTACAAGTGACTTTTTTATTTCTCATTTGCATCATGGTCCTTTTACACAGTAATTAAAAAATATGTTACCTTTAAAAGTACATCTCTAATATTTATAGTAACGTATAAAATAATACACTGTCGCTATCCTGAATGGTAAGGCTTACGCTTTAGTTGCAAAGTATACTTGCTTCAATATCATCAACGAATCAATTGTGTAACAGCGGAATGTAAAAGAAGATTAGAAAAAATATAGTGCTGGATAGTTGTCTTTACTACAAGTATATCTCTGTTTGTTGTTTGCTTGTTTGTTTCGTCGTACATACATTTTACGCTTTCCGACGACAATCGAGCGTTGCTTGATTGCAATATTAGGAAAATTGAAGCAACGAACGACAAAAGGTACTAATTGTAAGTGAAAGATAGACAACTAGATTGTAGTCACTCATCGCCCAACGGATTATACATGTGTAGCTTAGTTTCCTCCTGTGTATACCTAATCATACCATACTCTTTGTCCTCCGAGATACTTTTCCCTAATTATAATTACTCGAGGAAAATTCGTTACTCAAATGATTATCATTGAACAGTTTAACAGGATGCAACGCCGATATGATACTGAATGGAACGGAATAAAACGATGTATGGCCACCGATGCAGTGTAACTGTAACGAAATGAAGACGAGATAAAAAGAATCGACACGACGTTAGACCTAAAACGTGTAACAGTTAGCCGTATCGTATTCTCATACATAGTAGATAAATCTTTAAATTTTCTTAGATCGAACGCGCACCTTCCTTCTATACTTGCGTTATCTTACCTTAAAGCTGCCCGTTTGATTAATCCGCACACGTTCTATCGAACGATCGCATTAAAGCTGTTGTGTCTCTCGTCTGAATAACAAAATTAAACGTGCATGTATGTGTCCAAAATAGAGACAAAGATACGCCGTACTCGGTACGTATAATATCTAATATAAATACGAAACAACATCGTAAATAACAAGTAGTTTTAAAAATTATACTAATATTACCTATGTACATTCATAAAATATGTATATGTATATATAACTTTCATTGTTTGTTGCCTCGATAAAGTGGACGAAATGTTACCAAGTCTCGGAGCTAATATCTCTCATAAACCTTGCTCGATCGTTCCAAGTTTCTAAATATTAATGTTAAATTGGTCCAAAGGGGAGGAGGACACGGGCCAAACCGAGTCCCGTCAATCGTAGAGTATCACGAAGCTGAGGAACGATTCGATTATGGGAATACATTTGCCTCGAATAATTCTTGCAGCCATCTACTATACCTATACCTATACCTATACCTATACCTATACCTATACCTATACCTATACCTACACCTATACCTATACCTATGCCTATACCTATGCCTATTGCCTATACCTATGCCTATACCTATACCTATACCTATACCTATACCTATTACACCTATACCTATTACACCTATACCTACACCTACACCTATACCTGTACCTATACCTATACCTATACCTATACCTATACCTATACCTATGCCTATACCTATGCCTATACCTATGCCTATACCTATGCCTATACCTATGCCTATTGCCTATACCTATGCCTATACCTAAATCTACATCTACATCTATACGGATGCGTCTTTCGTCAGAAAGTAGTTTTTTGTCAGAAATAGGACAACTGTTTATTGGAATGATTCCCATGTGTTCGTGTATTGAAAAAAACGGCACTAGGAAGGAAACTTGTAACTTACCCAAGTGTGACGACAATTCAATTCGGTTCGTCTCTATTCAATTCAATTCATTCCGATTTGGTGTGGTACTATACAGTACAATAGAGTACAACGAATCGAATGGAATGGAATGGAATGGAATGGAATGGAATCGAATTGAACGTGTCGTGTTGTGTCGCGTCGCGTGGCACACAATGCAACGCGCTTACAAAAGAAATGAATTTACGTTTTCAGTCTTAATTTCTATTGTTGTTGTTAACACTAACAGTGTTATTGCCGCTGTTGTTGTTATTGCTATTCAGAGCCATAGGATTACCTATATTATCGATTTCGCGTTGTGCACGTGAAATTTTTACCTTATCCCGCGGAGTACCATCTTCACCAGTTTCCATTGCAAACATTTTCATCTTTTCCTTGAAACTAAGTTTCTCCGGAACGGGCCCAACTTGAGAATTCTGTTGTTGTTTTTGCTTCTCAGCTAGTCGCCTTTGTCTGGGATCCCTAAAGAAATTAATTGATCGGAAAAACTCGGTTACTCGCATTACCGTTAATCAGTTTAAACGTGGTATAATTAGTAGTAATATAGTAAGGTTACTTGTAAACTTCTTGAGCACCTATAACACCAGGAGTGCTACCAGTCATTGGAATTCCAGATCCTTCGGGTGTTTTCGGGGATGCCAATAAATTTTCTGCATCGTTGATGAAATTCTACAAATAGACAGCAAATGATCTCGACGAACAGCGTGTAAATAGTGTGTAGATACACCGCTAACAACGGAGTTTCTACTTGTGTTGTTTGCCGATGTGTTATTTCCGTTAATAAGTTAATTTGGGAAATATTACAACGATTGCACGTATATGCACATTAGGGTGGCTCTTATTTTCGATTTTTGAATTTTCTTCGGGGCACCCTCCAGAATAGTTCCAAATAATTCCAAAAAAATCTGTGTAAAATTTCAGCTCGATCGGATAACGGGAAAGGGTGCCCCTGGGCCGTTAAACATTTAAATCATTATTTAACAGCTCGCGAAGTCGATTTTATATAACGTCTTCCAAGGTATTGATTAAATCAAAAAATATGTCAAACAAAAGTTGTAGATCCGGACAAGGAGCATCTTTTTTGGTGTATTACTATTTTTCGTGCGACAAACGGTTTTCGAAAAAAATCCGAAAAACAAAAAAAAACTTTTTTTTTTCAAATTTTGAAAGTTTAAATGCTTCTAGAACGCTTTTTATTTATGAAGGTGAACAAAAAAAATGGAATTTTTATTTTCGAGGACTATTTTTTAAACATTTAAGGGGGGGCATATACCGAAATATGCAAACAAGATAAAAAACAAATTTCTTCTTATTTTCAGTGTTTGATATGTGATGAATGTTTCCTGAAAAGTTGGGGTCGAAATTCGCAAAAATATCGGGGATATAGACGTCATGATTTCGGGTAAAATGATCATATCTGATGTCTATATCTCCGATATTTTTGCGAATTTCGACCCCAACTTTTTAGGAAACATTCATCACATATCAAACACTGAAAATAAGAAAAAAATTTTTTTTTTTGCATATTTCGGTATATGCCCCCTCCCCTTAAATGTTTAAAAAATAGTCCTCGAAAATAAAAATTCCATTTTTTTTGTTCACCTTCATAAATAAAAAGCGTTCTAGAAGCATTTAAACTTTCAAAATTTGAAAAAAAAAGTTTTTTTTTTTAGTTTTTCGGATTTATTTCGAAAACCGTTTGTTGCACGAAAAATAGTAATACACCAAAAAAGATGCTCCTTGTCCGGAACTACAACTTTTGTTTGGCATATTTTTTTGTTTAATCAATAACTTGGAAGACGTTATATAAAATCGACTTCGCGAGCTGTTAAATAATGATTTAAATGTTTAACGGCCCAGGGGTACCCTTTCCCGTTATCCGATCGAGCTGAAACTTTACACAGATTTTTTTTTAATTATTTGGAACTATTCTGGAGGGTGTCCCGAAGAAAATCTTGAAAAAAAATTTTACCCAGAGTAAATAAGAGCCACCCTAATGCACATGTTGGGGAATTTACAAAAGATAACAAGTATATCGGAGATCTTACATTCGGGTCTTCCGCAATAATATCCATGGCCACGGATGCAGTTGTGTTTAAATTTCCTGATGTAAAGTTTCGTTGTGTAGATTCTGGGTTTGCGTTTGTGTCGTGAAACGAGACCCTCTTAATGGATGCTGATTGCTGAGGATGCGTTACTGACAGTATATTAGAGGTATTTGCGTTATTCGATCGGAGGGCACCCTGTTGTGACATCACCGCGTAACTAGAGCCGCGTTCCGGTGGCAAAGGCGCATCATTGTTACCATTTTGAGTGGCTATAACATGTAGATAGAGGCGGTTTGTATCGCGGATCGACGTTTTCTTGGTTTATTATACGTAGGACGTACTTACAAGATGTATTTGGACCATTGATAACCAAACCCTCCAATCGCAACATATTAGGGTGTAAGATTTGTTGATTCTTCAGATGGGATTGCGACTGTTGCAAGTGTTGGTGGTGTTGCTGTTGATATATCTGTTGGATTTGTTGTTGCTTAGATTCTTCTTCCTTCCTCTTTAGAGCTTCGTTGAATTCGAGCTGTTTCCGTTTCAGCTCTTCCTCCCGTTTACGTTGCATTTCCGTCTCATCGGTAGGCTGAGAGGTAGCAAGGGAACCGGACTTTTGAGAGGCAGCCAAGTGGATCAGGGACGGCAGCGATACTTGCCCGATAGTGTTTTGCATTTGCATTTGCATTTGCATCTGCATTTGCGTAGTTTGGTCGTGTTGAACAGTTTGCGGCAACTGCGAGCCAGATTTGTCGGGTTGGCTCGGACAGATGTTTACCAGGTTTTGAGAAGATTGTTGAGTGGCTGTACTGTGTGGAGCAACGACGGTCGTAGAATGCATCGATCCTCCGATAGAATGAACAGGATGGTTCACCCTAACGGACTGATTCGCGACGTTGAGCCTGGATAAGTTGGGATTATGTTGCTCCGTGAAATGGCTTCGGTCTTGAGACGTGGTTGTACGAAGTAACCCCTGAACACGTTGCATGTGCTCGGCATCCGCATCGTTGTTTTCTTCGTCGTCATCTTGCTGATTGGCAGCTTCCTCGGCTCTCTTTTGGAAATCCCTCTCCAACTGAAGAGCTCGCAACTGCTCGTCTTGCTGAGAGGTTCTATGAGGTAACGCGCTCAACTCTGCTATTTGTTGATCTCGCCACTGTCTCGCAGCTTCTCTTCTGCGGGCTTGTTCCTAAATAAATGATTTATAGCAATTAGATTGTGGGAAAGTTCAATTATTTTACAGATTTGTTTTCTTGAAGAAATCCTTTCGCCAAGTTGTCTACCTCTTACCTTTTCCCTTTCTTCTCGTTGCCACGGGTTCGTGGCGCTATACTGATACTGACGTGGCTGTACCGCAGTCCCTGCTGTACCATTCGCTGGATAATATCCTCCTCGCGGAGGATCTTGCATACTCGCGTTGTATCTAGTAATCGGAAAAGACCTTTATTTCGTTCCTTGCGATCGAGTTACACATCCTTTTTGCAACTAGTATTACCTCGAATCCGACTGCTTGTTGTAGAGAGGATGAGTCGAGGTGTTTGGCGGTGGCGGCGGCGGACTATCTCTGAATCCATCTTCCGGAAGAGCCGGCCGTATCGGAGCAACTTGATTGGCTAGAACGGAAACGTTTCCTTCTGTTACGGTATGGGTTCTACCCGTGCCATTCTCGCCGGCGTACTGATCGTTTCGTGCATCCGAAATACCGTTCAAATGATACTGTGATCCAATAGTGAAATGCCGAGTCTGATCGGTCGCGTATGATCTACCCGTATAGTCTTGGCCACCTGTTTGATCTCGTCCATAGTCCAGCGACATGCCGTTCGATTGCAAACGAGTAGAATCAGTTTTTCCTCTCGATTGCTGTGGCGCACTGTACTGAACGTGTCCATGGCTTTGCTGTTGGACATTTTGGTGATGATGCTGGTGCTGAGATTGAAGCTGAGGTTGTGGCTGAAATTGATGCTGATGTTGATGCTGGTGCTGATGCTGATGCTGTGGCTGCGGCTGCGATTGCGGCTGCGGCTGCGGTTGCGATTGCGGTTGCGGTTGAGAGTGCGGCTGATGTTGAGGCTGATGCTGAGGCTGATGTTGAGGCTGATGTTGAGGCTGCTGTTGAGCCTGATGTTGAGGCTGATGTTGGATCTGATGTTGCGGCTGAGGCTGAGACTGAGACTGAGGCTGAGGCTGAGGCTGATGTTGATGTTGATGCTGATGCTGGTGTTGATGCGCATGTGTGGGCGGAGACTTGCCGTACTGGAGTACGTACGGACCGCACTGCGAGTCCAAGTAACCGTAATTCGATGTGGCCGATTGCTGCTTGGTACCATGTCCAGGCGCCGAAATCGCTGGCATGGGCATTGCCATTGTCGTATTCGATCCCACGGTCGACGGAGTACCGATTGATTTAGCCGGTCGAACTACCGAATTGGTCGATTGGGTGGTGGTGGTGGTGGTGAGATTTGATTTTACGTTATACGTGCTGGGTCGATACTGAGGGGCCGAGACTGGTACGCCACCTCGCAATTCACGTCGTCGTACTTCCTCTTGCATTTCCTGAAGTTTTGCCTCTTGTCTTATTATATCTCGGGAGGATTGCGATCTGAGGGGAGCCGCGTTACCCTGCTGCTGCTGCGACTGACCACCACCAAGATAAGGCTGTTGTTGCCCCTGGGATACGTAGGCGGACATCGGCCGATCCCTGACCTGACTGATTTCGAACGTACCCGGGCGATTCAACGAGTTTTGAGAGCCTCTCGAGCTCTTCTGCAGCTGTAGAGCGGTTCTGAAGAACGAGAGGGGCAATGATTTTTTGGGGCTTAAGGCAATTTACGGCAACAAGACAAGAACGACGAACGGTGTGGGAGGAAAGATGAAAGCGCAAACGTACCTTTCGTCCGAGTGTTGCGATGGACTGTAGCGCTGTTTCGTCAACGAATCTTGATTCCTGTAGACGCTCAGGTTCTGATAAAATCTTTCGGCTTCGTTACTTTGAACAATAGTGTTTGTAGGGCCTGTTACAGGAGCAGTGAAACCGTTGCTACTGGTGGTCGTCTGACCGGGATTTAAATTCGGTGACGATTGCTGTCTGCTGACGAGGCCGCTCGGCGGCAACGTTCCAATCCTTATCGGGTCGTGCAAGTTGTGACTGGAGCTATTTCACAGAAGGCACTGTTGCAAGTCGTGTTTGAAAAAGCGAGGAGGGTCTGTACATTATTTACCGTGAGCGTAGTGATGTTGAACCGTTGATCGGGGTCATCGATGGAGGTTGCATAACCGGTGGTGTAACGCTGTTGCTGGACGATGCTCTACTGTAACCAGGATTGAACACCTCGTGTTGCTGTTTCCCCTCAGTGCCTACATCTGAAACGAATCGGAAATGTAACAGTCTCAACTCGTATAGATTCTTGCGAGTTGGAGATGGAAGGAAGCATCGGAAAGCAAGCTAGACAGTGAATCGGACCGGAGTCGAATGCTACAGTGCGAAAGGCGACTGCTTACAATTAGATAAACGCGGGGGACGGGGGATGATAGGAAAGGAGCAAGGTGACTACTTGGATTGCTACTTACTGTGCAACGCTGGCACGGATTTGCTGGTATGCATTTGTTGCTGAGGCACGGTCGTGTCGCGTCCAAGCCGTGATGGTAAATCTCGTTCACTCATGCGACGAGGTCCTGCGATAAGCACAAGATGCAGAAAAACACATTTATGACAAGAAAACGTCTACAGCGGGCGTGAGCAAGCCAGCAGGCAGCATGCACCGTGCGAACACGTGCGTATACCAAGCTTGCGTACTGTGCGAACGAAACCGAAGAGAAGCAAAGATAAGCGAACCCACCAACAAAAGGAAAATCATACAACACTATATTGCGCGTATGTAATATGCGCTCGGCTTGTACAAACGAAAACAACCAAGTAGAGAAAAGGATATAGTAGCATACACACAAACGAAAAGATCTATGAACGTACATGTACGGCTTCATCTTTTGCGTTCCCGTCGCTTTCTCAAGTATCAATTGTTATCCGATCAGGAATAAATCGCCAACCAGGGGGGAAAGATTTAAACGGGTGGTGCGAGTACGAGTGCGGTACAAAATAAATATAACGGTTTCGAACGAGGGCGGTAAATTAAAACCTCGGCATGCGTGGTGAAAATCTATTGGAACGAAGAAAAAATGCGCCAGCCAACTGACATGTCTGTATATGTAAAATATAGATAAATATACGTTTAGGCGTGTATAATTTCGAAACGTGGCAGGCAGACATTCAATATTCGCGAGCAATGTCGATTCCTTACGCAAAAAGGAATTGCTTCCTAGACGAGTTGTTTGATCGAATGTTGCGGGAATCGTCCGATTGACGGACTTGTGTAGACACTCGTTGAACTTGTTGCCGCGATCGCTGCCAGGAATCACGATCGCCTGTGTCTGAGCAAGCCATAATGCAGCCTGCTGCTCATCGCTCGCGTCGAAACGGTTTCCAAAGTATTCAGAGCGGTCGGACGTGTCAACATCCTTCTCCTGGATATCAAATCTCGAATCTCGGGGAGAACTAGTTTCAAGCACGAGACATTGCTCCCACGTTGTCGCGGCGCTGCTATCACGCGGCAAGTCGACGCTCGCGGACCGAATGCGGTCTCTGTTAGCAAGGAACGAGGCTGTCGGTTCTCTTGGCCGGTTACTCCGTTTCAACTCGTCAACCACAATATCTTTCCATTTATCTGCAAAGGAGAATAATTCCGCGTCGCATGTATCCTTCGATACACAGTCGACGGCTTTCTTCGCCTTTGAAAATCCGTCGTCGATGCAAGTACTTTGCAAGCGTCGCCGATGTTTATTCGCATCATCCTGTGCTAAGCCCGTTTTCTCTAAACTGGGGTAAGATCTGGAAAAGTGCTTCAAGTGCATCTTGAGACTTTTGGCCGACAAGGACTCTTGTTCGAGATTCGAAATTTCCTGGAGCTGTTTTATTATTTGCCGTTGCTCCGACAACGACAATTTTTCATTGTGGGAAAAAGCGTGATCGTGCTCGTGCTCGTGATCGTGATCGTGATCTTGACCGCTTACATAACCGTTACCATCCGTTGCCGTATTCTGGAGCGCGCAGTCGCTCTGCGACGAACGTATCCGCATCGAATTCGTCGTATCATTTGGTTCTCGGTACTCCTCTGGACTCTTTCTCAAATATAGTTCGGATCGAAATTCTTTGCCAACGCCGGGTAAAAACCGGCTCGACCGAAACTCGTCTACTTGCGGTGAAACAAAGTTCGGCTCGGACGCAAATTTTTTTCTACACCTGTCTGTTGGTCCGAGCCTGTACGAGTTCGAGTCGACCGATCTAGTGTTGCCGAGCTTCGAAAAATGTCTAGCCAAAGTTGCTACTGGATACCGTCCAAGACGCACCTCGTCTGGGGATTTCCAACATCTGTCGAAACTCGAGATATCGCTGGAAGCGTCGCTGTCCAGAACGGACAAATCAAGATTTAGTTCAGGGATGGCGACCGTTTCTTTGGAAGGTTGGTTTCTTCCGTCTGTGTTCGTCTCGTGTTCCTCCGATTCTGCTTCGTAAGTGGCCTTTCCCGTATCCTTTATTTGCCAACAGTCTTGGACGTTAAGATCGAGCCGGTGCTGCGAGTTTGACGCCATGAGGTAACAGGACTGAGAAACGTCGGTCACAAGGTCAGCGCGACCCTCGTTCGCATCATATTCCGTAAGTGCCGCTGCATCGTTCGCCAACTCGTCCGTCAATGGAATCTCGTCTGATCGCGTCTGATCGATGTAAGGTATATTTTCTATAGAATCGAGAGAGAAACTGTCGGGTTTGCTGGTCGCAGCCGAGGATTCGTTCAAGTCGTGGAGAAATACAGTTTTCGCGGTGGACAGTGGCCGAATGTTATTCGCGATCTCGACTGAAGGATAGTGCCGTTCAACTCGTACGTTCGGAACGTACAAGGTAGGATTGGCCCAACAATGCGACGAATGCAGAGCCTCACGAACCGTAGTTCCTCCGTTATCCGAAGGATCACCATTTAACGAAGACGCGACGTCGCGTCCGTCTATCAATTGGCCTGCACTTTCGGTTCGCGTACACGATCGCGAATCAGCTGGCGCGACGTGCTGCGAGCCGCGCGACGTTCCGTTAGGCCGATATGGGGAATTTAACGAATCGAAACCGTAATATTGGGCCGTCGAAGCCGAGGAGAGTGTCGCACCTGGTACTGGATCGATCGAACGTGCCGCCACCGAATCGATCGCGGGCCTTTGTACGCTCAACAAATTACCCAACGAATGCGAGATGGACGTCTGCTCGTTCTTCGCTTCCTCCACCTTCAAAGCTTCAAAGTGCTCCGACTTGGGTCGAATTTTGTGCGCTGCTCGGAAAGAATCAGTTGGCGTTAGTAAAGCGTTAGTTGAGCGATTGTCCGTATCGTCTCGCGACTTGCCTCGAGCGCAGTATTGGGAACGGGAGCGGGAACGGGAACGGGAACGGGAACGGGAACGGGAACAATCACAGAAAGCGTTGAAGCGTCCAACATTCCCCCGAGATCAACAACAAGATGCCACCCCATAGCCGCGAACGCGAGATGATTGGACGTCTACGAGATGATAGACGAGAAATTCATGGGTCGACGACAAGTGTTTCGAATGGAATTGAGCGTCGGCAAGGGAGAATCGAAAATTTCGACAAGAGGAAATATAGAGACGAAAAAGCCGACGAGATACGCACCTCTGGTCATGATGGGTGACGGTTGTGACAATAAAGTGGCCAAACCATGATATATCGCGCCTTGTTTCGCAACTTCGAGCGTTACTATCGGCCCGGTGCGCACCAAATACTCGGCAGCTCTGAGACAAAGCACGCATTATACGCCTAATAATTATATTAATTCGAGCATAAATATTTTCCCCACTCACTTTTCTTGAGTGATTCCGACTAAACTTTGTCCGTCCACCTTTAGCAACTGATCGCCAGTCGTCAATCTGCCATCCTGTGGACACAAGATTAATACAAGCCCTTCTACGCGCACTAACGACTCTGCGAAAAAAAATGCGCACGACATCTACTTACAGCATCGGCAGCGCCACCCGCAACCACGCTCTTTATGTATATTCCGAGTCTATCCTGACCGGCGCCCTGTTAACCATAAAAGTACGCCGTTTCGTTAGCGGCACGGTTGAGAATTTTTCATCGCATCGTAAACGTACCTTTGCTGCAACGATGCTCAACCCCATTCCATTGGTCGACTTGTGCAACTTTATCACGTGTATTTCTGGCTGAGCGGGATTAGGTCCCGTATGGCAAGAATAGCCCCCGGACCGGTTGCTCATCGCACTGGGACTACGAAACTACGGAAAAATCTTAGATCGGTGAAATGCGCGTTTGCTACATAACGCCACCCAAACTATGATGATGAACAGGCGGCGGTTGATGATTACAAAATTGGAGTGCGACTCACGTTATTGTGATGATCAATCATGTATATGGTCCAGTATCCACTGCTGGTCGGCTGCGGAGCCATTCTACAAAGGCCGTCCCGTTGCAGCGGTGCTAAGAATTCAGCCAATCCTGGAGGAACTGCCCGTATCACTTCGCAACTGTATCCGTCCTCCGGAAGCAGGAGAGCCAACGCGAGCGTAGGTTCTTCCTCGAGTCGAATCTCTCTGCCGTCGGCGCGCGCGAGTGTGTCAGCCACGCTTTCGGTCACCTAAATTTCAATTATCCCGCCGCATAATAAATTGGTACGGTTCTTTTGTTTGAGCCCGATTTTATCATGTTAAGGTGGAATCTGACGGCACGTGGATCGGCGAGCCGGCTCGGCTCGCCCAAGCTCGCCCAGGCTCGCGAATTGGCGATCCATGACGTTCTCACGGCGCGTGGATCGGCGAGTTGGCTCGGCTCGCCCAGGCTCGCCTAGGCTCGGCCCGGCTCGCGTGTCGGCGAGCCATGAGTGTTCTCACGGCGCGTGGATCGGCTCGGCTCGCCCAGGCTCGCGAGTCGGCGAGCCATGAGCGTTCTCACGGCACATGGATCGGCGAGTCGGCTCGGCTCGCTCAGGCTCGCCCGGGCTCGCGAATCAGCTATCCATGAGCGTTCTCACAGCACGCGACTCGGCGAGCATGAGCGTTCTCACGGCGCGTGGATCGGCTCGGCTCGCCCAAGCTCGCTCAGGCTCGCGAGTTGGCGAGCCATGAGTGTTCTCACGGCACGTGGATCGACGAGTCGGCTCGGCTCGCACAGGCTCGCCCAGGCTGGCGAATCAGCGATCCATGAGCGTTCTCACGGCACGTGGATCGGCGAGTCGTCTCGGCTCGCCTAGGCTCGACCAGGCTCGCGATTTGGCGAGCCATGAGCGTTCTCACGGCGCGTGGGCTCGGCGAGTCGCGTGCCAAGCTCGCCGATCCACGGTCCGTCAGATTCCACCTTTACATTTTATTTTATGCGTACCGTCAAGGACCCAGTTCCTGATCAGTACCCAATTCCTGATCAGTATATAAATACCAAATAATAAGCTTATTACGATACAAATTTATTCCCAAAAATTACTAAATAATTAAGAAGTATTTTGAAATTTATACGCAAAATTTGATACCTCATATTAAAATGTGTTTTGATAAAAAAAATATCAAACTAAGACGCTTGTAGCTACGCCTGGTTTGACGCCATTTTACTGTTGTTCAGTATTAGAGAGCACGTCGTGAATTTCAGTTCTTTTCTGTGATACTTTTGAAAATTCTTAGGTAATATATACTTAGTTAACTTCTTTGATACTTTAATAATATTAAATATCTAAATTATGAATGTTTTGTATTCTTTTTAATGCAAAAAAGTGGTGATTAGTTATTGGGTACAGTTTTTATATGCTTCCGCAATTCCTGATCACCTGATCAGCAAATAGGTTATTGAAGCAAGAATTTTGAAAACCGAAAATTTAATTATACAGTTGAAATTTACTATCTAATTTTTTGTTATTTTCCAAATAATATGTAATACTCTAAATTGAGTAATTTCTAATCAGGGTTTTGTGTTAAAAAATAAAGGGTATGTTTATTAAATCATCCAAGACATTTAGGTTAGCAATACGCACATAAATGATTAACTATTAAAATTTTGCATTGAAAAAATTTAAAATACCAGCTAAAAGATTGTAAAAATATTTAGTATATTTATATTCTGTTAATAAAGATGCCATAAAAATAAACTATTTTAATGATTTTTTATGCAATTTATACATTTCAATCTATTTGATCAGGAATTGGGTATTGATCTGATCAGGAAATACTCCCAGACATGATTTAGGTGATCAGAAACTGCTCCCTTTGCATTTTTCACTTTCAAAGTTAAATTATAAAATAATTATTATTAGGTTTGCATTTTTTTTAATACCAAATTAAAGATTAAACATAGATCTACTGAAATAACAAAACATCTTTTAAATTTGGTTAAGTTTTCCATTTACACGTTTAAAAACCCGCGATGGTTACTCTTAAGTGATCAGGAACTGGGTCCTTGACGGTATGTGTAATTCAGCTTACCCTGACGACGTTTTCAATTAGCTCTGCCGGAAGTCTGGGCTCATCCGCGGCTGGCTGATACTTTTGCAACAATGCCCTGACTTGCAAGGAATTTAGCTTAAAACAGGTAGAACTCAGAGTAGCCAGCTCCTCCGCGTTATATTTTGGCGCTTGGAGGAGGTGAGTCGCTTGCATGATCGTGGCCAAGTGACATTGACTCGCGAACTCGAGGCCCTGTCTCTCGGCCCAAGTCTCCAGAGCGTTTAATCTGGCTTTCAGCCGGCGGCCGAACCACCTGACGCACAAGTTCGCGTTCGAAACCAACGCGTTAAATGCGGTTGCGTTTATCATGTGGAAGAGATGACTGAACAACTGAATGGTCAGGGCAGCGTTCACTCTGCACCGCCTCAGCAGAGCCATCGTATTGGAAAATATTTGCAACACTCCAGCTTCTTTGGCTGGCTCATCGGCGTCAGCCATGAACTGAGACATCGCCGGGGCCAGCTCCAGAGAAATACATCGCACCAACGACGCGAATGCCGTGTGAACCGCCTCCGTCAAAATATCCTGTGCCCTTGTCGAGAACGCGCCGACGTGTCGGTCGTTTTTCAGCATATGCAGCAGCTCCGAGCCGTTCGCCAGCCACAAAGCCAACGAGGATGCATCCATGTATCGCTCCTGTCGACATACCTATCTAGTCAGAACGCCACGCAAGTCACGGAACCGAAGAACTCTATTCTTTTATCGAACATGCCTACCTGTATCACTCGTTGTATCATAGCAGCGACGTTCGCCAACATCACGGTTAATCGGTGGGCTCTCTCCGTCGGTTGCAATTCCGGCCTGTAATGCGTGCTCGCCCGATACCTGGCCGCCAAGTAAAGTGTGTAGGTTGGAGCTAGTTTAAACTGAGGCGCCGACGGTTCCACGTCCGTGATCACGGCATGAAAAAATGTCTCTTCTGTTTCTTCGAGAAACTCGAGCACAGCCGGCAGGATGGGATCCGTCCCGCGAGGTTGTCGATCGTTTTGTAATGTTCTGTAGAAATGACGAGAATCAATTGGTTATCATTATCATTATCGTTATCATTATCATCATGTCACTTCATCATTCTCTCCTTCTATCCTTACGCTCGTGCATTTGTAACACACACGCACACCCTACGTTCCTACTCTCCTACTCTCCTATTCACCTATTCTCCTACTCTCCTACTCTCCTACTCTCCTACTGCCAAATCGCCCGTTCACTTTATCTGCTCTATTGTCTGACAGAGGTTCTCCTTTAGATTAAAGTGTACCTTTCCGTTTCCCCCGCGAGATGGAAACTGCGATCCATTATTACCTGTTACCGTCCCTACTGCTGGTCAGACTGGCAGTTTCCACGTTCCCATCGAGATCAAAGGTAGTTTCGTAATTGTGCGTGGATTCCGTCGCTTGACTGGAGGTTCGAGCGAACCAAACAACGGCGGAGGCAGGCGTTGACTTGGTCGGGCTAGACGAATGAGACGTTTCATCCTGACATGGCTGACCCTGACCTTGAGCCTGACCGTGACCTTGGCTTTGTCCACAGTTCGGGGTTCCGGACGTTGAGCCATACCTTTCCACGTTCGTCTCTTGACTGGTCAAGTCTGGGGAGCGTCTACGGTACAAAAGCAGGCCGCGTGCACGAGAAACAAGCAAAACCAACCAACGAAATACGTAAGAAACGAAAGAAACTCGGATGCTGGGAGAGGAGAACTTTTTTTTTATCTGAAAGAACCGTCTCGTGAAGGGTATAAAAAGCGTGCACTAAACGCCCTTGTTCGTACGGCTCTTTTTCTATCACAACAGCAGCTATAATAAATTCGGGCAGTTTCGTTTAATCACTACATCCCTCTACTCTCACCTGATTCTTTCAAGCGTAGACACTTTCACGGGTTTCCCTCGTCGTTTTTATCTGTGGTCTATGATCTCTAATCTCTAAACTCGTACCCTAAATCCTATTCTTCTACTCGTTGTTCCATGGTGTATCGTGCGTCTGTGCGTCTGTGCGTCGTGTATCGTGTATCGCGTACGTTATAATGTTACACTCCGAGAGGAACAGCGGGTGCTCGTTTCGCAACGGTAGTGATAGCCGTAAGGCGCTTACCGTTCGTAACCGTATTCGAATTGTCTTCCAGAATCGGGCCGTTGTCTGATACGTTCGTCGGGTGCTGGGTCAATGAATCTGAAGGTATGTAGTCTGCCGAATTTTACGATCGCTCCATTCTATCAACAGAGCGAAACAGAAGTAATTAAGAAAACGAGGAATGCGTAAACTCGGCGATCGTATCGTCGAGCGTTACAGCGTAGAGACGCGCAGCGCAACGTAATATTACCTGCAGTATGGTTGTCTGATGTATCCTCTGGTTGTTGACGTAGGTGTGAGCGTCTCTAGAGCAGGGCGTAAGAGTGACGATATTTTCGGTAAACGCGATTACGCAATGTCTCGGCATAACAGTCGATCCGGACAACGTGAGAGTTTGAGCTTGCACGGCCTGCGGACCTACAGGCCTTTCCGAGCCCACCTCCGTTACGTTAGGTTGCAACCGATGGCGTGTACCCGCCCCATTCGGAACATCACTGCCATCGGGATTAAGTTCTAATAAAAACGGTAACCTCTCGTCCTCGTACCTGCGAAAGCCAATCCATGGCAAGCATGTACATTGTACGTTGTAGTTCAAAGATTTGCGATTGACTTATGTTTCTCTTGTACTCTTACGGCAGAAAATATGTTGATCTGTACGAACCTGTGGTCGAGTTCGTTCCATTTGCCACTCGGTTTTTTCTTACGTTTCCGTGGTACGTAATCCGCAGGCCTTCTTCGCACATGAAACATGATCGAACCTAAAAGCAAACAAAAACCTTCAAAAAGCAATCAAATATCTCATCACCAGCTGGGGAAAACCCATCCACCTCGCCTCTTCCCGCCCTTTTTTCGAACTTTTTATTTTTCGTTTCTGTTGTTCGTTCTGTGCTCTGGCGTCTGGCAACAGGCGAACCACGCTGATAACGTTTTGTTTTAGTTACAAGTATTGACGCTAAATCGTAATTGTTTTACCATCGCATCGCGTGTCCAAGTGACCTACATAGTCCACACACACGGACACGGACACGGGCACGTCCGACGTAAGCGGACCGTTTTACCTTCATTTCTCACGATTGGATCGATAGGAAACATCACATCCAACTCGCCAAACAATGATTCGCGTTTCCGAGAACGCAGAGACCCTAAAGCGGTGCTTAAAAAAGAAACACGACAAACAACGAGGTAGGTATCGAACGCATCGTATCGAAGACAAACGGAAAAATTAGATAAGCATATGTGTCTTTCTCGTTGAATCTTTTCGCTGTGGCTTTTAACGTTCTATGAAAAGAAAAGCGATCAATGGTGAACCGCATACGAAGGTTTGTCGATACTTCTGGTAACGCGCTTGTACGTGTACGAAGGTTACGCACGTGTGTATCCGTAACGAATACGAGGGCGAGCATCAACCGACTACTAGAACAAATACTAGACGGCGAAGATGAAGGAAAGAGATGGAAAGAAGTTTGGAGCAAGATTCTCTTACGTCTAATTCCCCAATCCATCATGATGCGGAAAACGCGGTGATTTATCCGCCGTGGTCCCTGATTACGTGGTCCCCTTTTTCAAAAGGCGATATAGTTGGTCAAGATTTTGGTCCTCTATTTATCACGATCTCTCTCTCTCTCTCTCTGCTTTAACAATATCATTTCCCCTGGTATAACACAACTGGTTCTTCCGAAACCTCCAACGATTAAGCTCTGGACTCGGCTGTAGTGCTAAATAACCGAGGCGCGGTGGCAACTGCCGGCAGGTTACGACGAAGAGCGCATTCCCTCCCAATCACCCCATTTCGCAACATTTCGTATGATATCGGAGGACAAATCGCACCTCGGTTCAAGCTACCTACTCCTTCACCCACGGTTCTGTAAAGCCTCCTCTACCGGCCAGTCGATTCTGTGTAACATCATGCTACTAATGACAATCAGTCCTGACAACACTATTGTCTCCTACTATTGTTCGCACGAGGAGCCAGACTGTTGGACGAAACTAAAGCAATGGACGGTCTGGTATGTCTGTCCCTTTCTCGTGCGTGTGTTTTCTAGTGGCCGAGCAGAAGTAACGTCAAACTATCGGATGAGAAGTGTCACACGACGCGCGACGCAACCACGCACGACGCACGACTCAACTCCAGCACTGCGAATAGAAGGGAGGGTGGGCAGTCGTCGGTCGCCGGTGGTGGGTCGTCGGACGGCACGACGGCACGATGACACGACGGACTGACGAATAGACGTACCTACACGCACGCGCATTCGTGCACTCGTGCACCATACACTGCTCCGTAGATATTTGGCTGCGCTTTCGCTGGATACGAGATCACCGCCCCGCCAAGATAAGTAACACACGCTTCTTCAAGTGCAATTGAACGTGTTCGTGGACGCGATTAAAACAATTGAAATGTTGAAGCTACTCACCCCGCGCGGAGGGATGATTCATAAGGATGGCAAGGGGACACTCGTCATCGTCCAAAATGTACTCTTGTTGCGTTCCACCGTTCATATTCTCGCTGTTCACCTGCACAATATTCATAAAAAAGGGCACTGTTTCACCATCACACAGTACTTGAATACAACTACAACTACAACTAAAACCAGGGCCGCATTTACCACAAGGCGCATTGGACGCATTAGGCGTATTAGGCGTATTAGGTGCAAGCTGGGCCCCCGCTCGCTATGGGGCCACATTTTAAATCTGATTAACTGAAAGAGACTTGTACTTTTGAGGCTTGATAACAATGTTGTACCGACTACAATAACGGTAGGTTCTGTGTTTTAAAGGAGTATACTCGTTTCCGTCTACACGGAAGCGTGGAGCTACCTGATGCGCATTTATAGTTTATATACATAGGTGGCCTTATTAACGTTAAGCGTTACATTAAGGGGTTACACCACTCTAGAGGCAGAAAAAAAATACCTAAATTTGACAATTTATTTTGGGAGTATGACAAACGGAATAGAGTTTCTTTTCAGAAGGTTTATTTAACACATATTGAAGTACGAAAAACAATTTTTTTATTGTCATTTTCATTCAAAATGGCGGCGACAGAGCCCGTCGTCGAAACCACTTCTTTCAAACTGGGAGGACGGATTTCTCGGAGACTATTGCATGGATCGATTTGAAATTTTTACAGTAGCTTCACAACAATATTCTCTTTGGAAGTACGTAGCCGTTTTTTTGATCGAATGTAAACTTTTTCTTTTATAAAAAATTTAATGCTCATTTTTAGGGCAAAAAATCGATTCATTCCTTAAAAAGTGCACCACGTCCACAAAAATTGATAAAAAAAAATCCTACGTACTTCCAAAGCCAATTGTATATAGATTATAAATTTTTATGGTATTTTGTTCCACGACTCATACATGCCGAGAAATCCGTCCTCCCGTGGCGGTGTTTTAAAAAAAAACTGTTTTCGACGACGGGCTCTATCGCCACCATTTTGTATAAAAATGACAATTAAAAAATTGTTTTTCGTACTTCAATATGTATTAAATAAACCCCTTGAAAAGAAATTCTATTCCGTTTGTCATACTCCGAAAATAAATTGTCAAATTTAGGTCTTTTTTTGTGCCTCTAGAGTGGTGTTACCCCTTAAAGCGGGAAAACCCGAGAACGGCAAGGAAACGGAGAAAATGAGGCAAAAGTGGAAAGGATGTAAAGAAGCTATATAAAACTGTATAAAAAATAGATCAAGTCTCAATCCACGAAGAGACTGACCTCGTACTGACCTGCATCAGACAGTACTGCTGCGGGTCGACCTTTTCCAGACCGTATTTTGAAAGCATTTCGCGTACAACCTGAACCGCCGAATCTCGCACGCTTAAAAGTAAAGTTTTATACGGCACGTCTTTACAAAGCGCCTCGCCGTAAATCTTCAACGTTCCACCGGTATCAGGGCCACCATCTTTGCTACGGAATTGCTGCAATTTTCTCTCTAGCTTTTGCTGGCGTCGCCTGCTCATCACAGCTTCTGGATTCGAAATGCTTCGGGTGAAACTAGTTTCGGGTAATTCTGAAACGGCGATAAACACGTATCGTTTAAAGTGTTACGTTACATCGACGTGCGTTACGAAAAGTAGCACGTTTCAATTTTCTTACGAAAAGTAGCACGTTTGCCTTCGTTCTCACGAAAACTATCACGTTTCGGTTTTCGCTGCGAAAACTAGCACATTTGAGCGGTTTGCCACGAAAAATAGCATGTTTCGTCTTTCGCTGCGAAAACTAGCACGTTTGAGCGGTTTGCCACGAAAACTATCACGTTTCGGTTTTCGCTACGAAAACTAGCAAGTTTGAGCGGTTTGCCACGAAAAATAACATGTTTCGTCTTTCGCTGCGAAAACTAGCACGTTAGAGCGGTTTGCCACGAAAAGTAGCATGTTCGCGTTTACCCCGCGTTCGCAATTCTCGCACCCTCCCTTACTTAAATTATGTAGATTAAAATTTTCATATGTGTTGTCTTTTGGAGATTAGATGGAATTATTATTTATTAAACAATATTTTCAACAGTTGAATTCTTTTAAACTGCCCACGCGCCGAAACGCGATAGTTTCTGCAGTCTGCAGTATAATCCAAAACGAGCTATTCTTCGTGGCCAAACCGGATTAATATGTTAGTTTTCGCCATAAATTCCCAAACGTGCTATTATTCGTGGCGAAACAGTATAACGTGCTAGTTTTCGTCGCAACAGTACGAAATGTGCTATTCTTCGTGGCGAGGCAGTCAAATGTGTTAGTCTTCGCGGCAGAAGACCAAACGTGCTAATATTCGTCAGAAACGATGGAACGTGCTTCTTTTCGTGGCAAGCCAAAACGTGCTACTTTTCGTAACGCACGTCGACATCACGTCGCGTCGCGTTGCGTTGCATAAAGTTTTACCCGTGTAAAGTTTTTCCGCTACTCCGTTCTGATCGACGGGTACCGCATTTTCGTCCTGTTCCAGACCCTTCAGACGACCAAGCTTCTCTTGCTTTTTCATTTGTTTCTTCTCACGTTTACTCAGCTTTCTATGGAAGCTAGAACCATCCGCAGAGGAGAAACCGACACCTTGGGCGTTTGTCTTGTCGTCGATTCTTCTCAGCAAGAAACGTCCCTCGCGGTCATCGATGTGCCAGTTTAGTTGCAGTAGCAGCGGTTTTTCGTCCAGCCCGAGCTTACGCTCTTCTGTGAACGAATCGCAATTATTCACGATTTCTTCGTCCGAAATACCGACGGAAAGTAGAATGGCAAACGCCGAAGAAAACCAATGGAGAAAAATGATGGGCTCGCGTATACACTTACTTACCACCATTCTCGTGAATCTCGTATAGAGCGTATTCTGGTATCGAAAGCATTCGCATATCTGGACGGAACTTTTCGATCAGAGTTTCGATCACCGCTTGGCTCGTCGCATCCGACGCTACTCTGATACACTTGGTCGCGACTTTCTGACCGCTGTCTTGAAAGTAGAATCTCATCACTCCGTGAAACTCCAACTCCTAAAGAAACATCGATCAAGTCTCAGTTTTAATTAGAAATCGAAATCTCAATCGATCCATTCAGACGTTCCAGACAGTATCGAATACCAAATACCGACGATACGATACGATACTCACTTCGTTCGGTTCCGAAAGTTCGAATAGATCCAGACGGTTCGCGTTCCATTGTTGAATCACGCCGCGCAGAGCTTCGCGCTCGGCCTTCTTATTTGCCAGCTCCGTAGCCATCCTGGAAAATCAGAGCAAAACGAAGAATTATAAGTAACAAACGACAGTGAAGATCGATGTACGTCGAAGCTCCGTTTACCCGCATCATTGCGTCATCAGTCTGACACCTTGGTCGCGAGCTTATCGCGATAACGATTGTAACGATACGCCCCACAAATTATTATCGCTGTCGTTATTGTTTTAATCGTTCCTAACCCAGACAATTCATGGGTCAACAATGAACGGAAGAAAATCGCGCCGCGTCGCGTCTATGTTTGTCCTTGGTACAAATATTTCCTTCGGATAACTTTCGCCAATAACAAGCAGTTTACCGCAAGGTATTTCCTATCACGCGTTGCTTTTCCGCTCCTAAAATGCATTACGGAGCGAACATGGCTCGCAAAGGATCAGTAAATCAATCAGTGTAATACTATGTACACAATAGGGTTCGGAAAGGTCCAGCCGAACGATAGGGCTACCAGACATTTGTCACAGTTCACAGTCAGCAGGAAAGAGATCGGTTAGGATCGGTCGCGATCGACCTGACTCGGTCTTACTCGGCTACGGTCGAATCGAATCGGGGCAACTCGGAGCAAAACGCGTCTAACGAGCGACTTGCATACCATGCATTCCTATCTCCTTCAACGTAGTTCGCGTCTTAAAACCTTAAAAGCGCGCTCGAGTAACTCGAACACGCTCGAGTACCCTCCACACGATACAACCCTTTCAACCTTCTTTCTTTATTTCAATATTTCAATATTTCTGTATTTCTCTCTTTCTTTCTTTCTTTCGTTCGTTCGTTCCCACCTTCATTCATTCCTTCCTTCCTTCCTTCCTTCCTTCCTTCCTACTTTTCACCTTGTTCCCTTACTTCCTTAATGCTACAACTGGCCAGCCACCGACTATCGACCGCAATCTTCCAACGATCTCTCACTAACCCCCGAGAAGACCAGATGTTAGCCCGACAGTCGGCCGTTTTTTGGCGCGAAATCTTGTCGCCAAACATGTCCCTATTCTCGCATTTCGTTGAGTTTTCACCATAGTATCTGACGATTCCAACCAGCGCGGCGGCGTTACAAATTTTCTGATTTTCCACGCAAGTTTAGTAATTATTCTGACTAGTTAAAATTGTTAACAATACCGTGATGACGAGCATACTACGCCACTTGTGAAAGAATCTTTTTATTCGCGTCACAGGCACACAATCATTCGAGAAGCCAATGTTCATGTTCCTGTTCTTTTCCGATATGTAGGTCAGGTAAGAATCCCTATCGGATACGCGATACAAAGGTGAAGCAAGTAGTAGCATGTAAAGATATGTGACTATTAACGAGATGCACTGCGTCTCTGTACGCATACAACAGAATATTTGGTAGTTTGAAAAGCAAGCTTAAACAAGGTTGCACGGCTGTTGATCGTTCGTGATCGCCAAACGCGCGCAATCAGAGATCATGGTCGATCGGTAGGCGATTTACAAATCTGATGTGTAAATTTACGAGGAAAAAGTGAGCATTGTTGTGTTGCAGATGCTACTGAAGGTAGAGGAAAACACGGAACAGCGACAGAATGGAAGAGAGAAAAAAGAATGGCAGGAAAGGAAAGGTTTCGATGCGTCATCGTACTTACACTTCCGAAACTGTCATTCTTCTAGCGCAGTCCAGTGAAATCTAGACGAAAGTTCATCCAGCGATAGGAAGGAAAAATAGAAATATTCGCGGTTCGGTAGAAGAACAGCTGCTCGCATCACAGGAGAGTGGATGTTCGAATTCTCCAAGTTGTTGCAGAGAGGTTACGTGTAACGAAAAGCTTCGGTATACTCGTGGATCTGGTCGGCGAGAATTCCTTGCAACTTGTCCCAGATATACTGCTGTTCGGAACAGTATTTTGGATCAACTATGTAATTCCATAGGGCGTGAACATATTTCTGGAAATCCGTTGAAAAGAAAACATGTTCCAGTGGTGGAAAAGGAGCGAGGCTTTGGCCGAGCAGTTGATCGACAAGTTCAGTGTTGCGCGTCTCGTTAACGGAAACGTTGGGGTACACAAGTTCCATGTATCCTTCCCTCTTTCCTTTCTTTAATAATTATTAGTTATCACCGACGAAAAGAGTTATCGGTAATTCCACACCAGACACTTGAAAAACAAACGCCACACCCAAAGTTTCTTCATACACGACACTCACTCGTACGTACAGCACCCACCAAACGCGTCTCTCACCGCGTAATTACCAACCAACTGGCCGATGCGAACGGTCTCGGAAAAGCTTGGGCCTGAAAAGTGGGGGGAACCATACTACCTATTTCTTACTATACCATGCACCCCCCATCCACTCGATTCCCTCTACTCGACCCTCCACTCGTCCAACCAACTTCTACCCCCACTCTCCCTTTCCCTTTCCCTTTCCCTCGTTTCTCCGTGCTGCTGTCACATGGTCACATCGGTGCTGATCGGTGCTCGGTGGTGCTCGGGTGCTTCCGCCCCCACCTAGGCCATTCCGTAGTTTGCTGTCATGCCACGATACGGCTTGGTCCGATCCGCTACAATCCTAACCACATTTTAACTTGCTTTCATTCCGCTTCGTTCCATTTTATTCCCCGTTTCACTCCATTATTTACCACTCTATTCCCTTTTCTTTCCTTTACTTGCGCTTCTTTCCTACCTACTACGTACTACGTTTACGGTATACGTCGTGTATTCGATGCACATTCGACTCGTTTGTCCTGGTATCCTTGAGAGTTCACTTTTCCCGCGCCAATCGCCCGTCTTCGTTTCTCTTACACGATACAAAAATCACGCACACTTAATTACTTCTATTTCCTTATTTCGTTCTCATCGCGTTCTTTTATTTTTCATCGCCTGCGACCTGCAATCTCGAATTTTCTTCGGGGCACCCTCCAGAATAGTTCCAAATAATTAAAAAAAAATCTGTGTAAAGTTTCAGCTCGATCGGATAACGGGAAAGGTTGCCCCTGGGCCGTTAAACATTTAAATCATTATTTAACAGCTCGCGATGTCGATTTTATATAACGTCTTCCAAGTTATTGATTAAATAAAAAAATATGCCAAACAAAAGTTGTAGTTCCGGACAAGGAGCATCTTTTTTTGTGTATTACTATTTTTCGTGCGACAAACGGTTTTCGAAAAAAATCCGAAAAACTAAAAAAAAGTCCTTTTTTTTCAAATTTTGAAAGTTTAAATGCTTCTAGAACGCTTTTTATTTATGAAGGGGAACAAAAAAAAATGGAATTTTTATTTTCGAGGACTTTTCTTTAAACATTTAAGGGGGGGGGGGGCATATACCGAAATATGCAAACAAGATAAAAAACAAATTTCTTCTTATTTTCAGTGTTTGATATGTGATGAATGTTTCCTGAAAAGTTGGGGTCGAAATTCGCAAAAATATCGGAGATATACGCATTAGAAGTCGAGTATGCTCATTGGTGGCAGAGACGTAACAGCATTAACCTTTAGGGTTGAAAATGAAAAATACACATTTCTTTCAGTCTTCATAAATAAGAAATGTTCGATATACATGTAAATTTTCAAAATTTGAAAAAAAGTCGGACATGAAATCTTGCACTTTTTAGGCAATAAAAAAGAAACTATGAATCAAATAAAATATCCACGCCGTCACAAAACTGAGTAACAGTGTTTCATATAGCCATGCAAAATTTGAAGTAAATCGGTTGAATAGTATTCGAGTAATCGTGGGTAACATGCTAGAAAATCATGATATCCAGAAAAATGCATTTGAATACCTCACTTCTGACGTCTATATCTCCGATATTTTTTGCGAATTTCGACCCCAAATTTTCAGGAAACATTCATCACATATCAAACACTGAAAATAAGAAGAAAATTTTTTTTTTTTGCATATTTCGGTATATGCCCCCCCTCCCTTAAATGTTTAAAAAATAGTCCTCGAAAATAAAAATTCCATTTTTTTTGTTCACCTTCATAAATAAAAAGCGTTCTAGAAGCATTTAAACTTTCAAAATTTGAAAAAAAAAAGTTTTTTTTTTTAGTTTTTCGGATTTTTTTCGAAAACCGTTTGTCGCACGAAAAATAGTAATAGAACAAAAAATATGCTCCTTGTCCGGATCTACAACTTTTGTTTGACATATTTTTTTATTTAATCAATAACTTGGAAGACGTTATATAAAATCGACTTCGCGAGCTGTTAAATAATGATTTAAATGTTTAACGGCCCAGGGGCACCCTTTCCCGTTATCCGATCGAGCTGAAACTTTACACAGATTTTTTTTTAATTATTTGGAACTATTCTGGAGGGTGCCCCGAAGAAAATATTGAAAAAAAATTTTACCAAGAGTAAATAAGAGCCACCCTAATAAGTACTTATGTTACTTATGTGAGAAACGTGAGGAAACCAAGATATCTATTGAAAGGAATCTAATTTTCGTTGTATGGCTTCGCTCGTAACTCCATTACGCATTACACCATTAAACACAACCGTAGACTCTACGTATTCGATACTACGAAATCGAACCGAATATAAGGAAATAATATTCATACTTTCGCGATAGAACTGGTATATATGTACCTACTAGCAGTAGCAACAGATCGGTCAAGTGTGTCTTAAAATAGCACGAGACAGTGACACACGAAAATGTATATAATCTTTACCGAGTGTTTGTTTATAGCGTCGATCGTGAGATACAACCGTAAAATGGTCCTCGTACATTGTGTTTAGGTACCTACGGAACAACATTACGCCATCGAGTTACCGAAGCTTCGTCGTAGGTCGTTGCTCAAACAGTCTGTTTATTGTCGTTAACTGGCTGCTTCCTGCTTATTTCGTTCACACGAATGTATCGAACGGACACACACGTCTATCTATTTACCTATGTAGTACCCCTACAGTTTATTGTAAAAACACACTTTCTCTCTCGTTCTCGTTCTCTTAAATTTGTTATAACAGTAGACATCATTGAAACCACGTGCTGTAGAATATGGCGAAACCCCAAAGTAAATAGGGGAGATGTCCCGATTACCGTGCCTTTATAATTAAAGAAGCCGTACAAAAAACTCGCATAAATAAATAAGGAAAGAAAATTTTTAATTAAGTTAAATTATTAATGTATGTGTTACAAACGAGAAGGTTGCGTTTTTAAACAATTAAAGCATAGTAAAAAAATTTCAAAAATGCATATGAAGATTTCGATGAATTTACCTAAATCCTTACCGAAAATGGTAATGAACACGTACTTCACAGAAGTGAATAAATTGATAAATATCATGATTTGCACTTATGTAAAGTGTTTATTATATCATAAAAAGTTCAAGTTTTATGAAAGAATAGCAAAATGAGCACTTTTGAAACGTTTTCGTATTTTTAAAGTGAATTCGGCAATAGGGACAGGAATTTAACGCTTGTCCCTATTTACCGTGCCCCTCGGTGCCCACTGGCTCCCTCTGTAACTGCTAAACCTAACCTTAGGTTTCTGGGACAAAAAGATGAATTTTTATTTCAATTAAAAAAATTTGAAAAATTAACATTTTCAACCCGAAAAATGCCTTAATAAAGAGAAAAGTTCAAAACACCAATATAAATTTTCACCAAGCAAAATTAAAGTAAGAGAAGTCAGTAATTAATTCCTTCGTGAGCAAGTCGGCGTCAAAGCACGGTAATCTGGACATCTACCCTAGTGTTGAAGAAACGAGTTCCGGGGTTGCAAGTTCGTAAGCGGGCAACACAGGGACGAAACTACCATGTAAGCACCCGGAGCAAGGATTCTGTTTGACCCCCCCCCCCCCCCAACATTTTACCTCCCTTGTATTGTCCACCTTAGGAGGTTGAGTCTACACTCTACATTAAAAAGACATAATAAACGTGTTTATTAACTGATTTCAAACATATTGCAGGTACCCTACATTGTTTGCTGTTTGATAACAGATAAATAAATTTTAAATAAAAAAATTTTAATTACTTTTCCATAAAATGTGTATCTCCTTTATTCCTAATGGAATAACGTAATATATAAATTTGAATAAAGCCATTGATGTAGCTTTTTCAAAATTATGTCCTTTCTCTGCAAAGATTTCTCATTTGGCGGCCCCCGAAAATCGGCGCCCCGGGGCAGAAACACCCGCTGCCTCCCCCCTAGTTTCGTCGCTGGGGCAACAGCCACCAAGCGTGCCGAGCTCGATCCGTTTTATTATTGAAGCAACCTTTACAAACGTTTCAAGAGAACTCTTTTCACAGCTATGTACATCGATGAGACGAGCTTGGGAAAAATTCATCGTAAAAGCTATAGAAAGCTTTTCGCATAGCCGTCCTAACACACGAAAAGCCCGCCTGCCCTTTCTCCTCTGTGGTCTATCACTTAATACACGATCATACCGGCGGCAGTGTCGTATAATTACTCTTCGAATGCATATATTTACATACATGTGTAGTATGTTTTATGGCACGATGAAACAATTAATATGCGTATATACTAGGGTGGCTCTTATTTTCGATTTTTGAATTTTCTTCGGGGCACCCTCCAGAATAGTTCCAAATAATTAAAAAAAAATCTGTGTAAAGTTTCAGCTCGATCGGATAACGGGAAAGGGTGCCCCTGGGCCGTTAAACATTTAAATCATTATTTAACAGCTCGCGAAGTCGATTTTATATAAGGTCTTCCAAGTTGTTGATTAAATAAAAAAATATGTCAAACAAAAGTTGTAGATCCTTACAAGGAGCATCTTATTTCGGGTATTACTATTTTTCGTGCGACAAACGGTTTTCGAAAAAAATCCGAAAAACTAAAAAAAAACACTTTTTTTTTTTCAAATTTTGAAAGTTTCAATGCTTCTAGAACGCTTTTTATTTATGAAGGTGAACAAATAAAATTGAATTTTTATTTTCGAGGACTATTTTTTAAACATTTAAGGGGGGGGGCATATACCGAAATATGCAAACAAGATAAAATTTTTTTTTCTTCTTATTTTCAGTGTTTGATATGTGATGAATGTTTCCTGAAAAGTTGGGGTCGAAATTCGCAAAAATATCGGAGATATAGACATCAGATATTTGATATATTGATCTTTTTACCCGAAATCATGACGTCTATATCTCCGATATTTTTGCGAATTTCGACCCCAACTTTTCAGGAAACATTCATCACATATCAAACATTGAGAATAAGAAAAAAAATTTTTTTGTGCATATTTCGGTATATGCCCCCTCCCCTTAAATGTTTAAAAAATTGTCCTCGAAAATAAAAATTCCATTTTTTTTGTCCACCTTCATAAATAAAAAGCGTTCTAGAAGCATTTAAACTTTCAAAATTTGAAAAAAAAGTTTTTTTTTAGTTTTTTGGTTTTTTTTTTCGAAAACCGTTTGTCGCACGAAAAATAGTAATAGAACAAAAAATATGCTCCTTGTCCGGATCTACAACTTTTGTTTGACATATTTTTTTATTTAATCAATAACTTGGAAGACGTTATATAAAATCGACTTCGCGAGCTGTTAAATAATGATTTAAATGTTTAACGGCCCAGGGGCAACCTTTCCCGTTATCCGATCGAGCTGAAACTTTACACAGATTTTTTTTTAATTATTTGGAACTATTCTGGAGGGTGCCCCGAAGAAAATCTTGAAAAAAAATTTTACCAAGAGTAAATAAGAGCCACCCTGGTATATACATACGCGAGAAAACAAACGGAGAACAATGTTTTAGAGTAGTTCTATATGTACTATATGAAGGAGCATCGTTGGCGTTTGTTGATACGGAAGAAATTCTATTGCTCGATTACAACCTACCTCCCTCCACCAACCAAATCGTTTCTATAATCCTGGAAGATCGAATAGCCTCTCTGCGTTTGATTTACATCGCTCCTCGTGGTCTTGATTTCCTTGACATCGTAAAAGTTTGCTTAGATGACGCTCGCCTTAATAGGCATTCCATTCGGTGAAGATTCCGCATCCTAGATCCACCATTACCCACCAATCCCACCATAGCCGGTTTCGCGTCAGTGTAACAAAGACGTGACACGTGACAATAGTCTAGGTCTAGGCATAAACTTGCGAACATCAGAGAGCCTACGCGGCATCCTTCCGAGGCAGATCGAGCACACCTATGCGCATCCGCGTGCGCGAACCTTTCAAGAGCAAACGCGCGTGTGCACGCGCCAGTACGAACACTACACACACGCGCAGTCCTACCGAAGGCTTCAAGAGACACAGGTCCCATACACTCACACTGTTGCCAGCTGACACTCCGGTCTCCGATTGCAAAGGCGAGAATCACAATAGCCAACAATCGTGAATCGTGACGTCTCGGCGAAGATGATTAGAACCTGTTCTCTGACATCCTATTCGCGTGCACGCGCGTCCATTATCAAGTTTGTCGACAGTTTTCACAACTCTCGCGAAGCCATAACCATGGTGAACGAGCGTATCCTCGAATGGCGAATACATATTACCGCAAGTAACGTGCTATCTTGTTACGCGAAACGTATCGGAGAACCACACTGACTTAATTACGAAACGCGTCTGCGCGATACATATTTGTCATGAACGAAGAATGCACGCACAATGTCCGGCGATCAAGTAGGTATTGTTTGTCGTTGAACACAATTGTTGATCCGTACACAGTGGATAAATCATGCTCTTGCACGCGTCAACTTCACTACCAATCACTCCCCTCTCTCTCTCTCTGCACGTTCAAGTGTGATCATACAACACGTACCTATGCATACACTTACTTTGATTTCTCGTGATTCCTTTTCAATTCTTCAACGACTTCGCTATTGTTTATGTGTTTCACGAACTTCCGGGGTCGGTTGTACATGTACGAAGAAACTCTTCCCAGCAATGTTTCTTATTTCACAAGTGGATGAATCACGCCAATCGGCAACAAACGGTATATTGCGTTTAGCATCGGATGTATGTGTATATATACACGGAAAGGCATTCGACTAGCGTCTATCGTACATCATATTTATATGAGGGAAATCTTGGGCATACCTTAATTTTCCGAGTGGTACGTTGTATTATGTATATATCGCGAGTGTACGTAATCCTGGACGAAACGACTCGAGTATCTATCAAATTTTTAATTCGAAACTTTGCATGAATTTTAAGCACACTCGCGTTCGAGTTGGTAGGCATGAGAAAAATCACCTTGTACCTATATCTACCTACAGCCGTAATGTTCTCTACGTTAAAAAAACACGAACAAACGAAATTGATCGAGGTATAGAAGTACGTATGGATACTGCGTATATTCAAAAGTGCGTGACTCCGGCTACACGGAATATTCAACGATTCACGCATGTACTCTAAACACAAGCTCTAAAAAACAATAAAGGGCGAAAGGTAGATGCCGAAACAAAGATTACCATTCAACCTCTAAAATCTCCATCTCGTGCAATCACCGATTCCAACAGGTGTCGCTTTGTCGCGATCGTTCGTGCACACAGCGCAATAGCGGCGAATGCTTAAATTTTATCGATATAACCTCCACTCGTATATAGCTATGAAGTGACTTGAGAACAAAGGACTCTTTTGAAAGATCAAAGTTAAACGAAATGTTTTCATATTCATCCTCTCGATCGAATTATAGCATAGCGTTCTAGGCACGTTTGGACTTTTCGTTAGTTTCCAGTTTTCTGCCATTACTATAAATACATACATATGCATAGGTATTTTGTATAACTAAGCCATTATCGACTGATGCGTCCAGATGCGTCCCACGATGATCCGACGACACTCTTATGTAGGAACGCCGAACGAACAATATGACATGACACGTAACGCGACCTTTTGTGAGAACAATGTGCCATGTGTTATAAGTAAAAATACAGATGCCGAGATTGCCGAGTGGCGAGTGATGCCGAGTCGTCCCGTGACTTCCGTCGTCCACAGTCTTCCCGCTTCCGTGTCCCGTCCCGCCATGTACTTATCGCCATGGTGCGTGGTAAAAATGGGTAAAAACGCGAGTGCTGCGGACGCGGCAGGATGAGCGGTTTTCGATTAAATTTACACGTCAGGGAATTAAAAACATGGAGGATGATATAGATATTTACGAAGATCTGCCGAATTTTCAAGTAAATACTAACGAAAACGTGAGTATCGTAAAATAAAGCTTTGCTTTTCTGACCAGCTAGGTTAAGTTTTACATCGCGCAATCATATATACGTACATACATGTGTGTACCTGCAGTTTCTGCCCAACAGTCAGGAAAATATCGCACGTATACAGGTTGAATTCAACAAGCAAGTAGCAGAACTTACAACAAAGCTGAACGATTGTCAAAAGGTGAACGAAAATCTGGAGATTAACTTATTCTCGCTATTGCAAACCGCGAAAGCGGAGATAGCGCGAAAGGATAGGATGATAGAGGAATTGAGAAGAAAGTGAGTAAGTTTTAAGGTAGAATAGTCTTCTTCTTCAATTACCCGCGACAATATTTTCCTAATGTTTGTTCGATCATCGCAGGCTCGACAACGCATCGTTCAGGCGGGGCGTCTACGCAAAGACTAACGATTACGGCGTTGCGAAATCTGTTAGTCGCGAGACCATTGGAAATGTTCGTTACAACCCGGAAACATGGAAGGCAGATCCGTCGTCGCTGAACCTAACCAAAGATCACCAGAGCAACTCCACTTTGTTTCCCATTACAGTTTTCGGCGAACGATTACGTAAAAGGATCGTGGACGAACAGAAGTTGGATAAGAAGGATAGACAACCGAGCAAATTGAATACCGACGGGAGTACTGGCGTGTGCGCAGAGGGATACATCGCGGAAAGCGACAAAGAGAACGGTTCGCTTTGCGATACAAACTTGTGCGACACACGAGAAATGCAAACCTCCATAGTTGTCGAGTATTCTGAAAGCGAACGTACGAAAGATCCTACGGTAACGTCGAGGATTAAGGCGAAGGATTTCCCGCAGAACGATAGCAACGAGGTGGAGACGAGAGTTGAACGGAAGCCTACGTCTGGTGTAAAATCTACTGGGAAAAGGGCAAACGAGGAGACCGACGGACCCATATCTGTGAAACGGATAAAATCCACAGACAAAGAGCATTATTTCGGATCGACGAGGAAAGAAGCAAACGACTATGACACCATTGAATCTCATCGAGAGCATGATTTTATAAAGCATAATAAATCCAAGTCTTCCAAGCATTTCAGCGAGAAGCAGAGAGACGCGTTTAAAGGATCGCATGTGGAACGTGCTCGCGACTCGAGTATAGAAGGTAAAACGCGCGGACACCTTGCTTCCGATAGAATTAACAAACCGAAAGACAGGAGACAAGATAAGAAAAACGAGAGCGAGGTGTCGTGCGAGAAGAAAGATTTTCAAAACGATCATCTGTCGAAACGGTGTACGAGAAAGCAAACCGCTCAAAACTGTACACTCGCATTTGACGAAAGAAACACGATTTATCGCGGCACCGAGACATTCGATAAAAGAAAGAATCATGGAATCACGAGCGACGAACGTCGCCGAGCCAAGCAAAGAGAAGATCGTCGTATGACTATCACGGAGGAGGATCGTCGGTCACGCGGACGGCTAACATCCTCGTATGGGAAGCTTCGAGAAGAAAGATACGACAGGACCAAACATAACAACAACAGACGCGATACTTGCGAGGACCGATGCGAACCTAGTTACGATTTCCGCAGCAGCAGCGCGGATAGAGTCAAAACCAGCAACCTTGTCGATAAAGAATTATGCTGCAATCCTCGAGTTACGATCGAGCGAACAAAACGTTCCTCGATGGATCGCGGAGGAAAGCGTGCTGGCAGCGTGCAAAGTAGTGGTCGCCACGACGAATACGAGTCTCGAAGACTGAAAACTGGCGTGAAAGCGACTAAACGAGAGAAAAAACAGGAAGAACACAACGACGAGTATTCCCGTAGGAAGTGTGCTAAACGCGAGAAGAGCATCGAAAAGAGCGACTGTTTGTCCGACAGATTCGGTCGATCCGAGCAAGCGGAAACCGACTGTGCCGCGGCTGGATTTCACGGGGGGGAATCGCGGGAGTGTGTCGATAAAGCGCAGGAATTAGAATTGGAAGACGGCAAAAACCTGGCATCTCCAGTCAACAGTCCCTGCAACAATAATTCTAAACGCGAAAGGTCGACAGATGGTCGACGAGACGCTACAAGTGCGCAAAAGCTCTCTTCGTTGATCGATGCAGTAGAAAAGAATGTAGAACCTGATGAAAAAGTAAAAGGAGCAATATCAGCCGAAGAATCACAAACACTGTCCGACCATGTCTCGGGATGCTTTCCAACGATCACGGACACCAATGCTGCATCTTTGGATGAAACGCGTCTTGGAAACACTGAGAGCATCGAGAATGTGGAGAACGTTGAAAACATTGAGAAATTTATTCGGGATTACCTTTCGAACGGCGAAAGTGTGACGGAAGTGCCGGCGGACGGTAACAAACAGACGGTAACGGTAACAAACGTACCGACAGACAGCGTTGTCGTTAAAGATGATGATACTGAACGCGAAAAGCGTTCCAACGAATCTCAGCTGCCGGATACTAAAGTCGATGAGGAGTTTTCTCTTAATGGAAAAGAAACGATCGACACAAAGGGTGAAACGGTCGTGGCAGGTAATACGTCTCTATGTGGTTCCAAATGTTTCGCCGAGAACAGCCAAATGGAAACGCAACCGACGATGGTAACATTAGTAGAAAATGTAGATCACGTACACGAGAATGAACGCGCAGAAATAAACCCCGTAGTCGAGTTGTCCGAAAAGAATTGTACCCTCGATGAGACGGCGAAAAATGTGTCGATTCTGATTCAAATAGAACCACCATCGGGAAACAACACTGTGAAACACTCTTGCAGAGCAGTTCTCGAATCGTACGGAGAAAAAGAATGTGACGGAAACGTCGATAATAACTGCAGTGACCGTTGCAACGATCTAGATGTTGAAAATCCCAAGGTCGGCGACAACGATCACGATCACGATCACAACAAAGTCGATGCTGGCAATAGCTGTAAGAAAAACACTGATATGAAAGAAGGAACGGTGAATGCGAGCATTAGAAGAACCCCTCTAGAGAATGAGACGATCAGTAAAGTTGGAGGTGAAGATGGAGTTAGATTGAGCAAGCCGTTGACGAACGTTCAGGCGAAGATAGTGGTATTCGCGCGTCGCAAGAAACCCGTATGCTTGGCAAATAATAACGCTAATATGACTGTTCTCATACGTAACAATCACGAAGCTAATATCAGTCTCCACGGCACGAAGAACACGACGGTATGTGATTATCTTCCAAAATTAAGACTCTGCAGGCGGCCGCGTCGGGAGGAAAATAAATCGGTTGGTTCTTAAAGGAGAAGACCGTGCATAGGACGACAGGGTGGGATTCAACCGACCCGACGTCCGATGCTTGGATCAATATTGAACCTTGTATCGTTTACGCGATAGGGGCAGTGAAAAACAATTGTATAAAAGGATGTCTGTAACTAACGCGTGTACATAATGTACAATGGCTTATTTCTAGATAAATCTATATTTAATAATCGTTCGATTAGCCTAGGACTTGTTGAAAAGTAAATTTATACAAGCGGGGTTGCTTTATATACGAAATATTTTCCAATCGGAATTGTCGGCCCAACCTTTCCCTCTCGGGTCTCACATATCTCATATCTCTCGCGAATCCCATAAAATGGTACTTTCTGCGATGTCACCCCAGGCATTTAAAATAAATCGATCGACACCATCAAAAGTTGTTTTACCGTGCAAATCTTCAATCCACCCTGTCTAAACGAATCGTCCAAGATAACTGTGCTCTTTGCTTTCAGCGCAATTATTCTATTCCACCAATAACGATGGAGTACCTTTAAATAATACAATTGCAATGCAATTATAATCGATGAGTGAAATCCACGATCAAATGTATCGTTCGAGTCTCTATTTTTGCGGTCGGATCGTGACAACACTACAATACTAGCTTCTCTCTATACTCGAGCTTATTTTAGAAGAAACTTATTTCGCGCATGTTGAATGAGCTATTCAACTGTCGCGAGGTCTCTGTTCCCCCACTTTACCATGCGCAACCGAAAGACCATTGGTGGTGGCATAGCCAATGAGCGCCAACATGCGCAGAACCGATCTGAACTCGTCGATCGGCAAGTTCCTTCTAAAATGAGCTCGAGTATAGAAACCTCTAGTCGCCGAATTACATTATACTAGGGAAGAAGACGCGGCGCGGCGACGCGCCAGGCGCCGCGCGACGCACAGCGTCCTAGCGTCGCACACGCTCTGCGCTGTCGCAGTTGGAATGGGTCGAGCAAAACCGAGAGAGATATAGAAAGAGAAAAGAAAGGAAAAAGAAAAAGTATGAACGACACCTATGCATCGTGTACACAGCCGTCACCGTAAGATTCGAATAATTCTTAAGAGCGCTCGTGAGAACTAGTTTTGAAAATTTGTAGATATGTATAGTTAAAAAAGACAGGCAGATAGGTAGATAGATAGATAGATAGATAGATCGGCAGGCAGGCAGGCAGGCACGCAGCAGGCAGGCAGGCAGGCAGGCAGGCAAGAGGCACGGTTTACCGAGCGTTTGAGCATCCGCGAGTCGCGCAACATCTCATCGGTCGTCGTTCGTCCAGCCCAGATTCCGAATCGATTCTTTCGTACGACTAGCGCCCGTGTCGCTAACCGTCTCAAACTGTAAAAATATGGGCTCGATCGTTTTAAAGTCTCTCTCGGTTCTTCTCGGTATATTTTTTGTTTTTGTCGGTACGATGAAGCTGACTTCGCATATCAGCAAGGATCTTCACAAGGACTTGGTGAGTCAGAGCCTACTGTTCGCTGCGTGTCGTTATGTAACGGAACATACACACCCCGTCTCATGGTCACATTTCACCTTGATTTTACCCCCTTTTGTGTACGATCATTGACCCTTGGTCGACTCGCGATCGTATTTAACCCTCTAGTTATTCCAGTCTCGCGACAGACCTCTTTCCTTCCCTATCTTTCTTCCCCAGGCGACCAGGCCAGCGGTAAACGACGTAAACGTCTCGAGATCTTGTGCTGACTGTCAGTTTCGCCAGTTATTCATTTCTCCTCTTTCGCTTTCCCCGGTTTTGTTTCTCGTGCGTACCACCCAACCATTTTCCCCTTCGTCTTAAAGACTAAAGAAATATAACGCACCCTTCGATCGATTCTAGCAAACCCCTCATCTGTCCGATTAGAAATAAATGCTCGTCGTGCGCACTCGACGTTTCTATTTTCAATTTACCACGTTGAACGGCGAAACACCGAAAACCGAAATAATCATTAGGAAACATAGGAAGAAACGACGGGTCTTGAGGGGGGCTGTTGTTGGAAAAAATAATTAATTTCGCCCAGATTTAAATGTATAGAATTTCTTCTATACGCGATGAAATTCGGATGTAATTGGTTTCCTTCGATGTGCTTCGCGAGGAGATTATTTTTGTCTGCTGTTGTTACTCAATACCAATGTCCCAAGTTATAGCCAACCATCGAGTTTTTGGTGTCGCGCCAAATATCGCTGCCAGTGCCAGCGCGGGCGATGTTTACCAGCTAGCCAGGAATCGTGACAAATTTTTTTTCTCACCCATTCGCGATTCTCACGCATACCCTCTCTTTCCTGCCACCCTTTCGTTAGCCGATCGTGTGTTACTATGTTCCCAGAGGAAGGAGTATGTCAAGTATGCAAAGGTATTTCCTTTGTCCGGTACCCTGGACTTTAAAGTACCAAGTAAGTGGTACAGAAGAGTCGTCGGTTCGCTCGAGATCATCTGCGGACTCGCAATGGCGATAATACCGAGCCGTAAGAGAAGATTTACCCCTTCTTTGATTCGCATGCATCCTTCGCGTACATTGTATCTCCTTCTATCGGCAAATCTTCTTTCTCTTACATATTCTCTTTAACTCGCCCCACTTTTCTATTTACAGACAAAATAAAGAACGCATCAAACGCGGTACTGCTCTTGCTGATGTTAATGGCCGTGTATTCTCATTACATGGTGAACGATAAATTTGAGAGGATCGCTCCAGCACTGGTGAGCGTTAAAGATGCTAGCCATCGATATGTAAGGCCGCGTCCAGATCTGAACCGAACGCCGAACCGAACGCCACTTGAGTAGTTAGACGGAGCAAGACAAGCATATCACTCGTCTTACTCCGTCTAACTACTCAAGCGCGTTCGGTTCGGCGTTCGGTTCAGATCTGGGCCGGGCCTCACGATCGAATATGAGAAGCGAAAGTCTGTTGGAATCCGATCGTTCTTTTAGGTATTCTTCCTCATGCTGACAGGACGACTAGTGATAGATTGGCAATTGAGACGAGAGGACGCGCAACCAGTAACGGCGAACGGAGTCGACGATAAAACCAAAAAGCAGGACTGAACTCTTATCCCGATTCTTCTACTTATGTACTCGTCTCCAGACTTTTTTTTTTTCTTGTTACCTGGGCTGTATTGTTGTGTGTAGCGTACCGAACACGCTTACGCTAAAATAATAATCACCGATAACACACCCAAGCACACACACACACACACACGTCAGGTGACGTCAGTAAGGGAGTGAGTGGGTAAGCGAGCGAATGAATGAACGAGTGTGTGTAGGAGAGGAATATCGAGCTCAATTTCTGGCTTGTCATGAGCTGGGAGTTTGTGCGACAATGATCGAGATTCTTATCTCTGTGTATCTCGCACGGCACCTTTTTTCAAAGCATTCTGATCGTCAAAATCATTAGTTTTTTTTCGTACCGTGTGTACCTACTTGGAAATTATCGAATGCCGGACACCATCAACTTATACCGAATCTTACACCTGCGAGTCCTGAACGTTGAAAAAGCGAGCATCATCACTTCGATCGAACGATTACCATGGATATTTTTTAGTCTATCTATCTATAAACCGCCATCGTGACCGTAAACCTTACCTCAAACACAAGGTATTTACTGCCAGTTGAATTAATGTGTTCTCCTCGATATCGTGTAAGGCGTATGTGAATGTCCATAGGTAATAATTAACAATATTAGCATTGTAATTAATACACGCGCAGTTTCTTCGTGTCCAGTACTATTTATTTTTCTCGTTGCATTTCTCTTCTCGGGTAAGATTAGCGCATCTCTTACGCGGGATAAAAGCGCACCCGTTCGATATCGCTCGGCGCGTTTACTTACATTTCTTTGTGTTAACCACGAGCCGCTAGAGTCGATATCGTAACATCCTGATACATCTAATTCCATTTGCCCCCCAACGTTATTTCCAACTTCTAACTGTGAGATCGAAGAGACAAAAGGGCGCAGAAGAAACGCGCGCGTGGCACAATACATTCACACATGTACGAACGAAGATACGTGTAACGTACAATCTTTTGGAAACCATCCGCAAATCGAAAATGGTGTTCATCCACTCAGCTAGTTAAGGCTTTTAGTACGTAAGAGCGACACGAAATATTTTAAATACAAAAATCATATTTACTAAATTAGTATTTAAACAAGTACTAAAGTAGTACTCGGCTTTATTTACAAAATTTTACCCGCCTTGAAATAGCATGTATGTACACGTGAACGCGAAAACGACCGATCAAATGTGATCCACTCGTGGTTTTTACTTCTGCAGACAGACATTGTAATTTTTCCATCACATCTACGAGCGGAGCGAGCGAGAGAGAGAGAGAGAGAGAGAGAGAGAGAGAGAGAGAGAGAGAGAGAGAGAGAGAGAGAGAGAGAGAGGGCACTTGTAAATTCATTAATTTGTACTTGCATTGCGATATTAAATATTTCGACGATTTATTCCGACACCGGAACAATTACAAACGTGACATGTATCGTCGTACATCGTACGATAACAAGTTCGAGGAGTACAAGTACCAATTCACTTTCGATTTTATACGTGTACAAGGGCAAGTTTACATCTACGGAAAAAGCAAGAACAATACCCTGGACTTTCAGCGTGACTGTAATTACGTAAACGATTCCCAATAAATAACTTATCGTTTTTACTGCTGTATCTGTTAAGTAGCAATTACAATTATATTTACATTACTGTTAATAAGCGAAACAAGTCAACTGGGATTTTCTTGCAAAATATAAATCGCTAATCGATTTGTCATTGTGAATGTTCATGCGAGTTCTTGACCAGTGGTTAAAAGGTGTATAGCCTTTCGAAGATTCGACACGGCTGTGGGCACGTCGTCGTAATTTAAAGCGCTTCCGGCCCATTTAATATACTTTTGTGCCTTATTCGTCTGGTCCAGTGACAACTCAACTCCTCCTGTGGCATATGTACTTTTAATGTTCATACAAACGCGTACGAATCGATTTGAATTGTTCTTTTACCATCTACATAGTACATACCTTCCGTTTTCGTAGTCACGGCGCGGTTCTCTTCGCTTTTGGCCACCGACGACCGTTGTCCTATATTTCCATTATCAGACGCATTTCCCGTTGTATCGGAAGAATCAACGTCGATCGCGAATCCGCTGGGATTTAACGGCTCCCCTCCGTCGTCCTTCCATTTCATTGCGCCAGCAGCGTCATCTTCCGGTTCTGTTACAAATCGAAGACGCGCAACGTGAGTGCAACGAAACGATATCACTTACGATACAATCGAAACGGAGGCTCAATTTCTGTAGCGTCACCTAGGCTTTTACTCGAATTAATGTTTTCGGCGTCATCTTCCATCGGGCCCGGTGTAGGTGTTTCACCATTCTTTAAACAATTGTGAATATATGCCGCCTTCCACTTCGCATACTTTCTATTTTGCGAAGCTTCCTCGCTCAGTTCGCCAAATATAGTCAAAATGTCGTATAGCAACCCAGCCGTGAAGAAACTCTGCACTACGTTCTTGCCAAAGTTTGCGGCTCTGTCGTTTTTATCGGCATACAGGAAAAGTTTCAGCGCCCAATTGTCTAAATGCGCCTGTGCGGCTACTTCGTTAGTAATAGCTTCGTTATCGCGTAATTCCTTTTTCGTCGTTTCTAACCAGTCCATTAGTTTCAACAGAAAGTTTGTCTCCTCCGGGGTCTTCTTTGAAAGCTTCAAGCCTGTTTGAAGGGCATATAGTCGACCTGCCGTAATTGCGATTGTTTACATATTATTACATGCTCTGTAATAGGCGATTATCTGTATTTTAAAATATTAAGATAATAGGAAACACTCACACCAATAACTAACAACAGGATCCCGTTGATCATGAGTCGATGCTATTTTTAAATACTGTTGTATACTTCTTAAAGTTGGCGGAACCTCTGGCAAATCAGGCCCAACCATGTTGATCGAGAGTCGTCGATTTTCACCTGAATGCTCTTGGTCTAAGCTGTGCGTAGGGAATCAAAGCGGAAGGTAATAAATAAGCAGAAGGAAAGGAAACGTGCGCATCGAACGTTTCAACCTTTACCGTCAAAAAGATATTAGTAGTACCTAGTGGTAATTGGTAGTAATGACAGCGACGCGAGTAATCTTCAATCTTGTTGTTGGTTATGAATAAAATTAAGGATCGATCACAACAATACTATTTAGATAAGTACATATGACCACCTATGACCATCATGATAAATCATAACCAGAGAAACAGTAGGTTCTGTTCTGTATTCCTCGCTGATTCACGCTGATTTGCCCTTATCGATACCTCTGATAGCATTAACATGAACTCCAACTCGATCAAAACATTGCGATCCAATTGCGATCAATTAATTACGAACAACTACCGATCACGGATCAGTGTCCGATGGTGTCAGATTTCCACCAAACTTCCTCGGACGATATAAACGATATTACGATCAATTTACGTTATTACCGCTTTGATTGGTTCTGTTGCGCGATTCTGTGGGGTTTTTGATTAGATGGCGGGTCCGTGCCCGCGGGGTGCTGAAGCACTCAGCTCACGAGTTTGCGCGGGATTTTCAAGTTATGGAATGAAATAAATGTACACTTCTGAATACTTTCAGTGTCTGGATTTATTTGGCAGCTCGACGTTTACTGTTCTACTAACAAGTTCGATCTGCCTTCTTACAAAGAGTCTAGCAGGGTAAGCATGGTCAAACGGCCCCCACGCCGATTCCTGGAGTTGTTATTTTTTAAACAATGCTCCTTGCTACCCCCCCGTTTAAGGGTAATACGGGGGTAAACGCCCTTAACGTTATTATTTTTTATCTCGGTTACTACTTAAGATATTTGAATGAAACAAAAGCGACAAAATAGCTACTTACTAGCTGTACATCATATATTTTTTTCAAAATTTCAAATCTATTATTAAGGATAGAAAAAAAATAATTAATTTTTTGGGGGTGGTTTTTCGAAACAACCCTTTGAGTGACAACCTCCAAAAAAATCAAGAATAATGCTCTATTATCGAGCTATTATATAAAAAATCCCGAAAATTGTCGAGATGGTGGAACATAGTTAAATAATTTAAAGAGGATCATTATATTTTAAATATGAGGGGTTTTGTGACGATAAAGAGTACTTGTCGCGAGCCTGAGTACGTGTCATTTAAATGCGAATGGAAGAACCGATTGCGGTTCGTTTGGGAGATCGAAGTGTGAAGGTGAAGGTAGCTGCGGAACAACGCGCATGCGCTAAATACGAATACTTCCCAGATATTAATAGGGTGTAGCAGGGTAAGCATGGGCAAAGGGCCCCAACGCCGATTCTTGGAGTTGTCATTTTTCAAACAATGCTCCTATGTATTTTGAATAAAATAAAATATTTATTCGTATTAAAATATTTATTTGAATAAAAATATATCTGCTTAATATTATTTAATACATTTTTTTGTATAAGTAGCCATTGTTATAATAGGCGCAATTTTGTATATTAATTTTGTAAAGCTATTAATTAATTTACGACAATGTTTTTAATTGGGATTCTTTTTGATGGGTTAATTAAAATGCCCGCGATATGAGTAATGGAATGTATGCACACAGCATTTTAGCTGTGTCTATGTAGTTGTGTCATCTTAAGGGCAGTTGGAAAGCACCTTTATGTACTTGCAGCTCATTTTGATTTCACATCTTTTTTTATATTGTATATTTTCTTCTATTTTTTGGGGGATTTATATTATTATCTTCTATTTTTTGTGATATTATACAGTCGGTGTAGAAAGTATTCGTACAGCGACCAATTTTGAAGTAAAACGTTGCATATCTATGTCAGTAATAAATTTTAACGGAAAGCAATGATTAATCAATATTCTTTGATGTTTGTAGAATAGATTTTGTAGGAACAAAATTTTATTCCCTTTAACATTTACAAAGATGTTAACAAAAAAACAGATAAACGCGCAGAAATGGACGCGCAAAAAGTATTCGTACAGTTGAATAAAAAATTAATAAACAATGGAAATAAACCAAATATATAATGTTTTAATAATTTGTGGGATTGCCTTTTGATTTTATAATAGCTTCGAGGCTAATTGGTATGGAATTTACTAAGTTGGATGTTATAGCAGGCTGTATTTTACTCTACTCTTCTAGCAGAATGACTTTCAAACTTTCTTTAGATATAATATTATGATTACGTATTTTTTTGTCCAATTAATCCGATAGATGCTGTATGGGATTGATATGTGGTAATTATGGCGGCGTTTTAAAATATTTTGGTGGGCTATATGAAACCCTCTGCCTAGTATTATATGCAGAATGCTTTGGATCATTGTCGTGGGTAAATATAAAATTGTCATTAAGTCCCATTTTATTTGCACTAGCATGGATGCTTGCTCAGGATGTCAATATAAACTCTATAATGTATAATACAATCGATGAAATGTAGAGCTTCCCCTCCAGCTGCACTCATACAGCCCCAGACAAGTATAGAACCCGCCGCCGTATTTCATCATGGATCGCAAATTTTCTTTCCTAAACGCTGTATTCTTGTTTCTCCATACTGTAAAGTCTGTTTTGGAACCAAATATTTTGAACTTGTTAGCGTTAGTGAATTCGAAATATTTGGGACCAAAACAGACTTCACAGTATGAAGAAACAAGCATACAGAGTTTAGGAAAGAAAATTTGCGATCCATGATGAAATACGGCGGCGGGTTCTATACTTGTCTGGGGCTGTATGAGTGCAGCTGGAGGGGAAGCTCTACATTTCATCGATTGTATTATACATTATAGAGTTTATATTGACATCCTGAGCAAGCATCCATGCTAGTGCAAATAAAATGGGACTTAATGACAATTTTATATTTACCCACGACAATGATCCAAAGCATTCTGCATATAATACTAGGCAGAGGGTTTCATATAGCCCACCAAAATATTTTAAAACGCCGCCATAATCACCACATATCAATCCCATACAGCATCTATCGGATTAATTGGACAAAAAAATACGTAATCATAATATTATATCTAAAGAAAGTTTGAAAGTCATTCTGCTAGAAGAGTAGAGTAAAATACAGCCTGCTATAACATCCAACTTAGTAAATTCCATACCAATTAGCCTCGAAGCTATTATAAAATCAAAAGGCAATCCCACAAATTATTAAAACATTATATATTTGGTTTATTTCCATTGTTTATTAATTTTTTATTCAACTGTACGAATACTTTTTGCGCGTCCATTTCTGCGCGTTTATCTGTTTTTTGTTAACATCTTTGTAAATATTAAAGGGAATAAAATTTTGTTCCTACAAAATCTATTCTACAAACATCAAAGAATATTGATTAATCATTGCTTTCCGTTAAAATTTATTACTGACATAGATATGCAACGTTTTACTTCAAAATTGGTCGCTGTACGAATACTTTCTACACCGACTGTATATTTTCTTCTATTTTTTTGTGATTTATATTATTATCTTTTATTTTTTGTGATTTATTTGTTTCATGTACTTGGCGTAATTTTTTTTACTTTTTGAAAGTTTTTTTATGGGGATCTCACTTCTTTTTATAAAGATAATTCATGTACTTGGCGTAATTTTTTTACTTTTTTAAAGTTTTTTTATGGGGATCATATATTACAGTAATTTACGAATATATACTTATTAATTAAGCCATGTGTGTTCATTTTTACAAGCTTTAGTAAAGTGTCCTGTATGTAGATGCTAGATATTTCATAAACCAAGGAAATATTATTACGCATAATATTTCTATTTTATCTGTAGCAGAATGTGTGTGGTAGAAAGGACTGTTGTTATGACCGAGCTATGCCAGTTTTGGAAGTCACCTCTGTTCAGACGGTCGGCCAGGAGCCGCGATATACATACGTCACTCGGCGTAAAATAACAAACCGATATTCCACGCTTCGGAAGTATGTACGTGTGTATTGCGTCGCGAGTCCTGCCTGGTCTCCCCCCCACCTAAGCCCATATTCGCTACGCACAGCGGCGGGACGCGGGGGTCATTCGTTCCGTGGACATCGTTGAGTTAAGACGCTTCGATAGCTCCGTATTTAAATGGTACCCGTACCTACATTATCTATCCCCATCTAATTACTTCTAATCATTATTAGTCTTCTTCTTTACTCTCTATCGTCCCTTGCTCCTACTATTAATACACTTTCGTCCCGAAATTGATTAAACATCGCGAGAAAACTGTTAGATGTTCGTCGCGTATTCCCTTCGTTGCTCAACGATATTTCTGCACATTTATTGCACACATATCGTGTCTCTGTATTCAATTACATCCCGTTTCGGGAATATTTCAAGTTTATTCGATGTTTAATTCCCTTACGAATGTTTTAATGCTTTTGTTCCACACTTGTTGCATCGTTTAGTTACAGACATTGCGGCGAGATTCAAATGCAAAGGGCATACGACGCCATAACACTTGGCGATTAATTTGAACGGGGCTTCGGTGGCGTCTGGCCATTTCTTGCAAGAAAGATAGAGGTGCCAATACGTGTGGTATACTTATTTTTCTAGTTATATTAGTGAATCATTATTGGCTGTGAGGGTGTTGGGCAACTTTGCAGTCGGTTAGTATTGGGATCCAGTGGAAAAAGATTAAATTATCATACACTGAATAATTTTAATTACATCTGTTTAAAATTTTTAAAATGGCGTCAGTAGATGTTCACGATATATTGGAATGGTCGAATTCTATTGCATTTCGGTCGCGTTTACGTAGAATTCAATGATATTTAAATGATTTTTAAGAATCTATCTGTACGAAGCGGTTGTAATTGCAATTTACGTTCGGTTTCGGATGCAAGTTTTGTCCTTTATGTAGAGAAACTGCGTAGTTGATGGAGGACATGCTATTCGAGCATGCATAATTAATATAATTGGATATTTATAAAGATCGTGATATATTTTAAAGTAATATTCGAATAACACGAACATGCTTAGAACTTTAATGACGAAAGCCGTTACTATGATTCATTTAAATGTAATAATTATTTCTGAAATAGTATATTTTGGATAATATCGTGTTACTGAAATGTGTAGCTGCTCCTATCCTCGGCTAGTTCTAAGAAAAGCAATATTTTCTCGCGACAAACACTCGATGAAACAACACCTATCCCACCGTCCTATCCTATTTATTTTTCAGAGCTTGTGGCTGCGCGCAATGCAGCCAAATAGAGTCAGTGTTTATGTCGTACGAAGTTTTCTATTTTGAAGAGCACAGTTGCTCATAGTAGAGTGTCGTTTAGAATTTGGGGATACGCGAGGGTAGAGTCAGTGTTTTTTACGCAATTTACATTCTTTCACGAGCGTCGCGGCTCTGAGCTTAGAATCGCGAGAATAGATTCAGCGGTTTGTTCGTCAATTATTATCTTTGCGGCGCGTTAGTAGTCTTCTATTTCTTTATTTAGTTTTACTATTGAAAGCGAAACTCGTTATCGGAAATTAGAGTCAGTGCGTCAGCTGAAGAGGAGATTTGTGCGCAGAATATTAATGGAAAGATGTAAGTATCTATGTATTTCATTTAATTCCTGTAAAGTAGAGTTCATTCTTCAAAATTTTAGAAGAAAAAAAATGTTTTTCTTAAAATGTTAAAATGATAAAAAGTTTCGATAATTTTGAATTGCTTCGTGATTCTTTATCAGAGTTCAAACAATCGTAACTTTAGAAATAAATTATAATCGTGATCTATTCCTTCGTTACAGTTTTGGCGCAGCTGAGCAGCCTGATGACTTTTTCCGAGCAGCCTGATGACTTTCTTTGAGCAGTAAGCAGCGGTGTTGGCGTCTTCGTCACCGGGGCACAGCGAAATGTGAGTGCGCATGCATTATGGTTCCTCTGGTCACTCAATCATGTCGTAGGACGTTTGGTCCGAATCGACACTAGTGATCGGTTGTATACGTGCTTTGGCGAGCATAATGATCGCGGTTATGGTAACCGTGCCCGTGAATTGTAACCGTGTTTTGTCTATGTATGTATTTATTAGACGAGGGCTAGGGTCTTCTTGTACGGCGCGCCTTTTCAATATCATCAAATTGTAATCATAATTCCCATGATAAACGATTCCTAACGCGAATGTTTATCATTGATACATTGAATACATTGATGTAGATATTTTTATTAAATAATGCACATAAAGGTGCATAGCAGCTCAGAAAAGTAGTGGAAAAATCGGATGCCCTCCGATTTCGTCATTGCGACGATTATAATGACTTGGATTTCTTTTATTTTTCTCATTCTACGTGTTCAAAAGTAACTTGATGTCTAAATGATGATAACAGACAGAAAAATGTAATTCCTTTCTTACAAAGGTCACTCGTTTGCGTACACAATAAAATAATAATTTTCCATATGCAAGAAGACAATTATTGAGGGTGGGCAATTTCAGATTCAAAGTAATTAGCATGATAACATACTTTCTGGTTTTATGAAATTTACTTTGACGATGGAATCGCCTGTTTTACATTCTGAAAGTAAATTCTTCATGATTTAGAGTCATTATCTTAAATAATTTAATTTTAGAGTCTTTTTTCTTACTAATTGAATGTCGAGTAGAGTCCTTTTTCTTGATCTAAAGTTAAACGACTCGATGTTTCACATAGATTTTTTTCCGGTAACAATTTGTTAGACTTGAAGGACATTTGCCTCGGTTTTGAGTGTGAACATTATTTGAAGGATCATGTCGATGATAATACTTTGCCCCAGGAAACGTTTCTTGAAATTAAAAAATTTTGCTTAGCTTTTTACATTAGAGCCATTACCAAGATAATAAAACGTTTCCCTTTAAAAGATACATTTTTAGGCAGTTTGCAAGTTTTTGATTTGAAATTAGCACTTTTTGATAGTAATAGAGACTATACCTTGCAAATTTTAATTTACGTTGCACAAAAATTAGGATCTTTTGACCACTTAAAATTAAAAGAAGAATGGAATAAGTTGTATTATACTTTCGACAAAGTGCAATGTCAAGAATTGTCACAGCTGTGCTTTGATGACATATAGGTCCAAATTAATTCTGCGAGTGATAAAGATAACAATCTTCTGTTCCCAGTCTTGAAACAACTCGTGAATGTTATAAGGAGTCTTCCTCACTCAAATGCAGAAGCAGAAAGAATTTTCTCTATTCTGACCGATGTCAAAACTTGTAAAAGAAGTAAACTTAGTCATGATTCTGTAAATTCCATTGCCGTGATTAAAACAGCTTTTAAAGCCCGCGGAGAAACTAGTTCTACAATTTCGATTGGCCCAAATCATTTTACATTAATGTCAAGTAATAATTTATATTCGTAGCCATTAGTTTCGTTTTTATTCAAATTTTTAATAATATTTTAGAATTAAATTTGTGTTTGTGGTTTATATTTGCAATCGTTTCGCTTTCTATCTAAACGTTATCTTTTTTCATTCTTGCTTGATATCTATTCATTTAATATTTCTCAACCGATTTTTTCCTCTTTTCAAAGGTGTGGCATGCTTAATCACTTAGGGACAAGTTTTTCATCTTTATAATGTTTAATTTTGTTTGACTTTAGATATCTTAAAAGTTTCTTCAATAAAATGTCTTTAATATATTATTCAAGTAAAATTCGTAAACTCTTCTCAGAATCTTATATATGTATAAATACTGTTTCTATATGTTCATTACTTACTTCTCATATTTTTGCATTCCTTAATTTTTTGAATATTATTTCATTTCATTTCTTCTCATACCTTATGAATTCTTTTTGAATTCAAGATATTACTTTTAGTCATTCTTTTTGATTTCTCCCCAAGTACATGGAATTTTAAATGAATGTTTTTAAAATTGTGTCCCAACTATTGATGCTGCGTGAACATTTCCTTCCTCCCTACTGTGATATTGTGGACAAAGCATGTGACACCATTTTTTCCCTCCCTATGCGTCTCTACCTTGTCGTGGTGGGTGGACTACTGGCCCCAGTAGACCGCCTGTTGACAGCCGAGAGCAATAAAACCGACGGGCCACATAAAATCTGCCTGTTTTTGATAAGTGTTAATAAAAGTATTGCCAATCGATTTCTCATGTCTTCCCGATGAAAATGGGCCCGAAAATGATATAATTCGGACCATAATTAAGGATATTACGTGAGAAATTTGTTTGCAGAATTCAAAGCCCGTTTCGTTAAAAATAATCCGATTTAAATTATTTTCTGTCCAATTAATCGGGAGAACACCAAGAATCCATTGGCCTCACTTTCATATTGATACGATGAAAAATAAACAAATTCAGATTCTGTTGAATCTGACCGGTAGGCGACCGCGCGCGGGTCAGGCCGCAAAGGCTTTCGCCGGTTAGTCGTTTCCTCGACTAAGAATATAATGACAGCTGATCAACGATAGTCACAACCCACGACTAACGGCTCTTGACTAACCAGCTTCAGCTCTGGCGCCTCGACTAAAGCTAATTCAGGTAAGTTTTAGTCGACGAAGGAAAAAGTTGAAGTTGCTTTAGTCGAAACGTTATTTCAATTACTTTTTAGTCGAATGATGCCCAACTCTGATACATACATATATAATACATCGAAAAAATTATTGTCAAGCTGATTATCCCATAATTAAACATAATTTATACAAATGTACGTATAAATTTAATAACTTTTAACATATATACCTTTATATGTACATATTTATTGATTTTTTTGTCTTCTATAGATGTTTAATAAATATAGAAAGGAAAAAAACAACACAGATATGCATTAATTATTAATTATGTCAATTATTTTATACGAAAATTACAAGAAAATAAATTTTATTCAATTTTAATAAATTGTTCTCTGTAATAATTGTAACTGTACAAGTAAGTATCGGTGCCCATAGCGTAAGCTAAAGCGTCTATCGTCAATGTCAACGGTTTATTGCAATTCGGATATTGCAAAATCCTACGTGTAACGTGAACGAAAATCCTTTATGAGCGAAAATAGGGAAAAAATTTATTTAACTTTTTTACATAGTATTTAATTCCCTTTGAGATTAATTTAGAGAATCTTTTTAATTTTTACGAATAACGAATATTTATACTAAATAATACGAAAAATTATAGAACTATAAGAGGTAACTATCATTATTCATTAACCGCTTGGGTTAAAAAATTAGCCAGATTTTAAGACGAAAATATGAAATCTAAATATAAAGTTTTATTAAAATCTATTGAGCCATTTAAACGCAATTGTGTTAACAAACATTCGAGATTTTGTAAAAATCTATTTTTTATTAGTCTCAGTGTGATCAGGAGATCCTAAAACGTGTATTTCCGCAATAAAAATTTTTTCGAAATTTTTTTCGTTATAAGAATATCTGAGTCGGAAAGTGAAAATATCCGGGAAGCCAAAATCGCATTACGGTGGCTCGTGCCGCTTGCCAGCGACCAGGGTTGCCGTTTACCATCCGAGGCCTGTAAGGGTGAAGGCGTCCGTGATAGGTACAGCATGAGTAAGTAAGACGAAAGATCCCCGAACGGCAACCTTGCCGGCACTAGAATCTCAACGTTTCAAGAGCGAGAGAGAAAGGCTCATATTCACCGTCCCTCTCAACTCCCGAAATTGTCCGAAGTCATCTGAAGCGCTGGGCTCACGTACGCGCGGATCGTGGAGTTGTGTATGTGCATGGTGGGGGAAATTCTCGATACTCCGGCCATTAACTTTAGCATCACTGAATAGAGTACGGACCGAATGAAAACTATTAAAACTTCCTCACTTTACCGCAAGCGGCGCTGCAGTCGGAAATCTTCGCATCTTATACCTCTGCTTACGAGTCGTAAGTTACGACGGCAATCTAAATCTACGGACATTGGGTAATTTATGGATTTACGGTGCGGTCCTCAGCGGTGCTGGTGCGGTGCGGAACTGTAACTCCTGCAAGCTGCTCAAATTTGTCACTGTCGCTACTTATTATTGTTTAAAAGTGAATACTTTCGTCCATCTACTTTATCAAAGCATGAAATAACGATGTTGAGAAGAATCTTAACGTGTCGTACACCGAACAATACGCCTTTCTTAACAGCGGGTGAGTTACACATTTTACCGGTCTAGATTACTATTGTCGTTGCTATTGTACCAGCTAGTAGAAAAGAAACAGATGTAACTTTGTGAATGGATAGAAAGCTTTCTCACAGGGAACCCGTCTGCATCAAAGGTTATATTCCGGGCATCGTCGCAGCAGGACTTTGAAACTGTGGAAAAATGGGACCTGTTGAGCGCCGTTTGCTTAGAACGTCATCCAGTAATTACCAAACCTATGCAGGATATAGAGGCAAGGTTCCAGGAAACTTTGAAACAAATAGAATTTGAAAACAGTTTACTGTCAGATTTTGATATAGAAATGAAGAAGGAACTAGATCAGAAGCAGAAACAGAAATCGGAACAGACGTTAACAGGCAATGATACAGATATCGTTTCTACTCAAACAAACCAAGACTTTTTAGATTCTAGCGAACAGGAGCTAAAGCAATTTAAATTCGCTCCAAGAATAAGTGGTACGTGTTGCTCTAATTTTGTCTCTTGAGATTATTTTAACCGGTTAACTGGCAATGTATCATATATGATCAAATGGAATAACTTTTTTGTTTTTCAATCGATTTGAATGAAACTTGGTATGTAATGGTTTTTGGGGTCGCTGAATCTGAATTTCGCATTGGAATTGTAAAATTCAATATGGCAGACTCAAAATGGCTGCACCAAATTGGCTGACAGATATTAAAATACTATCGGGATATAGAAAAATTGTATATAGGGGTTTTTGGAGTCGCTGAATCTGAATTTAGCATTGAAATTTTAAATTTCAATATAGCAGACTCAAAATGGCGAACCAAAATGGCCGCCAAATATTAAAATACTATCGGGATATAGAAAAATTGTATATAGGGGTTTTTGGGGTCGCTGAATCTGAATTTGGCATTGGAATTGTAAAATTCAATATGGCAGACTCAAAATGGCGAACCAAAATGGCCGCCAAATATTGAAATACTATCGGGATATAGAAAAATTGTATATAGGGGTTTTTGAGATCGCGGATAAAAAAAAAGCACTTGCGGTGGAATTTATGGATGAAGAATTCAGGTGTAAAATTATTCGAAACTTTTTCGTAGAAAATAAAAAAACAAAAAATTAAACCCCTAAACCCTTATTTTTCAGGGGTTGGGGGTGGCATTGAAAAAAGTAACTGCTGAAATCGAATTATAGACAAGAAAACTTCACAAATAAAAAAAGGTTTAGTAAAGAATTGACAAACTCACCCCTAAATTCTATTCTTTTAGGGGTTGGGGGTGTCAGATGAAAAAAATTACCCCCGGAATCGGTTCAGCGACTCAAAAAACCCCTGTATACCAAATTTTGTGTGATTCACTTAATTATTCGATGGTACCAGTTTGGGCCCGAATAGTGAAAAGGACCGTGCCAGTTAACCGGTTAATAGGATACCTTTCTCCTTTCGAGACAAAGGTAATGTCGGACTGGTTTGAATTATAGAAGCTGAAGAAAACAGCAGGAATTTATCGTTAAAAGATAAGCTAGACAAACATCTAGTACTGTTAGTAGAACAGAAAGTAGGAAATGCTGATCTTTGGATTCCTCCTCAGAGCGTGAGGAAACAGAGGGAAACCATGATACATGTAAGATCGCTTGAATGCTGTATTTCTATTTCAATTTCAATTTCAATTTCAATTTCATTATTATTTCAGACTGCATATAGAACTGTCCAAGAACTGTGTGGAAACAATATACAGGTAAAATTTTATGGCGGTGCGCCGATCGGCTTTTATCAGTACAAGTATCCGAAAGACATAAGAGATAAGGGGCGGGACGGAGCAAAAATTTTTTATTTCCTGGCAAAGTATATAAGTGGAGAGATTTCTCCCGATGTAAAACACTGTTGGCTAGATCGGGAAGCATTAAAGAACACCGTACACCCCAATATTTACACAAGTTTGTCTCAGTTCTTGTTACCTGATTGAATTATGGAACAGCGGATTACAAAGCTTTAGAGGGAATCAGAAATTTCGTTATTTACATGTAAGCACGTCTAGGTGTTTTGGTTTTCTCGAATTTTTTTAAATAAATACAAAACTGAAACAGTACTTGCTATTTCTAGTACTTTCAATACCACTTATTTGGTGTACGAGGTATAACGGAGATCGGTTACATACTCGCACGTGTTCGATATGTCCGATTACCACCGAATCGGTCATGTTTCTTGTTCGTAGATTTATCTTTAGCTCTACGCCGACGTGCTTTAAACTGGGACACGCTAATAGCTACTGTTTTTCCGTTCAGAGTCGACTTCGGTAAGTACATACATACATACATTTTACAGAGCAAATATATATATGCATATATATTTTTACATTAAAGGAACAAGGTCTTCGAATTGAACTTGATGAAAAATCGTTAACAGGCGTTGTATTAAAATTTACCACATCTCCTCCTTGCAGTATATTTTGAATCCTCTCGAACTCTCTTTCCCTGCTTTCGTCGTCTTTCCTTCTTCTCGGCAATCCATTCCTTACTCTTTTTCAGCGGTTTGCCTCGCGCTTTCCTCATTTGCTCTCTACAAAATAGCCATTAGAAAATTTACTCCCCATAGAACGAGTATGAAGATTTGACAAGATCATTAAATCTGGTACGAACAAGACCGCCCTTCTGGATGCATGAGAAATAACAGTTTCAGCATCGTTCGTGCCTAATGCTCGCGGAAGAACAGTCGATCCGCCGGTCATCAGAACCAAGAAATACTTTTTTGCTTTGGTACTATTCGGAAAATCTACGACTACACCTCCGTAAAATCCTGCCTTTGTAGCTTGTGTCGTGACCAGTTGAATCTGTTCGCTGTTCTCTGGGTAAAACTGAAATACAGCTCTGGCAGATCGCGATAGACATGAAAACAAAGTGGAGAAGAATTTATACAGTCGCTTCGACGGGTCGTGTGAACTTTTATCAGCGTTGCACAACCATTGTAGCGCAGAAATACTAATTACGCCGTCGAAACTTGCCGCTCTGAATGGCATTCCTTGGCCCATATCTCCCAAAATTAAATCTCCTTCGACCTCCCTTTCCAAAGCTATCTCTGCAAGTATAATAAAGATTGGCGAATAAGTGGGACCTTCCCCGGACCTGATCATAGCTGCGGATTCTGTATTCTGTATATACACTTGCCAAGCATCGCAGCGGATATATCAATTCCAATCCACGCGTGTCCGTATTCTTCGATTACGCTTCCGCTTAGACCGGAGCCACAGCCGATATCTAACAGTAATAGAGGTTGATCTTCTGGCAATAAAAGGAGCTCTATGGCACGTCTGCACATTTCTTCCTGTATGTCTATTATACGTGAGCTGTGAAATTATTGGTCTAAAGTAAACGCATCGGTACAGGAAAGGAGGAATTTACTACAGGTAATGGGGACAGGCATTTCCTCCAACATATACGAAACATACCTTTGTGTATATTTCCGAGCTTCGGATTCATCATAGAACTAAACCGAAGAAAAACAGCAGAAAAATAATTGGCAATCACAGTGTAAGCAATTGGATAAATTTCACCCTTACCACTTCAGGTGGAGCTAAATGTTCCGGTCGTCTCGACATTCTTTTCTCTTGTGCACTCTTGTGCACGTGGTCTGCTTGCACTTTACGGTAAATACGTATACGTATGCGTATGAATATCAGCAAATATGCATTTAAATAATTTAACTGGTAGCATCTAATTCGAATACAAGTTCAAATTATACAATAGCAAATTTGCAAATGTTATATGCATAAGAGCGAGTCGCGAACAATTGCGAACAATCGTGATTCGTCAACATTGGTCAACACCAGTTGACAGTGTTGACACCAGTCATGACGCGTCTGCACCAATGGCGACCCTGAATTCCACGGCGAGGCGGGGAGTGTTTCCTGAGAACTAAAGGTTTAAGGTTCTGAAAGGATAATTTCTTAGCCATCTTAGCTTTCCAAAACACTCACGAAAAATTTTCTACGATCGTGCGTTCGCCAGTTACTTATTGGCGTTCAAAGTGAAAAGTTCCTTCTTTGATTTGATGGCGAATAACTCGGTCAATAAAAAGCATACAACCAAACAAAAAAAAAACGAAATTAAAGAGAAATGTTTGCTCTATAAGAGTCCTCCATTGGATTTATCTAAAAAAAAATTTTTTGGCCCGTGCATACGTTCAAACTAGGAAAAAATTTCTGAAACTTCGTTTCTTGCGTTTCATCGTGATAAAACAGTATCATAATGGAGGGAAAAAAATTTGAGTCACTGATTCAAAAAACTAGAGACGTCAAGCGTTAAATTGCTTTTTTTTTAAATTTTTTGCGACCAGTTTTCGCGGAGGTACAGTTATTTGAAAATGACCAAAATTTTCGGGAAATTATAGTGTTCCTTTAATTTTTCCCAGGAGTGTATTACAGCTCGGGATATGCTTTAAAATTAGGTTCTCTGAAATCCGTATCTTTTTCAAGAAGCAATAGTAATGTCAAGTAACGCGTGTAGGTAAGTGGTTTGATATTTATATAGGATGGGACCTTAGACAATGTTTTTGCGATGCGACGTGCGAGGTGTAAATGATATCTATGGAATTAGTACTTGAAGTGAATCGACAAAGTTCTGTCCGTTTAATTTCTACGCTACTGTTTATACACACAATTAAATCCTCTCTAACATATAAGTTGAGTTAAACAGAACAAGACGAATTCTAGTTTAATAACCTAATCTGATAAAGCAAGTGAAAAAATACAATGTATGTTCCTTCGCTCCGTAAACATTTCATATTAAAATAAACTTTTTATGCAAAAGAAGTATTTCTTCTACCTTTCTTGCGCAAGTTAATTTAAGAATGACATTCACATATATGCGACACATCGAGTGGACGCGTCCTTTAAATACTCGCCGAGCTAAGCCGTTCTTTTTTTACATTTAAACATTATACAATTGCATTCCATGATTTAATAGTATATCAAAAGCACTCGAGCCTTTAATGGTGCAAGAGATTAGTTGACATTTAAGCATCGTTATTGATGATCCTACATAATACAAATAATAACAATAGCGGGATAATAGTACAGCAAAAATAATAGTAGGAATAAGTATGATACTGACGACGATAGAGATCCTAGCAGAAGCAGTAGGAGGACTATTATTCGATAATATGATAATAACAGAAACATCGGCGAACGTAATAATATTAGTGTAAAGCATAGTAACAATACATACTACTCTGACCTTTATTGGCAATTAAAATTGATAGAGTTAAAGATGATAATGACGATAAGACAATAACATTGATAATAATGAAAGCGACAGTAGGAGTAACAGCAAAAAAAAGGATTATTAACTGGAGCGAAAAGTTTAAGAAGCAGCAGCGTTAATAAGCAACGATATTAAAAATGTCGATTGATGACGATGACGATGACGATGAAGGGAAGGAAAAGTATGATAATATGTGACAACTACAACATTGATGATTATTATGATGACAAGGACGTGAATGACGATGAAAATTATGGTACACTATTTCTACAGTTCCAAGAGTATTAACTAAATACAACTTAATCCATAGTCTTTATAAATTCAATCGCGGAACAAAATTGGGTCCACCAATATTGTTCTTCTCCTTCTAGCCGATTCCCATAGAAGCTATCCACGTATTGTATAGTTGAAAGCAAGGACGGCGGATTAGTCTGAAAGAATAATTATAACAAGAGTAAGAATGAGAATGAGAATACACCTGGGAGAAAAATAGCTTGCCTTTATAATAACGTAGACCAGGACAGGAATGAGATCATCGGCCGCGGGTACTCCTCTTTCGGTTGCCATTGAAAGCAGATTCATGATTGTGGTAGCACAACGAAATACACATTGCAGCTTATCTCTAGGAGTTTTGTACGCCGATATCACAGCCAGTTCTGCTTGAGCCCACGGCCAGGGGCACTCATAATGGTATATCTTGGGAATTCGTAGATCTTTATGGTTTGGCGTGACGGTTTTGGCCAATTTCTTAATATGATCGTGAAGCAATTGATCCCTATAAATGTCTCCGTCACCATTTGGATGAAGCGCATTATGGTAAACACGTGCCATCACGGTCCTTTCCACCACAACTCTGGCTAACGATAGCTGATTTTCGCTCGCGCCTACGAGTACCAATCGATTATGATCGATCGCCCTAATTACTAGTTACATGGCTACATAGCTCTGAACAGCAATTAATTCTTCACTTACATTGCCATATCGGATCGTTATCCATTTTGGTATGAACTTTCCCCAGGAAGCTATCGACCAGATCCTGTTTCTCGTCGGCTAGCGTCAGCTTCTTGAATTCATCGCAGAAACGTAAAAGAAGCGACTCCCTTTTCTCCAAAAATACTCTTACGCAGACGGATACAAGATGATTGTTCACGGCGTCGCGGTCACATTTTATCCTGACGCACAATCTTCGCACGTTCGCAGAACGTTAACGTCGTTAATTAGACTCTTAACGTTACGATACATCGGGCCTATGTACATATGTGTGTATGTATGCAGTTTAAATCGATTAGATAGTAATACCTGTCCAAATGAGCCAGCGTGGAAAGTAGTCCTTGCCGACATCTAATCAGATATGCGATGTAAGGTGATCGTTTTTGATAATCTTCGCGCAACGATTTGAATAGTTTCCTACATCCGTCCTCGTTGAACAATCGAACACACCGCAGCGTTTCGTGTAGGTGAGCTATTAACGCTCTGTCCTGTAAATTGATCGCTTCTGCTAACTGTAATTGTAGGAAAGCAACCAGTTCGTTCTCTTTTTGAGACCAACAGTTTCGCTGTAACAGCAGATAGTCGTCGTGCTTTAAGCATTGTGCGGAACAAGAATTTTAAATAATTATACATACAGGAGACGAGACGAGACGGGGTGGTAGCGATCCGAAAGAATCGGGGGGGAAAACGGAAAACGGAGAACGGAGGAGGTGAGAAGAGGTGTATTCTGGTTTACCTCCGATGTAGCATTCCAGGGAATATGCTGGAGATCAGCGGTACTGAGTACCATACGTAATTTCCTTTTTGCGTCGGCAAACGCGTACGAGACTTCAATGTTATTTGGATTTAGGAGAAGTCTCTCGTCCTCTGTTGTCTCCTTCGTACGCGACTGATTGCTCTCGATCGATGTTGTGTCACTAGCCGCGCTCGGTTTTCTCCTGTACTTGGCCAAGATATCGTCTGTACTATCTGCAAAGTTTTTAAACCATTTTCTTTCTTATTTCGTTGCTTGCGATTCTCTATCTCGATCGGTCGCGGTACCGCCGAAATAGCTACACGCGCAACTGCACACTCTCGGTATCCGTATCCGTCATCGTATCCGTTTCCGTATCCGTATCCACGTCCCACCATCCAACTGCGAAGAAAAGCAATACGTACCACTACCACTAACGATCGCGTTACCGGTCGCCGTGGCATCCTCCGACATTATTCTACGTAATCTCTGTCGCCCTATGTCGATATTGTCTCCGGTAGCTTCTCGGTCGTAACACCTGCCGATGTCATCTGTACCACGAATCGCCTTACCCCGTCGGTTTCTCAGAGACATTTTCAATTTCCCAAAGAAACTTCTTTTGTTCTTCTGATCGTCGTCCAACAATTCTTTGTCCCCACGTTCCGCGGTCATATCGAAACTAATACTTTTTGGTATGGCGCCACTAGATGCGACAGGTTTCGGGGAGTCAGTTGCAGTAGAGATCGCATCGCAATTTCCATTAACCAACAACGTGCCCGACAACCGTAAATCTGAGCTCACGTTCTTTGGGCGCGACTCGGAGCTGGAGCTACTGCTGGACGTCAAGCTACCGGTGCTCAATCCAACCATGGCTTCTGGACCAGTCTCGCTAATACTCTCACCCACCGAACCAACACAGCTTTCCAGTTCCTGTAATTGAAAAACGCATCGAGTGTGTTGTAACAAAAAGTACCGCTACTATTAACTTAGAAACTATATCAACAAGGAACATCAGACCTCTGGATTTACATCGGTGATCCGCAATTTGTTTGCGTCCGACAAAATTGGGGGGGAAATATGATTTGCTAATAACAACGCCGGCGCAACAGCCGCGGCCCCAATATGATTATGAGTCGAGATTTGCCCTTCTATCTGACCCTTCCCGTCATCGATGTGAAGCTTGTCTACGAGATTGACCAACCGGTCGCAACCTTCGCGCAACGGTTTACCATAATCCACGGCGCCACCGATATTGTTGGCATTTTTATCCACATATTCTACGGCGATTGGTTGATAATCAGATCTGTTTTCGTTCTGCTCAGTTACATTCGAAGAACATGTTGAAGGAGACGTTGTCGGCGATAGGGACACGGTTGTAGAAAACCGTGTAGTTTCTCGGTTAGTTGGTATCGCTTGAAAACTCGTTGACAAACATTCAGTGGATGTAGTGGCTTCTAAAGACGAACGGGATACGAAATGAATATCGCGAAAGCAAGTATCGCATCTGATAAGAAGATAACGCATCTGCTTAAGATTAAGAAACTATTCTTACGAGGAATCGTTTGTGACAGTGTTTCCTCGGTAACTTCCGCTTCGCTACGAGCTTCGACCTCGATTTCCGATCGTGCGGTGTCATCGGATCTGGAAATAAAGCAACCGCACGGTTGCGAAATCAAATGCGTCAGGATCTCTTGCTCCTTCTCCTCCTCCTCCTCCTCTCCCTCCTCCTCATCCAACCTTCATTTCGTTTTTCTCGTTTAACATATACCTCGCGACACTAGCAGTATCATCGGTATCAACTTCGGTGAGTCTCTCGGAATCACTAGCTAGGACGTCGGTGCTCCATGCTTCAGATGCAGTTTCGCTCACATCTAACGCAGCTTGCGGCGTCGATTCTGACGGTGCTGATAAAACTGGCGGATTTTGCTCGGGCGGAGGAGGATATAGCATCTTCTCTTGTTGCTCGACTATCTCGCTGTCTGAAGCCAGGACGTCCGTCGACCACGTATCAGACACCATCGAGACGGTCTCGTCTCCTGAAACCGTCATAAAACACAAACAATAGAGTTACGCGTATTTTTTTACATTATACTTGCAAAGTACCTTCGATCAGTTTCTTTATCTCAAACTTGCAAAACTTGTCGTCTATTTCAGACCGACTTTGTTTCGTTGGTATGTTTGGCGGTGGTAAATCCAACGGTCGTGCTTCGCCTGCCACTCGCCCCTCGTCTCCTTCGGTGATTTGAGACGATGGAGTATCACGACCTGCACACAAAAACCCGACAGCATCCGTATTATTCCTCACGCTCGTCGCTCGCTCCACTCTACAAATACAATACATATGTACTAACCTGATATATTGGGGGTTCCTCGTCCGGAAACACTGGCGGACACCATATCGGATAGATTGTCGTTTTGATCCTCTGTTTCTAGTTCAAGAGAGGAAGCGACGCTATGATTCGAAGCAGCTTCCGACACAGCCTCCAAATTGTCTGGGGTATTTCCGATGAAGCCTTCGAACAAAACTAATCATTTTCAAGGTCAATGCATATCTTTGTTAAGAGACTTAGAATTACTGTAATAAAATATCACCGACATATGTATAAATGCCTTTTCAACTGCCACCGAAGAAAGACTAGAAACTAGAAAGTGTGAACTATACCCTAAATTGCATTAAAAATTTCTACGAGTGTTTATTCAATGCCGTTACATCTAATGGATTCTAATGAAAATATATATGTATATATGTACCTTCGTCATGGGACAAAGAAAATCGGGTCTTTTTTTCCTGCGTTTCTATGCGATCAACGCCACCACCGCCACAGCTTCCCCGTCTATCGTGAATGGTCGATATTTCATCCGAAAGATTCAGAGTAACCGGTCCATTTTCCATATTAGATTGATGCTCCGCACACAACACCTGCAATAATATCGAAGAGGAAAGCTATACCGACAAGGTATAGTATTATACCGACAAAACAAAGGAAAAGAAAAAGAAAAAGGAGATGGCAGGACGATTTTTGATTCCAGGAAGTGCGAGGATGAAATTAAAGAAATACGAGAAAGACGGGCATGTACTTTCTGTTCGCTAAGAAGTCCCACGAATTCTCCAGTGTTTGGCCCAAACGGAATAACGAGAACGTCTTGAGGGTGGTTTCTGTCGGCAGATTCTTCCTCGGGGGTGGAAGTACCGTTCAATTCGTCCCCTCCGTCGTTAGTAGCATTGGATGAGTAGGACGACGATGACGACGAGACTCGCGTCCCTCGTCCTTTCCCTATTGTTAACGTATGCATATATTTCATCATTAAAGCGTAAATAGAAAATAGAAGAGTCGTTAGATGGAATTCACTTTTGAATCGAGATTCGAGATTCTACCTAATTTACTAATTTTATTCACAACTCATCGAGCTGTTGGCGAATTTTTTCGTTCTAAGCCGAAAGGATAACAGGAGTAATGCTATTATTACCTTTACCTAGGAGACCTCCGCGTTGTCTATTGGTAGTTTCAGCGGCGACGTTATTGACTAGTTTATTAGCGGCCAAGGAACCAGGAGGTAGTTGAGAGAGCATATCAATTAACTGTTTCGCGTCGAAGGCAGCGGACCGCGATGCACTTTCCATTGTACTCTCCGCAGCTATGGTGTGCAGAAACGTGATCAACGTGTTCAATTCGGTTTCCGTGAACAAGGCAGCGGAACGCGAGAGGCCTCGGAGTTTATTATTGTGAATAACGTTAGGCTCGTCCTGGAGTTCTTCCGTTGCACCATCTACCATTACGTCTATTATGGAAGAGACTGAATCCCTGTCGAACTTCTTGTAAAGATCGAACGTTTTGCTATCGACGCTTTGATATTTCATTAATGAAAGCATTTGTAGAATTTGTCCGACTTGCATAAGATTAAATCTGGCGATGTAGCTGATGGGCGCGTCGGTAATACCGTACGGTTCTGGGTTCACTATCGCCGGACATATGAAATAGGTGAAGACCAGATCGGTGCACATCGTTTGCACTTCCTTCGGATCGATGTTTCCATTTTTCCCTAAAAGCCCTGCCATCTGTCTAACCAGCCAGCACACGCTGCTAGGAAAGCAGTGCATATTTTCCCGTATACTGACTATAAATCTTTGCGTGATGCGAAACAGAGAACTGATCGTCCAGAGTCTGTAACGTTGCAACTTGGTTTCGTACTCGGGCGTACCTTCCTTGCCGAATTTCTTCAGCCTCTCGGACGGAGGGAACCTTATGGGCGCCTTCTCCGGATCAATGTCCAGAAACATTTCATCCTCCATTAGTAACTGTACGATAGGATTATGCAAAGCGGCTGTTAAGAAAAACTTGGCTGAGAAAAGACTCTCGTGAAAGACCGAGTAGAACTTAGAGAAAGCGCACGTGCCGTGTCTGAGTAACCTTCGAGGATTATCTGACGGAACTATTTGCAGCAGCATCAGATGCTTCAGTAGCTTCAGGACCAGAATTTTATCTTCCGGTAGCAGACAACTACCGTACAAACCTGCCACCAACGACTGAACGATACTTTGTACCAAATCTGGTACTAATTTGTCACCTTCGACCAAACACGACGCGACAAGTTTAGGAGACTTTCTAAGCGCCCCTAAGAATTCCCCGTAAGACAAACAAGCCTGGTAACGTAAATACTTGTACACATCAAGAAAGTGCGAATTTTCCAATGTATTTGCTTTCTGACAGCAAGACGCTGGTGTACAATCTGGTCTAGACATAATCAGGCGATTCAGATTAACTCTTTCCTGCGCTGTGATCCATGCCTGCTGAGCCAAATTCGACGATGCGTACAACACCTGCGAACATTTCACCCAGTCATTCTTTACTCCTTTTCCCCAATTCAATCTCGAATTTTAAATCCAATAATTATCGTCTACCTTTTCATTGAGTATCTGCAAATTCTGTTGCTCCGAACTAACAAACAGACGCTCTTGACGCAGATGACTGGCCAATTCGATCATATCCCATTGTAGCGTTCCCATGGATTTTATACAGTTTCCCGACGACATTACTGAGCATACCCAAGAAACCAACGTGACGATATCACAGGCTCCTTTAATCCCCGATAGCTCGTCCAAGGTTTCGCGCTCTACGTATGTATTTCGTTCAAGCACCCAAAGTGCGGCGTACTCTACGTTTATCAACCCACAAGTTGTTTAGTTGTTTCGTTGTTCTTGCACGCGTAAAGTGGCTACAAAACGATTAAAGGATGAACGGTTGTAGTAAACGGTTTGAACGCTCGGAAATATAGGAGAGGAATTCCAACTACTTAGGCAGTTGCTTCTCTGTTAAAATTCTATACCTACTCCAAGACCTAGAACAGCTTCAGCCCCCACTTGGTAAAACGTAGTTGAAGAATCTGCGGTTACAAATTGCTCACGGAATCACGATTTTTTATTGTCGTCCTTTCTATCTCGAAACAACAACCCCGCCGACGTACGATCATTTTCTATTTTAGGTGATTTTAGGTTAGAATTTTCTTCGATAAATGGCTGTACTTGTACTTTAAATCGAAAATGGAATCTCGATATACCAATGGTCGTTCGATCATTCGCGAAGCAATCGAGAAACTTTGATCTCTCGAAGCTCTCGAAGCACCGACACTTAAATCGCGATAAATTCACGATAAATGCTGCTGCAGTGATCAAACCGATCTGTGACCGATCGATCGATCAAACCAGATCGAACGTAGGTAAAGGTACTTCACGGTATGCTATTTAATTGCGAATGTGCTTTACACTTCACAGTTTACACGGTGCGGTAATATTAATGGTACATATACCGTACATACTTACGCCGCAGAAACCGCAACGTACTCGAACGCACTCAGCGTTTACTTACATATATATATAGATACGTTTACTTGCGTATTACTGCATAGGTTACTAAGAAGAATAACAAAAATATAGAAAAGTCGTTGGCGAGCGTGTGCACGTAAGAAAAGCAGGAAAAATGTCCGATATTGTAGTTGAAATGAGAAGGTTCATCTCAGAATGTTGGGCAAACGTACTCTCCCAAGTGGGCGGTACAGTGGTTTATATAGATCACTATGCGGCTGAATGTTTACATTGGTACGCTAATGGTAAAGGTTTCTTGGTGCTGAAAGATGCTGGTGCGATTGCAGTTCACGAGCTTGACATGTATCACTTTCGAGTAGGTAAACGTAATTTATACTTAATCATAGGCGTTCCGATTACAGAACGGAAACAGTAAATTTTAAATTAGTTGCCTAGGCGTGTAAAATATACGCGTGTATCCGTTGTTTACAGTACGTCGAAGTAAAGGATGCGAGAAAAGCCGTTATCATTTCGACTGCTAGCGATCCAGCATTTTATCAGCGTACGATCAAAATGATTCTAGCAAAAAATGCGTTTGACAGCTGTGTTATATATTGCGGTGTTCCTTGCTGCGCTGCTAATTATCCTGGAATCAAAGAGACGGAGGAGAAACTGAACTATAGTAAATTAAAAGGAAACATTAAAGCCTGGATGGCTTCGGGAAATCTGTCGCAAGTGTGTCAACTGTTTCTAATCATTTTCAAATTACACACTCCAACAAAATGAAACTTTTTTTCTGTTCCGCAGTATCCACTGGGTGATTCTTGTGGAGTTTTTCGCCCTGAACACGAATCCGCAAACCGTTTATCGCCATCACCCTCAGTTTCTGTGGAATTCGGTTTTGAAGAAAACTGCAAATTTTCAACTTTGAACATCTTTTGTGTCGAAACGGTAATAGGTATTCGGTTGCTTGTTCCGTCAAATTATTCTACGAACCCTCCCGAATACAACGATATAAGTTATTATTGCATTATGATCATTTAGATTTGTTTAAACAACGATCAAAGGGAAAATGACACCCGAAATGCACTCATTTTTGAAGTTATTTTTCAATTTATTTCCAAAACTAAGGGTCTTAGAAAAAAATCTGACTACTCCACGCGATGCAGCAGACATTTTTCCTCTGGAAAGCATCAACAGAAGTGGTGAGTCACGTTTTATTTTCAATACAGAAGCGAAATAGTTTGGCAAAACGCGCGGTGCCAACAGTGGTACTCAGGCGCGTTAATAGTCCAGTGAAATTAGACGGAAATCTGCCCAATCTTTGGAATAAATCCCAGCAAGCTAAATTTTGGTATGGGCCTTTATTTGGTCGTTTTAAACAATATGTCAAAAGTCCCCATCGATCCGAGTGCCGCTAAAAATTTTACAGAGGGTTGAAAAAAAAAATAACAGTTTTTCGCGAATATCTCGTTATCTAGCAGTTTTGCGACAAAAATAGGTCTCACACAATTTATAACCTAGGAAATTCTCTACAAAAAAGGTTGTATGAGTTTTTTTCGTAGGAGTAACCATTTTCATGTGTGCCGGGTTACCAAGTTTCAACCCCCATACTTTTGACAAGGGAAGATCCCGAACCCGGAAATTCAGAAAATTATGAAACTCTGTAAATATGTAGCGGAAGTCCTGCTGAGTACAACGCAATTTCGTTTGCTGCCCAAATTCACTCCAAGAGGGTGCAATTGACCCTTGAAATTTTTTTTATTTTGTATTATTACTCGCGAACTGTAGAAGATAGAAAAAAAGTGTTCAGGAAAAAGTTACTTCTCTTAATTAGGACTAACATTTGGTAAATTATAGTTCTAACAGTTCTTACGGTTCGTGAGTTATAACACAAAATCGGAAAATAGCCGGATTTTCAGGGGTCAATTTCACCCCCTTCGAGTGAACAAATTTAAACTTAAATTTAATCTTTGGGGATAAGTAGAGGATATATAGGTATGTATTACTCAATTTTTGTTGCTGCCCAAATTCACTCTAAGACGGTGAAATTGACCCCTGAAAATCCGTTTTTTTTTTAGATTTTGTGTTATAACTCACGCACCGTAAGAACTGTAAGAACTATAATTTACCAAATGTTAGTCCTAATTAAGAGAAGTAACTTTTTCCTGAACACTTTTTTTCTATCTCCTACAGTTCGCGAGTAATAATACAAAATAAAAAAAATTTCAGGGGTCAATTGCACCCTCTTGGAGTGAATTTGGGCAGCAAACGAAATTGCGTTGTACTCAGCAGGACTTCCGCTACATATTTACAGAGTTTCATGATTTTCTGAATTTCCGGGTTCGGGATCTTCCCTTGTCAAAAGTATGGAGGTTGAAACTTGGTAACCCGGCACACATGAAAATGGTTACTCCTACGAAAAAAACTCATACAACCTTTTTTGTAGAGAATTTCCTAGGTTATAAATTGTGTGAGACCTATTTTTGTCGCAAAACTGCTAGATAACGAGATATTCGCGAAAAACTGTTATTTTTTTTTTCAACCCTCTGTAAAATTTTTAGCGGCACTCGGATCGATGGGGACTTTTGACATATTGTTTAAAACGACCAAATAAAGGCCCATACCAAAATTTAGTTTGCTGGGATTTATTCCGAAGACAAATCCTAATTTCACTGGACTATAAGCGATTGTGTTACGCTGAGCGGCAGTGGACCGCCCGCCGCCGTTGACTACCACTGACGGCACCGCGCGTTTTGCCAAACTCTTTCGCTTCTGTATTGAAAACAAAACGTGACCTACCCCTTCTGTTGATGCTTCCCGAAGGAAAAATGTCTGCTGCATCGCGTGGAATGGTCAGATTTTTTCCTAGACCCTTAGTTTTGGAAATAAATTGAAAGATATCTTCAAAAATGGGTGCATTTCGGGTGTCATTTCCCCTTTGATCGTTGTTTAAACAAATTTAAATGATCATAATGCAATAATAACTTATATCGTTGCATTCGGGAGGGTTCGTAGAATAATTTGACGCAACGAGCAACCGAATAACTATTACCGTTTCGACACAAAAAATGTTCATAGTTGAAAATTTGCAGTTTTTTCAAAATCGATTTTCTCAAAAAACTGAGTGCGATACAGCATTTCTGCTTGCGGATTCGTGTTCAGGGCGAAAAACTCTACAAGAATCACCCAGCGGATATTGCAGACCAAAAATCGTGTTGGACAGTGTTATTAATGGCGTCGGTAGCTAGCGTCCTATTTGAAATAAAACCAAACTTATTCGCAGGAGCCGTCCGTAGACATCATCCATATACCACTTTTCATTGCCATTTTGAACAGAGATCTATTCGTAACGCCTCCGTTTGGAGATTTAATGCCGTCTTTAGATACAAACGTTTCAAACGATACACTTTGCGCGTTACATTTTCTAGCAAATTCATTTTACAAATTGTTCGATAGTATAAACGCTAGGTTGGATATTTATTCGCTTGGAAAATTGAGCGATCGACTTGCCGAGAATTTGGAGAGTTACGCGGTTAACACAGCTCGCCGAGATGTGAGTAATAGAGAAAGAAGAGAAGAAAAAAAACGAATAATGGATTATTTGCCGCGTTTGTTCGTACAGCACATGTCGGAAGCTGCAGAAATGGGGGTGTCGCTTATTTTAGTGGACAGAACATTGGATCTCTGTACGCCTACCAGCAATAGCGCGGAATCGTTCCTCACAAAAATATTGCGAACATTCCCTCGTTTGCCTCATCATAATAACGACGTAGCGATTGGTATGTCGCCTGTATTTGGAACAGTAGAGGTAAAGTTGTTCTTTCAAACAGATCGTTCGATGTACATACGTTGTCGCAGAATTAAATTACTGCATTATTTGTTCTGTTTTATCGGTTTTAAGGAAGTGCAGCGAGCATTCCAAGTGCCAGGATGTTTGGCGAGTGTGGAGAAAATTACAATGGATCTTTTTATTTTAGAAAAAGAGAAAAAGTTGTTAGCTATGGCTAATCAGTCGCTAACCGATATGGTTCCCGCAAAGGATAGTCCAAAATTAAGAACAGCAAGAATTTCTGGTCACAGTTTAGAGAAAGTGCTTGGTAAAATTCGAGCTACAAATAGCATAGATTCTACGACAGTTTCTACAGAAAAGTTTCAGGTAATTTTCTGCTCTATTCTCCTATGTATATATCTACTTAGTAGGCCTATATTAGGTATCTAATCGCGTCCGAAGTGCATTTGCTTTTCTTGCTGAAACGCAGAGTATCTTGGCGATAGTGGAAGCATCAACGTCCCAGAAGATCTGTCAAATGGAATTACTCGGCAGTTTGGAGAAACTGGCGCTGCAAAATCTTTCCGTCAGCCGAGAATCTTCCAGCATACTCGCGCAAGTAATTGATCGTTCGATCGCAACGTGGGTCCCATTGCAGAATTGCGTTGAAGTTAATCTGAAAATGATTTTAGCTAAGTAACGTGATACGAACGCGAATTCATAGAGGGCTCGACATCGAGAATCTGTTAGCGTTATTAATACACGTTTACGCCCTCGCGGGAATGCAAATCCGATTTTCTACGCAACAAGAACACCAACTGGAAGAGTCGATTGCGAACGCAATTTTGCAAGATTTTCAAATTTTAAAGGGCAATTCATCGACTACTACCACATCGACCTATCAGCGTACTGTATTACTCTTAGGTATGAGCTAATTAATAGTCATCGCCTCTAATACGATAGAAGAAATGTTGAGTAACTTGCACGGCTTATGTCTACATGTCAGGAGGGAATGAAACAACCGTGGTACGGGAAACATCGCGTAGAATAGCTGCGCGTATTATCGGGACGCTTCGTTTAATCGCGGAACAGCGTTCGACGCTACAGGACTACAGGTGATTTTCGCAAATTCATCGAGTCTTGAAACTTCGGTTCGTATCAGGTCAGGTGACACGAGACTTTCATCGAACCAAACAAATTGCAGATTTTCTATGGTAAGGCCAAGTTCGCAAGAGGCTATTCGATACATTGGTCTTTTGGAGCAAATAACTAGGGATGTGCTTTGTATAGGTATAGGCATACCTCGAGAGTTACGGGACCTCCGTCAAAGATCGTCTTCGCTTATTTCAGCTGGTTTCAAGTAAGAATTTTCGTAGCATTTGGCGCGGTTTACATACATCGCACTCGAGATATGCAGTAGCTATATGTAACGAACGTATGTACTTTCCACCATAGTTTATTCTCAAGGGGTAAAGCAAAGCGTCATCCTCGTGACAATCCCTATATTGTAATATACGTGATTGGAGGAGTTACCGCGGAGGAAGCAAAAGTAATTCAAGAGGCGACATTAACTCATCAAGGCGATAAAATATCGCGCGTAATATTAGCGGGCTCCAGATTGTTAAATCCTTTGGACATTGTGGATAAAATACTCTTCAGTTGATGTATGTACTCCTTACTGAATCTCGTTAATCTGACGAGACAGAATTTATGCATTTCCTTCGTCCGTTTTCCATTTTATGCCACTCGATAAAATAGAATAGTTGATTCTCTTAAAGACTTGCGCTCCTTGGAGTGTACAGATTAGTTGCCGGGCGTTGTGCATTCGGCGTAAATGTACTTTATAATCGGCAGTACCTGCTAATAGGTCTCTTGTAAATTTCTTTTCTTTGTAATCGACGATGGTGTTACAAGGTCGGGTGTATATTGTCGCGACATTGAATTGAGTTGTATGCAGTTTAATGTGCTTCAACAGTTTCCTAATATAAGAATCAACCGTTATAGCACCACTGTTTTCGCGATCTTGCCAATAATATGCCGTTATATCGTCAACAGCTAACAGAGCAACTTCAGCATTGCTAAGAAATAGGTCGTCCAGTGTACACAAGGTTAAAAAAAATTGTTGACTATCGTAACAATCGATGATACGCAGGTTACGCAATGAATTTCGGACAATAGCTACTTTATCGGAATCGGTCAGGACCGTTTTGGAAGCGGACGACACAGCATAAGCAGTCTCTATCATATCTGTCATTAGCTCGATCAATTTTGAAACTTGAAAATGATGGTCTGTATTTATCAAGATAGCTGAAGCGTCGCAGCCGTTAATTCTGCAGGTTCCAACGCAATTTGGTAAGATACACTTTGCGAGTATTTGAGAGAGAAGTAGAGTTTTTCCAGTCGAATGCTCTCCATTGATTTCTATGATGTCTGTACTTTGAGGACCTCGGACGAATAGGGTATCGTCCAGGCAATGCAAACTCGGTTTGCCTTTTAATCTTGCCAGCAACTGTGCACCAGATTCTGTATGCGAACCCATAAATTCTCCTTCGTTCCTACTCCTTTTTTCCTTGTAATAGATTTCTTTCCCTCTAATTGTAAGCTACTTCATCCTTTGCTCCCATAATATGTATGACGTTCCAGCATTCCTATAATAAAACTCCAACTTATACACTGAAACGCAACAGCGACATTAACACTTGATTACTATTGATAAAGGAATCCAAAAAAAATTGCTCAGCTTTCGGAAATACACAAGCTATCAGCGCATAGCGAAGAAGTGAGTGGAAGTGAGCTGTGGGAGACTGTATATATGCATATAACCACATGTCATGGGCGGCGTCGTTTACCAATACATATCGACTCGTACCGACTTGCTGAAAAATCAGAGGTTTTGACGCGCACTCTGTATTTGAGAACGGTCACTCTGGCAACTAATAACACAATCACCAAAGTCGGTAAAATTAGCATAGGAAAAAAACAATAACGACGCGTACAGCGTGCAACCCAGCAACTACACTGAAATGTGTTGAAATTAGTGATGGCTAGAACCGTGATTTGTGAATCACGAGTGATCCGATCACGTTCGTTCCCAATCACGGTGATTTTTCACAGTGATCCGTGATTTTCGTGATCGCTTCTGATTGGTGCAGGCAGAACAGTGATCGCTTCTGATTAGTGCAGGCAGAACAGTGATCGTTTCTGATTGGTGGAGAGTATGACTGCTCTTTGCACGCTTCCACATAACCCCAATTTATAATTTCTCTCGAAACATTCTCAAGTCCTCACTGTTCTTATAGAATTTCAGTTGTACACTTTGAACCAATGTTATCGTTCTTGATCTATTTAAATTAACGAATATTTATTCACTTTAGTTAAAAAGTATAATGTATATGTGAATACTTTTAGCCAATCAAATCAGTGCGTGCATACATTGACTATTTATGAATTTTATACTATGGGCGGTATTTTCAGTCGTTGCTGGTCGTTGCTTATCCTTAAGCAAATGCTTAAGCATTCGGCATCCTTTATTAGCTACTAGGTTAGTAGAAGATGCAGCATGCTTAAGCATTTGCTTAAGAATAAGTACCGACTGAAAATACCGCCCTATATATTCGCTGAATTAACACATTTTGACTATAACACAAGCTATATTGAAGTATTGTATAAAAAATAATTCAATCATGATCAAGAATTAAAGATCACAGTATTCACAGTGAACAACTTCACTCGAGGTAAGAAAATCACGATCACCGTCGTGATTTACGTTAAATCACGACCGTGATCGTGATTCTGCGATCACGGTGATAAATCACCGTTAGTGATTTTGCACTCCATCCCTAGTTGAAATGCTGAAGGGTGTTCATCGATATGAAAATTGCACAAGATACTGCTTCACCCGAATTATAAATTACACTTGTGACACAAAATTACATTGGATGATAAGTCTATCCTATACCTGGTCTGTGAAATTAGTCATGACCGGTGGTGGGTCGGTATTTTACACCGCGTCGCAAATGCATTTACGACATGTCGCAAATGTACGTATAATATGTCGTTTTTAAGCCCATTTCATACGTGTCATTTGTCGCAAATGTAGTAAATGGAAATATTAATTATTTTAAGGTTTCAACAATTAAAGTGTTGGAAAAATATAATTGTTTCTGACTCGCTTGTTGGTTGCATGAAAATACTATAGAATACTGGAGAATACGTCGATTACGTCGAAAACTATAATATAATCGTCACTTTCCTAACCCCAAAAAAGTATTCAAAAGCGTGGTATTAATTATTGTTTTGTAATTGTTTAGATAATAACTAATAAAAATGAATCGTGAAAGGTAAAGTAATTAGAAATAAATGTACGATAATAAATAAAATTTAATTGAATTGAAAATTATGTAAATAAAAATATCCGTTTCAGAAAAAATGAAATTGATAAATTATTATCAAATTTCTTTTTTGGGTGCAATATCCCTTTCAGTGTGGTGAAAGTAATCAAATTATATTTATTATTCTATATTGGGAAACTTAGTGGAGACGTGGCCTAAATTTCAGCCCTCTGGTGGTAAGTTGGCAAACTATTGAAAGTAGGTCCGGATCCCACCAAACATTCCGAATATGTATTTATTAATCGAAGAAGTAAAAATTTACTGTTCTAACAAATTTAAAAACACTCGTTTTCCACAACATATCTAGGTATTTAAACACTGATAATCATATGGACTTGGACGGATTTCGACCTACTCTCAGTAGTTCCATTTTCTATCACTAGATGGCGTATCGAAATTCTTGGTTTCCCAATGCGTTTCTTTTACTAACCTTTCAATATCCATTTTTCGTCAGTGTAACTTAATTTAATTTAATTTAATTTTTTCAATCAGAATTATAATTATTAATAAATTGGCACTTCTTCATAACCTATACGAAAAATGTTTTATAGGTTAGTTATTTTCATTTCAGATATACGACATTTACGACACATTTACGACATTTAAGACATATGTCGTGTATAAAATCGAAAATTCGTGTCTTTACCCATCACTGGTCATGACACCATAAGATTTAATTTTAATTCCTACCACTCGTAGCAGTGTAATCTTATTTTAGACCGAGTCGATAACGTTGAGTGTGACACGAAAATGGTAACGTAAACGGGTTCCGGAATCCGGACTGCTCCGGACAGCCTCGGAGTTCTTGTTCTCGAGTCGTGTGACCGTGTGACAGAACTTTACCTGATTACCTGGTCCCCGGCTCTAATCTACTTGCTGATTGGACCAGCGAATGTAAATTTTCGCCGTCGCGTCGAAAGGACTGACCGAGATTAGGAGATTACAATCCAAGTGAACATTTGCGTTCTTACCGCCCCCTATGCAAACTATCGATTGCTCCGACAACTTTGGACCGAAGCAACGACTTGGACAACGTCGTGTGACGTGTAGTTTACAATTTTTACACTGTCAACAGAATGGAGTATTTCAAAAGCAGTTTGAAGTCTGTTTTAGGTTCTACACCGGCTGAAAACGAACCATCCGGCGCTGACACGGTATTTTCTCAATTTCCTATTAAATTGACTTTACATTTTTATTTCTATGTCTTGTAACACATGGCACTAGTGCATACATAGTAAGTGGCTACATAGTAGTACCATTGAATGCAAAGCGAAACGATCGCAAAATGTATGATTGAAATAAATCCTAGCATTTAAGAATGCGTCGAGCCTTTTATTATTTTCTTCTTTTCTATCATTCATCCTTCTCTCCGACTTTGTTGATTGGAGCAATCGGCGCAGGTAGAGCGATTGGTAGACAGGTTACAATCGTCGACATTGTTAAATGACAGAAGGGATGCCTGTCGAGCCCTCAAAGCTCTCTCACGCACGTATCGTGTCGAGGTGGGAGCTCAAGGAATGGACGCGCTCAGACAGATTCTAGAGATGGATAGAACCGATTGCGAAATTAGCGGTTTAGCATTGGACACACTTTGTAATATAACTGATCCTAAAACGTTCGACGATGAAGGTAATGTTGAAAGTAGCAAGTAGCAGGAGAGTAGCATCTACGGTTTCGTTTAATTCTGTCAAGTTTGACGCTTATGACGTTAGATATTATTTTCAGTGGATAAACATGGACCTCGGAATAAAGTCGGAGAACAGTTCACAGAAATATTTATTAAACACTCGGACAGTGTGGGATTAGTTTTGACACTGTTGGAAGAATTTGACTTTAAAGTCAGATGGCCCGCGCTCAAGTTACTCACACATCTGTTGTCTAACAGGCCGAAGGATATACAAGAAATTGTTCTGGTTAGCCCTATGGGTGTTTCTAAGTTAATGGATCTACTTAGCGACAGCAGGGAAGTTATACGCAATGAGGTATAACTTTGGTCTCAACACCGGACTCAGACTGAAACGCTTGTTTAAGTTATTAATGATCTGTCGGAGAGAAGTTATTGTAACGATTTGTGTGTAATGCCATATAGGTCCTACTGCTCCTAATTCAATTGACGAAGGGGAACGCGAACATTCAGAAAATCGTCGCCTTCGAGAATGCATTTGATCGGATTTTTGACGTTATTGCGCAGGAGGGTAACGCGGAAGGTGGTATCGTCGTAGAAGATTGCCTGTTACTTATGTTAAATCTTCTAAGGGGTAATATAAGTAACCAAACCTTTTTTAAAGAAGGTAACGTTTAATCAAACGTCGTTCTCGAAAAGTACCGTCGAAGAGAAAAGTAATATCCCGATCGGATTGCAGGCAGTTATATTCAGAAATTAACACCGATGTTTCAAATACCACCCGAAACTGAGGACAATCCGCTGGGTGGATGGAGTCCTCAAAAGGTATCGAACGTTCATTGTATGGTACAGGTGGTTCGTGCTTTGGTCGCGCCGAGCGGACCTGCTCAGGTAAAAACGATAGCATAGCTTAAAGGTCCGCGCACACATATCCGTTCCGTCTCAGTTCCGTGTCAGTGTGCCCGTGGTAAGAAGAAGAGGGGCGTAGAGGGTCTCTTCTTCTGACCAATAGCACACTGACACGGAACTGAGACGGAACTGACAAGTGTGTTTAGACCTTAAAGGTCCGCGCACACATATCCGTTCCGTGTCAGTTCCGTTCCGGCGCAGTTCCGGCGTGCCAGTGGTAAGAAGAAGAGGGGCATAGAGGGCAGAAGAGACCCTCTATGCCCCTCTTCTTCTTACCACTGGCACGCCGGAACTGCGCCGGAACGGAACTTACACGGAACGGATATGCGTGCGCGGACCTGAATCCTCCCCTTTCCGTTTCGACCTCCCCGTACGCGGAGGATTCTTACGAAAGAAAATTATAATATTTATATGAAGGCAGTAGCAAGCTGTCAGCGAATCATGAGAGCCTGTGGTTTACTCCAAGCTTTGTGTAATATACTGATGGCCAGCGGCGTGCCCGCGGACGTGCTAACCGAAACGATTAATACAGTGGCGGAAGTTATTAGAGGAAACGCCAGTAATCAAGAATTTTTGGCAGGAGTGATGGCGCCTAGTAGTCCTCCTAGGTAATCTCGGTATAAATTTATTTCAAAACTCTCTGTAATACATACCGTGCTGCTCTTTTTTTCTTAGACCTGCAATTGTTGTTTTGCTTATGTCCATGGTAAATGAGAAACAACCATTCATTCTGCGATGTTCCGTTCTTTATTGCTTTCAATGCTTTTTATACAAGAACGAGACTGGGCAAAGTCAGCTTATTCAAACGTTACTGCCACAAGGTAACGAGATGCCGTCTTTGACAACAGGTTCGTAGAGTAGACTGTGGGTTATTCATATGTACATGCATATGATATAAATATAATGCGTTATGAATATAATATTGCTAGGACAGTTGTTGTGCGGAGGATTATTTTCGCTGGACTCTTTGTCGAATTGGTTTTCCGCGGTGGCGTTATCTCACGCACTGATCGACGATAGTACGCAGAAGGAACAACTGTTGCGCGTACTTCTTGCGACTAATATCGGAAAGCCACCAGTCACCTTGATGCAGCAATGCGTCATGTTGCTGCAACAGGGCAATAAAACGCAATGCAAATTAGGCCTTCTAATGCTACTTTGCAGATGGACCGCTCATTGTCCAGCCGCGGTTAAATCGTTCTTGCTCATCGATTCTTCCGTAGCTTACTTAACGGCCTTGTTGTCATCGCAAGAGAATAACGACGACTTACAAGAAACTTTACTGCAAAGTATGTGCGCTATACTTATTGGATTCTGTATACATTTCAATGACAACAGTGTTCCAAATTATACGAAGGTATGATGAAAGGATTGATGAAACATTCAACCGAGCAATTACAAGCAACATCTTACCCTACCTTTTTCCAGGAGAAATTGTGCAATTTAATTGAGAATAGAATAGGATTAGAAAGATTTCAAGATGCTATCGGTGGCCTCGCTAGACACGAGGTCTATTCTAGAACGTTAAAGCATCCCCAACCTTCGGTGAAGAATCCTTCGGATCTTTTATTGGATCATGAGTTTTGTAGATTGTCGAAAGCATTAGAAGGTATAAGTACTGCTGTTATCTCTCTTTCATTCAGTTTTATAGTTTCTGTGTTATTACTTTTTTCCGATTGGCTTACGTTGCATATTTTTAGGTATAATTACAAAGTCAGTTCTAGACGCGAATAGCTTGCATAATGGAAATCAAACTACAACACCGACACCGCCAGATTCTGTTCTGGTGGCCCAATACAAAGAAGTTATACGAGAGCAAGATCTACAAATACAAAAGCTTAATCAAGTCACGGAATCACTTGCCAGAGAGAAGCATGAACTCGAAGTACGGTACAGTATAGTATAGTATGTAGCATATTGTACTTACTATTTACCTATCTTATTATTCTTATTATTATTATTGTTCTTACAGTTACAAGCTCACGATCTTCGATCGACCATTAGCCATTTAAAAGATCAAAATTTGGTTCTACGAGCAGCGCGAACTAATATGCTGTCGGAAGAAATAGAATTGTATGGCACTGTGAACAACGGAGACTCGGCAAAAGAATTGGAAAAATGTAGGAATGTTGTTGTAGATTTAGAAAACCGTTTAGCAGAATATACTTGGACGATAAATGAATATAAACGGAAATTCGAAGAAAGAGACGAGGCTGATTTTGAACGTAAATTAAAAGACAAGTCCGAGGAATTGGAGAAACTGAAGAAAGATCAGGAAGATCTTTTGGAGCTTCTGACCGATCAAGATAGCAAAATTATACTCTACAAAGAGAGATTGATCGCATTGGGTGAAAAGGTATTTATCTACTTTTCACGTCGTGTAATTATAACTGAAAGATATCTTTCATTAGGTCGAGACGGACGAGAGTTCTGTCGAATTGGACACCGACGATCACCTAGAATCCAACAATTCGATCGAGCGAAACGATTAAAATATCACCTTCGCGATCCAGAGATACTGTACTACACGTAGTAACGGCAATGAAAGGATTTCTATTCCGACCCTTTCCTTTTCTTCATTTTTAATGTTAATTTCTTCCCCATTCGTCCGCGATGACAACCTATCGCTGGAGGTGGTGGATAATCTATCGATGCAGGAAATGGTGAATATCAGAAAGTGAAAATGATTTTTTATTACTTTCCCGAAATTTTATATACAACACTTTAATGGAATCGTATACGGACATGAATTCAATTTTTCTATTTTTTAAATCAAAACCGGCAAATGATGAATGAATTCGATAGAATTTAATAAAATGTATGCAAGTCGAAGGTAGGTTTCAGTGAAGGTTCCTTTTTGAAAAATTCTATGATACGGCTACAGGAAATAATAAAACAAGTTATTTCGATGTTCTATTAAGTGACAACAACATTTTTGTATGTATTCCGTCAAGTCAAGTATGTACGATATCATTTAATGTAATTGTTACAAGAGGTACTTTCACTTTTTACGTGCTTTCAATAAAAGTACCACACTTGGAATATTTTCTCATGTACTATCAACTATTACATACCTACCATAGCGCAAGCTCCTATTTACATTGAGTGATTGGCGGTTCCGGCGGTTCCAGCGGTTTCACACGCTAGTCTCTTGTTGCTTGATAACTGCTTGCACACACTTTGCCATAGTGGGCGATGCACGAGATATCACGTCCGTCATGAAAAAGTGATTCAACGTCTTCTGTTTAATTTCCAACGGGCTCGAGGACAATTTTTCGCTCACCTCCTACAAGTACAAGATACGCGCATCGCCTTATGTTGCGTTATATCGTTATATCGCGTTACATTTGGTACGTACATATTAGGGCTGGGACTATTTGTCGAATTTTCGGTATTCGAATATTCGAATACTTCAGTTGCTCAATTATTTGGCGAATATAATTCGAATATCCAAGTATTCGAATACTATTCGAATATTTAAGTATTCGAATACTGACGTATTCGAATTATAGTATGGTGTGAATTATAAATCAAGTTCTTTAGGTTCATTTTTTTACAAGCTTTTATTTAGTTTCAGTTGTGAGTTCGTTAGTTTGTCAGGGTGAAATATTGTAAGCTAATTTTGACCCACTTCAACATATCCGATCGGCTTGAAACTTTGCACACATGTGTAATTCCGATGACATTACAATATTTTCACTAAAAAGCATGAAATACTTTATGGTGAAATTTTTTTTTTAAAAACATGCTTTTATTAAAATGTACTAAAAAGGAACCAATAATTTTGATACCGGCCGATCTGACTGCCTGAGAAGAATTCCCTCATAGGGTGGATGTACCAGTAAATGAACACGTACCAGTGAATGGACATTTTATATTAAAATGAGTAAAATAAGTTATTAAAATAAGCAACTAATTAATTAGAGACTTCTTTTAATTTCTTGCTCCATATCCAACAATTTTTGCAGCACGTGGAATCAATCGCGCTTCAAACATAATTTTATAAAAGTGTTCATTCATTAGCCTTAAGTGTTCATTTATTGGTACTTTTTTTATTTTTATTATTTTATAATTAGTTATAGGGTAAACGCACCAATAAATGAACACTTAAGACTAATGAATGAACACTTTCATAAAATTATGTTTGCAGCGCGATTGATTCCACGTGCTGCAAAAATTGTTTGGATATGAAGCAAGAAATTGAAAGAAGTCTCTAATTAATTAGTTGCTTATTTTAATAACTTATTTTACTCATTTTAATATAAAATGTCCATTCACTTGTACGTGTTCATTTACTGGTACATCCACCCTATGAGGGAATTCTTCTCAGGCCGTGATTTCGGCCGGTATCAAAATTATTGGTTCCTTTTTAGTACATTTTAATAAAAGCTTGTTTTTTAAAAAAAATTTCACCATAAAGTATTTCATGCTTTTTAGTGAAAATATTGTATTGTCATCGGAATTACATATGTGTGCAAAGTTTCAAGCCGATCGGATATGTTGAAGTGGGTCAAAATTAGCTTACAAGATTTCACCCTGACAAACTATCGAACTCACAACTGAAACTAAATAAATGCTTCTAAAAAATTAACCTAAAGAACTTGATTTATAATTCACACCATAATATTCGAATACATCAGTATTCGAATAATAACATTCGAATACTCAAATATTCGAAGTTTATTCGTAGCATTCGAATACTTGTAAAATATTCGAATAGTAAATTATTCGAATAGTCCCAGCCCTAGTACATATGTATCGTTACATACCTTCGATAGCTCTACTGCCTGGGCAATATAATTAGCTGATTCCACATTACCGTATCGAACTAAATGAGGTGCAATTTCTTCCAGTCTAGATCTGATCTCCGCCAAGTTGTCGTAAGGTAAACAAATTCCACAAATCTGTTGAAACAATCCCATCTGGTTTTACCCGATTGACAATTCACATTTACCATTCGCATATGTACGCATTAATTACGTTACTTACCTCGGAAAGAGCCCGTATAATTTTCCAATCCGGTCGTGCTACAGCCGGAGGTGTAATTGCAGCGCAAGTCTGTTGAGCGCGACCCTCCGTATTTACGTAGGTGGCGACTTTTTCGGTGTACGCAGCTCCAGGAAGTATAACGTCTGCGATCGAAGCTCCCTCGTCTCCGTGGCTTCCTGTACGGAGCCGCGTAAGTCAGAAAAATGAAAAGATTTGCGTTCTATGTATGTAATTACGTGCAACTGCACATACCTATGTATACGATAAAGGTATTCGGTAAATCTTCTTTCTTTATATTTCCATCGTCGGATCCCAATAAGAACAGAATCTTTGGTTGTTGCTGCTTCACTTCTTCGATTGTCGAAGAATAACCTACATCCAGCGCAGCTACTTGCGACGCATTCGTGTGAAGAATATTTAATACTTTCCATACCTCGGGAGCCTAGAAAGGAATACCTCCAGCATGTACATGCAAACAATTACATATAAAAATTAGAGCTCTTACTTTTTGACCCGTCGGGTACCCGGGTACCCGGACATTACCCGGGATAACTTCAAGCAATTGAATATAGTATTGTCTGTGATTGTCTGTGGTATAGTCTGATGTTAGCCAAAAATGATCGAACAATACCACATTCAATGGCTTGAAGTTGTTTCGGGTAGACGGGTACCCGACGGGTCAAAAAGTAAGAGCTCTAATAAAAATCATCCTTTTCTCACCTTGGAGTTTTCTCCTAAAGCCTGTGCCAGTAACTGCGTCTCGGACAAAATTTTTGCTCCATCCTTTCTAGTTAATTGTTCAGCACCCAAAATGATCAGAGGCTTCTTAGCACTTTTCAAAGTATTCGAGAATGGATGTCTACCATTTCTTAGTTGTGTAATAATGTCTGGAGACTGGCCTAAATTCTACAATTCAGGCAAGTGTGTTGAGTCTAGAGTGTTTATGAATAAGAAAACATTATGGTGTTACTCGTCCAGCCTACTGAGCCTACCTCGTGATTATAGGTCAAATCTACGTCCGGACCGATCAGAGCGATAGTCTGTTCGCCATGAATATATCCTTTCCTTAAACGGGTATTCACCAACGGTGCTTCGTATCTCGGATTTGTACCGATTAGTAATACCACATCAGCTTCCTCGATTCCAGCAATTGTGTTGGTCAATAAATAATTGCTTCTTATATCGATACCCGCACCCTGCTTTGGAAAGCTTTGCTCCGTCGCGAGAGTCTCGCTACCAAGTCTGTTTACGAGATCCTTCAACGCTACAAGGGACTCTGCGTCAGCTAGTTTCCCAGCAATCGCGGCACACTTGTTTAACGGTACATCTTGAACTGCCTGGGCAACTGGGAAGCAGTGTATCGTATTAATTTAGCAAAAATACCATCTGTATCTCATTAAGGGGTAACACCACTCTAGAGGCAGAAAAAAATACCTAAATTTGACAATTTATTTTCGGAGTATGACGAACGGAATAGAATTTCTTTTCAGAGGGTTTATTTAACACATATTGAAGTACGAAAAACAATTTTTTTATTGTCATTTTCATACAAAATGGCGGCGACAGAGCCCGTCGTCGAAACCACTTCTTTCAAACTGGGAGGACGGATTTCTCGGAGACTATTGCATGGATCGATTTGAAATTTTTACAGTAGCTTCACAACAATATTCTCTTTGGAAGTACGTAGCCGTTTTTTGATCGAATGTAAACTTTTTCTTTTATAAAAAATTTAATGCTCATTTTTAGGGCGAAAAATCGATTCATTCCTTAAAAAGTGCACCACGTCCACAAAAATTGATAAAAAAAAAAAACTCCTACGTACTTCCAAAGCCAATTGTATATAGATTATAAATTTTTTTGGTATTTTGTTCCACGACTCATACATGCCGAGAAATCCCTCCTCCCGTGGCGGTGTTTTAAAAAAAGCTGTTTTCGACGACGGGCTCTGTCGCCGCCGTTTTGTATGAAAATGACAATAAAAAAATTGTTTTTCGTACTTCAATATGTGTTAAATAAACCCTCTGAAAAGAAATTCTATTCCGTTTGTCATACTCCGAAAATAAATTGTTAAATTTAGGTATTTTTTTCTGCCCCTAGAGTGGTGTTACCTCTTAAGGGGAAAAAATGGAAGAATTCAAAAACTAATTACAATGTACCTGTTACAAGAGCATCCTCCCATTCAACGGCTTCCAATTTTCCATCGATTTTCATCATGGGAGTTATAAGTCTTTGACGCTTAAGTCCGTCATAAGAGAAACGCCCTTTATCCGATAACCATTCTTCGTTTATTTCCTACGCAGTATCGTGTGGTTAAGGTTTACCAATACACCTTTAATGGCGGTTACCGCTTACGATACTAACTTCGTTCACCCTCGGCAAGATTCTTAAAACTTCCCCTGTTCTATGCGATATCACTATGTTACTGCCGACAGCGTCAAGGACATCGATGCTATCTGTACGGCGTGTCTCCCATGGGCGAGCAACGAAAGCATACGGCTTGCTAGTTAATGCTCCGACGGGACACAGATCAATAATATTTCCAGATAATTCGGATAGAAACAGTTTCTCCACATATGTCCCCACCTGATGGTTGTATATGCAATTTCAAGAAATACCATGTACAGACGCATAAGATTCACCGCGATAGATACCGAATTCCGAGGAGCTAGTCGAAACGCTGAACATACTTGCATATCGTTTCCACGACCCGTAGTTCCCAAATCGTCGATTCCGGCTACTTCGGATGCAAAACGAATGCACCTTGTGCAATGGATGCAACGTGTCATAATTGTCTTTATCAGGGGCCCGATATCTTTGTCCTCCACCGCTCTTTTGCCGCTGTAGTTAATATCGACGAATCTGCTGCGATCGCTGCCGAACGCCATGCTCTGATCTTGCAAATCGCACTCGCCGCCTTGGTCGCAAATCGGACAGTCCAGAGGATGATTTACTAATAAAAACTCCATGACACCTTCTCGAGCCTTGCGGGTTAAATCGGAATTAGTCTTCACCCTCCAACCTTTCATCACAGGCATGGCGCAAGCCGCGACGGGCTAAACGTAATTGTGTTTTCATAATTATATCTTTATACGCTGTTTTTATGTTAGAAAATGTATAATAACGACGAAAAAATAACAAGTACCTTGACTTGCTTTTCAATTTCCACAAGACACATCCTACAATTTCCTGCCACTGCTAAACGTTCGTGATAACAGAATCTGGGAATCTCTACTCCTACCTTGGCCGCTGCCTAAAAGAGACAATCGAGTAAAAACATCGCGAAAATACGTGTCTCTACTAATATTTAGTAAATGGTGCAAAGGGAATTGCGTTACCTGCAAGACAGTGGTACCTGGCGGAACTTGAACAGGTTTGTCATCTATGAACACTTCTACCAATTCTTGTTGAAGTTTGGAGGATGTATGTAATCCCACTGCAAAGGCTCTACCATTCTGTAGTCCCACTCCCGTAGACAATCTTGTCACTGGGAGCCTCAACATTTTGGTCTGATCACTCTTTACGCGTCGGTCCTATGCTGTTATGTAAGAAAAACTCATAGTTGAAGCTTCGGCTAGCTATATAATCGGGTGTGATAACCTAATTTATAGTTTCTCAACATTCATAGTAGCAGATTCACCGATAGAATATGTAATATATTGGTATAATGAAACTTTCTTTGTCTCGATTTCTCATTCAAAATATTGACGTTAATTTTACTCGGTTAAAAATTACCAAAAATCTCCCTCCGCCACCGACAGACCGAAATCACGAGATGGACCGAGCAGGACTGAGAACCAGTGTTCACGGGAAAAGGCCTGATAGCTCTCGGCTACCCTCTGTTGCGCATGCCCGCGACGAGCTGTGACGTCAAACCAATCAACGCCAAGCTGGTAAACGAACCGAATCGACGCCAGTGGCTGGCTTCGTTTCCCAGCTTGGCGTTGATTGGTTTGACGTCACAGCTCGTCGCGGGCATGCGCAACAGAGGGTAGCCGAGAGCTATATATAGGCCTTTTCCCGTGAACACTGCTGAGAACCGAGAATCCTACGAAACGTAAGGAATGCCTAGATGTGCCCCAGTCGGCAGCCCTGAGCCCATGTGCCTGGACAGCTGGAGGACAGACGGTGAGACGTGGTGACACGTGAGACTGGATGAGACGAGTGGTCGACGAGCTCGATCCGAAATAAGACTTCCTACTTTTTAATGTTGCTTAATTCTCCATCGCTCTCTTACTTTCGAACACACCACCACTCACGAGTTCTACCATAAATAAATTAATTTCCTATAAATACTCACTCGGTTGCACAAGGTTGCACAATATGTAAAGAATCTAATGTTTATATAGATATTGCTTTATTTCGAAAGATACCTGTAGAAACGATGACTGGATGGATGTAAGTTAGGGTGCATTCCATGTGACGCATTATGCGCATAGACCGCAGCGCAGTCGCTGCGCGCATTCATTGGGCGGTATTCTTAAACGTGTCTTAAGCAAATGCTTAAGATCATCTTCTAGAGGACGATCTTATTTCACATAAGACATCATGTATTCCTAAACGTTTCTTAAGATGATCTTAAGCATTTGCTTAGAATAAGCAATTGCTTAAGCACTGTCTTTATAAAGCATTTGCTTAAGATAATGCTCATTCACGTTCGGAAACTTTCGGAATAATTCTGTTAGCACAACCAATGATAAAAGGATATTCCGTTCGTTCCTTGATGGGCGACGGAGTAGGGGCTCGAACATGTGTGTGAACGTCGAGGACTCGAGGTTATAGTCCGGGAGCCAGTGAACATTTTTAGTGTCCCATCGCGACAAGGTTTTTCTATCATTTTTCTACTTAACCTTATGCTGAAAGTTAAGAAAAGCGCGGTCTGGCAGTCGAGACCGGGGACAGGGCCGGAGGGCACGCCCTCGAACATGTCAAGTTTGAGAGCATCCCCGACTCATCGCGACAAGGTTGAACTTCCACCCATTAATAAACAATTTAATACAAAATAAGAAAATCGCAGTCTGGCAGCGCTCCGCGGGGACCTTCGTCGTCTGGCAGACCTCCGAACATGTTAAAAAAAAAAAAAAAATCGACTCATAGCGACAAAGCTGAAATTTTCTGGAATAATTGTTTATGTTGTAAAACCAATGGAAAAAATAGTCTGGCAGCCTATAAGCGGTGATAAGACCTTGCCAGACGTTTACAAATGAATCGAGCGTGTAGTCAAATCTACTACCGCGACATTGAATTTAATATTAACTTGTATAAAAGATCGACGTTTAATATGAAGTATGAACTGGATATGAGTAGGTACTTTACAATTTTATTATAGTATAACGATAAAAAAATTTATTAATAAACTATGTTACAATACTTCACAATCTGAACTCTCGCAATCGGAATTGTCTAATTCTGCTTCACCGTCTTCAGTGGCAGAATCGCTTTCTGACTTCTGGTGCATTTCACTCCTTAAGCCATTAGTATCTGCAAGGTCATCCTGCTTAGTTTCAATCAAAACTTCGCTCACGAAAGTTGTCAATTGGTCAACTGGAGATTCCTTCGACTTCATTTGTAAACGTCTGGCAAGGTCTTATCACCGCTTATAGGCTGCCAGACTATTTTTTCCATTGGTTTTACAACATAAACAATTATTCCAGAAATTTTCACCTTTGTCGCTATGAGTCGATTTTTTTTTTTTTTTTTAACATGTTCGGAGGTCTGCCAGACGACGAAGGTCCCCGCGGAGCGCTGCCAGACTGCGATTTTCTTATTTTGTATTAAATTGTTTATTAATGGGTGGAAGTTCAACCTTGTCGCGATGAGTCGGGGATGCTCTCAAACTTGACATGTTCAAGGGCGTGCCCTCCGGCCCTGTCCCCGGTCTCGACTGCCAGACCGCGCTTTTCTTGACTTTCAGCATAAGGTTAAGTAGAAAAATGATAGAAAAACCTTGTCGCGATGGGACACTAAAAATGTTCACTGGCTCCCGGACTATAAGCCTTACTGACGAAAGTCCTGTGGGGGACCCGGGCGAAAGGCTTAATAATTCATCGATAAAATTCAGTCCCAATGCGCTTAAAAGACGGGTGGTACCCCCCAGGACCACTTTTTTTGTAATATTCGTCGTTCAGAGGACGTATATAAGCCGTTCGTGGGAAATTCGGGACGTCCCGAACGACTGGGATGGACGTCCCTGGGACGCTTTTAGGACGGCTGTATGCTGTGTGCGAGACGTACCCGGGACCACTTTTTTGGTAACATTCGTTGTTCAGGGGACGTATATAAGCCGTTCGTGGGAAATTCGGGACGTCCCTGGGACGTCCGGTACGACTGGGACAGACGTCCCTGGGACGCTTTTAGGACGGCTGTGTGCTGTGTGGGCTTAGAGACGTCTAGTTTAGGTCTATTTTAGGTCTGAACGTCTTGATTTATAACAAGACGTCTTTAAGACGTCTTTAAGACGCCTTTTGGACGTCTTTAAGACTTTACCAGACGTTGTGCTAGGGTAGATGTCCCGATTAACGTGCTCGGTCCCAATTACCGTGCTTTTGTACTTAAAGACGCCGTACAAACAAACTCGCGTAAATAAATAAGGAAATAAATTTTTTTAATTAAGTTAAACTATTAATGTATGTGTTATAAACGAGAAAGTTGCGTTTTTAAACAACTAAAGCATAGTAAAAAAATTTTCAAAAATGCATATGAAGATTTCGATGGATTTACCTAAATCCTTACCGGAAACGGTAAGGAACACGTACTTTACAGAAGTGAATAAATTGATAATTATCATGATTTGCACTCATGTAAAGTGTTTATTATATCATAAAAGGCTCAAATTTTATTAAAAAATAGCCAAATGAGCACTTTTGAAACGTTTTCGTAGTTTTAAAGTGAATACGGTAATAGGGACAGGAATTTAACGCTTGTCCCTATTTACCGTGCCCCTCGGTAGTGATCCGCAGATGTGTCCACCATTTTGGCCTAAAGCGGAAGTCGCAAATTGGCGGGCACATTTTGAAATAATCGAGAAAACTGAAGTTGTACTATTTCCTTCTGCCGTTCTTCATACAAATTAAAACATGTTACGTTAAATACATTAGACTGTTTCTAGATCTCTACGGAGCACGTAGGATTTTCTAACTTTACTTAAAAGGTATAAGACTAAAAAGGTAAATTTCGGGTCAGGCATAATAACAGCGACACTGAGCCTCGCCCTTTCTGTACATTGCGTTTCTAACTCCACTACGTTGTATCGAATATTATAAAAGAATAAAGACTAAAAGAATAAAAAAATAATTTATTATTATTATTATTATTAAAAGACGTGTGGAACTTCAAATATTTCAACATAGCTTGAAAAATGAAAAAATGCTAAATAGGATATTTTAACTGAGGAGAGCAGAATATAGGAAAGATTTCTGGAAAAAATCAAATCTATAATACAGTTTCTCACATACCTTAATCAGTAATTTTTTCCTAAAAAATATATTTATAAATCAATCGTGAAAATATGATAAAGAATTTAATAATGTAATACAAAGGTTAGCGTTAGCAATAGTTTGCACGTTCAAAAATGACAGCATTAAATGAAGTTTGCTGGTGATTCCACTTTTCGCACAATGTTGTGGAATCCAATTGGTAGATGTTATTGCTTCGCCCAATAGGAAAAATTACACAGATAAACGGTGGTGGGGCTAGGCACGTACCAATTACATGCGAGCAGTATCTCTTTCTTTTTCTACTTGTTTACTTGCTCTCTCTACTTCCGGTTTCGGTCACTAATGGTGTCGATCAATAGAAAACGGCGGCCACATCTGCGTATCACTACCTAGAGGATCACTACCCCTCGGTGCCCACTGGCTCCCTCTGTAACTGCTAAACCTAACCTTACTTTCGTTTCCCAGAACGGGTGAACAGGAATTTATATTTGCATATTTTGCTCTTGTAATGAAGAGGTCATATTAAAATTACGTAAAAACACCTCTCGTAGAGCAAAAAAATGTTTTGAACAGTTCAAAGTTGAAAGACATAACCTAACCGCGGGAACGCTATTCGAAAACGGGCACGGTAACTGGGGGCACGGGAATTGGGACAACGCATTTTTTCAGAGCACGGTTACTGGGACAAAAACATGTATTTTTATTTCAATTAACAAAATATGAAAAATTAACATTTTCAACCCGAAAAAAATGCCTTAATAAAGAGAAAGGTTCAAAATACAAATATAAATTTTCACCAAGCAAAATTATAGTGAGAGAAGTCAGTTATTAATTCCGTCGTGAGCAAGTCGGCGTCAGGGCACGTTAATCGGGACATCTACCCTATCTGGGTACTGATATGTATGTGTGCACTAAATTACTATAGAACTAGTCACTAGTTATTTCTTTTATTTCCCAAGAGGAATATACCGGAATGACGTCACGTTGCATCGAAGCAACGAGCCAACGAGCCGTCAACTTTTCTTCGTGTGCAAGTTTCTCTTCCGGTGAGCGGATTGGAGCGGATTGGAGCGGATAGAACGGATAGAAGGTAGCTGGTTACCGTAAGCCCCCGTTCAGTGCATTCTGTTTACCCGCATTTTCACAATGGCTATTGGTGATCTCAAGACTGACAAGGGTGTGAAAGATTTGAATTTATATTTAGCGGATCGCAGTTATATCGAAGGGTAAGTCTACTTTTTATGAATGAAGAATTTTTAGTGCAGTAGGTACACGTGGTCGACTTGTCGGCAGTTTCATCCCATCTATCCTTCATTTTCTTTCTCTATTAAATAACTTTCAACGGGATAAACCCTTTAGTATGACGATCTCGATGTCTTTTGACACCCTCTTTTTTTGTCGTTTCGATTTACCTTTAATATTATTTGTAATCTCTACTTTCTCGTCAAGTCCGACAGTTATTTAATTTTCATCTTTGTAGTTTGTATATATTTAATATACCTATGCGACGCAGCTGCGATCGGGCAATGAAAAAATCGCGATTGCTCGTAGATATTGTATATTCGTGGGGACATCAATGTCAACTGTCATTAGGATTATCTATCTCTACGACATTCCAGTAGATCGTATCTACCACTAATGCAGACTACATATTAGCGCTAAAACGGGCAAGTTGAATAAAAACCATGGTGTTTTCAAGGTGGCGACCCACACAAGCCGATGTGGCAGTCTTGGAGGCTTTAGGAAACACTCCGACATCTTCGAATCCTCATGTCTTACGATGGTACAACCATATCAAATCGTACGATTTGAAAACCCTACCCGGAGAGAGGAAAGCTCCTATTCTGTTAGGTAGCGGTAATGTTAACAAAACAGCGGAGGCAACAGCCGAAGACGACGACGATAAAGACGTCGATCTGTTTGGATCGGACGAAGAGGAAGATGCAGAGGCTACGAGAATCAGAGAGGAAAGATTAAAGGCGTACGCCGAAAAGAAATCTAAGAAACCGACGCTCGTAGCTAAATCTAGTCTGGTGTTGGATGTTAAACCTTGGGGAGACGATACGGACATGAAGGCAATGGAAGATTCCGTGAGATCTATTCAAATGGACGGACTGGTCTGGGGAGCTTGTAAGTTGCCACTTTTCTTTGCCTGTAGAATTTAATTTTTTCTCCCCATTCTATGCACAATTGAACTTGATTCTTCGTTTTCAGCTAAACTCGTTGCAGTCGGTTATGGTATTAATAAGTTCAGAATAATGTGCGTCATAGAGGACGACAAGATATCTGTGGACTTGCTGGTGGAAAAAATTGAAGGTTTTTTGGAACTAGTCCAATCTGTCGACATCGAGTCATTCAATAAAATATAAACGACTGTTTACGCCCGTTACTTTTAATATAAACTTAATAAATGATAACCATTGTTTGTACATATAATTTGTTACTGGATAATCCTAAAGACTTAGAATTAGTAGTGCAATTTCATTGGTAATATATTAATGAAGCTTTAAATGGAATGTTGATGTGAATGCTTCTACCTCGATATCAGCAATAGATCATGGAAACAGGAAGGACGAATCAATGTTTTAATTACACATATATGTTTTTCATCTATCACAAAACTTTGTAACTTGTGCACGTACGCACGTTGATTCGCAAGCTAAGCGGTTGATTCGCGACATGTTACGTTTGGCCACTCCTTACCTATAAACCACTACCACGTGATGTGCCGTGAAATGGCATTTCAGGGGCGAAGACAACAGACATATCCCTCTCCTTCCGACACTTCATCCAGGCATTTATTTCAGCTGGATCCACCACGTGCCTTTCATATAAATCGCATTCAACATATACCACGGTGTAAAAAATATTACATATAAGCAAGAGAATATGCGTATGTATCGATATTCTTGTTACTATCGAGGATTGCGTTTATTATCGTAATTTAAATTGTTGCAGTCTATGTATACGTATTATCACAGCCATAATTATGCGACATGGACTTTTAAGATTTCATCACTAACGAGAATAGCCAATGACGTTTTAGTGTCATGCGTGAAAACCGGGCGGGCGATGGGCGAATAATCATGGCATTTGACGGGAAACAGGGTATAAAAACAAAACTGGCAAATCGTAGAAGCATCCATGGCGAGTTGATACACTGATGTGCGCTATAATCTATATTATCTTCGTTCTTTGTACATACATACGCACATGCATGTATTTCTATACTGATCCGCTTGAGCTTGGAATCCGGTTTTACCAGAAGTTCTCCATCTTCAATGGACATCATGTTTAAATCATTCAGAAATGGAACGTAATAGAAAAAGAAATTCAGAATGGAAACGTAAGGATAATTACGAACAGGCGAGAGATGGAAAAACCAATACCTATCAGACCCAAACGACCTTCGTGTTTAAGTAGATTCGTACCGGTCGTAGCTGTAGGAATGCAATGCGGAATGGTAAAGTGCCGATAGAAGGATGCCTAACTAAACAAGACACGATCAAATTTTATTGTGTAGGATTGTCGGAAATTTTGAATTTGTCGGCCTATGCCCGGATCTAAACGGTCTAAACTTCGAACAAGCTATGTATATGTACAATGTACATACATATGTAGCTAGATAATTCACGTATAAAGGATAGCTACAGAAGGAACTGAAGCGAACCATGGTTCTTGCTTATGTATTTGCCAGGGCCCTTCATTATCTATGAACGTCGCATTGAATTTGAAGTAAGAGTACACGCCTCAGATTGAAACCAATGGGGGGAGAGTCCCTCTTTCATCTTGACTTGAGCTTGTAGTCATCAACTACCTATTTAGGGATCGATAGTTATTACCTTGCTCCTTTTCTCTCTCTTTCTCTGTTCCCGCGTGTGTGCACGTTTGCCGTTCTTGGACCTGAAGATCAAGATAACTGGAATTCCGAGAGAGGTACTTATACGTATATGATCATACATATATATATATATATATATATATTTTTTTTTTCGATCGGGATCTTTCTCCGAAGGAAGATCATAGTCCTTGCCACTGACCTCTGTTCAAGTCCCCACTTTTACCATCGACACTCACGGTCACCGCCTACTTGCCGCGTCCGCCTTGTCACACTTCTATATAAACGAACGAAAGGACCGAGTATCGCGCGAATATCATTCCACGTATATCCTCCAACCGAGGGAATTACAAATAGGTCTCGAGAACATTGTGAATTTGAAGAAATTTGATTCGTCTATCTATCGGGAGGATAGCTATTTACAAGCGGGTAGATAGTAATAGGAATAATGGCCTTTTTCTCAACCAGTTCGTCGATTGCTGCGTGCTTATTGCCACTGTTGCTGATTTACGGTAAGTAGGATAATCATCTATCGTAATCCGGACTGCGTCTGTATTCTGCGCATTCGGCAGAATTCGGGATTAAATTGAAGCAAGTACGCGGCAATATAAAATTAAACTACCTGGGCATACATACGACATTGCATTGGTTTTCCCAGATATTTATCGCAACAGTTACGTCATGAATAAATCACAGAGATGGAAAATAGGCTTTACCAGATCGTTAATGTTAAAATATTCGCGCTTGCTCCATAAGAATCTATTTGTGCTTTCATTCGAATAATAATTAATACATGCGTGTGCATATTAGAGGAGCATTGCCGTGTAGTACCAAAACTGTCGACGAAACTATCGATAGATTAAAAAAACTTGTAGCATACGATAAATTTCATCACTTATCGCTTCCCCTCGCTATGCATTTCCGTTTAATGCTAGGATTTTTTTTTAATTCAAATCCATGCGATGTGATATACAATCTACAATATACAAATGAGTCGCGTGGTTGAAAATATGCCCGGCTCGTCGCTATAAGCAAAATTGGGCAGCAGTCAGGGCCAGACGGGCCATTAAGGAGTCTGGCCTCCATGATGTTTACCAGAGCCGCGCGGAAGGGCAGCTTGATAGCGAAAACTGTAATAAACTTATGTTAGCGTGCGGTGCAGGCTCATAGCAAAGGGATTCGCTGCCATGGGTACGAGCCTGCACCGTACAGTACTACTTCCTTACTTACTTAGTTTTCGGCTCTTGTAAACATCATGGATACCGGGCTCCATAATGGCCCAACTGGCCCTAGTGCCTAGGGCGCAGAGCGATCTTTTCGTGGTTGGCATATTTTAAAATAAAGTTTTAAATGAAATATTACAAGTTGTCATGAAAAAACTCAAATACATAAATCTATTATAAATGAAGGGCGCAAAAATAGCTCGATTACTTTACAGTAGGTAAGTACCTAAGTACATTGTATTTTACTCTTGTGAATGTATTTCGGGTAAAGTGTAAAGCTTTATACCTAGTGTCCTTGATACGCGAAGATGATAAAGAAGAGAGGCAAAACATGGCAAGATTCAAGTGTACCTTTATTCGTTGCGCTGGTTGCGCAGCCCGTAACTTGGCCGCGGCTTGAAATCCGGTTTTCTAAATCTGGATAGGTTCTCCCGGGGTGAAACGAAGTGCGCCTGCCGACAAGTTCAAGGAAATCCACTCACGTTATAGAAAAGAAAGCAGAATGAATGATAGAAAAGTTAATATTACGTAGTTGTCGTTTTGTTCCAGAATATCGAGATAGCATTTACACATATTCCATCCATTTTCGAGTAAATCTTCACCCACGAATAATCTAGTATAATACTCGAAAACTTCAGGCGAATGATTTGGTTTTTACAGGACAAGGAATAGTGACAACCGGAAGTGTAACGATACCAAAGACTTGTCTCGGGTGCATATGCGAGGCTGCGTCCGGATGCAATGTTACAGTTGGCTGCGAAGAATCTGTTTGTGGACCATTTCGTATAACGTGGGGTTATTGGTCGGACGCCGGTAAACCAACGCTGAACAACAACCCGGATACGGCCCAAAACGGTCAGTATGGAATACCGTACATATTACCGTAATCTATTTTGTGCAAATTCGTTTGGTAGAAATATTTCATCATACTTTTGTTTAGCGTATCCACAATGTGTAAATGATGTGTTCTGTGCGGCTCGTGCGGTAGAAGGCTACATGGATAAATTTGCTCAGGTGATTTTTCATATATATGTGCAAGTGTGCACTCTCCGATAATTGGCATTCTATCTGTTCTCACGGTTTATTCTTTTCGTTTGCAGGATTGCAACGGAGACGGTAAAATCGATTGCGATGACTTTGTTCGTATTCATCGATTAGGCGGATACGGGTGCAGTGGTCCTCTCGACGTCAAATACGAAAATACTTATAAGCTTTGTATGAAAACTTTTGGGAACCTTTAATGAACTTATTATTGATAATTGAATTTTACAAACCATATTGCATGTACTCTGAATGCTTCAACGATTCGACACTAACTGAATAAACTGTTAAACAGTATACATATGTAGAACACTGTTCTTCAATTAATTCATATATTGTAAACACTAAATCTACTTTAATAAGAATTCGAAGAATTCTGCGACTATTGCTGAATTTATTCCATTTTCAAATATGTACTTGTTAGAATAGAATTTTTTAATCATATTAGAATATAGCCTTGGAGCCATGTAAAATTAATATTCTATCCGCCAATTCCGCTCTCTTCTTCAACATTATTTCCTTCCCGTTCGACATACTACTCGAATCTATGCTTTTGATGAGAAAGTGATTTATAAATAAACGAAGACCTTCCCTGAAAGCTTGCAATTGAGGAGAAACGGAAATTCTTTCAAACACTTGCAGGCAAGCTTGTTCATTCTTGTATAACAGAATTCCTAACATGATTTCACTAAGTAGTTTCATGGTATGTTTGTCTAATTCCGTGAACTGAATAACCTGCAACGAAGGTATGTAACTGTAACGAAGAATTCTATATCCATACGCGTTTCACAATCGGAATAGAAGGTAACGCGCTTACTTTTAAAATCGACAATGCAAGACTCTTCTCAATGAATAAATGAGCCAAGAATCGTGCCAGATTCTTCAACTGTTTCGTTCCATATGATTCCAGTGTTTTCAGTTTGTCCCACAAGCTGTATTGTATCGTCAGCTAAAATATTACCAATTGTAAAAATTTATGTACGTTTATACGTACCTTGTGCAATGTGGAATGTATGGAATCGTCGTATACCTGATATTTCCGGTTATATTCGCATAGCTTTTGCGCTAATATCGCGTAGTAAGGATTGAACTTGTTCTCTTGTAAGCAACAATGCATTAAAACATGTACGATTTCCTCTCCCTGCCGACCCTTCAGGCCCAAATGATGGAGCTTCTCAAAGGCGTCCAAGTAGTCTTCGGCGGTCATAAGAATACAAAAGATATTTCTTCTTGTGTCGGTATTCATTCTTTGCTTCTGCGCCAATTCCAATATCTTTCTCCTAAAGTGAAGCTTGTCTCGTTGTTTCTCCTTTCCTTGGTTATCCACGGTATTAGATCCGGACCAAGCCGATCCTATCACCCACCACTTTCCGTTTTCATCGACTATAACAAAACCAGTTGATACATTGAGCGTTCAATTGCTCCTTCCCCTGTTCGTGTACATTAGGGTGGCTCTTATTTACTCTTGGTAAAAATTTTTTTCAATATTTTCTTCGGGGCACCCTCCAGAATAGTTCCAAATAATTAAAAAAAAATCTGTGTAAAGTTTCAGCTCGATCGGATAACGGGAAAGGGTGCCCCTGGGCCGTTAAACATTTAAATCATTATTTAACAGCTCGCGAAGTCGATTTTATATAACGTCTTCCAAGTTATTGATTAAATCAAAGAATATGTCAAACAAAAGTTATAGACCCGGACAAGGAGCATCTTTTTTGTGTATTACTATTTTTCGTGCGACAAACGGTTTTCGAAAAAAATCCGAAAAACAAAAAATAAACTTTTTTTTTCAAATTTTGAAAGTTTAAATGCTTCTAGAACGCTTCTTATTTATGAAGGTGAACAAATAAAATGGAATTTTTATTTTCGAGGACTATTTTTTAAACATTTAAGGGGGGGGGCATATACCGAAATATGCAAACAAAATAAAAAAAAAATTTCTTCTTATTTTCAGTGTTTGATATGTGATGAATGTTTCCTGAAAAGTTGGGGTCGAAATTCGCAAAAAATATCGGAGATATAGACGTCAGAAGTGAGGTATTCAAATGCATTTTTCTGGATATCATGATTTTCTAGCATGTTACCCACGATTACTCGAATACTATTCAACCGATTTACTTCAAATTTTGCATGGCTATACGAAACACTGTTACTGAGTTTTGTGACGGCGTGGATATTTTATTTGATTCATAGTTTCTTTTTTATTGCCTAAAAAGTGCAAGGTTTCATGTCAGATTTTTTTCAAATTTTGAAAATTTACATGTATATCGAACATTTCTTATTTATGAAGACTGAAAGAAATGTGTATTTTTCATTTTCAACCCTAAAGGTTAATGCTGTTACGTCTCTGCCACCAATGAGCATACTTGACTTCTAATGCGTATATCTCCGATATTTTTGCGAATTTCGACCCCAACTTTTCAGGAAACATTCATCACATATCAAACACTGAAAATAAGAAGAAATTTTTTTTTATCTTGTTTGCATATTTCGGTATATGCCCCCCCTTAAATGTTTAAAAAATAGTCCTCGAAAATAAAAATTCCATTTTTTTTTGTTCACCTTCATAAATAAAAAGCGTTCTAGAAGCATTTAAACTTTCAAAATTTGAAAAAAAAAAGTTTTTTTTTTAGTTTTTCGGATTTTTTTCGAAAACCGTTTGTCGGACGAAAAATAGTAATACACCAAAAAAGATGCTCCTTGTCCGGAACTACAACTTTTGTTTGGCATATTTTTTTATTTAATCAATAACTTGGAAGACGTTATATAAAATCGACTTCGCGAGCTGTTAAATAATGATTTAAATGTTTAACGGCCCAGGGGCACCCTTTCCCGTTATCCGATCGAGCTGAAACTTTACACAGATTTTTTTTTAATTATTTGGAACTATTCTGTAGGGTGCCCCGAAGAAAATATTGAAAAATCGAATATAAGAGCCACCCTAGTGTACATAATATGTAGGTACTAACAATAAGTACTTACCGTGTAACAGATCCTCTAGAGACACATTGAACTGCGTTACCATATTGCCTTTGCGTATCACGCTTTTTATCACCTTCTTCAAATGCTCCATGTGAGAAGGATCATATTGCGGTATTTTACTCACGTTATTATTCTTTATCGCTAACAAAACATCCAACATAAATTTAACTCTTGAACTGTATAACAAACATATTTCACAAGTCAAATGTGTATAACGATGATTCGTGTCTGCCCTTTAATTGAATTTCCTAAATTATAAAACTTGCCCTTCTTTGCTTTCGCCGCTAGCCCTTTCTTGTAAGTCTTGTATGAATTCTTTCAAAGCGATCGGGTCGTCTTTCCTCAATAGAAATCCTACAGTTTTTAGAATTAGTAATATCAATTCGATCTCTTTCTCCGAGAACTTGCGTACGAGTCTACGGAGTATCTGATAGAGAAGCTTGTGTCCGTATACCTGTATTAAGTTGAATTAAAAAAAAGGAACTTGCAGTTCGCTCCAGTTCGTTATCTATTAGCCGAATTATCATACTTTAAAGTTATATAGATGCGAAATCATAATGATCGCATTATCCAATTGTTTATTCTCTACATCCTGTGGTTCGTCCATCATTTTCACCAGTCTTTTCACAAGAACCTCCAAAAAGTGAGCCCCTACTTCGACTCCGACGTTGGCGTGTAAAATGGCGATCAGCATCATGTGTTCGCAAATAAGACGATCTGGCGCAAGTACGTCGGTGACTAAAGCTTCGAACGCTAAACTCGACAGCAAGTGATTCATGTTGTTACGACTATTTGTCATGTACATTCCTTCTACCTGTAAAACAACAAGATTACCATTTCTTACGCATGTGTTACTACATTCTCCTACAATTACCTACATAATTACCTGATTAGCTATATAATGAATATTATGTTCCGCTACTCTATTTAAACATCCTTTTAATTGTTTTCTCAATACGCGTAACCTTTCGTCGTCTGTATTTACGTCATCGGCTGCGACTCGTGCAGCTGGAGGAACATACTTGGTAGATTCCTGTATAACATTACCTTCTCTATCTCTTTTCCTCCCATAAATATCTTCCCATGAGTCATTCTTATCACCGTCGATATTGCCATCTATTTCGCTCTGTCTAGCATGACATTTTACTCTTTTCATTTCGATTATATCATCTTCTTTCGATTCATCTTCGATTATAGAAACAAAGCTATCGTCGACATTTTCCACTTTGCGCTTATCTCTTTTACCATCGGGCGACTTATTACTAGCGCATACATCATCTATCGGATGCAAGTTCGCTTTTAGTTCGGTGTTAAATTCGTTTTCTAATAGCTCCCTTTCTGTCTCTGGGACGCATTTCCTATCTCCTTCTAAGCAAAAATCCAACAGATCTGTACACATACATTAAGGAGGTATTAGATTATAAGAGAGAATGAAAATCTAACTCGTCGTATATATATATATATATATCAGACTTTCTCTCGACGCTGTAGCAAAGAAAAGAAGAAGCTAAATTATCAGACAGACCAAAAAGGATACAATCCAAGCCATCGGCTGCAAAAGATTTAGGAATTGTTTTCTTCCTTCTTTTATTTAATTTCAATTGCTTTTCCAACTTTTTAATAATTTTATCTTCCTCCAAGTTGGCCGTTTTAAGTAATCGGTTCTTTTGATTTTTCTTCTTTAGCTCAAGTTTCGGCAGCCTTCTATCCCCGATCGGTTTCTTTTCCATGCGAATAGAATTGTCGTCTTTATTTTCACCGACTACGGTTACAGTATCCTCGCGTTCGTCGATACCGGCACATCCATCACGCAATTCGCCTTTCTTGCGGAAATAAATTGCTTTATCGATTTTCTTTTGCTTTCTCAGCTCTTTACGCACTTGCTTGCGTGATTTTTCTAACAATTTTAAGTTCGCACCCCTCCTACTCCCCTTACTTTTTACCTTTGATTGTTTAAAGGAGCTCATTGTTCATTATACATATGTAGGATATATCATATATGTAGAACGAATCGGAAAGAATTGAAATTGTTTACTTCTCTGTTACAAATGTACTGAACCGTAGAAAAATTTCATTGACAATGCGGCAGGTTTCCTTTTAACAGTTTTATCGCTTTTGAATGATTCTGAATGGATTCTGACGAAGAAAAAAACAATCAACCTTGCTCTAACCTGCTCGAAGCAGTTCAAGCAGTGTTCACGGGAAAAGGCCTGATAGCTCTCGGCTACCCTCTGTTGCGCATGCCCGCGACGAGCTGTGACGTCAAACCAATCAACGCCAAGCTGGGAAACGAACCGAATCGACGCCAGTGGCTGGCTACCGTAAGGTAGGGAATGACATTGAAATAGTAAAAAAAAAAATTTCGAGTCGCCAAAAATCCTTCTCGCAAACGTTATTTTTATGCAAAATGAACCTATTGGCAAAATTTCAGCCCAATCGGGTTTGACCGGTTTTCGGAAGTATAGCCACGAAATGTATGGAAATAAGTGCAAATTATGCTTCAATCAAAATCTATTAGTAAATGGAATTATGCAAAATGTTTCTTGAAATTACTCATGACATTCAGGCCGTTTGAGATTTTAAAGGCTTCCGTGAGATTTAATTTTAATTCCTACCACTCGTAGCATTGTAATCTTATTTTAGACTGAATCGATAACGATGGGTGTGACACGAAAATGGTAAGGGGGCTCGCGAGCCCCCCGAGCCTGTGACACAAAATTACATTGGGTGATAGGTCTATTTTATACCTGGTCTGCGATAAAACTAAGATGATGTTTTGACGCCCACTTTTATAAATCTTTTGAAGAACTTTTTAGCAGTAAATAAAGCTCGGACGTTTGCATTTTTCGTAGCAATTTTAATCATATTTAGTTTCAATTCTAACCGCTTGTAGAATTGCGAGCAAATTCCACTCTGTGTCGATAACGTTGCATGCGACACAGAAATGGTAAGGAGGCTCGCGAGCGTGTGACACAAAATTGTAGTGGATGATAAGTCTATCCTATACTTTGTCGGTGCTGACATCTAATGATACATTTTTCTATCCCGGGTTTGGAAGGCCCTAAGATCCCCTTACCATTCAATACTTTGAATTTCGTTCCTATGAAATAAAAATGAAATTCTACAAAAAATAAAAGAAACTTGTTTAAGCCCGTTTGTTCGTCTGTTTGTTTGCAATTCAAATATCTAGACTCCTCTGTTGGGTCTCTGTCGATCATTCTGCATTTAGAATTCCCAACAAAACTAATTAGGTACGTAAATTTCAAATTGAGATTCTCGACCGAAATTGTTAAATAAGATGATATTGGCGCGTTGATTCGGTCACTATACAACAATTTATTTTATTATTTGAAAATAAAATAAAGAAAACACCGCTATTTCGTAATTAATTATAGAAAAATCCGACGTTTCGGTTCATGATTTGAACCATCCTCAAGGAAAGTGAGATAAAATATATAAAATTACGCTTGCTGGTGAAAGATGTGTCGTAGCATTTATAAAAGCAAACGACTCCTGAGTCGGTTGGAAGCAGACTGAAGTAACAAGCAGACAACACAGACGTAGCTAGAGGTGAAACGGACTGTGGCCAAAACAAAGCCGTTAGCAATTTGAAATTATCAAAAACCCCAAGATTTTGAACAAACATACATTCAAGGCAACAAACCAAACATTGAGCTCGTGTGATCAAATTTTTATAATTTTCTTTAATATAACATATCTACTCATAGGTGTAGTAGAGCTAATAAAGATACATAAAATGCATAGAATATGTAAATAGTAGAGTGATCATAAGGAGGTAAAATAGACAGGCTTGTTACTTCAGTCTGCTTCCAACCGACTCAGGAGTCGTTTGCTTTTATAAATGCTACGACACATCTTTCACCAGCAAGCGTAATTTTATATATTTTATCTCACTTTCCTTGAGGATGGTTCAAATCATGAACCGAAACGTCGGATTTTTCTATAATTAATTACGAAATAGCGGTGTTTTCTTTATTTTATTTTCAAATAATAAAATAAATTGTTGTATAGTGACCGAATCAACGCGCCAATATCATCTTATTTAATTAGGTACGTACTACCGAAAACGCATGCCCTTATCATTCACATCATTACACTCAAATGCCGTAAGAAATAAAAGACGAGTGAAAGTGATTGACGCGTACAATCGGATATACGTTTTATTGGTCCAGCTGTTCAACTACATAGAACTATTTATAAAACTTTACAAAATGCTCCACGTTTCGTAAATGGGGGTACCTTGCCTGTATTCGCAAGGTGAAGAAATGACGGTCTCAGTAAACGTTGGTTTTACAAGAAGCTTTTGTGTCCATGTGTGTGTGTGTATATATATTGTATACATATCAGAGATTCCTCGAAATACATCTAACAGAATTTCCAGGAAAGTCGATGTTGAAGTGACTTTCCGTTTCCAGGTCTATCGTGATTGTGCAAACACTTCCTGTAAAGCTCAGCCTCCATTCTCCAACGAAAGTGTAACACGAATTCTATATAGCATTTCAAACAGTCAACAGTCGATCCCCCGCGCACAAGAAACTTTCTCAACTACCCTAGGGATCCGCAATGTTTCCATCCCCAAACTCCTGAATCGTTCTTTCGATCATCAACACCAGCCACCCATCATACATTTCCGTTCCGTTTCCGTTGGAGCGCGCGTTTAAGGTCTGCGCACACAATATCCGTTCCGTGTCAGTTCCGTGTCAGTGTGCCAGTGGTAAGAAGAAGAGGTCCTCTACGCCCCTCTTATTCTTACTAATGGCACACTGACACGGAACTTACACGGAACGGATATGTGTGCGCAGACCTTTATTCGCGCAACGGGAGACGAACGAACGGCCGGAGTACATGGCGTCTTAACAGGCGTCTCTGGCAACTCGCTACGAGGTACAAAAAGGTTCCTCTCGATATTTGAGACGGTATATCTGAGACCAAGGAGGTCGATGGAACAGTTGAGGACCTTGCAGCAAGAGGGGTGCAGCTCCAGCTTTACCAACTTCGAGTACATTAGAAAGAACTGTTTATAAAATTATTGCTTTGACTTAACATTAAAAAGAGAACACTAATTGAAATATATATATTTTCACAGAGTAAGTAATATCATTGAGTTGGTAAGTTTTTATTTCTAATTTTGGCGAAGAAATAATAATAATAATATTAATATAATAATAATAATATTAATATAATAATATTAATATAATAATATTAATATAATAATATTAATAAAATATAATATAATATCATATTAATATTTAATTAATATACATTAATATACATTAATATTAATATTTCTGTTTTTATTTATTTGCAATAAATCACTCATTTGTTATCGCATTTGTATCAAACATGCACCAAACGACGTAGATTTTTTTTTACATATATTACACGTCATAACTCAACAACTGTAAAAAATGGAGCTGCACCCCTCTTGCTGTAAGATTCTCAATTGCAAAGATGTTGGGCTCCCCGTTTCGTGTAGACCGAGAAAAGTGTTGGTAGAAAGTTACAAGGACAGAAAAAGATCTAAGGAACTATCGTATACATTTTAAAAATAAACTTCGAAATTTTCATCTCTCGCTGGAAACTAGCCCTCGGTCTCTGTCCCCATTTCCTGCGCCAACTGCCCCGGTCGAGCGCGTCACTTCCAAAGCCCGTGGTCCAGCGAGGCTAATTCCGCGGAACGACCCGTCCGTGAGCAAGTTTTTCCCCGCGTCGAAGTTCCTCGATCACGAGTAACAGGCTCTGCCTTGCGACTTCTCCGATGCTCCCCTCGATATTACGGACTTTCAGGAGCTGAAAGTGCACGCCTTCGACCCACAATTCTCAGCGTCCCCAGCAGCATTCGAGACACAGTAAATTTTTGAAAAAAAAAAACGCACGCGGTGAAGGTTTGACTCTATAACGAGCGAGTTGATTCGCAGGCTACAGTAGTGGCCAAAGGAAAGTTTAGAGTTCAAACTGTCCACAGAAATGAATCCCACTGGAAAGAATTATGTCCGAAAAATAATATCCCGCGAACACGCGAAGCCTAGTATTACGGGGTTACACACCCTTGACTGGTTGGAAAACAGATTTAACCGAAAATCATTTTCATCAATTATTTGGTACGCAAAATATCTCAGTTCTAGAGTTTCACAAATTTTCATCACCTTTCGTTTTAATTTAATTACAATGCCACAATTTACTCGTCGATTGCGTACGACTTCCTCGCCCTACGTTACAGCCACGAACAAGCAGCAAAGAAAAGTGTGGGCGCAGCTTAACGTAACTTGTAACAGTACGATAGTAAACGTGTAGTTCGACAGCGAAGAGCGGGGTGTGACAGTAGTGTCCGTTAAAAAACGACGAACAAAGTGAATCGTTTACAATATCTGTGTTCGTATATCTTCTTGTACATTGGCAAAGGTTCCTGCGATACTTCTCACTCCATCCACGCGCCTTTTGTACATACGGAATTCTTTAAAACGCCACTTTAGAGGCTCGGCTCATCGTCAACGTACAATAAAGTCTATCACGTGGAAACGATTTTTACGACAATCAAACGATCCTCGCGTGGTAATAGTCATGTAAGCCTATAACACTTAATATTCAGGTACTAAACGTGTTATCGTTCGACCACTCGATTATGTATCGAAGCCTCGAGGCGACGCCGTTGCGCGCCAGTAGTATAAGTAGTGGCCAAAAGAGACTTTCAACTGTGAACGGAAATAAGAAACTTCTGTTAGAAAGAATTGTATCTTAAAAGTTATGTCCCATAGATTGAGGGGTTGTGAAATAGATCAGTGGTGCGTACTAACATAATACGTAAATACTATTATTAAGGAGGGATTCTCGTATAACAGCCCTGAAAGTAACTGGTATTTATGAATGGTTATGGTATTTAGGAATTAAATGACCGCGATAGGTACCTACTACACGTCATGCCACCAGGAGTTACATCGTCGAAGAGAACGAGATTCCACAATAATTAATGAATAATAAGAAGGATCGACATAAAAATAAATTCTGCAAGTTTGAAGATGGCTTCTTACATCCCAAACACTTTAATCTAATATCAGCAAATACTTTTTTAAAAAAAAAATCACAAATATCAGTTACTTTTGGGGTTGTTACACGAGAACCACCCTTTAAGCTTCCTACGCAGACATGTATAAATATTAGTTTTAAACTCCCTTTCGACCACCACTGTAGTTCACTTGCAATTCTTTCGTCAGAATCTGAGCGAATGACCAAACCACAGTTAAAATACCTGTTGCAGGGTGTAGAGTCGTTTTCTCGAAGCTCACGAAGTGCAGCTCACTTCTCAGGAGCCCGAAAGGAAGAGGCGAGTGTCTCTCTAACAGAGGCGATGATCGATTTCATCGAAACGAGGGATGATCGAGTAATGGCGGTGCGATCGAGAAGAGCGCTTAACTTTTCGTTGAGATCGCCAGACTTTCTAAATACACCAGCATTTCCGGACCACCCTGTACATGCACGGGTTGGTACAGAGAATTTGTTTGGCGACGAGACGAGGAGACGGTGACCACGTTACTTGTTCACCAACGCTCGATCGTTGAGTCGCAACGTGCACACGTTTAGTTCGTCCTAGCTTGTACTTATCTTCGAGGCCCCTACTGTACTTTAAACGCAAAGTCTCTGGCGATTCGCGTGACGATCTCGGAGACCAGCTCCATTTTTCTCTATATACTCTCTCCCCCTAGAAACTTAACGTCCATGCTGTCGATCTCGTTCTTGCCCCTTTTACTAAGCGTTACTCTGTGAACACACACGGGAGGGAAATATCGATCCACTCGTAACAGTTGGTCCTTGTAAAATAATTTTGCCAGGGAGGGGATACCAAATTCGGATCAATCCAAGTTTCGGCGAGCTCCGAAACAGCAAGGCTAATGAAACTCCGGAGTGCTTGGTGCACCAAGTGTTTTGTACGTGCAAGTTATCGAAGCTTCAAACGGATGGGGGTGAAACGTCGACTATCGAAATTCCGGAACAGTTAGAATGAAACTGGAAAATATCAGGCGTTTTGGAAACGCGTGGGAACGTTTGAAGAGGGGAAATGGAATGGGGGGGTGTAATAATTTCGGAAGATTGTGATTTGAAAGAATCGGGGATAGTTGGTGATTAGTAGAAAGAGAGTTCTGAGATATTCCGAAAGTGACAAAGTGATCATTCATGGAGCACCATAGATAGATACTTCCCTCGCAGTAATATCGTAACTAATCGTAAGAAACCATTAACACGAATAAATATTTCCCTAACTTACGTCGATACTTTAATCGTAGATCAGATAGACTATATAAATTCCCATTTACATATACATTAATACCATCGTGTCCCCCACCATCGACCGATGGGAGGACATAGAATCTTCTCACGATACTTCAACAGTCTAAGATTCCTTAATATCCCATAATTTGATTTCACAAGTCATTTTGATTCGATACTTAGCTCGCGACATTGTTCTATGATTAACAATATTACCTTCTGGAAACGCGTCCCCATCCAAATATCAGGATTTGTATAATATCTACACCAAGCAACGACGTCCCTTCGTGCGCACAGATAGGTAGAGTAATAAGTTCAGGATCTTAAAAAAAAAAAAAAAAAAAAAAAAATAAACCGCATCCAATATTTATAAAACACCCTCGGTTCAGAAATACTAGGTCATTCATAATTATCCCACAATTTCAAATACTTCGCTATGTTCCCTCAACCCTTTACTACACACGCCACGCACCAACTACACACCATCCAAATTGGTCATCCACGTTCGCGTACCCCTTTACGAATAGTAGCCCCTAATAATTCGCCGCCTATTTCTGAACCACTTTACGGAGGTTCGTTAAATGCAAGGCGATCGAAGGATTTCGTTAGACAATGGGGAAAATGATGTGACTACCGAGGCCGGCGCCGCGAAGACGCAACCCCGCCGAATCCTCCACCGCAGCCGTTCGGGTTGCGTGCGGCAGGCGCGCTGAGGTCACGGCGCAATGCCACGGCAAACACGAGTAATCGCGTAAATTCGGAACTTACCGGCGGCCGAACGCAATCACGGTCAGTTTGACCGCTCGTAATCTTATACGGGATATGATGCTGTTGACACCGCGCATCCCTCTACCTCGGGGGTTTGCCGACCGGCCCACCTGCTGACCGTGGCTGAATAGAATTCCCGTCCACGCGAGATTTTCATGGCGACTATGTGTGCGCGAGCGCGTCACGATAATGGCACTCGCGAAAGATCGCCCCCACTAATGGATAAACGGGGCCAAACTACCCCGCACTCGTGTACACCGTCACGAAACAACGAAATCGTAAACGAAACTTATTGGGGGGGCCCAGTCTCGGATTGGGACTGATTTGGAATGGGGATCGTGCACGCGATCCCCCGTTAGGTTCCGCTACCCCCCTTACGTTTTCCTACATTCCAATCGTGCGGTGTGACGTTCGATTCGTGCCTTCGATTATGGCACTGAATTATTCACGACTTCGCTGCTCTTTTTACAATTGACGGTATATCTGGGTATGTGCTTGTTTCTGGCTTCTAAAGGGGTCAGTAGGGGTTGTGAGATTTTATGGGGGTTTCGACGTCGTGCCAGTGGAAATTTGTGCGGCGTAATTTATGCAAGGGTTTGTGTCAGTGATTATTAATTTCGGTGACTTGGGTGGATATAGGTTTGCTTGGGATGCTAAATTGATTTGATGGGAAGTGAGGTGTGTGGGGGGTATGACTCTTTAAGGGGATACATAGATTTTGATTCTTTATCTTTGATACCAGAGATGGGCATCATTTAAATAAAAAGTTATTTAAATAACGTATCAAATAAAAGAGACTTTATTTATATTAGTCGTCGAATAAAAATAACCCAAAGGTATTTTTATTCGAAGCGCCTGAAATAACTTTTTTTTTCGACGGGATTCATTCGACGGCTTCGAATGATTTTTTGATTCGACGGGAATTCATTTCAAGCTTTGAAATGATTTTCTCCGTTTCAGGCGCGTTTTATTTAAAAAGTTATTCGATGTTAAATAACTTTGGGCGAGTCTCGAGAGCCTTTGATCGAAGCCGCCGGCTTCTCGAGCCGAGCGACATTGTATCGTTCACCCGTATACGCTGCAGCGCGGAGTTGCTCGGCGTTGTGTCATCAGAAACGGAATTTCTTTATTTTTCGTCGTATCAATATGAAAGCGACACCAATGGATTCCTTGCATTCTCCCGATTAAATTGGCCAAAAAATTATTTAAATCGGACTACTTTTAACGAAACGGGCTTTCAATCTTGCAAATTAATTGTATGCCTAATATCGTTAATTAAAGTTCAAATTATGTCAGGTTTGGTATCATTTTCGTCGGGAAAACACAAGGAGACGATTGATATGACTTTCGTGCAGATTCGATGAAGAATCTGATTTCACATTTTTCCGTTCTTAATGGCTTGTGCTATCTATGTCTTTTATGGCCCCGTGTTTCTCGGCTGTCGAGCGCTCGCTTCTGAAGGGTCTCAGGTGTCAACATGGTCAGGCATGCATTTTAACTGCACTACTTATTGGCAATACCGAAGATTCTAGGGCCTAGAATATTAGCTTCGTATCGCGATGTTCTTAACCAGAGTTTCGTATCAATCAATTGAAAAATAAATGGATTGGCCAACTAGTAAGTAGTTATAATTAATGAATTGTGCATGGTTGTAATGACGTCTAATTTAATTGCACTTAAAAACTGAATTACTAAGTGTATTATTTTAAATAAAATTCAGTTCAAAATTCAGTTTTTAAGTATTATTTTAAATACACTTAGTAATTCCGATTTAAATAATTTTTTGGCCAATTTAATCGGGAGAATGCAAGGAATCCATTGGTGCCACTTTCATATTGATACGACGAAAAATAAAGAAATTCCGTTTCTGTATAATCGATGACACATCGCCGAGCAACTCCGCGCTGCAGCGTATACGGGTGAACGATACAATGTCGCTCGGCTCGAGAAGCCGACGGCTTCGATCAAAGGCTCTCGAGGCTCGCCCAAAGTTATTTAACATCGAATAACTTTTGAAATAAAACACGCCTGAAACGGAGAAAATCATTTCAAAGCTTAAAATGAATTCCCGTCGAATAAAAAAAGTTATTTTGAGGCGCTTCGAATAAAAATTACCCAAAGTTATTTTTATTCGATGACCCTCGAATAAAATTTTTGTCTTTTATTCGAAATCAATTTTTTATTTAAAATAATTTTTTGCCCATCTCTGTTTGATACTTATGTGTCTTAGAAACTGGCACCGTGTATGCGCGCATTTCCGCCCCTTTACTCTGCGACTTTAAATCCCGCGCAGTGAGAAAGGACTCCGCACCATCTGCCTGTAAAGCCTTTCAGCATCTCGGATTAAATCTCCAAGGCATGCCGCGAGTCTTCCTCGCTCTCCGCCGAGTTCCCTATTCCCTGAGGAACTTAAAGGGGATACACGAAGTTCTATGAATGATTGAACACCTGTTCCCTGATATCCCACCAACGACGCATCAACGATGCCTCGGAATCCCAACCGCAACGAATATCCTTATTACAGCCTCAGCCTCAGCAAGAATTCTTGCTCCGCGATCTCTACACCAATGCCCCATTAACTCTCCCCGTAAACACAAATAACAGCCATCCAGCATCGGTTCAACCCTCGCGCTACCTCAGCCCCGAATTTCCAAACTCGAATCTGCTCCTCAAATGGGTCGAAGCTACGAGCGCTTAGACGCTGGTAGTGATCTGCTCGATCACCGTGACGTCGCGATGACGCCTCGGCCGATTCCTGTACGAGTCCCGATGGCTCAGGCCCTCCGGGACGCTCTTGCTGGGTCTCAGGGGCCCGTAGAACTGCGGCTGGTAGAAATGATCGGCAGTGTGGATCCTCTCGACCTCCCTGTCGCGCAGGTGGTCCTCCACGTCCAGCGGCACGTGCAGGGACTGGGACTTGGGCAGCCTGGGCCTGGGGGGCGGTGGGCAGACGCAGTGGGGTGGGGCCACACCGCCGGGTATATGGGGCCCCGACAGAATCGGGGTCGCGGGCTGCCGGCCCCATCCGACCAGGAACAGCAACGCTGCACCGCACAAGGAACTTAACGTGCACGCGTAGTAGCCCACCCTTGGGCTGCTCGCGTTCATGTAACCTGCAACAGGGTTGGATCGAGTACTATTTCGTCGTCTGTATTTCGAGCGCAGAGTGGTTAAGGGGTGTTCCTAGTGTGACGTTAATTCCCGAAAAATTAAGATTCTTCAGCCGCCGCGCTAGGAAGACCCCTTAATGAGAATTGCCGGCCTTATTTACCAGTAAGAGGAACTCCGAGAAGGATAGGTAGTGCCTCCGCGGCCTGCACAAGGGCCCAGGCCCTCGCGAAGTGTCTCGCCCTCAACCTCTCGAGGGCCAGCATCTTCAGGGAGTATAGGGCGCCACCCAGGGAAGCACCATATAAACCAGACGCTAAAACCAGACCGTGATAGCCCTGCACGCTGCCCAGCGCCACCTGCGCTATTGCTGTAATCGTGAAACACAGATACAGTATGGTGGTGGTTACTTCGGAAGGGTATTCATTCGGTGTAGAGCAGTGTTTCCCAACCTTTTTTTGAGTCGCGATCCCCTTTTATAATATTCAAATAATCCGCCCCCCTGCCCCGTATATTGTAAGGTAAATTTGATAAGGTAAAGAAAAAATATTAATAGTATAAAAAACTTAATAGTATAAAAAAAAAATCGTGGCGACTCCTTAAGAAACACTTTGCGACCCACTGGGGAATCATTGTATAGAGATTTCAGGTTCACGGAGAAGTCACCCACAGATTAAAATTAAACCTTCCATTATCTGTTTTCGAAAAACATGATTTTTGTGACAACGCAACCATTTTGGGCAAGAATGAGGTATTACGTGGGAACTAAAAACGCTAGGAAGTTCAATTTAGTCTGAAAACATAGAGGAGTGTTTCCTGAACATATCAGTGTATACTAGGGTGGCTCTTATTTTCGATTTCTGAATTTTCTTCGGGGCACCCTCCAGAATAGTTCCAAATAATTAAAAAAAAATCTGTGTAAAGTTTCAGCTCGATCGGATAACGGGAAAGGGTGCCCCTGGGCCGTTAAACATTTAAATCATTATTTAACAGCTCGCGAAGTCGATTTTATATAAGGTCTTCCAAGTTGTTGATTAAATAAAAAAATATGTCAAACAAAAGTTGTAGATCCTTACAAGGAGCATCTTATTTCGGGTATTACTATTTTTCGTGCGACAAACGGTTTTCGAAAAAAATCCGAAAAACTAAAAAAAAAAACTTCTTTTTTTTCAAATTTTGAAAGTTTCAATGCTTCTAGAACGCTTTTTATTTATGAAGGTGAACAAATAAAATTGAATTTTTATTTTCGAGGACTATTTTTTAAACATTTAAGGGGGGGGGGGGCATATACCGAAATATGCAAACAAGATAAAATTTTTTTTTCTTCTTATTTTCAGTGTTTGATATGTGATGAATGTTTCCTGAAAAGTTGGGGTCGAAATTCGCAAAAATATCGGAGATATAGACGTCATAATTTCGGGTAAAATGATCATATCTGATGTCTATATCTCCGATATTTTTGCGAATTTCGACCCCAACTTTTCAGGAAACATTCATCACATATCAAACACTGAAAATAAGAAGAAAAAAAAAATTTATCTTGTTTGCATATTTCGGTATATGCCCCCCCCCTTAAATGTTTAAAAAATAGTCCTCGAAAATAAAAATTCCATTTTTTTTGTTCACCTTCATAAATAAAAAGCGTTCTAGAAGCATTTAAACTTTCAAAATTTGAAAAAAAAAAGTTTTTTTTTTTAGTTTTTCGGATTTTTTTTCGAAAACCGTTTGTCGCACGAAAAATAGTAATACACCAAAAAAGATGCTCCTTGTCCGGATCTACAACTTTTGTTTGACATATTTTTTTATTTAATCAATAACTTGGAAGACGTTATATAAAATCGACTTCGCGAGCTGTTAAATAATGATTTAAATGTTTAACGGCCCAGGGGCACCCTTTCCCGTTATCCGATCGAGCTGAAACTTTACACAGATTTTTTTTTAATTATTTGGAACTATTCTGGAGGGTGCCCCAAAGAAAATCTTGAAAAAATGTTTACCAAGAGTAAATAAGAGCCACCCTAGTGTATACAGTTACGAAGGGTGCGTTCCGTTATTCACTGCAAGTACTGGCAGTGCTGACAATAGCGTTGCGATATGGATGGCAGTTCACTGCGAAAGCACTGCTACAGATGTATGACGTCACGAACTTCGACGTCACTTCCTGTTGTAACTGCTGCAGCCGGCCAGGTACAGCAGTCGCAGTGATCACGTGACCACACAACGATTTCAAAATAGTGACGTCATATAAGAAGTACTTGCAGTGAATAACGGAACGCACCCTAAATAGTGTAATTTTGAATGCTTCGATTATAATCGAACAGTCGTCGGAGCTTCCTGAAAATGTCCCCGCGAATCTACCACCCCTATTTCGCTAGTCTTTCGCGGCGGGACTTAAGATCCCGATTGCTGCATTCGTCACAGATACTCCGACGTTGCAACTCGCCGTGCCACAAGGTGCAGTTTATTTCGTAATCCTCTTACGTTGCGCGGTCATTAGCGGCAGTCAGAAATAAAGCAATGAAACGGCATCCTCTAGCGCAGGCAACCTTTGATGGCTCCATTCTGAAACCGTTGACGGGTACCGTTGGTATTAATAAACCACGCGAGCCACGTTAATACCCAAGTTATTCGCTATGGTCTCTCCTGCGCGTTGCTCGAACTAATCCCGCGCCAATTTGGCGACCGGGATGCCAACGATTCGAATGTGGAGGAACAGGGGTCAAACGGTGTGGCCGGTGTTAGAGGGATGATGATCGTTTTAGGCCTTAGGGTGACGCCGATTTTCTGGCGAATACCGAGGGCTGAGCAAACGGGACGAGATAATGAGACGACTGGAGCTGGGACGACGATGGCGAATCTAAACAGAGACAGCGCTGACGGTGACTTCAAAGCGAGATGACGACGATGACAGTGGGAAGGTGTGCTCGAGACGACGACTAACGCAGGGTGAAATTACCACGGCGACACTTAATAGAGTTACTCCCGGTACTTAGAAGTACAGTGCCGGATAAAAGTATTGTGACACGTCGAAACACCTTAGTAAACTAATCCTTCTAGCTCCTCAAAAAAAAAAAAAAAACACCACACATTTGGATGAATTTTGATAAAATTATTCTGTGTTTAAAGTGTCCCAATACTTTTGTCCGGCACCGTAATAGTATGTACCAAGATGGAGATTGTATTGAAAAGATAACCATTAGATAGTGAAAAAATCACGTCCACCCCGAGTTTGCCGAAAAAACGAGCCACTTCACGATGAAACTTCACGCCGTCACATTCGACGTACTTACATTGTACACTGAACCCTTTCACCTATTCGCGTTCGATGCTCGCTTACTCGCAGCCACCGCCGTCAAATTTAATTCGCGGAAGCTTCCGGGCGACTTGGTCCAATTTCCTCTCGCCGACGGAATTCCTGCTTAATCCGCGGCAAAAGGTCGGCAAAAACTCGACACTGACTCCTTGTCTAGCCGTCTCGACGGGGCAGGCAGAAATGGGACGCGGGCGAGACGCGCGCGGTCCCGTCGGCGATGGGAACGGAGGATTCTTTTTCAAACCGGAGGATAGTTTATCTCCCGCGGGTGAATAGCGGTGCCGGAGGCAAACTCGATCCACCGCGACGTGGATAAGCCAGTTTTTTCGGCCGTGGGTGCCGCTCCGTCCTCCCCCGCCGCTTGTATATTTAGCTCTCGGTTGTCAGGTCTCCTTTTCGACGGGAAAAAAGGGACGGGCCGCCGCATTATTCCGCGTGTACGTGCTCCTGCACACCGCCCGCCCCCGCCTCCCTCGCCCATCGGCCCGGGAAATACGCATCTCCGCTGATTACGAGTTACGCTCGCCCCGGCATTTTTGCTGGCACGTTTTGCATCTGGCAACCCTTGTCTCTGCCCGTGGATGTCGCATTGTTCGCGGACGGCGCGGCTCATGCTCGCGGTCGCCGAGGAATTAGCGCGATCCCCGCGATCGAGATCGCCGCGCTCCACTTTCGAGGCATCCATCCGGCCAACGGCGACGTAAGCTTCCCTTGCGAGCTTAAACTCGAATTCACAATTTGCCTACAGTTAACCTTCAGAATTGCAACTGATTGATAATACTTCACGTTCCTACGTCTTGCACTATGGTAACTCTATTGCATATATCGTGCTCTGTCCCGTTAATGTCAATACCGTATATTCACTGAGCACACAGTGGATCCTCCGCGACCCCCCAAAAACACATAAACCGCCCCTTCCTCCCCCTCGGTTCTCAAACACGTGGAAATCCTCCGGATCCCGTGATGGCACGCAGTCGATCTCCATTCGCTCAGGGTGAGCTTAAAGTTCCATAAAATATTCCACGCTGCTCAAACATCCCGCGGTCGGTGGACCGCAGGCTTCCATTTGCCTTGGAAATATTCGTGGCAATCGTGGCCCGAGCTACGCGCGTTCCACCTGAATCTACTTTAAAATAGTATGCGCGCTTACGGGGTGTCCAAGAGCTACGAGGCCAATCGGGACACCCTATAGACTCCCGGAGGAGGTAGGGTGCTGCCCACGGCGGGCACGGTCGCCGTACGGCGCGCGCGTGTTGTGCTTTCCTTCGCGAAGGTTCGTCGGCCGGAGGTTTCTAAACGTAGCCCCCATTCAGCCAGGGTAGACGTCCCCTACCCCCTCCAGGCCGCTCTATCGCCCTTTTGAAGCTGTCGAGCTCTTCGAGTGTCGGCCGCATACACGCCTTTGCCCCTCATTCAGCCGGCTCACCCTCCAGCCCCCGACACAAAGTATTTTCCATTCTGTCCCCAGAGCCACCAAGCCCGTCCCCGCTCGATTCTTTCTCCTCTGTCCTCCGCTTTCCCGCCGTTCTTTGCCCAGGCCACGGAGAATATCGCGGCCGGGGCCCGTGGAGCCGTTAATGGGGTGGCTCTGGGCAGCGGGAGGGGGGCGCGTTTCACGCATGGTCGGTTCGCCCAATCGAAATCATCTTACCACCGGCGCGAAACGATAGGGCGGCCTGGGGATAGAAGCTCTTACGCGGTCAAGGAGGATCTTCCGCCCTTAACGATCAACACCCAGAGCCCCGATCCTATAGAACGAGAGGGGCAAGTATTTCTCAGAGAGGCACACTTACTGTAGCTTCCACTTCTATCGCGGTTAACTATAAAATGAAACGTTAGTGGAAGCTTTGATTGCTGTTTTGCACACCGTTTAGGGTGTCCCATATTCTCACCAGGCTCCCAATCACCGAGATTAGAATATTCAAATCGTGAAGCATCCCCCAGACTCCACCCTGCTCTGAGTTTTCCCTCGAACGCCCCTTGGAGGCCACTTGCAGTACGTAGAGAGGATATAGCAAGGTTGTAAGTGCTGCGGTAGTCCCAAACTGGGCAGCTTTGAGGTCTCGGAGCAAGAGGTTTGGGAAGCTTCGCCTCCCAGGAAGAAATGCCGAACCTCTTCCCCAGAAACCTCAGAGCTGTAACCTGTGGGACTTGCGCGGCTTTTACGACCTCGCCGTATCCGTTCTAGACGCTGCGACCATCCCGTAATGCGCCCTAAGCCCTCAAGCCCGCAGTGCCGCGCCACGCTGTATACTGACCGACTCCTAGCAGCGCCGCCTGGCAGAGATACTGCCTGGACACCAGGCACTGAGCGGATGGCCTGGCTGTAACAACTCCCCAAGCCGCGCAACCGAGCGCCGCTGCCAAGCCTAGGCACGTCTGCAGCAGCACCAAAGCGCTGCCCTCCAAGCCGTCTTTGTGCCCCTGCACAGCCTGCAACCGGTGTTACTCATTAGCAGATTGGAAACGCGCGGAGCGGAGCCGCGATGGCCGCCGATCACCGAGTCCCGCGGGCATGCAGCACTTTCAGCAGCGTGCGGAATAGCGGGGCGCCGGCGAAAGGGAAAAGGGGCTCGTGCCACGTGCAAGGTGGATAGAAGAAAGCTGGAGGCAGCGCCTCCAATGATCGACGACTATCAGGGACGTCTACAACGAGTGCCGTTATCGAAACTTTAGACACGAAGTTATTAGGGTACACTCGTGCTAGCGGCAGTCCGGAGATTGTGCCTTGGGCTAAGCATGCTTCTGGTGTGGTCAGTGATCGGAGACAAGGGTACTATTAGAAGAGCAATAGCGTGGATCTGGGTGGCATGATCTAGGGTTACGCAGCTACTGGTTTGCCCCGGGAAATTAGCTTTGATCGCCGGGTAAGTCGAAGCGCTGCTCAGCAAGCCTGGAACACGTGGGGATCTATAGTTTCGGGGGAAGCATACATTTTGGAATATGCACTTAGGTAGAGGGCACCTCTTCACTGTCCCGAAGACACAGATTTCAGTTTCAGGGTAGCGATCCGATTCACTAGTTTCGTGGAGGTATTCAGACAGGGACGATTATTGATACTCGAATCTGGCCCGATTCTAGGCGTCGCGAGAGCTCGCTGGCCTAGTTTGCTCGCAGGTGCGGTAGGTAGCCCGGACGAGGGGGGAGGGTGGGGGTGGGTTGAAAAGCGAGAATTAGCGTACTCACGATGTAAAAGGCGGGCGTGTAAAGGCCGAAACCAGCGGCTCCTGCAGCCAGCATCAGCATCCTGACGGGGCGACTTCCCAGAGGGCTGAGATCGACCCACGGCTGCCTGGGCACCTTGGTAGGGGGCTTCTTCTCGTTCACCTTGCCCCGTTGGTTCTTCAGGTGCAGCATGGCCCGCCGTTGGGGGTGGTAGAGGGAGGCGCTCCTGTAAATCAAGCCGAGGAAGAAGGCCAGCGAGAGGACGCCGGTTACGGACTGCATCCCGGGCTCCCAGCCCAACTTCCTGAGAACACAGCGTGTCGTTATGGTTGCAGGAGGGGCTCCCCCTTAAATCGAGTTACATAACTTTTCTTTTATATCGACCCAGCCACGCGCACCGCGATATTGCGCTCGTATAAATACCGACGCGATACCCGTCGACAGCTCTCGGGCGAATTCCTCGATCTTTGTCCTCCAGCACGACGAGAAATGTTTTCAATGTAAACGTCACTGTTGGCTGACCACTTTCGACCTATTACAGTGCTCCTTTTGTATTCGATTCTTAGGCAGCCGTTTCGGTGAATAGTAACCGGAGTTGTAGCCTACTAACTGGGAAGAACGAATGGACTTTTACGAGTCAACTAGAATTTCAAAGTTCCGCTTGTAGAAGAGGAGTGGCTGAAGTAATTCGCTTGGAATGATTAGTAATTGTACGAGTTTAAATACAGTAGAGATGTTTCTGGTAGAGAGAGAGAATTAACACGGGTAATATTTTGCATTTCCACTGCTACCCACTTTCTATTATAAACCAAGGCAAGAGTGTTATATGTATAAAATATAAATTCTCTCTCTAGCTTCCACTTTTGAAGAATTTTCAGTTCCGAAGAATTTTGAATTCTTCTTGCTTCCACGTTGGAAGAATTTGTCGAGTCGGAGAACAGAATTCATAAAGAACAATTCGCATTTTCCCTCCGCGAGGAGATAGATTTTCATGGAATTTCGATCTCTCTAGAAACGAGACCGCCCTGGGTTTACGAGCGCCGGGTCAGAAAGAAGATGAGAACGAAACTTTCTCGTGGAGCAGCCAGGACACGCCTATTCTTCTAACAAAATTACGCTTTACATGATGGACCTACGGGCGCGAGCCGCTCAGGGAGTTCACGTTTCGTCGACGGGTCAAAGGGACCGCAAAGCTCATACCGCGGACGTGCCACGAAACACCGGACGACGTTTCCTCGGTCAGGGAGATCCCCGAAACAGCCGGAAGCCTCTCACGTTAGCTCGTTTCAACTGGCTTTAAACTTTACTTGGAGGAATCGTTCGCGTACCTCTGCAACGAGCGAGGGCCCTTTTTGCTACGAACTCGCGAATTTAACGTCGTGAACAATAACCAAATTCCCCCTTTTGTCCTACAGAGTGCAGAGATTTTTATAAATTTCGGATAAAATATCCACCCCGTCTGACTTTATCGGGACTCGTACCACTTGTCGGTCGAAATATTGACCTGTTCCACTTAACTGTATCGTTCACGAATATTATGGAATATTCAGGTGAAAACTAGAATTATTTTTAGCACCGATCCTCTATTAATTCAGTTCCTTACAAGTCAATTCCATTTATATACTATTGCCGTGCTCCACTTGCAGGAGCAAGGGCAGACTCGTTCTACTTGTTGCGTTCGACGGACGTAACCATTGCTTTTACGAACCGACATGGGGCTACTTTGCTTCCCCGGCTGTATACGAGGCTTGTAGAACTCGATACGGAAGCACTGCAAGTTCTTGCGCGACTGCAGGCGAGTTCCTTAGAACTCCGCGCAGAATTTCTCTCGTCTGACCAGGTACAGATCACGTCGCCTCTGATACGCAGCTATTCTACTTATCCGCTGGCATGCAGACCCTCTTCCAGTTTGTTTACTCCACTTTCTTGATTACGCACAGATCTGTTCCATTTGTCCACTCGTGTACGAGTCTATTCTACTCGCAAGACATAGTTGCAAACCTGCCTGCATGCATATGCATCTGTTCTAGTTATTTCCCTGAGTGAAGTCTAGTCTGGCGGAGTGCCTAGTCGCATTTAACATGGGGCTGCTCTACTTGTCTGCCGGCACACGATCCATCTCTACCGGTTTCTCCGCGTAACAGACCCCTCGCACATACACGTCGCGTACGATTACATTCTATGTGCTCGAGAAACCACGAATATGCCCTTGTCAACCGCAGAAACGCACCTGTTTCACCTATCTCATTAACTGCAGCCTAGTTACTCTAAATATTTGACCAAACTACAGTGGTGGCCATAGGAAAGTTCATCTCTTTGACAACGTAACTTGAAGCGTGTGCACTATGCCGTGTGCGGAAGTCCTCCGCCCTCGTTTGCTCGTAGTGCTCACTGAACGCCCATCGGCGTTCACCGGTTCATCATGCGCAAAGGGTTGAAACTGATATTTTTACATGTCCGCGTAAGTAGCTTAATTCTAGGCTGTATGTATTACTCTGTTACCACCATGTTCTAGCAATTTCTTAACTCTATGTATGTGCTTGAACGTCAACTAGCTAGCCACTATCAGACACCCGTTCCACTCATCCGACAAGGCGCAGCTCCATCACTGAACAGACAATCAATCAACGCTTATCGCTCCATCACTACGCGTCTTCGATCTTTCACTACAGCCCTGCCCCTCGGTGGAGGAGGTCTGAACAAGGAAACTTACGGTTCCACCCTCCTTTCGTCCCGTTTCCTCGTCGCGGAACGGGGCACGGATCTCTACACCTCGCGAGCGTCTTCCCAGCGAGCGGCGACCGTTCTTGCTCGTCGCTTATTGCCGACTAGCAGCGCCCCGATAACCTGCCCCGCCGAGCCACGTTTTACGACGTCCCACGTTCCCCGCTCGCCCGCCCGCCCCCCATACACAATATATTTCTTTACGAAGCGGCCGTATCGCCTTTCACGAGGCTCTCACCGTGTTACGGGCATAATAAATAACAGGTGACGAGGGGTATTACGATCGTCGGGTAACACGGCCACGGTATATCACCGGCGGCGAACACGTGTCGCGTTAATGCCCTACTTGTACTACTGGCTGACGTCGTTCCGTACTGAAGCCCACGTACAAGGAGGGCCCGGGACGTTAATGGTTTCATTGTTTCCGGTTACGGGGACGCGATTAAATTCCTCGTCTTCCTGTTACGTATCTAACGAACCCGCCCCTCACGCGCGTTTTTACGACGCTCTCAGCCCGGCGCGGTGTAATTTACGACAATGCTGCCATGGGCGTTCCCAGGTATTTCAGGCCACTTTAGTCCGAGCCACTTGAATATTCATCGCCGCGATGCACGCTGGAATCGAGTATCGACTCGGCCCTAAATACGGGACAGCGTTTTTACGCCCACCCCCCCCGGTGACTTCGAGTTTCGTCGCCTTCACTTCCCGGTATGTAGTTTCGAATCACTGGGAAGTGAATAACTGCGAAATTATTTGATTTATGTTATTCTGTGATTTTTAGACTACTTTGACGTTAAACGAAGTATCCGTAATTTATGGAATTCGAGCCAAGAGTTCCTCCTCTTTCAATTACCCTGTTTCACTTAATCTATAATTCCAATCGGAAACTTTACACTGATCCGAAAAAGCTGCACGGAAAGGTTACAAAGGCTCCCGCCCACGATATGCTTGCAACTTAAACGGCGCTTCGCTATTGGAGTCGCGCCTGGATTGCCCCGATCATTGATTGATGGAACGTCGGCTGTCGCCTGATTGATAGCGACGCGGCGGCCGCCGAAACGGCCGTATCATTTCGACGTTCAGTGACTTCTGATACGCGCTTCAGAAACGAGACACGCCGATTAATATTCTTCCTCTGCCACTTTCTCCCTGTTCGTATTCAGTTACCGGGACAGAGGCCGCAGATTTATCGCCGCGCGTGGGACGCGGCCGAGAGCGTTGCGCGAAAAATCGCGTGGGCGTGTTTCCTCGGTAACAGCGGGGGTGCCGGGGTCCACGTGTGCGCCCGGGAAACACCTACGCGTCCGCGCCGCGATCTCCCGTAACCTACATTTCTCTGCGGGAACCCCCGTGCCCGGAATTTCGCTCGGAAGCTCGCGCGTCGGAACACCTGTACTACTCGATGGAACGCTCAATTGAAATCGCACAGTTACAGCACCTCGCAAAAGCGAATTACCGTAGTCTGAAGGCAATTATACTTCTCCTAGAGTGGATCGACGGGAGTTCGTATAATTGCTCCTAGATTTTAGGAAATTAGCAGCGAGAAGTGTTGATGAAGCCAAACGAGTAGTACAGGTGCGTTTATGGGCAGACACGCGGAAGAAATATGGGAACGCTGAGGCAGAGATATTGAATCTATTTATTACACGTGCCAACTTATAACTATAACTATCATTCCTCCAATTTTCAAAGAGTTTCGCTTATTTATAACGTTACTGAAGTTCGTCCTTAAAGAATTAAGAGAACAAACTTCTCCAGCCAGAAATTAATGTCACGTCAAAACAAATGCTTGCTACTGACTGTAAAACGAAGAGAACCGATATCCGGCAAGTGAAAGCGAGCTCTATCGCGAGCCAGTCGAACAGCATCGGATTCGATCATCCCCATGAACGGCGCGAACAAGAAAACAAGAGAAAATGGAACTCGATCGTTAGCAGCGAGTTTTATTACGCACGAGCGAGGCGAGTGCGCAACACCGTCGTATTGTTTGGGAAATTAGAGAAAATGAAATTGTATCGTTGGCAGGAAGCGCTGCTCCGTATTAATTAAACGAATTGGGGCCGCCGTTGTTGCCAGAATATTTAGGGAATCGAAGGAAATGAAATTGTAACGTCGGGCGCGAATTTCATCTGTGCTCAAGTATCCAGGAAATTCGAATACAAATGGGGGAATACTTTTCCCTACGTTCATAAAATTCCTTCTTTATCCCGAAGTGCCTGTTACTTAACAAATTGTCCGCCGAGTGGAACCTAAGTGCCACGTAGTTAGTCGACGCTGCATCCCGATTATTTCCGCTGCAAGGTGCACAGCATCTCGTATATCGCACCTGCAATGCAGTAGATTCGCGGCGAGCCGTGGATCACCTGTCTGGAGGCCGGGAAAAGCATTAGTCTGCCGCTAAACGGCTGGAATCATGTCTGATCTCTGACAATTAGGCTATCTTAACGATGCAACAAGTCATTCGTTTAAGCGCGCCGCTTGCGTCCCGATCCCGCATTCACGCGTGCTTCCTGAATTTCACACGGTACGTCTCTCCAGAATTAAGCTGCGCCCTGCATCAATTGCTATATTGGAGTTCCATCTGGAGCGAGATGGAATTTGCAATTGAGATTGCATTTTAATCGATCGAGGCTGCAGCTATTTCTGTTTAAATTGAATACATATGCTATTTAACCATTCTCCGTTCCCACTCCTATGTAGGGCATAGAATAGGGCATTAAATATGTAGCGCATTTTGATACCTCAAAATTTTCCGAATACTTTTCACAATAATTATTATTGGAGTGCTATTTCTATCGGCAAATTAAATCTATCTGAAGCACAAGAGAAGGAAGTGTAAACGGAGGCGGCGAGTAGAAAGTGTTGCGCGTTAAAGAGATCCCAGGAAAGATATCTCGCGAGATAAACTTATCTAGTTACCAGATTCAAACGTTCCCAAGTCAGGTCTCGGTTTTCCTTCTATTCCGTTCCCTCGCTTTACTCAAGATTTAATTATGAGCGGGGTCTCGATCAAATTTACGACCCTGCCCGTCGTTCGTTTAATTAAAAGCATTCCGCAGGAACCGTTCCTCCGTTCGTCATCGGCGTTTAATATGTCCAGTTGGGAAAGTGTGATCGATCCATTAACGCAATTAACCGAGCAGTAGGTAAAGTAACTCGAGGACTTTCCCGGTTCCTGGGATTAAGAGGGTTTTTTGCTCGCGGCCGGGGCAATGGAAGCTTGCAGTAAGCACGATCGCTGTACGGGGTGTTCAATAATTCTCGATGCGACAGCAAACAAGCTTTCTTATCACTGAAACGTTATATCCGATCAATTCGTTTACTGGACAACTGATTTGAAGCTTCAAACTGCTTCGAATAGTTTCATATATTCCTGACTTTCAGATACGCAACACGTTTTTTAGAAACTTAACATTTGCTCAGTTTTGTACAGTAACCCTCCGGAACGGTTCTCTAGCTGTGCTTGTCGTGAAAAATTAATAAAATATGAACGGTGTTTGAAGATATCCTGGGAGAACGCTCCCGGCACATTGCTCCGGAGGGCAAAGTCGCCGGTACCTCTGGCCTACCGTTTTGAAACGCGTGTCACGCGGCAGTGTCGCGTAATATTTCGTGGACGTTCTAACGAGTCGCGATCGAGGACGCCAAACAAACCGTTCCATCGACGGAACAGACGGTTACAGAAGGGAATGGACGTTCAATTATTTCACGTGCAGCTCGCTCGGCCGTTCTCGCGTTCAGCGGCCACTGTAAAACTGCCGCGATATGCTTTCGAGTAAAGTGCACGACAAAAGGGATGCAGGCTGAAAGCAAGTTTTTTTTTTGTTTGCTCGCGGGATGGCGGAACTGCAGGGAGATTTTTATCTGTCGCGGTTTACGTCGTGCGTAGAGTTGTTTGCCGATACTTAACAGCCACCCCTGTGATCTTCGTTCCCCTTTGATGTCGATCCTCCAGAAACGAGGAATCGTTACCCCGTTTCTCTCATTGGAGGCAACCTCGCAATCAGCTTTCGTCGATGCAAAAGCGACAAATGCGCCCCCCGCTAACCGGTTGATATTTAAGTTGAATACCTTTGCGGAATTGGCTGTCGATTTGTCGCATTGTGATCGTGCGATAGCAATCGCGAATCTCTCTGGCTTGTACTGCTCGACACTATTTTTTGCCGAATATATATTATGACTAGCTGACCCGTTACCCGGTTTCACCCGGGAATTATTTATGATGTTTGAAAAATAAAAAAGCCTAAACTAAAAAAATAAATAGCCTATAATCTAATCTAGGACGTGTGTAATGTATATTCAGAATTTTAATGAAATCCGTTCAGCCGTTTAGGCGTGAAAGAAGGACAAACAAACAGACAACGTTTCACTTTTATATATTAGTAAGGATTATGTATAGATTCGTTGAAACATAAATGGCCAAGAAAAGGCATGTACAATCTTTTTAAAATCATGTGTGCCGGTGTTTATGATAGTGTGTACGAAAATGTGTTTTTTAAACCTTTGAATGTCTCCCAAATTCCAAAAGCGCTCGAACGTAGCTTTTCGATCTTCACAACTTAATAAATTCGAACATTTTTTTCGAACAAACGCAATTTTTATTTACAAATACTTTGCCACTATCAAATTCAGCATTTTTGGTAATGTATTCTTTACCACTAGTCCTCCGAATTTTTTTCGCGAATTTCGTTTAATTTTCGCGCGACCGATTGGCAAACAATAGTGTCCAGCAGTATACGAGAGCGCAGAACTGCACGCGTACATTCTACTTTAAAGTTCTGAGCAGTAAATTAGAAGAACCGTCACACAGTGTTACGCGTGTATGGGCGTTCGGGACAAAACTCATAACTTCTGAACTAATCAGTTTTCGTCCTAAGTACCCTAATACTTTTTTAGAGAGAATATAAAAATGCATCGATTGGTGTATAAAAAATATACAGTTCCATTAAAAAAATTAAGCCGATCTTGATTTTTCAGTGAATAAAAAGTTTTTTTATTAATATTTACTTTTGCAATTTGTTGTCAACTGAATACTGACTAACTTTTGTTCGAAACATTTTTTTATCAAATTATTTTTAACACGTGTATCGCGTTTGACTGCTATTTTAAAACTGAAGACAGCATCCAGGATGGAAAAGTCATGGTAGATATCGTATAAACAATTGGAAAAAGCATATCGGATGTGTAGATTCACATAAGGGTCTTATGCACGAAGAGACCTAGAGACTACGCTAAGGGCCGGAGCGGTGAACGTCTTAATAATGATTTTGGCTATTTTTTCTGTTTCGTGCAAATTCGTGCAGTTGAAATTGACGTTAATATAAAGTTTAATGATCCCTAAATTTAATATACAAAAAATCAGGGAGGTATTTTTTGGTGTTTTTTCTTAAAGTCCCATCGAAGTTGATAAACATTTAACATAAAGAATTAGTACAAATTGTTAGTATTGTAAAAAACTGACTCGGCAGTTTTGAAGGTATGACAGTATTAAACACAACTTCTAAAATGCAAATGAAAAGCATAAACATTCTGCCAATGGCACGTGTTTGAAAAAAATGCACCGAAATTTGTAATGAATTTCTAGTATCACTTTTGACAACGAATTAGTAAATCCAGCAGAAGTTATGGGTAACATTGAAACCTACGTTCCTTTATTAACAGTATAAGATACAAGAATTTGTGGATCAAACACTTCGGATTCTTGACTTTTGTCCATTACGCGTAACACTGTGCGTCAGCGCGCAAAGAGCATCGATAAGAAGAAGAGAATTTTCGATATCCACGGAGCATTTCCAATAACTTCCCCGTACACAACTCCCATATATCTCCATTCAATATGCCCATTAACGCACCAGGTCATTCTACGTGGTCGTGCACGTGGCTGTTCTACTCGCCTGACCTATGGGACGCTATATCACTTGCGTGTTCAGGCACGGTGTTGATTTTGCCCCTTGATATCCGCACACAGCCATTCTATTCCCCTAATCATGTCCTACACCACCATTCCATTTGTCCGACCACACACTGCCCTACTCTACTTGCCACTCTACGCGTCCGAATATTTTATTCGCCTAATCCGATCAGGCGAGCAAGCAATCATCCAGAAGCGGTCTAACAAGCATTGCTAGCACACACGGAAGCATCGGTTTCTTATCCCAACAGCTCTCGACACGTTCGTTCCACAGTTCCCTACTTCACCCACTGTCAACAACCCACTATGATAGAATCCTGAAGAATGAAACGACGCCGCCGAAATCGCCCAAGGCCATCGCGAATTGCCAATCGAAGTTTCAACAGCCGGGACCGGCGGGCCGATCGTCGGTCCCGCGGGGACTCCGAGCGGGCAAATCGGACACGAACGGCGAAACGGAGACTCGCTATTGGGCCACTAGAAATACAAGTAATAACTTACCAGACTGCCTCCTTGTAGAAGACGCTGAAGAGTACTATTCCCACTCCCGCGCCAGCTTGCACGACCATCTCGACGAACTCCCGTCGTTTCCGGAAGTAATGGCCCAGCACCAGACCAGCCGTTTCCCTCACGAGGCCGGCACCAGTACCCAGCACCAGCCCGTAGCTGTTACATTTTGCAAAGGTGAATCGTTCGAGTTCGCCGCGCGTTTCGACTGGGAATAGGTCGACGATTCCTCGAGAGTACAGAGGGACGCGGTGGAGGGTGGGGGGGGGGGGGGAGAGAGAGGGAGGGCGTGAGGGTCTGGGAAACGGGAACGAAATGTTTTTCGGCGGGTTGCACCCTCGCGGAGATACACGGGAATCAGGGCGAACTTTTGAGCGGCTCCGAGTTCGGGATTTATGAGGATGGTTGGAGCTGTCTCTCCAGGAATTGGGAAACGAGGCTCGCTATTCGTTTCGGGGGTATAAACGCGGTGTCGTCGCGAGGAACTTGAGGAATCTGTTTCGTCGCGAGAATGGGGATGAGCGATGATGGGTGGACGTTCGTTTCGCGTAGGTAATACGATGGAATAGATGGGCTGCTCCGTTCTGATTTCTTCGTCTGATTACTTTGGAAATGTGATTCGCACGATCGTGGTTCAAGTAGGTGTAAGTTTAAGGCAGGATACCACCTTTGACTGCGATGTTGGAGGCGTTTTTCATGAATTTTTTTTGCATACAAAGAATGCGCAGAAACAAAATCGGTTTCAGTCATTCATTAATGTAACTTTAATCTGTAATTACACATTTTTTGAAACTGAAAAAGTAAAAAATAATCTCTTGTAGGTGGCGCCAAAATACACTCCTTTGGAGAAACATCGTTAGACGGCGTGTCAAATTCCGCTCTGTACGTGGCTCTTAGAAAAGAAACCAAAGAATGTCCCTATTAACAACAATATTGTTCAATGCTGTACGTAGGGATTTTACGAAATTTCGATTTTTAAGAAAATGGCGGCCATTTTAACGAAAAGGTCAATTTTTTAGGGTAAAAAAGTTTAAAAAAATTTATAAAATTGCGCACCAAAAGAAAAATAACAACGCTACAGCAAAAGTCCTACGTACATCGTTAGATTACACCAATCGGAAGAATTGTGCAAAGTTTCAAGTCAATCCGATGAAAATTGTAGGAGTAATCTGACACGCTGATTTGGAAAACATCATTTCGAGAAAAACGCGTTTAAAGTTTTATATAGATTTATATATCTGCTCCAATCCGGTTTTTACACAAGAAAAAGGTTCCGGCCACCTTTCTAATGATTGAATTTCGATTCTATACACTTGAAAGAGTACTTTGAGAACAAAACAAAATTTCAATTTTTTTAAGTGCAAAGGTGGTATCCTGCCTTAAGCTGATAGGTGAAGATAATTCGGGAAATATGAAAACTGGGATTAAGGGGGTATTCTAAAGTTTGACGAAAACAATTGAATAGATGCTCTATAAAAAAAAATACCAAAAATTGTGTTAAAAGGTGCGTTTTAATCTAGAATATCCTCTTAGATTACCCCACGAGGGAATTCGATTTCTAATTTATTACCAAGGCCCACTGTAGTGCCTAACAAGGCAACAATCAAAAAATTTTGAAACTGCAGAAATGTAGTTCAAGTGATGCCAATAAAGTAACCATTTTTTGTTCACAAATTCACTATTTCTTTCTGGGAGTGTTTTCACCCCTAGCAAAATGGTCACGTTATCATCGTCACTTGAACTACATCTTAGCAAAGATTCAAATTTTTTCAAGTCCCCGTTCACCTGAATCCCGTCCACAGCATTTTTCCGCTGCCTGCGTCAACATTTGCGTAACTCGCGGTCAAGATTTCTAACCAAGACCGATCGTCGTCGATTTACCCTTCGAAGGGTTGTATTTCAAGTGAACCTAAGCAGAAGGTCGCCCACTCCTCCCAGCCTTTGTTGCCTCGCTCGTCATTTTTCACCCCTGCCAAGGGACTCTGTTTGAAATAAATTACTAGCGAACTCGGCGTCCCACCCTTGGGCGTTCAAGCTTGGAAAACCCGCGCTGGGTGGCCCGTTAATTTGTCTCGCGTTTGCCACGAATTTTAAAAACAAAGGTGCACCTTAATTGCCAGCGAAACTAAATTCGTGGTGAGAAGGTGTCGTGGCCACTTTGGTGATACGTGAATACGCACCACTCCTATTTGGAAAATATCATTCAAAATAAATTCCATTGCGAATGGAACTGTGAGGATGGGGTAAGTAACTTGCTACGTACTTCACAGATAATTAATTAACACCACGTTTATCAGACTGTTTTAGAGTCACTAATGTAATAATGTAGGAAACTTAAATTCCTTTTTGGAACACTCCATCTGTTCATCTACTGCTTCAGTATGGAGGCCTACGGACTTAGTCCAGGATTAACGCGAGCGGAGTCTGTCCTTTCGCGTTGAGGATAGAATCGGCGATGCTGTATAGTCGTTTAATCCGCGGCGGGTGATCGGCGGTTGATGCGATTAAGTGGCTTCTTACTCACCTGAGGAGCACCTGGTGTATTTCAACGGCGAACGAGGTGAAGAGGGACGCCAATGCCAGCACAAGACCGCCAATCACTGCCGTTAGCCTTGTACTTCCGCGGCGACACGCGCCGACGACCAATGGAGCCGATCCACGGGAAACCGCAGCACTCAGCGCCCCCACCCACGCTGAAACGTTAATTCGATGGTTACTTCAGGGTAAGGGGGCAAACACACGACCAGTATCGGGGCTGAACTTTCCACCGCCCCCGTGTACCTTTGGCGAAACGTGTTAGCGTTTATCCACAGGAACATTGTAAAGTGTCTAAACTCTGCAAAAGTGGATGCATGCTGTATTTTATGGTAGAGTTTACCTATGGCACTCTGCAAAAGATTGAGTTGTCGAAATATCAGTTGAAGTATGTGCACAGCAGGGACGCATGATGGATTAACAGCTATTAGTATGCGAGCTCCATAAAGTAAACAGTGGAGAAAATTGATAAGGTGAGCACGAATTATGTACTTAAGGGGGGTCACTCAAGTGAAAATGAACTACCATTTTACAGATAAAAATTTGAAAATATTTATATCCATATTATTCTTTACGCTGAAATGAATTATGTAAGAATTAATACAGTGACATTTTTTTTTCAAAAATTTAAAAAAAAAAATTTCGAAAAAATTATTCGATTGTAAAATCCATACCCCTATCTCTGTAGTATTGTATGCCAAGCCTGCAAAAAAAAATTCAGCTCGAAAACTTCATTTTTGTCCGAATTATAAAGTTTTTATGTTTTGGGATAGTAACTAAAACGCTCCTGCTCCGGACGTTGGACCTTTCTCTTCTTGCAATGCCTGTTCTCTTCGTGATTGTGCAGTTCGTATCATTTTTCTTGCACGTTTGTATCTTTCTGAGGCTTTCTGTTTATACCTTTCAGGGTAACCTGCCCTTTACCCCCTAAAGTAATACCTTTCGTACGCTCCTGTTTTACCAAATCGGTCAAAGCTCTCCATAATCTTTTGCCAACGTGGTTCACACACTCTTTTTTTTTCGATTTATAACTTTATAACTCGGACAAAAATGAAGTTTTCGAGCTGAAATTATTTCTGCAGTCTTTGTATACAATACTACAGAGATAAGGGTATGGATTTTGAAATCGAATAATTTTTTCGAAATTTTTTTTTTAAATTTTTGAAAAAAAAAATGTCACTGTATTAATTCTTACATAATTCATTTCAGCGTAAAAAATAATATGGATATAAATATTTTCAAATTTTTATCTGTAAAATGGTAGTTCATTTTCACTTGAGTGACCCCCCTTAAGTACAGAGACTGAGAAATTGGGAAAGTGGAGTTGATCAGTTTGGTTTCTCCGAGGTCGATTAGTCGATTTAGTTGCGACATACAGCGGGGGGAGCATACGACACGTTCTCCGAGGTCCTTTCGAATACTTTTAACGTATTACAATAACCATGATAAAAATGAGATCAACCACGACTGTAATTGCATTATATTGTGCAGTGGTAACGTCCAAAATCTTTTAAGGGGGAACACCACTGTGACAGCCGGAAAAATAAGACTTCTTTAAGAATTTTTTAAGGAATAATTTACAGTTTTCATATAAAATTTTTATTACCTACCTTTAGTACAATGTCCATTTATCCTTTTTTTTTATAATTACTTAAGACATTGTACTAAAAGTAGGTAATACAAATTTTATATGAAGACTGTAAATTATTCCTGAAGAAATGATAAAAAAGGCTTATTTTTCCAGCCGCCACAGTGGTGTTCTCCTTTAATTCTTTTCATTCTTGTGGCTCGTTCGACCACCAATTTGATGCCTGAATGACACTGTTGTATACCACTGACGCCACTGATGAGCTGACTAGCGACGCAAGGGCCGTATAGTGCGAACCCTTTATAGAACTTCTGAAAAGGTTCGTGTGTCCTACTGTACAAGCTCTTAGGACCGCTGAACTGTCAGTGACTTCGCTTGTGAACTTTTAGACGTCCTCCCACTCGATACAATTCAGATGCAAAGCAGTCAACTAGACGCACATTCCTCCCTCTCTGAATCCACGCAGAAATTACCTACCGTGCACACTCCACCTGGAGTAGCCCAGTTCGCCCACTTTCTATATTCATTCACCTCATTCAATTCCGTCTTCGCCACCTCCCCCTTCTTCCTCCACTGAAGCTCAACCGGCAGAAAGTTGCCCTTGCGTCGCAATTTACCCGTCCCAGCGAGCGTCTCTCGCAATTTATTCTCCCATTGAAAATTACACGGCGCGACACTTGGCCCCGCGCTAGGATTAAACGCGAAACGCAGCGTCCCCAGGGCCGCCGGTCGTTTCATTCGATCCCCTCCCGTCCGTCGCGGCGTTCCTTTTGCGCGAACGTCGACGTTCCGTAACGAGTGAAACGACTTTGAGGATGCGCCGGTCGTAAAGCGTCGCGTCGTTATAAAGCAGGAAAAAACGGCGGAAGGGGGGGGGGGGGCGAGGAAAAAATGGGGTAGAAAAACGGGGAACGTGGTCTCATTTAGCGCTCGGGCGTACAGGAACGCCGCGGCGTTCCTGGAATTTTATATACAATTTCAGCGGCCGCGCTGGCACGACCCCCTTTTTCTCTCCCCCGGCGCGGAGTAGCCATTGAATTTTGAATCGCTCCTGGCTGGACAGACTGCCGTTCGCGGGGCTGCTTCTCCTTCACGGTTAATTAGAGGGGCCTGGTGTGATTCAGCCGGGCCAATTCGAGCAATTAAACGCGAGCCGACCCCTCCGCCCCCGCGCTAGCTACGTGTTTCTAATTAGCTTCAGCTATGAAAGGCTTACAGCTCGCGGAACCCCCATCGCAGTAGATTCTTCTTTATTGTTCCTCGGCGACGGCCATTCGGGAGGGTAGTCGAGAATCAGAAATGATTCCTCCTGCAGGGACCGACCGTTTCGAGTTTTTATTGTTCGACGGTGGTGCTCGCCGATGGGGGTGAACGTATTTTATGAAAGCTTTATCTTCGAATGTCGATTGAATTGAACTCTGTCGATGAAGTAAAGTATCCGCGTTAGCATTCAGATCCCCACAGCCACCTTTCTCCGATCGTTTCTTACAACCCCTTCGACGTAATGCTAAGTGGGTCACGTAGGACTTAATTAGCCTCCATTGGAACGCGTTCTTCGGACCATCCCGCGGGCCACGCAAGCGTTACAGGGGCAAGAGCAGAAGGGCAGGGTACACGCTTTTTGCATTATTCATCGACCAGGTGGAACGTGCTCTCTCTATCCCCGCGTCCCGCGCCGCCATTTTTCTTGCCAGCTCGTGGCACCGCGGAGCGCCCGGGAAACTTGGTCAATAATTTTCGCGGGTATTAAGCGGCGGACGGCCGCGACGTGTCTCATCGATTTCTAGTTAGGTCGTGAGATACTGGCCCGGCCTGATAACGCCGATAAGCACGGGCCTCGATGCAGTTGGAAAGTTAACGAGCCCCCGCTCGTTCCCCGAGATTCCTTCCGTTCTCCTTTATGGATCATCGAGCGAGCTGCATCGCCTGCCACTTCGAATTACTACTTTGATTTACGTCGATGCTGCGTGACGCGGGGAACGCGAGGGGGTGGCGAAATAGGGCGCGGGATTGTGGGAATGCAGGGAGAGGATCGGCGGCACCCAAGTATAAGTTTCTCGAACGTATACTTTGGCAGCAGTCGGCTCCGAAGCCTGTGACTCGACACGCCTGACTTATTGTAGACTGTACTACTGGGAGTCTTCTACTGAATTGCGTGGAACGTGCACCGCGAGGTTCGTGAAACTTGCACCGTGAATTTTGAGTCTCGAGCTATGAGTTATTATAATAATAATAATAATAATAATAATAATAATAACAACAATAATAATAATAATAATAATAATAATACGTTGCCTAGAATACGTGTCAAGAGAAAAATAAACAAAAGTACTTAATAATTACAATGCGGTAAGTGAAAATGGTTTAAGTGAAAAATCTTGGAAGTTGAACTTTGAATTGAATAAAAGGGACTAGATAGTCTGTTCCTTGCGGGCACTATTTTTCTCCGTCGAGTGTTGCGAAAATAATCGTGCCACGAGGAAAAACCGGCGGAGAAAGTTGCGAAACGCGACTGCTTCCCGCTACGCTGGGTTTCCTTATCAGATCTCTATTGTCACGAGTTCTCGCAGCGCCGCGATGAAAGTTGCGAACGAACGTGGAAAAACAGCGTCGGGAGCCCGGCGCGGGATTTACGTAGCCCTTTCCCGCGGGGGACGGGATGGCTTGCACGCGGCTTCTGATTCAGTTTCCAGAGACATTTCCGCGCAACGTGGGAATTCCTTTTTGCTTGGCTTGTCCGCTTTCAATCTCGAACCCGCAAGTGACTGCCAACTGGCTGACTTTGACCCATTCAAGCTACCTCGTTTTCCACGTTTCCTTTGTATTTCTCCTTTTAAACTTTCGTTTGTGTGTTTCGACAAACCCACAGAGCACGGTCCGCGGAACTTTCTCCGACGATATCGGGGCCATTTTCGTTTACTTAACAAACAGGGATTAATTATTCAGGAATGATCGCTCGCCTCTTTCAAAGTTCTATAGTTCGATCGGAGGGTTTTGAGGGATTCGCGAGGGAAACTCGTTATTATAAAACAGTGTTTCCGACCTGTTTTGAGTCGCGATCTCCTTTTATAATATTCAAATCACCTGCGACCCCCCCGCCGCCGTATAAGTTAAGGTAAATTTTTATAAAGTAAAGAAAACACATTGAAAATAGGTATTTCAGAATATAATTCTAACTTAATAATTAAAATAAATAAGTGCTAAAAATCGCCAACTAAAAAATAACTGCGGCGACCGCCTAGAAAACACTTCGCGCATCTTTTGGGAATCACTGCTATAAAACTTCGCGAAGTCTTCGATAAACAAACTAAGGGAATTTGGTTTACTCTACTTCTTCGTTCTATTAATTCCCTCGACCTTAAAACTGTTATCACAGCAGGTCCCAACAACCCCGTTCGCGGGATTAAACGAAGGGAAACTCGGGATACGTGACCGATCCGTGTTTCCTCAGCGGTTGATTAAAATCTCGAGGGTAGAGGTTCGCCGATGAAAGGGGTTGAAACCTCGATAAAAGAGCGCTGGGCTTCGATTTAGTTTTCGTCTCTCGACACAGCCGTTCGGTCTGATTTCCCTTTCTACCCTCTAAACATCCCGCAGGGCCATTCTAATTTCGCAATTCGCGAATAGCTGCTCGTCAAACAATAACGTTACTTCCAAGCTTCGTCGAGTCATTTGTGCGTCGAATGGCTTTTTGCAACTTTCCACGGTACTCTGTGACTTTCCATTCCCTAACATTTCCACTAGAATGTCTACCCCCTCGCACCTTTTCGACGCCAGGATTTCAATGCTGGGACGTTCGATTTAAGCGCGCGGCGAAGTGTCAATTACTTGCTGTCGATCCATTATCCCAAATGGGTTAGTCAACTTCCTCGGGGGCTCTCCATTCCTCCAACGTTTTACAGCGAATCAATTCGCGATATTTTGCCCGTCCCTCCTATGATATTCTCCAGCCTCGGATCTCTATTAACCGCTATCGATGGACCGATATAGAGTTTCCGAATCATATAATTAGAGCGTTATCGAATGTCTGCGTGGAGCAGAGGCTTCGGGGGCCGGCGGACCGAACGGGACACGTTCGCCAGCACGCGCTGGCTGGCAACAGAAAATCAGGGCACCACGGTTAATGAAATCTTCAATTTACGTGGCCGATCGGGCGTAAGGCACGCGAATCGTAAATTATTGGGACGCTGTACACGTGCACCATCGATTCCCCCAGCCTGGCCCGTGAGATACGGTCGCTCGCTGACAATCCAGGAAGGCACGGCCATCGGACAACCTCTCGCCCCTGCAGACCCAAGTTTATGCGGTTCCAGGCGCCGTTTCTTAACTTTCCACGCCGCAAACTTTCGCCCCCCCCCCCCCCCCTCCTCGTGCAACTGGAGAATATTGATAATCGGGAAGAAGTTCGTCGGTAATGTCCTTCGGAACTTGCGGAAAAGTGCTTGGCAGGGGCTTTAAAGTGATTAATATGTAAAAGTTAATACATTAATGGTAATATATTAACATGGGATATGCCGGACAATTTAATGGGCGATTGCAGGGAAGTCAATGATTCGCGAACAAAGGGCAACGGTGCTGCCGGTTTCGAACCATGGGCGTAGCCAAGGTGGGAAAGGTGTGGGGCGCTTGCCCCAATGCCCCCTGGCTCAGGAAAAAAATAATACATTATGCATTCGTCCAAAATTAAATTAATTCGTTACAAAATGAATATAAATTAAATTGTGAACTAACTCGCACTGGGTGTATCTAATTATACGTAAGATGTAATAACAAAATTTGTTCTACTATTTATAAATTACCCCTCCCTGAATGAAATCCTGGACACGCCCCTGTTTCGAACCCGAAAAGGCCAACATTGCATCGTGTCTTTTAATTGACGCAAATATTTTCCATCGACTTCCACCATTGTTTAAAGAGCCCCCAGGGGGGCGGGTGACCGGGCGGCGAGTGTTCGATCGGCAAAACAAACGCAGCGATAGATGAAATATAGGGAACAAAGGAACGTGGAACGACGCGCAAGGATGGAGAGATTAATTAACCGCGTAAGCGAGTAATTAAACCGATCGCGCCTGGGGGCTCGCGCGAAATGTCCGCGGGTTCATTAAAAACTGCCATCGATTATGGATCGGCTGGAGAAAGGGATTCCTACCTCGATTACCAAGACACCGGGTGGAGAACAAGAAACCCCACCTCAGCGATACCATAAATCCCTCCCCCGCCGCGGACCACTTGCCAAAATACGAAACCCGAAAGCCGTAACTCAGCCAATCACGCGCCGCCGCTTTATTCAGCCACTCCGATCCACCGCAGACCGGTGACCGCTCAATTTCATCCACCACGGAAAATACACCGACGTTCGATATTACAGCCGCCCCGCACCGACCACGGCGAAAGGGGCACGCCGTTGCGGGCCGCTCACCCCCGAAACCGGTTGAAGCCGCCCAGGACTCCATCCCTTACAAAGCTCTCGATCGAAATCCGTCGCACGGTGTCACCTGGCCGACGTAACGAGCGTTCGAGCGTGCTGACGAAGTAGGAATCGTGAAAGGCATCGATTGAGCCGAGCCATCGAACCGAGGGCGCCAGCTCGTGAAAGGGGGGGTAGACTAACAGTGGTATAGAAGAGGGTGGAGGGGGGGGTGTTTTCGGGATAAAATGTGGAGCAACGCGGCCCCTGTCGGTCGAATTCCCGCGGGGGTGTGGAGGTGGATGTCGAAATAAAAGGCGTGAAAAAGAAGGGGGGCAGAGTTATGGCGAGTACCGTCTGAATAACGGGGCGAGCGTCGCTGCCGACGTTTCGTTAGCGAACAATTCCGCGAGAAACGCTCGTCCTGTTCCGCGATAATCATCCCCCTCCCCGAGCCCCCTCTATCTCCCGGCGTTCGTTCGTTCGAGTCCCGAGTCGCTGCCGCCGGAAACATCCGTAATATTCGCCAGGCATTGTCCGAAAGTTGGATCGCGCGTTGAAGGGCGCCGCGGATAAGGGCCGGCAGAAATTCCCGGCCAGGGCGAGAACGGGCCATGGTCGACATTTCTCTGGACCGTTGGAAAATCGGGGGGATGCCTCTGTTCGACGCCGCAGCGTAGGCTACCCTTTCTGCGGTGGGAACGCTGGCTCTCGAGGGGGTGCGGGGACCTCGGGGTCCCTCGGGAGCTCCCAGTGCTTCGAGAGCTCAATTTTTTTTTTTGTGAAATTCCCGATTCGATCGGGAATGAATATGGCTGGCGATTATTGGAATGGACCTTGGAGGCTGACGACGCCATCTTGGACTAGGGGGGGGGGGGGGGTAAGGTTCTTCGGTTTTAAAGTGAAATGTGATGTCCCTTCATGAATAATTTCAGATTCAACGTCTCTGATTGAGGAATATACGGCACTGGGGATATTTATTGCATCATTCGAATATTAACCCTCATCCCTCACTCAGTTTCCCAAATCAATTTGTCCCCTGGTGTTAAATTGACATAATGGTAAAACATTCAATACAATGCAAAGATAAATAGGGTAGAACCCCCAATTACTGACACCTACCCAATTACTGTCACCTTAAGCTATTTTACCGAAAATAACGAATAAATAAACGTTGTAAAGTCATACACAAAAAGAATTATGTAATTCCACCTATAATCTATACGCTGGGAAATGCACCACTTAATATTTTTTTTTCATTCATTTCTATAAGACGATACAAAATTTTAATTTGATGACAACAGTGGAAATGGCGACTTCCTTACTAGTGAAAGAGAAAACAGGGCACTAAAGAAAGGGCTATAATTACTATATTTAAATTATTTACATAATAAACAATAATTTTTTAGTACAATATAAGTATCATAGAAAGTCACAACGATCGTAATATAACGATTAATTAAGCCTTTTTAATTAATATATGGGTGATAGTGATTGGTACAAGCGTTTCAAGCATTTTGGTATTACTGTCATAGCAGTAGTTGCTCATGTGTATGAGACGACATAACCGTAAAATGAGTAATAAACAGTATTAGGTTAGCTGGCAGTAATTGGGGTGTCAGTAATTCAGTCACACACGTTTTAGAGGTGGCAGTAATAGATCTAGAAATATGTTTTTTAGATTAATGAATTTATATATAAAAATAGAAGTTCTAAGACCCACAAAATGTTGTTCACGAAGTAAACATATTAAACCATAATAAAAAAAAATAAAAAACTTATACTTTTAGTCAATAAATACAGATACTATGCAATAATATTAGAGTCAGTCCTTAATGTGTCAGTAATTGGGGCTTCTACCCTAGTTGACTTTGCAAATTCTTTTATCGAAAATGAAAAATAAGTGAGTATTGGTTAGTGCTCCACGGAGAATATTTCGAAGAGTCCGAAGGAGCTGTCGATAGGAAGGGAACTCGGTTCTGCTTCGCAGCGTACGTATCAGACGCACGTGTCTTTAGTAGCTTCCTTGAGATCCCACTGTTGGTATATCAGGCTGGGAATCCTGATTTCTGTGCAATCTCGTCCGCGAAACAACGGCCACGGGCGATCGTGGAAAGTTCCGCGAGCCGAGAACTTAGCAAGCGGTAAATCTTGTTCCAAGCCAGGAAAGCTTTCTCAGATATGGAGCGCGTGCTCCCTATGCACTGTGAATACAACCGAACCGGGTGCACCGCAATCAAAACTCGGAGCTAATGGACGCTCGGCGGAAAACGGCCCTGGTCGAGCTTTATTTCGCCGTGTTTAATAGCGCGACTATTGATATCCATTAATTCCACGCCAAATCGCCCCGCTCGCGGTATTAAAAAGCGCGGGCCCGCGAAACGGTGGCTTAAACGGAGCAGAGTAAATTCAATCACAGATTACGAGCACGGTTCGTAACACTTCGACTCTTACAGAAACGACGAGATGCGAGAATTTAATTTATACAAATTCTTTCAAACTTCAACTCCACGATGGCTTCGAAGCTTGCTCCAAACCTGCAGTCTACTATTCCCCGTTGAAAACCCTTTATTCGCCCACACGGAAATACCATGCAAAGGTACTCGTGGCGCTGAGTAACCAGAAACTGGAAAATACCAGACAAGGCGATACCGGCACGCGAGTAATCGACGGTATTACCCTCGAAAGGGAGCTCAAAGGTTCACGGGGGCGAAATTTGAAAAGTTTCCCGCCCGCCGCGAGGGGAAATGACCGCGCGGCAAACTCGACCTGCCGCTGACAATACCATTTGAAATTTACGCGTGTTGCCGGACAACTTCTAATTATCGTTCGCCCACGGTTCTCCAACTTTTCCATTCAACCTTCTATTTCCTCCTTTTTTAATGCAACAGTTACCACCCAGCAGCTAATCGTGGCTCGAGTAAAATCTTTTTTCACGACGACACGGAAAAATGCAATTGCTCGAGTTGCTTTGCATGATTCAGCGTTAAATCACGACGGGCTGCATTTAATGCGCCGCGGCCGCGCTAGCGTGAATCTTGCAGTTTAATATGCACCTACGCGGAACCCGTATCTTGCAGCGCGATGCAACGTCCAGACGATAAATTTCAACTGTTCCTTCATTGAATTAGGTACTCCGCGGTGCTCGGCGCGTCCCTCGTTATTGCTATACCACTTGCACAGTGTTGCGCGCTGAAACTGCGTTGATCTAAAATTTAAAGCCCCCCCGCGCAACGCCCGCTTTTCCTTTATTCCTCGCCGTTATCCCGGCCGTGTTCGGCTGCGTGAAATTCGATGCAACAACCGAGTCGTTAAACCCTCGGCATTTGAAAGTGGACGCTGAACCACGAATCTCCCGCTCCGCTGTTAATTTCCCTCCCGCGACACATTTTTTTTATGTCGGACAAATTTCAACGGTTACTTTGCAATTAACGATATTTGTACAGCCTTCTCGATGCAAATGGTTTTCTGCCCCTCGTCGCGGTTTAGAGGCTTCAGAAAATTACGTGTTCCTCTTTGTCTTTTCTTTTTAAATTTATTCGAAATTATAATGTAACGAGATAATTTTCCCTGTCGCGATGCGCGATTTTACAATTTTGTTAGGTTTTTATAATAAGAAGAGATAAACGAGATCGTGGATTACGAATCTCTCGCGGAATTCAAATACTGAAATGTATCCGGCGATGTTTCTCGCATTAAAAAGCTTAAAACGCTTGCGTAGAGAATTTTGTAAATCTCATGCACGAAGCACCGTGCGTAAATATTATTTCCAGTAAATTCGAGGTGCGCCGTCCCGTGTAAATTCAGATTACAAAAAATTGAAATTTAAATTGCGGTGGATGCACGTCAGAGGGAACATCTGCCGTGATATTCTACAATAGGGATATCGAGAAAGGTTCTGGGAACACGTCAACTTGCGGATAATATTGACAACGTAAATTAACGAAAGTCAGCTACGTACGCAATTAATTATTTATTATAGGACAATAATTAGCTCGCGATTCGTGGAAGTTTCCCAGTGAATTGTAATTACCAATTAAATCCAACAGAGTAAATCGTTATTAATCTGTATTTCCTGTTAATCCGAGCTCCCATTCGTTTCAGATCATCTCTTTGCTTCATTCGTGCAAAATTAACGAGCTCTCATTGCGTTTTTATTCGCGCGATCTTCCCAAGCGATGCAATAAAATTTTATTAATCCCAGGCTGCGTTACATCGGGGCTCCTCCATCCGAATTAACTGTAATCCAACTGTATATTTCCCAGGATTTTTCGTGATAATGTGAAAATGTGATAAATACGGGGTGCTTTAAATACTCGTTCACATTATTCTAAAATAATTCTCCGGAGATTGCTTAATATATTCTACCTTAATGCATTCCACCAATAATACATTTCACCTCTAGCTCCGAACTCGTTACTTTAAATAGCCCCTTATGTCCGTTTGATTTTTCTCTCCTTCGATTAGCTGCGAGCAAATGGGCCCCCTTTAATTTCTGTTATTTCCACGGAATCCCTCCGCTAAAGCAATAGGTCGCAAACCCAGATTTCGTTGATATACGGGTCCGTTTAATTCGAACATCCCCTGTTCCCAACTGGACCGGATTAACGAGGATCTTACGGACTTACTGTACGCCATAAATGAAAGTTGACCCTGGTCCCGTGCTTTACGACCACGTCGTATACAATCCTCGGTAAAGATAATGTATATCTACCGAAGTATCGGGACGGAATGGAAGTTCTTTCATTTCATCCCTTGCCCCCAGCTCCCCCAATCGAAAGCGCTGGATCTGTGTCAGTGTGGCTCGAGAAACATGTGATAAGGTGGACGAAAGTCGTGATTAAAATCTTCGTGGTAATTAAGGGACGAACCAACTGAATATTTCTGACAACTTCTACCGATTTTAGCAATTGTAAGATTCGTCGAAGAGTAAATCAACGCGAGGAAGATTACTAAAGGAAATTCAAGTCACTTGTATAATTCAGAAAGTAGTAAAGAATTGGGGGTTCATAGCTCACTTAGAATTAACCTTTTTAACTACACGCACTAGTGTACGAAGTACATCATCTGCATTAAACAAGCTACTAGTTTTTTATAAATATCGGCAGCGTCTCTGCTGTAGCAAAGAACCTATTACTCAAGTGTTCGTTACGTTTAACTAGTTTTAGTTAAAGTAATTTTGTTATATTTTGTAATTTATTTTGTCCTCAGAGCAATGTGTGCAATTTTAATTACAAACAGTCGTTTTTTTAAACTAGTTTCTGGGTGCTTTCTGATGGTGGTGTATAATTTATTTATAAAAGCCACCACGCGTGTAATTATGTTACATTTCAAGCCGCGTGTAGTTAAAGGTTAAGTGTCTTACGCAGGACATATAAAACTGAGTTTTAAACTTTCAAGATTCAACATACATAGTGATCTTGAATGGGAATCCTGCCACACATGCACCAGGTGCTTCTAAACCAAAACCGCAGAACAGTATTTAATAAAAGCTACCAATTCATTAGCTCCCCTAAAAAATTCACCCACCACCAACCACTGCACCGAATCCGCCACAAATTACACTAAAATCAAACCTGAAATCCATCGCCACCCCTCATCCAATAACCATAACCAGTCACTCAGAGCGCAATAAACCCTCGACGATCTAAATCAAGCGTATCCCAAATTGCTTCGAATCATTCAGACCCGAAATTCGAAGTGTCGAGTCCCCATCAGATAGTTTCCTTACGTAGTACCTTCCACTCGGTCCGAAGCAGACGAGAACTGCGAAGGACGTGCAGGATCGACTAGGATTCGCGATGCCAACGCCGACACGTAGAATTATCTCCAACTTTTCCAAACTCCCAGTAATTGCGCGCGGATTACCCGAGTGACGTCTGACTGCTTCGGAGAATTATCTCCGGGCCATCCCCAGGATCAAGGGGCATCGCCTGGCTGCGGATAATTATCCACCCAGCTCCCCGTCGCCGTCAGGATTTCGCGGCCCTGTGCTCGGTACATCGGAGCTTAAACGGTCCTCTGTGAAACGCGAGGTCTTATCGGAGCTGCATCGCCCCGGTTGCAGCGTTCCGGGGATGGAGTGCCTCCTAACTTCCGGTCCCAGCGTCTACCCGCTGTAATTCGCGCGAAAGGCAGAGTCACGTTTCGCGCGGGGAGGGAGCTTTTTCAGCGGGGCTGGTCGCGACGATGGGAAACGAAGATTCGGGAGGACTCTCGTGGAGATAGAGGACCAAGATTCCAGCAACCTGACGCCGTAAAGTGTCACTTGAATGCTCGAAATGCATTGGATTCCGTTTGCGCCTTGGTCCCTCGATCTGTGAGCTGGGAATCGGGCTCACTTAGTTTGGTGTGCTGTTTTATTGCACTCCGTGGCACCATGTTTTTTTCAGTCACTTGAGAATAAAAAATGCCATTCCTTGTGAGACCGGCTGCATTAAAGGGGCATTAAGCTTTCAGGAGTCCAGGGAACGCGAATACGTGAATTCAAGGTGGATGGGGGTATTCGGTGTACCGGGTTTCTTTTTGAAGGCAAAGGGCGTTCCCGTCCTTCTCCGAAGTTCTGCATAATTCGAGGCACATCAAGGTCTCGGGGAAGAGATTAAAGGAGGCAATTAGAGGCACTGACATCGGGCAAGGTCTCTCGGGTAATAGCTCGATGGAAGCTACAGAATAGCGGCACCAGCGTGGTGCTTATTTGCATCGAAAACCCGCCCCAAAATTTCACCCTTGTATACCGAGCTCGTGCAAAAAGTGTCGAAACGTGGGAACACTTGTTGCTGACGGTGTCGCATAAAATATCCAATGCATCAAAGCGCCGTTGGGGATTATGCCTCGGCGAGGCTATCCTTCCAACATCCCCGCCGCTTGTCGTCTATTTAGTCAATTTGCAGGGGCGTGTGGAAATTAATTTATGCAAGGCAGGGCGAAACAAGGGTTCGTAGCGCCTGTAAGACACTTCGTGAATGAAACATGCACGCTCAGATCAACCGGGAAAATATAGAGAACATATCTGCTCAAGCAAAGATCGTACTTCAGGTTTCGACGAACAAAGATGCATAGGGTAAATCCGGGAGACGCGGTCGACCTAATATAAAATGGCTATTAAAACTAATATAGATATTACTTATTTTATCAGAACAAACCTAATATGTTCAGGATTTTATGCCGATTCAGAAAAACTGGTCGATATTTGCTTTAAGACAATATTTACTGTAAAACGGGTTGAAAACTGAAGTGATTACATCTGACCACCTCTCCGGAGGTGCCGGGAGAAATGGTTTTCGTCGTTGGCAGAGACCACTCACATAATTATTCATGGAAAATTAACAAAGGATAAAGCAAAATTATTTATGAGTGAATACAACTACGGATTCATTGATATTTAATTTGTTTACACTAAACAAGTAAAGAACACATCAAATGAATACAAAAGTGAATAAATAAACTAAATAAACCAAAATAATAATAAAATAATGATAAAAAATAAAAAAATAAACAAAAATAATAAAAAAATCATAACTCGACCATCTCACCTTTCTGCAGCGAGACATGGTCTTCTCGTTAGCTTCGAGAGGAAGAGTTAATATGGCCAAATACTTTGGCTGCATTGTCCCTCAATATCTCTACTATCTTATTATTCCAAACATTAAAGGAAAATAAACTTAGAAGTATATTTTAAATACGATTCTGTACAACCGGTGTTTGACAAAAGAGGTTAAATGTAACATCAATTTACCTTTTATACCCTATAAATCCAGAAAAACACAGAAGGAAGCGAAATAACGCTATTCATTCAACTATTTGGCTTCTAGAGAAGTAATTGGTCTGCACTTTAATGCATTTTTACGTATAGAGTCTGAAATATAGCGACACGACCAACTCTCCGGCCCGACCGCGTCTCCCGGATTTACCCTATGCAATTAGCAATCCGCGTCAAGCTTGGCAAAATCCAACCCGTCATTGTAAAGGCGGCGAGAGTACCTAGCCTGTCCAGGCGGATAAGAGGCCACAGAAAGTAGATTCATAGGTCGAAGCGTGAAACGAGTGAAAAACCACCGATAGCTGGATAAATCCCACCTACGAGCGAATAAATGCGTTCATAAATTTGATAACTGGCGTGCATACGGGCGTGGCAGCTCGCTCGACCCGTTTACCTCCAGTTTCCCGTGGCTGGAAGCGATTTTAATCGAGTTTGGTCATCTGCTCCTGTAGGCGGGGGCGGTGGCGTTTTTCCAGAGCGTTTCAAGCCCCCTTTTATCGCCACGGTAACGGCAGGAGGGTGTATGTTTCGGGCTTGCTCGGGAGGACATAGAGACGCGGGGACGTTATCCCATGAAGTGAAAAAGGTATTTCCCAAGCGGCGCTTTCCAATCATCGCGAGCGCGTGCGTTGGGCTCCTTCGGAGGGACTTCTTCTAGGCTCCTTCGCCGGCGGAGGTTCATTGGGCATTGTTACACGGGCAGGAAATCAGACACCGGACAACTGAGACCGATGAAATTCCATGATGAGGGAAACCTGAGGAATTTAACAATTCTTTGGGAGCAGCGTCTGCGGCTGCTCGACTTCTGCTTCGCGTAATGGACGATACGTGTACCTCCGTTGGGATAGCATGCTTTATTTTGAACGTTCTATAATTGCAGGGAGGGATGAATTATTCGAGAAGAAATTAATTGAGAAGACTTCTAACAGGGTATGTTCTGCTTGTTGAAAATTAAATGCAACGTGGATAGTCCTAATGATTTACATTACGTATTATGGGTTCCAGTGGAAACTCGCCCTCAAAAGAATTTCGAAGTGAACACCGTAAAAGATATGGTGGCAAAGAATTTCTTTCTTCGGAATCCACAAGACATTGCTGCGATGCCTTCAGGTTGCGAGACTCCGCAGACCTTTCTGCTACATAGTCCACTGCCATGCATGTTTCTTTTACGGACAGAAGCCTCGACGACAATCAGGCTCCTGCACATTCATCACGTTCCTCCGGATCTTCGCTCGAGGATGTTTCAACGGAGTGCGCCTGCAGCAACAGCTCCAATGCACCTCGCTATCGATTCCTAATGTTCTCCTTCGAGGCTGGAACAAAGTTTCCAGTGGCGAAAGGAGGCGTAGCCTCGAGGAGCCTGCTTCCGACGCTCCCCGCCGCTCCCCCTCGATCATTGTTCCATTCGAGCTTGATTTCTGCGTCGCGTATAATAAAGGCAGAAGAAGAAGAAGAAGAAAAAACTTACGAAAGGGGAGGAAAAAGGGGCGCCAACAACCGAAGAAATAAACAGAAAGAAGTAACAATAGAAGCTTCAGCCGCGGGAAAACTAAAAAATTTCAAGGAACGTGCAACAGCGGAAGAAAATCTTTAAGACAGGGATGGGAGGGGGGGGGGGAGGGAAGGAGGTGTCAGCTGAAGAGGAACTTGAAAAAAGATCGCAACGAACGAGCAGCGGCAACAGAAATAAACGCAGAAAAGAGGGGAGTGTAGGAAGAAGCGCCAGAAGGCTGAAACGCTGCAGCGATGGAAAGAACACAGTAAAAGAGGGGCAACAAGAAACTAGCGAACTAAGTGAGCATACAGCCCTGAACGGATAAAAGGACCGGGTAGCAGGGGCAAGTAGAGCAAACCTCGAAACTCAACTAGAAACACAAAGAAAAGTAGCAAACCGCGCCGCAAGAACTAGCAATCCGCCCTTATCTGAAGCTTCATTAGATTACCAACCCCCAATAACCCCGCAGCAGTCCCTTATTTTCATCCATTATACAAAACGCCGATCGTTATCGCCCCGGCATTCAGGCCAGCCAGATTAATCCGCCAGATTCATTAACACGGTTAAAGAGATCGTTGAAATAGTCGCCCGACAATGCTCTTTCAGGGACGATTTCTCTCCCCCGCGCACAAAAGCTCCAAGATCTACAATGCTCCTCTGCCTCCGCCCTCCGAGCCTGCCCCCGGTGGTGTCCCGCGGAGAACTTCGATCCCGGTCAAATAAAACCGCGGCCATTGTTGGCCACCCCTCGCTGCCGCGATCCCTCGACTTTCGCGTTGGCATTGTTTTAATTATCGTTACATCGCGGCGCTGTTTCGCGGTTTCAGAATCTTTGACCCAGATTCGGTGAATGCGGTGTAACGAGCACGCTAAAAGCTCCTTTCCCGGATATCCTGGACGGCACGCAGGACGGAGCGGGCGGGGGACTTACTGACCAGGTTTCGATTGTTCGCGGAAATAACCAGCGAAGACGGTTCTTCTACCCCCTCACTGGCGAGGGGTGTCGCTTCGGGCCAAGTATTTTCTACGAGTTCCTCGAGCCGTTCCCTCGATGAATTTCCCGTTATGCGGAAATCCCATTAGGCGAATCAACAACTTTCCTGCCAGGGAGAATCCCTGGAAAGTCTTTAAGGGGTCGCGTCTGCTTCCCGGTGAACAGAAGCGCGATGGCTTCTGGTGGTTCCTTGAGAAGATTTCTTGGATGCTGCGGGATGTTTGTCTCGTCGCTTTGGTTCCTGAAAGTTCGTAGTTGGGGCTGGTCATCGCGTGACGCGGGAGAATGCGGCGTAAGAGTGGCTCTCGGAGGGCAGCGACTGGCAAGGAAACGTTGCCAAACAGAAAATTCTGATTTCGAGCTTGCAAGGAGAAATTTTCTTTTCTACGGTAAATTCACTCTGAAAGGCTGAAATTAGTCGTTAACAGTGGGTTTACGGCACTCGTCAATTTGACGGATTTGAAATTTCGAAAAGGAGTAGCGAATAAAACGTAGCATTAATTATAACCAATTTGTACCGTAAATTACTAATTCTACGCAAAGAATTTATACATATATTTATTTCCTCCTAGGCTCTTTCCTAAATATCCTAAAATATTTGCTTCATTCGTGGAGTTATTACTCCAGTAATAAATATAACAGTTGTAGGCGACGCGGTGTTTACGTCCTGCGGGGCAACGCGGTGTTTTGCGTCTTGCGAGGCTACGCGTGAGCCTTTCGACGCACGCTTGGGCGAAGCGTCGAGCAGTCGGCGTTTGCTCTGAGAGCAGTTCGTTGTTACCGAGCCAGGCTCGAGGAGGTTAATCACTAATGTCTATTTCATATTAATACTATAATAAATATCCTTTTACCACACAGTAATAGAAAAGTACCTACTGAGTAGAAATTATAATATGTCGGAGACATATTTGCTGCTCCGGATCCGATATCTCAAATGATATATCGTATGGCTTGAATATTTATTGCTGCTTTGTCGATGAGCGTGAGAATAAAGAACGATCTTCAGTTGCTAAGTTGCAGTCGCAGAAAAAAAAAATCCTATAACGTTAATATTATTGTCACCACATCTGTGATTTCTGGGAAAATACTTTTTACTTATTAGTAATTTATTTAACCGTGCAGCTTAATATTATATATACTTAAGTTACATTTAAATTGAATAAATCGATTTTTGAAAGAAAATTCGTATTTTTGTTTACTCATCAAGTTGACGGGTGCTCGTCGAAATAGGTACTTATATAAGAAATGTCCATAAACCTAATGTTAAAGGTATCGCGTTTCTTCGTTTTTTTTAATGTGCTTGTACTTCGTAACATAACTTTAAAAAGAAGAATTGTTGGATTGAGAATCCTGAAAACCCGGGAAGTGGATTGGCAAATGTGCGCACGAGGATTATGGACAAAAAGGATCGGGAATTGTGTAATGTCGAGAGCACCGAGTAACGTAAGCTAGGTGCTTCCGCCTTTTTACCCTTTAAAAGACAGCCGATGGCGCATCCGCGGCTAATACATAATCGAGATGGTAAAAGTGTGATGGTGATCGTACACGATATAGTCGACCTTGAATCTCTGACCTTCCTACCTCGCCACGAGATTATTCTTGTGCTTAGTCCATGCGTGCCTGAATTATACGAGGCGCTTCTTCGCGTGTAACAGACACTGCTAGCACAGCGTCTATACTGGATAAAGAAACGAGAAACACGGTGCAAATGGACCTAATAAAGACGGACGAAGACGGATCCACTTGGCATACTTCGATCGAAAGAAATCCCTCAGACGTTGCAAGAGGATTACAAGGAATCCGACGGCGCAATAAAGTGCAGTGTCTCGAATAAAAATTAATCGAAAACAGCGGCGACCCATTTGCGCTGAATCCTGATTCAACGGGGATACCGGAGCTCCGATTGTGACACACGATTTTAATATTTCACGAGCGCAGCAGTGGAAGACGAGGTTAAGCCCGTCTGTAATTTTCAATTTACGAGGGACTACGGCCCCGTCAAATATTTAACGAGCCCACGATTTACAGGGACGAAACGCCGCTTGTATAATTCACCATCCCGTCGCTCCAAGCACCTGGCGAACGATCGCTACTAAATAGTGTATATACAGCGAAGGAAAGTGGAACTAATACAGCGGAACAAGGGAGGCTTTCCCGTTGATAAAAAAAAAAATGAGGAAGGAAGGAGAAACTTTTTAAGTTATACGGGAGAAGAGGCGCAGGAAACGGTGGCATGTAATCGATAGGCGACGGCAGACAACGTTCTTAACCGTCCCCCGCAACAACGGACGCCTTATTTCGCTGGAAATGTTGCTTCCATAGAGTTAGATTGGAACTTTTCATTCAGTACTATTCGCAAGTAGCTTCTGAATTGCTTTTTTTTTATTAACACGTCTGATGTTTCTTGGATTTTTATTACGCCTGTACTGCATGGGTCCCTTCTTGATGTCTTCTGGATCTGTACTGGGACATTTCATGAAATGATCTACATCTCTATTAGGCCGCTCCTTGAAGTCATCTAGATCTCTACAGGTTCCTTCTTGATGTCCTCTAAATTTCTACAAGTCCCTCCTGAAATGCTTCTAAATCCATTCTAGTTCCCTCCTTTCAACTCTTTTAGAAGTCCCTAAGGTCCTTCTTGAACCCTTGTAGATCTCTTCCAAGTTCCTCCTAGGACTCTTCTATATCCCTTCTACTTCCCTTCTTGAACACTTCTAGGCCACCTCTAAGTTCCTCCTAGAATTCTCTCAACCTGTCCCCCTGCAGCTCTGGTATATCGTTTCCAAACGACCCCTATACATTTCCCAGATTCCCCTCTATCGATCCTCCCAGCTAATTATAAAGTCACATTCCTCGTCGGCTTGAATCTCGAATGCGAGAAAATTTCTGCGAATCCAGGCTGCCCCGAAGTCCTGACAGCGTCCCCGATGTAATATCTTCGGAGAGGACGCATCAGCCTCGGCACCATTGTGATCTTCCTGATGCTTGATACTCGTCAGCATCGGCTTGCAGAGCCAGTATACAACCAACAGCCGCGTAAGAAAGCCGAAGCTTTGGGGATTTCTTTTCAGTGATGTAGGGAACCGCGGCGCGCTATTGGGCGCACGTGCAGCCTGCATTCACGGGGATTCAGAGACCAGCCCCGGATAGACCCACTTTCCCGAGAGTTATCCGTTTCTTCGTTCGTCAAAATTAGGCGCAGTCGCGAATGCAAACCCTCCTCTTCCACTAGATTTCCTATTCCAACAGCTGCCGTGCCTGCTAGCCCCTAACGATGAACTTAAAGACGCTTTGCATCCTGACCAGTGTACAGCGAAATACTTCAGCTCCCTTCCAATATTACTCGGATCCCCAAAAATTTCAAGTCTCAATGGTCCTTTAAAAACCATCCACGAATCTCGCTTCTTACTCCACAGTGGTGGTCAAGAGAGACTTTCAAGCTCATATAGGGTAAATCCGGGAGACGCGGTCGGGCCGGAGAGTTGGTCGTGTCGCTATATTTCAGAGTCTATACGTAAAAATGCATTAAAGTGCAGACCAATTACTTCTCTAGAAGCCAAATAGTTGAATGAATAGCGTTATTTCGCTTCCTTCTGTGTTTTTCTGGATTTATAGGCTATTAAAGGTAAATTGATGTTACATTTAACCTCTTTTGTCAAACAGCGGTTGTACAGAATCGTATTTAAAATATACCTCTAAGTTTATTTTCCTTTAATGTTTGGAATAATAAGATAGTAGAGATATTGAGGGACAATGCAGCCAAAGTATTTGGCCATATTAACTCTTCTTCTCAAAGCTGACGAGAAGACCATGTCTCGCTGCAGAAAGGTGAGATGGTCGAGTTATGATTTTTTTATTATTTTTGTTTATTTTTTTATTTTTTATTATTATTTTATTATTATTTTTGTTTATTTAGTTTATTTATTCACTTTTGTATTCATTTGCCTTGCTAATCGCCAGTAGGTAATTCACTTTTCCTTTGATGTGTTCTTTACTTGTTTAGCGTAAACAAATTAAATATCAATGAATCCGTAGTTGTATTCACTCATAAATAATTTTGCTTTAACATTTGTTAAATTTCCATGAATAATTATGTGAGTGGGAGGTGGTCAGATGTCATGACTTCAGTTTTCAACCCGATTTACAGTAAATATTGTCTTAAAGCAAATATCGACCAGTTTTTCTGAATCGGCATAAAATTCTGAACATATTAGGTTTGTTCTGATAAAATAAGTAATATCTATATTAGTTTTAATAGCCATTTTATATTAGGTCGACCGCGTCTCCCGGATTTACCCTATTCACATGTCCGCGTACAAACTTCATACATACTAGACTTCACTTCCATTCATTCTAACGAAACTATCTCACTTCTTTTCCTGTGCACAGTGCAACTTTCTATCGACCACTATTTCCCCCAAGTCCCACGAGCGAAATCTCTACATAACAATTTTGTTACGTCGCGCCGTCCCAAATCGACACTGGCAAATCGTCAAATCGATCGAATATTCACGCGAGATCGAGTGGAACGCCCCTCGTTAAGGCGGCCCGTCTATCGAGGACGGGAGGCTGGTAGAGGGTAGCAAGGGGCATCGTTTCCCATATCGCGCGAGCACACCTTACGATCCAATATGCGACGGGGTCGCACCCGCGAGCTGCATCGCTGATGAACATCCGCGGTGATCCAATATGCGGTTCACGCGATCGGGCAGATTTAATATCCAACCGCGGAACGTCATTAAAGACGCTGGCGTAGGATATCAGCGCGAAACTCGCTCGACGTTCGGCGACGGTCTAATAAGCCGCCGCGTCGCTTCCTTGATTTCCCTGTTTGCCCCGGCTTCGTATGCATCGCTCCAACCCCCTCGCCCCGCCGCGCCGGTGTCCCACGTCAGACGACGATGTCCTCCGACGCGTCATTGTCCGACTACCACGCAATATTCAACAGACGATAAACGGTAACGACGTTAGGCGCGCGCGATTCTGTAGCCTGAGGGGGAACAACGGGACGCATAATGGGACGCGGTTCTTCGCGGATGCACACGTTGCATGTTCCGCTGCACCCTCGTAACCGTGCCGCCGAGACGCGTCGCGCACCGCTCCGTGTATCGATTTGCTGTTCGAACCGGGGGTGGACCACGGGGTGGCGGCTGCAATTCGATTATCGACACGCACGACGCCGCGGTCGCGAGAGCAGCTTGCGAAGATCGCGCTGGCTAAATGGATTGCGCGACTAGGCTCTGCGGAGGTTTCAGGTTCTAGGGTCTTGTGCCCGATTTTTCCAGGTGTCTTTTCGTGTCTTGGTACTTAGCACTTGGAGTGAGGCGAGGTTTTGAGAAATGTCGCTTGGCATCGGCTAGGATTTTCTCAGCGATCGCCTGTTTTGCTTAAGGCAGGATACCACCTTTGACTGCGATTTTGGAGGCGTTTTTCATGAATTTTTTTTGCATACAAAGAATGCGCAGAAACAAAATCGGTTTCAGTCATTCATTAATGTAACTTTAATCTGTAATTACACATTTTTTGAAACTGAAAAAGTAAAAAATAATCTCTTGTAGGTGGCGCCAAAATACACTCCTTTGGAGAAACATCGTTAGACGGCGTGTCAAATTCCGCTCTGTACGTGGCTCTTAGAAAATAAACCAAAGAATGTCCCTATTAACAACAATATTGTTCAATGCTGTACGTAGGGATTTTACGAAATTTCGATTTTTAAGAAAATGGCGGCCATTTTAACGAAAAGGTCAATTTTTTAGGGTAAAAAAGTTTAAAAAAATTTATAAAATTGCGCACCAAAAGAAAAATAACAACGCTACAGCAAAAGTCCTACGTACATCGTTAGATTACACCAATCGGAAGAATTGTGCAAAGTTTCAAGTCAATCCGATGAAAATTGTAGGAGTAATCTGACACGCTGATTTGGAAAACATCGTTTCGAGAAAAACGCGTTTAAAGTTTTATATAGATTTATATATCTGCTCCAATCCGGTTTTTACACAAGAAAAAGGTTCCGGCCACCTTTCTAATGAATGAATTTCGATTCTATACACTTGAAAGAGTACTTTGAGAACAAAAAAAAATTTCAATTTTTTTTAAGTGCAAAGGTGGTATCCTGCCTTAAGGGTAGTAGGCAGTCGTTCCTGTCTAAAATGAAGCATTTCTGTTTCAATTAATCGCAAAGAAACAAATCGAAACTGAGACTTGTTCTTCGGCATGAAGTTTATTAACATCGTAAGCTTTAAAAAACATGTTTGTTTTGTCAAAAATATGCATTATATATGACGCTACAGATGGATCATTAAAGAAGCTTTTTAAAAATGTTTCTATTGTTTTGCAGTAATAACTCAAAAAACGGAGGTTCCAATCGGTTCAAACTAAATTCGAGCATTTTCACAAAATGTGTGGTTTCGGACCGGACCTAAATCGAAGTTAATGAAAACTCTGATTCTTTATGAAAAGAAATTAAAACCCCTTTTGACGAGGTTTTACACTCCCTCGGAAACACGCCGATGCCACTTACAATTACAGCTTTTAGTAGTTCCTTGAAGCTATAATTACATAGAATGAGGAATATGCTGTTCGAGATAGTTGGAGAGCCTCGTGGCGATATAATTAAGCCAGCTTTGGCAGTACCTGAATAAAATATTTAGGAATGCGAGTAAGTACAGAGAAGCACTCAAAATTGAAATTAATAATTCTGGTTTCGAACATCTCACCTGGGAAACGACTGCAGCAGTCCAAATAAATCACCTAATTATAGCCGAACGATAAAATGCGAGAACTTGAAAATAACTTCTACTGGACTAATGTGATATATCGCTGGGATAGTCACTTCTAATACATTTTATGAAAATAATGGCCAAGCCTGCCTCGAATGTTTGCGGCGAGCATATTTCACGGAGAAGGAAGATCAACTACGGGCATTTGGATAATGTGCGCCGTCAGTCCAAGTCAGTTGTACGGCCCCGATCTTTGCACCAACGAGAATAAAGACCTCCGCGATCCATCATCGTGGAAGGAGACAAGCGAGAGGTAGGATCGCTCGAGATCTCGCGACCCGCAGACCGAGCGAGCATTTATTATTTACAGAACAGCTCGCTGTTCGTTCTCTGTCTGTCACCGAGGGATCCCCCGCGATCCGTGACATTCAATTTCCACCTCGTCCCGGAAAATAGGATTTCCCTGGATCCGCCAGGCCGCGAGCACAGCGAAACTCCGTTTCATCGTTCGCGTTTCGATGTCCCTCCGCGAGCCGAGTCGAAACGTCGAAAGCTCGGGCGATACTCCGCGTTCCCCGCGATTTCGTTCGACCACTGATAGACGGGACCCGCCGTAACACACACCCGACCGGCTGTTTTTTTTTAATTTACAGAGTGAACAGCTGTCACCGCCCACAGAGATTTCCAGCGTGCGGCGATTAATGCGCAGCGAAACGAGCTCGCTGGGATTTTACCACTTTCCGTTGGATTTCGCTCGATTTCGGTCGGGGAGAAATTGATCTGGTGCGAGATCGCTACAGTTAATCGCGGTTGTAATCGACGCCAGAGGTGTCTCTAATTTTATAAAGACGTGAAGTTTAATAAAAATAAATATTTAATAATAAAAGCACCATTTTGGAAGAATATTTTACCCCTTTCTATAGAGTTTCGAATCTAGGATCTGTAGATTTTTCCAGGCTAGAAGAATTTAAATATTTTAGCACCCAAAGGTGGTACGCTTTGATTATACCGTCTGCCACCATCACCACGCGAAGAGAATCTCCTCGTCTCCGGTCGAACTTCGCTCTCACGCGGTGCTGCGAAATCGTTTCGCCCGGCATTTTCCCGCGTGATCGCGGTATGAGGAACATCGAAATCGGTGGAGGGCGTCGTTAACATCGCGAAAGCATGTTCCACCGTGAACAATCGCCGCGCGATATTTAAAAGCGAGCAACGGGTCACGTTCGTCGGGCTCTAATGAAAACTACCAGCCTCGATTTCCAACAGGCTGCGCGAATTACGAGAGTGTCTCTGCATTCTAACAATAGGAGAACGGCTCACGCGACCTGTTTCGCCGGATCCGCGGTGAGGAATGGAAAATTTGTGAATCAGAAACGGAATCATTGCGAGCGAAGACGAAGAAGATAGATTTTCCTGAATTTTCCATACTTTTATCAGTGTTCGGTTTTCTAATTTTTAGATGCTCCGTTCTGATTGAAGCTTCCCTTTTCTGGATTTATGAACAAGTTAGAAATCGATCGTTCAGAATATGCAACCAAATATTCATTTAATGAGATCAGTACACAAGTATTCCAAAGAGCTGGGCCTAATTTCAACTGCTCTTTGCCAATGTTTTTGTACACTTTTAGACCTCAATAATAAGATTTGAAAATTGTATTTACACTCAGAATCAATTTCTCAGACACTATGAAGAAATAAATACCGATATTCAAAATCCCACTGTGAATTAATACTAAAAGCCTTATTATACAAAGCCCAAAAATATCACGAAACTGAGACATCAAGAAAAAAGTAGTTTCAACCCTAATCACCCAACATCCTCCCCTGAAATCTATAATGTGCCTTCTCCACCCTCACGTCACAAAATCCACACCTCCGTTAAATCGCCAAAAACAAAAACTAATTCCTCTCCTACACACCCTCTAAAAAAACCAAGGATTTCGATGCCATCCCACCTCTGCCCCCAAAAATCGCGTCTCTTACTCAACCCTTAAAGCGCGTTCCCTGATTCTCGGGGCGGAACACTCGCGAGTTTCTCGGCGCTTCAGTTCGCGAAGATTGAGTGAAAAGTTCGCGGGTGTTCGATGCATATACCTCGGCGTGCATGGACAGTTCGATACCCGGTGGGAAAGTTTGGCGCGCGAGGGCGAGGGGCGAAGCAATCGAGCGATTCCAGGCGAGGCGCGGAGAAGTGCACTCGGCGGCGAGACATTAGCGCCGTGACATTTTTCAACGGTGAACAATATTTTAAGCGGCGACCTTTACCTCTGTTACAAAGGCTCGCTTACGCCTCGCGTATTTGCACGCAGCTGACTTTCCGCGGAAGGGTTGCAACTTCCGCGACGTCCACGGAGTGCCTTTCCACCGATCGGTCGATCGTTCACGGAGCAATTGGTCGTGACACTGAGTAAGCTACTGGCTGGACAGTAAAGCAGAAAATCTCTGTGAGTCGGGGGGCGAATTTAAAACGTTAAAGACTCGAAATAGTTTCAAAGGATTACCTGCTTGCGGAAGTCGCTGACTGTGCTCTGGAAATCTCTGAGGTCCGCGAGGATCGAAGGACTGCGGGACTTAGGAATCGCGGGAGCTGCAGAATTTTTCAACGCTTACCGAGACTCGCAGCAAGCGGAAGATTTGTGGAGGTTTAACAAATCGCGAGGCTAATAGCGCTGGAGAGGCTGTATCGTGACGCGGGAAATGTATGTGCTTAAAATTTCTGTATCCCGTGGGATAGAAGGGAGCACTCTGTTTCGTTCCGCGTGGTTTCTTGAGGCGAAGCGAAAGCTCGCGCGAGAAATCGATGCAGCGGTGCGCATCCTTCCGTTTGACGCCGGGAATGGCTCCGGAGACAAGAAAAATGTCCCTCCAGAGGGGGCACCTTTCACTTTCCCGTCGCGTGGGCGTCATGGTAATCAAGCTCGTTCCCTGGCCCGCCTTTTCACCTTTAATCCTGCGCTGTGTAAATTAAGCGGCTCTTAACAGACCGCTGGTTAGCAAGACCACCGAGAAAATCGCGTTTGAATATCCTCTTTGGATCGCTTTCCAGCACTTTTACAGCCTAAGACCAGGGTCAATGGGCTGCGGGACGATCGAAACCTTCAGACCACCTGACACGTCCCTACTTTCTACGGCAAACACGATAACGAGACGCCTGACACTTTGGTCGCGCGAGGTTCGAAATATTAACCGCCCCTTAAATTAGGAAAGTTTTATAAAAAGCGAACTCCCAGCTTGGTTTGCGTGTAAACTACACATTCAGGGATTCTGGGATTTTCGAAAAAATATCTACGCGAAAACGTGCCAAATCTCTCACGCGAAAGCGCGCCGACACCATGCAGTGGTAAAAATTTCGACGGCTGACCTACGCCCCACATTGAAAGCCCTTTTTTCACGTAGAAGGAAAGTAGAGATGGGATTAAGTATATCGCAAGTATACGGATAATTTCAAACACATCATGGGTACTTCGAAAAAGAAAAGCAATACTTTTAAGTAGACTCGGAGCTAGACGGGGTAAGTTTTAAATCTTTATAAATACTTTGACAAATGTATGCGGTGGGTACTTTCAAGTGTAATCGAACCCTGACCAAATAGATTCGAACCTTCTATGAATACTTTAACCTACGATTATTTTCTATCTACCATATTGAACTCGAGAAAAGGGTCGTTTTTGTGTTCCAGGAATCAAGTACTACTTTTACGAGATTCGAGTCTATCAAACGTTAGAGTACTTATAAGTACATTTCCGAACTCTACAGGTAGGGTAGACCGGGGGCGGTAGTAACAAGGGGGCGAATGTAACACGCTAAATATCTCAAAACATATAATAGATATTAACACCAATTTTGGATATATGATGAAGAATGACATTTGGAATTTACACATCCATGCCCTAAGAGTACAGATACGCAATAGACATGGTTAGTGAAGAAAATAACTTTTCGATACCCTAAAGTAACTTTTCCTTACTGACTTAAAATTGTAATATTAACACTCCCTTTGCAAGTATGTGCTTGTTCGATTTTTGGATCTGTAATTCGACCTTTTTTAAACTAGTATTAATCGTTACTTGGCACTTTTAAGCGTCTCGTTAGTCAAAATTTATGATTTAAGTTCAAAAGCATGGTCGGGGGCGATTGTAACATCCGCAGTCGGGGTTGGTTTTACCGCAACAGAACCGAATAGGGACAAAGAAGGCGAATAATATTGTCTTATTTGCATGAAATCATATAGCATAGCACAAGCAAACCAAATGAAAAATGGGTGCAATATACTGCATGTAAGGATTGAGCAGATGAAGAATGCACCAGCCAAAACGTCTTTTATTTCTGCCACAATTGCGATACCACATAATTTGTTATAGATTTTACTTGTTTCATTTATTATTATAATTTAAATCAATAAATATTTTAATTTTGTAAAGTTATATTTGTGCTACTATCGACTCCATGCAGTGTTACAACCGACCCGGGGTCAGGGACGGTTGTAACACTTTCTCCGCTTCTCATTTTTTATTAATAACCGGAATATTACTTGACATACAGCGAAACTGTTGTGGCTCAAATAATGTCAGATAAATAAGTAACATTTTCGTAAAAAAACTTTTGTTGTAACTGTAATAGTTTTTGCGTAATCGTATTCCAAAGTCAAAGTGTTACTACCGCCCCCGGTCTACCCTACCTATTCTGGGGTTGGAAAGCAGCTCGTATAACCCGAGTACTTTGCAAATAGATAGAATAAAACGTCGAGGTGAACTTTCGCGCTGCAATTGACTCAGATTCGCGAGTACATATTGAACTTGATCCCCTCCCTAGCTGCGGTATATTGGCCTACGGTTCTTGGGTTCCACGTCGTAAAACCGACGGGCCAACTAATCGATGATTAATGACCCCAACCACGTGGCGTACAGCTACGCACGTGCTTGAGACTCGAGCGTCTTAAAGGACCTCACTCGCGTCGAAATAAACTGCGGAACTACATCCATAAATTAAGCACACTGCGCCCCGTAATTTATACACAAACGTCAGCGTCCCCCAGCGGGGCGAAAACTATTTGAAAGGCGACATGGTCGTGTTGCGCCGCGAAGATCGATTGCCCCACGCACGATATATCGCCTCGGCGGTAGTCGGCTCAATATTGTGAATATCGCGTAATTTTTGCGAAAACCCACCCTCCCCCATAAATTACGCGTCCGTCGACGGGCGCTTGGGCCGCAAATGCAGCCGATCGATCGAACTTTTCAACTCGCCACCCCGTGTGATGTATACTAGATAACTAAGTAGAGTAGGTCAACGATAAGCTCTCCGCCAATATCTATCAGCTGTCAGCCGAAGGAGAGCGTCCCTATCAAACGCGCCCGCGGGTCTCTCGGCGGCCATTATTTTTCCCGGCGCCTTTAAACAAGCCCCGACTTATCGGGGACTTCCGTATTTCATGTATTATCGGGAGGGAAAGCCTCCCATAGGCCTCGAGCCCGGCCGCTTTTAACGCTCGACCTTAATACCCATGCCCCCCGTGACGTTTTCGACAGCGAGGCGGCCACGCGGAGGCGAGGTGCGCGTAGAGGGCGGAACGGTGGACGCTGCGGCGTATACGAAACTCATAATGGCACTCGCAAAGCTAATTTATACAAATGAATGAACATTCCGCTTAACTTGCTGCTCCATTTCCGCGCGCATCTTGCCTAATGGAGGTGCGGTGTTGGCTGTACGCGCATTGCAGTCGAAAAGCTTGGGGATCAGTGTACTTTCAGGGGGACTCGGCTGCACTTTTCGTTCGAAATGGCAGACAGAAGTAATAGAATGGAGCACGGTGATGGTAGAATAAGTATGATTGGTCTTGTAATTAGTTTGGTGCCATGTCAGAGGGAGTATGAAAGTGGAGATAGTTTACCACTTCTTTTTATGAATTAGAGAAGAGTCGTCGAATTTGGATAAAGTTCATAAGTCGTTGCTCTGAAGTTCTCCATGTTGCGTGGCATTGGATCAAACATGAAATATCAAAGGGGATGTTCAGTGGGGTCGTTAAGAATTTTGTCTTCATAAGGAGAAGAGGGCTGATGTATCGCGGAAACACGTGCATCCATCATCCCTTTCACCCCCTGAATTTCAATTGACTTATCGACCTTCTTTGTCGAACTTAAGTGCTTAGGCACTTTATCCGTGTTTGACGAGCATGACGTGTCATCTTTAAAATATCGCGAAGGGGTTGCTGCAGGTACACGTTGCGCAGTTTACGAGGAAAAATCCTCTTCAGATTGTAGCCCTGTCACCCTATTCACTCGCCTTTATTGAAGAAGCAACTCGAGTTTTTGTTGGCTTCGTATACCAATGAAATCAATATCTCATGGACCATTCTTCATTTAGCGATTTTCTAAAATTCACGACATTTTGACGCCTCGTTCGTTACGCGATATGGTGTACTTGCGTTCGAAATTTGGATTCTCGAAATTTCATGCTTCCTAAAATCCTGTAGCTTTAAATTCTTCAAATTCATCGCACGCCCCTGTAATTTTTATATTCCTCAAACTTTAAAACTCCTCCAATTTTGAACCATTCATACTCCTTCTAATAGAATTATTTCATCAAAATAAAGGCCAGAAAAAGAAACCCTCGACCCATCGAAGAAAAGCTCGTGCCTGCACGCTCCAGAGATATTCTATAGTTCGTGAAAGCCAAGGAGGGATCCCCCCTTTGGGATATTTTAAACCTACGAACCGTGGTGTAAAGCCACAGCCAGCGAGATTTATTCGCACAGAATCGCGCTGAGCATTTTTCTCGCGGCCGTTATTTAATAACAGTGGCATCGCAGAGTTTAAAGTAATCTTTTTTTCTAACGGGATCGGGAAAGTAATCAGGCGAGCAGACGTGACGTGAATTTCATTCCCCGTTACAAGGGGTGACTTCGCTAGGCCACTTGGACCACGTTGACAGAAGAATTTCTGTAAAGGGGCGTCGTATAGCTCTCTTACCTAGAATTCACGAGCATGGAACTAAAATACCGGCAAAATCTCCTCTCCGTTACCAGTCACTTTGACATAATAATGATCTTGCATACGAACCTCCAAAGGAGAATTAAGTATTCGTTTTCAGTGACTAAGAATTAAAAATTCAGCAATTCAAGTTACAAAATTCATTCGTATTTCCTATCCATTACTCTTCGCTTTGACTTAACAATAATTTTGCGTAGGATTCTTCAAGGGAGAAATAAGTATCTACATATTCACTTTAAGCAAATAAAAATTCCACTTCCGTGTAATAAATTATAATGTTGCATAGGATCCTTGAAAGAAAGAGCGAACGCCAGTTTTTAGCGAATAAAAATTCAACAGCTTGAATACACAGTAGCGTGCAAACGGAAGGAAGCACACAAACCAAGGGAGCCTGAATCGAGAAACGTTTCGTTATCGAGCAAGCTGGATGTTCAAAGTCCTCGACACGGCACGATTCCTCGCAACGGAACGCAGCCTCCACTCGCGAAATGAAAATTTCATACGTTCCCGCGCGACTGCAAAGGAATCATCGAATCAATCCCGCGGAGGGAAACAGCTGCCGGCACTTAACTCTCGTATCGGTGCGCATGAATGTTTCACGAGCATGCTAGCCACGATTTTGCGTTCCTCCTAAAGAGAAACTCCCGCATCGCGGTCGTTTTTAACGGGATAACGATCTCTACATTTCCGAATATCCGACGTATGTACCTAAAAATAACCCGAATTTTTATTACAAATTGAAAGTGACTTAATAGTCCCTAAATTGTTGGCCATCGAATAACAATTTCTCAAATATTAAATCTCAAATATTAATCGTAAAGATAAAATATTAAATTCTAAGAATGTTCAATTATTCAAATTTTTTATTGTCTGAAAGCTTGCTAGGTACCAGCGAAAGGTTAATGGCCCTTCCGCTTGTAGGTCCCTCAATTTCCTAGAAGTAGATTCCTCGGAAGGAGAAACGTTGCTCGACAAGGAGGACCGTCGAAACGTTGTTCGAGAGATTCTGCCAGCAAGGAGCAGAAACGAGATTCGGCGACGCGAAATATTCGCTAGCTCGGTGGGGGAGGATGCTGCGAAGGGGGGTGTAAGAAATGGGACGTACCTAAATCCATGAGGTGCTTCTCGCCGAAGTGTCGCGCGGCGTGAACATGAAGAAGCCCGAAAGCGAGCTGCATTCCTGTAGTGAGCAACAGGGCGAGGAAACCAGCTGCGCAGACCAACCACCCCCAGCCGCCCTCCGGGTAGAAATGTGTTCGCATGCCGGCGACGTCTATGCCTGAAGGGAAAGATTACCCTCTTCACGATTGCGTCGTTAAATCGCGCGCTCCTGTTCTCGTGTATACGTTTCGACGAATACTTTTCCCATTCTGCTTCCAATTTCAACATTTACATTACACAGTGCGATAAAAAATATATATTATATTTCTGCTAGGCCACCAGCATTATTACACATAACGTGACTTGATCTCTACGCCAATTGAAAGTGCGTTGATAAGTGTTTTGATTTTTGGCTGTGTCGAAACTTAAGAAGATTGAAATTGCAACCACCGAGAGGATATTTTATTTAAATCACGAGCTCTTTCCTAGCAGGTTGCAATTTCTGATTACAGATTTCATCAACGAGATTTGAATTACTTTTCGAGAGTGGGAATCTCGTGGAATGAGTCTGGTAAAGGGAGACGTTATCTTTGTCGACATTATCATCGTACCTGGACGACGAAAAGTGGGCACGCAGCGATGGAGGCTTCTCAAGTCTCCGAGCACCCAATTATTGTTCCCAGCGATGCTCTCGTCAGGTTCCATGTACCGCATCCGAGTGTCTGCGGGCAGAGAAAGGTGGATGAGAGGGCGAGAAGAAGAATTCGAAAGCTCCAAGTTGGCGGCCGATCTTCCGCCCGCTCGCGAGTTAAATTCAAATTGAGAGCGGTCGCGAGGATTAAACCCCTTGGGATTACGTTCGCCTGTTTTTGCGTAATTCGACGATATATTTGCACGGACTTAATTACACCGAGAACGCGCTAACAGACGCGACCAATGAATTTACGTGGTGGCCTGTTTTGTGTCTGGCTAAGCCAGGCGATGGTGATAAATACTGTTTACCCTGGAATCGCTGTTATTAAAAGCGAACGTTAGAGGCTGCAACGTGGGATGAACGTGGGTGGTTCGGTGGCAAAGACGTGGCTTCGTGTGAAAATTAGTTTCTGCAATGGTAAGAAATATATTTTGCCCCTTTGATCATCGTTCCACGACCGTTACTTGAGTCGTCAATACCAACATCCAGGATCGTAGTCCTTGCTATTGAGTTATACTACTGTGGGACTAATAATAAAGGGTTCAATGACTCTGGACTCGTCGTTAGATTTTTCAGTGGATCCATGGATGTTGTCAGTGAATATCTAGATGCTGTGCCCCATCCACTTTCAATTAAAAAATTTCTTAATCCACGCTCGAATTCCTAGGAAACATCGACTGGCAATTTCAGTCCCCCTTCACTTCCCGCGCGTGAAACAATTTTCTAACTGATACGAACGTGCTGTGCAAAAACGAGGAAGGAGAGAAGAGAAATTGAAAAGGGAAAATAGAGACGCGGATCGCAGCGGCGGAGAATGGAAAAAGGAAAGCAGAGCGACACGCATTTTTAATTTCGCAACTCCCGGGGCCTTTAAATATTCCGTTCTGTCACGCGCTCCTCTCCTCCCCTCCTGGTTAATTACGACGTGAAACGCGAAACGAAAGTGATTATTTCGACACAGCGGAACTTAGCGTAAATTTGTCTTCGCCGAGGCAACGAACTTCTAACCGATTTAAAGTAGAATTTCAGCTCCGCCAGCGGTTTGCATTTTTACTACGTTTCCCTAGCCAATCTTTTTTCTAACTACCGCTACCAAAAGCACTCTATCGCGAAGAGAGGAAACGAAAGCTCCACGTCGTCAAGAATATTTCACGGCGTTCCCTTTGCTAGAACCATAATTTCCACCGTCGATCTCGGACCCCAAAGGAACGAAGCTGGATACTTATTTATTTTGCCGTCCAGCCCTGTTTTTTGCAAGACGAAAATCACTTAGCAAAGTAATTTGCAACTTTACAGCAAGTGTTCTTAATTAACTCAAAGAAGAAACGTCGAGGATCATTTGAACCCGTTTCATTTCCTCAACCTTCAACTTCTTCTGGGACAGCTTCAATTTTCTCTAATTAGATGCAAAGACAGAATTTTTAATTTTTTTAAAATTCATTTTCAGGAATTTTCTTTATTTCTTACAAGTCGAGCATCGTTTTTTAATGACAAGCAGCATCGAGCAAAGAGGATAATGAAACGGGAACTTTTTCTATGACAGGTGAAAGTAAAAATGGCGGCGAAAGCGAATTACCCAAAGAGACGAAATATTCTTAATTACCCCGAGGGCAGTAGGAAGAAGGTAAGTCGCCCGAAAATGAACCACGAGGTGAAAAATGAAGCGGGAAGACGAAGATCCTGGGTCGTAAGGGGTGGCTGGAAAAATGGCGGCCTTCACGGCGGGTGAAATTGCCGCGAAAGGAATTATGAGGCTTTTTCGGGGGTGTAAGGCTCTGATGGCGCCCACGAATCATTGTGTTGCCGCAAAACTTACGAGGATTTTCCTAACAAATTTTCTTCTAAGCTGCCCTTCGTTCCTTTTCTCGTAGCGCACTTGAACACACTTATTATAGCCAATAATTCCTCTAAATATCACATACATACACAGTTTCTACAATTCACTCCATTTACTTTCAGCGTGTGTGCAAATATTCATCTTTTAACCCAATCATCGAATTTTTTGGAACACTGATAGACATTCAAGATTATATACAAATTCACAGGTATTCTAATTTCGTTTCAGAAAGATTCTATTGTAAATTAAATATTCTGATTCCTGCGTTGCGATAGTTGAATATGGAACTTTGGCGAATTAACTGTTAAATGAAATCAATTGCACGGTAAGTAGCTTACAGGCGAATAATTGATCAGCGGTATAGTTTCTAAACCAGATCTATCTATCATCGCATCATCTACTTTTACACTTAGGAATTCCATCATTAACCTGAATCCGTCACGAAATTCACAAAGTGCTTTGTCGAATCGAGTGGAAGGCTCCTATTGGGTATTTCTCCCTTCAGTTCCCGTTTCAATCTGAAACGAGGAATAATGGCCGATCGGAACTCCAAGCTGACGCGGACGCGAGCTCGACGGGAGATTTGTCAAAAATCGAACGACAACGAGAACAAAGGGACAAACACGCGTCTTCCAAAAGGCTTCGTGGATTCTCGATATCGTGCAAGAAGCTGCAGCGTCGGGGAATCGTGAAAGAGATCGGATGATTTAGCTCCACGAGACAATCAGGGGGGTGGTTCCCTCGATCCGTGAAACGATGCGGGATTCGTGGCGGTTCTTGGGAAAATTGTTTTCTTCGAGCTGAGACGCGACGCTAGGACCATTCTTCTAAAACATGACGCGGCTTTCGAGTGCTTTTGGGTTAAAGCTTTTTAGATGCAACTTAAAAAGTAAAATTTTAGATGCAAATTAAAAATAAATAAATCTATTCCGATCTTTACCGATTCTAAGAATAGTTGCATGGGAGAAGAATTCTTTATGTACGCTTGAAGACTTTGAGGTTTGAGGTTTTAAGGAATTTCAGCTTCAAACTTAATATTTGAAAAATTATTAATCAATGTCCCGGGATATTGTGGCATATTTTTGAAGTATAGTAAAATGCAATTAATCTGGGGACAGGAGTATTGAATATACAGTAAATACTTGTTAGGAGCCCGTCGAACGGGGCTGGCGGCGGGCTCCTAACGCGACTGGACACTATTCCGCGCGGCCACTGGCGCGAGTGAGAAAACCCAATGAGCGAGCGAGAGGAAACGAAAGCCGACGGCAACTTCGTGTCGACTCGTTCCTTTCCTCTCGCTCGCTCATTGGGTTTTCTCACTCTCGTCCGAAGGATTCCAAGAAATGGTGGGGATAGTCGCCGGGCTCCTAACGCGTGGTAGAAACGGGCTCCTAACGAGGATTCACTGTAGAAGGGAAAATAAGACAGCGCCAGTGATTGAGGTCGGCCAATAGTCAGCCAATACAACAGATGTTACATCTCCTAGGTTGCAATAAACCCACCAGCTTAACCCTGGAATGCTACCCATGATTTTATGACGTGAATGGTACCCTGGGGTACATATGTACCCCAATAATAAATGTGAGAAATAAGCTTCATATGATTTTTATTTTTCCAAACAAACATAAAAAAAGCAATGTTGTAACATATTTTAACTTTGAAAAAATTGAAAAAATTGAAAAAAAAAAGTTAGGAACAATTAGGGCACACTTTCTTTTGGTGTTCTAAACAAATGAACTTTCTACACATAGCGCATTTTATCCTTGATTTTCTGTCCCTCGACCTTTCACAGAATGCACATCTTCCGGCTGATGGTTCGGGTTTACTGGTAGCAAGTGGGGTACAGGTCCACCCCGGGTAGCATTCCAGGGTTAAAAATTCTTTCAAGTAAAAGTCGTTCAGATCAGTCTACCCTTCAAAACTACCCCAAAACATACCAACGATTTCACCCACAGTCGCCAAGTGTCATCGTCCCAAGTGTCCTCAAGAGCTCAGAATTTTCATCCATGTTCCAAATACTTTCACCCGTACAGGATACACGAAAAATGAAGCTTTCACACCATATGCGCGACACCATACCCAAACAAGATTGCCCTCCATAGAGGGTTAGGTGCGAACCGGGTGTTTCAACGCCGCAACGTTGTATTTAAAAAACAAAGGACCGCTGCGATAACAGCATAATGAACGTATTGTTCGTACTCTGGGGACGCTTACAGAGAACACGGAAAGCAAATAGGGAAGAGCTTTGGCACGATGCATCGAAACGAATTCCCCTCGGCCAGAGCGCTCGGAGAGCCGGTAAATCGAGCGAAAAATACAGAACTTTGCCGCTGGAGCCGGATATTTCCCTCGGAATTGCGTGCACGCGGTCATCTACATAATACAAACGGGTGGAGTAATGCCGTCAACGAAATTCGAAATCGATTCGTTGGGAAACGCGAAACAGGGTACGTATACACCGTCGCGATTGCCGAGGCTGGTCGCGGCAACGGCTGCTCGAACGCATTTATCGGCAAAGCGAATTTATTGCCGCTCGTTTGAAAAAACAGCCACGCCAGTTTATGCGCCGTGATGGCTCAATCGAGCCGCGTTTCGCGAATTACCCGCCGAATTAGCAAGGATCTGTGTCCCCGTTGGCCAATCGGGCTCGACGGATCGGTTCCACCGTCGACCTACAACGAGCGGCGCGTGCGCACAGGCCAACTTGTTGAATCTTCCGTTTTTTCCTCTGCTGCAGTTAGGTGCAAGGTTTTGTCTCCTATCGCCGGAGTTAAGTAGGGCAACCGTGTTTACTTTGCGCGAGGATTTTTGTTGGTTCTGTCTCTTCTCACGGAGGGGGAAACAGATGATTCCATCGTTTGCGCTGCGAGACTCATTTGACTGTGTGCTCTTTGCTAACTCGGATTCCAGTATTCCTCAGCCGTGCAGCGAAAAGGGATCGCTGTGTTACAGGACTTTGTACATCGCGTGAATTACACTTCACGGGGGGGTTCCACCTTTGATATCTCTTGGATTACTTGGCCTCTTGGAGAAATTAGAATCCTGAAGCGAATATCCAGATTTTAGACTTCAAATTTGCAAGTAAGACTAGGATAATTATCTTCCTCTGAGCCACACTTGATGTGCAATGCCTGCATATAGCTGGATCTGTGGGAACACTGACAACAAAGTTCGATTGAAAGATCGACGAATGAAGGAACGGACCTTCCGATGGCGTCCCAAAGGGCTTAGGCAGCGCAGTAGCTCAGTCGGCGACCCAGAAGCGAGTCGCACGGCTTACGGTGCACAGCCAGCTGGGCTCGATGAAGAATCAGTGTCAGATGTCGTCAACAGCTTCGCCCTGGACTTGGAGAAGATTACAACGCGCCCGGGCGATACAGTGGAACAAATGCTGCCCTCCTCGCGCCTTGTTTCCCAGGGCAACATAATCCAGCCCAGGCTGAACTCTGTAATATATCTCTGCAGCTCTATCCGATTTATCTGAATTTACTCGTGCTCGAACCAGTTGAAGTTTCTTGGGTAGAACGGGGCTGGCGGCAGTTTACGGCGCGATCGCTATCATAAACGTTTCGATGCAGACTCTCGGGGGATGATAATAATGGGGCACGAGAACCCTTGAGGAGTCAAAGCAAATTAACATCCGTTCCCTCGTTGCAACGGTGAACACTGTAGACTTTAAGTGTCTTCGCAAGTAGCATTTGAATCGAGTTTGTCTAATTAGTTACAAATTTCTACGTTCCCTGTACGCCCTGAATTATAAATCTGCAGGTAATTATGCTTTTACTTTCAATATTGCCGGTTTAATTAGCCGAAGCTTCTTCCCTTCCGTCCACGATTCCTTATTGCCTCAAACTTCTTGGCATTTCCGACTCCACCGCCACCAGTTCGCCTGGTAATTTTTTAAACAATACAAAGGCGTAGTTGCCTTGCTTTCAGCGAAGCACGCCGCTCCCGAGTCCGCTCCCCTTTCTCCCGCCCTCCACAAAGGCCGAACTTAATAAATTGGGCTGCGATGAAAGGGGCCGAGAGAAGTCAGGAGAAAGAAAAATCAATTCTACTCGAACGAGCGTATTGTCCTTAGACGGGATTGTTTTCGATCGGGAAAATTCGCCATGGGATCGCGCCTCGAATTCCCGCGATCACAGATATGGTAAAAGTGGGACAGCAGACGCGCTCGAGACGACCATAATGCCGCCCGTCGTGTACGCGAACCCTCGAAACAAAGGCTGAATGAATAGACACTAATGCTGAGCTCGTCCATGTTGCTTCTAGTGTTGTTACCTTAAATTATATCCAGCTGCATTACCGTTAAATACGTGCTTGGGGCGCAGAGATAGAACAGTTGCAATCTGACAAACAGCACTCTATATTCCAGTTCCCTGCAGCCAGCCGCTCGTTGTTGAATATTGGAACAAAGTCGCGAAACTTCGCAGAAGCGGATTAGGCCAGTCACTTAGCGTGCAACGCCGCGAGAACGAAAACAGAGGTATCCAAGATTATGGGGAAGTTTACTACGGGGCCCGAAAGGGTGCGCGGGTTATTGTTCTCGCGGCTTTATGAGAAAAGTTGCAGGATCTCGCTGAGACATGTCTCCGGCGAATCAAATGAAACGCAAAACGTGTCTGAGGGGGGAAAGTTGAATTAAAACGCGGCGGCTCTGTCTCTAAATGATAATTGGAAAAAATCTTGGGGATGGGTAGATTGTACATACAGAGGTACTGCATACTGTTCTCCTCCTTTCGTTCTGGTTACGAACGGTATGTAAGGATTATACAGTAGTTGAGCTGAGTAACAATGATTGCAGAGTAGTACCGTTAAGGAACTAGTTCTTGATCAGGCACTAATTTTTGATCAGTTCATGAAATAAATCGTTCTTTTGAGTTTATGTCAATAAATAATCGTTTGAAATAATTACTAACATAAAAATTGATAATTCAAAAATATATGTGTTGTCTGTGAAAGCAGTTAGTATTGTTAGTTTTAGATGATTAAAAACTAGTTCCTAGTCACCTTATTATTCCATACCTTATAAGTATTTAAATTATATATTTATTTTCAACTTTTTAAAATTTTTCCTTGAAGTTTAAACATTAATTCAACTTTTAGTATAAAAAAAGTCTATGGTTTAATGTTTCATTAGGTTAAAAATAAATATTAAAGCGGGAAACCTTCTAAACTGATCAGAAACTAGTTCCTTAACGGTACGGACTCGATAATTGTGATCTTTTAAGTAGTACGTCTCAATAATTAGTATTTCGGAATAGCGGTGGCCAGTAATACTGGTTCTACAGTAGTGGATCTCGGTATTAACGATTCTACAGTAGTATAACTCAATAATAATGACTTCACAGCAATGGAACTGGATGATAACGAATTTACAGTAGTGCAGCTCAATAATAACGATTCAGGAGTTATGGCATGTGGAAGCTACGATTCCCTGGAGTGCTTGGGATCCAATAACGACGACCCGAGTATTTTAGAACCTGACGACGACGAGCTCCAAGTCTTAGGGTCCGATAGTGACGAGCTCGGACACACTGGACCTACTTGTGGCTACTCCAAAGACGTGGGTACGTGAAAAACTGAGAAATCATCGCTGGTGGTTTCTGTACTATCAAAAATACTACTACAGTCTCCTAAATCCGTGGAATCTTCGCCCTTTGCACCCCAATTACATACTACATTCCATGGAACAATACGGCCCAATAGAATCTAATAAATTATTAAAACTAATCGACTAACATATACCCTCCTACTCCAAACCATAATTTCACTAAACAACGACCCCCTTTCAAAATAATCCCCCAAACCTGCAACCCCTAAAAATTTTGTCCCCCTCCCAAGAGCGGATCTCCCAGTTTCCCGCTTCTCCGACACACGATAGCGAAAAGCTCACCGCCATGGTAGGAGTTGCCACGATGCGGAGTGTAGACCCCGTTCCTCGGCTCGGGGCAGTGGCTCGGCGTGTAATACTGCATCGGATGGTGGACGTAATTGTTCGGGGTGCTGGGCATGTGGCCAGGGTGGCAGTGCATGCATCTTCGCGGTGTGTCCGGTACGCCCTGTGGAAAGAGAAAGTGTCCTGCGATGCACGGCGGAGAAGGGCAACGGTGATCGAACGCACGCGTGTCCACGCTTCGGTATAGGGGCTGCCCTGGAAATTGCGCGCCGTCGAATCTCTGGCCCCAACCGCCGGCGCCGGTGGAAAGTGTCGCGAATGGAATACCGATTAGGGGGGGCGAATGGCGCGAGCAATTCTCACCCGGGGCCCTGATTAACGATTCACGCCCAAGGCGAACGGAAACCGGGAACGAACATCGATTCTTGCCACCGTAATTAAATCCCAACGTCCAGCTAGCTGGATCCTGGCTCAAGACTCCTATTCCCATGGTGGCTGGCTAGTTTGGACTGCTTTAAAGCGGTGTTTGAAACTTTCATCGTGAATTATGAGATGCGTTGTTATTTAGAGCGTTGGGCTCGAGGGAGGCTTGGATTAAGGGAGGAATCCTATTTTCTGGGTTAAACGCGTAGAAAAATTTGGAATTTTTTTTAAGAAACTAGCGATTCGATTCAAATGAAATTTGAAACATCTTCGAAGAAGTCGCAGCTGTGTTTTTATTATTTTTTAATAATAAATATAGGAGTTATGCAGGATCCACCAACCCTCTCGAACACGGATATTCATCGCAAAATAACTCATCACCCCCGTCCAATATCTCAGAATCACTACACTCCCTTTTAACCCCCTCCCCCCAAATGCAACGATTACCCCCACTGATCGATGTTCGCCCAGCAGAAGAAGAGACTCCAGTGGCCGAAGAAACCCTGGGTTTTCCGCGACGCGCTAATAGCGCCGCGCATTTTCCACAAGAACGAGCGTAATCGCGAGGAAAACGAGAGGGTGGCCAATGGTTTTTACTACCTGCATGGAGTGCTGGGATCGCAGCGATCTTATCGAGCCGGCGGGGTGCAGGGAGGGCACGCTGCCCCCGAAGCTCATCGCGGAGTTCCTGCATCCGCCCGGGGTGGACCAACCCCCGCGGACGCTGGCCGAAGTCCACCCCATCCCGCTGCCACACTCGTCCACCAGCATTTTCACGGCAGACCCTGCATTCCACTGATCCCCCGCCACCCCCTTCAACTGGCAGCTCCCACCGCTCAACGTGGCCCCCTTCGCGGCAATTACAGCGGGGCTCCGGCGGCGCACAGGTTTTTACTTAATCGCCATTACCCTGGCGATCTCGTGTCCTGGACGCTGATTTTATAGCGACGGGGGTGGATCATCTCGTGGAACTGTTGGATCAGACGCCAGCACCTGAAACAGAGGGGAGCGACGTTGGTGAAATTGTTTTGTTGTAGGTAATCAGGGCGGCGGAGACGATTGAGTGGAATTGGAATTGAAGAGCACGGTGGAACGCCGGCAAAATAATAATACCTATGCACTATGGAGGATTTCCTGTGGAAAATGTTCTGGGTTAGGTTTCTTAATAATATATACCGCGGAGGATTTCCTGTGGGAAATTGTACAGTTTCAAGCGCCAGCTCACTTTGATACCCCTCCAAGTTCAGCAGTGGATTAAGTCAGGTGTTCGTTTTATTTTAGAATATTGATCTTAGGAATCTTATTAGGCTAGGAACTACGAGGACAGGATTTTTTTTGCATGCCCAATTTCGGACGTTGAGCAGACTCTAATCAAAAGTTCTCCGTGCAATGCTTCTCAACGAGACATCGCTTTAGTACCAGTACAAACATCAAAACCGTAAAAAGGCCGGTTCGTACGCCTCCCCGAGGCAGTGAGCATAAAAGCGCAGGGGGGAAAAAGGAACAATTCGCGTGGCCTGAAGCCTAAAGCAGTTCATGTCACGTTTACCTTAATCTCGAGTTCGAGCAAAAAAAAAAAGGGGCAACTCGCAAAGAGCAGAACCGCTTCATCGTAACCATGCCAAGTTTTCGCGAGCATCGTACATCTTGCGGCTGCACGGAGTGCATTGGTATGCAGGGGCGGACCCGACCACCCCGCCGCGGCTGTTTTCGAAATATCCCCAATAACAGCGTGCGCGCTGGCCATACCCGCCTGTGTGACGGGGCCCGGCAGTGTTAATTGGAAAATCCCGCGCCTTTGCAAACACTGTAAGGTAAATGTCACAGTCCTTAAACATGGCCCAATAATTAAAAATTGAGAAGAAATTTTATTAATAATAATAGTTTTACTAATTTGCAACGTTTAAACTGTTCGAAATATAATTGCAAAATGTATTAGCTTTATATAGATACAATTATAAGCTTACATAACTGAATAGTTATATCATACAAAAATATTATTGTACAGTAAAGCTTCAACAGTTTCAATCTCGCTTCTTACCTAATGGGCTCAAGCAAGCGAGAGAATATTTTTGTTAAGGTTGTAATTAATTATTATTTTATAATTTTTGAAATTATACAGTTGTTTTGGATTTATTATACATTGAAGAATTTAAAATTAATTGGATCTTTTAATAATTTTTTGTTTTTAATATTGAAATTGTTGCGTTTATCCACTAGTACACGGTAACATGACACGTACCAATCATTAAACGTGTGTTCAATGGTTGTTTAACCGCGGTGTTACAGACGTCAGTGTTCAGTAGTTATAAAATTATAAATATTTATTGTACCAAAGTAAGTATTTTTTGTATCCTATATATTTACGTTAATAATAACTAGACAAAAATATAATACTGTTTAAGAATTATTAGGATAATTAATCTTATACTCGTTATAATATTAACATAACCTAAACTTTTATAATATACTTTTAATCATTTTTTAACTTTTTCAGACATAAAGTCATGCCGAAGGTAAAAAAGATAAAGAAGAAGAACTACAATCAGTTGATTTCTTTTCATTAACTGATAGAAATAGTTAAATTAAATACATATTCAATAATTGGGACACTGTTAATTAATGACTGGGACACGCTATGAATTTTATTTAATTACTGGGCCATATGAACAGTTTCATGTTTTAATTAATTTAAAACTTTTGCTTTAACAAATGTAGATTCTTGTTACGTTATGTGAAAGTAGAAATTTTACGCTTTCGAATAATTATATTTAGTTATAATTTTATACTATTTAAATATAAAAAAAATTGCAATCATCTCAACCGCTTCCATAACTGTTTCGCCGTTGGGACATTTACCTTATCACGAGAAATTAAGCGGACAATGTATTGGAGGCATACCAATTCTCAAACCAGAGTTACGAACGCTTAGAAATTGCGGGAAGGCCATTTTTCACGAGCCGAATACGATGGCTACTGCTGTTTTCATGTATGAAGCTTGGTAACTAGAGGCTTCAAAGCAAGATACCTAGTTGAATACCGTAATTTGCTATGTTTAACACCAGAGGTGGGCATAACGAAATAAACAATTATTTAAATAACTGATTAAATAAAAGCTACTTTAACTTTAGATTATTTGACGAATAAAATTAATTTTTTTATTCGACGTGAATTTATTCAGTAACTAGGTATTCGTTAATCGAAATTTCATTTAAATAAAAATTTTGCCCATCTCTGTTTAAAGCAATCAACTCTGTTCAATATCAATTATTTATCAGCATTTTCAAACCCGAAAACTCAAACTCTGGGATTCCCATCGCATTCCATATGATCGCCAGAATTTCCGACGAGTGAAGCTCTGGTAATAGGGTGTTCAACGCGTGGAACTCGATTGCTGTATAGAAATACTAACGCACGCGACTCGATTGCTAGATTATATATCGCATAGAACTCGATCGCGACTGTTCCCAAAGCGTGCAACTGGGTTCCCAGGATTTCCAGCGCCTGGGATTTGGTTTCTACGATCCCCAACGGGTAAAATGCAATCGTAATGAGTCCCTACAGCCTGGTCAATGGCCCGCAATTAAATGGAACCTTTCGCCAAACGAGAATCCCATCAAGAAAATGGCGGATGCTGCTCGTAACATTAAGTTGATCGTCACGCACGATTTCACAGCTGGATCACTATTATTCGGAGAAATTTACGATTTCCGGCGTTGAACCGATGGCAAGTCTTTCTGTGGACTCGATATAGTGGTATCACGGTCGCGACTACGGCGAAGTTCCGCGATAAGGAGGAGGAGGCCGGAAACAAATGGCGGATTTGTATTCGCCGCCAGCGTTCCACGTATATTTCAGCTGCACCGCCGTCGCGAAAAGGAGGAGCTTTCTCGTAGTGACTGCAAAAACAACAAGACCGTAAATCTGTTTCTAAAACCGTTTTTAATCGAAACGCCCGAGCAAAAGCCCCAGCGGAACGCATCTTGCCACACGAAGTCGGTGAAACGCCGCAGAAACGTATGGCAGAAGTTCGCTTTCTGGTTTCAATCATTTTTCCAAGGCAGCTTCATGGAACGAATATTTCCATATCCTTCGAGAAAAATTCATCAGCCCTCCATAACACCATGTGACTTTCTGCAACCTCAACTTTGTATTGATACATTATACAAACGTATCATATTCAATAATTATTGTAACATGGGAATCACAAATGCTTATTTTATAATAAAATCTCTATCAAATGAAATTGAAATGTTTATCTGCATCTGCACCTCAAAAATAAAACCCTCCTCAATTAAAATTCATTCCACAACCCCAAGATTCGTATCCGTCTCACCAGAAGTCTCGCTAAATTAACACTAAACCCCAGAAAGGTGACTACCCCGGTGACTACCAACCCTCGCCGAGAAAAACAACTCCCCCGCCCGCGTCGATCATTCACATGCCCCGCATCAAAAGAAACACCATCCCCGGTTGCAGCGAGGGAAGAAAAAGAAAGCTCTCCGCACACCTACCCCAAGATCCTTCCTCCCTGAAAAAGCTCCGGTTTCAAAGCGCCCCAAGACCCGCAGGCCTGCCAATCTCCCCCGGAGACGGGCGTTCAACGGAACCACCCCAGCTGGGGCCGCGTAGCTGCGGGTCGCGCCCTATGTGCCGGCCAGCCTTCAATTTCCCCTTTGGTAGCTGCAAGTCGAGTATTAGGGTAGTCTGGCGAAAGATGGCGAGTTGACACAGGCCACTTCCGATCGTGGCCGCACAGAAGTGCGATCGCCCGCCAGTCGGAGGCGGCGGATAATCCCGCTAGATTGAATCCACCGTCGCCGACGGTGGAACGAACCCCTCGTCCGTGTGGCGGACGATCGTGTAACCGTGGCTGTCGAGGCCGCTCACCCTCTCCCCGGCTCCGTACGAAAACACTTCCACAGGGCGTGCGGAGACTGCGAAGCCCGAACAAAGCGCATCATCGCCGTCTTCCAGCCCCGTCCTGATCCTCCAACGCCGATTGGGGGTGGATTCCAGCGACGTGCGGCGAGCCGGACCGTGCGAACGGCACGTGCACCGAGCTGCTTCGATCTGCTCGTGTCTTTCCGGCTCGGCGCGCCCGCGAAAAGGGAGCTCCGTCGCTACGACTGTCTCGTAAATTGCAGGTCGCGGTGGGTGTGTTTGATGCTTGCAAGTTTGTAGAAAATTGAGCAGCTTGGGTGAAGAAACTTGGAGCTCCTTTCTTTTGCGCTGCCTTTTTCCGTGTTTATCTTGACGCGTTCTTCGACAGGTTTGCGTATTTGGTGGAAGTAAATGTGGGAATATTTACAAATATGAGGGAGTTGTTTCAGAGACGTTGAGTCTCCTTGAAACGATACTGAGGCTTCGTGCTGTAAAATCGCAGCCTGCTGGAGGATGAGACGAGATTTTGGATTTAAGGGTGAAGTATGCGGGGTTGTGTACCTCCTCGATGGAAGCCAGCAGGCCAGAAGCGCGATATCAGCAACGAGCTTCAAAGTTTTAGCCCGAGCATCTACCATTTTTCGTCTTCCGGCTACCCCCCAAATCCGGAAATGAAGGAGATTCGATATCAATTTCTTGCCGAGTTCAAATTGAATTCTGGGGCTTAACTGGCTGGTGCTTTTTTTCAGGGATTAAAGGGCTCTTTCGGTACCAGCGTATGCTCGTCGATAATTATTGCCAATCGACGTCGATATCGGCTTCGATGGTACCAGTTCCTACGCAGAGGGTCGTCGTTATTCCAAAATAATGTATAGCCACAGATCTCCTCCACTTTGGAACACCATTTCTGTCGTCTAATATTTTTAATATCTTTAAACACCACTAATTTGTAGTTTCTATGGAATTTCTAGACAGACAAGAGCATCTGGGACTTGGAATATTTCGGTAAGATGTTAAATCAAATGGAACTCCGAAAGTGTCCCAAGTCCCATCTGTTCCAACATCTTACTCAAATAATCTAAGTTTCATATTCTTCGTGTTTAAGGTAATCCAAGTTCCATCTGGTCCAACACTAAAGTATCGCACTGAGAACTTTGGAAATTCTGTTGGAATATGACTAGATGGGCGTTAAACTACCCCACTAAGATAAAACGATAGATGGAACTTGGAATATTTTCATAAGCCCGGTTCGTTCAGATGGGCCATTCATTTTTAATCGCAGTGCTGCTCCAGATACCCCGCGCTCGCTCCTCTATACCACCCCCGCTTCCATTTGTTTCTATGCCTCTATCGGCCTCGCGATGCAGATTTACCGCGAAATAAACGTCTGTCTCTGCCAGCAAATCCATAGTCCAATTGAACGGCGGCAAAAGCGTCAAGTTCACCCGACAGCTCGCCCCCTCATCCCCCGAAACTGTTATCCGGGGAAGTTTAAATGGTCTAGGCCCGTAAACGCCGCGAATGACCGCGACACGTTCGTTAAATTAATGCACGCGACAGTTTGAAGGAAGGCTTTGCAGCCAGTTGTCTGACACTGATTCCCCTCGTTAGCCGTTCTTTTCTTTCTCCCAGCGCTGCGCTGTGTTCGTTAAATATTTGCCCACTTCGTTATCGCGGGACTCGCGCTCCAGATGAATTGTTGCACGTCAGACGAGGCACATCTTACTCTCAGCTCACTTTTAACGACTTTCAGAGACACGAAAAGTGCTCCCGTAGATCTTAGTGTAAAATATGCAAATACGATATCGATTTCATGCACAATGGAACTTGGAAACTCCATTAGCTTCTGCAGAAAGAGATGTACAATTACATCACTGTATATATTTGTACAAGTATCTACACTGGTGGCTAGAAATAAAGTTTAAAATTCTTACTTTTTATATGCTCCGTAATTAACTTAATATATTTTACAATAACACTGGCAAACCCAAATTCTGGCATACGAATTTTAAAATATAATTCTTTCTAATGAAACTATCTTATTTTCTCCTCGGTATAATCAAAACTTTATTTCTCTACATACCTTACTATTTATTTATACAAGATTCCTAGAATTTCATAAAGACAAATGCCAAGAGGAAGTATTATACCCCTGCTATTACAATTTAAAAACCACTGTTTCATCCCCCAATGGGGCTTCAGAAAACAGTCCAGCTGGATGTTCACTGTTAACGTATGATTTAATCGCAGCGAGGACGGCGGAAACGCCAAAGGTGTTGCACGCGTTTGCGTGCACCGTGAAATGCAGCTTTCGCAAACGTCGGGGGCGGCTGGTTGTTTCTCTGGTAACACTAGGGAGCAAGTTAACGCCGAGTGGCAACGCACAGCATACCATAAGGCCGCCGAGACACCGCTTTGAATGGTGGTTGTATTATTGATTTCATCCCGCGGAGAACTCTCCCTTCCCGCGCGTGTACACACAGGCTGCCGCCTGCGAGCTTGCAGCATTCGCACTCTGCGCCCCAAGCCACCGCCGCAGAAACCTCCGAACGTTGTTGCGTGTAACAGCGGACTTCCAAGCCGTCGATTTCGACTGCAGCGAATGTGCCTCGGAAGAATGGAAGCTCCGAAGCATGGTTCCGGGGTAATCGTTCTCGATGGAACAACGGAGCTTGACAAAGACGCGTCGCGAGGAGAAAGTCGAGCTGTGTCTAGAGCCACGTCGGGGATACTTGTTACCAGCCTTCAAGTTTACTGGTGTCATTTTCGAAGCGTCTGAGTGTGTCACGCGAAACTCAGGTGTTGCTTGGAAAGTTTTCATTGGTAGATTATACAAGCGTGGGGAGATAGAAGTTGGGAGAAACACCTGTCTTTGGAACCTGCCAACTCAATCGAAGGCACCTTGCATATTCTATAATATGTAGCTCGATACTCAAGTTCCGTGACGTGGAACCTGATATTTTCAGAAACTCCAACCTCCAAATACTCGTTGAATTTTGCAAACCCATCAAAGCCGTGCCATATTTTCTTAACCGGTTAACTGGCACGGTCCTTTTCACTATTCGGGCCCAAACTGGTACCATCGAATAATTAAGTGAATCACACAAAATTTGGTATACAGGGGTTTTTTGAGTCGCTGAACCGATTCCGGGGGTAATTTTTTTCATCTGACAACCCCCAACCCCTAAAAAAATAGAATTTAGGGGTGAGTTTGTCAATTCTTTACTAAACCTTTTTTTATTTGTGAAGTTTTCTTGTCTATAATTCGATTGCAGCAGTTACTTTTTTCAATGCCACCCCCAACCCCTGAAAAATAAGGGTTTAGGGGTTTAATTTTTTAGTTTTTTTATTTTCTACGAAAAAGTTTCGAATAATTTTATACCTGAATTCTTCATCCATAAATTCCACCGCAAGTGTTTTTTTTGATCCGCGATCCCAAAAACCCCTATATACAATTTTTCTATATCCCGATAGTATTTCAATATTTGGCGGCCATTTTGGTTCGCCATTTTGAGTCTGCCATATTGAATTTTACAATTCCAATACCAAATTCAGATTCAGCGACCCCAAAAACCCCTATATACAATTTTTCTATATCCCGATAGTATTTTAATATTTGGCGGCCATTTTGGTTCGCCATTTTGAGTCTGCTATATTGAAATTTAAAATTCCAATGCTAAATTCAGATTCAGCGACCCCAAAAACCCCTATATACAATTTTTCTATATCCCGATAGTATTTTAATATTTGTCAGCCAATTTGGTTCGGCCATTTTGAGTCTGCCATATTGAATTTTACAATTCCGATGCGAAATTCAGATTCAGCGACCCCAAAAACCATTACATACCAAGTTTCATTCAAATCGATTGAAAAACAAAAAAGTTATTCCATTTGATCATATATGATACATTGCCAGAATTGGCCAGATATTTGTTTGATCATATATGATACATTGCCAGTTAACCGGTTAATTTACTATATTATGCGTCTCCCTAGCTTATCCTGTGCCAGTGCTGTAACTTACAAGGGAAGTTAGGCAACCCGAAAATTCAGGAAATTAAGCAACTCGGTGTGCAAGTAGAGTAGTTCATGCGTAAGACAAACCTATTTTTTGTTGGTGCCATTTTCTTGCACATTTTTCAAGAGGTGATTTCCTCCCCTGAAACCGCATATGACACCAACAAATAATAGGTTTGAGTTACGGATGAGCTACTCCACTTGCACACAAAGTCGCGTAATTTTCTGAATTTCCGAGCTGCCTAACTTCCCTTGTTAGTAGTCTAGTGACTGTCCTCGTTAACACCACTGAATAAATAAATGAAATAGCACCGCTCGTACCTCAAGACCAGTCCAGCATCACCAATGACCCAGTATCAACGTTCAAATACTTACTCAACGCGGCTGCAAGCGACAAAAGCGTCGCAGCAAGTAGTACAGGTCAACGGTATCCGACGCCTCGTTCCGGTAATGCCCTGTACGCGATCGATTGTACACGAAATTGATCGAAATCGCCGCGTGTTCTCAGGCTGCAACGGATCGTAAGATGCTCCCGACAGTTAGACGTCGTTAAAAGGAGCTTATCAGCTTGATACCCGTCCCAGATCGACCAGGAAGCGCCCCGTGTCGTCGCGCGACGGCGACGTCTGCAGCCGGATAGAGAAAAGGAGCAAAGCGCGTTAACATGTACCGTGCTTTATCGGGAAAAATTGAACGCCCCTCCCCTCGGCTCTCTGTCCCCCTTTTTCTCGGGGCACAAGCAATTGGACAGCTCTGTCGTGTTTTCGCCTGTCAGGAGCAGGTTGACCGTCGACGTTCTTTCGCGGAGCGAAGCCTCAGGCGGTTCCGCAGCCTCGATTTCTGGGTCCCTTCCTCCACGCCCCTTTGGGACACAAATCTGCCTCGATTAATCGAAAGAATACGATCTTGGGCTCGTCAAACTAATTCCAGGGACTTGTATATGTCCGGGTTCTGAGAGTTTACTATCTCTGGCAGATTTGAGGAACATTAGCTGATAATCTGTCTTAGGGATCTGCAGAAGGTTTAGGTCACCTGGGGTTAGTTGTATGACAGAGGGGTAATTGATAATTAGAATGGAATCGATCGATATAGAGGGGAATGTCAGTTGCAGAAGAAGAAGGCTACTCGTCATGCACAAGCTACACCTCTGAGAATCAGAATAGGACTTGGCATAATTAATAGTAATAATGATGTAATACTGACATTATTACATCACTAATTACAAATATTTAATTGATAAATGGGGGAGGATCAACATTACTAGTGATTTAAAACCTAACCCTTATACGTAAGAGTAAACTTAAAGCTAAAAAATGGACAGACGGGTTAAGACAAAGTGAGAAGAAGTATAAAAAGTTTTAAGGTAAGTGGACAAGCATAAAGGAGCGGGGAGCACGTTTAAGAGAGGAGAGGCGTGGCAATGAGCGAATTTCCAGAATTCAATTTTGATGTTTTCGTGTGATCATAGAGGGGTAGAGATTAGAATCGCGAGTTGGATAATTCTTTCGTCCACTAATTCGATTTACAGGCCCATTCTCCGCGCAGAGAGCAGAAGTTAGAGGAAGGAGCCGCCCGTGCGAGACTTGACGAGGCCGAATTAATCCGACAATGCGCTGATCGTCGCGCATCACGTACCAATTGCTCAAACGGGCAGACGACGTCTCGAGTTTTCCGTGTCTTCGAAACTCCTCGAGCGAGCAATTTCGTCGCTCGATCACCTGGGGGGCCTGCGTCGCCGAGAAATTAAAAGCTCGAGACGGGGGTCGATTGGCGGGTCGTCGAAGGGAACGCAAATCCGTTGAGGGCGACGGTAGGAGCACGGAGAAGTCGAGGAGGGAATCGACTTCTTATTATAATGTGGTAAGGCGTGGACGAAATTAAGAGATTATCAGTGTTATCGCGAGTATCTCAAATGTCGCATGTCTATTTGAATACGATGGAAGTATTTTAAAAAAAATTTGGGTATGTCATGATTGTAAATTGTACGGCTCCTTTTGAAGTCAAAACAAGCGGCTAAGAGTAGTAGTAATAAAATTAGTAACAGATAAAGAGATGTTCAAGTTGTCTGACTTGTTCAACTTAGCAACTACTGTGGACAAACCTAACTTTAAATTCTATTACTTGAATATCTGTTATTTGAACGTTCTACTATCCCAACACATTTATATTACTTTTTATTTCTGCCATTGTTACTAACATTGTCCTGGTTGAAATATAGAATAACGACCATGAGTGTTCATAATCCAAAAAATCCGGATTATTAATTCGAATACTAGAGGGTCTACTGAATCGGATAAGCACATGTTCAACATGTCTGACTCTTTCAATTTAGCATAAGACTGTTCTCCAGTCCCTCGCAAAATTTCGCGCGTCTCATCGGCAGCTACATCGAAATCATTGTTGAACATCCGAGAGTAGCGGTGACAGATGAACAGATGTCAGCGATGTCTGACTTAATATTTAACTTAGAGAACGTACGACTGTCGAGTTTTGGGAGCAAAGCGTACGTATCCCTAAACGCTGGAAGCGTAACGAAACTTTCCTTAACTTGTCGAATTGTCGAGCAGCTCCGCATCCGATTGCGACTCTCGTTAATTTGCCACCTCGAGCAGCTCGACGACAAGCCAGCCGTGAACGAGAACCCAGCCTTGGGTTCCGGTTGAATATGTATGAACACGCAGGTGTGCATTGCCGTTCGATTTTCTTAGACGAATCTCCCTGGTCTCCTCCATTGCAGGTAACGAGAAGAAACGAGGCACCAGTGGCTCGGGCCATACAGTCGGTCATCATTAATGCAGATAACTCGTAGGAAGCTTCGGCTGTACTTCACGACCCTGTTAAATAAGTTTCAATCGACACCAGTTGAGAATTGCGTATAAATATGCTGATAACTCTGTGATGCACGAAGATGACGAGGAGGGGACGCAAAGTGTTATCGAAGAATAATGGAATTAGCAATTCTAACAAGGCGGATATAATTATTAGGTCGATGGGAAAGTTCGTTCGTTCGCTCACTGTCAGGTGATGTTGGGTGTACGGAAATGTATTTTAATACATTTCAGCAGAAATGTGGCAAAAGGTCATAGATAGCCGAGGAAAATATCTACTTTGATTAAAAAAATTTGTAATATAGTTTCACTTTTAATAGAAGACTTTGGTCCAATACAGAGAAGAAACTTTCGCGCCGACCTGATAGTTTGTGCTATGTATAACGAAACGTTGGATGCGCTTAGAAGTTTATGAGAAGATCGAAAATTATAAGCATATTCTTTGGATCAGCATTGAATTAAAGCAGAAGGGAACGCGAAGTTGAAAGAGCTGAAGGGTTGATTAAAATTGTTGCTCCGGAATGACTGTGTAAATTCGTAATCCATTTTTAGGATTCGAAAGCCATCGAGCTCCCTTTATATTGAAGTGGCAACCACGTTGCTTCTGCCAGGCTGAAGATATCAAAATTCTATTCGAAGGGAGGAACTCCTGCGTCGAGACCCTTTCTAATGCAACGAATAATAAAGGGGTCGCTCAAAGTGGCAGTGTTAAGTGGTTCACTCCGTACATTTGCTCGCACACAAAGGAATTACCTAGCCAAGCCTCTCGTTTGTCCTCGAGTCATCGCTGTCTGCGCGGAAATGACTCTTGCATCGACGCTTCCTCTCGACGCCCTCGCCTTGTCGACTTCTTCAGCTTCCTGTCTCCCTGGTCTGTTGGGCGGAGGGAGAGAATTTCGGCGAACGAACCCGCGATATCACTGCAGGGTCTGCGCAACTGTGTTTGCACGGGCTCCGCCGGCGAGCGAAATATTGCAAGTCGAGGCAGAGACGCGGTTAATCAGCCCGCCCTCGAAAGCTTCTGGCGATTGTGGTGGAAGATGTGGTATTACTCTAATCAATTACTAATAGAGGATTATACGTGTCGCGGGATAATCGAACTTTTAAAAAGAAACTCGGACCATTCCGAGTAATTTAAAAATTCATCGCCATTTATACCAACTTCACTCGATGGGTATCCTCAACTATCATCAGTGGCGGATTCGGAGTTTTGGCGCCCCTAGGCTAACAAGTGTCTGCCGCCCTTTCCGCGAAATATCTTCAAATATTTTAATTTAAAAGAGTCGAGACAATTTTGAAATGAATTCAATATGCCGACTCACATATGAGTTATTGCTAATTCTCTGTATGAAAGATAATTGAATTGTTTTAAAAGTTGTCTGAAACCCCTGTGTTTAAACCTTTCCCAGTTTCTTTCGCTAAAATTTGCACAGATAAATCCGCCCCTGACTATCATACATCCTACTCACTGTTTTTCAAGCATAGTGGAGTACAGAAGCATATTAAGCAGGAATATCGTCGTGCCAGTGTAACAGCGACTTTAATTAATCAATAAACGCTTGATCGCGGCGTGAAATCGTTTTAATTAAAAACGAAACGATTTCGCAGGCGCGTGCCGGTGCGCGCAATGGCGCATCGTTCGAACGAATCGATTCTCGATGCTCCACCTAACCGACTCCGATGCATGTGACGTTTCTGCTTTTTATTCTGATCTCTCTCTTCCGCTTTGCTGCCATTAATTATGCCTTTTGCATCGAACGTAACGCTTGTAAAAACACACAGCAACGCGGAATATTTTCGATACCACTCGTCGACACACGGGCGCAGTTACACGCGGCATTATTTATTGCTTCCGTTCAGTTCGTTTCTAATTGAAACTCTTGTTTCCTCGATGGTTCTAAGTACGCGCCAATGGGCGCACCGAACGACTGCCGCTTTTTATAGTAGCCGGATAAGAGGGACTAGTTTGAATCGTACTTTCTGAGGGCATTACCATAACGACGGAGAAACTATAAAACTCGTTCTGCAACGAACTCGGAGGAACCTGCTCGTCGATGGAACAATAGGAATCGGGAATATAAACTCACTGGTTGCAAGTGCAAAGTGGGACCACTAGGGTAAAGACAGTGGTTGGCCACCTGACAATGATTGGCCATATTTTGAGAAATAAATGAATATAAAGAAATACCAATGTTATGCCTTTTTTAATGAACATATTCATATTCTTTGTACTTTCTTGCTTCGGATGTAATCAACATTTCTCCACTCACTATATACTGTGATTATATATAAAAGCAAATAGGATGACTCGGCTTTGAAGCTTGGAAATTACAGCCATTTAATCAAAAAACCATAAGAGTACAGTTAAAAGTTTACGAATAGTTTAATGTATTTATGATATGTATATCTCTCATATTCGGTATATATCGATAAATAAAAGTTGAAACTTTATAAAAGAATTATTTATTTGTTAAAATTATACATATATTATGAAAAATACAGGGGGCCAACAACTGTCATATGAATAATGTTGAATGGCAATAATTGGCCGGGCGGCCGATGATTGTTTTATAACCTTAGTAACGGTAAAACGGTTATTGGCCCCCTATTCATTAGCGGTACTGAAACGGTCATTTGTAAGAAAGATTCAACATTTATATAATTATAGTATAATTAAATAAAAAGAAGAAGTACAATTAGGTATGTTACATTGTATAGTTATATTTTAAGTTTCCTGTGATTTGAATTTTAATTGGTGTATTCAAATTCAATTTGATTATTAAATTTATTTAATTAAATTGGAATTAAAAATGAAATTTGATTGAATTAATTAGATTATTCAAATTTAATTTGATTACAGAATTTATTTAAGTAAATTGAAGTTAAAATTTTAATTGTGCTTTCCTAGAAGATAAATTGTAAAAATTTTGAATTTTTTAGTAGAACTGAATTACCCCACTATAAAATATGCCAAGAAGACATAAGATATATCCATTTTTTATTGATTAATTTCAATCCCATTTCTATCATCAAATCATATAACATTTTCTTTTAGGTTATATTATGTGTCAAATAGCGGCCAATCACTGTCGAACCGATCGGACAACTACTGTCGTGACCATGCCAATAACTATATTTTTTCGTAGTCAACACATTTTTTGTATATTTTTATAAATTCTTGCTTTTTTTTTAAATAAACTCCATTTATTTTTAGATTATTAGGACTTTTTTTTACTTATTTATATTGATTTCCAATGCAAATTTACTAAATTCACACTTATAATTCATTATTTATGTATACCAACCATTGTACTCTTTACCCTATTTACAGTTGTACTGTTCGATGCAAGAAGGGCCTCGGCATTCCCTATTTACATTGAACGACTTAGCAACCATACACCCCCCCAATCTCGATACAAAAATCCCCAAGGGCTGTAATGAAATTACCAAGCCCCCGAAGCTGTGTTGCTCAAGACGCCAGCGTACCGATCGTAGATTGATTTCCCTCGCGCGGTAGATTGCTCCACAGACACGGTGGTTTGTTTTTAACGCGTACCGATCATCGGGGGCCAATTAACACTGGTAGCGGGCCAGCGGTGCTAATTGGAGCGGCACGCATTGAAATGTGCGTCGAGTCGCGGCACGCTCGTCCTTCCGGAGATGGCTAATTAGCCGCTGGCATCCGTTCCGCGATATCTTCAACGTCAAACGGGACAGATTATCCGAATTCGGCCGGCGGAGGGACACGAGGGTGGAGGAGGACCCATTGTTCGAGGGACGCGCGCTTATTATCGCCCGGCGACAATTGCACAATGCGCCGACCGACTAGTGCCGTCGGCGTTTCCACGTTCCCCAGGATCAGTTTCTGGCGATCACTGGGCCCTTTTTCTAATCGCGAAACTTCTGCCAACCCTTTGTCTGCCCGCTGGCGGGGAACCCTGGCGAACGGAGGGGAAGGGTGGGGAAAGTCGATGGAATTTGAATGGGTTCCATTCGCGGTGTCTTCGAGTCGAGGGGATGAAGAAGACGGCGTGATAATGTTTGTTTTTTGAGCGGGAGTAGTAAGGGGTTCGAAAGTGGGTGGTAGACGAGTAAGTTGGGTAATAGTGGACTGAATTTCCTGAGTTTATGGAGCTTGAATTGGGGCTATATCTGGTATCCTCGAGTCGATGGAGGAGAGAAGATGTGATACTCGAGTGTCTGGTTTTTTGGGTCGAAGTAGCGAGGAGCAGTAAAAGTGAGAGGTACTGTGGGAGGTACAGTAACTTGGGAAGTAGTAGGTCGAATTTTGTGAACGAGGAATTGAGAACATTGGGGAAGATCGATGAAACTTGAATGGGTTCTGTCTGCGGTGTATTCTCCTCAAAGGGGTTGGAGAAGATGCAATTCTGGACAATTTTCTATTTTTCACCCAACTCTTAAATATTTAAAAAAAAAAACCCCACATAGAATAAATTATCACCCTCCTCCAGAGCCAAAATCATAGTCATTTCTTCCACATCCAGTTAAATCCAGTTCCCCTTTCAAGTTCACCAGAAAAATTCGTCCCTTAACCGAAGAATCCCAGATATTTCATCGAAGACACTCTAAATATCAACGAACCTCGCCTCCACTCTATCTTCATGCACTTCGAACCGAACTTCCGAAGAAGCAGCGTCGTTTTAAACTCGGAGCAAAAAGAAGCGGAGCGACGCCTGCAACGGGGCGGAAGTGTGACAAACGATACGATAGCTGGGGCCGATCGGTTTCGCAGTTGTCGAGTCTCCCGGCGACGACGTCACGTCGCGCGTTCCCCCGACGTGCTATCGTTTCCTCCAGGGCAGCCCAGCATCCCAATGGTTCCCCGCGTGATCGACCGGCTGATAAAAAGGCCAACGGGCGAGCTGGCGCTCGACGTGTTCTTCGCGAGGACGGCCCGGACTCCATTCGAAACAACCAATTTCCGTGGAGCGGCGTCGCGGACGACGTCGGCGTAATGGCTCGTCGAACTTCTCGTTACCGTCGGAATCTCGTTGGGGCCCGCGGAGAGACGGACACGGCGGGAACGGCGGGACGGAAACTGCGAACAAGGGAACTGTTGCGCGAAACGATCCCATTCTTGCATGTGCACGCGGCCCTCGAGCGCGGAATTCAAGCGGCGACGCTTCCCATCGATCGCCATGGAAATCGGATGAAGAATCAGTGGCGCCGTTATTCGAGGCGTGGAGGGAGATGTTCGGGGCGAGAGAGATTGATAGGAACGGGAGCTTCCTCGTCGCTTTTCGTGCGGTCAAGTGAATGATACTATTCACAGAGAGGCGCACTAGAATAATTAGTGAAAGCTTCGACGGGCACTTCTGATGGGAAAATAGACGCGGGTGATCGATAAAGGGGTCGTGGGCGTCGTGATCGCCAATGGGGACGTTAGTCGGGGTCGAATACGAACCTTGGAAATTGAAACAGACACGTGGAAATATTCAATCTCACTTGGGCTTTGAAAATACACAAATAATTCCCTTCTCACATACATCGCTAACCAACAATACTAATAATATGTCTGTGCCGAGGTAACGCACGAAGTATAAAGTATAAACAAACTATCGTGCGAAAGAAAAGTGCTGCCATTAATCTAGCTCCAGCGGAATTAAAAAAGAAACACGAAAAATACTGTAGGAGGAAAATTGAAGGTACGTGAAATCCAGATGCGAGGCTACAGAAATGATGAATAATGTTTCAAAAGTCAGGCGATTCAGGCGAGCCCTCATAGAAATCGGTGTTGGACAAAAGCTGCTCGTCGTTTAGCAGCTGACGAGCAGCGGAGACATCGTCAAACAGAGGGGTGCGTTTCTGCGAGCATGAATATTTGTCTTCCCCGGCTCGTTCAGCAGAGACGCTGCATAATAACACGGACCAGCCACCGCCATCAAGATCCCCCAGCTACCACCCCCCTGTGCCCCAGCGTTCGACGTAATCAAGGGGACGAGGGGAATTAACGGCAGCAGCCACTTGGATCGTTGACAGCGGCGTGATCTGCATCTTGTTTGCGGACCAGCGATCGAACGGTTTCGTAAACAGACGGGAATCCGACGTGCGAGCGCATCCTACCCTCGGCTGTAGTCCATGGGAAATATCGGCCAGCGTAACAGGATGGCTGCATCCGCGATCGATTCGCCGCTTTGCCTTTTATCCAGGCGTTTAATAATCCCCCCTGCGTGGGTATGACCTTCTGGGTAATAAAAGGTTGTCCACCACGTGTCTTAAGTATATTCTCGAAAGCGGACGCGACAGGTTTGCGCGGGGGGCATGCGAGTGCGACTAAACTCTGCTGCTTAAGGTAGGTTTTCCTATTAGCGACTGGACGCAACGTCAAGAGTTTCAAAGTCGATTTTCTCGAAAATGAAGCGCACCTCATCGTACCTTTAAGGGGGGTCACTCAAGTGAAAATGAACTACCAGTTATTTTACAGATAAAAATTTGAAAATATGTATTTCCATATTATTTTTTACGCTGAAATGAATTATGTAAGAATTAATACAGCGACATTTTTTTTTCAAAAATTTAAAAAAAAAATTTCGAAAAAATTATTCGATTATAAAATCCATACCCTTATCTCTGTAGTATTGTATACAAAGACTGCAGAACAAATTTCAGCTCGAAAACTTCATTTTTGTCCGAGTTATAAAGTTATAAATCGAAAAAAAAGAATGTGTGAACCACGTTGGCAAAAGATTATGGAGAGCTTTGACCGATTTGGTAAAACAGAAGCGTACGAAAGGTATTACTTTAAGGGGTAAAGGGCAGGGTACCCTGAAAGGTATAAACAGAAAGCCTCAGAAAGATACAAACGTGCAAGAAAAATGATACGAACTGCACAATCACGAAGAGAACAGGCATTGCAAGAAGAGAAAGGTCCAACGTCCGGAGCAGGAGCGTTTTAGTTACTATCCCAAAACATAAAAACTTTATAATTCGGACAAAAATGAAGTTTTCGAGCTGAAATTTTTTTTGCAGTCTTTGTATACAATTCTACAGAAATAAGGGTATGGATTTTACAATCGAATATTTTTTTCGAAATTTTTTTTTTAAATTTTTGAAGAAAAAAAATGTCACTGTATTAATTCTTACATAATTCATTTCAGCGTAAAAAATAATATGGATATAAATATTTTCAAATTTTTATCTGTAAAATTACTGTTAGTTCATTTTCACTTGAGTGACCCCCCTTAACCTTCTAAGCTTCTGTTGGGAATTCCTTAGGCGATCGTCTAGGGCAGTTCCAGTTGGCGTATGGATCGAAGTGCGGAGACACTTTTGTGCTTGTAATGGGGAAATGTCAGTGAGTGGTTTAATGATCTTTATATTTTGGAGGAGGCTCGAATTGGCGAGACTTGCAAGGTGTCTTGGATGTCGAGTGCCGTAGAGTAAGGGACGCTGGGGCATTCATTAAGTATTCTTGGCAGAGATGCTCCGGTTCGTTTGGAGTCCTTAAAAGTCGATTACAAAAGATGATCGTGGATCGTGGAAGGTGTAACAGGAATCCCCAGAGGAAGTTTCTTAAACTGGAATTCACGATCTTTCGATCCACCAAGCATACCCACTTTCCTGCAATCTCCACCTGTTAAGCTTTCACACTCAATCTTTACCAAATAAACAGAATTTCGGCCCAAGATCGACGAAACTATTTCGAAACTTCAGATCCCCGTCACTCAACTCCCCGCCAGCGAAAGCTCTCCGAACGCGAAAAGTCCCGTGCCAGCAAACCGAGCAGACTTAATCCGGCCGGTTACACAATCCTATAATTTGCACGCGTAAATATGCATTCCGCGGAATCGCTCGAAACGTTTGCACTAGGACCATCAACATGCTCCCCGTGCATTCGATACTCGACCCTGTTCCCGATCGATCGCGTGTTTGATCAGCCACTGATAAACGAGGGTACAGAGCCGCGTGTCAACAAATATTCACGCGTTTTTACCCAGCCAACCTCTGCCAGCGAGGGTGCAGCAACAATGGAGCGATTTGACCGCGATTTGCGTTAAGCAGGTGGAGCTAATTAACGCGCAGCTTCGATTACAAATCTGATGAAAATCCGCTGGCCACGCGGCGCGGAAATTGTCCGCGAAGGCGCGTGCACCTGATCGAATCGAATAGAACTTCCGGGAACTTATTTAATATCGCGTCGATTTGGAGGCCTGCTCGTCCAACGACTTATTTTCCGCCGGGAAATGAAGTTCCACGGGGATATCCGTTTCCGATGGACCCCCGGTATCCCTTCTACCCGGCTTATCTTAATTCCATACCGAGTTTCAGGCATCTTCTGGAGCGTTTCCGCGAACGGGGCGGAGGCTTCTCTTTCACCGCTCTCGGCACGCTCTGTCTCCGCTTCAGTTTCACGGTTTCCCGTCTCCTTCCTCCCTTATTTCTCTTTTTTCGGCAGAACTCCCGCACGAGTGCAGGCTTTTAAAGACCTTTAACAGCGACGGTTCCAGAGCCCCCGTCCCGGTTCACCTAAATCTTTGCCCTATCGAGTGGAAAGCCCTTCTCCGCGACGACGGTCTATCGCGATCAGGAGACCCGTCGCTGGCGAATCTCTACTCGAGCGAGCGAGTCGCATAATTAATCCGCGCAACGGAGACACCGATTCCCACCGACGTTGGACATTTTTCCCGTGATTTATCACCCCGACGGCAGGGCCCGGTCACGAGGCAGATAAAAAGGAGAGGGCGAGCGCTCGGGCGATATTTCACGCTCAGGCATTAGCGGTTTTAAATGGCACAGGGGTAGCTGGTACTCGGCTACGTAAGGTGGCGTGTAGTGGTGCGTATTTGAAATTGAAATTCGAGGGGTTCCGCCTCCATGACGCTCCTTTGAGGAAGTTTAAGATGCGACGAAATAGTGGAAACTTGATGGAGCAGTCTTACTTGCACGCAGCACTGCGGCGTAACCTCTGGAGTCTGGGGGATGGTCGACGTTTGGATTTTGTCGGGTACAGGCTCGTGTTTATGTCGCGGTGTTTGCGTTATATAGCAGAAAAACGGTCGGAGGGTTCTGTGTTCCGGTAAGAAACTCGAGGAACTAAGCCCTGGAGAAATACACGGAAAGTGGAGGGAGCTCGATGCGCCAGACACGGATACGGTTGTCTTTCCGATGCGCTTCTTTATGATTTCCGCTGCACGGCGGCGCAGAACACGCTTATACATTATGCACGTGCAACTAGCAGCGTCGTTTCGATAGGATCGACGGTGTACGAGTGGCTTGGAAATGTGTATGGATATCCTGGCGGCTTGAGTAATGAGTATCTTAGCCGGGTTCGAAGATTCGGGGTGAGGAATGGGGGGTGAAGAATGCACGAAGTGTGAACGAAGGTGCAGGAGAAATGAAATAGTTATTAATTTCTTTGGTAAAGTTAATTTTTTTAATTCGACGAATAAAGTTAATATTTATATCGGACGATATAAAGTAAATTCTTTTGTTGTCGTCAACACATGACGAGTAAGTTCTTTAATTTTTATTCGTCATTCGAAATTTTTATTTAAATACAAATTTTGCCCATCTCTAATGCAGCGACGAGTGGCAAGCGCAGATTGCAGCTACAAATCTCCAAAGCTCCAGAGCTACATACGCAGATGCAATTGCGAGTGCAGGTGGACGTATTCGTATCGGTTGCTCAAGTAGAGATACAACTAATCGACGTGCGTTACGAAAAGTAGCACGTTTCAATTTTCTTACGAAAAGTAGCTTTAGTAGTAGTTTGCCTTCGTTCTCACGAAAACTATCACGTTTCGGTTTTCGCTGCGAAAACTAGCACATTTGAGCGGTTTGCCACGAAAAATAGCATGTTTCGTCTTTCGCTGCGAAAACTAGCACGTTTGAGCGGTTTGCCACGAAAACTATCACGTTTCGGTTCTCGCTACGAAAACTAGCACGTTTGAGCGGTTTGCCACGAAAAATAACATGTTTCGTCTTTCGCTGCGAAAACTAGCACGTTAGAGCGGTTTGCCACGAAAAGTAGCATGTTCGCGTTTACCCCGCGTTCGCAATTCCCGCACCCTCCCTTACTTAAATTATGTAGATTAAAATTTTCATATGTGTTGTCTTTGGGAGATTAGATGGAATTATTATTTATTAAACAATATTTTCAACAGTTGAATTCTTTTAAACTGCCCACGCGCTGAAACGCGATAGTTTCTGCAGTCTGCAGTAGAATCCAAAACGAGCTATTCTTCGTGGCCAAACCGGATAATATGTTAGTTTTCGCCATAAATTCCCAAACGTGCTATTATTCGTGGCGAAACAGTATAACGTGCTAGTTTTCGTCGCAACAGTACGAAATGTGCTATTCTTCGTGGCGAGGCAGTCAAATGTGTTAGTCTTCGCGGCAGAAGACCAAACGTGCTAATATTCGTCAGAAACGATGGAACGTGCTTCTTTTCGTGGCAAACCAAAACGTGCTACTTTTCGTAAGAAAATTGAAACGTGCTACTTTTCGTAACGCACGTCGTAATGTTAGGATATCTATCATTTGCAATATATGAGTTTAATGTACGAGAGGATGAAGAATTCAAAAGTTACTAAACTTTTCCAAACACCGTTAACATTGTAGCGCGAATGTTGCTACAATTTTGGGAAATGGTATTTAAAGAATTTCAACGTGGTTATTTTAATGAAGTTATGCTTCGAAGCGAGCGGTTTGGAATAAATGAAATATCGAGCATTTAAATGGTGAATCGTGGAAATGTAACTGTGCCAGGGCTCGCTGTACGAACCAAAAGGCGCAGAATTCAAAAAGTCACGCGATTGCATGCCCAATGTGTCGAACATAATTATGTCGCCAGCCAGTTCGTCCCCTTGCTTCGTCGAGATTAATTTGTCAGCAGCATCCCTCTCTATCTCTATGTATCCTCGATAATCAATATTCTGTCACTTCACAACCTTTGTCGCAGACAGCGCAAGAACTTTGGAAAATTCCGGCATCGCGCAACGAGAAAACAAACTATGAACCGAGCGTGACGCGAACCGTGCCATTGCCCGGGACGAACTGAACTTTCCCAACACACTGAACGAATCAAAACAATGCCCACCAAACCTCTACTGAACGGCTTCGGTACGAGCGTGTGTACTCCTCTATCCTGCGTTATTATCAAGCAGTAAAATCCATTCAGTGAAATCGAATTTAATAAACACTCAAACTCAACACGAAAAATATAGTTGTATCGAAAATTCAAAAAAATCTGAACCTTTGCAGGCATGTGGCTCGTGTATTGCTAATACCGTAACTACTTTTTGATTCGGCAATAGAACGGTCCTACGGGTGAAAACGTGGTCGAATAAATTGTGAGTTTTCAGATTATCGTGAATATCTACGGAACTGTAAAATATATCAAAAGGAAGTTAAATTCAAAGTTCCACGGTTTTTTATGCCCTATAAAGCGGCGATAAAGAATTTGCAAGGAACATTATTTTCTTCAAAATTTATCCACACCACCCTTTGTTCAACAATTCTTTATCGCCATATTGTGGGATGTCGAAGACCATAAAACTTTGAATTGAACTTTTTTTCGATACCTTTTACGGTTCCGCAGATATTCGCGATAAAATGAAAACTCACCATTTCTTTGAGAGGGTATTTTCACCCTCCGGACCGTTTTATTACGGAATCAAAAAATAGTTCAGATTTTTTGAATCTTCGAATTGCCGAACTTCCCTTGCCACTGATTCTCAATCTACAGTGTAGTCAAAAGCGAATTTGAATGGTAACAGTAATAAAATAGTTCCATTCGAAGAAATCGCGTCTTAAAACTTCTATCCCAAGCGTGTATTAAGCATTCTTTTCACCATCACTGTACGCTCAATGCAACAATGCTTCCAAGAGATCTTTTAAATTCAGTGTTCACGGGATCCATCGCACGCGCGTGTTTCACAGCGCGCTGTATTTTCTCGGTGACAATCGCCCCAATGGACCGGCTCGACAAAGTGGACAGCCTTGGATATCGACTAGCAGGTGAAAACGATTCGTCTCTCTACACCGAGTTTTTCCTCGCAGCTCTGTCCTAATTAATAGCACTCGAACGCAAAACCGCGTCGCAATTCTTTTTACGCCGACGTTCACGGTTGCGCGTACCCCCTCGCCCGTTTGATTAATCGCTCGAAATCCGTGGTCGCGGTGGCAAAAATTTCGCCCCGTGAGATATTTCGCGTAACAAGGGAAGGTGGGGATGGTACTACAGGGCACGGTTTCGATTCGACGAGAACGGTGTCCCTTCTAAACCGTCTTCGGCGCCAGGTCGGACGAGATCGCGGCAATTAGGCGAGAATCGTCCAGCTGGGGCCGAGGTGCCTTGGAATTAATCCTTCGGGATAATAGCGTGCCTCCCACCATTCCCTCTGCAGCGATACCTTCCCTGGCTTGTTAGACCCCCAGGAAGAATGTACGATGTCCACGACACGGTGTTCTCTTAGCAGTGACTATCCTATCTCGTTTGAAACTATCTGCTGAAACATCCTTCTCCTTCCTGCCGTCGCTTGACATTCGCGGACGTCCGCGTACTCTTTAGCCTTCAATGATTCGGGAGACTACTAAACCCTAGTCACGCTTCCGCAGGGACATTCACGTAGATCAATTTTCGTGGTAACTAAGGGTGCGTTCCGATTTTCGCAGTGAGTGCAGAAATCGCAGCGGTTCATGCGGTCTTGAAATTTAAAAATGCTACTCTGGAAAAAGAAACATTGTTTACAATAACCTCGATACTATTAAATAATAGTGATAATGAAATCAGCAGCTGTGATTCGTCTGATGAAAGCGAAAATGAAGATGATATTAACTTGCCATTTGGAATCAGAATTAATATACATATCATTAATTGTAAACAAAACACTCGGACTGTGTTTGCCTAAAAATTGACAGATTATGGAGAACATTGTGGAGGTTATTCCGGGATATTCGATAATAAATATGTAATTATACATTTGTATTAAAAAAAAACATCACATGAAGTTTCTTCAAAATAATAACGTAAAAAAGTGGCATTGTAATCATGAGAGAATTAATTGTTTTTATTACTTTTCATTAAATTGTATCAGCTATTTCCTTAGAGCATATAAACATGGAGGAAGCATGCAATAGGCGAAAATGTAGAGGGCGATAGAAAGAGAAAGATATATGCTCTAAGGCTATTTCCAATAGAGAAATTCAAATAATCAAAGATTGGAAAAACAAATACGCATGCGCGCGCGCAGTGACTGCTTCACCTCTGAAATTCTGCGTTTGCTGCACGCTCGCTGCACCGGAAGTAGCATCGTATTGATGGAAAGTGAGAGAAATTCTAGGGAATCGTACGATGCCACCAATTTCATGCACTTACTGCGAAACTCGGAACGCACCCTAAGTAGTGGTGTAACGAATATTCGAATAATGTAAGTATTCGCATATTCGAAAATTCGAACACCAGAGAATTCGCCTGGCGTCGGCGCGTTCCCACGCCAAAAGATTTGCTAGGCTTCTTGGATAGCATCGAAAAGCACTGTCCGAGAATGTCCGAATGATTAAATGCTTACTTTGAACGCGAACCGAGCTTGGATTTCGCCACTATAAGGTGAACGAGAGGGAATTTTGTTTCTTTATAGCAAGAACTACGCCCCGTTGTTTGTCCCGTTTGCAACGATTTTACAGCTCCAAGTATCCATCATCGTCAGCCGTTCGATTATCTTATCGCGGGCTGCATATTGGATCTGCGCGAGGGTGTGAGCCACAGAGGGAATCAGATAGCAGCCCCGATATTATCCTGCCCCGAGATAGTCCGTTGAATAAAGCAAGATGCACGAAGCAGCGGCCGGGTAATGCGTGCACCGTCGGTGAATTCGTGATTTACATCTGCGTGCGCCGGCACTCGCAATTCCGGATGGAACAGCGTCTGTTGGCGTCGCGCCCCTGAAACTGTCGCCGGCGCGGTTGCGCGGCTCCTTTTTCCGACCCTCGCTGTGGAACGCCGTCAGCCTTTGTGGAAATTCGTCGTTCTGCATACGCGCTACGGCGTCACGGGCGTCACGTCGATGCGAACGAAATACGATCGGCCGGATTTCTGCCCACTGTTATCCGTCCCCCCCCGAGTTATACGCGCCCCTGAGACTCGGCGCGGGGACCGTAACTCGCGGCCGGCTGCTTCGCGTTGCCGAGATAATTCGATCCGGTAAATCGGGACGTGCGCGATGATATAAATCGCCGTCGAGCGAGCTTCCTTCGGTGGAATAGGGACGCGAGATGGCGTGGGGAACGTCACGTTTTCCAATTACTCGTTTGGCAATCAAGGTTTATTAATTCCCCGTTTCCGGCGTTGCGCATCCGCCAATCGAATTAATCGCGGCAATCGCCCCCGCGAGAAATTTTCAAACGCTCTGGGAGACAATGGCCGCTGGACCGATGCATTCGATGCGTTCGTTCATAAATTCGTTCGGAGCTTGAGAATTTGCGGTACCGAGTATTCTGCCAACGGTTATGGATTAGGCTTTTAACGCCGTTTTATTTAGCACTGTGGATGTTACTGGACAATTTCCAACACTTCAATACTGCTTTTATCACGTCACGTTATCTATATAATGGTGCTTTAAGATTTGCAGAATGAAAGTTACCGTTCTTCGATACTCAGGAGACTTAAGGCAGGATACCACCTTTGCACTTAAAAAAAATTGAAATTTTTTTTTGTTCTAAAAGTACTCTTTCAAGTGTATAGAATCGAAATTCATTCATTAGAAAGGTGGCCGGAACCTTTTTCTTGTGTAAAAACCGGATTGGAGCAGATATATAAATCTATATAAAACTTTAAACGCGTTTTTCTCGAAACGATGTTTTCCAAATCAGCGTGTCAGATTACTCCTACAACTTTCATCGGATTGACTTGAAACTTTGCACAATTCTTCCGATTGGTGTAATCTAACGATGTACGTAGGACTTTTGCTGTAGCGTTGTTATTTTTCTTTTGGTGCGCAATTTTATAAATTTTTTTAAACTTTTTTACCCTAAAAAATTGACCTTTTCGTTAAAATGGCCGCCATTTTCTTAAAAATCGAAATTTCGTAAAATCCCTACGTACAGCATTGAACAATATTGTTGTTAATAGGGACATTCTTTGGTTTCTTTTCTAAGAGCCACGTACAGAGCGGAATTTGACACGCCGTCTAACGATGTTTCTCCAAAGGAGTGTATTTTGGCGCCACCTACAAGAGATTATTTTTTACTTTTTCAGTTTCAAAAAATGTGTAATTACAGATTAAAGTTACATTAATGAATGACCGAAACCGATTTTGTTTCTGCGCATTCTTTGTATGCAAAAAAAATTCATGAAAAACGCCTCCAAAATCGCAGTCAAAGGTGGTATCCCGCCTTAACATAACAGAATTGAAGAGTCATTGTAGAAAACGCTGTGAGTGCGAAAATTAAGAAAATACAATTTTTATCGGAAATTGTCCTACGTGCGAATGGTAGGTAATACTATATGTAGAATTTGATTTTTTACACTTACGGTGTTTTCTACAAGAACCCTTAAATTATGCATATGAAATTAATTCTTCAACTCTATTGAAACATGTCGATTAATAAGAAAAGGACCAGCATTTCTCTGCCGCGCTTGTAAATCGACAAATGGAACACGTGACCCAATTACCAATTACTCTCGCTAAATTAAGTCTGCTAATTTGTACGCTGGCAACATCGATTTCTTTTCGCGTACCACGTCCCTCTTCAAATGTAACAGATTATTATTAATTATTTCAATCATGCTTTACATCAGTCATCTCGCCCATTCATCTCGCAATAAATGATCACCATAATGCTGTTTTTACACCCAAGGCACAGATACCCATCGGTTTTAATCGACAACTGTCACGATCGGCGTGCCCGAATAATTCGCAATATCGTTGGCCATCGATACGCGCGTATCGATGATTTAAAATACCGATGCCAATCGACGCCACGCAATACAGATATCCCCGGCTAACGTTATCGGACGCAGGAGCGTATCGAGCTCCGCCATTTAACCGTGGGTTTCTCGAGCCACGGCAACCGCCGACCACCTTGTTCAGGATTTCCGAGTAACCGCGGCTCTCGCATTTCGATTACAATTTGTAACTTCGTGCGCCGCGGCAACACTCCAATGGAATATTAACCCTTCGCGACTCCGAACAATGGTTAATAGCGCGGCGCGATAACGGGATTGCTATGCTCGAGCGTGCCGCAATATGACGCTAAAACGCCGTCACGGGCGTCGATACGATCGATCGCCGTGGCTATTAAAATATGCAATTCCCATCCGATTTTCCGCCGCGAGCCACCGACGTCTCGAGCGGCTTCGGAGACGCGAGAAATCGCGACAGCGAGGACGCACCCCCGATTCTTTTGCAATTGCTATCGGCTTCTCGGGCCGTGAGCTCCCCAGAAGCTCGCAGTTCGACAAGAGCGATTACAGCGGGGGTGGATGGCGAGGGGCGCAGTTGGAAAAGGATTTAAAAGCGCCTGGATTAAACTCTTTTATACACTCCACTTTTTACTGCGCCCCCGCTGGACAGCTTGTTACAAATGTTCCAGTTTTATTAGTTCCATCGCGCGCCAGTTATACGACGTCGAATTCCACGGGGGAGGTTTGCGGGGGGCGGGAGGGTGTGGGGGTGGATGGAAAAGTTCCCGGAGGCCACTTGCAGGTGACACGTCGAATTAAGCCAGGAAATTTCTCAAGAGTCCTGGTACCATTTAACCAGCATCCCCCTAAGTATCTCCGATATCTCTCGTCCTCGCAAAATCACTAGTGGCTGCATATTTTTAAAAAGAAAAAAAAAAGGATACTTCCGAACGTCCGGAAAACTCGCTCTTTACGAGCACGCGGGAAAAAATTTCAATCTCCACGTTCTCGGAGGTAATTTTCATAAATCCCCCGCCCTGTCCTATAAAGCAGAGTAATAGAAGTATCGAGCGAGCGGACCGCCATTTTGCCCTCCGCGTCGGGTCGAAGGATGTCGCGGGGGGCTCTGGTGCGACGGCGGCGGCCTGACCGGCCGCGCCGTGCGCGGTTAATTTCCAAATCCACGCGGTGAAAAGAGTCTGGAGCGGATCGCCGAGCGCCTCCCCCGACAAAGGGCGCCGCAGCTGAGACACGGCCGACTCCAGAGGCAGGGGGACAAAGGGGCCCCTTCACGGCTCATAATTCAATCTCCGTATTGTTCCGCGCGAGTGTCATCCCTGGCCAGGTGTCGTCTTTCACCAGGGAGCCCCGCCGGCCGGACAATGGGCGCGATTTAACGTTAAAGACCGGGCAACCCCTTCGCTTCTGGCCGAACACCGTGGCAGGAGCCACGACGGATCGCCCCTGTGTCGACAAACAGGCCCGAGGGCTCCTCTCCAAACTTCCTTCCAGGAGCAATTAGTTTCCTGCGACTGGCGGCTCGGGCGGGCGGGTTTTTTTCCGCGTGTGTGCAGAGGCCTGGCCAAGAGAGCTCTTTTCCGCGATAACCAAGCGAGGGGCGCCATTTAGGTGGCAGCGGGAGTTTAGGTCACGTGGGACGGGGGAGGTAACCGATTTCGTTCAAATTCTCCGTGTAGTTTGTGCCCAGGGTGGATAATAATGTGTGAAACGCGTGGGAGCGCTTGACTGAAAAGTTTCGAGATAATCGAGTTCAAAGTTCCAGCGCCCGCGGACCCTCGATATATGCAGTTGTTATACGAGAGCAGGGAGTTGCATATACGTCAGTCGTAGGGGAGATTTAAATTGTAGTATGCGTGTTAATTATTATTATTATTATTATTATTATCATCAACGGGAATTCCCTTTAGTAAACAAAAGAAACAATAAACCTGATAATTTGTACAGTAATATAGGATGATTAATGCTTAATTATTTCTGTAATTAAATGTGTCGCGTTCAGATCCCCCGTGTATTGCAGGAATAGGTTTCGCAATTCCTATGTTCTTCGGGTGCCACGGAAAAAATAGAACCCACGATCCTCCGCGTACTGGCCAGCCGCCTAACCAACTCCACTAACGCTGAACTCCGAGGTCTCTATATTCCGAGCTTCCTCTTAAGGGGTTCCTGATCCCACAGAACAAACTTCGAACCCACAATACGTGCAAGATTTCAGGTAAACTGGTGTAGGAGTTCGGCGTTTAGGAACGGCGTATAATGCGATTGGCAAAGATAGAGTTCTTGCGGAGTTGGCGTTTAGGGAATCGGTTAAGGCAGGATACCACCTTTGACTGCGATTTTGGAGGCGTTTTTCATGAATTTTTTTTGCATACAAAGAATGCGCAGAAACAAAATCGGTTTCGGTCATTCATTAATGTAACTTTAATCTGTAATTACACATTTTTTGAAACTGAAAAAGTAAAAAATAATCTCTTGTAGGTGGCGCCAAAATACACTCCTTTGGAGAAACATCGTTAGACGGCGTGTCAAATTCCGCTCTGTACGTGGCTCTTAGAAAAGAAACCAAAGAATGTCCCTATTAACAACAATATTGTTCAATGCTGTACGTAGGGATTTTACGAAATATCGATTTTTAAGAAAATGGCGGCCATTTTAACGAAAAGGTCAATTTTTAGGGTAAAAAAGTTTAAAAAAATTTATAAAATTGCGCACCAAAAGAAAAATAACAACGCTACAGCAAAAGTCCTACGTACATCGTTAGATTACACCAATCGGAAGAATTGTGCAAAGTTTCAAGTCAATCCGATGAAAATTGTAGGAGTAATCTGACACGCTGATTTGGAAAACATCGTTTCGAGAAAAACGCGTTTAAAGTTTTATATAGATTTATATATCTGCTCCAATCCGGTTTTTACACAAGAAAAAGGTTCCGGCCACGTTTCTAATGAATGAATTTCGATTCTATACACTTGAAAGAGTACTTTGAGAACAAAAAAAAATTTCATGCTCCGGCCAGCGCACAGTGGATCCGAAGAGCGTGGGTTCGAGTCCCATCGCTCGAAGTTCCCTTTTTTCTTCTACACTGGGGACATTAGACTCGTCCACTCCCCTGGTGGGAATAATCGGCGTCTCATTGTATCGCCCAGTTCGAGCAACGTTTCTACTATATCGAATCGTACGCGCCGTGGAAAAAGTGGACACGGATTTGAATTTGTCGAGTGAGATCTAATTAAACGACTATCTTCTCTTCCCAGCGATCCACGGATTTCACGTTTAATTCCCTTGTTATTCTGAATTCGCGCGAACAACCGAGGACATCACTTTATTTCTGTGAAAATTCCTGTCGAATATTCTTTATTTGCCGCTGTCATCGACCCGTACGCCCGCGATCCGCGAACCTCGCCGGTCGCTCGCATAGATTCCGCGCCCGTGCTTTACGAGGCTGGCAGCAAGGGAATGCTCCGGATAAAATCTGGCGGCCGGATTTATAGAAATGCGTTCCGTTATCAGCGACGACTATATTCGTCGCGGCGAACGCGATACACCGAAATTTACTGTCGACGTCGATCCACGCGCCGATAACGCGAACGGAACGAATTTCATTATTACCCCGCTGTGTTTCGGGGGGAAAAAAAAAAGGGAAAGTCGCCGAAACGATAACGAGGTTCCGCGGTGCGTCAAAATTGCCGTTTCATCAATTAAGGTCACATTACTTCGTCTCGTTCGATTAGCCGACACTATCGACGGCCTGATTAAATTAAATACACATCGCCGCGCGTAATTGGTCCGCGCAGCGTGCACAATTAATTGGGAGGGGCCTATATAAATTTCATTGATTTCGCTGGTCAATTCACCGCGGCACTGTCCAATTTACAACAGCAATTCCGATTTCGAAACGTCCATTCCTTGCGGAAAGGAGCTTCTTTCCCCTCGCTCCAACGTGCCAAACGTTATTCCCCTGGCGCGCCGATCTTCTTGTATCAATCTAAACTGCAAACTCGTCCGTTCATTTGCATAACGACTTGCACGGTAACTCGACACACCCCTCTATTTATCATCGGCCCGATTCATTCTTTAACGTCGTAGATTACGCCCGATGATTAGGGATCGAAACACGTCAAGGAGGACAATAGCGCTCGACCGCGAGCAATTATTCAACGGCATTGTAGCTGCGGAGCATTGCGCTGCAAGAGCTATCGCAACGCGTAACCGAGCCACCCGTGCGATTAATCTGCCGACAGGGCTACATGTAAATTACAAAAGCAACGTTGTTAAGACCGCGATAATTAGCTCCTACGCGATTCAACAGCGGCCATAACTTGGCTCTCGACTCCCAACAATGCGGCCTGCCATACTTGATTCCGTGCAGTCACTGTCTCGCTATCCGGCGCACTATAATTCCCGAGCAGATTAAACAGCGTGCCTCAAAACGGTAACGTGGAAACATATTACAGCGATGCTCGATACCGAGTCGACCTTGAACCACTTGTTTCGCTATCATCGCGGGTGTGCCTCGATTAAAGCCAGCTTCACAAACGATATCGATTACGATGTACACAGAAATTCTATAGAAGCTTGCTTAAAAAAGAGCCCTGACACGGATAGCTAATCTTTCAGTAATCCCTTTGAACGGAAAATTCGCCAGGAAATGGTAACTTAATAATTAATATCTATCCGGGATAAGCCGCGAGCAAGAAGGCCGGGGCAGCGTTGGATTAACGGTAACGCCATTTTTCACGGGAATTTAGCTCGCCCCATCGCGTTCGTTAGGACGGGGAAAGGCGTAATTAACGTTTGATACGGCGCGGTTCCCCGTCTCGCGATCCTCGCGCGGAATAAAGGCCGGTGAAACTAACCGATAAGATCGTCGCGCATTTTTTTTTGCGAAGCGCGGCGATACGAAGAGAAAAGTTTATGAACAATCGATGACCGTAGCGCAGCGACAATTAATTAAGTATTATTAATTTCTTCGATTCGATCCGATTCGCCGCGCTTCGCCAAAATGCGCGGCAGCCGTTATACACCTCCAGCGTCGAGCGTCCACAATACGGCTGCAGGGCCCGCCGTTTCCTCCATTTATCAATCGATTACCAATGATACCGGATTAGGAGCCGATTATGAGATCGATAGCGGTGTCTATCGTTCCCGTAAGCGGATAAATGTGCTGCAATCAGCATCCCCGGGATTTAAATGCATAATCTAGCAGGATAAAGTAGCCTCGAGCGCGTCCCAGTGATCTGCATTGGATGGAACCTGCAGATGCACCGGGAGGATTTACGAGCTACTAATTCTTCTTCCTTTTTTTTTCCCTTCTTCGCAGGAGAGCACACACCTCGGAGGATGGCTTTGAAGATTATGTAAGCTTGTCTTTGCGCAAGGGCCCGCGAGCGAACCCTTTGCCCTCGTGAGCGAATAGTTGTTAAATTTTTTACAAAGGATGCTTCAGAATGTTCGTTTTTTTTATGGAAAAGGGGACAGGTATCTTTAGACTCTTGAGATAAATTTGATGTGCATTTTGTAGCACGGTGGTATTGCGGATCGATAATATAACACTTTGACTGGCGGTGGCCTGCTTTCGTAGTGATTTTGCAGAAAGCATTCGAAGTACAAAAGTCGAGCGAAATTTTAAAAGTGTATTCCGTCGAACCTTACTGTAGCATGTTCTTTGCTTTTTGCTGGTGCGAGCGGATACCTCGATACGAGATGGTTCAGTAGTATAGGTAGAGCATAAATGCGACGCTCGGGCTTGCAACGCTTTTTTCAAACAGTTAGACAGGTGTTTTACCGTCCCGGCGTGCTCTATGTAGAATAACATCTCCCTTTAAAATGGCACTGTAAATTGTACTTTAAATTCAAATGCAGTCGCGTCTGCGTGCAACGATCCCGACACGACTTCCCCCTCGGCTCCCCGTGAACCGTTCAGGAATGATTCGAGATTAGATTCAAAGAGCTTCGAACTACTTTGCAGAGTCCTTTGTGACGATAATCGAAAGCATACGTACACTCGCACGTCCCTGGGGAATTGAACAGATCCTTTGTAAATTAGTTTCCAGGCTCAAACACTCAGCCTTAAAACATAGCATTCCTCAGTCTCTAATTTATCAATCTTAACATTGCGACGACTGCTGTCGCGCACGTGTAGTTTTACCACTTCAATATATCTATATTCTATGTACTACTTGCTTTCGGATTAAGAAATCAATTTCATTTCACATTTATCACCGACAACGCTACAGTAGGTGCTGAAAACATTTATGGCATCGCTCGAATATTTAGCGTGTATTCCACCTCGTTTAGTATGAACCCTTGCTGCTCTTGGCGAAAACCAACGAAGAGTTTGAAAATCTGGGAAAGACAGTGAGTTACTTATGCAAGTACAGAATCCTAAATTCCTCGAGGTTGTCAGTTCATTCTTCGGCGAGCATTGGTCAAGCCGCAGATTTGTATCGAGCAGGCGCGAATCGCAACACAACATCGAGCATAAAAACGAGAAAGAACGAGCGCGGTCTCGATCGTTAAACAGAGAATGGGGCATTCCCCGTGCACCATCAACCGAGCTTTAGTAGGCATTGCGTCGGTCGTCGACTTTACGACCCAGAGGAAGGAAAGCGAATTCCAGGGACGCGACCGTTGGCATCGGGCGCATAACGCGAGATACGTCATTTCCGGCTGCCAATATCCAGAAAATTCGATAACCCTTCCCATTTGCGCCAGACACGGCCGTTTTACGCGCTGGTCGTACTTGAAACCGATGAACCTTAACCGCGGCAACAGCACCTAATCGCCTTTACGACGGCTGTAGCGCCGCCGCGTTAACGAACCCTCAAATCGTAATTCAGGATGAAATTAGTAAAGCCAGGATTGCCACGGTGGCCTCAGAAACTGGGGAAGCAAGATATTCTGAAGATGAACAGGTGGAGATCCAGGGAAATACAGTAAATCCTCGTTTGGAGCCCGTTTCTGCCACGCGTTGGGAGCCCGGCGACTATCCCCACCATTTCTTGGAATCCTTCGGAGGAGAGTGAGAAAAGCCAATGAGCGAGCGAGAGGAAACGAACGAGTCGACACGAAGTTGCCGTCGGCTTTCGTTTCCTCTCGCTCGCTCATTGGGTTTTCTCACTCGCGCCAGTGGCCGCGCGGAATAGTGTCCAGTCGCGTTAGGGGCCCGCCGCCAGCCCCGTTCGACGGGCTCCTAACGAGTATTTACTGTACTTCGTGTACACCGACTTCTATTGTGATAAAGTATGGGCAGATCAACACGGAAATTTTATTTTTATTTTTATTTTTATTTTTATTTTTATTTATATCTACTGGAAAGCATCGAAAGGGTCACAGAGTTATTATTATTAATATTATTATTAAACGGGAGTAACCCACTTATGCAGAGTAAAAATTGCAGTGAAGTATGCGTAGTGTAAAGGTAATACCAAGAATTGGAGATCAAAAATTTCAAGAAGAACTGCTACAATTTAACTGGAATGCTGTATCTTTACTAAGTAGAATTCCCAAGAATTCCGAGTATCGATAGCCTATTCGAAATTAACACGTCTCTGGGTAAAGCAGCGCAAGTGTATAAAGTGGATGTACCGGGTCGTCAGAATCTTTTATCAGGACGTTTCACTCCCAGAGCTCATAATACTTCTGGTCCATAATACGGTCTGGCCAGTGGTTTACCCCGACTACGAGATCGCAGCACGACTCCCTCGGAACCAATAGCGACCGTTAAACGCGGACAGGGGTTACAACCCTCGTTCCGCGGCCGAATCGCGATCGAATACATCTGAAACGAAGGCGCTGGCTCAAAGGGACGATTTAACCTCCGTAATCTCGGCGGAATCGCTGGAGCTAACTAGCCTGGGAATCTGTGACACGATGATCTTCGGCGCTCGCGTTAATTAACGAACGCAATTGAATATAGATGGCTGTCTCCTATCGTCCCGTTGTCAGATCAACCAGTCACCCACTTCGAATCACATTTATATTTAAACTACCGTGGGAATAATTACTAGGAGGCTTCTGCGAGCTTCTTTTCTCCCTTAGTTTACTTCAATAAAGTTTCAAGAGTTCGCTTTGCTTTCTCAGTTAGTTCTTCTCGACTTTGTAAATAGTTCCCTTCGTCAACCCTCTGTGTCTCAATGCCTTCTTTTACTTTCGCGGTAAATAAATGTCCCGATGTATTTCAGCTTGAGAAGTCCCCGAGTGGCGTCTTATGGTTGCATCTTCTTAAACTCTTCCGAAGAATTGAGGGGCCCAGTGGAAAACAGGCACATGTCACCGTTTTATGATTTAAGAGGAAAGCAGGTTGAAGTTGAAATTGTACTTATTTTAAACGGTAATTATTATCAAGTTTTAGCTGAAAAATTAATTTTATTAGGTCACGTGTGCCCAATGAGCCGAGTTGCCCCTTTGCCACTACTCACTTGTTTTTTTCTCGGCGTGAAAATTTAATATGATTCTGCTCGGTGAGACGTACATGCTATTAAATTAGGAAGTGGTGGAATTACACTAGATTGCAGGAACGAATTAGTGGTACAAAGAAACGGAAATTTATGCATATGTGGCATGTGCCTGTTTTCCACTGGGCCCCTTAATTGTGGAGACCTCAGAATTCAGCTTCCATGTGTTAATCCTCACGTCTCAGTGCCAATTTAAAATAAACACCAAGGGGAACGTCGCCGAGCTACTGCTCTCTCATCGAGAAACACCTTTGGAAATGGCAGCTTGCGTCTTTTCAAAGAAACTGGACGAATTAAGATACAGTTGCGGGCAAATAATCTCGGGCTCTGCCTATCCCCGGGAATCATCAAAGTCGATTAGTATCAATTACAGCGGCGGCGGGCCCCAATGGCGAATGAAAACGAATCGCCCCGTGTAATCTTCAACAAGCTGCAGCAGTTTAATGGTAATTTATGGAGGTAACTGATTACGGTAATTTCCTACCCCGTGGAACATCCTCGGTGGCGATATTTCAATGAAGACGCGTTTACCTCGAGAATTCTGTCTTTTTTCCCTCGGTTGGGAGCGGAGAATTCCGCGGAGGGTGAATCGTTCCCGTTGACGGAGAATTTATTCCAAGACACTGCAACGTTACTTTAGCGGGAGCAAGGAGGACTAGGTTCCCTCGGCGTCCCAGTGGTCGAAATCTACGCGAGGCTCCTTTGCATCGAATGGAAATTACAGATTTTACATATTCATTTAGAGGGTTATTCGGGTTTTAGGGAGGCTTTTCAATTCCTTCGCGCGCGGTTTCCCGTTTTCGAGATTCAGCTGCCTCGTGAGCCCGTTATTCAGGATGACTTCGAATTAAATCATCGGAATCACATAGAATAGCCTTGGAATAACCACAAAACATTTAGCCTAATAATATTTTCAGGTAATTTTAAGTCTTTGGAGTAGTATGATGTTCCTTTATTTCACGAAGACAGGGGTTGTTTTAGCAAGAGGCCAAACTTCGAATCTTCTTGTTACTCCTCAAATTTGGCCACTGCTTTCTTCGAAACGGGCAGAAAGATGCTAGCTTCCAATGTATCTCTTTGACAGCGAAATGGTCTCACGGTGCACCATCAATTTTTGCATCCAGTTTCTGCGCGTCCTCGGCAGTGGTAGGGGTACGGTGGTAGCAAAAACATCGGGGTATCTTAAGAATCCCGGTGGCAACCAGCCAAACGCTGTCGCGCGAACATTCCCCACTGTGCAAAAACTCATCTCGCCAGCCATTAAGTGGTTGCCAGGGCCGCTTAAATCATGCTCGGTTCGATTATCGTCCTCGAACGACTGAACGTGAGAACGCAATGATTGATGACCCTTGGTTCGCGCGATCAGGTCTTTCAGTGATTCTAATAGAATTTTGTTCTGAATATTCCCTGGCAGAATGGTCCCTAAGAAACCATCACGCAGCCACCGATTTCCCTTGGAAATTTTTTCTGTGCATCTACATTTCGGAATTTAAATTCACATTTGGGCAAAGTTATGCAGAAAGCTACCAACCCTCGGTGATCTGAAATTGAGTTTAATTGTTAAAGAAAAGTAGCTTCATTTCTAATGGGTATTATTATTCTACAATATTTTCTAGCGGGTTATTTAATAGTGAGCAGTATAATTAATATTATTTTAAATTTTCTGTAGTTTTTGTTTTTTAATTTTCGTCATTTTAAGGGTTGGTAGCTTTCTGCATAGCTTGGCTCATCCGAGAGTGATGCAATAAATATTTCCAGCACTGTATATGTATTATGCAAACAAACACTAACAAGGGAAGGACCCCAAGTGGTCGGCTTGGATTTTAACGAGTTTTTGTAGGATGATAGCATGCAGGTCCCTGATGAAATATATGTACATAATACTAGCCGTAGTTACTTGGCGGTTTTAAAGATATTAACAATTAAAGTTACGCCCCTGTTTACATACTATGGATATAACCCTATTATAGAAGCTGCGGCGGCGAAGTGGGTTAGTGCGTGGATTGCGAATCCGACAGTCCTGCGATCGATTTCCCCAATTAGACGAAGTTTGTTTTTGGCATTTTTATGGTGCTAACATCGTGCACGATGCAGGGTGATAATTATCATACATGCAGGGAAACATAAAACATCCCGACACCATGAACACATAATAAAAGCTTGTTTCTTGCACTGACATTTTTTAGTTTTTACTGCGTCCGGAAAAGTAACTTGATTTACATTAAGAAATGTTGTCGGATTCGCAATCCACGCACTAACCCACTTCGCCGCCGCAGCTTCTATAATAGGGTTATATCCATAATATGTAAACAGGGGCGTAACTTTAATTGTTAATATCTTTAAAACCGCCAAGTAACTACGGCTAGTATTCCATATATTTCATCAGGGACCTGCATGCTATCATCCTACAAAAGCTCGTTAAAATCCAAGCCGACCACCCACACAGCACCATAACATTGCAGCAACGTCTCTGCAATGATGCGGTGCAAGATGGCAATGTTGCAACATAACATTACAGAGACGTTGCAGGTTCAGTCCAATGTCCGCCTTCGCAATATTGCAGGTGTGTATTTTTGCAAAGTTGCGGCAACATTACGAATATGTAGTCCTGCAACGTTCCGGCAATGATTCTGCAACGAAACGGCAAAATTGTGGCAATGATCCTGCAACTCTTCGGCAATATAGCGGTGCGTATCCAGTTAAATGAAACACGCCGTAGAATCCACTCGACGTCATGTACATATTTCGAAAATTTTTGACAAAGTCATAGTTGCTTCAGAATATTGTTGTAATGTTTCCACAAGTTTTCACTACAATATTACACGACGATGTGCGCGCAATATTGCAGAAATATTGTAGGACCGTTGCCACTGGAACATTGCACGTCGATGTGCGCGCAATATTGCAGAAATATTGTAGGATCGTTGCCAATGGAACATTGCACGGCAACGATCGTACAATATTGCAGCAATATTGTACCATCGTTGCGAACGGAACATTGCACGGCAACGAAATTGCAATATTGCTGCAATATTGTAGGATCATTGCCACTCCAATAATGCACGACAATATTGCAGGAACGTTCCTACAATATTGCAATGCAACCTGCAACAACGTAATATTGCAGCAACGTCCCTGCAATACTGCTGCAACGAGGTGTGCTGTATGGGCACTTGGGGTCCTTCCCTTGTAAGTAGACTCTCATTCAAAACAGATGTCCCAAGAATTTTAAAGAATTTTTAAACGAGACCAAGAAGGAATAGGAAAACTCCCACAGTGCAAAGGACCTCTTTAATCCACACTAACGCACCAGCCACGACACGAGTGCTTATCACCTGCCGCACATGCACCCAGCAGATTAAATCCGCCTCGACAATGAAAATCGATCATGCCCAATACGAAATCGTTTCGTCCAACATAAGTAGAGTGGCCCTTCCCCCTAATCCACGTGCGCAGTATTTTCTGAATCCAAACTCCCCAGTAGACTATCCTCCTTAACCGTTCCTCGATCGACGAAGAATCCAGCCGATAGAACGGTATTGGCCTCGTCCAGAACTTCCTCTCGACGCCCGCCATTCTTGCAACTATGCTACTCCCCCGAGACTTTTCCTGCATTAGCATCGATGCTGTCCAGCGTCCAGGCAAATGTTTATCAAGGCACGAGCCCCGTTCCTTCCAGCGATCCCGCAGCTCCCTTAATTCCCCGAGGACTGTGTATCGAACTGATTCCCGAGTGCATCCCGAAGAGTAGCACCGGGGAATGGTGCGCGACTACCATCGACGTGGCTCGAGCTGTTCACCCTAGCGTTGCTTAACGATTTCGCGAGGATATTGTTTGAACGTCCCGGGGAAATCGAATCTATTTGGGCGATATTTCCGGGCCTGCGACCCTGATGCGCAAACTTCTGGTGCAAACCAGTGGCTTTAGCGCCCCAGATTTACGACACGTCGCGGTTCATGTAATTCACGCGGGGCCAGAGTTCGCTGGCTGGTTCTGTGTCTGCAAGTCTGGTCCAACTGAGGGAATGATAAAAGCAGATGGTAACTTCTGCGGCGAGCTTGTTCGCGGTAGAATAGACTAGTTGTTTGATCGGGGCGGCGGCGTGGGACGTTAGAATGCGGTGTTCCGAAGCTGTGATAGGAAGATTTAGGGTTTTAATGAAGGTAATTTGAGATTTTAGGGCTAAGGCAGACGCGAAGGCTACCGAGTTCTGAACAGAGGGGAAGCTGGGGGTTCGTTTGATAGTTGCTTGACGAGATGAAATCTTCAGAATTTGATCCTGGGAGTCAGGTAGCATATGTAGAGATTTGTGAGTGGATGAATTAGATTATAGAAGGGTGAGTTCTTCAGAGCTGATGGAATATCAAAACCTGTAATATTCTTTGAAGCAAAGAACCCAAGAAGCTGACTACATTTCCTAGCTCATCGCACGAAAAGAACATACCCCGGAAAGTGGGGCGCAGGAAAATCGTAATATCCCGAAACCCAGCGCACGATTCGAGGCCACGGGAGCCAGGCGCGGTAGTGCCCGCGTGGAAGCCTTCTTTAAAAATGCAAACCAGCTTTGCATAACAAAGTGTCTCTATTAACGCGCGATAGAATTTCCTCTGGACCAGGCAGAACATTAGTTGCGCGAGGCTCGCTTTTCGGCGACCGTAAATGGCGGTGTGGAAACCTAATCAACATTTCCTTATACATATTCATTTCTAATCAAACGTATACACACCTAAAGCATTGAGGAGTTGAAATGGTAAACGATGTGACTAGTAAACAATTTTTCTAATGCTAAGGGATGCAGATTCGAATAGCAAACTGGTTAAAAACAGGAAATGTCCACTCCGTAGTGGAACAAAATATGGAATGTCCCCACGTTTTGCCTAAGCACAAACTTCTGTCGTCAAGGTAAAACAAGAAATTATTTAAGAAGAAAATTACATAAAAAATTAAATGCATTGAACCTTGTTTCTTTACTGATGGACTACAGTATTAAATTATTAGTAATATCTATGTTGATATTATTTTCCCCTTACCCTTCATTTATCATTTCAACCCCCGAAATTTTCAACAGACTTCATCCCACAATTTTTATTCACTCGTGTCCACGAAACCACCCCCTTCGCGACTATGTTGTACCATTCATATCCGTACACCCTGTACAACCGCATACATGTCTCTCGCCGTGACACGAGCTTGTACCGCGAATCTGCAAAGCAGCCGAGAAATTCTGGAAGTGAGTCCGAATATCGGTCACTCCCCGTCAAAGATCGGAAATGAAAACCGTCTGTCGACGAGCTCTCTTTTCCCTCGTTGCTCCCTATCGAAGCGATAAATCGTATCAAGCGCACGGCTCGGAATATTCGTGAATTCGACGTTCGGTCCGTCGGCGAACTGCCCCGCGACGAGATCCAAGCGTTCCCGTGTAAAAGCGCGGGAAAAGTGAAGGACGCGGCTGGGAAACGCGAGCCGTGCTCCCCCGTCGAAAAGAACGCTCCCCTTTTTTACTCTATCGCGTGTTTCGCGCTCGCGCTCGACCCCTTTCGACCGCTGTGTATTCATTTATTGGAGCCAGGCCAAGCTATTACGTTATACACAGTGAATACAGTAAATTACTGGACCAGCTTTCCCTCGGCCGTCCGCTTTTCCGCCGTCCAAGTGGATTAGTCCGTCGGGCTGACTCGTCGCTACTCTGTTCACGGTTATATTTCGGCCTGTCGTCGCTTCCATAGACTTATATAGACGGAGCGGAAGAGAGGACTGCTGGCGAGGGGACTGTAAGATCGGAGGGGAAAAGTGGGGAAAAGGCAGAAACCATACAGGCAATTCGGTAGTTAGGTTCGGATGTATTCGGTTCTTGTCGGTTCGGCATTAATGGCTATGTTCGAAACATAACCACTGTTGCTCAACTATTACTGTTCTAAAGCGTCGTAGTGGTCGTTGTATATAATCATATATTAATTGAGTGTAATAATGACTTATTGCGTAGTAATCGGTTGTGCAAATCGCAGGAAAAATAAAAACTGCGAACAGTTGGAGAAAGAAAATATAAATAATGATAGTATTCGATTTCACATGTAAATAAATAAATATACATACATAACCAACAATTTATATATTATATATATATATAATCTTAGAAATTCAAATGTGTTGCTTGATTATCGAATAGATAATATGTTTATAATAAAATTTTTTTTTTTTTTCATCAGTTATGTCGCAGCAAATGAGCGATATATATCTATTATACTATATAATTATTTATGCATATTAATTATGTTTATGAACTTTTAAGCTTACAAAATCTTTAAAAATATAACTATTATTGCATATATCTATAAGTACGATTTTATTTAAAAAAAGCTTCATTCTATTTACTAATTTTGTTATATATATAACCTACATGATATACGAAATTTTGAATTATGTATAAGTATACCTAACCTTTTCGACTAAGTATCCCTCATAGATATATATAACGTCATTGAATTTCCGAATAGCCCCGAGGAGGAACGGAGTTACCCGATTTGCCTGTATGACAGTCCCCTTACCGCGAATCTTACAACCCCCCTCAGACACGCTCCGTCTATATATGTCTATGGTCGCTTCCACGTTAATTAACGAAGCATCGAGTATCGTGTGTGGCGTGCTTTCTTCTGTCTGCCTCAGTTCTCGACACTCGCAGTCGACTGACAGCAAGAAACCCGCTTCGTAGGTGTAGTTTGTTGGTTAAACAGGGGTTGGTGTATTATGAGTGGTTATGGGTCTTTTTTGTGGAAGAAGGGGTGGGTAACGATACTAGGGATGTTTCTTTACACACCGAGATGAAAATCGAACAGGGAGATAGGCGTTTTGAAGGGTCAAGTGTATTAAGGGGGAAAACCTACTTTTTGGGCTAAAAACATAGCAAAATTTGAGATTTTGTTTTTAAGAAACTAGCGATTCGATTCATCTGAAATTTGGACCATGTTTTTATTCATCTTTGAAGTAGTTACAGGTTTTTTGTATTAATTTTTAATAATAAATGTAGGAGTTATGCATGCTTCAGTTTGATGAACCATAATACCGATAAGTTATCCTACTTCTTTGTTACATAAGAAAATTGGTGCAAAATTGAATAGCGAAACTTAAAGGTCCAAATTTTGCTATGTTTTTAACCCACAAAATAGGATTCCCCCTTAAGAATTTTAACGAGGGAGTTGCTGATTTCACTGTTAGTAGCGTCTAATCAATCGTATAACTTTAGGTTCAGTCCCATTAGTCCTTATACTGAAAATTCAAGGACACTGACCTACAAGGCTCTACCCCACGAACCACCTAAAAGGGAAACAAAATCTTTAAACAATAAAGTACTGTAAATACTATTCTTCGACACGATTCTTTCACCGTTCCCTTGGAAAGTTTTCAAAGACCTCGTCGCTACCAGGCTCCGCGTTTCCCCCAAAAAACGATAGGAGTTCGAAGATTTCGTAGGTCACTGATCGAGTTCTCCCCTTTACCGAATGCTACCCTGAACCGTGTAAGGCCGAAACAGCGGTCTGCGCCACGAAGGGTTCAAAGAGCCCCCGTCCGCTCTCTATTTATAGGGGGGTCGACTGGAACACGACTGGACGGTGCATTGTTTAATCACAGTCGATTAAGCGGCAGAGGCCAGGCCGGCTCTGAGGCCAGTGTCCTTAATGAATCGATTTGGACACGGCCTGGGATCATCAATCCACCGAATTCACTCCGCGACTCGCTGCAAAGCTCTGGTATCGATCAAATCGCATCCTCCCCCATCCACGCTACTTTCCCATAATCAACGTAATGCCGTCCTGGTGCTCTTGGGATCCAGCTTCGTGATTCCTTTATGGACAAACACCTTGTCAATTAGCTAGGACCAATTATGGCCAAGTGGAGGCGTTTGTCGTCGCGATAGTGGGCCATTGCATGCGTACCGCGTTCCCAGATGAAGCTTGGAAGATGGAGACAATCGAAGGGGGTGTTGATTCTTGTTAATATAGAAGGATTTATTTTTATAATCGTTTAGATTCACACGTACTTTTCTTCCCCAGCAGTATACTTCCTCTTTGATCTACTCTGACCCAGTAAACCGCATATGTAGTGTAGCTAATACATATTGCGATAGCATAGACTTTTTCGATAATAATATAAGCAGCTTTATAAACTCCGTTCATAGTAACTTGAATAACCTATGATTTGTCCGTCTTAACTGTAATACCTATTATGTACACTAATGGGGACCTATCCCCGTTTATCAATAAATAATAATAATAATCCCTTGACAGAGGTATCGTGGATATCTACTGCCCTCCTTAGTTAAACCGTCCTATCTAGCATTTTTTCATTTTTTGAGATATGTTGAAATATTTGAAGTAGCACACGTCTTTTACCTTTTAAGTAATGTTAGAAAACTCTAAGTGCTTCGTAAAGATTTATAAACAGTCTAATGTATTTAACCTAACTTATTTCCAAATGGTTAAAATATCCTATCTAAAACAATTAATTAATTGGTACGTTAATAATACATTACCTACCGGTACAGCTATTACAAAAAAATATATTAGGCTGTTACGAAATAATGACAACATGTTTTAATGTGAATAAAGGAAAATAAGGACGGTACAAAGTAAATGATAAAACTTCAGTTTTCTCGGTTGTTTCAAAATGCTAGATAGGACATTTTAACTAAAGAGGGCAGTCTATATATTATTAAATAAAATAAAATGTCTGTATGTCCCCTATTAACTCCTAAGCCCTTTCACCGATCTGGGCCAAACGTTGTAAGATGCTCTAATGCTAAAATGCTCTAAGATCCTGCGGAAAATATAGGCTAACATGAAACCTGGAAACCCCACTCCATCCCCGTGATTTATACCCTTGACACTTCCTGATAATTTAAGTTCAGTTTCACATTTCCACAATGACTGATGTTCTAGATATAAGAAGCATGTACTTTAAGCTATGCAGTTGGTTAATAAAGTCTGAGAATGCAGTGAACGATAATCGAAGGGTCCCTTGGTGCGTAGCATGGCGAACGAGACTTCTTTATGGGCGCCAATTTCTTCGACTCACTATGCTTCGAGGGTGATGTTACTGTTTCGGAATGAGGATAATGAATCGTGCAAGTCGAGATCATTCGAGATTACTAGTCTGATTGGGTGATGGGTTTGAAAGGCATCAAATGTCCCCGATGTGTAACTTGAGATCAAAGGCCCGTACTCTTTGAAGATGAACATGGAAAGACACTCTTGTTAAGACTCATGGTACATTCGAGGATGTGATTCCCAAGCATGTACTCTTCGATTTTGCAAATGCGATGCATAGTGTCTCGTTATCAGCGGGGAAAGAGTTCAGCACAAGTTTCTTGGATTCATCGCGTACAATTATTGTGGCATACAATAAAATAATGCAGGTCTATTATATAACAATTAGGCCTTCGAACCATGAAGTGTACGTGGAGTGGAGAATTGCACACGTCTCATCATTTTTATATACAATTTTAAATGGGTTGGTGTAGTTACTCTCATTAATTTTAATATTCAATAAATCTTACCGACCTCTTAAATAGGATCTGTAACAGTCATTAAACTATTGTAATTTCTTGATCTGCCACCTTTTCCTTTTTCGCGAAATTGCGTGTCCCCACTTCGCGTTTCTCTGCATTTCAAAGAGAAAAGGTAATTTTCAATTCAGTGTCAAAAATTATAAACCAAAAAAGAAATCGCCCAAATCACCCTTACGTAATTTAAGAACGGCCCCGTAAGCTTGCAAGGGTTCCATGGCACAATTCACATGGGAAACGCTGCCTGGAATCATTCCCCGCGATAAAAGTCGCCCCATCACCTGCAGCCCAATGATAACCTAATGTCAGGCATTATGATCGATGTCGCGATGAAATCCTGCCCGTCATGCGCAGACCAGCCTCGCCAGCCAGAGGGGCCGAAGGAAAAACCTTCTTCGATAAAGAGATCCGTCTGACGTCTCCCTCGTATCCAACCCACCCCGAAAACCGTTGAAAAAAAATGCTCTCACCGCCCCTGGACGTGGTGCGCCCTCCGCGCACCGATGTACGCGTGCATCGACACGCGCCGATGGACCCGCGGGCGGGCTCGATGCGCCTCGGTGAGAAGGAGGGAGAAAAAATCCCATTATCAGGTCGCGTACACAGGTGGAAGGGTCGCGCGGGCGTGCACGGAGAAAAAGCTGGAGGAATATGAAAGGGAGCAGCTCGCATAGAAATGCCGCTCGCTGGAATCTCTGAATGCTCTCCTTGCTCGTGACAGATCACGGGGCCGAGCTTTTGTCGTTCCACGGTATCAATGATGAAATATGAACGGGTTGCATTCGTTGGACAGCCACGTTGCTCTCCAACCCCCTCGGTTGCCATCTGTAGCGCCGTGGAGGTGGGAGCAGGTGAATTAGGACGTGCCGCGATCCCCCGATCGCGCGCGATTTTTCATCGTGAAAAATCGCTCGCCCGGGGTATATGTCCGCTGCATCTGGTCACCCCGTTGTCTTCCCCGCCCTCCGTCTCGCCTTTTCGCGTCCCGATTGCGGCGATCGCGATCGACACCGCGTGACGGTGTCCAGCCGGCCGCCCCAGGGACCCTCCCCTCGCCATGATCAGGATTGATGCGACTTCTGCTCGCCGTGACGCGGCGATTTGCCTCTTGGCTGATGAGAAGCGAGCGGCAGGGTGGATGAGGTGCGACTGCGGAGGGTGAGAATGGCGGTGTTGAGTGTCACGTGGAACGAGCCCAGAGGCACGGTCCTTGTGGTTTTTGGGGATTGCACGTGACTAGGGTTATTTGGAACTGGGGAACTTGAGACTGGGAATGATGCTTTGAGGGCCTGTGGTACACTTCGTGCTTTCGTGCAGGGCTTATTCAGTTGGGGTGGATGGATTTCAGGCACTGTTGTTTGGTATTCTTCGTGGCTATGCTAGGCCGTGCTAATTCGAGAGGGCGTGTCTGGTCAGTATGGTTTCGTACAAGTGTCCTTTGAATCTCTGTATCTTATTAAGGCAGGATACCACCTTTGCACTTAAAAAAAATTGAAATTTTTTTTTGTTCTCAAAGTACTCTTTCAAGTGTATAGAATCGAAATTCATTCATTAGAAAGGTGGCCGGAAACTTTTTCTTGTGTAAAAACCGGATTGGAGCAGATATATAAATCTATATAAAACTTTAAACGCGTTTTTCTCGAAACGATGTTTTCCAAATCAGCGTGTCAGGTTACTCCTACAATTTTCATCGGATTGACTTGAAACTTTGCACAATTCTTCCGATTGGTGTAATCTAACGATGTACGTAGGACTTTTGCTGTAGCGTTGTTATTTTTCTTTTGGTGCGCAATTTTATAAATTTTTTTTAACTTTTTTACCCTAAAAAATTGACCTTTTCGTTAAAATGGCCGCCATTTTCTTAAAAATCGAAATTTCGTAAAATCCCTACGTACAGCATTGAACAATATTGTTGTTAATAGGGACATTCTTTGGTTTCTTTTCTAAGAGCCACGTACAGAGCGGAATTTGACACGCCGTCTAACGATGTTTCTCCAAAGGAGTGTATTTTGGCGCCACACACAAGAGATTATTTTTTACTTTTTCAGTTTCAAAAAATGTGTAATTACAGATTAAAGTTACATTAATGAATGACTGAAACCGATTTTGTTTCTGCGCATTCTTTGTATGCAAAAAAAAATTCATGAAAAACGCCTCCAAAATCGCAGTCAAAGGTGGTATCCTGCCTTAAGGGGGGAAGCCACTGTGACGGTCGAAAATAAAGGCTATTTTCAAGACATTCTTTTATAATGGAATGTAACTTTCTACGAAAAATCTTTATTACCAACTGAAAATACATATATTTGACTAATATTTTATGCTCGCATATTGACAAAATTTTCGGTTGTATGGCCACAGCATACGATAACGTTAGGCTCTGCAAAAAAAAAATTACAAAACGGATGCACGTGTAACTTTCCAACATTTGATCCGAATTGAAAAATTCGAACGGTTTCTTAAAGTATATTACAATAGCTTCAGTTGCACGTACCAGTTTTTGGATCGAATAATTCATTCAATAGTAACATTGAAAAAACATGTTGATTTTTTATACTATTTGGTCAAGATTTCTTCTCAAGTCCGCCATTTCTTCAAAAATGAATATTTTTTTAAATCCGTACGTGCAACTGAAGCTATTGTAATATACTTTAAGAAACCGTTCGAATTTTTCAATTCGGATCAAATGTTGGAAAGTTACACGTGCATCCGTTTTGTAATTTATTTTTTGCAGAGCCTAACGTTATCGTATGCTGTGGCCATACAATCGAAAATTTTGTCAATCTGCGAGCATAAAATATTAGTCAAATATATGTATTTTCAGTTGGTAATAAAGATTTTTCGTAGAAAGTTACATTCCATTATAAAAGAATGTCTTGAAAATAGCCTTTATTTTCGACCGTCACAGTGGCTTCCCCCCTTAAGTCGGTGCGATAGTTCGATTTGTTGAGCCAAAGTGTTTATTAACCCTAGAAAGCCATTTTGTGTACACACGAAAGAAAGTACTAAGTGCCATTTTTTGTGCTCACACTAGCTTCAGTTATACGATAATGTAATATGAAACGTTTAAAAGGAGAGCGAAAGAGATCAAAGATAAGCCCTTATCAATCGCTCTTCCCGATGAACATATCGAATCCGCGCGCAACGATCGTTTATCCTCGAAATATTAACCCCGTAGTTAGCCGATTTGTTTCGGCTGGAACTCGAGCATGTCGAACGCTCGAGCGCCCTCAGATCGAACGTATAGCCCTTAATCGAACCTCCCAGTCGATTAATTCGATTTTCTCTGTTTGCTAACCACTTCATCGACGCCACTCGACGCCGTATAGCTCCAAGATTTTCGAAATACACTCGCGTGGATAACGCTGTACATTAAACTCCAACTACTGAATGCTCCAGATCGCAGGCATAGAAAAAAAGAGTTTCAAGTGTACTGAATATTAAAGCGAATCAACAGCCCCTAAAGTCGGGGGTCAAAAACATATTTTCTGGAATATCTCGAGAACAATTTAGTGTAGGACAATTTTTTCCAAGTGTGAGTTTATTAATGACGGATCCAGCCCTCTGTTCAGTTCAGTTTTTAGAAAATTTCAGAAAATATGTTTTCGACCCCTGACTTTAGGGGCTTTTCTCACCCTATCAGCATGAATGATTGCCGATAATAAAAAATACGTGTCAAATATTTCTCACTATGCTACAAATCTGCAGAGTCTCATCAGAAATCGGCGTGCGCGGGTTCGATATGTTACCTTGTTAGAGAACTTGTAAAGATAGATACGTGGCCAACTCGTATAAAGAATCGTTCTCGAGGAAAAGCTAGTCGTCTCGAGCAGTTACAAGTACTTTCACATCATAATATACCTTGCAAATAAAACATAAAAAACTTATCCCCTGCTTTAATTTATCTACCACATAAAATCATTTTTATTAGCGACGGAATTTATGGCACGACTATGTACCTATACATACACTGAACCTAGGAGTACACTTTTTAATTTGTATTATAAAAAGTAGACCGAGTGTAACCTTGGAGAATGGATGACGTCGTTAAAAAAAGAGCGTCGATAAAAAGTGAACAGCTGAGAGGCGAGGCCATCCACATTAAATTCGAATTAATAAGAGGAGAGTAAGGGTAGTGGCGAGATACCTATGCCCGCAAGATTTTCCACGTCTCCCAGCGATGAAATCCGTACTTAACGAGCGCCGAGTCTTCGAAAAGAGCCGATTTCACCTGCGAGAACTCACCCCCCGTCGCTTCTAAGCGTTTCCCTCCTCGATTCCCAGCTTTCGACCGCGTGTGTGCGCGGGGCGATTCAAGTTCCTCGACCTCCGCCCCCCCTGTTAGCAAGTTTTAATGACCGTGAGAAGCTCGGTGGCCCAAAAGCGCCCCGAGCCTTTCCCCGGCTGACTTAAACCACTTTATCTAACGCGGACAGCTTCGTCGGCGTCGCTGAACTCCGCGGCGCACCCCCCTCTGACCTTCGCCCAGCGAGGAATCGAAGGATTTCGATCTGCACGGCGCTCTCCATTCAACCAGAGTCTCCGGTGGTCATGTGTTTCGAAGGGAGGTGCGGTGGTGATTTGAAAGGAGCCACCCCTCGATACCTAGTACCTCTGAAAATCCTCGACGCAGCGACTCCCAGCGTTTCGCCCTTCGATATTCATTTGGTCCGCACTCGATTATGCAAATCGTCCCCCAGATTGCCCGGCTAATCGATAGAGGATCGCTGCGGCTCGCCCGCCGATCCACGTCGAAGGACAAAGACCGCTCGGAGCCCGAGAGGGGTCCTCCATTGTTTCGGAGGACGCCACTCCTCGAGAGCTTCTCGTCGATGGAAAAAATTCTGGATTAAATCGGGTCAGTGGACTTTTCCCTCCCAACCGCCATCCAGAAAATGTTTCGGCTATTTGGGAGGGATGATCGATACGTCGTGCACTGGGTGCTTGTAAATTATGGCTCCTACCAGGTTGATGGGAGTCGCGAGGAACGATACGGGATTGACGACTGTGTGTCGCTGGAAAGTGATCGCAGATGTAAAGTTTTTTTTTTTTTTCAATTTGCAAGCTAACTTTCAGGCGATGCAGATATGTTCGTAATTGGGACACGATATTCTACAAATATATAAAAGCTTTCTGCTTTATATATTCAGATTTAAACTTAGCGAAATAAAGACGTTAAGATACTGTTAATAATTAGTGTTTTACTTATTCTCTGCCGAACGAACGAGCAACCCTTACCCGCTCCCAACAAAGTAAGATTTAGCATCTCTGAAGCCATTAAGCTTCTCCCAACAACGTCTATCAAGCTGCGAACTATCCACCTACAATTCCCAAGCACTCTGTACATCCAGTTGCAACGAGGCTTTCACCCCCCGCATCTCGATTTCAATACCACGCTCCCATTGGTCTTCCGATCCCACTTTCCCCGTCGCGTGAAAGGCTACCCGTGAATTACGTTGAACCAGGAATGCCTCTCAGAAATCCCGTTCCCAGCCTACTACACATCGATTCCTCACCACAGATCTCGGCTGCGCAAAGTTTCCCACGAACTGTTCAATCTTCAAGTCCCGGAAATCGCCGCTGATCAATACTCTTAAAAGAACCCCGATGATCCCCTTTGCCCCGGAGGCGTCTCAAACAATTATTCCCGCGATAACGAGAGTCTTCGCGGTCGAGCGAATTGTTCTAATCCCCAGCGACCGCGGGGAATTCTAATAAGCGTAACTTGAATGGCGGGCCGATCAAAGGTAATTCCAACTGGCAAATTACAGCGGCCGCAGCGTCGCGGCGCGAAAAGTGCCCCAGCCTGCTGCTGCTGCTGCTGCTGCTGCTGCTTTTCAACTTCCCTCCCGCGGGTAACTGCGGGATTAATCCGTCGAATCGACGGAGAAACGGGGGGCGAGGCGGGGGAAACGAAACGAAATTAAACGGAATTAATTTAGAAAATTACGCCCCATTCTCCGCCGCCGGCCGCGGTGAATCGATTGTTCCGCGGTATTCTTCCTCGTAGCGGAGCGAAGAACTACAGCGAGCCTCGGCTGGCTCGCGAAATTGCATAAATCCGATTAACGCCTTCCCTTTGTCCGCTGGTTTTATTGCAAATATGCGAGCCCGCACCGCCGAATTAGAGAAACGAGCCTCGTTACTACGCGGGCAGCGAAGCTCGCGGGCTGAATCCGGCACAGCCTGCCGGGGCACTCGGTTCGCGTGCATCGGAATCGATTTGCCCGGCAGCCGCGGCGATTAACTGTCTCGAGAAATTAGCCGCGCTGGATGAATAAAAGAAGGCGAAGTCGAGCGATGAGGGAATTTGCAATTCATGAAATCCCCGGCAACTTTCTTTGGGCAAAGAGGCAGGGGAAGAAGGATTGTAATTACGAGATGGAAGACGCTGCAAATCCACTTGCACGCTGAAGTTTGTCCAGCTGCTGGTGCGCTGCAGGTGTGGGCGGGTGGCTGTGAAGAGGAGGCTCTGTTAATGCGTGCCACTGGAGAAATTTAAGGGACGTGTATGCTTTAATGAGTGTGGGAGGAGGATGGTATACGCCAGTGGAGTTTGTCTTAACTACGGATGATGTTTGTGTACAGTGCAACTTGTGTCTTAGCGCGTTACATATATTTAGAATGGCCGAAACAATCGATTTCTCCAATAAAAAATTCGCAGAAGCTACATACAACACCAAAGGAAGGTCAATTCTATGGCCTCGGAATCGACGATTTTCTGCAAATTTAAGAAAAAAATTACCTCATTTTAACCTGTATCTTAAACTTTAATCGCTGTTTTCTCGAAACCACGTTTTTGAAATCGGTGCCAATGATATTTCGAAAACTACTGAACCGATTTGAATGAAACTTGGCACGATTATTTCTCGCATCAACATCTAGTCTTTATTAAAACACTAATAAAATATGTCTGAAAAAATGCATTAAGACTTGCCGATACTCGATTGTGCAAAGCTCTTGCATATCGAATCACGGTCATTATTTGAATAAAATATATTAGAAATTGAAATTATCTGACTGAAAGTTATTTTAACACGATTTCCCCTCTGAATTATTTAACTTGTCTGCTGAAGTGTCTCCTGGAATAATTTCAAATAATTCGTGCCCAAGTCTGATCAGAACTCGATTTTAAACCAATTTTCACCGAAATTTGATAGTCATTCTTCCCGCGCCCCTATCGCGAGGGATTGCAATGATCCACGGAGAAGCGGGCGTTTGGCTTGAATGGACGAGCTTAAAGCGTCGCAACAAAAACGAGGGCTCGCGGTGACTTGCGGCAGTTTAAACAGTTGGCAGGTTTCACCGAATCACGCTGATTCGAACGCTGAAATTGCTTCTCACAGGGGAAACAATTTACCCCGGCGATGCGCGGCCGCGAAAGGGGTCAGCGATATCGTCGATGCATCGTTGCTCCTCCTTTTTTTTTTCTCCCCTAGCTCAACGACTCGCGGAATGTGCTTTTCACGGGTGGTCGCAGTCGAAGGGCTTTGATATAATTTACCGCCCGCCACTACCCCCGACCCGCGATTAAATTCTTTCCGATACATTAACGAGCGCCCGAAGCGTCCCCTGCTTTCCGCCGCCGCCCCATTCTTGAGCGGAAATTCGCGCGGCCGCGAACTTTAATTCGATACGACGACCCCGCGCTGTGGGGAAAGTTCGGTGAAATATCTGTCCCCGATGGAATCTCCAACTGTGCCGCGTTTTGTCGGGAATCAGATCGATGGGCGAGTCTGGAGTGCGAAAAAACAGCCCGACGGCTTGCAGAAACAAACCAATGGTGCTCCGGAGCTTCCACAGTGTCTCAGTCGATTAAGTTTCTTCAGTTCTTCGCTGAGCACTTGGGGAAATTATTTGGGTACTTAATCGCAGGCGGTCCGTCATTTTTATTCACTAGCTCGCGTGGCTCCACGAATTTGATTTTATTCCGTAGATATTACTGATGAAAGATAAAAGATAGATTGGAAATTCCAATACGCGCAATTACAGTGGCGGACAAAAGTATTGGAGCACTCTTTAAAATAGAATAACTCTTTTAAAATTGGTCTAACCGACTTGAGTTTTTTTCAGAAGCTAGAAGGATTAGTTTGCTAGGTGACGTGTTTCGTCGTTTCGAAGAAAAAAAATTAAATTGGTCGGAATACATTTTAGATGCCCATCGCTTGTTTCTGCATCAAACGATTTCCATTAAATTTTCTGTTTTAAAGGGGCTCCCAATACTTCGGTCCGGCACTGTATATTATAAAAGTGTTAAAATAAATACTAAGTAGGGACCTTTTCATTGCCAAGAACTGAATCTACTTTAGTGAATATACGGTAATAAAATCCCTCTCTTTGATTCCAGTTCCTGTATCAGATCCACATCACTGTGGATAGTACTCGAGCGAACGCACATTTCGCAGAGAGCCTGGTCGGATTGCAATTTCAAGGAGCAAGAAGCCAACCCCTTCGATGAACACCTCTTTTACCCGTAATGCAAACGATTGAGTCGCGTGTCGGACGAAGGGCAATCACGAAGGAAGTTCCTGCGAAAACGGAGCGGATCATTTACACTCTAATCGAGGCGAAATAAAGAGAGCCCGAACCGTGTCGCCTCGAAGGCGTGAAATAATCGAGGATCGAAGGGAACGGAGCTCGAACATCCGCTCAACCGTTCTTCCTCTTATCTACTATCATCCAGCCTCCAGTTATTTCCTATTAAACTGGAGAATCAACGCTGGAAAATATTAAAAGTGGAGATAAAACTGCCACTGTGGAACTATCAATGGAATCGACTAGATACAAAGAATCACTGGAAACTGAATCACTGGTACTGGAAATATTTATTGCATCGTCGTAACTACGTGCGTCTGCTTCCCCGATGAATCACGATTGAGATTGTTCTATATATACAGATAGAAATTATTCCATATTAAATATTCCGTATCACGTGTCAGTAATTTATGTCAAAGCTAGAGGAGATCTGGGAAATAAAACCCTCGCGAGGCACAACTGCCGACCGTCCCCATGGAACGGTGGCGACCGCAGAGAAAGCCCGGTGTTTTCCCTGCGGAAAAAAAACGCGGATAAATATATTTTCCCATTCATATCTTAAAATAAGTGGGAGAGCGGAGGCAGCAAAAGGAGAGAAATAGGACGCGATGAGCATTCGGGTTCGCGGAAATAAACGCACAGTGGCTCGCGGCGAGCAAACGTGACCGTCCCTGGCTGAAAAATGTGCCGTCCAGAAATATCGCCCGTATCCACCTCCAGCATCAGGAAATTTGTCGTTTTATCTGGTGTTTGTCGAGGAACACGTGCGTCCTGTGTCCACACGGGGAAATCGGTTGGCTCGAGTCACGCACGAGTTGGCGGGGTAGGATTTCGACGAGTATCGCGGAAAGAATGGGCAAGGACGAACGAAGAAGAGATAAATTTCGATCTAGCACCTCTCCTGTTGTACCGCTGCCTTTTCGTGTAATCGAGCGCGAAGGGCGGGTGGGAGATTGTGGGAAATCGGTCGAAGGTGAGGAATTAGCATAGCTGAATAGTAATGAGGAGCAATCTCCGTTTTGTTACTTGTGGAGTGAAAGATTTATGATATCGCAAAACGGTAATTGACTGTGTTATTTACGTGGATAGAATTTGGGTCAAAATGTCGGCTTTGTGTAATAGAATATTTTGAAAAGACACTCTCCAAGGGTAGCAGCAGAAGTCCCGTATACTTTGACGTAGGATAATAAACCGAAAATTTTCATTATTTACAGGACATTTACTATAGAAGTACATAGCGATTTGTCCAAATATTGATTTTTGTGAAAATGGTGGACATTTCAAGAGAATATCAGTTTTAAATTTTAATTACACCACATTAATGACAGCCACTGTGAATAATGCAGTTGAATTATGATAGGAATGAAGTAATTAAATTCAACCCAGCAGAAAACAGTCGTTACACGTGAAACGCGACGATAAAACGAATAATCGCGGGTGATTCGTGAAATAATCTTGTCCAAGGGGAAAGAACAAATAACGGTATCGTTGAAATCCGAGGGAATCGAAGAGCACCGAATTAAACCGATCGCCGTGGAACGCTGTGTAACTAAACTGTGTAATTTCCAGATTACCCCCTGCTTTAATTAATTTCCAGATCGGTTTTAATGGCGATCATTCTATTGGCTTTACTACCAATTCATCATATCCTCTTACATCTGACAGGAGCAAAAAATTTAATTCTTAGAAACACCAGACGCAACGAAAGAAACTTCTCCGCCGACCCTTCGAGTAGAACAGATCTCTTAAGGATTAATTAAATTGATAGTTAGAAAAACTTTGTAACGGTGCTTAAGTAATTGCAAAAATTCCTTTTGGGATCTTACAGGTCCGGGTTTCCTCAATTCCCATGCTAATAAAAACGAACCTGACACAGCATATTTTGAACAGTGGACGAAGGAGGAAGGAATATTCCAAGGACCTTCATTTCCTTCAGTAACCAGATTATTAAACCACCCAAAAAGTATCTCTATTTTATACCGAATTTAAAGAAACCCTTCCTGTCAGAGCTCGTATAAATTTCAGATTCTTTAGATAACAGAGAAATGGGACCCTTTGCTCCGAGAAACGTTAAAGTTCAATTTTAAACAATTTAGATTGGCACCAGCTGAATTTTTTGCCCACTTCTCTACTACCCAAGCGATATTCCCAGTTTCCTCCATGAATCTCGCCTCCCACCTAACCGAAAAATAAACAGCCCCCGATTCCACGCGGAGAAAATGCGAATGCATCCCCTAATAGCCAAAGAAACCCAACAAGACAAGGGACCGCCATCTGTTCAGTGGAAATTTAATGCAGCAGCCTCAGCTGCGCCCCCGCGCCCTCGTTATTAGCCCGCCCTGTGTCCACATAACGCAACAATTAGGCGATCTAATTTCCTCCGAGCTCCGTACACCGTGCAACCACAATACCAGAGGAGTGGTGTGTCAAGGTGCACTAGACTGTGCCAACTTTTGAGCCCACAAAACGCCACCAGCAGAGAAAGGGGGCACGGGGACGGTGAAAGGGTGCGACGGGGTGGGAAAAATAAAGCGGAGACCGAGGAGAGGCCCCCGTCACCGAGTACCATTCCTCCACCCACGCAACACCACGCGGAATCCACGCAACCCAGTTTCCACTACGACGCACCCACACACGCGAAAGTTCATGCAAACGCACATCGGCGCGGAGAGGAATTGTTTTATCGACGCGACGCAACTAGAAACGTTATCCGAAAAAGCTTATCCCCGATGACGTTGCTCAAACAAGTATTCCCTCTTTTTACTTTTATTAGTTTCGATCTCGTTAGAGAGATATTTCACAGAGAATAATGAGTTTGAGGCGAAGCAGAGAGCTGAGGGGTTGGGAGGCGATGATAACTGAAGTCGGGGAAGTTTGTGCCGCAGGTGGGCCTGATTTTGATTAATTAATTGGTAGTTCTGAGTGGAAGGCTTGATGACAGATCGCGGTGTGAAGTTTTTCTAAATATCTTCTAATCTCTCAACGAGCCATTCAGCAAATTCAGATGCCACGTGAAACGTTCAAATGTGTGGCGTTCGTGGCGACTTTCCACGACACGTTATTCCCACCGCGCTTTCCCCCGTTTCGTCAAGGTACTTCTGCAGCGTCGAACAATGAATGCCCCCGTCTCTCCGGCCGCGATTTCTTCGTTTTTCCGTCGCCGGCTCGAAACCATTCGGCTGTGGCGCGACACCGAGGCTGATCGCGAAACAGATTTTCCCCGGGGCGGTCAATTTGCCGGTGCGATTTTATTATAACAAACCGCCGCGGAACAACGAGCCGATGTATCCAATTTATCGTCTGTCCGTCATGCGTCTAAATATACGTGCGCGCACGTACCTACACGTACATAAAAAAAAAAGAATAGAATGAAAACGACGATTCATCGTATCGTTTCGTAACCAGCCAACGCGTCGTCGGGGGAGGAGGAGGGCGAGATTGGAAAAAGAGGGAGGGGAATCGTTTGTCACGCGGCTTAATTAAAAATACAGCTGCGAATTTAATATCGTCGCGAAATTGCCCCAGCCCCGCGATCCGCGTGATTTCACCCTGCACTTTTATAACCGTGCAGGAAATAATTGAAAGGCCTCGCAAATAGGGGAAAGACTAATGATTGTATCAATCTCTATACTTCGAAACGGGATATCGCGGTCGGTCCAGCGATCAATATTTTCCTCCCAATATAATGGCCAGGCATCTTCTCTTTTTTTTTTCCCCCCGCCGCAGCCCCTTCCCCATCGGAATACACGTTTCCCATTTCGCGGAAGATCGTAGGCGAGGCAGAAATCGGAAACAAAGCCAATATTAAAGCCACTGGGCACTTTTAAGTCTTCGTATTACATCGGGGAACTGCTATACAACACGAAGACGTAAAAGGTACACGTGCTTTAATATCCAGCGAGCCTATCAGCCTCTTCACTTCACCCCAACCCTTTTGGAATTCTATGCTTTTGGGGAGTTTTAGCTGGCGGTGCGTCTTTCTTTCGAAAAGAAATTGGAAAGGAGGTAAGGGCAGGGATTAATTAGTTAAACGCGCGCGGATTTGAGTGGGATCTTTAACGCGACCCTACCTGGGTCAGCTGTGACACAGTTTCGCTTTCGGTTGATATTTTTGTCGTAGATGAGACAGGGTCGAGATTATTTCACCAGACACTTTAATTTAATGAAGTGTTTCATTCTGTGAACCACCGATGACCCACTTTTCGGTTAGATTGATACTTTCGGTATCAAGACTTAGATTGATACTTTGGTGAAGAAACGGTAAGATTGACAGAATGGAAGTAGTTAACTCTGGCGAAACTATGATCGAGCTTCGATATCTAGAATGCGGATGATTAAATTCTCGGTGGAACATGATTGGTCGAGTGGTTCTAATATTCCACGGTTCGTTTGCCCACCGCGAACTCCAGCATTCGAGTCTGGTAACGTAATTAGCTCCGTTACAGAGGGAATTTTACTCGCTAGGAACGTCAACGCTTTAAGTTGCCTCGAAGTTAATTCCCTCTAATAAGGGTGACAGAGTAAAGTTTGCGTTAAAACATCAATAGTATTTTGGAGAGGAAACGTTTCGAGTGGAGCGCGCTGCTCGAAGTAATTAGGGTATCGTCCGCTGCAATGACTTTATCGCTTGCTGAAGTGTGGAATATTTTGGGCGCCCCAAACAGTGAGATAGTCAATACATAGTAATTAATTATTGAACAGCGCAGAATATTATTTATTAACGCGGTGACTCCCACAGTAAACGACCAGACCATACGTATGTTACAACAGCACGATTGAATATCAAGTCGCAAATGATGTAACCCGAGTCTAACACGACCTCTACTCTCCATTCGATATATTCTACCAATGTAAACAAGGCAGTACACTGTTACGGATAATAGTATTGTCGAAATTGCAGCACTAACTTGGGGAGCCGGCGTGTTAAAAATAAGCAGAATTCATTCTCTTTGGAGCATTTAGGCTGATAGCATGAGTTAGAAACGTTAAGTAAATTAATGATCCCAAATGGAGTCACGCGAGCAGAAACCATTTAATTAATATTAGAATATTTATTTACTTATTTATTTATTTATTAATATCCGCTATCATCCACAAAGAATTCCAATCCCCATTAATACTTTGCTTTCATTCAAGCCCCGTGCACCACATGTGGCGCACGCTAGTCTGAACAAAAAGTTCAGCGTGGACCACCGATGGTGCGCGCAGCATATTAAAATCGAACAACTATTTCCTACTATTTACCCTTCGCTATTTTCGGCAGTTGAAGGGACGATTTTCCCGTGCCATAATTAAACCAGATGTACTGTAGGTCCTCGACTTATTTGCCTGCTTGAACGGTACTTAAGATGCACTGACCTTGTTGTCGCCCTTGGAAACGATGACCTGTGGAAGGATCCTCTTCAGCAACGTGTTGCGAACACTCGACACTGGTCGCGGGAAATGGGGTCGACGTCTCGTTGCGAGCTTATTTCGAAAAGCAGCGTCGGCGGCCGATCCTTTCGGAAACGGAGGCGCCCGTTTCGCTACTAAAATGGCAACGGCACGGTCCCCTATTCAATTGGATTCAATTTGCCCGACTTGGCAAGCGATCGTAGTCCTTCCCCGCGAGGCCATCGTCTCCTCGATCGTGTTTACTACCGTCGCGATGATCGACGTTCCACGACCTTCTCGGGGATTAGCCAGGAACAGAAAAATCCGGTAAAATCCGCTGGGATCGAAGTGTACCTGGGCGAGGAGCAGAAGCAAAGGAAAATGTTAAAGGAATGTTCGTTGCTCTGTGAGGATATTGGAGTTAAATTTCGTTACAAAAGTTCTGATGCTCTGGAAGCATTAATCTGTGGATATTAAACCTTAAATTTTACAAATTGAATAAAATAGAATGTGGAGGGTGGTAATAAAGCAAGATTTATGGTGTGTTAAACGAAATGTAGTAAAATCTGGATAAGATAAAGGTTCGGTACTCAGGTAAAGCAGCCAAGTGAAAACTACCAGCGGGTTCGCGAGGGTCGGCAGAATTCAAAGCAGAAGGAAGACAGGGTGGAGGGAAGGCTTTGATCCTCGGAGAGTCACGCGACGTCGGTGATATTATACCCGAGTGCCCTTCGCAGCGAGGAAAAGGAGGTCCCTTTTAAAAAATTGCACGTAACAATGCGAGTCCCCCCCGGTACATTTCCTTCGCGCCCTTAAAACGTCCGCTGGCCTTGACCTGCTGGTTCGCGCAAAGAACAACGTTCCTCGATTAATCCGCGATTAACCCGCAATCAATCCACATGGAGACCCTTTCAAGGGCAGGCTCAGAATCCACCCTCCATCGCGGGGTCCCCTAACCCCGTTCGACAGACACCGAAACCAAACACCTACCTTCGGAAAGGAAGACGCGCCGCGAGCCCACCTGGACCAACGAAACGGAACCTTGGAATTGAATTTGCCCGTCGTGAGGTCAGATTGGATGGGCGTCGATTGACTTCAACCCCCTACTACACGTCGAATCCCCGAGGAAAGCTCGTGGTCGATCGGATCAGAGGCTCGGGGCCTGTTATCTGCCCACGCAACGCTTGGCCTCGCGAGCACAGGTGGTTGCGAGCCACCCCTCGACTCCTCTGTTCCTCGGCGATGGAAGAACAGAGGGTCGGTGGAGGGGACAGAGAGGGCAGAGTGCTACTTAACCACTAACCGAGTTCACTGTCTCGTTCACAGGATCACACGCGAGCGGATCACGAGCTCGCTGGATCGAGGGGGTTGTTCGACGCGTACATGGTCGCGGGGGTTGGTTTCTGCCAACGGGGAAGAGTTCGATCGACTGGCCGGGGTGAGAGCCGTCGCGCGACTGAAGACCGCTCTCTGCTCGCGGTATCCCTGTCCTTGCTACCCCGTGCAGCACACGGCTACCCCCTCTACCTGCTCTCCGTCCTCGTCGGCCACAACGCTGTCGGCCGAGCCCTCTCTTTCAGCCCCCTCCCGCCCATCCTGCACGCGCTATACCCCTCTTATTTTACCAGGCCGCTGTCAGCCGTATTCAACGCTCCAGCGGGATTATGAAACGAGGGTGGACTCGGGTGTGTGTGCCCTTCGTGGGATCGAGGGGGTTGGAATCTTCTTTTGGGTCGGCTCGTTCTCGGGGAAGATGTGTGTGGGCAGACTTGATGACTTTCGGAGGGGGATGTTTGTTGGAAATATTCGGTTTCGGTGCGGTGGTGCTGATTGCTAGTTTTTAGTTTATTTTTGCTTATTGTGGGAGGCTGTAACGAGGGCTCGAATAGGGGATGATGCACGCGACGGGGATTCGAGGATACTGGTGGCTGACAGTTGAACAGTTTTAGGAAGTGTGTTGATGTGGTTCTGGTCAGTAATCTAGTCGAGAAACAGTGTCTTTGTTCGAGTAAAGTGTGTAGCAGACTAAACTGAGTTATTGGGATAATAAAAGCCAGTGGTTCCCCAAAGCCACTGAGGGTTTGGATGAAATACGACGAATTCCAAGCGAATGCCTCATCACGACGCAAGGTGCGAATACAGAAGCTGGTGGATAGAATCTAAACTTGCGATTGGATACACGAAGAACCACCCCTATGACGAGGTCCACCCAGAAAGCAAACCGAGCTTGCAAAATAAAAATTGTGTCTAGCCTGCACAAAACATGTTAGCCATAACTCTCCGCCTTTCAACGATTATCTCTTAGTAGACGCCACAAACGCTTCTTCCCATCTGCACGCAGAGACTCGGTGTCACGGTCGAGAGGATGACATCGACGTCGGAAATTCTCGCGTCATTTTCACCGACTGGCCCGTTGTTCGTGTCAGATCGATCGGAACAACAGAATTTCTTGTCGACCGATGGACACGCGCCGGGGTTTTCCCTCTATCTTGATCACAACGAAAGAATGGTCCCGATCAATCTCCCCTCCCTCCCCTCCCCTCCCCCGCACAATACCGCCATTTTCTGGCCCGACGACGCATTGTTCGATCACCGAAGGCGGCATTCGACGTTCCACGAAACATTGTCCCCGCACGGAGCGCCGGATTAATCGTACCGTAAATATCATCGACCAAACGGTGGGAAACAGGACGAGGAGCGTCCTGGACTCGTGGCCCACCGGGGCGCCAATTAAATCCGTGTCCACGGGATATCGCGGGGACCGACGGCGATTAATTGCACCCTCGAAGGGGAACGATTATTGAGCTTCTTGTCGAGGAGTAACGAGGGAAGCTTGACAATCTGAGTAATCGGGATTGCAATATTCTCGGACTTAAAGAATCCGCAATCAACCTGTAATTAACTGATATCAATAATAGCCTGCTATCCAATCGTGTCAATAACGATTCCGAAATCCTCAAAGTGGCTAGCGTCCCAAACGTCCCAAAAACGATTCTTCGAACGAATGGGACAATCTGGCCGGGCAGATCGCGAGAAAGCAGTCTGCCACTTAATCATCTCAGCCAGACCACCCCTGAATCTCTACACCACAACCCCCCTCCCCGAACGTCCCCCCCGATAAGATCAGCGCCTGATCTCCGGGCATCCATCTGAACTTTCGGGAACAAGCAGAAACAGGGTCCACGGTGTCGCGAGCAAAGTTTTTGGCTTCGAGCAGAGCCACAGCATCGAGCCATGCCAGGAACAGTTGGCGATGCGAACGGGGGAAGCAGAAATTCATGCGAAGTTCAGGATTCCGTTGCGAAACAACGAAACACCCCTGCCACGGCTACCCTGCGTGCAGCATCGTCGGGAGATACAATTTTACCGATGTATATCGTTGAGTCTGGCTTTAGTTGTTCGATGAATGCGCTCAGAGAGAGGCGGAGAGCAAGGGGATGAGAGAGAGAGAGAGAGAGAGAGAGAGAGAGAGAGAGAGAGAGAGAGAGAGAGAGAGAGAGAGTGATATAGCCGACCAGGGGGAAACAAAGAAAAGTTTCGCGCAAAGTACGCCGCGCCGGTGGAAAACAGTGTACGTGGCTCGTCTGCACGTGAAATCCGTGGCCATTGTGCTGAACAGTTTCTCTTGGTTACAGTTGCGAGATATAAAATCGATCCCAGGGTGTGGGTTTCAAGGGAGCCGTGTGCTGTTAAAAAGCTTATCGTTCGAACGGGATCTTGCTCCTCCGACGCTGCTTTTACTGTTTCTTCCTCGCCATTAAACGTCCGGTCCTACGAGTCTTCGACTCCCTTGCGTTGCTTAGCGATCTCGGCTCGCAGATATCGTTGTAGATTAACGATGTCGGCGGGGGGTGGGAAGACACGATTGCATCGATGGAAACCAGGGGTTGAAGTATGATTGAAAGTGATATCGAAGCTCGTGTTGATATTGGATGGGAAGATCTGTGTTGGCAGGTCGATGGTCGTGCCCAAGTGACTACTAGGTAGGTGGTAAATTGGTAGTCTTGCTTGCACAGTTGATAGCTGACTGTGGATGGTTCTGTTTAGGTGAAGGGTAGTTTGTTCTCCATAGACATTGGATACTTCTACCTGGGTAGTGAATACTTGGCGGCAGATAGCTCCTTCTGTTCAAGTCCCAAGCGATCACTAAGGGATCGCACGAAACACCAAACTCTACCTCTATTACCTACCGAAGGTATTCTGAGAAACCTACTAAATTAAAAACACCACCTTTTGTGAAAAAAAATGCCACCACAAAACGAAGGAATCTGGTTAAACAATACCTAAGCGTACCAACCACCAGGAAGTAGATATCGCCAGGTATTGGCATAGCTCAAGAAATGTCAATTTAAACAAATTATACGATCAATATTCAGGTATTAGCCACATGCAAATTTTAAACTACTTTTCCTGCAAAATTATATATTCATTACCCAGTGAAACTATCTCTCAAAACGCATTCCAACTAAAAACTGGCTAATGAAGGATCAATAATCAACACCCCCAAGCAGCAGGTGTGCATCCCCAAGTTCGCCACTGCTACCAAAAATCTGTCTCTCTGATGGATGGAGCAGAGGATGGTCCAGGGTACTTGGCAAGCAAAGAGCATCCCAGTGTCCATCGAGGAAGATCGATATCTCAGCTGACACGTTCGCAGTGCCACTCCTCAAGGCCAGGATTTCGATGGAACGGAAGCCAATCTGGCAGCAACTGCAACGCGCTCTTGCCAGCCAAAAGACACTCGTCTTTGCCACGCGGTGGTCGGTGTCGTTGCGTCACGTTGCGGGGGTAAAGTTAGTAGGATCGATAGGTAGACCGTACAAGCCGTACACGGGAAAATTAACCGAGCCAGAACTTTCGTATTACGAGGGCTCTGTGCTCGGTCGTAAATGGCCCTGTGTTGCAGCGAAGTTGGAAGGTCTCGATTGTTTCAGCCTCCTCTGTGTCATTACCAGAGCTTACCACGGCAGCGTCGAACGCCGAGGTAACAGAGGTAAATGTAACTATCGAGTCCTTCGATAACAGCTGATAATTGTCGGCCTTTTAAGTTTAAACGAAGCTCCAGCGGAGATTAAAAGGGCACTTTTGAGAACGCTCGAGTAGCAGAGCTAGTGGCGGATTGGGGGATTCTTTTTCTTGGTTTACGAGTGGACGATCTTCTTATCGATCGTTTTCGTAATCCTAACAGTCTGGCAAGTGTTAAGGAATAATTTACGATCGCTAATTCCGGTAATTTTAGTTGCAACCGCGTGTGAAAGAAGCTACACTGTTCTACTGCGCTCTTCCGTCTTGCTCCTCGCATTCTGCACTTTATTATCTCAATAGTACTACTTCAAGCACTTCGAATACTTCAGCAGCATAATTTGCGAGCTGCGGACGCTTTCGCCTGCGAGACTGTCCAATCTCGCGATGAATTATTCGCATCAAGTGGACGGAATTAGTGGAAACAGCAGAGAATGGTGGAGTGAAGGTTGTCGGTGGTGGAGCCATCAAATGTTCGTTTATTTCTGGTAACAACTATGTACACACATATACACACACGTAGGCGTATTTAACATGCACGTAAATGCAGAGAGTGGTCCACACTTGAATATGTTCGAATGAGACGTGCCTGGAGCCGCTTCCGCGTGCGAGGGCCCTTCGCTTTCAAAGACGCAGCAATTTGAATCGAGCGTCGAAATTGTACCGTTTCGACGGCCATGCGCGGTGGGTTTTAAAAATACTCGGTTGGTAGAAACAATCCGCGGGGTTCTCCGTTATTTACTATATCTACGTGAGTTCCTGCTCCTCTGTCGTCGAGAACTCAGCAACGCCATTAGAGGTTCCTCAGGGATTCCAGATACTTTCGATTCGATGCCTTTAGAAGGCCTCTATCGTTAGGCCAAGCTGTTATCCACGTTTCCATCGGTTCATTCAGAGTCCGAATGCTCAGAATTTTCAATGGGGACCTAATTTATCGATAGAACGCGTCTCGTCGTTTACACCTATCGTATCTTTGTTATTAAACTGAGGAACGTGGATCGTGAACGTTCTTGTAAACGAAGCATCTTATTCGGAGATAACAATAGCTTCTCGAGTTGGCCTGTGTCGGGAAATATACGCATCCGTGCAAGGTGGTTGGTTCTCGGATGAATTGTTAAAAATACAGCTCTCCAGGGTGTATAAAGTTAAAATACGGTCTCCGTTTTGTAAAAATAATTTGTCTCCGCGAACCGTGCGGGGGAATGGACACTCGTCACGAACTGTATGCCTTTCTAGAACCTAAAACTTTCATGTAAGATCCTTACTCCTATTTGGTTTCATCAATTTCATTGAAATCCGTAGATATGGTACAAAGCGTGTTCAATTGCTGACGATGAGTAGCTGTCAAGACGACCGTCGTATAGAAATATAGATCTTTCTCGTACAAATTAGATATGTACCGTGGGAAATGTTAAAAAGAGACTGCGAGGTGTGGTATAAAATGCCACGAACCCTCGGCGATTTTCTGGAACCGAGACTGGTATCGAACATACCTAATCGTAATGACAGAATTGCTTTTAATTACATTTGAGTCGCCTCTAATTCTGCTCGATCGCGAGTGTAAACTAAATTGGTAACATTCTTTCGATAATTTATACCTCGGAGTTTTTAGCACGGTAGAAAATGTTCACGGTTACTCCTATTCGTAGTAATTTTCCTAGTTTGGCATTTCTCGGGGGTTCTTTGCTCGGAGCGATCAGCTCCGCTTACCATTTGTATCGTCGACAGGCTTCTGTCAGACGAACGCACGATAACGACATTGTGGGCGGAGATAGGAGTAAAAGTGTCGAAAAGGTTCTCTTACGAACTTGGAAACGCGAACATGTAACGAATCACACGAACGAAAGCTCGATTATCGGAATTTCAGTTTCCACGTTCTCCCTTTTTACCCTTAAGCTCGGTATCAAAAAGTGGGGGCATACTTTCTCTGGGGACGATGATTAATCGTCGAAATCGTACATTTGGTAGGGTTTCCAGCCCAGTTTTTGAAGGGATCTGAAAAGCAGATGACATATCGTTACGAAGGTGTGACGTAAGGTAATGTTAAAGTCGTTGGGTGGGCATCTTGTCTACTCCAATTGATCGAATCTTCTGTATATGTATCTTTCAATGTATCAACCAAATATCGACCATATCGATCTTCTCTTCACTTTTTGAAAATTCTAATATTAAACGTCAACAGACTGCTACTGCTAAAACTAAATCGGCTAGTCGCTGAAGGCAGCTATATTCTCACGTACTATACACTACTTTGAATTTCACGCGAATCAAATGATAGTGCACCCACGGTATTTGAGGTAGGTGTGGGTCAGGCATGGATTCGGCCTAGATTAGTTCTGGATAGTGCACCTTCGATATTTGGGACGAAGATATTAATATTACTTTTTGGCGGATTGCACGAATCCTCGAGGACCACAGGTGAAGACGCACGCTTCGGGAGAGCTATCTGCTACCAGTTCCTTCAGCAGGTCATCGGACACCGTACCCCGTCTGCCCGACCATGAACTTCCGCCTTGCGAAAGGATATGCGTGACTTTTAACCTGAAGAGCACCATATGAACAGTTTCGAAGGAGGACAAACGAAATTGGAATGCAAATCGATGCACTCACTTCTTGTCTGCGCTGGCTTTGCTCAGCTGCGCCACGTAGAACATGTTGTCCTCGTCTTTGTTGAAGTTGAGCAGGTTTATGCTCTTCCTAGAAGAATCCACAGGTTTATATCAACCTCGAAACGCGGCAGCTCCTCTAGCTATTTGCACTAATCGGCAAAACAACGCTTTGCCAACGAAAGCAAATCTAAGTGCACGCACAGTGCCCCCTGTATCTCGTACGCTACTCAAAGAGGGTTCCACATTAACTGAACTCAAGAAGTTTTAAAACTAGTACAGAGAAACAGAAAATTCAATCTTCGAACTTGGCACTTCTAATATTTCAAAATTCAGGACTTTAAAGCTTCTTATATTTCTCTATCAAGGTATCCTCAACATCAACTCTATCAAAGAAAAAGCTTACGCAACGTAGAGAAAAGTACAGTAGCTCAATGCCGAAAGCTGTTCCACGAATCAACCTCATCGTCGAAGATGGAACAGAGCCACCGAGTCGAACCACGGAGAAGAGGTGAAGAACCAGCGAGGTGAGGACGAAAAAAATAGGAATACTGACACAGTGCGCCTAGCCAGGGCCCTCTGAACGATCCCAAGCATCGCCGTCAGCCCCGTGCCGCCAGCCAGCATGTGAATGACAGAGTAACGATCGAAGGACTTGACCGTGAACGCACCCAAAGCGTTGCTCATCATCAGAGTCTGGCCAGGCTGAAGGTCGGTTATGGACGGACTTAACGCGCCGTTCGGGTACTTCTTGATCATCAGGCACACGCAGTCGGACTTGTAATCAGGCACCATGTCGTCGGGATGAAGATACGGCGGGACAGGCGTGTAGGACCGCGATATTTCCATCCCTGAAACGAGAAGTTCGACGACCCAGCTGCCCCCTCAGTTGGCCCCTTGATTCCCGGTGGCAGGCGTGATTCGAATTAAAGAATCGCAATTCACCTTCTTCCAACTTTAATATACCGGATTCATTGTGCTTGACCTCGACGCGCTGAGATCCTCGCAACAAATTGTTCACGAGTTTAGCAGTAGTTTATCAGAATCTTTGATTTGTATATAGCTTTTCAGATTCTTTTAGCAAGCTTTCGTAAATTTTGAAAGACTTCGCGAGAAGAGGTGGATTATATCGTAGCAGACAGAAGTCACTCACCCATCACGTCCATCTTCGCCTCCACGTGCCTCCCGATGGGCACCAGTTCCAGGGAATCCTTTGCTCGCAGGAGTAACAGGTGAACTAACTTGGACAGCGGCGTGTTCGCGACCACTGCGTACTGTTTGTACGTTCGACTGCTCGTGTTCGGCTCCCGCCATATCGTGTGGCTGCCCTGGGACTTCCATATCTCCTTTGTCTTCTTCGTGAACGTGAAGTCAACCTAGGCAGGTTTTTACTTAATCAGAACTTGGCGTTTTGAAATATAGCTTCAGATGTCAAAGTGATCATTCTCCATCGACTTACCTCCATGGTGTCCAAGTCCCTCTTGCACACTGGCGGCCACTCTACGCCAGCCGACAGTTGGAGCTCGTGCGTAACTACGTCCTTCTCGAACACCAGCCTGAATACCAACTTCGACTCGTTTATCATCTTCACCTGGTACGACACGCCCGGATAGTCGCACACCGTTTGATAGAAGAGGGTGATGGAGTTGGACGTTTGCCTCCAGTCCATTTTTATATCGAACAGACTAGAGTCTGACCCGCTATCCTGACTCGTGGTGCGTGCTGCGAATGAGTGACGCGAGGATCGAACAATGAGAAAGGAGAATACACTCTATCTGATCTAAAGATTGCAAAACCAATTGCAGTATGTAGTACTTTAACATATGATCTACGAATTGGAACAATTACTGCATAAATTGTGGAATATTCATCGCCATTTTCGGACCAAATTGAGTACCGTTAAACATTTTACAATTTCAGTAAAGTATAATCAGACTGACATCCAGTATTCACTGAGGGTCATTAAGTAGCCGCCTCTTTTAACTAATGCCGAGTCAAGGATCAAAACTACCGTTCCCCGCCCGTTTTCCAATGACAAACTTATGCACAATAAAAATCGGGCGTCCGATAGAGTTCCATTGCTCCACGCGCTACCGCTGTCTGCATCAGTTAAAAAAGGTACAACAATGTGGGTCCGCGGAGCTGGCCTACTCACTGGTGCAACTTTTTATCAGATCCAGCGTGGCTGACGAACAATCGGTGGTGTTGGAGGCAGCGTTTTCAGTCGGCGACGAGGCGGGTCCGCTAACGGAGCCACGGCTGAGCCTGCCAACCACGCACTTCTGAAGGATGCTCTGATAGTTGACCCAGGCGTGCACCTGCAACGCACGTCCCATGGGTACGTAAAAAAAATCGCCGATCAACCAGGGCCGTCCTTGGTCGAGTGACGGCCTTCGCCACTTGGACTCACATTTTCGAACAGTTTCGTCGCGTCCTTGCCCACGCCTCGCATCAGCTCGCTGGTCCCACCTGGATGGAAGTCCATGTAACGAGTCACGTTGAACACGATCCCTAAGTTCAAGCAGTTGTTAGATAGAGCTGCAGCTGTACCGAGCAATAGCGACGTTTGCAGGATGAATTAATGGGGGGTGCCACCTTGAACGCATGAAAATCATAGATTTATTTTACAATTTTTTTTCTTTTAGATAATGAACTCAATAGAAAATCTGATGTATAATAAACGCAATTAATCAGATTTCCTATTGACTTCATTATTTAAAAGAAAAAATTGCCAAATAATCCTATATTTTTCGTACACCCAAGGTGGCACCCTTAAGACGAGGGGGTGGGATAGGAAAGAGTCTTTAGGACTTTAATTATGAAAATTAATAGTGCCCCGGACAGTAATAGGCCTGTTACATCTCGAATCTAATCACCGACCACAGAATTCACTCTGCGGTGGTATCTTCTGTTCGAGTAAGTGCATTGGATACCTCACTACTGCTTGGTACACCAGCAGACGCTTCTACCGAGTTTTGTGGGTTGATTTATCGATCTTGCAAAGGGGATGGTATTCTCGATAATAGACGAAGAGTAAAGTGTTCAAAAGATAAAGATATTACGAGCGAGGTTGGGTTCCTTTCGGATATTGTTAGTTATTAATACGAATCAAGGGATACAAGTGGTTACACATCGAAGTGTTTCATACTGAGAATTGAAGTAGCCTCCTCGCAGTCGCGACAGGGCTAGAATAAATACTGAAGGCTACATTTCCATGCAATCGACGAGGAAAGTCAACTTTAATCAGGCTAAAAGCGGGCGTTCGTTGGTACTGCCTCTGTTCCTCGGGACTGATGCTCGTTCATCCGAGCAACATATGAAGACAGTTGTCCATACCTGACTACTTTACTATCACGTAACAGAGACACGTTACCCGCGAAGCACAAAAATACAGGAATATGGTTATTAAAAAGTTGTGTCGCGAGGGATGCACTGAAATTAAGCGCCGACTAGAATGTTGAAAAGTTTACGTAATTCCCAGCTCGCTGTAGCCCGAGTTGCTCGCGCAAATACCGTCGTTACGGCTCTTTTAAACTCCATTTCCATGCAACGAGCGTTCATGTCGCATTAACGGGAGAAAAAAAGCTACAACCGAGTTAGCTCCCATAGGAGCCACCCGGAGCCATCGATTTTAATTTCTTCCACTTAATTTCAATTAAGTGGTTTCCGCCGAGCATCGCCTTGCCCATGGGAGCGCGCGATCGATGTGTAATCGCATCAGTGGAAATTAGGTTTTACGGGTCTAACGAAATTGTTGCCACAGCTGAACGCGGGCGAGTGCAAGGGCTGGCGATTCAACAATTTTATGTCGAAGCGTGTGTTTCCAAGGGGCGTTAATCTCGCGCCAAATTTATGTAAATCATCGCGAATCTTTTGTTTCTTAATGGAGGTCAATTGCGGAGGGTAGATGATGTGGAGGAAGTTTCTTTTAAGGTTTCTTTTAATCCTACCTCGAATCGCGATCCATGCATCGCTCTCCTTGTTATGGCTGGCAAGCTCAGACAATGTTACAACTCGTGAGACACCACCCACGCCAGTTAAATCGACGCCCGAATTGCTCAATCGAATCCAGTCCATGAGACTGTGACCAGGCGCTAACGCGGTCTTATTTCGGGGATTGCCTGTAAGCAATAAAAAACCCAACTTCTCAAATTCATACGTCGCTTAGAAGCAGTGAAATTTGACTAAAAAGTCTTGAACGTATATGCCAGTGCGGGACAATGGGATCACTGGCCTTACAATACGGTAGCTGAACGCTCATGTGCGTTCTCCGCACGGGGCGAGTAGATTAAACGCTTACAAGTGTTTGGCTACAGCAAACGGGGTATGTTATTAAATATTAGCATTAACCGTTGCAACCCTTTGGAGTGCTGAGAAACTAGGAAAACCTCGTTTATACACCCCCGTGCGGGATAGTGGGAGACGTGGCTTTCGACTACGGCCAGTGGACGCACATGTGCGTTCTCCGCACGCTGTACACAAACTAATCGAATGTTTGTAGAAGCTTACTATATTGAAAAGAATAGTCACTATTATTATAAGAACTGTAATCTATCGTCTGCCATTTTAATTTGTTCATGTGTTGATACGATTAATAGCCTATTAAATGCATAGTTGAAATCTTACAAAATCGGTATAACGTTTTCTATCGTAATTAACATGTAGAGATCGACATATTGTTTTAGTACAATTCAATTATATTTGCAGGGCCTTAAAGGCTCTACTTCCCCAAACGCTTAGAGACGTTTAAAATTTGACCAAACGCTCCCAGAAACGGGCCGCGAGTAAAACCACCAGGCAATTATTGTTAATTACTGACCGTCCTGAATCTGCAAACCGAGACTCTGCGGAGACCCGTCGCCGTCCATGACGGAAACCAAAGACGCACCGCAGCATCGTGGCATTTTCTCATGGAAACGTCAGAGTACGGAGACTTTTAACCATTCTCCTGCATAAAATTGCAAATATGAAAGGGGGCCGCTTCAATCTACATCTTGGAGTAAGAAAGAAAGGTATTTACTAGGAATGTGATCGAAAGAATAATCCGCTTATAGAATCTTAAACCTTAGAAAGGATGTCGAGCGTGTAGAATTGCAAACGTGAGAAGGAACACCGTTAACTTCTACCTCAACATAAGAGGAAAGATCTCAAGTTGTTTTGAAATACAAAAAGAGCTTAGGGAGCATTACGTTGCTAACAAAAAAAAACACTCCGTAATGCAAGGAGCGCCAAATCAGGCGTCGAAAGAGCAGACTTTGAAATGAAAATCCCTGCTGAGGTGAAAGTTTAATATGATGGCTCTAGCATAGAATAAGTACCCTTAAGAACTACATAAAGCGAATTTATTAAAACATCTCAGCAGAGTATAAGAGAGAGATGCTAATCAAAGATCATTCCTCGAGGCAGAAGACCTTTGGCAAACATAAAACTCCTCCGAAGAAACAAGAACACTTTCATTGAATGAAAGTAAACAAACGCATCTACAATTACGCGCCAAGTGGGGGGCGATAATTCTCACAAACCCAAATAAAAAGTACATCACAGAACGCGAAGAACTGTGCCCGTCTAATAAGAAATAGTCCTGTGCAAACCGATCCGTGTCCGTTGCAGTGCAAACATTGCCACGCGAATTCTAAAACAACTCACCGCTCGGGAGGCCCGAACAGAGCCAGGATGAAAGTCCAGCCTCTCACCGGAACCTGACAATTAAGCGGCGGGCATCGTCACAGGTTGTCAAGCCAGCCGAACCCGCGCCACCGAAGTGGCGAACGGTAGGAAAAACGAATCCGAGGCCAGCGCGTCGTCGGAGCGACACCACCGAACCGCAGAGGCCAGTGAAACGGCGGGAACGCGATAGACCCGGGGGCGAAGCTTCGTCAACGTCATATATACGCCCGGCGCGTGAAAAACCGAGCACGAAATTGGAGACACGAGCGACGATCAATCCACGCCAGACCGTAAACAAGCGTCACCGATCAACGGCGCCGAAACCGAAGCCTCGGTGGCCGGCAAAGCCTCGCCGAGTCCCACCAGAGCCGAGCGTGGAGCAATGAGATCGAGCAGGATTGCTATTTTTTACGGAATCTACTCGCAGTGTGGTGCCTGTCTGTGGCTTTCATCCTGCACGGTCCATTCCGATTAGTGGACGGTGTCCTCGGATGAATCGAACGTTGGATGCTGGAGTCTTATCCTGGGCTGCGCCCCATGGGTCCAGCAAACTCGGGGGAACGTTGGACGCTGTTTTGTTATTCTCTGGGAAGAGGGAACGTGATCGCGATTGAGACTGCGGGGAGGAACGTTGGTCTCGCGTCGGTGGACTGGAAGCTACTGCACCGAAACACGCGGACCGATATAGCCCTCGGACAGGTAGATCAATATAGTAGCTACGGCGTGCCTAACACGCAGGATCTCTCGCGCGGCAGTGAGCGCGTGGCTCTCCGCGAAGATCGACGGGGTTGGCGAGGATTCGGGGCGCGATGCCCACTGTTCACCCTGGATTATTAACCCATCCAGCTCGAGAGATTGATTAGAGAGACAGGGCCCTCCACGCGCACCCTTTGCTTGCTGGAGCTTGATTCGGCTGGTAGCGATGGGATCGAGCTTGGCGCGATACGCCGACTGAATCGGACATCGTTAGAACGAAATTAAATCATCTGAAGGATTATAATACACTCATCCTTCCTTTTACGAATACCAATGAGATTAATTTGCTTCGATGCTTTCACAACACATATTTTTCTGTACTAGAAAACTCCGTTCGTATTTTATTCTTGACCGCGGAAAAAGAAATTGTGAAACAAATGCTCCGAGTAAATCGAGGGATGAGTGTAGTGTTCGTTAACAGGTGTTCAGATTGAAAAGGGGTAATCTTTGCCCCTGGGAAGTTGACAGTATTCTCAATTTAATTGGAGAGTTTGCTCAAGATGAATCTCATGCCGAGAAAAAGTCTCATGCGAGGCTCGATCATACCCATCGTCGTTAAATCGGATTTTACGATTCGTGATCTTCCTACCGGCTCCAGGAAGCCAGTAATGCTGTTAAAGTTTCCATCATCGACTAGCATGCGGGAATCAAGGTTTCAAGAGTAGATTCGCCGGGGCAAATGATCGGTTAGATTCGATTCCTCGGTCTGGAGGGCAATCCAGAAATACTTCCGTCGCTGAAATTGATCCTCGACCAGGCAACACGACGTCCCAGTAACTAGATACGGAATTATGTAGAAAACGATTGAAATGGGTCCGTAATGGAACCTGTACTTCAATGAAGCTCCATCAATTTTCGATGGTCATCGACTTGCAAACGATTAAACTTTTAATTGCTCCTTTATATAGACAGTGCAATAGCTCTCTTAATTTGGCGAACCAAAATATTTCCCTTGTTTTCGAAGAAGTCGTTCCTTTTCTGAGGATCCATGCCGCCATTACCATTATCGCATTTAGATTTTACCAATTAAATGTGTAGGTTCGTTATATGAGAAAACTCGATGAGAAATACAGAAGGAAATCGTCTTGAAGCCCGAAACACTGAAGGCTGGAGAATTTTAAGTAGAGACAAATGATGGCAAAATTCACACAGAGATTGAGTTACAAATACAGATCCTACATTCTCAGAACGGTGAATGATTTCGTTCAAGATACTCCATCGAATATGAATCATTTCGAAAAGGTGTCCTATGACGCTATTACGAAACTCGCAGACTTTTTCCATAATATTCCTTCCTTGCATTTTACTCGTTCCAATGCTACAGCGAGGAAGCATTATTGCTCGGCCATTACGAACGCTCCGCGCATCGTTTGAAATCCTAAGACTCCAGAGCCGGCCTCCTCGTCCAGGCGTTCAGTCGCAATCAATATTTGGCTAAACTTATTGAGCCACGGAATTATAAATAGAAGGGTATCGAGCAGCCGCAGGGAAGGCATGGAAGCACGGATGGCACTCGCGGAGCATCTCACGTATATGAATAAATCGGTGGGATTTTCCAGGTCGTGAATCATAAACATTTCAGTGGACGTATCCTCAAAGGTCTTCGGAACATCTTGGTTTCATCATGCTGTCGAGAAGATTTCGAGACCGTTTGTTGTTGCAAGACGTTTGGCATTTCCAAGGGAGACCCGTGAAAAGAATTGAGGTCGCTCGGGGGGATTTCATTTCCTTCCATCGACGCCTCCTTCTTTCGCTGCTCCAAGTGAAGGCTGCTGTACAATTGGCTGCAGTATCTTACGAAGTAGAACTTTAGGATTAACGTCGGTGATGTATAGTACCAGCTGCAACTCTGAAGACAACGTGGTCGATGTTCCTGTGATTTTTCGCGGGCACTGAGCCTTGGGATATGCAGCTTGCTTCTGTTCTACTGATTCGTGCTCGAGATTCAACTAATTCGCGATACAGTAACAATAGCGTTCACGTGAAATATTCAACTGTACAGGCAGTTCTGGACAAACAATTGTACGATTCATGTGATTCTTCATCGCCTATAGGATAATAAATCTCGTGATGCTTGATCCTCAAGATGTCCAGGTACGTTCGAGTCTCGCAGGGTTCAGTGGATCACCGAGCGAAAATTAAGTGAAACGCAGTGCAGCCTCTTCTTACATCCTGACAAGGATAAAAATCTCCAGGGTCTTGGTCCAGCACCGATCCTCACTACTGTGACAGGACAGGGGACAGAATGATCTCGCCGATTGGCCCTGCCCTACCCTATCCTGACCCAATAATGCAAATCGGGAACGATTCCCAGGGGCAGCAGTTCTCGTCCCTAGCCCCGTAATCTGCTGCTGCTCTTCGAGAAGAATGCTTCTTGGTTTCGAATAGGGCCGATTCTCACTATTGGGACCGGACAGGGGACAGAATGGTCACGCCGGTTTGGCCCTGCCCTACCCTATCCTGACCCAATAATGGAAACCGGGCATGGTGTCCAGTTTCATGAATCCCCATGGTATTCAGTAACCTTGTCCAGTTTCGAAAAGGAAATTCAATCGAATGACTGCAGCCTCCTAAAAGCCAAACCGATCGACCCCATTTTCTGTAAATTTGTCAATTGTAGTGCATAAGATCATATTTGCTGCATAGCCTATCAGGTCTCTCTACTTTGTATCTTATCTGGTTGATCAGTTTGACTTCCGAGAGGGTTATTTAGAGAGATGCACGGATAAAGGGTTTAACCCTCTAGGGACGACTGGGACTCCAGAGTCCCATTCAGATTAACACGTTTTTATTTACGTTCCATCAATAACATCGAGATTTGATAGGTATAGTGGCCTTTAGTAGGCAGAGAAGAAGCTGTTGTACCATCAGAACCCGAAATTAAACTTTTTTTTGTTATATTGTTATAAACAAATTAAAAAAAAAATTAAAAAAAAAACTAACGAGTAGTTTCCAAATCCGAAGTATAAAATAGACTATTTTAATGCTCAAAAAAATTCTACGTTAAGTTTAAAACATCCCCGTCCCTAGAGGGTTAAGAGGTACCTTTAATTTAGAAGCACTTGTGTTAAGAGAATTTCGGTTTGGTGTTAATTATTAGTGCTTTGCTAAGTTTGCATGCTAAGCAGAGTACTTAAAGAATTCTTCGTGCATTGGATTTCGATGGCCCCACTGCTTTGTACTACACGAAAGGTGTGTTCTAAACAGAACGGTCCAGAAATAGAATTTTCTAAGTCCTATCCGATTACTGTAAAAGGAAATTAAGTTTTCTCAGAGAAAACGCGACACATCACTCCCTTTGCGTCACAAACTCCGATCGCATAGTATTCAGAGTTTTATCAATTTTCAAATAAAAATAGAGACAGCAAATGTTGGATCAGCATCTATAGTATTATATCCCAATTCACCCAACGAGTCTTAATCAGGACTAATTAGATACATTCCAAGGACATTCCAAGGATCTTAGGCGCTCTTCCTGTCGAGCCACCATGCACAACGAAACGCTCGAACACGGAACATCGATTTCGAAGGGATACAGGCAAGGGCAATTAAAAAAGCCATTCCCAGAGAAGAAGATGTTGGCTTACCGGTAGCAGAGCCGGAGGACGACCCCGTTTGGCTGACTGCCCTCACCTCGTGGAGCTGCTTCACTCGAGCAACACTACCGGGCAGCAGAACTGCGTTCTTAGCCAGAATGCTGGTCAAGGACGATGTCTTCAACTTCTCCTGAATGTCCCTGGCGTCGTCCTTCCCCCCCGCTTCCTCCGCTTTCGGGGATGGTTGGCTCGAACTCTTCTTCATCTTGCTCGGCGACTATCGGCGGCAAAGACGTCGAGAAACGGACAGCCACTCGTTATACTACAGCGGCGAGTCGAATCTGGGGAAACAGTGAAGAAGTTTTGCATTCGTCTCGCGTTTGGAGCAATCTGTGCTCGAATGGAATATTGAATTATTGTGTGAATGTTTTTTATATTGAAGCTCTTTTCAGTGGTTTCGGATGGAGATCGGGTCTTTGTGGTAGTTACTTTGAAAGGTGACAGTATTTTTCGAGGTTTTTGGTGGATGATATCGAAGGGAGTTTTGGGGGTGGACTCTCTTCTACCACATTCAGTGCAATGTAATTGGATCGATCTTGCGATTCAGTAAACTGAAATTGTGGCTTCTGAATGGAGTCGAAAGTGAGAATTGTGAAGAACGAAAAAGGGGAAATATTGGAGCTATGGAATGTATACGTTTGCAAAATATAAAAAGTGAAGGTGGTAGCTATGAAAGAATATACATGGGACGGAAACGAGGGAGAAGTAAAAACTGGAAATGAAATTTTGTGAATATTCGCTGATTAAACAAATAAATGGTATTGTGTATCATCGAGGGACAATTATTGCAGAATTTAGAAAGCGAAACATAGGAGAGAACGTGAGTATCACTTTCTCCTTGAATTTCACGAATAATAAGAAATTCCTGTCCCTCGGTTAATTCTCACAGGGAAGAGGTATTTCTTTTCTAATAGCAGCGAGCATTAAACCTCTTAATACAATTTAATCCGAACAGTAATTTTTAAACGTCGCGTCGACTTAAGGTCACAATCGTTTCCCGACTCGCTTTCGATCCACTCGATTTCGTAATCCCCGAAAGCAGTTATCTAATCGTACGAAATAAAGAGATATATATGAAATACAATAACAGACAGAAACACGTGAATTAGCATAGGTATGAGCAGAGATGGGCAGAAAATTATTTGAAATGAAAATTTCGTACACAAATTTTTATCTCAAATAATTTTCTGCCCGTCTCTGGGTGTGACGCACGTTTGAATTGGTTCGATACTAATTCCATACACGAGTTTCATCGTGCGATAGTAAGTTTAGCTTGTCAACTGTGCCAGAGAGAAGAACATATGCCACGAGGTTGAAACTTCGCCGCGATGTACCGGAAATACAGTCGGCGGAAGCGAGATAAGACAGCTGACTCAACGTCGTGCATTCGCAGTGGCTGTTACGGAACGGATCGTTAAATAACAGCGCGCCAAAAATGAGAGAGCTCGAAATCGCTCTATCAATACCACAAATGAACATTCACCCTAAGACTGACCACTGATTTCTGAGAAATACGTAACCAGCAATACTACGTAAACGACCGGCAATGCAGAAAAATGTTTCGTCACGGTATATACCTGTGACGCGTCATAGTAAATCGATAACTATTACGTGCGAGTAAGGTCGTCAAACTATTCGAGATAACGGCGGAACGGTCCTGACCTGGGAGCAATGTCACGGACACCCCCCCCCCCCCAAGGTCACGCTCGAGACTGATAACGACACCGCGACGAGGCGACGAAATGATATCATAGAGAAAAAGACGTAAAAGTGAATCCTCGTTTATTACCAAATGCGCTGAGTAAACGAAGAATGATATACGATAGATCGGGATCGGGGGAGCACGAATGAAGCGTACGCTGATAACTGTATCACGCGAAAAGTCGTCACACAGGGAACAAGGCACGCACACACGTGCCGTGGCGTGGGAACGTTTAATAAAACAATAATGATAGCTGGCGCGGGAAGGGAGGTAAGACAAGGTGGAAGGCGGAATGGCTGGTTCACGGCGACACCCAGATCGGTCCGCGTTTTAAATGATGGATTTGAGTCTCGAAGAACCGCCTGAATCGTGCGGAATACCGTGACGCGTATATCGCGTGTTACGGCTGGCTATGTAATGCATAAACTGTGAACGAACCATTTCGCGTGACGATGCGACGGGCGCGAAGAAGCGGCACGGTCGTGACCTAGCCTCAAAAAGCTGGTCGGCAGGCGCGAGCCGCATTTCGGGTTGACAAACGTGACCTCACCGCACTGTACCGTTGCGTTGTTAACTGGGCACTAGACACAACCAATAACGCAATCACCGAGGATATAACGAGCGTCCTTTGTCGTTTGATAAGGAAGCAAGTGGCCGCAAAGTGACATTCACCCTGTGGAACACACACACACACACACACACGCGCGTTCACGAGCGCGCGCATCGGCGCCATGTTGCTTTTCTCCCTCCCTGGGGCGACAAGGCGCGGGTGGAGGGGGGATAAGGCGCCATCTGGCGTGGTTTGAAGGGAATGAATCGTTCCAACGAGCCGATAAAGTGGAACGAGGGCTTGAGAAAGAATGTGAGAAGTGACTTTGTTTTATTATAAAATGGGTTTCGAGAAGATTCTGTTGATTTTGGGAAGTTGAGGATCATGAAATTTGAGAGGTTGAGTAACTGCTATCGCATATACAACAGGGTTTTGATCGATTTAGAATCTATAGACCGTGATAAATATGTATTCGATTTTCTGTCTGTCATCCTGTTTATCACTAATTTTTTGCGTTTTCGCGTCATTCGTGGTTACAGTTTACAGCACTGGGTTTCGCCGTGTTTTTCATCGCGCATTTAAATTTCTGCACGTCCAAACTGGTTTTAAGAGCATTAAGGAGTATTAAAATGTTCCAGTCAAAGAATGAAAAATGTACACATATTGTAGCAAACGATAAACAGAATTGTTCGTATGTAAACTAGATAATTGTGTATTTCAAAACATGCGGAATACTAAGGAGTTGAGATACCTGTTTCATGAATATTCGCGTACATATTGGAAATCTATCGCGTGCTTACGTAAACCCAACAAAAGATAACAAAACTGTCATTAACGTGTTGTGGCGCGCGAATGCAACCGGCGGAGCTGTCAGTCACGCGCCATTGTTCAAATAAAAGGGAGATACACCGAGAGCCGAGACCCCCAGCGAAGAATTAAAAAGAGCCACTGGTAGTGATAGCACCAATGCAACCATACGAACCACCAAAATACGCAATTAGCATACAGTATCATCAAAAAGTAGACAAACATCGAACGAAATATAAATATCCTCACGAATAAATCTGCACTATCATCATTCTATTATGCCGTCTCAATAGCAAATAATACTGATACTATGTAAATGTAATTGCCCTTCGCATTGCCATAGCGTACGGATCAAAGTGACTACCAAACTGTTCGTAATAAATGGTTAAAATATTAACTGGTTAAAAAGAAAGAAATGCACGTGATAGACATGTATTTACTTGCGAAGCCATCGTTCCCATCGCTACCTGACGGCCATCTTACAGCTTATCCCCCGCGACCCGCCAAATATCTCTACCACGCATAAAAGGTCGCAACTCGCAAGTCCCAAGCGACTGTGGCGATTGCGCGAATCCCGTTTACTAGTGCCCACTGCCCGTGCCGACAAAGGTGTGCGCGGTGGATCACGGGAGCGGTGTCAGTCGCCTACGACTGGCCGGGAAAAGCAGCATCACGCGAAACGGGATATTACGCTGTCGATGACTCAAGTCGAATCAGTTTCCCAACGGTGAGGTGTCAAACGATCGCACACTGGTGCACAGCAGTCTTTAAAACCGTTATCGTAAGTACTTGATTATCGCTCACAATATCCTTTCCGTTCCACTCTTCTTCTATTAATACGTTACATATCGCGCTACCAATTATCTAAATACTCAGTAAATACCCGACACACTTCAAAACACACTTAACATTCATTCACATTTTTTCTACTCGAAAATCATCAGTCAAGCAGAACACGATAATTAACTAAGCGCTACAAGAGGGGGGGGGGGGGGGGGGCGCGTAGCGAGTTCGAGATCGTGATCGAGATCGATTAACCGTACCCGACGATTGGGTTCGTTCGATGGACTTTGTATCGATCATTCATAGATAATCCATCGTGTTTTCGAGTTAGCCGTTTATCGACCGAATCAGCCTCTCCCCTGGGTTAGGCCGACCGCCGCTCCACGGCAAGCTTCCGACCGATGGAAAACGCCCGAGCGAAACGAGGACTACCCTGAAATGTGCCGCGAGTGTCTGCCGGTTGTACAAACACGACAAACACCACAAACACTGTCAAACTCATATGGCGTGATGATTCGTCGCCTGGCACAGCCTTGATGCTAATGACGCCTAAATAAGAGATTACATCATTATATACTTATTGGTTCGTCAGAAATTACGCGACCACCGCATAAGTATTCGTCTTTTGTGAAACTACGTGGGATGCCAGACGTGTGCGCGTCGATGCTCGCTCATCCAACGATCGTTAATCCAGACACACCGGCGTCTCCACGTAAAAACACGTCCAGATCATTCGCGGCACAAGGTCAGTCAATTAATCCGCCTCCAGAAGCCGCCATAGCACGACTAAACGATCCAGCTGACCCAGGCCACAATTGCGTGCCTCCTTCTGCCGTCCAGCGACCAGGGTTAACCTGTTAATGTGGTTGCTTCTAATCCAGAAGCGTCTCGGTACATGTAAAAACGATTAAAGGAGGGAATTAGCCCATTTTACACGCGACCTGCTACACGTCCCGTTTTATCGCTATGTTTTCGCGTGTTTCGGGTTAATATCGGGCACGACGATCAGGGCCCGTGCGCTTTATTGGCCGATTCGCCGATTTGAATGAATTAGTTCCGCAGCAAATATAATTCGTCGCTGGGTGTATATTAAATTAGCCGCTGTTACGAGCTTTATCGGTGCGATACGGTGACCTCTTTCAGCGACCATTAAACGACATAATGACAGAAACGTTTATACAATTTGCAATGATACCGCCGTTGATGCACTCCGTGGATAACGATGCAAAGATAATGTACGATAACCGCGCGCGTTCAATGTCGCCGTTCCCCTTTGCACGTCTATTGGGAAATCATTGAAAAACCTCATTTTTTCTAACGTTAAGAGTTCGGTTATGCATAGAGGATGCGTGACGACTGACGAGCGACGCTTTTTTATTAGAGCTCTGCGGCCTCGGAGTGGCCGATGTAACGGTCTCGTTGAATAATAAAAATAATCGAACGGCATGGATTATCGCATCGGTTCCCCTAGCAAGGTTTTATCGGGACTTATCGCTGCCGATAAATTTTGCGGCCCCTTTTTTTTTAGGTTTACGGGTGCTGACAGTTTATGCGCGCTCGCGACATCAATCTTAAGCGTGATTCTCGAAAATAAACATTACCGGCTTACGCAAGCAGATAGGAACACCGAATTCTTACCGTTTTTCTGCGAACGGGATTGCACGATTTTCAAGCATCGCTTGCTCGATAAAAGAATGTAGCAAAAAATCAATCACTGTTTATTCCTTTTTAATATAAAGTTAAAAAATGTATCGTTATAAATTTCGTATGTTCTTCTTCGCTTTATCTTTCTCTCCTTCTTCTTCTATTCTTTCTTGTCTGCCTAATTATAATCGTCTACGCCGTTGATGTGTGACGTATTAATTCCTGTACCGTCTAGGTGGATCGTAATGTAGTTCTTATTTTTCTCGGCGCTCGCTACCTTTTAGATAAATGACCAAGAGTAAAAAGCGCGACAAAATGCAGTCCCGAGGGCAAATATTAAGTGCGATTCATCGGATCATTGAACTGATCGGAAGAGGGATATATCTGTTCATTGCATTTTTAAAGGGCCCTGCCGAGTCTCAGCCACCCATAAAGGATTTGACTCTCTTGCATAGCGCCGCTACCTTAGCTTTTAAAGTTCGAAATAAGCAGGTGAGTCGAGCCTTTCCTGTATAACAAACGATTCGGATCTCTGCGATCAGAAGAAAGAATATTCGCCACATACGTGTCTACATCTAACGGATCGTTATATTCGCAGTTGACTTCAGAAAGTGTAGTACAATCGTATATCGATAGGATAAAAGAAATTCAGCCAGTATTGAACTGCGTAGTGGAGGACCGGTTCGAGGATGCCCTCGAAGAGGCGAGGAAGTGCGACGAACTACTGAAGTCTCCAGACGCGCCGTCTCCTGAACTATTAGCCAAAGAGAAGCCTTTCTTTGGAATACCCTTCACGACAAAGGCGAGTCTTACCTAACGATACGCTTGACGCTTGACGCCTAAAATCTATCGTCGATTACAGGACTGCATTGGCATCGCCAACATGAAGCAAACGGCCGGTCTAGTTCTCCGCAAGGACACTGTTTCTGAGAAAGACGCGGAGGTGGTACGATTGATGAGGGCTGCTGGAGCCATCCCTCTGGCAACGACAAACGTTTCGGAGTTGGCGATGTGGTGGGAGACTTATAACTGCTTGTACGGCACTACGAAAAATCCCTACAACACCAGGCACATCGTCGGAGGATCTTCCGGAGGCGAAGGGTGCATACAAGGGGCGGCCGGTGCACCGTTGGGGATAGGATCGGACATTGGCGGCTCCATTCGTATGCCCTGCTTCTTCAACGGTATCTTCGGGCACAAACCCTCCACAGGTACAGTCTCGAACGTGGGTCAGTATCCGAGTGCTCAGAGCAAAGACCAAGACCGGTTGCTATCAATCGGCCCGATGTGCAGGTACGCACAAGACCTGCTGCCTATTATGAAAGTCCTCGCGAATGAAAATGCGGGCGTATTACGCTTGGACGATAAAGTAGACATTTCGAAGATAAAGGTATGAGTTTACGCGTTTAAGCTGTGGCCGGCGATCGTGCGCGATGCGTGACGAATGATTGTTTTAATTTAGTTCTATTACATGGAAGACGACGGCGGTCAGTTCTTAACATCCCCGGTAGAACCGGAAATAAAGGCCTCTATGAGGAGGGTGGTCCATTACCTTGACAAAGCGTACAAGATCCAGGCGACCAAGCTCGGCATTAGGAAGCTGAAGAAGAGCATCGACCTTTGGATGGCGAACATTACTTGCAAGGACGAGAAGGATTTCTCGTACGAATTGTGCAACAGGCAAGGCCACATAAACCTTTGCTGGGAGTTCTTGAAATGGACTATGTTCATGAGCAATCACACCCTGATAGCCCTTCTCACTGCCACGTTCGAGAAATACACGCTGAAGTACGGAAGCGAGAGGCACGCCAGACTGATCCAAGAAAGCAAGGATCTCTACCAAGAATTTCAGGTATGGTTCTCCAACTTCTTATCCAAATATTCACACTGTACGAACTCTTCTATATGTATAAAAACAAGAAAGCTGCTATCACGACATCTGAAACTGACAAGTACTCATCAGGGTTGGAATTGGCTCCTTTCTTCAAGATACCGATTAATTCTTGCAATCGAATTGCGGAACTATACTCTTTGTTAAATGGATGCGATTTCTTTCTCGGCCCGGTCAGGCCACTAGTCTGTCTATCACGGTATAACGTGTTTTCCTAGTTGTAGTAACAGAAACATACTTTTCTTTTGCCCTGCATGCAGAATGAGACTTTTTCCATTTATCAGTAGAAACATATTGCTCTTGTGGATCTGCGATAGTTATCTTAACATTGTGAGACGAGTGATTTGAATTTTTCTATAAGCATGTTCCCAGAAGCATCCAGATGTTCTTCCTCCTCTCTTCTTTCCACGTATCCTTACAGTGTTCTAACTAGCATCTGCACTTTAGGAAATCTTGGGCCAAGACGGCGTGTTCTTGTATCCCACGCACCCAACGGCCGCGTTATTGCACCACGAGCCACTGATTAAGCCATTCAATTTCTCATATACTGCGATTATCAATGTTTTGGGCTTGCCTTCCACTGCTTGCCCCTTAGGCTTGAACAAGCAGGGGCTTCCTATTGGTATACAGGTACGATTCTTGTGCCTCTTAACGGACAATTTGATGCTTTCAGTGTGTCATTCTTAATTCCACCCATTCGCAACAGGTTGTTGGCGGCTTACATCAAGATCGTTTAACGATAGCAGTCGCTGAGGAGTTGGAGCGCGGCTTCGGAGGCTGGGTCCCTCCTGCTATCGTAGCTTGACTTGACAATAATCCCGCGCACGGTACGACGCGTAAAGTCTCTTTCTACTGTACCCTGCCATCGTTATTTTTCGATAAACAGTTTACACACAAATATGACGCGCAACAGAAAAATCACAAGGTGAAGTACAAACTCGCGTTGAGAAAGTTGGATGTTTCGAGTGTGTTTCGTGTTCTGCCGATTGAATAACCGATTATAAATTGCGCCTCGCCGAGCATAAAATCATACGGTTCATACGAAAATGCATAGTCTTCGTGTATCCTCATTATTTATAAACCGAGTGTCAATGGATTTTGTTTGTAATGAAAATCAGTGTCCACAGAAGTAATAACATTCGTACATAAGCAAACTGTTGCATTACACTTCACTACCGTTTTTATATACCTCATCGTAGATCTTTGTGTAGGGTTTTCTATTTTCATACGAATCGATAGAAGAAGGGGGGAGTGTATGTGCGTAGGTATGAGAGCGAGATAGAGAGAGAAAAAAGGAATTATATGGTAGCTAGGTGCTTTCGGTAATGTGATGAAGTATTAAAGATTCTACGTTTATAATGTGTATTGATGTTAAAACCGTATACATATATATATATATATTTTTTATGTACTAAAACAATAAATTTTTATTCCATTATTCTACCATAACTTTTTTTTCTTAATGTCTCATCTGCTTGTGTGATTGCTAGCGATATCAACATGCGATATTTTAATGGCGACTGAGTTTCTAATTTGGAATATTGTTCGTTTAACGTGCTAATGCGCGTTGCGTTGCTCGTCATTTTACAGATGCTATGTACCACTGTTTGACTACTTAGTAATTTATATTTTTACGACACTAGTTATGCATTACGATTTATGATTTATAAGACTTTTTCTATTTTCGACGTATATGACCAAAGGGAAATGTTTTAAATAATAAGATATATTTGAGGGTGGCTTTAAAAATATATTGTATTTAAAATACCTAAAATTGTAAGTACGCAATGTTTATAGTACGACACTTTCGTATATGTAATACCTGATAAGAGATCCTTAATTTCATGATGCACTTCGTATTAATAAATAATTTAATACATATTTACAGAACTAATACGAATTGTTCTTGTCGTGTAAACCCTTCTCAAAAAAGACGAATAATAATATGAGAAATGTGTAGGATAACTGGAGGTAAGTATACTATCGTTTAAGCTCCTTTTCATATTATAAATCGACGTGCGTTACGAAAAGTAGCACGTTTCAATTTTCTTACGAAAAGTAGCACGTTTGCCTTCGTTCTCACGAAAACTAACACATTTGAGCGGTTTGCCACGAAAAATAGCATGTTTCGTCTTTCGCTGCGAAAACTAGCACGTTTGAGCGGTTTGCCACGAAAACTATCACGTTTCGGTTTTCGCTACGGAAACTAGCACGTTTGAGCGGTTTGCCACGAAAAATAACATGTTTCGTCTTTCGCTGCGAAAACTAGCACGTTAGAGCGGTTTGCCACGAAAAGTAGCATGTTCGCAATTCCCGCACCCTCCCTTACTCAAATTATGTAGATTAAAATTTTCATATGTGTTGTCTTTTGGAGATTAGATGGAATTATTATTTATTAAACAATATTTTCAACAGTTGAATTCTTTTAAACTGCCCACACGCTGAAACGCGATAGTTTCTGCAGTCTGCAGTATAATCCAAAACGAGCTATTCTTCCTGGCCAAACCGGATAATATGTTAGTTTTCGCCATAAATTCCCAAACGTGCTATTATTCGTGGCGAAACAGTATAACGTGCTAGTTTTCGTCGCAACAGTACGAAATATGCTATTCTTCGTGGCGAGGCAGTCAAATGTGTTAGTCTTCGCGGCAGAAGACCAAACGTGCTAATATTCGTCAGAAACGATGGAACGTGCTTCTTTTCGTGGCAAACCAAAACGTGCTAATTTTCGTAAGAAAACCGAAACGTGCTATTTTTCGTAACGCACGTCGAAATACTCGTTGCAAGTTACAGAGCTATTTGTAGATTATATATAATAAAAAAAAGGAGGAACCTCAAAAATATTCAAGCTATATCCGCTTTCCTTCTGCTACGAATTGTAGCAATATAAGGTAAATGTACCAATAACGAGCCATGCACCAGTACCTAGCCATCTGTTGAAATATTAATAATTGTTAAACTATGCGCGTAAGATAAAATACATATTTGGTGTAATTTGCATTATTTAATTGTTCGGTTTAATATCTGAAGTTATATCGTCTTGTTTTTTTTGTCTAGATATTTAGAAATACCATTTATAGTCTCGAGGCCAGATATATGACGCGTTTTCAGACATTCGTTATGATATGGCTAAGAAGAGCGTGCTTCTTGTTAAGAGCATAATTATTATAGGATAATAGTTTTTTAGATAGAAAAAAGGGTTTTAGAATCTTGAAAATATTTGTAACACATAGAAAGAAAAAATTTGAATATGAAAACTATTTTTTATTTGTATATTTACACGGCTATTTATCGGTGCAAACAAATCTTGTTAGCCCAGTAACTAACCACGTGTTCAATAAATCGGGTGAAGTGAGTTGCAAATGTTAATCGGCATCGCCAGAGCAAAATTACGAAAAAAAGTGTGAATTTCTGACTCGATATCCTTACTAATATATAAAAGTGAAACGTTGTCTGTTTGTTTGTCCTTCTTTCACGCCTAAACGGCTGAACGGATTTCATTGAAATTCTGAATATACATTACACACGTCCTAGATTAGATTATAGACATTTAATTTAAGTTTATTAAAGTTTATGTATATGTACAGTTTAATGAATTTGTTGGTTGTTTTGAGTCTTATATAAAATAACCACAGACTTCTATTGATAGTGTAACTAAACTTATTGTTTTTTGCATTTATTTTCTAATCTGTTTATTATGGTTATTTATACAATAATTTTATATTTCTGTACTTCTTAATTTTCCTTAACAGATTTTTCAATTTAAGACAAATTATCAGTTTTTAAAATGATTTTTACACGATTATAAAACCTATGGCTAGGTACTGGGACATGAAAATCGGGCCGCTAGGTCAATCGCGTGAGGTTGGCTATATATTGGTACATTTGCACGTACAAATATTCTTGTTTATTTTACGTTAAATATATAAAAAAAACAAAATTTTGTTATGCGAGTACTGATGAGAAACAACAAAATCTTTACGAATGAAAAAAAGTTTCACTTAAATTGTTAATTTTATACACAATATTCATTATACTTTGTCACCGTTTCCTTAAACGGCTCGTTATTGGTACATTTACCTTATATATGCATAGATATTTTTATATAGTCAAAAATTATTTCAAAATCATTAACCATAATTCTTTCATGTATATGTTATTATCGTCGATATTTATATCATTCCTCTAACGTGTCACGATACAAATAGGCAGTGAATTTTTTTCTAAAAATGAATTCATGCATTCCCTATCATAAGCGTTCCTAGTAATACCTCTAAATAATTAATTCCTGTTGAGACCAATGATTCGAGTGTACCCTCCGTGTATGAGAAAAAGATAAAAGCCTCACTGACGTCTAAATACGTTTACCATATCACAAGGTATTCTTTAAAATCTATAAGGTTACCTAGTCACTTGCAGACCCTAAAGCTATCTTAAACCTAATCCCTTCTTCCCGTCAAACAGACGTCCGAAAAATTTGATTCAGTTATTCCCAACCAGAATCAGTGTACAAAAAGGTCTGCGTAAGTACTCGACGGATTCATTTGAAACTACTAATTCAGGGGGATTACTATTACGTGATGAGATTCGTTTCTTCAGAAGGACTTTCGCACTTACCTGACTCAATAAGTGCATTCTCCGACCTATCTAGCGAATTATCCTTACTATCGTCGCTGTCCGGCCTATTCGAGACTCCGTATTCGTTCGAGTTTACTTCAGACCGGAATGTTAACAAGCTATCCTCCAAATCTTTGTACGCCTCCCTTCTGTCGTCGTAGTAATCGGCGTTCCCATTGTTCAACATCTTATCTTTACTCTGACAATAAGTATCGTTGTCCTCCTTTATCGTCCTACTCTCTCCTCTTCCCGCCTTCCTCCCATCTACGTGCACAATACCGCGATTAATCAAATTCAGCTCTACATTTGTTATCGCTGCTTTCTTTATAGACTGACTTCTCGCGGAGCCGCCGAACGGATTGAAGAATCGCCTCCCGTTCTCTCTGTTCATGGCATTGCTCGACTCCACGGAGTTCGCCTCGTTCCTCTTATTGTTCTCCGCGTTCCTGGACTCGACAAGCTTCTTGTCAGGGGAACGCCCCGCGTTCTCGGCTTGCTCTTTGTCTTTCTTTATGGCCGCCAGCTCTGCTTCCTTCATCGCTGAATGAATGACTGGCTCGGCCCATAGTCCCGGGTTGAAGGCTGGCCCCGTGCCACCCAATTCCGCTGGCAGAATGTCAGTGGGCAGGTGCTCGTGCAGGGTGCTCAAATTGTTCCCATGGAGATAGATCTGCAATTATTGATTCGAGATACCCAGCTTGCAGAGAACATCGCGCGACGCTCCTCGCGATATTAACTCGAGTCGCCTGGTCAATATTTAGCCACCCGTATCTGGATACGTGTATGCAAAGGCATGTTCGAGTTCCCCGGGTTAAGCGATTGCACGCACAAAATTATGGTGAACGTAATTGGGATTTCTACTTCGTAACGATGCGATTACAATTAGCGAAATTGAAACAGAGATGCGCCGCGATTCTACGCGGTGTAATGATATTATTTACAACTTTAATGTAAGTGAAATAGGACAGCGTTACACAACGAATGATAAGCATCTGCCCCAGATTTAGTCTAAATCATAGACTAAATCCAGGCAGAATTGGAGGTGAATTACTCCACTTACCTTGTTCCGAGTCTTTTCGTCCAAGAAAGGTTTCACGAGGGCCAGCGTGGCCTGGACGTAGAGAGGAGCCGACAGGAAGTGTATAGCTTTGAATCTAGCCGGAAATCGTCCCCGAAGAGCGGCTATTAGGTTTCGCAGAGCCGCTGCGCCCAGGGCACCGCCCTGCCGTAAGGAGAAGCCGCTCCAATCTACCACCGCCACGAAACCGGATTGCTAAAAAGGTAAAAGGAATTGGAACGCCTTTAGCTATACTTGACCGAGCGTCTTGGTCCTCCAGAAAAATACGCTAAACCGTTTCACGTTGTACCTGATTCCTTGGGTCTTGTATGAGGATCTCGAGGACCAAGAACAGGGCCCTCTGCACTGACAGCGCTGGTACCGCGATCGGGTCCCACTGCGAAGCCAAGATCACGAGCACGCATCTGCCTTTCCTGCGTTGCCAAAACAGTTTACAAGTTTAGAACAGAAATCTAAATTTCTAAATTCCAACAGAATGATATCTAGGGCATCTTCGACTGTAATCGCGCCGAGAGATATTCAAATTGGAAAGAAAGTACAGTTACCTATCGCGGGCCGGAAGTACGCCCGGTATGCCCGCGCGCAACGCCCGCTGCAGCGCCGGGTCTCGGGCCGTCAGATTCCCGAAGATATCTTGCCGATGCGCTACTTGCGCCTGATAAGCGGCTATCAGCGCGGCAGCCTGCTCCGTGCGATACTTCCGGGCTAGCAGGAAGCGCGTAATGTATTCGTCCGTGCAGTGCTTCAGGTCTAGGAGCAAAACAGACGTCCCACTCATTGTAATGCTTCGCGTGGAAAGAATAAAATAAAAATGGCCGACGGGAAGCCGCGCCGGAAATTCGAGGGTCGACGCTTTGAAAACGAATCAGAAGCTTCATTTGCTTGCACGGAAACGGGTGTTTTACTATCGGTAACGGGACCAGTTGAACGACTCGTACTAAATACATAGTACAGGTTCCATTCTACGAGGGCTGGCCACGCTTAAAAAATATCGCTTCAACTACCGCAAGCGCACGAGAAAGCAGGGACTTAATACCGGTATAATGCTCATACCGGTATTTCGGCAATACAGCTATACCGAAACCGATATCATACCGAAAAAGATAAATACCGAAACCGATATCATACCGAAAAAGATAAATACCGAAAACAATCGGTTTTCGGAATTACCGGTAACCGAAATAAATACCGGTATTTTTTCGGTATTCTTCTCGGTGAACACCGAAACCTACCATGTTACTGAAAAGAATACCGCAAAAATACCGGTATTTATTTCGGTTACCGGTAACCTTTTGTTTTCGGTATTTATCTATTTCGGTATGATATCGGTTTCGGTATAGCGAAATACCGGTATTGAGTCTCAGACGAAGATACAACCGAAAAATACCGGTATAATACCGGTATTTTACGTACCGGTAGGAGTCCCTGCGAGAAAGAATGTATTAGCAACCCTTCGCCGTTGCATTTCGCACTCCGCTGAGTGTAGATAAGATAATGTGAGAGATGTAATAGATCTTGGTGCATTACCCTACACAAGATGGATTAGACTTTCGCAACAAGTGGCTAGCGATGGCTTCACACGGTAGAGATATCATTTAATCGGAAAAAAAAGAAAACTGTTAAGTAGATGAACGTTTCACGGAGATGCCCCCGAGAAGCTTCATGGGTCACGTGACATTAATGTGAACCTTCAAGAGCGACCTCCTACTTTTTAGTGCGCAAGTAGAATAGGACCGTGTTGGTGACACATACGTCACTGATGAACCCTTTCTTACCTACATCCGGCATTTCCCGCAATATCGCTCTAACGGTCTTAATGGCCAGCTTCTTGTCGCGTTTGTCGAATCTGGCCTCCTCTTCGTAAATGCTTCGCGCCAGAGCGGTGCTCGCGTGACCCCTCATGGTCGGGTCCCACATGTACTCGCAATACTCGAACATCTTGCGCGCCCCTTCTCTCTGTTTTATCACAGATCTGAAACAATCGCACGCAATTAGAACTTGGAACTCGCACGTGCAGAGGGAAAGGGGTAAAATCTTGCAGGGTAACTACCCTATCTGTCGAGCTATCGGATTATCGACAGACACTGTTTCCCTGAGTCCAATACCGGATGCTGTGCAAACACAAATCGTTTTAATCTATTATCGACACTTCCCAAGTTGACGAACGAGCTATTTACTAATGGTGGGTACACGAAGTATCTCGCAAACGTGGGACGGCAAAAGTAGACACTCCCACTAAAGTAAATGAAGCCTTATGCAATCGAAGGTTACCGCCTGTAAACGTCCCATTACACCACGGAAATTATCAATCGATATGAATGACAGCAGTCACATGCCGCGTTACCCAAGTACACGCAGCAATTACTGCGAGCGCTAAGGAACAAAACAAGATTCCAATTCCCGTTTGTATCCCCCAAGAAGACATTCTATAGACATTTCTCGGTTATTCTAAGAATTCGTGCTTCGTGGTTACCTTCTTCACACAGTTTTCCAGGTTATCGCTGGTGTGCGCGCCAAAGAAGACAGGCTAAAGACAATATTAATCAGTAAGACATCAAACAAGGTGCTGTTGCACCTTGAGTGAGTCATTCCTCGGTGAAACACCGCCAGGACGCAACATTACACGGGAGAGCTCCTTCAACCGGTCGGGGTAACTGCTCTTTCAGACTTTTACCTGGGCCTTGCAATCGACTCGAAGCTCTTTCCGAGCGTAAACTTGATCGCGAACTCGTATATTATATACAGGAACTTGTTAACGGTGTCGCGGAAAATTAACTGCTGCGCCCTCGTGCAACGCGAGTAAGATCATTCCAAGAGTCATTAACTTTATCGTTATTGTTACGCATTTAATGTAACGCTGTTAGACAGAAAATTACTGGGAACACGTTTCGTATAATACTAAGTAGGGTAGAGTATGTTTCACAAGTGACTATTTGTGTAATGAATATACAACTAATGGTAACTTTCCAGGCATCGGAAAATTACATATCACGAATCGTAATTACCGGTGCGAAACTTACGCGGAAATAGTTTCAATGGTTATTAAGCACTTCGACCGGTATCACGAATTATCTTTGTCCGTTGACCGTTGTCTCTGTTTCACTGTCCCTTCCCGTAGACACTGTCAAACTGTTCGAACTGTCAGGCGAAGTTTAGGTGAGACTTTCCAGAAGGAGGAAGAGGAGGTGCGTCAGTTTGCTTAACGCTCGAAATTCACTGTACGATCGTATTCTTTCCTATAGCGTACCGAACACGTCGCGTCGAAATACGCGGACAACCGGGACAAAGGATTCGTTCGCCGAAGGGACCTCGTCGCTCGAAAGTCGAACGGTCACGAGCGAACGGCACGCAATGAAGTCGCCTGTTGCGATCCGCTCGAAAGTGTTGGGGCGCTGGGAAACAAGAGAGCGAGAGGGAACTCAAGGAGAGATGATCGCCCGATTGGTGGAACAAGGAGAAGGATCGCCAGCGGAGTAGCGATGGGTTCGAAGCGCACTCGAGCCTGATCAAGCGTTACGATAATCTACTTCCAACTTTCACCAACACCTTCAACCACTCCGATGCGCGATAATATTCAAATTGATTTGAACTTTTACAAACTCAAGTTGCTCGGAAACTCGCGAGAAGGAGTACAAGATTACCCCCATCGCTACTCTGGCGGGAGTGAACCAAGAAAGGAAATGGTAAGTCGGACGGGGACAAGAATACTTCTGTCAGGCGCGAGCGCGAGGAAGACAGAAGGCACAGGAAAGAAAAAGAGTAACCTGTACTGGAAACGAACGGCAGGAAGGGAGAGGGGAAGTGTGCCAGAAGGAGACGGGAGATCGAGGCGGAAAGGAAGAATGCACGGTGCGAGGGAGAAACAGAAGATCGACGGAGAAGGGAAACGGGAAACTACGAAGGTGCGCGCGAGAAGAGTAGAGAAAGAGAGAGACGAAGCCGGTTACCGGTACGGGCTGACTCACCCGATCGTTCTTGTTGCGCTATCAGGTAAACCCGTTCACCAAAAAATGCAAGAGCGTCCTGTCGTAGAAAATATCGAAAGTGCTGGCAGGTGTATAAAACTGAATTACATCATTCCCACGGAAAATGCGAAAACGGAACGTTGCTTTAGTTCACGCGCGTTCCATTCGGCAGTACTTGTCCTTTCAACGGGAATTCGCAATTCGCAATTCGATTTTGCACGCTTCACGACGCGGATTACAGTGTTTTCTACAGGAACTTTTCAATTGAGTTTGGCACACAGAAGTTACAGAGACAAAGCTTTATCGCCTTGACTGATTGCAGTTTAATGATCTCGCGTGTATGTAAATGACGCTCGCGCGACTATTCCGCGGGCCCCTCGTCGTCGCACACCTGCGACCGAGGTTTCCCAGAAAAATTAATCGAGCAGATGCCTCCCGTCCGGTTTTTTGTCAGCTCGGTTGAACGCAACACCCAGGAAACGATGGACTCGTTTCAGGAAAGGACGAACCCGTGTAAGAGCGTTTTTGCGTCCGAGAGTATAAAATAAGAGGTGCAAGTGATACGTATGTCGGGGCCGCGGTCCCTCGCGGGACGAATAAAACATTCATAATCGGCATTGAGTGTAAAAGTGGTACGCGCGTACGTAAGTTCGGTTCGATACACCGAGCCCTCGACGGCCACTAGGCTGATTGAAACGCCACTTGTATATACGACGAAGGAACAAGAATCTCGATTTATGGCGTGAAACCATTCAATTCTTCCATCGATCGATTCCCGCCAAGGACGAGGGTCACCGATCATCGGTGCTTTACATTAAGCGCCGTAATCCATGGCTGCTCAACAAAACTACGCTGCGGTATACCGCGACTAACCCACATTTGCAATTAAAAGCAACGCGGAGACTCAGCGCGGGGTGTTGCGCGAACGAACCTGTGCGAAAGCTTTTCAGAAATTCGCAGAGGAGTGCAAGTTTATTCTTCAGCGATACTCCGGCTTGTGCCATTCCAATCTGTATAATAGATATAATATCTGTAACGCTATTGTCATATTTTTTAATTAAGGCAGGATACCACCTTTGACTGCGATTTTGGAGGCGTTTTTCATGAATTTTTTTTGCATACAAAGAATGCGCAGAAACAAAATCGGTTTCAGTCATTCATTAATGTAACTTTAATCTGTAATTACACATTTTTTGAAAGTGAAAAAGTGAAAAATAATCTCTTGTAGGTGGCGCCAAAATACACTCCTTTGGAGGAACATCGTTAGACGGCGTGTCAAATTCCGCTTTGTACGTGGCTCTTAAAAAAAAACCAAAGAATGTTCCTATTGGCAACAATATTTTTTAATGCTGTACGTAGGGATTTTACGAAATTTCGATTTTTAAGAAAATGGCGGCCATTTGAACAAAAAGGTCAATTTTTTTAGGGTAAAAAAGTTTAAAGAAGTTTATAAAATTGCGCACCAAAAGAAAAATAACAACGCTACAGCAAAAGTCCTACGTACATCGTTAGATTACACCACGGGGAAGAATTGTGCAAAGTTTCAAGTCAATCGGATGAAAATTATAGGAGTAATCTGACACGCCGATTTGGAAAACATCGTTTCGAGAAAAACGCGTTTAAAGTTTTATATAGATTTATATATCTGTTCCAATCCGGTTTTTACACAAGAAAAAGGTTCCGGTCACCTTTCTAATGAATGAATTTCGATTCTATACACTTGAAAGAGTACTGTGAGAACAAAAAAAATTTTCAATTTTTTTTAAGTGCGAAGGTGGTATCCTGCCTTAATTACAAAGGTATCTCGTAATCTACCGAAACTCCATTCTAGCCCGATTAAAGGCGTCGCCTACATCGGAACCAATTAATACGTAAGTTCAGGATACCACCGTACAAGGGGAGGATTCCTAAATTGAAATTTCATGTAATAGGAATACTATCGAGTATCGTGAAACAGCTGGTTTGCAGGGATATTATGATTGAAAGTTTTCGAGAGTCATGTTGCAGCAACGATAACGTACATATCGAAACTGTCATCGTGTCGATTCCTAACGCGGCAACCGCGACCACGACCGCGGATAACCTTATGATTCAACCGCCCAGTTGCGCAAAACTTTCGCAATATTTAATAAACGATAGCGCACTTCTGAAACAGCCCGGACACATGTATAAGTTACTCGCGGTATTTATTTTTTTTTCCCCGCGGTGCATCGAGTGCCCGCCCCTCTGCACTCGAAGGACGAAAACAATCCGTTCGGCTAACGCCGCCATACATTACGCAACATAACGGTAGAGTACGGTAGAAGCGCGGCGAAGAAGAAGAAGACAGAAGCTACCGGTTTCTTTCGGCGCCGTAAATGGTGGCCGCAACCCAATTCTCGGGCTTTTCGATACGTTGCAACGATATCGTGCTTCGGTATCAGTTTCGCGTCTACCATGCCCACGATAATGATTTTCTGCTGTATATACTACCTAAACAATGTTTACGCTAGCTAAAGCTATGCGTGCGATAATATTAGAACCCAAATGTAACTCGCGGTAACAAGGTAGCAGAGATAATCCAAGTATGAATGGTGTTATTAATTTTCTTATCGGTGGAATACTTTTGTACGGGGCTGGTAAGCGTGGTCGATACTACCGATCGAGGACTGAGCAACGAAACGCGAGACAGAGCGAAAGACGAGAAGGGGAGTTTTAATTGCGCGTTTTCCCTTCCACGGTGCAACAACTACGGCGCGGAAATGGCGTAAGGAAGGCTGAATTATTACGGTTCGTGTAACTCGTGCTTGCCAATTAATGCACCACCTTCCATTAAGAAAAAATTTATTTCAGAGGTGAAGTAGCTAGCAACGAGCCGTGGTTTTTCGCATGAATTCACAGCGCGTCGTCAGAGTGGCACGTGAGCACGCGAGAAAACGCTATGAATATGGATTTAGCGAATCCCGTCGGTGTTCTTGGCTTTTCAGTGTCTCTGGAAGCTAGTTGTGGAATTCGATTGTTAGCGACCGTTTCTAAGGGCACGAATGCCAAGGATTCGCTTGCTGTTCGAGGCGTATGAATGTTCAAGGCTCGGCGGACCGTGACAACGACAAAAAGTCAGGTATAATGAAAGGCTGTTACGTTGCCTGGCTATTTAGTGCGTGGCGTGGTGGGCAGTGTATAGTTACCTGTTTATGCTACGTCAACGGTGCAATTTCGTATCGGGTAGCTGTGTCCGCACGAACAACGCATCGAGATCAGTCACTGCACTGGACGAGGTGAAAAGAAAGGCGAGCTTCGTTGCTCATACGTGGCCACGAACGTGAACGGTTCTATAAAACTATGAAGCACAAAGGAAGACGGACCCGCAGCACAGCAGGTGGACGCTACGTTCGGCGCGAAACTGGCCCTTCGAAACTGTCTTAACTGTCGCATAACCCACGCGATCGTCGGCCTTCTGCCGACATTATGGGTACTAACACGAAGGATTCGTGGTTGGTGGATAAAACAGATTGATACAGAACATGGGGCAATCTTGAGAAACTGTTTATATGGAGTTATGGTATATAGATAATACAGGATTCCACTGATAATCAGATATACCCGTTACACATCGACGAAGTATAGAATAGACTTATCATCCAATGTAATTTTGTGTCACACGCTCGGGGGGCCCGCGAGCCCCCTTACCATTTTCGTGTCACACCCAACGTTATCGATTCAGTCTAAAATAAGATTACAATGCTACGAGTGGTAGGAATTATAAAATTAAATCTTATCGGAAGCCTTTAAAATCTAAAACGGCCTGAATGTCACGACTAATTTCAAGAAACATGTTGCATAATTCCATTTACTAATAGATTTTGATTGAAGCATAATTTGCACTTATTTCCATACATTTCGATCAGAAATATTATATAAATACAACGCGTAATAAACACCCATAAAAAACTTCAAAAAAGTAAAAAAATTACGCCAAGTACACGAAATCAAATAAATCACAAAAAATAGATGATAATTGCAAAATAAAAAAAAGATGTGAAATCAAAATGTGCTGCAAGTACATAAAGGTGCTTTCCCGCAGCGTGCAAAGGCGACACTGTGTAACGCAATGTAAGATTCGGTGCTTTCCAACTGCGCTTAATAATATTAAGCAGATATATTTTTATAGAAATAAATATTTCAATACCAATAAATATTTTATTCAAAATACTTGGCGTTGCGCCTTGAATTGGGGTTGCTAAATTGAATAAATATGTATAAATTGCATTAATCTTTTTCTTTTTTTTGTGTGTGCGTTAGTAATGTATTTTAGATTGTAAATTATTAATTTACTATTAATAAGACAATTAACCGTTTTTCGGTTTCGCAGCGCCAAGTATTTTGAATAAAATATTTATTGGTATTGAAATATTTATTTCTATAGAAATATATCTGCTTAATAATATTAAGCGCAGTTGGAAAGCACCGAATCTTACATTGCGTTACACAGTGTCGTCTTTGCACGCAGCGGGAAAGCACCTTTATGTACTTGCAGCTCATTTTGATTTCACATTTTTTTTTATTTTGTAATTATCTTCTATTTTTTGTGATTTATTGTATATTTTCTTCTATTTTTGGGGGGATTTATATTATTATCTTCTATTTTTTGTGATATTATATATTTTCTTCAATTTTTTGTGATTTATATTATTATCGTTTATTTTTTGTGATTTATTTGTTTCATGTACTTGGCGTAATTTTTTTACTTTTTGAAAGTTTTTTATGGGGATCTCACTTCTTTTTACAAAGATAATTCATGTACTTGGCGTAATTTTTTTTACTTTTTTATTTTAATTAATTAACTATTAACTCGAGAAGGGAAGGTCATAACGAGTTGAAAATAGTCACATTCATCTGGATTAGCCAGGCATAATGAGCTGAATTACATTTCGTGACCCCAGACTTTACCGTTCGAAAGTTTTTCGGCGACAGACAAACACACAAACATATATGTACTCATATTTCTCCAAATATTCCTGCAACTATTCATTTACACCAACTTCCACTAAATTATATTTATACGTTATAAATAATACTATGCGATATGTATATGCATTAACATTCATTTCTTGAACGATTAAACATTGAAAATAAAAGAGAATTCATTCGGAGTAGAAAACCATTTGCAAATCCAAGGCCAAATGTTACTAATTGCTTGATATCTCGAGTTCTATCGACCATAGTTAATAATAATTTATACTGGGCGGTTAGTGTAAATGTTGTTAACATTATTTGTCATAGCAATAGCCACTGGAATAGATATTTTAGCGGAAAATCCATTTTTGCCGAAGAATTCGTTGGATTTCGCAATTGTAATCAACCGTCGACCTTGTTTTGGTGGGGGGCATGGTTTCCCGCAGTCTATGTAAGGAGTAGGGCTGTATCTGTGGACCGGGAACACGAGATACCCGGGTACCCGGGTACCCGTGAGATACCCGGGACGAAGAAAATTCCCGGATAAGCGCTACCCGGGAAAACTACCCGAGACTCTCGAGAATCTCGAGAACTTACAGAGTACAGAACGTAATTCTGGAGCGATGCCTGTCAGAGAGATGCCGTCTGGCACCCTGTGGCGAGGTCAACCCCCTGCGGCACCTCACCGAATTTTATGGCTTTCGACCCTCGAAGGGGTTCGAATAACATTAAGAAGTGAGAAATGCCCAGGATTTCCGAATTTCTCATCAGATCTTTGCGAAAACGACGCCAATAGATTCCTTATGTTTCTCCGATGAAAATAATACCAAGAACGACGTAATTTGGACCATAATGAAGGAAATTCCATGAACAAATGTTTTTCATTTGCAGATTCATTTCGTTAAAAATAGTCTGATTTACATGAAATTTGGTATGATTTTCATCGGAAAAACATAAGATATCCATCGGTGTCACTTCCATATCGATACAATAAAGAGTTAAGAATTATTTTATTTCTGAATCAGGTATTATGAATCCTCGGCCGACCGCAGCGAATCGAGGTCGGCCCCCCGTACTCGAGGGTAAAATATTCATTACAGTATATTAAGAAGCTATTTAATGTTCATCGTATCGATATGGAAGTGACACCGATGGATTCCTTATGTTTTTCCGATGAAAATCATACCAAATTTCGTGTAAATCGAGCTATTTTTAACGAAGTGAATTTGAAATTATGCAAATCCATTGAGCTATAAGTATACCTGGAGAGGGAACAGAGCAATGGCGGCCGGTCAGAGAAAAAGAGAAATTGAGCTCAATGAACATAGCACATTTACTATATACATGATAGTATAGAGTGAGAGGGATAATAGGAAGAAGAAGGATAGGTTCACCCGTAATCTTCTATTTTTCTCTGACCGCTGTCGCCTCTACTTCTTCCCATTGCTGTTCTCTCTCCAGGTATTCTTATAGCTCAATGTGCAAATCATTTGTTCATGGAATTTTCTTCATTGTGGTCTGAATTATGTCGTTCTTGGTATTATGTTCATCGGAGAAACATAAGGAATCGATTGGCGTCGTTTTCGCAAAGACCTGATGAGAAATTCGGAGCTGGAGATTCCTCACTTCGTAATGGGTATTCCTGTCTCCCCGGGGGTCGAAGCCTTCGACTCGAAGGCCATGACGCTCAGTGTGGCTTCAATTATGGAACGGTACTCTATGAGATCTCGAGAGTCTCGAGTATCTCGGGTAGTTTACCCGGGTAGCGCCTACCCGGGAATTTTTTTTCTCCCGGGTATCTCATGGGTACCCGTTCTCCCGGGTATCAACAGCTCTAGTAAGGAGCTCACCGAGCTCCATGTACTCAGTCGTCGCCAATCCTCCGTGCCTGGAGGACCGCCGGGGACCCTGGAGCTCCCAAGCCATGTGGACCATTCGGACCTACTGGACTTCCTGGACTTGCTGGGGACCTTCCTCCACCCCCTGGAGCTCCCGAGCCACCTGGACAATTTGGACCTACTGGACTTCCTGAGGACCTGGGTTTCAGCCCTGGTCCTTCCTGCACTCCCCGGAGCTCCCGAGCCAACTGGACCATTCGGACCTACTGGACTTGCTGGACTTGCTGGGGACCTGGTCAGGGTTTCAACCATGGTCCTTCCTCCGACCCCTCGCTCTCCTGGCGTAGGTTAGCTTATTCGGTTGGTGCCGATGAAATTTTCGGGTTCGTTAAGCCATTTAAAATTTCACTGTTCTGCCAAGGTCTAAACTGATTTCTTCGACTGTTTTTCGTCATATGTCCTATTTCATGCATTCCTTCGAGGATTTTTGCACGAGTCGTCCTATTTCGTCTATTTCTTCGAGGGGTTTGCATGATTTATTTTATTTTATGCATTTCTTCAATGGGTTTGCATGATCTGACCTATTTCATACATTTTTTCGATGGATTTACATGATTTATTTTATTCAATACATTTCTTCGATGGGTTTTCATGATTTCTTTTATTTGGTGCATTTCATCGAAGTGTTTAAATGATTTATTTCATTTCATGGATTTCTTCGATGTTTTTGTATGACTTCTGCTACTCTGTCATGCATCTCATTGATGTGTTTCCATTCCCTGTTCTCTTTCATCTATCTCTACGATGGTTTTGCACGATTTATTTGATTTCATCGATTTCTCCGATGGTTTTGCAAGATTTATTTCATTTCGTCGATTTCTTCGATGGTTTTCCATGATTTATTTCATCTCGTTGATACCTTCGATGGTTTTGTGTGACTCCTGTCACTCTGTCATGCATCTAATCGATGGGTCTATACTCTCTCCTATCTCCTCCATGTACATATGGTTTTGCATGCTCGTGCGTGCTCTTCGATAGGTCGAAATTATCTCGATCGGCACTAACTCAATAAGTTTTTCCTTAATTTCCTTCCAAGCCGATCACACCATTACTAACCTAACGCAGTTGATTGTTTCAGCTTTTCAGGTTCACCCTTCCGCGGGGAAGGGAGGCAGTCAAAAATAATATATTTAAAAGAAAATAGTGAAAAGTGATAGTGAAAAATGAAAGTGAAAAGTGATTGTGAAAGAAGACATCTAAGGAAGCCTAGGCTAATTTATTATAGAATGAAGTATGTTAAGGCTCCATGTAAAATTGCCAAGTAGTCACTGAATTTTATTAACTTTGTTGCTCGTTTGCTGGCTCCTCATCTCTGATGAGGAGGTCGCCGCTGCTTCCGATGTCGGAAGCAAGTGACTGAGCATGGAATCGGTATGGGTGGATCGGTTTCATCCCCTGGTGTTCTTGTCGAAAGGGAAAAGTTTCGGGCGTAGGGGGTGTACCTTTTGGTACGCTGCCTGCGTAAGTCTCCCTGTCCGGCTACCCAATCTCCGGTTCCACCATCTCGACAATTTTCGGGATTTTTTATGTAATAGCTCGATAATAGAGCATTATTCTTGATTTTTTTTTAGGTTGTCACTCAAAGGGTTGTTTCGAAAAACCACCCCCAAAAAATTAATTATTTTTTTTCTATCCTTAATAATAGATTTGAAATTTTGAAAAAAAAATATGATGCACAGCTAGTAAGTAGCTATTTTGTCGCTTTTGTTTCATTCAAATATCTTAAGTAGTAACCGAGATAAAAAATAATAACGTTAAGGGCGTTTACCCCCGTATTACTCTTAAACGGGGGGGGGGGGGTAGCGATCTAAAACTTTACACAATGGTTTTTCAGGCAAGGAGCATTGTTTAAAAAATAACAACTCCAGGAATCGGCGTGGGGGCCGTTTGACCATGCTTACCCTGCTAGACTCTTTGTTTTGCGTTAAATAAACCCGACTAGGACAGCAAGGTTGAAAGGCGTATGTGTTCTTGTTTTGTTGTGATCCTTCTTTCTCTGTCGTTAAACGGAATACGTTTATAAAAAGATCTTTAAATTGTTACTCTAACAGAATCATTTGTAAACCACGAGTTTCGGATGACCTAGTTTTACAGAAGTTCTATACCTCGTCTGTGATTTTACCTGCGCTAAAAAATAGACCCTTCGCAATCCCTTCCCCAAATTCCCCACCATCCAGATCCAAATCTCCATAAAATCCCAAATCCTTGCCTCGTTTGAGACAGTTCTTTTGTGAGAAGTACGGATGAGTGCTGAACGAAATAATTCACTGACTATGACAGAGAGAGAGATGTGTTAGATATGGGTTTTATGATAATATTTTCTGAATTGAAGTTCTTCTTACCTACTTCTGACCCAATATCGAAATCGAGGCTTATACGTAATTTATGTACATACATATATTTTATTCAAGAATAAGTAAGACAGTGGTCTACTAATCATGTTTATTGATCCAATATGTATTTTGTAAGGCCTTGTTTAGCCTACAATTCCCCAGCGATCGGTCTAAGATCTGGTAGTGCAAGAGGGACGCACACTCTCGGCAAGATGAGAAATTACGCGATTTAATAAAGCGGTAGAACCGTTTTTCGTCAAAATAATTGCTGGAATGAGAGCGCGTCTTTTCCTCCGCTCTGGCAATTTTGTCTGCTCCTTTATTTTTTTTGTTCGGTACAAAGCTTGCACGTCGAGCCCGAGACGAGCCCAAGAAGAGGGGACTCACCCGTGCCCGTCCCAGTTTATGGTAGCATTTATATTTTTTCCTGTACAATTAGAATTGTAATTATGATTTCAATTATGCGTTTATTTCTGTTTATGTATATGTAGAACGGCGGAAGACTAACATCGTACGTCAACCAGCTGCAGCGGTTTTTGCTAACGCGAATTGCATCATTAACAAAAAAAATCAAACTTCGAAAATGCTTTGCGGCTGCCGTATACAGTGTTGTTAAGTTGTTACGCTATCGCGCGAACGTGGCTTCAGTTTAGTACAATCTGTATTTAGTGATATCGATATGTAAATTCAGAGCTAAATATGAAAGCGGACATTTGTATAAGCGATTGGGAACGGTATACATATACGCCACGTACTTTAAACTACAATAATATAATTTAAGAACAATAGCTAGTAAAGGAAGGATTTAAAATATTGCGCTTCCTCGAATGGTTGTTCCGTTTAAAATTTTCAAAAGAAAAAATAGATACACAGTAATGATAAATTTGTTTAAGATACATCGTGTCTAGTAAGTCAATAAAATATTCGGCAGTAGTAATTTTTAAAGGAGACTATTACGAGCTAAATGAAGGTGAATACGATGTCGCTTAGATTTCTGTAATTTAGAATGCTATTGCAAGCTGAAGTGCACGATACTGCAAATAGAACACGAAAATTCAATATTGAAGACTCTATAAGCATTCTACGTCTACAGCTCTTTGAAATAGACTTTCCTATCATGTTCTACTACCTTGTTACAAAGGCAATGCAACAACTCTACCTCCAGTTTAAATTATTACGCGGTTTGCCAGTTTTGTCGATTGCAGTTTCATTGATCCTTTGACTGGCAATGGCTAAGGTTGTGGTAAGATGGAAATTGTCTTCTACCTTCATTTAGTTGGTAACAACCGTATAGTTTCAATGACAACAGTTACATATACTTTATATTGTACAATCTAACTCCGCCGCTTGTGTCAATTAACTTCTAAAATCGTCGTGCTGAATCGCTGAAATCATGACAAAGAAGTCATTATACACAAACGCACTACGCAAAGTTTATCTAGGCTCCTATATGCAAATTCAGTTCTATTCTACTACCGTGACATCAATCTTTCAATTAAAATTAGATGTAAGTCCACAAAGAATCACAATAGTATGTATTTATAATTAGTGAGACGTTTGCTCCGATCTTCAATGAAATCAATTAATGTACAATTCTGGCATATACTTTGAAGACTAGATCAATATATTTCTCATCAGTCGTTAGTACTTTGCACCAATCCATCGTAATTGCATTAACTACAATCATCCCATAATTTCACATCCTCTAATTTACACTGCTAATACAATAACTACTGTACAATTGCACATCTCGTTTTTTATAGTAATCAGTGTGTCCGATTAACAAATACATTCATAAAACTCCGAACACGGGTAACATATTCTTTATAGCCGTTCTCACGTTACGACCCGCTTCCTTCGTCTCGCGTTTACGTCGACACTCCTTTAAACGTCGTATAAACTAATGGCTTTACAATAAGCAATCTAATCGCAAGAAACAATCAGAATTTTCAAACTATCGGAGCTTGCAACGTAAAATTGCGAAGCGATCTCTCGTAACAGATATTCGGTCGACCATATAAATTACAAATCTCACTTATATTATGGTATTATTAAAGATAATTGACAATAAAGTTTAAAGTCGATAAAAGTTTCGTATTAAACACATATATTTTGCTTCGGTTCACTTTGTTCACAGGTGGCGTTAAATTTATGATTTGTACACCGCTGAGTCGATGACCCCGGATAAAAACTGCTTGAAAAAGAAGCATAAGAAGGACTAATCTATTCCTCGTTATTTCCCAGCTTTGATCGTTGTGTCGGAATCATGAACGTTAATTATTCTTGAAATATAGTACTCACTGCCTCGAAATTCGCTACATTTTTACGTACTAATTAAAAGTGATATATTCCTCATTAGAAGTTTCCCCATTTTCGGGATGTTGAGGAATTTAAAATCGAAATGCCAATGGACAACGTTGCTTTTCTTCGTAATTTAAGAAACTTTAAGGAACTAAATTTTAAAAATCTTTCCACTAAAGAATAAAAATACTCTGGGCTCTAGACAGCATCGTTTTGTAAGAATCGATGAACACATGCAGTCCGTCTTCACAGAGAATATGTTCAATTTCAATGTGCGTAACAATAATACTTCTGATATTTAATGAGACACAAGTCTTAAGTAATATAAAAAAAGGTTAGTATACTATAGTTCTTTACACTTTGTCTACGAAGAACCATTTGAGAATATAGATAGTTTAAAAAATATTGTTTACGAGATATAGAGAGCTATAAATCTTCCACGATTCTTTATAATGTTTTTCGAGTACAACGTCTAAATTGCAATGGCAAGTATTTCGTAAATTTAAATTAATCTACGCTTTAAAACTAACTAGCTAAATTTCAATAGTCTTACCGTTTTAGTCCTTTACAATTAATTTAAGAGTTCATTTCACATATATATATATATACCAGTTATATATCTACATACGTATATATAACTTGAGTCCTTTAAAATGGTATATCGATTTTGTTTAAATAAAATCTCAGGTACATGCTTCTCACCCATTATTCTTCTTCACCAACGTCCCCAGTGCTCGCGGTATGCACGATGGGCACACTATCTCTGGTTTGGACGCTTTCGATAACATTTTCTCTAAGTACTGAGCTGTACATGGAAGAACCAGCGAGTCGGATGATAGTAACTCAGTTTCCATTGTCGGGATCACTTCCGTCCTATACATGGTCAGCGGAAAGTGATGACCGCACGTAAATACCATCGCATCTTCTTCATTTGCAAGAAATCGATACACTGTGTCTGGATCCTGATTTGAAAAGTGTAGTTAACTTCAACTGTTATCGAGTACCATTAAACATTCCTTTGCTTTAGAACCTGTAAAGCCACTGACCTTAATATGTACAAACGATCTTGAGTCGGGAGTTTCAAACGACACGGTACTTATCACACCTTCTATCATTTGCTTCAGCGTATTATTTCCACTCGAGCCTGGGTATCCCGTAAGTGGTGGCCCATAATGGTCCGCTGTTAAAGAAGACAGCAGTTGGACAAACTCAGGTGTGGGTTCGCCTGCGACGTAAAAATATTCGACAATGAGAGTAGGTTAAAATATCGTAGAGCGTGGAGATCCGGATCACTTACCTTGGTCGATATGATCCAGCAGCATGGAACAAACTTGAAGGCAAAATGTAACAGAAAAGAAGTTAACTACGGTCACGCTCTTGGTCTCCGCATCATTCTTATTTGTATCCAAGTACTTCTGCATTATCTCCTGACTGCCAAAGCATTGTAATTACGATACTTGCGTACTGAATCGTAGCGAAAATTGCGTAATACATATATACAATCACTTACCAGAATAATAATAATCCGAGGGGGTAGAAAATGAATTGAATATGCTCCAGGAATACATTCTCTATGCTCTGTATCGGCAAATCGTGCTCGATCCAGAATTCAAGAGCGTCCTGCAATATTTTATACTTGACCGTGTCAGTTTCATTCACCATCTCGTTTAAGAAGAACTTGATCACTTTAATCGCCTCGTTGGTTACATTATCTCGCCTAGAATGCGAGACTTTCTTTTCGTGAAACGCCCCATCGTTTCTGGACGCTGGATCTTGATCTGCGCCCTCCTTCGTTGGTGTCGTTGCCACCGAATTCACTCTAGCTGATCCAATCGCTCTTCCCCGTTTCTGCAGCTGATTACCTTTCACAACGACATTCTCCAGCCACCCCTCCGAATCAGAGCTGACATCGGAATCAAAGGAGTCTTCGAACACGCCTATAGGCGCGTTGTCGCATTTCATGTCTTTGCACAGCTCTTCTGAACCACCTTGGCAGTCGAACGTGTACAACTCTTGTTGCAGCAGTTGCAGGCTGTTCAGTGATTTGCTAGCAGGAATTTTCATCTTGTTCTTAGCGGCGCAGTCTTCCACGGAATCGATGAGATTCCTTTCCACTTGCTTGTTGAAGAGCTCGGTGTTCATCTTAACTTGGCGGTTCGATAAGGACTTTCTTCTCAATTCAGTCTCCTCCAGAGACTTCCTGCGTGCCTTCTCGCACAGGCTTTCAGAAGACTTTCCTTTTGAGCAAGACCGAAGGCTTAGTGCATGTAATATTTTTAATTGATATGAAAATGCATCGGAGATATTGTGCTGTAGCATAGCTATCTTTGAGCAAGCTTGATAGTTCCCCAGTTTGATGCTCTGAAAATGTTTAAATCATATCATTGGCGTCCGATACGTTTACGAATTGTGTAGGGTAGCTTGTGCCCACCTTCTCCATGATTCTCGACGAATCGTACAAGCCGGAAAAGTACTGGAGCGCGTAATGGAGCGTCAATTCTCCCGGCGATCTCTCAATAACGCTCAAAGGACGAACAAGTCCTGCCAGAGAGGGTATATCGTAACTCTGATAAGAAATGATGGGTGCCGGAATAGTAGGAACTTGACTAGGCATGTCCGAAGCCACGTGTGCGGTATTAGGGACTCTTACAACTCTCTTCTTAATTAACACAAACTTATCATCATTGTCGCGTGTATCCTTTGGAGGAAGACGGCCTAACTGCGCTCTTCTGTTATTGCCCCAAGCTAAAACTGTGCCGCCTAAAGGATGGTACAGTGACAAAGAATAAGTATGCCATCCAAGAAACAAGAGACCTTAAAAGTGTACCTGAAATGAATCTGAACTTCACCTGGTTGAATGGCCACCGTGTAATCATAGCCACAGCAAACTCCGACGACTTTAATTACAGGATTCACCTTTTCCTTGGACTCGTTACTGTCGGTGTGGAAAAATTTCGCTTCGCCGTTCACATTCCCATTTCTCTCGTTCATCGTGGAGTTCTTCGGCCTATCTAACTCGTGATCCTCTTCCCCTCGGTCGTAGGCATTGTGCCTTGGAGGTACTTGTGCAAAAATAGAAGCAGGATTGTAGGATAAAGGAGTGGGACTCTGCACCTCCCGTTTGTCCCCATTCCCTAGCTGTCCATCCAAATTTCGACCCCACGTATAAAGCGATCCATCCCTCGTTATAAGAGCATTGTGGTGGCATCCAGTCGATATCTGTCGCAGAATGCAAGAGGTGTATCACTAAACTGAACGACTCGCAGAGCTTGAAAGAAACGGAAGCCACTATAAAATAAGTTTACTTCTCAAGGAATGTTTCTGACCTGTACGATGTCTCCTGCCACAGAGCTGGTATCTACTACCGCCGGTTTCAAGTGCGTTTGATTCTCCTCGAGCGACACGACGTCGGCATTCTTTAAGCACGAATTGTCCAACTGTTTCTTACGCGAGTCTGTCGTGGATCCCGTTGGCTTTATTTGTGCATATCTGTTTTGTGCATTGGCTTCCAGGGCCTGCTCACCGGCCTCGTTCGTGTTCGCCTGCTCCCCAGCCTTCTCGAACTCATCGATATGTTCAAATTGCCTCACAATAACGTCCCGCTGCTCCAATATTCGAGACCTCTTCAGCGTTTGTGCTTGCAGTCGGAGTACCTGGGGGCTAGCTCCCCACACGTACAACCTATTCGCGTGGCTAACGGCCAGCTAAGGGAAACGGGAGATATTAATAAACAACGCGCTTAACAGTGAAGGATATCGAGGCATGCAGTTCTTACATTGTGAAAGTATCCTGTCGCGATCAGAGATATTTTCTCCGGCAACGAGACTTTTATTGGCACCGAACTCTTAACGTTAGTTCCCGTACCTAATTGCCCGAAAATATTACAACCAAACGCATACACGACACCCTCCGTGGAGAGCACCAATGTATGCGCATGGCCGGCGCTAATTGAACGTATAACTACACCAAGTAACGACGTGACTAATGTGGGAGTTGTTTTCTCATCGGTGTTACCATGACCCAGCTGGCCATGAACGCCCCAACCCCATGTAAAGACTCTGCCGTCGGCAGTCAACGCGACAGAATGGTATTGCCCAGCTACTGCGTCCACGATCACTTCTTGGGCCACGGATGTAATCAATTCGGGGGTGGAACATTGCAGAACCTTGCCCAGGCCCAATTGCCCAAACTGGCTTGACCCCCATGCGTAAACCCCGTTATTCGTCACTGCTAACGCGTGACAATGGCCACACGATACGCTGAGAACTTCCAGTTCCATGGTTCGAAAGAACGATATGGGCTGGGGCGTGCCGTATCTCAACGGAGACGGACCTGTTCCTGGTAACGATTGAAAGCAAGAGGCATAATGAGTACCCTAGAAATATAAAGAATTATTGTATCTGATTACATGTAAATATGTACCTAAGCATCCTTGCACAGAGCTTCCCCATGTATAGACATTTCCATTTCTAATAAGAACAACGTGATAGAATCCAGAACATAATGGCCTCCTTTTGAAATCCACGGCAGAATTACTACTGTTATAATCCTATTTCAATGAACGCATAAGAATATAATTATATGTTAATGTAACGGATAAAGTATGGTCTTTGGAAATTACCTTCTTAGTTGTTAATAGTTCAATATTACAGGTAACAGGTGGTTCTTGATGTAAAACAGACTTTTTGTAAATCGATGTCAGTAAAATTAGTAAAAAGGTCTCTATAACTTCCTCTACCAATGTGTCAGCCTCCTCCTATACGAATGAATGGAGAGCTGAATGTACGGCTGCTTATCGTAACGATAATTTGAACGATTCGTCTGTTGCTGATTATACTTACATTTTCCACGAGATCTATGGAATCACATTGACTAGATTGAGAACTGTGCGAAGTGGTTCTGTGGCGCAATCTGCATCGCAGTACCCTAGGTCTTATCACTGGATTCGTTGGATCGTATAGTGTCACTAATCTCTGGGGAGTACGTAACAAGGGAGAGAAGAGTTAGATTATTTGTACTATGTTTCGAAAGTATCGTAATTAGAAAAGTGGATCGATGAAAGTCTCACCTGAAGTACAAAAATTTGAGAATCTTGAAGATCGTCAAGGACGAATGACATATGGCTTCTAGCTAACTCAGGGTTTATTAGCATTGCTTGCATCAGGCTTGGCTCGCTTATGCATATTAACAAACCGTCTGAAACGAAACAAATATGTACTTAATGGGTAAAGTGTGCAACTTTTAAGATCGATCGTAGGCAAATGTTATACGGTACATGACGTCGGATGGAAATTGCTCGCGCTAAATGTCTGTATTGTCTTCATGAGCACATCCAACATTTGTCCATAAAGACATTTCTGGGTGGCCAAGTGATGCAGCACCTCCCACAGACACGTTTGTCCAGCAATATTAATCGCTAGCAGCTCGTCGTAGAAAGAATTCGTGGACAAGAAGTACCTGCAATTTAAATCGTCCCGATTAGAAAGGATCTACATGCCGGTGAACGTACGGAATCCTTCAATGCTTACAAAAACTCTTTATAAATAGCCCTAGACTTTTCGGATGGAACTCTGAGCGTCATTTCGATAAAAGCAAGGACACATAAATTTGAAAGATGAAGCCTTGTTGTGACAGGCAGCTTGTTAATCGTCGGGGAAGCTAAACAGTGTGTCAGGCAGCTTAACAAATCCCGTGTATATCCAGCAGATGCACACTTCAATACACTCTTTAATAGTATGCACTAAAAAAGATAAATGTACGTTAGCATAAGAATGTGGAGTAGGGCAATCGATTCTTCTCTCCCTTAATATCGCATGTACTTACTTTAGCCAATTTATAGCAAGCGACAGCGCGTGGAAATTGTTTATTCGACAGAAGTATGTCACCAGCCTGCTCTAACAATTGCTGCGCATTGATGCCGAATACTATAGCCAATTTCGCCGCTTTTTCGGGCTCGTTATCCTTTAATACTAATTCCATGAAGATCGACAACAGCGATTTTCTGTAAGAATAAATTAAATCGTTACCTCTTATCGGAAAGGGCGGGACGCGCTTAAATGAGATGCCACACTGACCTCAGGACAACTTTATACACAGAGTGGTTCGTTACAATTATACATGTGTCGATAGGTGGTAATTCAACTTGGATATCTTTTATTCCCTTTGGCAATGTGTATTTAGCTTTGATATCTTGAGAAACTACTGTTGGTGCATTGTTTGTGAAATCGATAGCTCTGTACACAGCGCGTATCACTTCTTTACTATTCACTAAAGAAAAGTGACCAACAATGCACTCTGGATTAAATTTGCAATTGTCATTTGTACGAGTTTCAGATAATCTGTCTGATATTACATACATTACGCGCTGACTGGCGTCAGTGATAAAGAAAAAGCGTTGCGTTAGCAAAACATTTCTACAAGATTCAAATACTTTATGCACTGACAATGCTATGGTAGAGAAATCAGGACCGTGCACCTGTAATCATACAGCCGTTTAAATGTCGTACACCCTGCGAGAGTTTAATATAAGAATAAAGAACTCTTCTTACTGTTATGTGCTTTGTAATAGAATGGTAACACATGTACAACTGTTGGCCGTCCCTGTCGGACTGGGACATGAGAAAGGTTTCTTTCGATATCGGTTCGGGGGTCATTTGATTCTGATTCACTTCTGTGGACGAGTCGAAATTCACTGCTGCATTGTGAGTATTCTGATTACTTGTTATATCTGAGAAGCGAATAGAAATGGTTAGTTAATAGCTCGCAGGAGACTTTAGTCGCGACGTTGCTTCGCACTATGAATGTACAAACCATGATATTGCATGTTCTCCCCCAAAGTCTGACTTTTGGTTTCGATCAACTTTTGTCTGAGTATGGCGAGCTTCTCCACGGACAACTGCTTGAGCCCTTGCAATCTGGATCTAGTAGAAGCGAACGCTCTTGTATTATCATAGATGTTATCGTTTGTATGCAACACGTTATAGGGATCTCCGTTCTCCAAGTGCTGCAAACAACTGTACGTGTGCTGCTCCAAGAGCAATCGCCACTGTTGCTTCGACTGGCTGGTTATTAAGAGAGACACGCTGTCGTTACTCTGATCGCGGCAGATATGCAGGCTGGCGATGGTGCCGTTAATATGCGCGACGTTCGTTTGATGACCGTTTTTCAGGTTTACGAATATGATCTCCCCGTATTCGGTTCCGATAATACCAATTTCAGCAGGCGTTACCGCATCTTGCCACCATACTATCGCTGTAGGCCTAAAGGATGTTCAATCGACACGGTATTAAAGAAATTCAACGCTTTTCGTTAAATATTCAGCGAAGCTGTACATACTTCGAATGAGAGGACTGCGGACTGATCGAAGGGAAAGAAGTTATATCGTCGCTGGTCCATCTTCTGTCTACTTCGCAATTATCGTCGACCAAACACAGAGCGGGAATTATGTACACGGATCCGTCGACGCTCGCGGCTAGCAACCACGATCCAACTGGATGGAAGCATAAAGCTGAGATCTGCTTATGGGATCCTTGAAACCAAGGGATCCGTTTACTTATCGGGCCGCACGCAGAGTCTTTCTTGTAATACAACAGAATCTCCGAATTGCCGGTCGTCAATGCCAAGAACAATTTTCTTCCGTATTCGCACTGCGCGCTGTGCTGTATCTCGGTCGCTCTGATCAGACATTGCAGCTTAAACAGATTCTGCTCCGTGAAGCTTGTCATCGGCTGATAGCCCTCGGTACCTATTTCCGCGATCATTATAGTCAAGGATAGTCGCTGGTCCTAATACTACCTGGAACATAAAAACGATAACCATGCCACATTTCGCATTTACAGATACCGTCGGACGCGCTATACACTTTATTGCGTCGATCGAGAATTACATATAAGACGACTCTACGGGTCGGACTATCGTACGGAACGTTGAGCGCAAGCGCTCGGATCGGTCAAGTTATCAAGAGTTCTGATCGCGTTTAAGTAATTATTTGTCATACACTGTGCAAGGGAACGCGAGGCTGTACATATAGTGTACGCTACCTGCTCGGATGGTCGCGTAACATAGCGATTAAAATATTTAGCAGGATATTGCGTGCTGTTGCACCTGTATTTATGGACTTATAAAATAATATAGCTGTTGAGGGGAGGAGATTTTGGTCACTTTTGAAGCTCTTGTTGTGCTAAAAATAAATGATTGCTAAAGAAAGCTAGACCGAATGCTGAATCGCGCATTCCGCCCGAACTTGATATTCTTTCGTGCAGAATAAACGGGGACAATCAATTATTCACTGTGCATTACATTTTTACAATAACACCGCCGTCGAATTTCTAAACGTCAGAATATCAAGGTTAGATTGCACATAATCATCGGCGCGGCCACAATCAGATGGACAAACTCTCTAGCCGGGGAGAAATTTTACAACCAAATGCACAATTAACATTCAAAATCTCACCGCCAATCGTTTTTGAAATTATATTGTTAACTAAGTATTATAGTACAATAATTATATTGTTAAACGTATTATGTATATTCATAATGTTTCGTTCGTTAAATTTTCTATTCTAAAGATCTAGATCACCTACAAGGGAATTATACTTCTTCGTCAGACTTTAACCATTCCAGAAAACTGTGGATAGCTAATTAATTATCTAGATTTTCGTTACAAATACCATACAAAGAGATACCGAAGAGTCTGTATTATATTTTCCAATTGCAAATGTACATAAATCAATCGTAGAAATCCCATAAAACTATGAGATAACTGTGAGATAATCTATCCCTCATTGAAAAGGTTCGATGACCCAAAACCCAAAACATCTTCATCCGACGAATAACAAAGAAAGGCTTCTCACCTTTCATTTATCATCGAAATTCTTGATTAACGTAAAGATCGAGCTTACTCGTGTGAGATCATTTGCAACAAAGAAATTATAAATGATTCTAGTGACAAAGATAATTCCCACGATCGGGAGATCACAGTTGACCAGCTGATTGTAAGAGCGCAACATTGTATTGGTCCAGCATTCGCTGTCATATAAACTTAGATATCGTAGCAATGCGTGTTTGCATTTCTTTCTTTATAATCCGATCCACGTAACCCGACTCCGATAGATTTTTAATGTTACATTTGCATAAACTAAATAGGGACTGGCACTGCAACCGCCAATTATCTAGCGCAGAGGCAGCCTTGGTGATAATTCATCGCGCTGTGTCTCTAGACAGACCGCCGAGTTTATCAATATTTAAGCGGCCGGAAAGTTTTCGTGCGCGGATCGAGGATCGTCCTCGGATTAATGAGAGTTGTCGCCGACAGCCGAGAATGTCTCATCCTTACGGAGGATTTTCAGGCCAAGGCACGCAATCGAGGCGAAACAAACACGGTACAAAAATTCGCTAGTCAATTTTCATTAATGCATCCCAATCTTTGTGACTGCGTGATTTTCGGAAGTATATACTGTCCAGCGTGCTCCATCACTGTGTGTTTTGTAGCCGTGAAATTTCATAATCGAAAATGTTCGTCTGCGTACATTCGTGTACGCAGCCGCAGTCCTTAGATTACAGGAGACCATCAACGTTCGATTATATCGCTTAGTTCGATGCCGATACCTTCCTCTTACAACTTCGGATTTACATCTTCCGTTACGATTTCTGTTTAGGAGATAGAGTAGAAGCTTCTCAGTCCGAGAGTCCACGCTTCGAGCAGCATGGCCGTTCGCGAGGTGGTCACGGGAAGCCTACTTGGCTGCGGGGCAAAGAAATCGGGCTCTACTACAGAGACAAAGCAAAGGCGAAAGCTGCGCAGGAAGAATCTCGCGTCATTCAATTACCGCAGCACGTCCAACGGAAGATCCAACGTGTTTTGGATAACTCTAAGGGGTTTTACGAGAAATTGTACAACAACGAGACCCAAAGAGAGGATTCTAGTAGCAGATTAGAAAACAAATATACGCATATTAACGACTCGCAATTCAAGAGGAAGTTTTTAAACATAGTGTCTGGCAACATACAAGAAAACCTCGCCAAAGCTTTGCTCGTTGCGCCGGGGATAGAGGCGAATAGCAAACTAGATCAATCGTTGCTGGAAGACTACAAGTCGAAGGTGACTTCGCAAGATTATGGAAATATGACCAAATTTCGATTAAAGTTACCAGCGTATGAAAAGAGATCGGAGATATTGCAATTGATCAGAGAGAATCAAGTTGTTGTAATAAGCGGAGAAACCGGTGAGTTTGTAAATCGAATTAAGGGGGAACACCACTGTGACGGCCGGAAAAATGAGCCCATTTTTAAGATTTTTTTAAGGAATAACTTACAGTTTTATTATAAAATTGTTATTACCTATCTTTAGAACAATGTCTTAAGAGACTATAAAAAAAAAAAGTAATAGAAAAACATGCATAGATTTCCATATACAGTTAATCTCCTACAGCCCTCACAAGAAAAACATAGGTCGCTTATCGAAACGATATCTCTGGAACGGCAACTCTGAAATCAAATTTTTTTTTTTAATATAATCGGTATGAGTGTAGTTTCCGTTGTGCGTACCGATTTTTAAAAAAAAATTATTTTTGTAAAAATGCTGCGCTTGGGAAGAAAAAGTTTCGAAAATCGGCAAAAAAATGGATAGTTTTTCGAGCGTATTTCAAAAAATATGTTTTCGATCAAAAAATCGGTACGCACAACGGAAACTACACTCATACCGATTATATTAAAAAAAAAAATTTGATTTCAGAGTTGCCGTTCCAGAGATATCGTTTCGATAAGCGACCTATGTTTTTCTTGTGAGGGCTGTAGGAGATTAACTGTATATGGAAATCTATGCATGTTTTTCTATTACTTTTTTTTTTTATAGTCTCTTAAGACATTGTTCTAAACATAGGTAATAACAATTTTATAATAAAACTGTAAGTTATTCCTTAAAAAAATCTTAAAAATGGGCTCATTTTTCCGGCCGTCACAGTGGTGTTCCCCCTTAAATGTATTTAGCAATCTGCTGCCGCATATTCCATACAGCTATTATACAGATGTATCTTAGGTTGTGGAAAAACTACCCAAATTGCCCAGTTCATACTCGACGATGAAATAGAACGTGGTAACGGTAGCACCGTTCGTATCGCCTGTACTCAACCGAGGAGAATATCAGCTATAACCGTTGCCGAAAGAGTTGCCGCTGAAAGAGCAGAAAGACTCGGTAGATCTGTCGGCTTTCAAATAAGACTCGAAAAGTACGTGGCTATTTTTCTGTAATTCTCTTCTGCTACAAAGTATTACACGTTGTTTCCTTTGCACGTAGAGTACTACCTAGGGACAGAGGAAGTATACTCTACTGTACTACCGGCGTGCTACTACAATTCATGCAAACTGATCCAGCTCTGAAAGACTTCTCCCATATCATAATAGATGAGATCCACGAACGTTCGACGCAAAGTGACTTTATCCTTGCTTTGCTAAAGCTAATTATTCCTAAAGTATGTCGAACAGAATGCAAATAATAAATATGTAAGTTGAATTAAACCGGCGTTCGCGTAATCTCTGGGAAACAATTAATGTCGTAGAGACCGGATTTGAAAGTTCTTCTCATGAGCGCAACTCTTAATTCAGAAGCATTCTCGAGATATTACGATGATTGCCCAATGATTCATATCCCAGGTTTTACTTATCCGGTGGAAGAATTCTATTTAGAAGACATTTTATCATTTTCGCAGTAAGTTATTCTCCTACCGCGGTCTTCGTTTAAAGCTGCTCGAACGGACGAATCGTAGAATAAATTTACTTACAGATTTACTTTTCCACCGCCACCTCGGCCACCCCAAAATTACATGAGGCATACTAAGAAGTACAAGGACATTCAACACAAGAGGGACGAGTTCTCCGACGTTATAGAGCCATACGTACGGCAACTTGTATCCGACGTGAGTGTCGCGCTTACACATTTTCATTTCCATTTGTTCATTGCAAATTAAACGGCTCCGTTTCGATACAGAGGAAATATCCGAGACACGTGACTGATCAGTTGAGGAATCCCGCAAGCGAGGATCTGTCTCTTGACCTGATAGAAGAGGTGATTAGACACATCTGTAGAACGAAAGGTGCTGGGGCTATTTTAGTGTTTCTGCCTGGTATGATGGACATAGTGAAGCTAAATAAAATAATGATAGAAAATAAACACTACCCGCAAAGTGAGTACATTTAACGTAGCTCAGTAAGTACAAGGGTTGACACGCTAATCGATTGAAAACTACTCTGCTTGTAGATAAGTACGTTATTTATCCTCTACATTCTCGTATGCCAACGGTCGACCAAAAGCTTATTTTTAACGAGCCGCCCGCCGGAAGTCGGAAAATAATCCTCTCAACTTCTATCGCGGAGACCTCGATAACTATCGAAGATGTAGTGTATGTCGTTAATTGCGGCAAAACTAAGCTCCTTAGGTTCGACGTGAATAAGAACATTCAGACTTTACTACCCGAGTGGGTGGCATTAGCAAATTCCAAGCAAAGAAGGGGTAGAGCGGGCAGGTAAGGCTAAATCAATTGTTATTCTAAAAAATGAACTTATTTAGTGTTCGCTATAATTGCCGTGTGTTATTGCTGCTAGAGTGAGACCTGGCTACTGCTACCATTTGTATTCGAAAGCCAGAGAAATGACACTTGACCAATATCCATTGCCGGAGATGCTTAGAACTCGCTTGGAGGAAGTAATCTTACAGATTAAAATTCTGCAACTAGGGAAAGCTAAGTCCTTCTTGGAAAGTGTTATGGACCCGCCAAATATTAAAGCTATAGACTTATCGCTGGATCTACTTAGAGTTCTCAATGCCCTGGACGATGACGAACATTTGACTCCTTTGGGATATCATTTGGCACAATTGCCCCTTGACCCGCGAACAGGTAATGCCTCTGCTTTTAAATACAATACGTCTACTAATGGTTCCTTAATTTTACTTTTACCTTCATCAGGAAAGATGCTGATATGGGCCGCATTGTTTTCCTGTGTGGAACCGGTCTTCGCGATCGCAGCTAGTCTTACGTTTAAGGACGCGTTCTACAGCCCTCTCGGAAAAGAGGAACAGGCAAAGAAGAAGAAGCTTGAACTCAATATGAATCAATATAGCGATCACATTGCATTGGCCGAGGCATTAAAGCGATTCGAGACCTCGTACAAGGGGGGATACGCTGGCTATTTCTGTAGAGACTATTTCCTTTCTTTCAACACCCTCAAACTTCTATCCGAAATGAAAACTCAGTTTGCTCAGCATCTCTGTCGGATGAAGTTTTTGGAAACCGATAATCCGAGTGACAGGAACGCCAACAGGAACTCTAATAATACAGCCTTGGTAAAAGCGATAGTATGCGCTGGACTGTATCCAAACATTGCTGTTATTAGGTGCGTGGAGCTTTCAATGTCTCGAAGCTTCGATGGTACAAAGCATTTCTATTACTTGATGGATTTTAGGAGAGTTACAAAGGCTGGGAGTATCGCGTGGACTCCAGAAGATGGTAAAGTTTGCATACATCCGTCGAGCGTAAACGATAAAGTCAACAACTTTCCCAGCCCGTACATTACGTATTTTACGAAGCAGCAATCAACGTCGGTATATCTGCACGACACCACATGCGTTACAGCTCCAGTTTTAGTATTCGCTGCTCCGAATATGTCTATAAGTACGAGGGATTCACGTGTCTCGTTATCTGCATAATTTTACGTTAATTCGGACGCGTGTAATAATATTGTTAATTTTTTAGAGAAAGAGAAGGGGAATTATTTTATTACTTTAACGACTTCGCAAAATTTCCCTTGCGAATTACGAACGGCACAACTCATTCAGGTACATACGGCGAAGCTTTTGTAGAGGTGGATTTATATTTAAATTACATTCGCGTGCTTGCTTAATTTCAGAAATTACAAGAAGAATTCAATAATATGTTAGAGTACAAAATAACGCATCCGGGAATAGTAGCCTGGGATAGTCGCGAGGGTGACATGCTAGAGTAAGCTGTCCCTGCTGTTTACAGGATTCTTCGTTCTCCACTTTTACGTTCAACCAGATATTTATATTTTCCTTGATTTCAGAGCAATTATGGATTTGGTCTGCCAAAAGGATGAGAAAATGGGATTCCCTAATGCTGGAGAGAGTACGGATAACTTCGGCGATGACACTTAAATCCAATTTACTAATTTATTTTATAAATAATGTACCTATCTTAGCCACTGATTTAAAAGAACATAGAGATAGTTTCGCTGAATTGGACTTTCACATCTCTTGAATTATTATAATGAAATAAATCGTCAAATATATATAAATGACGCAATTAAATGACTATATAGTTCTTCTTACATTATAATCGTAATAGGTCAAAGTGCAGATAAAAGTATTGCGAAATTTGTAACACAATTAGAGAATAAAACTTTTAAGAAAAAGGAACTTTCTAGTGGTCGTAACGATCAAATGAGAAACAAACTAACAGTGATTTATTCGACTACCAAGTAGTAGCAATTCAACCTTGTATCCCGTGTAGCATAAGCATACTGCATTCAGCATATTTCAGCTGACGATGAGCACGAAAAATCTGCCGAATATTTATAGAAGATTGCTCACTTTATGACACAAGTTAGCGACGGTACACCGACGCTTCGTTATATTAATATGTAAATTCTGGATTATCTAAGGTCAACGACCGACAGAGGAAACGCTATAATCGATCCTCCGGGCATTCTGTATCTCTTTTTGGTAAAAAAGAACCACTACGAATATATTTTTGTGTTGCGATAATTTCCAACTCTTAATCCAACTAGAATATATGTATATACAACATAGGTGGACTTTAATATTGACCATCTAAATCAGCGTTTCCCAACTGGCGTTCCGCGATACGAAGTTTAGGGTCCCTCGAAAAGTTATCTCATACTGAAGTTCCTAATTTTTTTGCTTTATTTATAAATGATTTATTTCGGCGTTACAACCTTTCGTAATACGAAAAGAAAACTGTCGAGGTCGGAGGTTCCGCCGAATTTTACTGAGTTTGCAGGTTCCGTGGCGAAATTTATTTGGAAAACGCTGATCTAAATATTACTTCATATTCAAACTTTCAAGCTACTCCTTCCCCGGTTAAGTGAAATTCCTTCGAATGCATAGCTGCCTTAAGGCTGCGCGCATTCGAGTGGCGCGAAAATGGAAAGAAGAATTGTTCGTTGAAAAGCGAGCCCGAGTTTAGGTAGCCTGTAACCAGCGACGCGTTACAACAGACTCAGCACCCTTCGATGATTCCAACCAGCTACAAACATCTCCTTTTACAGCACGAAGTGCTGCTTCGCTTACCTTCGCCGACAGCCATCGACTCGAAGTAATAATCTAGCCGATCCCATTTCTAGTCGCGATCTCTGGGCGGACCGGTCGAAGGCGGATCGTTACATGCCCATCGATCGGAGCACGCTCCGTCCAAAGACGATCCATGCTGAATTTCGAGAGCGAGCCTCTTGCTCCCCACCGTGGCCCGCGCGTTCGCACGCCGTCAGTAAAAATGAGCCCGGGGTCTGGCACGAGCTGATAGCCGCCGCGGATAGAAGTAAATAGGGGGAAGGGAAAGAGAACGAACGGGAAAAGAGGGAGGTCGGTGGTGGACAGGAGGGACGTTCCGGCAATACACAAGCGAGGCACGTAGTGTCCGATTCAGTCTGCATCCGACCGCCGCGAGTGTCGCGTCGCGCAGCTGTGGTCGAAACACCTACGGGGGGAAACAACGAGAGGCCCCGGTCTCCGGTGCAAGTCAGTCGTGCGAGCGAGAGTGCGCGTGATACGGTACCACACACACACACACACGCACATACACCACGGTCTCCGGTCCACCCCCTTCAAATTCTTCCATAACTCTCTCTTTTCGCCAGAGCCGCGGCACCGACGGGGCAGAGGGAAGGAAAGCCGGTGAAAAATCGGCAGCCGGGTTGCATCGGTGTTGGAGAGGCAGCGGGTCACTGAACGACCGTAGGAAGGTAGGAAGAGAAAGAGCGAGATAGAGAGAAAGAGAGAGAGAGAGAGAGAGAGAGAGAGAGAGAGAGAGAGCGAGAGAGAGGGGGAGAGATAGAGAGAGAAATTAAAAGAGTGACAGAGAGGGGTTCTCGTCGCGCGTATACATACGTATATACACGTGCGAAGGCAGAGGAGAGACGTGAAACACGCGCGTGCGCACCCGCGTATCGCACACACGTATATACATATATATATATATATACACACATATATATATATATACATCTATATAATATATATATATATATATATATATACGGAGGGAGAGATAGAGAAGGAGAAAGGGGAAGAGAGAGAGAGAGAGAGAGAGAGAGAGAGAGAGAGGGAAACGACGACACGGCGCAGGAAGAGGCAAGAGAGCCAGTGACACCGGGAGGGTCGGGTGTTCCTCGTGCAAAACCGCCACCGGAATATATGTCGTGAGTGTGCGGCCGAAGATCCGCGGATAGAGGCCGGCCGATAGTGCGTGCGGGGCTTTAAGGAGGGAAGGAAAGGGGAGAAAAAAAGACGCCAAGACTCTGGGTGAAAAGCAATGCGGGTTCATTGACTGCTCGCCGCGCAATGGCCGCATGCTCGTGGCCGGTGCACAGTGCATGTGTGACAGGAGCTACGGGGAGGACGACGCCGAGGACGACGAGGCCGAAGATACCGAAGATACCGGCGACGGCCAGCATCGAGCCCGAGACCTACTGAGGCAACTCGCCGAGTCCCTGCGCGATCACGGGGAGCGAACCTCGATCCGAGCCGCGATAACAACGAGAGAAGCCCCCTTCGATCTCTCTCGCTTATTCGGTGAGTAAAACCTATCCGCTTTTCCACTTTTCCGACCGAGCTTTCTCCCTCGCTTGCCCCCGCCCACTTCGTTCCGCCACTTTGATATTCATAATGTCGGGCCATTAACCTTTCACCGGCGCTCGAATCTCAGGTGGATCGATTCGAATTATTCTAGACCCGGTATTTCGAGTTTCGTAGCGCGTTAGATTTATTCGCAATGACAGGGCGCTATCAGAGCGACCTAATTCTTTTTTTCCCCTCTCGCACGGTGCTCGATAATTCGCTCCACTTTCGGCGCCGCTCGCAGGCGTTCGCCTTAAAATTTGAGTTTCAAATGGGACGAGCGCGGCCGGTGGGTATCAAGGGCGTAGGGTCGTTCGCAGCGACCAGCAGCGTTTCCCCGTTCGACGGTTGTGCGCACATCGCCGTCTGATTCCAGAGACATATCTCGAGGGCTGTGCGTATATCGCGTCTCGAAATCGGCGATATTTTGTACGTTCCCCTTTCCGAGCTCAGCGAAGACGTGCGACTCCCTGGACATTTTTATCGGCAGCGAGAGAAATCGCGAGTGTGTAGTGCTCTACTTTGTCCCCGATGGTCTGGTGATCCGCTCGTAAGTGTATTGCCATTTCCAAGAAACCCGGCTGGCTGATGGTGCCCAGAAGCCAAGTTCAGTATGTAAACAAACCTTTCTACGCGTTTCCAGTGGCGTTCACCGGGGAAAGGCCGTCGTTGCTTCGCCCGAGAGCGTTATTGAGGGACTTTGCGCGAGCCCCGGCGACATTATCGAGGCTCGGACGTTTTCTCGTTTTAAAATTAATTCCTTTACGCTCGAGGACGAACAGCCGAAGGACGCGCGCGCGCGCGCGCCATTCTTGCGGTGACCTTATCACCGATATGCTGACCTTACCTACCGTGGGTATTATAAACATCGGATTTTCTTAATAATACTTGATCGGCCGGTGCGCCGCAGTGCAGCCAATCCACCGCTCCCAAAAAGCGTCCAGCGCACCGCGGTAGTTGCGAGACAGAGTGTACAATCGATTTGCAGTGGATTGTTGGAAGTGGACAGCGACCCATTGAGCCTGGCTTCGCGGCAAGGTCAATCGCCGATGATACCGCTAAAGGGTGCACCGCTCTTGGTGGCAGCGTTTCGGAAGAAAGATCCGTTTCGTTGCTTTGCCCCCGTCAAGTTTCTAATTTCATATCTAATCAACGAATTGTAGACTTTGCCACGAGCCGACAACACCTTATCTGTCTGCTCTCTCTCTCTCTCTCTCACTCTCTATTGCCATGGTTCGCTTCTCGAAATTCGGATAAACTACTTAAAATAGGGACAGATTGATAGTCAGAAATTCGGATAAGGATTGTGTAAACATGACGTCAGAGGCTTTTTTATAGTCTTCACTTTCGTTAGCAGGGCTGTACTCGTGGGGTGTAAAGGATCGCGATCGAGACTGAGGGGAGTTAAATTATTCGCGATTACCATTTTCTACCAGCACTCTCGTGCGAGGACGGGGGATCCTTAATTCCGTACGTTCGCGGTGCAGAGATATTCGTTCGCAGAGTTCTACTGTACTGAACGTAGTCGCGACAAAAGTTGGAGATATACGCGGGGCCCGGGGATCGGCACACATATCTGATGCTCATAGGAGTCAGTCCAGAATGATCGCGATACGCATATACGTTCGGTCGCCGGGTTATTTCAATTAACTGTGCAGTTGATTTCTGAAGCACGAAAACACCGATTGGGTCGGAACGATTGTAGCGCTGAAAGGAACAGCTCTGCGCGTTGGAACAAATCCAACCGCCTGAATTGTGTATTCTAATCGAGTAAATCAGGATAAGTACGTGTTTTTGCCGCGCTCACGCGCCCGATTGCGAGGTAATTAGCCGGCGTGGAAGCAGAAAAATTAAGTCACACGACCGCCTGTAGTTACACTGTCAAACGGCCGTTCGCATTGTTTATGTAACGTTTCCTTTGCCCGTGCCAAATTAGTTTCTCTCCCGGTGCATTGTTATCCGCTTGCTGCCCCTTTCTCCCTTTCCCTCTCTCTCTCTCTCTCTCTCTCTCTCTCTCTCTCTCTCTCTCTCTCTCTCTCTCTCTCTCTCTCTCCCTCGCTCTCTCTCCATGCACTTAATTACACGACAATTAGTCTATTCAAGGGAACAGCGGCGATATCGTCGAAAGAATAACATTCTTTTAATCACCTACTTAGTGGCTCCTTCATAGTTGCACAATATTAATGTAGTCATTACATTAACGTAGAACATCGGTGTTAAGTGCCGCCCAATTATTTATGGACAAATAGAGAAACGAAAGATTTTATTAAAAAAAAAAAAAAAAAAAGCGCGAGTCCACTTTCACCTGAAATCATCAATGAAATTTACAAACATTAGATTCGTTGAGTAACGGTTTCGTTCAAACGAGGTGTCGGCAGATTCCTCGAAGCGTATTTATAAATACCAGATGCAACTGCGGCGATGATTGAAATTCGAAGTCGTAATCTCGTTTGTGGTTATCGAGCGCCCTCGTGTCCATTGATCTTACGGTTTAGTGGTCGAGATCGTTGCACTCGCGATGAGGTAATTGTTCTTAACTATCGGGCATCGCCGTTGACAGTGCATGCTCTTATTGAGCCAATTTAAAAAATCCCGCCATTACTCCCTGTTCCCTAACCCAACTATCGATACCTGTTCCGCGCCGACGAATCAATCGATCCTTAAATCGATGCACCCACCTATTGCCAACTGTCGTTCCACCCGCCTGGTTCGCGTCGCGTAAATCTCAACATTCTCGCAGAAAGCAGCGCAAGCAGCATAAAGCCGAATCAATATGGCTGCCGAAATCGTTCGTGTCCGTTTGTCCGCGTCACGCCGTCGATCGGATGTCCGTGCGCCGAAATGAACGGTACTGTTTTCGCGCCCGACCGCCATAACCTTCCTCAACGTTCTCGATTTCTCTCTCCGCTCTGTGGGAGCCGATTCGAGACGGCATCGCGGTGACCCTAGCCACGTTGCCGCTAATTTCACGTTCGAAGGTTGACACGCTTGACGAGACCGTGTCGGTGCGGATGGGAAGAGCCGCGACGCGGCCGGGGGGACGGCGGGACGTGAGTGGAAGTTCGCTGGGTTTTCGCGCGTGTAATTAAAATCGTGCTCGCCGATCAGTGTCCAGTGCGCCGAATTAACTAATTAGGAACGTTCCCCGCGCGTTATATCGCGGCCAGGAGATGCCCGGCGTATCGTGTACGCGCGCGCGCGCGCATCACTCGTCCGTGACTAATGCTTAGCAGTTGGCGGGTGAAAATTGGCGCGATGTAAATATGGGACGAGTTCTCATGAGCGCCGCCGTATATCCGCTCGATTTACTTCGTCAGCTTCAAACGCAAACGTACGATCGTTGCACTCGAGAGGGCCCTCCCTGGCCGCCCGCCGTATTCGTTTCGGTGACCGATGCACGGGCGGGAGCGTGCATTAAACGGGTAACAAATCTGGGCGATAAATAACGGGCAATCTAACGCGTAATGGCGGTGATTCTGGTGGCGCGGAGGATTCGGAAGCTGATCAACGGCAGCGTGCAGCGGACACCAATGTAAGCGCGCTCGATTTAAATAGGTGACCCATATATGTATTTCCGTGCCGCGTAATCGAACCGATCCCTTCGCGGAAAAATCCTGGGGACGCCATTCATTTGCACACCCACGAGGTAGTGGTGTGAAACGTTTCGTGGCCAGTGGGAATTTTTCTTTGGTAGAATTTTCTACGGGTTTGCTGCTCGTAAGTAAGTGACGGGGAGGGTTATGTTCGCGAGGAGCGGGGGAAGCTTGTTGAATGTATCTCGCGCCGTTGTTGATGCTCGCCAAGATGGCGGCCGCGGAAAAGCGCGGGAACTCACTACGCACATGTTCGTATATTTCAGATAAAATTTCTTCGCGACGCTTTTTGCGCTAGTGATATAATACTTTGAAAGTGTTATCATTACGATTATACGAGCGTAACCACTCGTTTTAATTCGTTCAAATTCTATTTCAGGGAAATTGGAATATTGTAAATTTGCTGGTAATTAGATTTCCGAGGGTGCGTTCCGATTTATGCAGTGAGCGCAGAAATCGCAGCGCAGTCACTGCGCGTATACGTGGCAAAATATTGAGCCAATATTGATTTAGTTTAGGATGGGACCACCGGGGCATCGCCCTCTTTCGAATAAAAAAAAGATCATCAAAATCGGTCCATATGCTGAGGAGTTATGAGGGGACAAACATAAAAAAAACATACAAACCCACACAGCACCGTAACATTGCAGCAACGTCTCTGCAATGATGCGGTGCAAGATGGCAATGTTGCAACATAACATTGCAGAGACGTTGCAGGTTCAGTCCTATGTCCGCCTTCGCAATATTGCAGGTGTGTATTTTTGCAAAGTTGCGGCAACATTACGAATATGTAGTCCTGCAACGTTCCGGCAATGATTCTACAACGAAACGGCAAAATTGTGGCAATGATCCTGCAACTCTTCGGCAATATAGCGGTGCGTATCCAGTTAAATGAAACACGCCGTAGAATCCACTCGACGTCATGTACATATTTCGAAAATTTTTGACAAAGTCATAGTTGCTTCAGAATATTGTTGTAATGTTTCCACAAGTTTTCACTACAATATTGCACAACGATGTGCGCGCAATATTGCAGAAATATTGTAGGACCGTGGCCACTGGAACATTGCACGTCGATGTGCGCGCAATATTGCAGAAATATTGTAGGATCGTTGCCAATGGAACATTGCACGGCAACGATCGTACAATATTGCAGCAATATTGTACCATCGTTGCCAACGGAACATTGCACGGCAACGAAATTGCAATATTGCTGCAATATTGTAGGATCATTGCCACTCCAATAATGCACGACAATATTGCAGGAACGTTCCTACAATATTGCAATGCAACCTGCAACAACGTAATATTGCAGCAACGTCCCTGCAATACTGCTGCAACGAGGTGTGCTGTATGGGAACGGGTCGAATCTATAACCTCCTCCTTTTTGAAGTCGGTTAAAAATATGAATTCTACCTTCCTCTGCTGCTGCTGCTACGTCTTCCTCCACCAACACACTCATCACTTCGTTCCCCACAGTTATTTCTAGTTGCACTAGCACCATCTTTCAAATGAAGTGTTATAAGCCTTACGCGGTATGTTGGTACATGCCCTGTTATGCTATGTTGTCGCAACATGTGTTTTGCAAGTTTGAATTGCAGAAACAAATACGCATGCGCGGGCGCAGTGACTGCTTCACCTCTGAAATTCTGCGTTTGCTGCGCGCTCGCTGCACCGGAAGTAGCATCGTATTGGGGGAAAGTGAGAGAAATGCTAGGGAATCGTACGATGCCATCAATTTCATGCACTCACTGCGAAAATCGGAACGCACCCCGAGTCTAACTCCGTGATTTGACTTCGAGATTTGACGAGTCCATTTGCGCGACAAGTGGATGGCAAGTGTTATTTTTATACGGCGCGCGTTTTTTGTTCGCGCGCCGTTGTTACTTGCTTCGTCGCGGGAGAGCCGCTATTTTCACGAGTAGATGTTCGCTCTGTTCTTACTGGCCTCGTCAGTGGTAACGGATTACCTCCGCCAGACACGATTACCTTCGGCCAGTGGTAATAGACGATCATGAATGAACGCGATGCTGCGGCTAGACTCGCGCGGACCACGTATCCCGGGCATTCTCCTCGCAACCGGAATGCATTCTGCGCGAATATCAGATATGCTCGTAATTCTAAACGTACAACCCGCCGGTCAACCATTAAAATTGTCCCCGTTTCCTCTGGTAGAGCGTGTACCGGGGATCTGGTCTACCGTAAGCCTACGTCACGCTTGAAAATAGAGGCACTTGACATTGCCTTTCGCAACGCCTCTTCCCAACTCTTTTCCTCCGCGGAACTTTGATCCCCGGCTGATAAGGGGTGATTGCTCGTCAAGAGTAGGCAGCGGGACCGGGGTCAATTTTGCGTAGATAAAATCAGACAAGAGGCGTACCACCTTCGATGCAACCAGTCCGAGAGAGAAAAGTCTTTAAAGTTTTGATCTTTTTAAATCTCAAGGTGTTTATATATGTAGGATCACGGAAAAAAGGAAGTCGCCTCAACGGGACTCGGGATCTCTAACCCACACAGCACCATAACATTGCAGCAACGTCTCTGCAATGATGCGGTGCAAGATGGCAATGTTGCAACATAACATTGCAGGGTCGTTGCAGGTTCAGTCCTATGTCCGCCTTCGCAATATTGCAGGTGTGTATTTTTGCAAAGTTGCGGCAACATTACGAATATGTAGTCCTGCAACGTTCCGGCAATGATTCTGCAACGAAACGGCAAAATTGTGGCAATGATCCTGCAACTCTTCGGCAATAGAGCGGTGCGTATCCAGTTAAATGAAACACGCCGTGGAATCCACTCGACGTCATGTACATATTTCGAAAAATTTTGACAAAGTCATAGTTGCTTCAGAATATTGTTGTAATGTTTCCACAAGTTTTCACTACAATATTGCACGACGATGTGCGCGCAATATTGCAGAAATATTGTAGGACCGTTGCCACTGGAACATTGCACGTCGATGTGCGCGCAATATTGCAGCAATATTGTACCATCGTTGCCAACGGAACATTGCACGGCAACGAAATTGCAATATTGCTGCAATATTGTAGGATCATTGCCACTCCAATAATGCACGACAATATTGCAGGAACGTTCCTACAATATTGCAATGCAACCTGCAACAACGTAATATTGCAGCAACGTCCCTGCAATACTGCTGCAACGAGGTGTGCTGTATGGGAAGGTTTGCGCGCTGATCAGCCGCCTTAACCACCTCGGCTACCGCCGACTTCCCGGTCTTGATGCTTCCGTGCCCTCTCTTATAGTATGGGGGTTCCTGATCCCAAAGTCCCCTCGATAAACCATTCCCAAGGGCCCCAGGCATCTTCGTCTCCAGAATCCTGAAAAGCCCCCAATTCTCATTAAAACTACCAAACTCGCAGAACTCACCAAACCGCTCACACATTCTGTTACAGGGAAACGCCAGAGAAGCTTCCGTGCCGAAGCAAGGAGCTCCACTTCCGCGCCGCGAAATGGTCCCCGTCTAACGCAATCCCGCCTGCACTTTACTCAGGGGCTTCACTCGCGAAACGAGCTTGCGTACCAAAGACAACCCGGGAGACTGTACACATCGCGTGGCCGAGTACAAAAGCGGAGCTGCTCCGACGAACCCCGCTCTCGCGAACTCGAGAGGAATCCTGTGGCCGCGCCGATTTCTCATACGGACTTAATGCTCGCGAACAGGCGCGCGTATCTTGGCAAATCATCGTCGTCGGGCCGCGGGAACAGCTGGCGAAGATGTTCATACGTTGCTGACGAGCGGCAGCAGAGAGTGGATCGCCGCGACGGTGCGTCGTGGTCGTCGCCGTCGACGAGCTGGTCGATCGCGTCGGGCGTGATTAGACGGTGGGGCCGTAGTGAGGATATTCGCTCGCGTTTCACGTGGTCGTGCGCTGTTCAGCCAGTGGTTAGGCAGTGAGAGAGAAAGAGAGATAAGAGGGAGAGGCGGGCAGCTATAACCGGCAACCACACGGTGGACATGATTATTTCAAAGGATCTGTTCCTCTTTGGCGACCAAGATTACCTGCGCCTTCCCAGCAACGAGAAGCGCCAGCAACGGGCAATGGGCCGTGCGATCATCAATGCTCCCAGGTGAGTAACACTCTGCCGTCATCTTTATATATTGAATTATTGATTCCGCTGCGTGGCTCAGCTCTCCTTCATTACGGGGAATAGTGTTTAATACGATTAACAAACCGCCTCTGTGGCTCTCTTAGCACGATGAAGCTAAATTGCGCTGCTGAGGATGATTGGGGAGTTTGTGGTGGTTGGGATACATGAGTTCATTATTGCGTGATTAAACTTTGTAACTTGCCTCTTCTCTTGGCAAACTTAATACTGAAAAGAAATTGCATTAAGGTAGAAACTTCGATAATTCGTGAGCTAATCGCGAGGAAGGATATTGCGGGGAATTATTCAATTTCTTGCGACTAAGAGTCTTAATCGCTCGACTTAAATACGCGCAACGAAAGGGATGAGATTGTAGAGGAATTTATTTTCGAAAAGAAAAATGAATATTTCTGCGGGATTCCGAGTTTAGATATTGAACGAGGCATCGTCGGCTAGTTTTAAAGAAACCTATATTAGCGATTACTGTTCTATATTGAAGTTATTAAATGGTATTAAATTATATATAACACAAAGAAGATTAATAACACCACCCCAAGTCGCCGTAGAAATTTATCCTTAAATCCCCACCGAAACCTTCGTGCACTCTAAATAAAAGTTGCGGAGAAATGTCTATGAATCTGAACGCGGGGGTCCCTTTTCTTCGACTATCGAGTTCGATTGGTTTCTTCAGCAAGAGTGCTGGGAACAAAGGGAAAAAAACAAGAAATCACGTCGGCAATTAACGTCGTCTGTGCGCGCACGGCCGTTAAATCCCTTATCGCGACTGATAGTCGCTCTGTTTCGAAAGAACCCCGAGGCGAGACACGCCGTTGGCCCCCTTATCGTTCGTCTCGTAAAAAGAAATATCACCGGCAGCAAACGCGAGTGGCAATCGTCCGCACCGCAATAACATTCGCGACCCTTCTTTCCCCGTGTCACGAAATTCAATTATTTCGCGTTGCCGTTCGATCCGCCGACCTTCGCGCCTCGAAATCGCCGATACCCTCTCGTTGGTCGTTGCACCGCGTCGCCTCTCTTTATCGACCGCCACCGTTCAACAGCGTTATTTGTGCCCGCGACTGTTTATTCGCGGCGAGATTCAACGAATGCCGCGTATAGTTATTTGCGCACGTGTTTGTTTGATCGTGTCTCGTCTTTGTTCTGTCTCTTCACCGGCGGGTCAACAATGACGAACATGTTCATTAAGCCGTCGCCTTTCCCCCTTTGTCGCGCATTGTCGTTGAAAAAAATAGATTGGCAAAGTCTCTGATTTTTCGTTCAGATGCGTGCTTAGGTATGCTCTTTAAAATTCTTTATACATCTCGGCAGCTCTTCGCGGTGCTTATGATCGTTACGCTTCGCAACGATCTCTCAATAGCTTGACAGATTTCAGTAGCGAAACCACGAATTCACGGTGATTCCATAGCGATAGTAATTATTATTATTATTATTATTATTATTATTATTATTATTATTATTTAAACGGGGGAACCCTTTAGATTACAAAAGTTTGACACAATGTACAAGAAGTATGTAAAGTATAAAATATAAAATTAAAATATAGATAATGATAAAGATGAAGTAACAGAAAATAAAATAAAATAAAATAAAATAATACCAGACTTACGTATATCATTCCCAATACCGCTCCCAAATAGTCGACTTCTAAACCCGAAGCTACAGAACTCGCGAATTCCGCAGCTTTCCGTACGAAGCATTCTCGACTAACGAGACCCTTGCTTTTCATCCTCGTACCCAGCACCTTCGCGGTGGTGTGTTGGAAACGAAAGCGGAACTCGTCGCGGGATATCGCCGACGTTCGCGGAAATGATAAATCGCCTTCCAGGCCCCCTCCTCGAGCCTGTCCCTATTGGGATCTTCGTTTCGAAAGCGTTTCGAGGTATCGATTACCTTTCCACGGGTTTCGAAACCTGGTTCGCTCCGCGGGGCCCCGAAATGGCGACGTGGAAAACCGCGGTGCAGTTTCGTGCTCCCCACACGACGGATTCCCGGGACATGAAAAACTGTCCAGGCCAAGACCTCAGAGTCTGTGATTATTGGTGGCTCGTTTATCGGTGTGAACGCACCGGGCAATCCTGCTATCGTCGGGCGCCTTAGCAAATTGTAAACAAACCACGAAAGCACCGCGAGTCGCGTTATCGCCGAGCCTCGCGGATATGGGCCCGCTGGTGCTCGATTCTTCGAGAATCACGCCCGTAAATCAAGCTCGCGCGCTTTTGTTTTATGTACAAACCCCGCGGCTGATAACTTTCCCTTTATCTGCTGCGCGTTATCAGCGCCGGCTACCAGCCAATCAATATCGAAACTGGCGCGGAACGCGCCAGCTCGGAGGTGGGTCTTTGGGCTTTCGTCGGAGCTAGGGATTCGTGGGTATTTGCAGCGGGCGATTGGAATTCTAATCATACCCTTCTCGGTCTTCTATTTCTTGACTCCGAGGCGAGATCCTTTGCTACAAATCTTGGAAATATAATTTTCCCGAGGGTAGGGGTCGAAGAATTTTGAATTTCTAGGTGATAGGACAGTGTTAAGCAGGGACTCCTACCGGTACGTAAAATACCGGTATTATACCGGTATTTTTCGGTTGTATCTTCGTCTGAGACTCAATACCGGTATAACGCTCATACCGGTATTTCGCTATACCGAAACCGATATCATACCGAAATAGATAAATACCGAAAACAAAAGGTTACCGGTAACCGAAATAAATACCGGTATTTTTTCGGTATTCTTTTCATGTAACATGGTAGGTTTCGGTGTTCACCGAGAAGAATACCGAAAAAATACCGGTATTTATTTCGGTTACCGGTAATTCCGAAAACCGATTGTTTTTCGGTATGATATCGGTTTCGGTATAGCTGTATTGGCGAAATACCGGTATGAGCATTATACCGGTATTAAGTCCCTGGTGTTAAGTAATATTTATAATCGAAATTATTCTCTGTATCTCTTGATCTCCAGTGCTCTGAACTTTCTCGGATCGAAAATTCCGCATCTTACCACTCGTTTCGCTTCCAACCGAGTCCTCCTCGTAACAACGGCACTGTCCTTCTTTCCCACGGCGAAATCACCGGTTAGCGACAAAGAGAGGATGCGCGGCGATGCTCCGAGAAGCCGCAGAAACATACGCGTGGCGATTTCTAATGATCCACGCGGATGGTATCTATTCCGATTGCCATTGCGCGCCAGTATCGCTGGTAAATATAGGCGTAGGTTACACCTCTGGCCTAGAAACGGCCGATCGAAAGAAAAATCGGTGGTTTCACCTCGGCGGAAAAATCGAGTCTTCCGGCTGCAGATGAAACTGTTCCAGTTTCCCCCGCGCCTGACCCAGTAGAAGGGACTCGCTGCACGTTCACGCGTTCTCCTTAGCCGGGCGTGCACCCGAGAAGGAAGAAAAGCCCCCGGTGTCGTCGACTTCTCGCTCCTTCCCAGCATTTTCTAACCTCGATGATACGTATACCTGGCTGGCGCTGGACTTTCAACGGTTTCTTGCGCGATGACATGATTTCCTCGCGTCACACGCGCGTTTCAACACGACCAGCCGCCAGCGCGACGCATCTTTCCTCCGCGCGGCGCTCCTCCCGGCCTCGCGAAACTTTGCATTTAAAATCCACTTTCCATCCTCTTCCGCCGGTATTCGGAATATCGCCGCCCGTTTAGTATGATCGGTGCGGATGACCTCTCCGCGCTTCTGTCTCGCGGCGAAGAAGTTCTGTCACTCGGCTTTTCACGCCGCGCCGCGAACGAGAGGGATCCACGTACTTGGAAAGACACCTCGCCTCTCCATAAAAGTCCCTCGATAACTGGGTTTCCCCTACTTGTCGCCGCGGCGCATTCAAAACACGATCCGTTTCTGGTGACGCGAGGAACATCGGGAGGACTCTTGGTGCATTCTTGTACTCGTGATCGAAATTACTGAATACCTGAGCTTTCACCTCTTCCTCTCCCTTTGAAAGTTTTAGGAACTTTACTCCGCGAAACAGACTCGCGCCCGTCTCACCCATCCTTATCAAATATAGCGCACGAATAATTGCCTTACACCACTTTCGGTGCCCCATTCCGAGCCCGACGCGATATCGAGGATCACGCGGCGGAAGAGGCGTTAATTGTCGAAGGAAAAAAGGTGTCTTTTTTTATTGTTGAAAAGGAGGAGGAGCAGCCGCGCGAAGGCACAAGGAGAGCGTTTATGCTTAGGCGCGAAAGTGGAACGAAAAAAAGGCCGCCGAGGCCCGGTGTATTCCAGCGACGGTGAGATGAAATCGAGGACGGCGCACGCAGGCAGCCGTGCCATTAAGTAGATTGAATATTACCCTATATTCGGTAGACGCAATCAATAGCCTAGAAAAATTGCGCTATTCTCCTTGGCAGCCAGCTCGTCCTTGACTGGCCTATCAGCTCCGCGTCTAATTCACCGTGCAATGACGAGTCGCATGCACGATCCTTGCATTCTTCAGCCACGATCGTTTCGAGACTCCTTCGATCGCCGTCCCACTAATATTTTCTTCTGCGGCGAAGAAAACAGCGATTTCCGAGATGCTGATGTACAACCTGCGAAATTTTCACGCAGCAGAGCTAGGCAAATCTCAGCCACGTCGTACATTTCGAGACCGGAGCGACAGTCTGGCTTCGTAGCCGCCGAGTTAATGTGTAAATACGGTTTCGTTATGCAGAATCTTAGAACAACGTCGATTGCCTCGAATGGAAGTCGCTGCGACGGAGTTTAGCCGGCTTCCAAGTAAGTACGTATGTAGCTGATCGGGAATGCAAGCAGCGCCGTTAGTCGCGTTCGAGCGGCGATCAGGAAAATAATGGAATGATTTATGAATAATAAGTCCCCCGACAGCCTATAATTTCTCCGTTATGAATATTCCCGAGCGACCGCTGCTTCTGGCCGCAGTCAATGGAGCTCTCGAAGACTCAATGACTCAAGGCAGCTCGCTGTGCTCCACTTGCATGAAAGATGCAATTGTTTGATTTATAACCGCCCTCGGTAGCGCTGCTCTACAGCCACCTGCAGCCATGCGCGCGGATTTCAGCAGTGGTTGGCCACGGTGGCAGCGCGACGGTCGGTTGCTGGGCAGAGTTTGTCTGGAAAGTTGAACGACGGTCGCACAGTGGGGCACGTAACATAGGATTCGCGGAAAAAAAATCTCATAACTTCGATGTTTCTCAATATTTTTGAATACTTTTCTTTTTATATTACTTCTTAATAGCCAACGGTTATATGGACAGGAACATTAATAACATTAAAGCATCTATCACAAATAAAATAACAATAAACCACGTACACATTCGGTACATAAAAACCATATATGATAATTATGTTTCTAATAAGTATGTAATATTACATAAAAAACGAATTGATTAGCATCAAACATTATAGAACATATTAGAGAAAGAAAATAACACAATAGTGTAATAACATATAACATTAAACTACTAAAATTACATAATAAAACAATTAATATTACTGTTCATACAAACTAAAACTACCAAAAAGTAATATAAAATAGAAACTATGCAAAAGTAGCGAGAAATGCCGATGTGATGAGTTTCTGCGAAATCGCATGCACAGCGCACTCCTGTGATTATGTATCAATAACAGCCAAAGTCGCAGATAAACGCAGCCAATTTTTGGAGGGCTGTTAGTAGATGGTATCTGCTTTCAATTAGTACTATCTAGAGCCCGGAGGAAGGCGGAGCTTTTTTTGTAAACCTAAAAGAATTAATGAAAACTTGAAATACTAGGTAGCTTCATTTGAAGTTGTATAGTGGGATTACGGCGAAGAGTTTTCGAAAAGTATTTATGTTACAAATAAGCTGAGACTATGCATATTCGAAATACATGAGGTACAAAAATAAAAATATCTAGCGGAATTCAGAAAAAAATCGACAACCTGGTACGAATATTGACACGTTTCCCGTCAGAATACGAAGGGTTAACTTCAGATCAATTTTTCTTTGCAATTAATATGAATATGACATATCTGTCATATAGATTAGATACGTTGGTCCATCGGCTATCAGGATACAGTGATGAATACACAAAAATACAAGTTTCATTTTAAGACTTTTTTCCTCTCCAGCCCCACTGTGGGTCGTAAGGCCAGAGCCCCGCCATCGGTCGATCAACCATTTCCGAGTTGTCAGTCACGGATCCTCGAGTGGCAGCGGGGGGCCAGCCGACGCACGAGTTCGGCGAGAATATCCGCTAAACGGTCGCCTGTGCTCCCATCGAAAATCGATTCTGCGTTGCGATACACGCATTGTCTCGCGTCGCTCGTTCACAGAACTCCGCAGACGCATTGTTGGATCCCTGCATGGAGGGAAACGGTGGACGGGTTTAGTAGCCGTCTTCTTTCGAGCATTCGGCTGGACGGCTCGAGTGGCGCGAGCTTCTGAAAAAATGATCGCTTTTAATGGAAATGATTGGGGGTCATTCCACTTATTAGAGAAACAGTTCGGGTTTTGCTGAGGCCGAGTCTTTAGTGATATAGAATCGTATCTAGAAGGATTTTTAAAAATTTTAAAAATTGCGGAGCTCACAGCTCTTTGAAGTATAGTCTTGACGTTTTTTCAATAAATTATAACTGTTGAACTAAGGAACTGATAGAAATAAGCTTTGGGTTGCTTACAGTGGAGACATAAGAGTACCTAACAAAAATTATTTCACTTAAAAAGAAACAAATTTTTTATCATTCATTTTGCATTTCTTCTAAACAAATGCAATTTAAAGACTACAACATATAATTTCAGCAAAATCGGAAATGTTACTGCAAAAAGTGTCCGATTTCGCGTGGAATGACCGGTGGGCGAAGCGGACACTGACCTCCGTTTGATTTCAAAGTTGGGGACAGGACCAAAGTTTATCAGCGTGATATGGGGAGGTATTGGGTTCGATGGAGCTGAAAATATTCGAGGTGGTTGACACGTGATTATCGAGGTATTCTAGGATCGGATCCTCCTCTAAGTACGTTTAGCGAATAGAATTTCTGAGGATCGAGGGTAACGAGGGCAAACGATTATTGACCTATCTCAAGTTTTATCTAAGTGGTATGATAAAGCAGGCGATCAGGGGCTTCTGTTTTTCGGCTAATGAATGGAATTTCCTGGGATTGAGGATCACCTGCCCCACTTTTTAGAAATATTGGCAAGCTCTCGTTATCTGTGGTAGAGGACCATGAGGAAGGGGAAATTGATAGCACCAGGGAGACGATTATTGCTCCATTCCATATCTCGAATGGCGCTTGGACTTCTAAGTCTGTTGGAATGTTCTATTTTCTTTTTAATATGGGCAACTTGGCGATATGAACAGCATACCAAATAGGCGAGATGTGTGGTACAGTCGAAGCTCGATAACTCGATTCTCAAGGGAAGGGAAAAAATCTTCGAATTACAGAGGTTTCGGCTTATCGAGTTTTCGAGTAAGAGAGGTTCAACAAACGAAAATTCGACTTTTTACATACGTATGTATGTTTTTTTTTATGTTTGTCCCCTCATAACTCCTCAGCATATGGACCGATTTTGATGATCTTTTTTTTCTTCGAAAGAGGGCGATGCCCCGGTGGTCCCATCCTACACTGCATCAACATTGGCCCAATATTTTGCCAGTTATGGTTAATAATAAAGACTATTGTCACCTAATTATTATTATTTTATGTACGTACGCGCATATCTCCTCAGCATGCTGTGTCAATATATATAAAACTAAAAAGTTAAACATAAAAAAATTTTAAAAAAATTAAAACCGACTTCAAAAATATAAAATTGCACTAAAAAGTAAAAAATAATTTTTTCAATAATTTAATCTACGACTCTCATATTTTTTAAGTCGGTGCCTCATCATTTGCACTGTGTAAATCTGGCACCGGCTTAAAAAATATGAGACTCGTAGATTAAATAAGGGAAAAAATTATTTTTTACTTTTTAGTGCAATTTTATATTTTTGAAGTCGGTTTTAATTTTTTTAAAATTTTTAATTATTCAACTCCTCGTTAAACTTGACTCTCACAGACCCAAAATATCAACAGCCCTATCCCACTTGCACCCACCCACAGTTATTCAGAAGCTCCCCTAGCACGCCAAGCACGTGATCACTTACGATCTTCCATTCCATCCTTTCGTTCCTTTCGTTGCTAGTTTGCCCCGAGTGTCTCCGTTTTTCCATCTAAACTACTCGAATCGATTCTCCCATGCCAAGTATGCACGCTCGCCAGCCGAGCGTGCACGCTTTGTTTACACCGTGTGTTCCATTCATGGCTGCCGCGTTAATGCATATAAATTCGATACAATCAGGGCCGTTCTTGAACCTGCATCCACCGAGTCCGTTTCTATTTACTCGCCGCGCGTACAATCCAGCCTTGTAATCAGAAGTCTGGCCGCGTCCGTACAATGTAACCCGAGCGAGAGCAGCGCACGTTGGCGTTTACTTCCAAGGACCCTGGGCCCTCGCCTCGCCTTGCCGCGCTCGCGCCGCTATTATATCGAACAGATCCAGTTTTGATCAAGATAATTCCCCGATACTTCGCGGAGCACGCGGCGCCCGCGATGAAACCCCGCGCCGATATTCCCTCCCGACCGTTTCGCTTATTCGTTTCTCCGCTCCTTCGTTTTATCGTCCCCTCGCGATACGCTCGTACCCGCGGACCGCTCGCGCGCTTTGTCAGTACCATGAAAGAGGCACGTCTGGCCCCGATTGCAGATGCATCGCGGACTTATCATGGTTAAGGGGATGATATACGCGCCGGTGCTGCTCGGCCGCGATTATTTATGGCCACCTGCAGGTGTCCGAAGCGACGTGGCGTTCCGCGGGGGATTGTAATTTTCGATCGCTTCATTCCGTAGTAATATTGAGACAGAGACACGGAAAATATTAATCACTACGTATTCAGCAGCGTAAAGAATCGTTTAGATTTTTCCAGGGCTTCCTAGTGAATGTTGATCGTCCAATATATATCTAGAAATAGGTTTGCCGGCGGTTAGAAATTAAGCGTAGCGAAAGGAACCTTGTTGGAGTAGTAATGCGTTGGTTAATTTTTAAAACAAGGGTTTTGCATCTAAGACAAGATAACGCAGGTAGGCAGTATAGAAGTTAACGAAGCGTGTCCAAACCTTGGTTCTTCGCTTTTCTAAATATAATCGACGCTGTCGCGATGGAATCTGATACTATTTTGGAGGGGCAGAATTTGCATTTGATTATGGTTGCGGGAAATGCAGACAGAAAGCCAGACACGGGCTTTCGTCGCTGAATCGAGATGCGAAATAATGAGGACGGGTTAACTGACCGAGCTGCATAAAGGAGCTCATTTAATGGCGCATGGTCTGAAGCATTTTTCTGTTTTCTAAAACGAGCATTCCAGTTTCTAAAGTTTCATTAGAATTGCCGTGGCGTCTTTGGTGCCCGATCACTAGGTATTACAATTCGCAGGCTCCGCGATTTATATATTTATTTGCAAGAGAAATTGCAGGTCGGTCGGATGGAAAAATTCGTTCGGGTGGCCGTGGGAAGAGGAAGGCTGCACCTTGGATTCGTTTCTCCGATGGTCAGCGCAGATGGCACTCGGTGATTACTCGGAATTTTAATAGTTTTGTCAAGCCCGACTCGAGTGAAGGGTACGAGGAGTGATCTCTCCCGTGAGAGTGACACTGACCCGCTTCGGAGCGATGCCTTCCGTTAGTGGATGATTTTCTCTGTAATAAAGAAAACAGCTTGCGCCTCCACGCGCACAAATCCAGCCTACTCCACAGAGCTACCACAGAATCCTCATTCGCGAATCTTACTTCCACTTTTGGAGCCACCACTACCCAAGTTCAGGAATACTCGAGCACACAATGGCCCCAATCAACAACTACCTGACTCGCAAGCACCAAAATGGACGCTCACTGAAGCTCATGGTCACCGAAAGTCACGTGTCCTCGAATCATCAGGCTAATAGGGACCAGGTCCCCTCGCCGCCTCCTCCACTTTGGGCAATTGGAAAATTGTGCTCTCTCTCTCTCTCTCTCTCTCCCCTCCCCCAGGAACGAAAGGAGCAAAGTGGACGGAGAGTAAAAGTAGCGCGACACAATTCGCAGACAGTGGAGGGCAGCCGTGCTATCCACGGGGCATGCAAATGCCTCGATGAAGTCCATTCTGAAAATGAATCATTCCCCGGTGGCCGAGGACGGCCTGACCTGCCTCACGCGGCTCTCTCTACTGTCTCGGGGACTCGTTTCCACGGCGGGAGGGGCAGGAGTCAGGTCCCCGGGTGGCTGGTGCTGGAACGAGGCAGGGGAGCGGGGCGGGCATATATTCCGTTCTTAAATCGGACGGCGAAGAGCACGTCCCGGCGAGGGGAGGAATGCAAATGCCTCGTTTAAGACGGAATCACGTCACGACGAGTGGCGCGGACGGAGAGGCAGCGGGGCTCCCCTGAAAATCACAAGGTGCAGCCGACGAACAATGCCGACCAGTTGCCTTTTGTTCGAGGCGCTTCTTATTCAGGGGACGAGAGATGCGCCACGCAGCCGTGGAACAAATTTATGGTTAATAACTCGTCCGGGACGGGACACGCGCTTCTACGCCGACCAACCGGGGAACAGTGTCCGGAGGCACTCCGAGGAAAAAATTCTTCTGGTGCATTGTGGGTTTGGTGGACTCCGTTAGCATAAAGTATAGGAAGAAAGGAACTTCATAGTCCCTTCGATCATCTAATTCGGCCCTTTCTCCTATTTCGTACCTGCTGCTGCAATAACGAAGACTAGAGCTCTGATTGCGACCCTTTCGAATGCTCGAGGTCTCGAGCTTTCTCGATCGCCTCGAATTTCCACGAACTCGGAGCGTCTAAAGACTCTAGAGTGTAAAGTGGCAGGGCAGCGGTGGCCCCGAAACAGTCTCGAATTTGACACGGCATTCGGGAAAGAAATAGGAGTGTGGCAGGGATTCCTGGGGCGCGCGGGACGCCGACCTACCTCACGCGAGCCACTCCACTCTTCGCGGCGGGTTTATTATAGTTATCTATCGCCGGTTGTTACACGAGCGGCGTGCGCCGCGCCGCGCCGCGCGTGTGCACGCCTTCCGTTCCGAGGCCCGCGAGGATCAAGCGGAGCCAAGGACGGCGGACGAGCCGAGAAACGGAAGTCACGTTCCGCGGCTGCCAAATTCGAAAGTGTAACTCCGCCGAGTTCGGCGGGCTATATGGCTGTATGGCGCTGGATGTCGATTGGTAGGGTAAAGAGTACAATGGTTGGCCACTTAAGTAAGAGTGTCACATAAATAATGAATTATAAGTGTGAATTTAGTAGATTTGCATTGGAAATCAATATAAATAAGTAAAAAAAAGTCCTAATAATCTAAAAATAAATGGAGTTTATTTAAAAAAAAAGCAAGAATTTATAAAAATATACAAAAAATGCGTTGACTACGAAAAAATATAGTTATTGGCATGGTCACGACAGTAGTTGTCCGATCGGTTCGACAGTGATTGGCCGCTATTTGACACATAATATAACCTAAAAGAAAATGTTTATAGCTTTTATAATGTGTTCATCTGTATATTCTTTCCCATATTTCCTATCACCTTTTTTCACTTTTGGCATATTTTATAGTGGGGTAATTCAGTTCTACTAAAAAGTTCAAAATTTTTACAATTTATCTACTAGGAAAGCACAATTTAAATTTTAACTTCAATTTACTTAAATAAATTCTGTAATCAAATTAAATTTGAATAATCTAATTAATTCAATCAAATTTCATTTTTAATTCCAATTTAATTAAATAAATTTAATAATCAAATTGAATTTGAATACACCAATTAAAATTCAAATCACAGGAAACTTACAATATAACTATACAATGTAACATACCTAATTGTACTTCTTCTTTTTATTTAATTATACTATAATTATATAAATGTTGAATCTTTCTTACAAATGACCGTTTCAGTACCGCTACTGAATAGGGGGCCAATAACCGTTTTACCGTTACTAAGGTTATAAAACAATCACCGGCCGCCCGGCCAATTATTGCCATTCAACATTATTCATATGACAGTTGTTGGCCCCCTGTATTTTTCATAATATATGTATAATTTTAACAAATAAATAATTCTTTTATAAAGTTTCAACTTTTATTTATCGATATATACCGAATATGAGAGATATACATATCATAAATACATTAAACTACTCGTAAACTTTTAACTGTACTCTTATGGTTTTTTGATTAAATGGCTGTAATTTCCAAGCTTCAAAGCCGAGTCATCCTATTTGCTTTTATATATAATCACAGTATATAGTGAGTGGAGAAATGTTGATTACATCCGAAGCAAGAAAGTACAAGGAATATGAATATGTTCATTAAAAAAGGCATAACATTGGTATTTCTTTATATTCATTTATTTATCAAAATATGGCCAATCATTGTCAGGTGGCCAACCACTGTACTCTTTACCCTATATGGACACAGTGTTTTGAAGAAGAGGGGAATGGCTCTTTTGGTGCATTTGGAATCGGTAGATAGGGTTTCTCGAGGAATTTTGGAAAAGCCAGAGGTGATTCATGGTGGACGTGGTCGGTGTAGGGCCCACGAAGACTGCACTAGTGAAGAAGTAGATTTACATGCCGGCTTTATATAAAAAAAGAAAGAAAAAAGAAGTTTCAGGAAAGAACAAACTGGGTCTCATATTAGGAACACATTTTTTTCTGCGTATTTGAATGACTTCGTTTTTATTTTATTAGAAACCTTGCTAAACAATACATACTCTACTTTTAAAACGTGTATCGAATTTTAATAAAAGTGTTCCTCAGTCAAGAGTTATGATGTTTTTAAGAAATGGGTCTCATATTCGGCTACTTTACCTTATAACCCACGATACATTCGTCGATTCTACTGACAGCTTTCTTGATATTACGATTAGGTTCCCCCGACCCCAAGAGCCCCCTCGTTATCCACCACCAATAGCAGAATGGAAATGAAATTATGACGGCAGGCTTGCGCTGCTTCCCTGACGATTTACGATATCATCATATGGCGCCGTTAAATTCGGTGTCGCGTCTAAAATTGTCGCGCCGCGTCCCACACGATCCGCTCATTTACACGACGCGTCTCCAAAGTTCGCGCTCTATCCAGGGTGGTACGCGAACCGTACCGCCAATCAGATCGATAAAAATCTTCTGAAAACCCAACCACCCTCGCAACATCTACAACATCCATCATTCACCTCCTCCACCCCAGTTCCACTGAATCCTCCAGAACCATCGATCTCAACCCTGCGCCGACAGCAGATTCGCCGGCGACCCAAGAAAATTTCAATATTCCCCGCAAACGTGTCAACAGACGGTAGAATATCAGCTCCCAAATTTCACCCTTAAATTTAAAAATAACCCCAAAATGTCAGATACTCTCCAAAATACTGTCGTGCTAGGGTTAACGAACCCACCCCCTCACGAAACCATCCACCGCGATAAGGAAAGCTAGCGACGAGAAACCAAGTAAACAATGAAATAAAAAGAGAGAGAGAGAGAGAGAGAGAGAGAGAGAGAGAGAGAGAGAAAGAGAGAGAGAGTGAGCACCGGCAAGAGGGGGCGGCAGCGGGGGAGGAAAAGAACTCCGCGGGGGTGTACGCGACAGGAAGAATAATGCCCCGGAGGGGGGTCCCCTTGACTGATTACGATTACGCGTAGCGCGAACAGCGCAGGGGACATTTCTGCGCTCGGTATTGGTCAGTTGGGTACGCAGCACGGTGGCTGTTTCTCTTTTATTCCGCGTGCGTGTGTCGTATGAACGGGCCAACGACAGAGAGCGAATACCAGACGTCGTCGGGGCCTCCGCGGTGCGAACGTAGAGACATCCGATGACCGTATGCAAATCGCATCCTTGACTCGGCGAATGCAAGTACATAACACGGACGTGTACACTCCGTTAGGCGTTGGTGTATATACCTGCGTCAACGGGCCAATGACCGGCGCCGCTCTCCACTCTCTCTCTCTCTCTCTCTCTCTCTCTCTCTCTCTCTCTCTCTCTCTCTCTCCCTCTTCCTCTTTCTCTTTCTCTCTCCCATCTCCTCTCCTCTCTCGCGCATTCTGTGTCCTCTATCCGCCAGTTCGTCTCGCGATAAGACTGTCTTTCTCGGCCTCTCTTTTTCTGCCTCTTTCTCTCTGTGGGTTTGTTCGCGCGTGTGTGCGATGGTCGAGGGGCTCGAAACGAGGAATGGAAACTTTCTCCCTCGTTCGTGATATATACCGCGTGGCCGTGTAGTTCCTCTCCTAAAACCTCGAGAGGTTCTTTGGTCGAACGGCCGAGATACGGCCGCCACTCGCTTCCACGAGGATACCTCTCGCGGCTTTTATGCGGCGTAAACTTGGCGACGGATTAGCAATCGAGGATTCGGGATCCTCGCGTTTCCTGCATGGGATTTCCTTCATCATTCCGCGGAGGGACAAGCGCGATCTTGGGAGGCTTGTGGGGGAATAGAGCGTGTCCCTTGCTGGTGGGATCTGTTGAGGTGTATTCTGATGATCTGCCTACACACCTGTTTGTGATGATTGATCCTAAGCTTTGGTCCTAAGTGGCATCAGATTTCAAAGACACAGATGTGCTTTTGGAGTGTTTGAACTATTGATCTGAGTTTCGTGGCGAGTGGGGTTCCTTTAGTGTAGATTTGAATATGGAAGATCGAATGGGGCAGTGCCAAGTAGAAATACCACTGGCGCGGTATCGACGCGGCCAGGTACTAAATTCTATGGAGGAGCAATAACTCGAGGAGTTTCACATTTTTGTGACACATTCGGCATAGTCGATCCGCCAATCGTCGTAGCCAATTACGCCAGAGTCGGTGGAACCTATACGGGTGTAGTTCGCCTATAATACCTGCACGTCGTAAAGAAACGTGTGTGGCCATATAATATGTACATGTATATATATTTTATATATATATATATATATATATATATATACAAAATATGGCTGCACGCGAGTGTTGCAGTGGCTTCTTTGTTATCGCTGTTGTTGCCGTCCCAGTTTCCTCGGTCCGATACACGCAGCGTGCGTTTCAATACGGCGCACAATGCTGTCGCTTCGAAACAATGACACGATTTGTTCGCCGATACCCCGTCGCCATTAAACCCGATTAGTTGAAGCTTTTTTTGCCAGCTGGGTTTCATAACTGCCTTTGCAATGATTGCTTTCTGTTTTTACTATCGAGGCACGACGGGCTGGCGGAAAGAGAGGCGACATCCATTGTGGTCGTTGCTGGTCGACTGGTGGATCTTTTCGTTATTATTGGTGTGAATTTCAGGTTTGCTTGAGTTCCCCACGGTGGCTGGATTCTTTGGGGTTTGTAGATCCTCTGGGTTCCCTTCGTTCGCGAAGGTTCTTGAGCTCCCCAAGTTGCCTGTATCTCTCGAGGTTCTGCGGACCCTTTGGATATCCCTCCTTCAAGTTTTCTTACGTTCGCAAGTTGCCTATATCCGTTGAGGGTCTCTACATCCTCTAGAGACATTACACCTTCAAGTGTTCTGAGCTCCCCAAGTTGCCCATATTCCTCCAGGCTCTCTAAACCCTCTGGATATCTCTCCTTCAAGTTTTCTGAGCTCCCCAAGTTGCCCGTATTCCTCTAGGCTCTCTGGATCCTCTGGGTTTCCCTCGGCCTCCAAGTTTCCCAAGTTCCCTAGGCCCTCCCGGTTCCTCCGGTTCTCCAGGCCCATCTGATCCCAGTGAAATCCCCCCCTCGCCATTCTCGATCCCCAAAATCTCCAGCGCCCGCGCGAAGATGGTGCACAGGGATGCAGGATCGCGGGAAAAGCAAGCGTGGCCTCTCGAGCAGGCGATACACCGCATAACACGTCTCCGACATCGGGCTCTGAGGCTATTTCTGTACGGGCGCGAGGCGGTCTCCGGCATGTAAGAGCCTCTATATAGATATATAGACAGCGTAGCGGCAGCCAAGTGTCTCGTTTGCCCGAAAGAACTGCAGATCCGTCCGCGTACCCGACTGAGAAAACCGGGAAAACTTCCTTTGATACGAGTCGTTGGTTCGATCGACCCTTCTTCACGCACCGGTCCTGCTTCTCACTGGACAAATGGTCCAGATCCTCCTTCCACCATCCTCTGACAAAGTGTCTCTCCTCGCACAGATGTATACACAGCTTCTGACCCCCTCTTCTGTCTTCATCTGTCTCATTCCCAACACACTGCCCCCAGGAATGACTCAGCCTCTTCTACAATACCTGAGGATTCCTCCAAGAAGAAGCTGTTTCGTGTAACAGAACTTGGAGATGTCACTTTCCCCTACACCAAATCCTGCAATAATCTCGCCCCAATGTCGAGTCTCTTCAAGCAACAAGCGACAACTACCATTCCGTCTCAAAGTCTGCCTCAACCGTCCGACTGAAGTTCGTCGCTGAAGAAGTACATACAGCATACTACAAGCAGGTTCACACGAGTGTCGAGAGACCCGCCACGCTGGGCCTCTCTCTGGGCCCACCGCAGTGCGCGCAGAAATGGCGGCAGCGTTCCCGCGGTCAGAGATCACAGCCGCTCCACAAATCGCTCCGCGTACCCCAGTTGCACAACGTCCTCTCCACTCCTCGCCGTCGCTATATTGTTTCCGGAAAGTCGGTCCAATGGGCTCGCCGAAAACCGTCGATCCGTTCACCGTGGCCGTTACGAGCCTCGAACGCTAATAGTTGGCGCGAGCCGCCTTGCGTCACCGTGGAAAAGGCGTTCCGTCATTTCCCCCAGGACCGTGCAGCTGCCTGTCCACGCGGGCATCAGGCTGCTGGAAGAAGCACCGGGGAACCGCGCGCGCGGACCACGCACCCTGATCGTTTTCGCGTGCGCGACAGACATCTCTGCGCGCCTGGCGAACGCGCCTGCCCAAAAGCCGCCCAGCTGGAGGCGATAAACGTTCCCGCTGACACGATTATTGCAACGACGGGCAACTGCTGAAACTTCGCTTGGATGGTGTGCCACGGGGCTTTGGGCCCTGCCGCGGGGGATCGTAAAACGTTTGTTTACGAGGTCGAAGACGGAATGCAGGGCTCATCAGGCCCGGCGGGGCTCCGCCAGTGGCTAGAGCCGAAAGATTCATTCCCGTCGGGCGTGATGCGACAAGTAATCGATCGGGGGGGGGAGCAATAAAGCCGATAATTCCACGGCGAGCCGTCCGAGACGAGGTCGGTTCTTATTCGCGCCGCGAAATTCGTTTTCGAGACGCCTAATCCGGCTTCAGGTGGAGGGCCGCGGGAGAGGATCATTGTTCTGTTGCGGAGAGGGTTTTCATTGGCGGGAGTCTTTGCTTCTTGGGTAGATTGCGCTCGGTGCACCTAATATCTGACGAGTAAGGGCGGCGGGGGTGAGATGGAGCAAGTACTTGGTTGTAATTAGGAAGGGTTCTGTGAGATGGAGTATGAAATGTCTGGAGGGGTATCAGTATCGCGGTATTTAAATATCACATTCTAATTGCAGCTTTATTAGAATACTCGAATCAGAGATGTGGAAAATTTTTATTTAAATAAAATTTGGAATAACGAATTGAAGATGAAAAATGGTGAGAATGATCTATTATAGTCGATTAACGAGGCATTTAAGAAGCAAGAGATTTTTTACGGGTCTTCTTGAATGAGGATGACCGACGTGGCTCGAAACGAAGGCGCGGTGCGCTTCGAGAGGAATTTTCATTGGAGTTATCACGCGTGCCCGCTCGACTTATCGCCGGTTAAAATTCTGCACACAAGGCCACGCCTTGCCGTGATGTGGGACGAAAAACGTGAGCGAAACATGGAAATAACTTGGGAGCCGTGTTGCAATTTTATCGGGCTGTAACGCGCGAAATGTCCCGCTCCATCAGATAGGTCTGTAATGTTGCTGCGTATAGATAAAGGGTGCCGTTTGCACCTTTGCAGTTAAGTGCAACGATCCACTTTTCGACAGTGGAAAGAATGACTTCGTTTGCGAATGTAATAGGATCATGTAGAACGTAGATGGAGAGTAGAAGCGGGGATTAGAGAATGCTGGTGGTGTTGTGGTACGTAGAATAATTTATTTTGCAGTACATCGAATTTTGCTAGCCTCCTTATGGCGATACTCTCCTGGAATGCAAGACAGTGGTAAAGTTCGGAACTTGTTGCCATTTTTATTTCCACTGGGACGTCGAACGTTTCCTACGTTACAGGCCAATATTTTAAGTTCCTAACCCAGGCATGCGGGGGCGTTCGTTGGAAGGAAGTTTGCCGTGCAGCGCTGATTTGCATTTATTCAGCGCTCGGTTTGAATTCGTTGCTGCCTACTTTCGGCCCAATCGTTGGCTACTATTTTTAGGATTCCGAGTTCCCACATATGCATTTTCTCGGCGAGCGGTGAATTTCGAAAAGTTCTGTGGCGAGTGCACGAAGATGTCTTCCAAAGTATCTACAGCTTCCCTAACAGGAGATAGACGAAAGGGCCATTATTAAAAAATTATTTTTCACCATCCATTCCTTGTTCCTCGAGGGCCAAATCTCCGTCAGTAGTAAACATTCTTTTCCCTCGTATCTGGACCTCTCGCAAAGCTGAGCTTCGCGAACGTCCGTTCGATCTCCTCGGCATGGCCGACGTCGGCGACGAACTCCGCCGGGAGAACGATCTCTGCGCAGGCGACGAAGGGGCGAAAGACCCCGACCGAAGGGGGAAAGTGATAGAATTTAATGCCCACGGCGCGCCGTTTGATAAGATGGGCAATATATGTACAATCACGGTGGTTATCGAGTCGTTACCACCGAGTCGCACTGACCTTTCAGCGCGGGGGTCAATTCTGGCTGTTCCTCTCGGGGCCGTGTCACGTACGAACATCGTTATTTTCTCATAAACGCGGGGCAATTGTCGCGCCTGCCTCAATTCCGCCACACTTTCGCCCTGTCGCGATTTCCATTCGGTACCATGTCGCTGCAACACTTCCAAGCGAGTACCTACCTTCGCTCGTAGGATCCTCAGTGCTGCGATTTATTTCTAGGATTCCTCGCGTAGAAAAATTGCACTGATTCACTTGGAATTAAGAGAGTATGAAGATGACACTAGAGCTTCAGACAAGTTCGCTTCTAATAATTAAGGGATGATATTAAAATTCACCGGAGCTTCCTCATTTCATCGACTAATCCGGGGTGTCAGCTGCTAGACATATAATATCGAAATTCAGTGCAGCTTCTCGATTTCCTTGGCAGATCTAAGCTCTCCTCTGGTATCTTCCTAATTTCCCATTCGTCCGGGACGAGTATAAAGATGAGATATGAGTTTCTCCGTGGACCAACAGTGTTGAAATGCAAGGAAAGCAGTGCATCGCGGCCACGATTTCTCCGAGCGCAACGAAGCTCTCCTGTATTTTCGAGTGAGATAAGGGCCAGCCGCGAGAGACTTATCTGTCGAAACGTCCTCATTCCATTTCACCAGCCACGTTCGATAGACGCCGTACAAGCTAATCATCTGGGCGGGCAATAAAATATATTATTCGAGGGCGACGGAGGAGCCTCGGGGCCCGTTAATGTGACGGAATGTACGCCGTAAACGCGTACACCGATCCACGGGCGGGCGTGTGCGTGTGTGGTCGCACGGGCACCGTCGAAAGTGAGAGTTCCACGAGATACGCGTGCACACACCGAAAGAAAAGCCAGCGTATCGACCTGCACCTATTAGACACACGTTTGCACGTGTCTCTGTGCCGTGGCTATGCACGTAAGACGGTGCACGGGACATGTGGGTAGCGATGGCTTCGAGACACTTTCAGTCACTTCATAATCGTGGCCACCAACTTCAAATTATTCGAAAAATGCTGGAAAATTTTGTAACTTTTCATCCCCATGATTGATCCGTGCCAGATACCTACCTTCTATTTTACGTAGAAAGATAAATAGATTAGAAATCGGGGATGACTTTTTTCAAGGTGCTCGAAGTAAATGATACGAGTCGGAGCCTTAAGATTTTTCCTGATTTGTTTGGACGCCGAGTAGCCAGAGAGACTCGAGCGCCTATCGCTACATGTGGGTGTCCCGCGTGCGCAACCGTCCACGAGGATGCATCGGTGCAACTTTATCGCAGCTGATCGCGTATCAGATTCGATCCGACGTGGGAGTTAGCGGTATGCTAGATGCTGTTACCGCTGTCCTAGTAACGCTAGACCTGTCGTTGTCACTTTTCGTCGCGCTCGTTGCATTCGGAGAACGTTGGCAATCTAAAATATCGAGAATCCTTAAAGCCAGATAGAAAAGGTAAAAGAAAAATCACGTAGGTGTTCCAATCGTCATTGTCATCGTTTCGTCGTAGACAATCGGTCTTGCGTTTTTGGAGAATAAGCTCCGATAGAATAAGCTGCTCGGCCTCCATTCGGGTGGCGAAACTTTCTCGCGGACAGCCCCCTCGGTGCATTTAAGTGGCGAAAGGCGAGGCGATTCGGCAGGTCAGCGGTTCCCTGGTCGACAGAGTTCAAGAAACGCGCTCAGAGGTCCACGAAAAGGTCCATTATCGGTCCCCGATATATCCCATTCCGCGTTGCGACGAACGGTGGAGCGCGCGCGAGGGGAAGGGTGGCCTGGGGAGGGGGTTTAAGGGGTCTCTCGCCCCGTGCCCAGACATTGCACTCGCCGAATGCACTCCCGTTCGGCTGCACCGAGCGTTGCGCTCGCGTGAAAGATGGTGAAAGAAGAAGGAAAGGAACGAGAGTAGCCGCGTCGAGAGGCGAACAGAAGCGGCGGGAGGGGTGCGAGCCGTCGAGGGTGGGAGGAGAAGGAGGCCAAAAGGAAAGGACGAGGGACAGGAAGAGACGGAACCAGAGATACACCACGGGGACGGGGAATCAGAGGAAACGCGGTGCGCGCATTAGGAGGGAAGGAGAGCCGAATCTCCAAAAGTAGGGGAAAAGAAGGGGTTAAAAGGATATAGAGAGATGCACAGAGTGATCCTGAACCGTATCGACACCCACTGTCATCCCTGCAACTTGCAGCGCTCTTCACTTTCATTTCTCAAGTTAATTCAATGAAACTGGTCGATACATTTGCACTAAATTCAAACGCCGCGATCTTCCCTCTATTCCACCATTTCTGGCTCCTCGTGCGTCACCTCTCCTCCGGCCGCACGATCCTCCGAGCATCCCGGTACTGTTTGGCCGGACGATTCAAGAACACCCTGTATGTTGGAGCGCGAAAGAGAGCGAGGAGGCGAGAGAGAGAGAGAAGGAAGAGGCACGAAAAGTTAGCGAGAGACGGCTAGAGCGGCGAGGGAGGGGAAGATCGTGGGAGGGGATCGGCGGGTAGGTGGAGGGGGGACGAGTCGAGGGATCGTTGAACTCGGCAGTGATCGCGGTTCTGTGCTGAATGCGCGCGGCCGCGTGAATGTGCGCCCGCGTGAAAGTGCATCGGTGTGCGCGCGCTCGCCGGCCCGCCTGCCTGTGTGCACGCGTTGCACCGCTCCGCGGCTCGTTCACCGCCGGCGGGGGGGGGGTGGGAGAGAGACGGGGAAACGGAGGGAGAGAGTGAGCGGGAGCGAGAGGGCAGGATAAGGCCAGGCCAGTCAGTAACGATGTCATTAGTTTAGTCAGTCAGCGAGTCAACAGCTACGCCGTTTCGCGGCCGTTTCGTGTGGGCCCCTGCGGTCCCCCGGGCTTTTCTCGCTCCCCCTCCCCCCCACCCCCCCCCCCCCCCCCCAGCCCGGCCCGGCCGGCTGACCCCCTCCGCTCGCCGCCCCGCCCGTTCCGCCGACCCCGTGGACCGCGAGTCCCTCGAAAATCGTGACAGGCATTGTCACTCGAGCGGGACCTCGGAGCCTCGGTTTCACTCGCAGTCTCCTCGCTGCGGAAAAAAAGGAAACCTCTCCTCCGCCGCGTATACCGTTGCGACTGCACCGGCCGCGACCGCACGCCGTTCCGCGCTGCGCGGAGGCTGAACATTGCTCGTCGCACCGGGACCGAGGGTAGCGCAAGGGTTTCGGACGTTTGACGGCAACTTTCAACGCGACTCGTGGAGATATCTTCGGTCGCTGAAGAACAGCTGCTTGGGGTGGTGGTTGTTTGGGACGAAGTTGGATATTCGTCTCGCGCCGGGAGCGTGTCGCAGAGGTTCCGTTCATGAAGGTATTCGGGCCCGCAGGAGAGCGAAGAATGTCATGTCTATAGAGAGTCTCGCGTAGCCTCGGGAGGTTCTGGCGCGCGATAGATATCGAAATAATGGAGTTAGAGCGGCACAGAGGCGTTACGTTCATCACCAATTAAAGCTGAGTCGGCCGCGGTTAACCCCGCGGCGCAATTCCTTAATCGGCCACGTTTTCGCAAATGGGACACATGGTGCTTTCGCGGCTGCAGTTCATACGTTGCGTGGTGGTCGATCCCCTGGCGAGGGACCAGCGCAACCCCGCCCATGCTCCTCGTTTCGGGCAACCCTTGCCCGACACCAGCGAAGTAGTACTCCATGAAATAATTGTCGAATCACTGGCTCACACTACCCTATCGCTCGGTAAAGCATTCGAACCCACGCGAACCTGCCCCAAAACTACCATCGTTCGATCCAACACACACACACACACACAGCACCCGCTCAAAACCCACCACCACCCCCCCCCCCCCCGATCATCTCTGTGAAGAAGAATCACAGACATTGAAGCACGAGCGAGATACCACAGGCGTTCATAATCCTCTTCTCAACGGTCTCCGTTCGGTTCAAGCGACACGTTAAAAATAATTGTTCCGCCACGCAGGAACGTTGGCCAAGCCGGGCCGAGTGTTGCCCGACGAGACCGGGCGGATGAAATAATTCGATTCGAAGGTTAATATATCGATCGTGGCCCGAGAAGCTGGAAAGAGAAGAGCGGCGGGAGCCGCGGGGAAACGGGTCAGCGAAAAAGGAGCATGAGAGAGAAGTATAGGTGCACGACCTGTCCCCGTGTCTCAAACCTCATCCTCGCAGCCGGTCACAGTTTCCCAACCCTGCTTTTCGCGGTCCTCCCTCTCCCCCCCCCCCTCTCTCTCTCTCTCTCTCTCTCGTCTCCCCTCTCCCTCTCCGTTACTCCGTAATAATAATAACCGGGCGAGGAACACAATCCCCGCGAACACACGATCCCGCGTTGTGCAATGCTGCAACTGCAGCTCGCGCTGCACCGCCACCGCCGCCCGAACGGACGGACGGCGTTGCACCCGTGTGTAGGTGCGAACCGCCGCGCCAGTGTGAGTGTTTTATACGCGGGTCAATGACTCGGCGAGCGCATAGTTTGCGCATGCGCCCCGGTGTGTGTGTGTGTGTGTGTGTGTGTGTGTGTGTGTGTGCACGCGAGAGAGCGCCCGCGCGCGCACGCCACCGGCGGCCACTTGCACGCGCGCCACTGTGTGCGAGCGCGCCGCGCTCCTCGCATTAAATATGTTAATGTATGGTGGCTCTGACTCAATAGTACGGCCAATATTCCATTGGCGTATCGACCAGGCCGATATGCCCGCGTATTTTTGCCACTGGGGACCGCCGACCGCCCCCGCCCACAAGGTGCATCTGCAAAAATCACGGGCCACGGACCCGGAGCTGCAGGCAGCCGGTGCACCTGGGCAAGGGAAATCGAGGTCCCTCGGTGCTCACCCACCGTGGCTGTTGGTATTGGAAGTCGGCTTTATTCGGGGGTCAAGGGGCGAGGATGTGGGGCTTTTGGGGATTTTCAAGGGGGTTGAAAAGTTTGGGGATTAGATGCGTGGGTTCAGGCGAGGTTGGGCTTGGTGGTGTTTAGGATTAGAGGGGTTACATGCTTGAGAAGTGGAGGAATTGTAGTGCAGCACTGATTAGAGCGATGCGTGGGAATTGAAGGTTTAAGGTGTTGATATTGTCAGCTGGTGTTGGAGTTTGAGATCGACGGGGCGGCGATAGTAGTGTTTAGAATTCGAGGGATTTCAAGCTTGAAAAGTGGACGAACTCTGTTTCATCGCCGATTAAAGTGGTGCGTGGGAGTTGGAGGTTTAAGGTGCTGATATTATCAGATGCTGTTAACATTAGACTTGAGATCAAGAAGTCTCTGTTTAAGGCAGGATACCACCTTCGCACTTAAAAAAAATTGAAAATTTTTTTTGTTCTCAAAGTACTCTTTCAAGTGTATAGAATCGAAATTCATTCGTTAGAAAGGTGACCGGAACCTTTTTCTTGTGTAAAAACCGGATTGGAACAGATATATAAATCTATATAAAACTTTAAACGCGTTTTTCTCGAAACGATGTTTTCCAAATCGGCGTGTCAGATTACTCCTATAATTTTCATCCGATTGACTTGAAACTTTGCACAATTCTTCCCCGTGGTGTAATCTAACGATGTACGTAGGACTTTTGCTGTAGCGTTGTTATTTTTCTTTTGGTGCGCAATTTTATAAACTTCTTTAAACTTTTTTACCCTAAAAAAATTGACCTTTTTGTTCAAATGGCCGCCATTTTCTTAAAAATCGAAATTTCGTAAAATCCCTACGTACAGCATTAAAAAATATTGTTGCCAATAGGAACATTCTTTGGTTTTTTTTCTAAGAGCCACGTACAAAGCGGAATTTGACACGCCGTCTAACGATGTTCCTCCAAAGGAGTGTATTTTGGCGCCACCTACAAGAGATTATTTTTCACTTTTTCACTTTCAAAAAATGTGTAATTACAGATTAAAGTTACATTAATGAATGACTGAAACCGATTTTGTTTCTGCGCATTCTTTGTATGCAAAAAAAAATCATGAAAAACGCCTCCAAAATCGGAGTCAAAGGTGGTATCCTGCCTTAACAGACTCGCCCGATCTAACAAGTTATTTTCGTGCAATTAGCGCGCGACTCGTCTCGCGAGCGATACCGTTAGACGGAGAAGCGCGGCGGTCGTAGCCGTATGGAAAATCGATGGCGTTTCTTTCCAAGATGCTTTCCTTCCATCCGTTTGCCCCGTCGCATTAACGATACAAGGTGAAAGGCGTTAGCCCCTCGAGGCACGCGATGCATATCGGAGCATCCGACTGCCGTGCGTACGCTCGCCTCTTATATCACGGCTCATTAACGTGGCTAATTAGTTTACTAGTACAACCGTAACGCGGCTGTACAACTCGACTCACGTCGCGGCACGTTTCATTGGCAATTTACAGCGGACGCTTAGTGAATAAAGTTCCGCGACGAGGTTCGCCGAATTCCTCTCGGCATCGGGCGTCTTCTTCTCGCAGCCGGAGCTTTCGCGATATCATTTCCCGCCGCGCTTTAAAATATCCCACTACAATCCTCGGTTCTAGCGCCTTCGATTCTAAAATCCCCGATCCCGCGGTGCCGACTCGGAGAAAGAGGGAAACGCGTTTCACGACGTGGACATTTTACACGAGGACTGACGGCCTCGTTCGTCTATACACCCCCCAGCGTCGCGTTGCGTAATGTGTACAATGTTCGGTGAAATTTGACGAAGTAACAGTAATGCCCGTCGTGACTGTTAGACGGAAGAACGTGTCGCGAGCCGACTGTTATGGAGGTCAATCACCTTTCTTGGAATATTCGAGCGGGAGGTATCATTAGACGGCGCTGGCTGCCGGGCGAGGCGCGATAATCTCCAAAGGCAACAACTATAAACAGCAATCTTCACCGTCGCCCAGCAATTTTGCTGAAAGTAGGCTCGAACTGTACCCGAACCGCGAGATCGGCGTCGATAACGCCGCAGCTGATCTCACCTAGACCCAATTCAAATCTAATCCAGGCCTAGCCTAGACTGAATCAGAACCTAATCTAGAGATAAGGAGAACCTAACACCTGCTTAACCCAGTGCAGAGCTGAACACCCAGAAATCCCCTTTCAAGTCGATTCGATGCTTTCCGAGAGTACGTAGTTAACGGGGTGCAAATCCCCCGGCGCGACGGCACGCCCCCGCGCCAGCCGGTGCGTTAATCGGGACCCAATCTGGAGATAACTGGTTACTTAACCCCAGTCAAACCTATATCAAACTTCAAAACAGGAGATCAGAGTTGAATGGATGGTAAACCCTCGATAAGCACCGCAGATCGTTTCACTGCGCGAAGATTGAGCAACCAGCTGCGTAATCCTCCTCCTCCCCCCCCCAAATCCTCTCAAAATATCGTCACATCGCTGCGTTACCATCGACAATGGTAAAAACCGTGGACGGCTCGGAAGCGGTGTAAATCGGATCGAAAGTAAACGGTCGATCGCGATCGATTCGCCTTGCCCCGGTGTTCTGTGCCTGTGGGCAAAAATCAAGATCGAAAGAACGCGTCGACCGCTATGCTGTCTGCCAGAGAGGGAGAGCAGGGATGGGAGAAAGAGAGCAGAAGCTTAACGTAATCCCTGCCCGACTGACTGGTATGTGTGTGTGTATACCTAACGATATGAACGCTCCTAACAAAACCTGCTGGGGAAGGTCAGTGACCTCTTCGAACACTTCAAGGCACCGTCTAATGACTGGAACCACCGCGATGGGACCAATTACGCGGCTCGAGCGCAATTAAATCACGAACGGGGGAGCCGGTGGAACCATTCTGCCCACTCTGTCCACTGCTCGTAACGTTTTTGGGGAAAAGAGGATCCAGAAACCGCCGATGAAGAAATTGGCGAACCAGCGCGGGCTTGCAATTAATACTTGCTGTTATCCTTAAATTACGTAAGGGTTTTTTTGGGGGGCGGACGGGGGTCGCGAATTTCTTACGATTTCTTACCAACGGGGGAGAGGGAATCAGGTAGCGTCTGACTTAATATTTTTTTAACCTAAGTTTCAGTATGAGTAGCCTAAAAAACGATGTTTTATCGCACACACGAAACCGAGTCAAATGAATTATATAAACCTTTAAAAGAATTTTGATAACCGCAAAAATTCAATGCAAGAAATATCACGTAAGGAAGGGGGGGGGGGGTAAGAGATCGTTAAAATTACCCTTACGTAATTTAAGGACGGCCCCTAAGATCTCTAAAATGCTTAGCAAATTTTCATAGTTTTCTGAACACACGAGCACGCACTACAGTAGTAGTTGAAAGAAAGTTTAAACTATGGACGATGATAGAAATAAGATAGTTCCGTTAGAAAGAATTACATTTTAAAATTTTATATTTCATATTTCGAGGGGTTGTAATGTAGATGAGTGTAGACACACGAGTTTCAAACCAGCAGCGTAGCCTTTGGTGTAACAATTCCTCAAGTCACTTTTCACGCGAGCGATGCCGAATTGTTTGCATGGATCGGCGAGCCTCGGGAGCCGCGTCCCCTCGGTTTTCGCGGAGCAGCGCGAAGAGCTTTCTTTGCAGAAAGTGCGCAGGCTGCACAATGTCTCGAGAGTGAGAGCGTGTAGCGTCGCCGCCGTCTCGTTCGAGTGTTAATACTAATTTCACTAAGTATCCGGCGCCTAATGAAATGAACGTTGCGGCTCCAACTTCGCCGCGACGGGTCACTGACCCACCCGTTAGAGTTTAGAGCGTAACCAGCGGTGTCGTTGTGCCCCGCTGCTTCAATAGTCGTTGCTGTGCTGGGCAAGCAGCCGCGACACTTGCATTGTTCTGCGGCCTGGCTCTGTCCAGCTGAATTTCAGAATTAAGCGAAACGCGTAATGGACTCGTTTCGAGGGGGTGGCTAGAGGCCAAGGAAGTCTCTATTCCGTTCCCACGTGATATCTTCCGAGAAGAGGCTTCATAATTCTCTGAGTTTTCACTTTTTCAGTAGCTCTGATATATGTATGATAATTCTCATGTTTTGGGACAGAAAGCCGCGAGCCTCGTTATTAATCTCCAATTCCCTAGGATGGAAATAATTTCGGTGCGTCGTTCGTCCGCTGACATAGGGTATGAGGGTATGTTGATACGTGTTCTCATCGATTGCGCGGCGTATTTATAGACCGTTGATAATAGGTATCAGAGACAGAAGGAATAGGACTCGATAGGAGCAGCCGAGTTCACGAAACGAGCGTGTTTAATGTACGAACTTGTGCGGCAGGTCAGCGACCTCGACGGCCTCTCAGAAGCCCGTTCTCCTGTCTAATGGTCACGCTACGAATGTTTGTCATACGAACGGCTTCCATTTAATTTCTTCCCCGCGGTTATTGCGCGCGAACGTGCCGCTTGCAGCCGTTTTCTTTGGACCGGTACCCGAACAGCCGTGAACGTGGGCGCGACTTGCAACAACTTCGTGGGGTAACGAACGAAGAATTCGGCGGTTGAAACCTTCATCCCTTAATCACCTGCTCGCTTCACTCCGGTACATCTAGGAAATCTAATTTCTTCGTAATTACACTATGCCCAGCAACATTTCTATCAAAAAGCAACAGTGCCGAAATTTCCATTAACAATCTCTGAACTAAATTCCACAAATCAATCCAATCTATCGATAATACCCACACCTTGAAAGAAAGTCCAGTTCCTCAGAGGTGCCAAACTACCCCTATTCAAACCCTTGCAGAATTCTACCCCTTACAGTCGGAGCAAAAGACTTCCGAACCCCTAATCTTGTACTCTTCGCTGTCCAGCGAGTGAGCCGTTGGAAGGGAGGTTTGGGGGCAGTTTAAAGGGCGGAAAGTCGCGAGGCGGATCGCGTGCACGTGTGAAAGCTTGTCGTCGGGGCTCGCGCGAGCACACGCGCGAACCGGCACAGACGCGACGCCAGCTCGCCTCTGTGTACGTACGTCGCAGCGACATCGATCGGAGAACTACTTTCACCAAGGGTGAATGCCTTTCGACTTTATTCTCGCCTTTATCCGCCTTCGCGGGCCTTCAAAGACCAGAGAAAGATACACGGGGGCGGGAGGGGGGTGGCGGGGGGGGGGGGCGGGGGGCGGGGGGGATTTGTGTAGAGAGTAGGTACACGTCACACCGCGGCTCTCTTGATTCCCCGTGTCTTAGAGAGCAAGCAGCGAAACCTGTTGCTCTTTAATGGCTCGAACTCGGTCATTGAACGTGCGCTGATTTTTCTACGCGACCGGAGATACTGGATTAGCGGGCTCACAAAAGTCCCTGCTCTCGGCCTGATTACGATTTCTGGCTGGCCAGCGAAATGGAGCACGAGTTATTGCAGCTGGCTCGATCTATTTATTACCGATACGGAATACGGGCCGGCCGGCTCGCGGGTAATTAGCTCTCCGCTGGTGTCCGCCACCCTGGGAGATTCTCATTCGAATGGGGCAAACCTTTGACCACGAAGCTAAATTCTTTCAAAGGAGTTCCTCTAGCACGTGTTGTGCGACAAGTATTATTCTCGGGGGAACTGCATCTTGAAGTAGGCAATTAAAGCTGTCCAAGGCACTTTGCCTGAGAATAATAGAGTATAGTGCAGAGTCGCTTGTTTGCATTTCTTTTTCTTCTCACGCGGCGAATTTGTGTTCCGTTTCGTTGACTTGTTTGGGAAGTTCCTTTCCTTGGCGAGTGGGGTGATTGTTAGGGAAATTCAGAATAGTGATCGGCTTCTGTTTAATTTAAACATCGCAGGAGTATTGCAGAGGTTTGAATATTCTAGTTAAATGTTGATTGATAGATAGTCCTGTCGCAAGTGAATTAACCAATCACTTGGACGCCAGAAGAGGCGTACGTGAGTAGTGGCTCGCTAGGCTAACGGGTCCTCGATGGTTCTTGCGTCGACCTTCGGTGTCATAGTCGGAAGCAGCGGTATAGTTGTCAGAAAGAGAATAGCCGTATCCCGTTTCGCCTGGAGGCCTCGTTTCCCTCCAACCTTCGCCTAGGTCGCTCGTGTTCAAAAGCATTCTTGCTCTGGGTCTATGACCTACGATACTCCATTGGACTCAAAATTAAAGACACTATCAAATAACAAAATCGCACTTCAGACACCCTAAACTAAATCCCGAAACCTGGCGTTTCCCCGATGCGCCCCAATTCCTCTGAAAAATCAATACTATCTAGACCACCATAAATGAAATTCCACTAAGACACACCGGTCCCACCTGGAAATTCCGCAGAAGCTTGAAAGCAGGGGCCCTATGCCCCATCCGATTCCTCAAAGCTCTCCTTGAAAGGCAACCCGATCGCAGACGGGCCCCGTGACGATGCAGAACGCTCGTCAGCGATCGGCACGCCGCGCCGGCCACGGGGCCCGTTTTTTTCCTCTCCCGTTACGTAAGCCGATGGAAGAAAACGGTCTTCTGCGTGGTCGACTTTTTCGCCGCGAAACCCCGTTGCATCCGGAGTTTCACCCGCGCCGCGCGCAAAAAAGGCGCCGATCAGGTTCGATCGATCGTGCCCCGGCGGACGGACGGTGGCGCGGCGGAGCGCGGGCAACAGCTATGACGACGATGATCTACGAGCGTTTCGCTGGATGGGCCAGCAGCAACGGGCCCGGAACGGTTGGGGGGGGGGGGGAGAAGTGGGGGCAGGCGAGAGGCACGTGGCGAAAAGAGAGGCGCCTACGACCGTTCGGATTAGTTCGAGAGAGTCCTTGACTTTTGGAATGCGGACCACTGGGGTCCCAGGTACATCCAGGTAGTCCCCTGTGCCCGTGGGTCCCTTCTGTGCACGCGTGCACGTGCACCCACCGGCGGCGGAGTGTGCGTGGACCCACACACCTCCCCGTTATTCTCGGGCCGACAAACCGAGATAAAAGGACCTCGTGCTCCTTCGCCGTGTAACTCCGCTGCCACTGCACCTGCTCGCTCTCTTCGGGCTTAATTATTGCTGTACCAAGAGCGGAGGACAGCGAGGGGGTGCGCGTCGGGGGTAGGGCCCCGCTGGATTCGATTGCGGTGGCCAAGATGGGTCAGGTGAATGGACGTTCGGGGAAGCTGGGTCGAAGGGATGATTGACGAGGCTTTTCGGCGAACTCCGAATGACCAGTTACCCCTTAGCGGGGAGGAATTGTGGGAAGTGGCTGGGGATAGAACGGTGTACCCATCGCTGGAATTTGGTGTGTGAAAGTGTGGGTGGTGAGTTGAGGTTGCATTTTCGGATGGATGTGCTTAGGGTGGTTGTGGATAGTTGTTCTTTTCATTACTTAGTAATTCTACTGTTTGTTATCAGCGGATGGTGGATTTACTACCTGCTTTCAAGAGATTTGCCTACTCACGAAGTGGATGCAACTGTCCCAAGTAGTGATAGTCTGTAAGCAACATTTCTGGCTGGGATTTCTTAGGCACGAGATTTTCTTAAGCAGCGACGAGAGACCTGTTCAGCGGTGTAACGTAACGTAAAGATAAATCGTTGGACGATGTTCTAACGAGATGCGCGATTAATTGCGCGCGTGGGCGATCGATAGTGGTCGAATAGTTGAGCAATTGGTTTTGATACGGCGCATGACGTACCTGCGTTTTGTAATCGTCGTTAAGAAAAGATATTACGAAACCGAACGGATGATGGTACTTTTTGAGCCGAAAGAGTCAGGAGCATCGCGTCCTTGTATAGTTTTACGTAACGAGCGTAAAAATAGGTGACTACGTTTGCTTAGCTTGCAAGAGCCAAGTAAATGAAGCTTACACAGGATTTTTACACGCTCCTTTCCTCCCAGTTCTTGGACAATCACGGCATCTTTTCAATTCGCGATTCTCTTTATGTTTCAGGTAAGAGTCCACGCCGAATTTCCATGAACGTCTTCGCCGATAACGAGTAAGTCTAAGAAACGTCGAAGCAATGCTTGTGGAATAAAAAGAGTAGCTCTTAAGAGGATAACCTGAGTGACATTCACGGTTGGAGAAACTCCATTGCACACGCTTGCGATTTTTGATGCCTTAAAGCAGTCCTTTTATCGCTTCCGCGCTAATCGTTTACCGAAGCATTTACCAACGCCTAGAAATCCTGCAGAATCAATTCGTGGCGTTTGTGCCAGCCTCTGCCCAGTATCACTTGACTCTGCTGAATTACGATAATGTACCTCTTACTTTTACGTTTCATCTAGTTGATCCAGGAATATAAATCAAATTTTAAGTGCAAAAGAATGCACTTGGTTGTTCTAACATCGTTACACTCGCTCGTGATCTAGTGGCTATAGTCGAAGCAAAATTAGTTGGCTGCAGGAGGCCTCTGGTCAGTTTCCCCAGCAAAAGCTTCACCACTCCATTTCTTATACTTAGGGGAGACCGGGGATAGTCGACTAACGAGGTTAGTTGACTAATTCCCTTTAATTCTTGTATTATGGAATAAATTATGCTGCGATTCGCAATATTGGAGCATATGAATGACCAGCTTGCCACTTAATGTGTCGCCGTGACAAAAACTTGCGTGTTCTGTCAGTGAGAATGAAAAATCTAAAAAGGTCGGCTGGAAGTAAATATTTTCGTTTCGACTATTTATGAATTTTTGTCCACTAAGTACTGCTTGATGTTATTTCATGAATATTTTGTGGAAACGTGATACCTTGACTATAATTTACGGTATTTTATTTTATCCGGTGCGTGGAGGTTTTGTACGTACGACCCTTAACATGTTAACAATGTCGGACGGGGTTACTTGACTAAGCATAGGAATACTACTAATAATTGCATTTTTTATCCTCAAGATGCAGTCGAGGCAAAGAGTTTAGCTGCTCAAGTCCACTCCCCCCCCCCCCCCACAAATCCTTCCAAACTCACCCCTACCAGTTTTACACCCTATCCTCCCTTCAAACTCTCAGGCCTTCCAAATAGATCATAACAAACCAGTAAAAAATAATTACAGTGTTTTAGACCATGATAAATAATAATAAAAAATAATACTGTGGAGGAGTGAAAAAAAATATAAAAATTTATTGGTCGTAGCATACATATGTACGCGTTTCGTATACTATATTGATGGAATTGGCAGCGTATATATAAGTTTTTCACATTATATTGATGTACTGTGACAGCGTATATATACACCTTTCGCATGCAAAGGGTTAAAACTGAAAAGTAAATGTCAAGTCAACTGACCCCACCATATTTGCCAACTAACCCCGTAGCCGGGGTCTGTTGACTTATTCGTCTCACTACTCTAAATACAATAAAAACTACAACCTAGACTCAATTAAAACGATGTTCAAAATTATGCCTGTATACCTAATGAAATTTGGAAACTTTTGGTATGCAGTAAGTCAACAAAATACTAATGGTCTGTTTATAAAAATTAGAAATGTAAAAAATTAGTCAACTAGCCCCGGTCTCCCCTACTCAATAAAGATGGAAATATTTTGAAGGTGATTTGCAGGGTGGCAGTAGTTGGTAGCGATCACCTGATTTTGTCCCGACTATAGCAAGCTGAGAAACGTTCCACCGACGTAGCCTCGACACGCTGAATATGGGGAATAGCTCTAAGGACTGATCGATTAAGGTCAAAAACCAGTTTGTTGAACGTGGCCATCGAATGAAAAAGACTGCATAGCAACTTCGTAGTGGGAGTCGCTTCCAGGAAAAAGGATAATTATTTACCTGACCAGGTCAGCGGCATGAGTTGCCAGAGCCTGTATCCAGGCGATGAAGATGAAGTCTCGAGACGGAAAGGTTGTTCGAGTGTCTCCTACCGAGAAGTCAATCCTTGGAGCTACCCTAGCCAACCGATCGTTACAGCGGTGAACTCGTCGGGAGATGGAACAGACGTTTGATGTAGGAATCTTGTTAGCCTTCTTGTAATCGAATCATCCGAGTCACCTGCCGATAATGTACCTCGTCGAATTTCCTTGCTTTTCCACCGAGCTCCGTGAATTTTAACCAGCCACTTGGAAATCAGAGCGACATCTCGTGTCAGCGATGATTCGCCGAGCGGTTGGATCGCTCGAGTCTCTCCCAGCCGAGGAACGGTGGATGAATGAAAAGCCCGCGGCTTATAATGAATCAGCTATTCGTGGATCTAGTATGCAGAACAGGTCAATAAATACCGTTCAAGGTCGAGCATTTACAGCCACGGTCTCGGGACGCAAGGTGCTCGGGGCTCCTCGTTGTGTCTGAACTTGAGAGACGTCTGCTGGGAGTCTGTCTCTTTGCGCCCCACTCTCCGGCTGCCTTCTGCGCGGTGTTCCTCGAAAAAAGAACCCCTCGATCCTGGCCGTAGTTCGCATAAAAAGGCTCGTCTTCTGCGTTCTATTCGAAGCCGCGAGATAAATTCTCATTTACGACGGTGTATTTCCAGACGACGCACGTCCACGTCGAATCGACGGGAAAAATGGATTCTCTCCCTTCGCGCTCTGACGTTGCGTCTAAGTAAAGAGAATCGCGAGTGGCTGGACAGCCTGTCGGGGGATTAATGGTTTAAACAGAATGCTCGAGAACCGCGGTTTGGTCGCTTTGAAGTCTTGCTGCGGGAAAAAAAATAGTCCCTCTGTAGTGGCTTCCATCGCGTTCTCTCGCCGAAGTGGACTTTGGTGGGCGAAGGGAAGAGTTTGGGGTCTGGCGTGTCGATAGCGGGCTTGTGAAGAGATCGACGTCCCCTTTGAATTATTCGTTTGGAGATCTGGGGGGTTGAACAGCGTCTAGGGCTGAGGGCTGCTTTCTGGATTATTCGTAGAGACTTGGAACACTTTGAATCAGGGTAATTGTACGCCTGCAGAGGGATATGATGCCACGTTCTAGAAGTCGCAAGGATCCCCTAGGTGTTCTCTAATCGTTGACAATTCCTCGATTTCTAGTAAGGAACTCTTCTACTTCCCCTAACCAGCTACCCCATCAACCCCAGCCATCTCTGCCTTCGACTCTCTCACCTCCAATCACAAAGCCTGCACCGGCACCAATCGACTGCGCTCGCCGCAGTCGCACGGCGGGCACCTTGGGAAGGAAGAAGAGCGAGGCCAGGAGTCGCGAAATCTGGGCAAGCGCGACGGTGGGCCATGTTGATGGGGCTCCAAGGTCCAGTTTCGCGAGGGCGGCGGGGGACATGGGGTGCACAGACGAGAGAGATCTCTCCATCGAGGCGCTCAGGATTTTTACAGAGCCACCGTTTCGGACCACGTCATTTCTTGGTTACATGCACGAGGGGCCCGTGGTGGTGAAGATGGTACCTGTGTGCGTGCAACGAGGCCCCGTCTCCGCGCACCCACACGCGGGAGCGCGCAGCGTGCACACGTTGACGTGCACGGTGGAGGAGACACGCGCGGCCGACCTTGCATTTGCTTTGCATATATACGACACGGCTTTGGGCATGGTCACACGGAACACAACCTTGGCGAGAGCATAAACGCGAGGGAGAGAGAGAAGGGAAAGACACGGGGGGCCTGGCGAGGGGAACGACGGGCCCACGTCACGCCACTTTCGGTTTTATCGCCGTATATCCGGCCGTGGTGCGATTTCCTCGCCTCCAGATCTTCGGATGGGCTCAGTTCGCTGGGTACTCGTGCACCTAGGTGCTGCACGGAGTTAATCTTATGCTTGAACGAGGGGGTCGCGGCGCCCCTTCTAGTGGGGAGGCTCTGCTGAGCTGTTTGAGGAAGTTGCAGGTTGATTTGGAGGGTTCTTGTAGGATACTGAGGGGCTGTCGAAGGTGGTGTTACTGCTAGGTTCTTTACTGTTGACTTTGTGGGTGAATGGGATATGTATGAGGGCTTGTAGAATCCTTAATGTGTGAGGATCGTTAGATGAATAGTCATGAGAAGTTTGGAGACCAATTGGGGGATTTATAGAAGATTGATGTTATCACTAGATTCTCTACTATTAGTGTTAGGGATAGATGGGACATGGGTGAAGGTTTCTCAAATCCTCAACGTGGTGTCTTTCGATGAATGTTCGGGGAAGTTTGGAGACTAATTGGGGGCCTTGTGCATAGTTGCTTGCAGGAGGGACCTAGGAGATTCATAGTAACCATTGAAGGAAACCCTATTGTTAACCTCGAGGAGAGCTTCTGAATCCTCGTCGCAAGGATTTGCCCCCCAGCTTAATGTCTGCTGGAGGATCGAGAATATCGACGTCGCTACTCGAAATCCTCGTGACCCAATTACCCCCAGAAATTTATCGACTCGAGTCTCTTTTATTCAACATAGAGACGCCTGGACGCTCGGCAATCATGATTAAAGCAGAAACGTCGACGTCTGCACGGAGGTTCTGGTTGCTGGCTGCTGGATTCGCCTACCAGACGGTTTATTTTCGACCGTGGGCGCAAAGTTCGCGTCGATAAAATCTCCGCGCCGTAACTTTACTGCCAGTGTCTGATTGACCTATCCCAAACCGGCCGTTTATCGCCTAGGTTCGAGCCATTCCTCTGACTAGTTGGGTAAACGGCGCTGTGCCGTCACCAATCCGCCAAAATACACAGAGTGAACGTCTTCGACGAATTAATACGACACTGTCTGGCGGATGCGTGATTCTGCTGTTTGTTTTATCGCCGTTATCGCCCTTGGACCCGGGAGAAGGACACCTCGCTGAAAGATTCAATATACCTAAACCCAACAACAACAAAAGTAGATCTAAAACAATCTTCCCTTCATCGAAATCCATTCAAAATTCCAATCAATGTCTCCCATATTCGTACGCACAGAGGACAGTAGCCCTCCTCAAACGAAGTCTCCGAAAATCAGTAGAACACCCCCTTCATTAGTCAGACACTCCGCCTACTGTGCAAGAAATACTCTAATCCTTTATAACTTAAGGGAGGAGCCTGGTGCAGCGGGTCGAAGAAATCGAATTTTTTTTTGTTGCATAAATCAATAGTTGAACATCACAATAATATGTTCCCAAAGCCGCAAAACGAAATTCGAAAAATTAAAGCGGATATGGCCGGTTTTGCTACGGAGCGCCAGGTTACCACAAAACTTTAAGGGGGGAGCCTGGTGTAGCGGGTCGAAGAAATCGAATTTTTTTGTTGTTGCATAAATCAATAGTTGAACATCACAATAATATGTTCCCAAAGCCGCAAAACGAAATTCGAAAAATTAAAGCGGATATGGCCGGTTTTGCTACGGAGCGCCAGGTTACCACAAAACTTTAAATGCGTTTTTCTCGAAACGACAGTTTTACAATCGACTTGGCCTTGTACACGGATATTTCTGAACATTTTCTTCATAGGGCTACGTTATTAGTATCATGATATTGTTTAAATAAATAACTTTTTTTTACACATTTACGGCAAAATTTCGTTGGAAAAAGTGAATTTTTTTTCAAGAGGCCGCCATTTGTTCAGTTTTGCATCTTTTAAATTATGAATTTATACGATCTGTGCGTACACTCATAAACTAAACGAAAATTGTTCGATTTTTGGTTTCAGATGAAACCAAAAGACGCTACGTTGCCCGCAGTGCAACAATGGCATAAGCCGTTAGAACTTTGTTATTTGCCGCTCATTTTTAATAAAATTTTTTTTTTATCTATCTTAATCTGATAGTACAATATCCCGAAAGTTTCAGAAAGTTCGATGAAATACTTTCTTTAAAAAAAATTCCCGAAAATGCCTCGATTTTCAGCTGGTTACACCAGGCTTCCCCCTTAAGTTTCATAGTTGCGCCCACATTATCTACCAGATTCTAAACCTACAACCGCAACGTTCCTCAAAATTCAACAAAATCTGCACAGAAATAAGTGAAACACCTCTTCGCGCATTCAGAATCTGAGAATTTCTGTATCAAACCGTCGTTGCACTTCTGCTCGCCATGCACCGCGAGGAAAAGCTTGGGAAAGCTGAAGATGGGGTGGGAAGACGTCGCGGTCCTCCCGGATCGCGCGGTCTGCCGTCGAATTCGGTGAATCAGTGGCCGGAATTTGGCCGAGCGGACGGGGCCCACCTCAACGAGGCCGAAAGTGAGAATTTTAGCGCCTACCAAGGTTGCCGAAACTCCGTTGCTCGGATAAACACAGGCCGACTGGCTCGTCATTGACATTCGAGCGGGCGCGATCCGTGCACGGTGGAAAAGGAGCGGGAGGACGCTCAGAGGCTCGCGGAGGAAGGAACAAAGGGAAAGGAGAAAAGGATGGGGGAGCCGGAGGAGGGAAGCAAAGGTCGTCGACGATGCTGGCTGGACAAGAAACAGAGACATCGGGACGCGAGAGGAATGGAGAGGGGACGATGGACGATTGGCGACCTTGAGGGGAAAAAATGGCGGGGCTTACTTGCGATTTTTCTCGCGGAGCCTCCTCGCAGATAAGACAAAGAGAGGCGGATAGGTGTGCGTGTTTTTCGGGTACGCGCAAGGTGCGCGGCGCTGGCGAATAAGCATCGTAAAGATCGAAATTGCTTCTGGGAACGTTCCCGCCCGCCAGATGAATCTCTTAAAATATACCCGAAATTCCACGCCCGTCGAATATTTGCGCGGGCCAGCCGGCCGGGATATATGTATACCCGTGCGGGAGATGCACCGCGCGAGCTGGAACCTCGCGGCCGCGGGTCCGGCTACCCTGGGCCATGTGCACTTGCCTTCTATTGTTGGCGGGAGGAGCTTCTCTCGTTCGTCGAGCTGCGGAAAGAATCTGTCCACGGTGACCGTTCGAAGGTTCTGACTCGGTTTAGTCTGCAGATTTTTGGCGGAATTTCCTTTCGGGGAAACGGTGGATCTGGGATTTGATAGTTGAGTGGAGGGTGGGAAAAGCTGTATTCAATGTTGAGGACTATATTTGGAATGATATAGAATCACCCCGACGCAAAGTTTCTATTGTATCTATTTCGAATTAACGAAACTGCAGTGGATTTTTAGAGAAATGGGTCTGAGTAAATTAGATGACACTGGATTCTATTTTCATCCACGACTGCAAAGGAATTCATATTCATCCCCTGAAATTGGAATGGGAGCCTAGAAGATTGAGCCTGGGTAAATTAGATTTCCTCCGCGGCTATCGTGCTAATCACGAAATTGAGTCGATTTCGTAACGTCCCGCGGCGGTGTGCACGTGCAGATCTCACCCATCGGGCGGGCAATAAACGTCTTTTCGTGGCAAACAGCCGCCGGTGCACGGCGCTGCAATTGGACGCATACGGATAATTAGTGAGCAGCCGGTAACTGCTTCAACAAACGTGTCAAAGGAGCGGTCAACTTTATATCAGGACAAAGACGAATGAACTGTTATTGATGGCACTTAACGTGTCGGTCGGCAAACCCCGATGTCCGCTGCCCTCACGGTTTACATTCTATCGCGCCGCCCGAGTAAAATTATCTATACGTCATTGATACCTCGAAGAATCCTGTGCGATTCACTTCGTCCACGTTTATCGCCGTTTCCCTCTGATGCCCCCGTGAAAATCAATTCCGCAAAATTCAGTTCGAAGGTCCCGCCCCTTACAATCCCTTGAGTAGAAGTAGCTAAGAATCTATGATACTTATAAAGTTCTTGAGATCCCCTTATTTCGAGTTCCAAAGGATAGAATTTTTACACACTCGAGCACTTTAGATCGAGGGAGGAGCGAAACGAAGCAGCCTGCTCGCGTTAAACTCGAGTTTCGGGGAACTTCTTAGGGCGCCATAGGTCTGTTTAGTTTTGCAAGACATAATACACAGTACTTCCTTGAAATGTTCAGAGAAGCTGGGTATTCCTTCGGCAAAAATGTGAAGAATAAAGGAGCACAGTTCAGCCTGCAATGGAGATGCTCTGATCAAAGTATTCATGGAACAACTTCGCTCTGTTTTCACCAGTTGACCGAGTAGATTCTCACCAGGAAGGAAGTGTCTTAAAGAACAAGAACCCTTGAAGAGAGGAAGAGGAAGGAGCACGGGAGACTCTTCGCGTCGTCGAAGACGATTGTCCACTAATGTTTCATGCTTGCCAGGGTTATTTCTAAGTTCGCGAAGAACGGCCAGCCTTGGCAGCGCGAATTCATCGTCGGAACGACGCTGTCTCGTTCGTGGAATCCGGAGCTTTCAGGTCGCGATCGTAATCGACGGGGTTTTACAACGTTCGGTGAATGTTAAATATGCGCGGCGCCTTATCGACTCCCATCAAAATGCAATCTCAATGCATAAAGTGGCGACTTCTTTCGGGGACGGGGTTTTTTTCTCTCCCGCGTCGCGTTTCGCCTGTAAAACGGCCCCTGTTGATATCTCTACTTGAATGGCATTTCAGAGATCGAGCCTGTCGGCCCGTTCGACGTGTCGTAAAACGACAGAATTTACGGCCCGGACTGTCAATACCGCCGCTGTAACTAGATTTAACTTGCTAATTATCGAAACAAGTACATTAAGGCCTCTAGCTTGACCAATAGCATTGGAATCTTTCCACGTTGTCGCGGCGCTGGAGCGCGCAATACCCTTTCGGAGCAGTTTGCCAGGGTGTTCGAGATGCTACCCTCGGACCTCGAGCAAATCTGATCCAGATCTTCAGACCCAGTGGTTCGATCACGGATTCATCAGATAGGCCCCTCTCTGTTCATTCAATCTGGGCTTCGATGCACGACCCGGATGAGGCCTGCATCTAACCCAGATCTAATCTAGGCCTAACCCAGACCTAGTGGTTCAATCGGAGTGGTTCTTCTGTATCGCCCGAACGTGGGTCCCACGAATTCCCATTGAACGGGATACTGCCGTTAATTCCCTTCGCCAAGTCTTTCAATTTCGCCAGAAGTATCATCATCCCCGTTACTCTCGAGTAACAGAATTCTCCAGCCACGTTGGAACTTTCCAAGCAAGCTTCGCGTGGCAATTTAAAAATTCCTTTCTCGGCGCTGGATCCTCCTCCTCCCCAAAATATAACAATTTCAGCAGGTATTTGGCACGGCGACCCGCCCAAGGGAGGCGTGCCACGCTCGCCAACTGTGCCGTGGCTCGCGGATGCGGCTCCTGAATGAACCGGAAGGAGCGTTCGCCGCACGGGCGGATGTAAGATGGTGGGAAGACGGTAAATAATAGAAGAGGAGCGTTCAGGCCTCGCGCCGTCAGCGGAACGACTTGGCACGGGCGCAGCGTTTCCTCGTCCTCGTCGACCTACTTCCGGCCAAGGAATTCCTAATCCGCGCGCGGCACGTTACATCGCCTCTGTAGCCCCGACCAGCACGAAACGAAGCGTACGTGGGCCACGTGAGGGACCCAATTACGAGAGCAATCGTGGACAAGCACGACCCCGCCGCCTTTCCACGAACGACCACTCCGCTCTGGATGGAAACGCGACGCACGCCACCCAGCGCGCCGGCTTTTTACCCGAGCGAAATTGCTCCAGCGATCTCTGCGTGGCACGATGGGAATATCGCCGGCCACGTTCCGCGGCCGGGCTGACCCCGATCCAACCTGTCATTAATATTCCACTGGAGAACAGGGTGGACCGAGAAAAACGTTAGCCAAAGGTTTTTTCAGTCCTGGGGGTAATGTGTGGGATGCATCGGATCGAGTAGATATCCTGGCAGTTATTTACAGAAACTGGGAGCTCGATCCTTCACGTAGCTAGCAAATGGAGAATACAATTTCGAAGATGTGAGAAGTAATACCCACTTCTTCTACTTCGATGGAGATGAAGTTGAATGAGGATCGTATTCGAAGAAATTTCTAACTATCTTTGCCCCAGAACTCCACGCTGGTATCCATCGATCTCGTCCCCGAAAGCAGAACCTGGACTCCTCGATTTCCGGCCCCCCTAGCTTCAGTTGCATCGATATACCGCGAGATCGGTAGCCTGCCAACGCAACCCGCTGGCGGAGGCATCGCTTGTGCATCGCTGCACCCGTAGCACCCACACAAGAGAAGGGCGGCGCGCGTGCAGATACGGGAAGCACGTTCCTGGCGAACAAAGAGGATCGGGCCTCGTTGCGCCCGTGAGAAGCGCCAAGGACTCTGGCGCAATTAATTCTTCGTCACTGGCTCTCTCGCGGATAGGTGAATGAGCGACGTGGACGCCGCGGAGAAGGAGAGACGAGCGGAACATCCGGACCCACGGAGACGGATGGGCATGCATGCACACGTCGAACAAACTGGTCGAGCATAATTGAGTGCTTGGCCGGGTCTGTTTGTGTGCCTGTGTGCGCGGGCGCGCGTACGTCGGACACGTCCGTGGACCGCGGTCAGACTCGAGGGAGACTCGAGGGAGACTCGAACGTCGTTGACTCGGCGGCGTAATCACCACCTCCCATGTAAACGTCCTGGCAATGGTAATAGCTCGTTTAGAGCACTTGCATGCAGTTAATTCCGCCCTCCGGTTGGGCCCCCGTCGGGGACCAACGAGGCTGGCGCGTTTCTCCTCTTCGCGGTCGCGGGGCACCCGCTCCTCGTGCTCCTCGGGCTCCTAGGAGGACTGGAAGGACGAGGCAAAGAGGAACGCCGCGCCTCGTCCTGCCGACGTTCCATTTCGGAGGTGACGCGTGACGCTGCACGCGGAATCGCGCCTCGTCGATCATTCGTTTGCAGCATTTTTGCGATTGCTCGGTGTACTCGCGCTGGTGCAGCGAAAGGTGGTCACCCTGTTTGGGCAGAGAAGGGTAATTGGATTTTGGGAGAAGGTTCTTGAGTAGATTAATCTTCTTGTGCATCTGCCTCCAGTTTCTAGGCACTTTCTGTAGATTCTAACTTCCCTTCAAACTTCCAGTCCCCAGCCCACCGTACCCACTTGCAATATTCTTCTGCACCGCGTGCAGAGTTAATCGTTTTCCCGACGATAATGGTCAAAAGCGCCCACACCCCCTGGATCCACCGGAAAGTTTCCCCCGTGGGACGATTTATGCCCCGCAGTGAAAGCGATTCGCCACGGTTGCTCCATTACGAGGCCGAAAATCCTGACGAGAGCGAGCAGGCCGCGCATCATCAAAGCTCCCCCGGCCGCTGGTGTTGCGGTGCGCGCACCGTGGGCCAGGATCATCCTTGGAGCGGCAGAAAAGGGGGAACAGGGCGCGATCCGTTCCCCAGGCACCATTATGCCCGAACAATGTAACAAATAACCTCATCAGACTATCTCAGACGGCATTGTGGCCCGTCGTTCAACGCTCGCTGGGGAATGCATCTCGGCCGACCGTTTCTTCTCCCCTGCTCCTTAATTTCGTTTTAGACGAGGGAACCGCGGCTAGAGGAGACTGCAAAAAGGGGCAGGCCGGTATGGTCAGAGAGAGGGCGGGCCGGGGCTCGAACTTTTATATAATTCGTTAGCGTCGGCAGATTTGTCAAGTGTCCTTGCGCCAGCCGAGTCAAAGGGAAAGGGAGAGAGGCCTCTCTTCCAGCCAGACAGGATTTTCCTTCCACCGAGATTAATCTGAAGGGCGGTGATTAGGCTCGCGACAACGCCCGCTGCCCTGAAAAGTCTTGGAAATTGCCCGGTCGCTGGATTTCCGTCGCACTCGCCGGCTCCCTTTCGCGAGCCCCTCGAGGGCTGCTGAAATTCAACCTGGCCCTTGGATTCCTTCCTCCCCTTTCTTTTCAGTTACAACGCGGCGAGGAGCGTCGCCGGCCTTTGTTGTTTCGCGTATTTTCTTCTTCCCTGGCTATTGAACTCTTGGAGACACTGTAGTTCAGCTCTGTATCTCAATCGGGGTGCGTTGACACTTTGAAAGTATTATAGTCGAGGAAAGCTTGAGCTAGGATAGGCCTGACTGACTCGAAGAGGAATATTCACCAAGATCGTTTTATGAAGGGACCGTTTTCGTGAGCCCTGCTGCGCACATTTCTACGCCCTGTGTGGCCAATGGCGTCCACCTTGTTGACGCCGGCATTGTTTAGGTCCCTCAGCCACTTGGAAGGTGACGTTCGGCCAGGAACAAGAGCTCTAACCAGCTTTTTGGCTCGAATCCACGAGCGTGGCCCGACTAGCCAAGCGGGCTGGTCCGCTCGATTCCACAAACGCCTACGCGAGCCCCTCGCTTGTGTCCGCTGTTATCTGAGTTACAGTTCGTTTTTCTACCGGGCCGGCCAGCTGAACTTTTACACAGCCTCTAAAACTCTAAACCGTGCCCCTAAGTCCTTCAAATCTCGAGTTTATCGGCAGATCGTAGGCGCGAGATCACCCGCGGGGTGCTTTCCCCGCTGGAATCTCGGATACATTTCCCTTTCTCCCCCCTTTTTTTTTTACGACGCTCATTATAGCGTTTCTGGATCCCCAGCCGATCGGCTAACAGCGTTTTACAGCCCAGGGCGTCCTCTTTTTATACTACTTAATCTCGAAGGCTATCGACACATAAAAACGTCCAAGCTCGCGAACCAAATCTCTTTTTCTTCGTTCCCCTCGGTTTCCGTTGCCTCCACTTGCCTCCCCCCCCCCCATACTTTGCCACTTTTTCGTTAAAATCAGATTACTGCACTTTATAGCCATTAATCCCACTCTCCCAAAACGAAGAAGGACCCCCCCCCCACCGTTCCTCTATTTCCACTCCAATTTCTTTCTCATCAACGATGGACTTTGAGAAGCTCCAAATTCCCTCGAATTCGACTTCCATCGATTATCAAAGTCTCAGTCCCCGTTGAAACCGTCTTCCGTTCATCGATCAAGCCTGCAGCCGTGCCCAGAACCGCGAAAGCCAGCCCGCCGCTATCCGTAAATTACGTGGCGGTGCGTTTATGCAAATCACGCGTCGATGTTTACGATAGCGCGAGCGCAGATTGTTTCCCCCCCGCGTTCCTCGTTACGTGAAAGGAATAAATTGCCGCGCGGTCGATTCGATCCTCGGCGGAGCCTCTAAAATTAGCCGGCCGCCCGGACATCGGCGATTTTTGGCTTAGTTGCCGAGGCGTGACGGATTTTCGGAAGCGTCGGCGCGAAACAAGCCTGTACCTCCCCTGTTTGAACCGGCGAACCGCGAGGCTCGCTCGAACAATCGTCATTGTTCCTCGAATAAAAATACCTGCGGTGGGGTCCCCCGCGGCAGCCTCGGCACACGGTTCCAGCCCGGTTCCTTCGCTTTCACCCTCGGGAGTCTCCCTCGGCGATCGTCTTTCATCGGCGCTGGTCGCGATGGTGCGCAGATCGGTGGCCGATTACGTGCGCCGCCTTTTCAATTGTCCCAAGCGACGAGGAAAACGGCTGGGTCAAAAGCCCGGGGCGGCGGCCACCATAAATATCGGCTGGACATTGCCGTTTTCTCGCGACCGTCGCCGCCCAATCGCGGTTATCCTTCCTCCAGCCGATGCTTCCTCGATAGCCGGCCTCTTCTCCCCCGGCCGGACCCGAATGGAAATTAAACGAGTCGCGAGGGGGGCGCGCGGGGGCCCTGCTCCGAAGCGTTGACACCGTGACTGGCATTGTCCCGCGCACCGTTTCAGCATGGACGACGTTAAAAGACAATTAATCTGAATAACTCAGCCTAGACCCGAGTGTCCCAGATTTCGCGCGATGCAACAGCTAGCGCGTCTCTGCGTTCACGCCTCCGCTCCGCTCCGCGTCCGATCCGCCAGGATCGCCGCGAGCCACGAATAACTGGCCACTCGCGACCATGAGCGGTTCACCGTGCCACGTCTTTTCGATGGTTGCCATCTGGTTCGTGCTTGGTTCCCATTTTTTTCACAGCTGCGAATTAAAGTGGGTGCTGATAGGGCACTTAGGAGTGGTGGGTCAATCTTCACTTACGAATGGGAAAAAGGACCAGGTGGCAAACTGTCCGGGATACCCTGAATACATAGCAGGATTAGAAATAAACTTATGTACCTGTAGCTTGAAAATTATGGGACACAAGAAAGAAGTATAGTGCTTGGATAAAATCATAATTCTTTTTGGAAGACGGGGCCCTGGGGGACCTTCTCATCAGCCGGCCGTTAAATCCGCCACTACTAGTTGGGATCCACTTGTGGAAACTAAGCGATTGGTCGAGGATTCTATTCTCTTCCCTCGCGAGAGATCGTATTATTTAAAGGATCAAGCACCTTGTAGAGGCGATTTGCAAGCGTCCCAGGCTCCAATAAGAATAACACCGTGAGCAGTGCTGCCTAGAACTCGCTAACAAGGGGATCAATGAAGATGGATTCTCCTCTCCGCGGAAGTGTTTCTTTCCATCCCGCCTCTGTACCCCGTTAGTAGAAGCTGATGATGCTGGTGCAACTGTCGTCATCGATGGAAATACGGTGTGCGTGCTCCAATGCACTGGGGCGGGCGGAGGGGAAAGATGGTTGTCGTTGGTTTTCCTGTTCGTCATTGTTTCGCGCCGATTCGATGAGATAAGTGTTAATGGCTTGAACTGGGATCGGTTTTAATGCCGCGTTGCGAAAGATTCTGCCGGCTGGCAGGAGACACGAGGATTTCGCCGGGGATTCGTGAGCTGATAGATCGTTTCGCGATCGCTCCTCGCGAGAGATCGACTAGGTCTGAAGAATTTATTTGGGGGGCCGTTGAATTTTGGAAAATTAGAGGATTATGGAGGATACAAGTGTTCCATAAATCGAGAGCCACCGAAAAATTGCAACTACGTTGAGGAAGAAGGAGTAGGTTTCAACGTATAAAAAGGAAACAGGCATCGAGAAACTTGATTCCAGTGACGCAGACATGTAGTAAGAAAAATATCTGCTGAATACGTGGGACTATCGAGAAATTGCTGTCGTAAGATCCATTTTACCGCGGCAATGAGTCGACCGTTGAAAAATGCGGAAGTCTCGCAATGTTGCACAACGATTTCCGAATCGTACCGGCCCGAGAGACGGGCAGCGTGTAATTTAATGAATCAAAGAGGAGTAACGGTTGCGCCCGAATTGCAAATGCTGATTTTTGACATTCCTGCGCGGTGGACACGTCTGACCCACTTTTTCACCGCGTGTGCCGCGGTTTCTGACTGCCTGGCTCGTTCCAGCCGAAATTTATTACCGTGTCAGCTGGTAATATTTAGATACGCGGCGTGTAAACGTGTGTAACATCGACGGGATTGAATGACACGCTTAGCTGACGATTTCTGCACGGGCGGCCGGATGGCTGATAGAATTTTGAAAAATTTCGGGGGCTATTGTGTTCGAAGGTTCGTGGGTGAGGAATCTGAGGTCCAAGAGTTGATATAGTAGTGACTTTGTGCTACAATTCTGATAGACACAAAGTTGCTCCAGTTTGACTAGAAAGTTTCAAGGATCCTCCAGCAAGACATCAAAGGAGACCAGAGATCCCTCTGAAGAAGGATTACCCACACAATTTCTTGGTTCCTTGGCTACCCCAAGTTCCATTGCGTCACATCTTCCCACAATCCTCCCAAGTAGGACCTCCAAGGGCCTTCTAACTACAAGAAGCTAAATACCTCGAACAAGCAAGGATTACCCAAAACTACCTCACCCCAAATACCCCCAGACTACCAAAGTCCTCAGCATCCAAGTCCTCTAAAATGCAGAAACCTCCACCGCAGAACCTGCGAGACCAGCCAGAGGAATACACGTAGGTGGGCGATCGAAGGCTTGCAGGGAGCTCCGTCGTCCTTCCAGGTCGCCGTGGCGTCATAACGCCCGCGAAGGACTAGGAAGAGGAGGCTGCCCTGATATATTGCGGACACACCAGCGGTGGCTGGGGTGGCGGCGGTAGCAGTTATAAAGATTTGTAGGGACAGGTTCCCGACTACCTACGAGCAGCTGTTGCGCTCCGTGGACCTAGGAGAAGATTGCAGTAGATCTTCCTGGCGCTGGTCCTCTTCCTCGTCGTCTCGGCTGGCTACACCTACACCCGCGGCACGCACAGCCCCGCACGACTACCCACCAACCTACCTACGTGATCCTGCCCGGCTAACACACTGCCACACTAACAACTGCCATTCTGCCTCGTAACGGTACATCTGTCTGCTCCTATGCGCGGTCCTTTCGGCCGTGTCGCCGTTCTCCGCCCGTGGAGAACGGCCACGGAGGCTGAGGACTCAGTGCCTGGAAGAACGGCCGCTGAGGATTGCCTTGGAACGATTATGTCGAGGTGGTTGAGAAATTTGGGGAGTCATTGGGGGGGGGGATTTATTGAATCCTAGGTGGTAATGGTTGTTGGGAAACTGTGATCCGGGGGGTAGGTTTGGGGGATGGTTGTTGGGCGCTTGGGTCTGGTGTTGCCTGAGGGTTGCTGAGGCCTGTCCATGGGGGTTGGGATTGTTTCGCTTTGGAGTAGGTGGGACATTGGAGATTGGGTTTACTGGGGTCTTGGTCTTCGGTGAGGGGAGGGTTGATATTGTTTGGAAGCAGAATGGGGGTGGCTTGCGATGCTTGATGGGTATAGGGATTTGAAGTTTTTGAGATTATGGAGCAGCTGGTGGTTTTTACGTATAGGGGGAGTGTTCAGGTATGTTTGAAACACCAGGGGGTGTAGACAGGGGTTGGAAGGTAGAAGTGGAGGAAAGGTATCTTGGGAACGTGGCATGCGTTGCGGTTCCACGTATCTTTCCTTCTCGTTTTTACATTTTCCTCCTGTCTGGGCACGTGTTGGTGTGACGTTACCATAACACACGACACAACTGCCCACACTTGGCGGCCGTTGCTCCCTGTCGCCTCGGTGTTGCGTGCCTCCCTGCAGCGTGTGCCCGCGCGAGCACGGGTGCAGCGGCGGATTTAGAGAGGAAGGAAAGAAGTGGAAGAAAGTAAGAGAGTAGACGAGCGAGGGGAAACGAAAGTGAGAGGGTTGGCTGGAAGGAAGATAGAGGAGAGCAACGAGTAGAGAGTAGAATGGGCGGGGAGGTGGGGCTGGGGAAAAGCGAACCAAGAAGGGGAGAGATAGAAGATGTAGCAGACAGGGAAAAGTAGTAAAAGCATTGGATGCTCCGAGAAACTTCAGTAGTTTGAACTTTGCGCGTGGATTACTTCGAATAATTTCTTAGGATTGGGACTATTTCCAGTATTTTTGGGTATTTTGAATACGTCCAGTATCCTGGATACATTTAGTTGTTCGTGTGCCTTTCGTACCTGGAGAAACGGAACCCGTGTTGGACCAGCAGTTCGTGAAGCTGTGCAACGTCTCCGTCGTCTCGAGTTGCAGCTCTTGAATTTCAGGAATCGATCGTTAACCCAACGCAGCCGCCGTCACAACACCAACCGCGAATCTCGTCTCGACGTCACCCTGCGCCCGTGGCGAAAACAATTCGCGAAATCCCATAACCCCGATTTCTGGTAGAACGATCACGGTCCCATCTCGATAACGTCATCGAAAGTCCAAAAATATTCGGGAGCCAGACTTTTCTCCGTGAATCGTCGTCCTGAGCTTAGAAATTCTGAGCTGAAAAATTCTATGCTGAGAAATTCTGAGCTCAGGAATTCTAAGTTGAGAAGTTCTGAGCTGAAAAATTCTGAGCTGATAAATTCTGAGCTGAAAAGTTCTGAGCTGAAAAATTCTGAGCTGATAAATTCTGAGCTGAGGAATTATGAGCATAAGAATTCGGAACTTGGGAGTCACGAGCTGAGGACTTCTGGACCTAAGCTCTCTGAACTTGGGACTTCTGAGCTTAGGAGTTCCAAGCTGAGAAGTTCTACGCTGACGAATTCTGAGCATAGGTCTCCAGACGTGCCGACGACAATATTCCAGAGACACACACGCTCCTAGAACCAGAGGAGAGAGAAAGATAGATGGGAGTCTGGCAAAAAGAGGGAAAGAAGGAGAGAGGAAAGGAGAGGGCCTGAGAGATAGAAGCTCTGTGCACGCGTGTTATAGCGAGCCGATGCACACGAGGCTCTCTGCGTGTCTCGTGTGTGCGTGCCGCGAGTACTTTCACACGGAGGTGAACAACACGCCGCGGTATCCAGGCCAGGGGTGGCCAACCACTCCTGTTCCACCGAAGATACCAACACTCTCTCGCTCTCCTCTCGCGAGACCGCGATACGCCTCCCATGAAGAGAGCGCGCCTTCCTTGGCTCTCCTCTTCCATTTTCTCCTGTTGTCTTTTTCCATTGGATTTGCTCCTTGGAAAAAACATAGTCCATGTATACACTTTTATAATAGCTTCTAAGTATTATCTTTCTGATACCTGCAAACTATATTCCTTCAAGTTTCCTCGCATGAAGATGAATCTGCTATCCCTGACATGGACATGCATCCTTCCCCTCCCGTTTCCTCCAGACATAATCTCAGGATCTCACTATTCAACGTACATCTAAAAATTCCACTCCTCGAGCTTAGCTACCCATTCAACTATCCTTGGAGCGCATTCGCGCCTCTGAGTAAACCTCGCAGGAAAAACAATTCAGACCGCCTACCAGTTTTCTACTCCCCTTTCGAACTCCTTAACACGTCAGTATCCACTGCCCTGGACGTAAAATCCAAGAACCCATGCCCGATTCGACGACGTTCACGCAACACTCGCGATTCGCCCAGCGAGAATTCCTCGCGAGCCTTGTTCCCCAGCCGCGTCGATGCGTCTACCTCGACCTTTCACAATGATAAAGAACGCAGTACCATATCTCTCGCTATCCGCTCGGATCTTCCCTCTCTCCCCCGAGCGCTATTTTCACCTGGACGTGCCTCGAGCAGGCCCGTTATCGCGTAACTGGAGATACGCACGTTCGTAGATTAAAATGGGTACGCACTGTACGTGCGCGAGGTCCCCGATTATCGGTGTTAACGCGCCGAGAGATCCTTGAGATCCAGCACGATAACCTTCCTTCCTTGGCAGCGGCTGCTCCTCTGGACGTTCCTCGTATGGAACGTCATGTCGAGATCTGGCTCACCCGTTCAGATCGAGCTCCTACCTCGACTCGGGGACCATAGGATTGATCGTGCAGTCAGAATTGCGGCGATCGCTGCGACCACTCCTCCATCACACGCCCTTGCTGCGCACACTTTCCCCGTTTGCTAGCGAAATTTCCACTAAACCAGAGTTAGTCGGAAAGTTTAGCCAAAATAGACGAGTACTCTCTTCCTGGAGATAAGTCTCAGATAACAGTTGAACATGGCTCTGAAACTCTGAAGTGACTTTATCACTCCGACTGTGATCTCTTAAACGAAAAACAGGGGCGTTCTTCAGAGCCCTGCGCCACTCAAAGTGTTATCACCTCCATACGACGATTTTTTTTATATGAAATTATAAAATGCGGAGTTCGAAGGGTTAACCAGGCCGATGTTCCTTTCAGCCTGAGCTCGACAGAGCGAGCGTGTTTCAGAAGGCTCGAGCGGCGCGAGAGACGTTGTAACGTGCCGAATTTTTCCGCGATCGTGGCAAAAGCCGTGAACCGAGACGTTTTATCGAGGAATACAATGAACGGCTTATTCCCTCGGCGATCGGTGCCTGGACTTTCCCTCGGCTGCGCGCTGCAAATATTGAAGCACTCTCAGGTAAGACTTTTGCAGACCGCTGGCATGCGAAAGCAAACGGTAAGCCAGCAAGAGTGCTACGGATTTTTTCGCAGCTCGGCTATCTTGATCTCATTGGAGCTGGGCGACACGGTGTTCGTTGAACCATCACGCTGGATACAGTTCGGGGAAGCAATGGGATAAGCATCTAATCGAACGTTTCGCTGGTTGAATTGTTTTTAACCCCTCGAGCCGATCTGGACTCCAATAACTAGGAATCCCTTCGAATACTAATTTCCTCGAGAGCTTCTGAGAAAGTTCACCAGAGAAATCACTCGGCTGCTCCCTCCAGTAGGCTGAAATTCTGTGTACCTTTGTAATTCTGCGTTGCATTGGAGCTTGCTCTGGAAAGGGAATCTCCATTCCTCCGTGAAACTTTATTAGAATTCGAATTCTCTGCCAGCGGAGCCTGGGTTTCATTACAGGAGCAACAACCTTCCCAGAATCCGCAGCCTCGATCACCTGACCCCAATCCCTTTCAGTTTTTCCCCAAACTCTCACCGCTGCACAGAAATATTAATATCCGGTTATCGATCAGCCGAGTTCCGCCCGCGCTGCCCCCGAAACGGCGGGGGCAGGCTCTTGGCAGCCGTTTCAACCCCCTCAGGCCGCTGTAAAAGTTCCCCCGCTGGTAACGAGTCGCGTTACTCGTCCAGGACGCAACCTGTCCCACTGTCGCGGATCTTCTTCCCAATTACGTGGCTGTCTGCCGGCGATTCCGCCGAGGAGCACGTTTCGGTGTGCGCGGCAGAGAATTATACCAAACAGCTGCCCCTTTCTGCCCGGTGACCGGTGTCGGTGGTTTCGTGTAGCGCAGGTCGTTGACGAATGCAGCCAATCACTCGGACGTGGCGTGGGAGAGTCAATTAAGATCGACGAAATTAGCTAAGGAAGTGAACTGGGAGCATCGATGACTGTCACTCTGGAATTAGATAGATTCCAGATTGATTTTTCGGTCGATTAAATCGATCGATGATTCTGTCCGGAAAAGGTAAAAATTAAAATCAGTGTTTACGTTGTTTTCTTATTAATTTTTTAAAATATTTTATGATATATTTTCTTTTAGATTTAAAAAATAGGTAGGTGTCACCTACCTATATATTTTGATTTCATTTTCTTTACTGTTTCTTTACGAATAATAATTTTTTTATAAAAAAAACAAAAGGCTTTGAAACTCAGAAAACAAATTCCTACACAAATTTTCGCTCACTGTCAAAAATTAGATTTTAAAATAATCATTTATAATCATCATTATTAATATATAAAAGTGAAACGTTGTCTGTTTGTTTGTCCTTCTTTCACGCCTAAACGGCTGAACGGATTTAATTGAAATTCTGAATATACATTGCACACGTCCCAGATTAGATTATAGGCTATTTATTTTTTTGGTTTAGGCTTTTTTATTTTTCAAACATCATAAATAATTCCCGGGTGAAACCGGGTAACGGGTCAGCCAGTTATATATAAATGGCGACAAATATCAATTTTGCCTCAAGCGGCGGTATATCTAGATCTGGCCCGGATATCCCCCAAAATTCCATCCAAATCTCCCAAGATACCTTTACAAACCATTCACCACCAACCCCCAGCAACCGATCCTCCCCACAGCGTTCGCCAACGGCGCTGCCGCGCAGGAAGCACCGGTTCCCGTTCGGTGGCCGAAGTTAAGCTGCGTTGGGCACGGTCAGTGCTTCAGGTGAGTGATTATCTGAGCTCCACCGTGCGCTGTTGGCGTATATGTACCCCGTGATTCACCTGGTACGTTCTAGATCCTCTTTCTACATCAGCGATCCGTAGTAAACACTAAGCACTCTCTACTACCGAGAGTCTCGCGCCGAAAATCCTGGCGTTCCACTTTCCGCAGTGGACTTTCCATTGAAGTGGTCGTCGCAGGGCTGAAGGTTGAAGGGACGCGGGGGGGCTGTGGGAAAAGATTCGTGCGGTTGGACACGATCGCCAGGCCTGCGACGGCCGCGGATCGACGCAGGTGCGGACGTCAATTTAGCGACGCCGCGTACGGCGTCAGCATACCGAAGAAGAAGACCAAGGGAGCCTTAAGGAGCTCGAGCTAAGTGATGCAAGTCTCTGTCTCCCTCCGCCTCTTTCTCTTTCTCCTCGTTGGCCGTGCATGCACGGTGCATTGCCCCCTCGGCACTTAGATAGAATCGTCTACACCCACACCGCCGTCGCTCGTTCGCGCCCCTTTATGTCACTCTCGCTCTTTTGTGCGATAACGCCCGCGGAATCGGCTTTCCAGCCGACTTAGAGGCGGTCCCATATCCCATAGACACCGCGGGGAGGGCGGGCAAAGGAAAAGTGCACGAGGAAAAGGGAGGCGATCGCGGTAATTCCCGACTGCAGGCAATACCGTAACGCACCGCTCCCCGTTCTGCTAAATGTTTTCCGCGAAAACGCTTGCGATAACCCGCGAAACGGTGTCCTCTGCGTCACCTGTCTTGCTCCGAGAATTCATTAACCTTGGGATTGGTCATCATCCTTCTTCTCACTCTAAAATCTCGTGGAGATTTTGCCCGGTCTTGTGGAACTCGTAATCGAAGGTCTCCAGGAACTTATTGGGCTTATCTTCGCGACCTTCTGATCATTCGAAATAGAGAGTACATACCAGTTCACCTGAGATTCAGTGCCCAATCAGATCCCCCAAGAAAGAAGATCCTCAGCTTCGAGTAAGCCGAGGGATCGGCCGCGTTTCTCTCCATCAGTCTTCGGCTGCTGAATTCGCGGCTGCGTGGACGCGAGTCGGTAATACGGCGACGTACCTACGGTTATTGAAAGACGCAAATGTGCAGTTTCTGCGGCCGTTCGCCGGCCAGCGCGCGGCGTCCTACTTTTCTTCGCGGTCGGAATTTTATTCGCGGCCTTTTGCGCGACAGAGGTGAGACACAGGCCGTGCCACGGAGACGGTATGTCGCGTCCCCTTGATACGCCGAGCCGTGCGAACTTTGTCGACACTATTTGCGGTGAAACGCGACACGCGACACTCGACGCCCTGTCCACCTTGCCGAAGACGCTCGACGTCCCTGCTCCATCGGGCGATCGAGCCGCCGGGCGGCGGCCCACGCGATCGCTGTTTAGGGATCCTCGGTTATTTCGATTAATCTGCCATGCGCGATGCAGACTTTTCTTAACCCAAACTTGAAAAGAAATCCGCTCGTTGCCGATCGAGGCTTTGGAATACCGGAGTAATCAGCTCTACAGTCGAAAGGCTTTTAAGCACGTCGGTGGTGATCAGTGAGCCACGTGAGACTGTGGGTTTTAATCGAACGTAGATACTGACTGGAATATTATTCCGCTCGATGATTTAGTAACTTCTCTCTTTAATATTAAAACTGCCTCGTATTACGTGGTTGAATAATTCCTGCGCTCGTTGGCGCGCCGAGAGCATAAGGCTCCAGCAATCGATTGGAACGGCGCGGCGATATAATTTAATTAGGTTTCTTAATGGGACCGACGCTGCGGCGAGATACTCGCCCCTTCAGACGATGATTCCCAAGCCGATCCCCCTGGCCATCGATGATTTACCGCGTATGCTTACGTCGACACGCGTGTTGCACTTTGAATCTGACAGTATAATGAGACGTCGCGACCACTGTGGCAGTGCTGGATTATTGATTCACCAGGGGCGTTGGCGTTTTTAATTATGCCCCTCGATTAGTGCACGATGATACTTTGCTTTTTAATAGCTTCGCACATTGGACATTTTGTTCCTAGGTATACTGAAATATCGATGGTATCAGCTTGCCTCCAATACCAGCGACATTTACATTCCATTAATATTCCTTCCACAGAGGGTTTAAATAATGTCGATATTTTCTTCTCAAAGAAATAAAATAGAAATTAAATCCTCTGGATGCGGAGGACAGTTGGTATAGGATTGGGAAGAATTTTCTGGGCTCTCGATCGTGCTTTTAAAATTATGCGCATGGAATATGCCATCCGCTTATTAATAAGCCATTTGCGAGTTAGTATCTCTAGGAAAAGGACCAACACACGGTAATCTTGCCAATATGCCATTCAGTATTCATATTGCAATTTTTATTACCTGCAATTGCTCAGCGACTGATCAAGTATGTTCTCCACTCTGTTAGGATTATAAAGATGTGCCTGGTATTGGTATCGAACAGTCGAGTCCTCGTCCACGTGATGGGATAGCATCGATCCGAGCATGACATTTATTTCGTCGATTAGGATCGTCTAGCACGTGTCACGAATCGAATTCGCCGCGAATTCCCAGACTTTCCAAAGCGGGAAATGTCAGGAGGCTGTGGAACCCCCCCTGCCAGCCGGCAGGCAACCTTTGTCGCGGATATGCCAGTGACAGAGATAATTGGTGGGTCGATCCCGGGGTCGTTGGCTTTCATCGTTTCGCGTCTCTGCGACTTCGATCGAACGTCTGAAGTCCCCCGCAGACGGAGTTAATTAAATAATCCGCTCCTCCGCGAGCATATTTCACTGTTACCCCATTAGTGATTAGAAAACGTCGTTCCTTCTTTTCTGAACAACAATAATAATCTTACGGAGCTTAAGAGACACTTGTAAAAGAAGAAGAATTGTGAAAACTTGAAGGAAATTGCAGCTTCTTTTGCAAATTGTAAATAAGATCGGGTAAAATAGAAAGCTGCACGCGTAGAGCGTCAAAATCAGTTGTTTCTTTCGGCCCACCGGCGCAGACGATTTAGGACCAAAGAGTGGACGACTATATGGGGGGAAAGGAGAGGAAGAGGATCAGTTGGGTGGCATTCCATTTCGATTACCTTGGCACAGATCCTTTCTTCGGAATCGTTGGACAGGACCGTCGTCCCGCATTAAAATTTGCCTCGTGCACGAACTCGGTTATGCATAAATAAATGGCGCGATGCATTCCTCGGGGTCAGTAACTCGTTGATCCCTCCTAACGCACCCGACGTCCACGACGAATTTATTTCCTGCTTCGCTTCGAATCAACGTCACCTTTCGCGTTCGCCATTTTAAAAAGAATAATAACGAATAGCGTGCATATAAAAGGTCGCGATTCCTCGATTTCAAATTGCACGCCGATCCCGCGGAAAATGGAGCAGAGAGCCGTCGAAGGAATCGACCCATTTTTTTCCGACAAACGAGATTTTTATGAAAGGCAAGAGTTCTTTAAAGAGAGGACATCGTATCCTGGATATTCGAGCCGCGTCATAAATATCCCAGCTGGTCCGTCGCTATTGGCTGCAGCCCCTTTCCTCCAAGTATAAATATTGCCTGGTAATCTCGCCTCGTTGCATCGTAACTCAGGAGACACGCTTTTAATGGACGCAACATTTTGTCCAAAATTGTTGTCGGCTGATTAACGAGGCCCCCAACCCCCGGCGTCCTCGCTTTTTACGGACGGTTTTATTATACGAAGACGGGAGATCAGCCGCTACACAGAATCGAACATCCACCGCGACATTGAAAAATCGTGATTTATATCCAAGTTTAAATTCCGTCATTTCAATTCCACCATCGAAATTAACAACCCTCCCCCACTGTTCTCGTTTAATCTCCTCGACTAGACACGCCACTGCTCAAAATCGTATGAAACCTAAGTCAAAGCCAGCGAAAAGCAGTCCCAACCGACACCCTATGAAATTTAATAACGCACATCCACTATCACAAACTATGCGCATACTTGAGATAGTACGTTGCCGCAATCTGTGAATAAGCGAATCTCATTTAACTTTGAACAGCTGCCTTGTGCATTCTCGATAAGAATTCAACTAAGTAGTACATTGAAATCAGAAACGAAAGAAGAAGACTTTGAAATTCTGCCAGAAAAACTAATACCCTTCAGCGCGACACCCACCCTGAATATCATAGTTGTCCAGAAAGAATACTCCCACGAAGTCGTGCACACAGATGGGAGGAACGCCAGCCCGATGTCGGTGACGCGGGGAGGGGATGAACGACCCCCGTGGGGCGGCGATAATTGCAAAATGCATAGCAGAAGTCGGAGGGCGAGGAAGGACGCGGTGGCGCGCGGGCGCTCTAGATCCAAATTTCTGGCTGGACGGGTTCGTTGCACCCGACGGTCGGGGCGACGAGCGAATTCGAGAGATCGAGGGGGGTTTCCTCTCCCGGCGTCCGCCGAGGTTGCGGAGAAGGGTGATGGGTGGTAGGCAGAGGTTGATGCCCGGGTTTACTTCCTAGTCTGGTTGCCTGTATCGACCGGATAGCGTCCCGACGTCTATAGGTAGATTTACACTAGCCGTCTGGACGGCGGCAAGACGGCGGCCGTCCCACTAGCGCAACGGAGACACAGATGCACGTGTCTCCCTTGCGCTAGTGGGACGGCCGCCGTCTTGCCGCCGTCCAGACGGCTAGTGTAAATCTACCTTATAGCGCTCGCTGCCCGACTCTGCCCTCTCCGCGGTTCTAGCGCTCTCCTATACGGATGCTGAGGGGATCAGCGGCGTCTTCTGCACGGGTCACCGTCGCGGGGGACGCTTGGAAAAATTCTGTGGGCCTACATTTGGTCGGCGATGAAGCTCTGTATGCTTTCAGCATCGCTTTCAGCCTCGCTTCCAAGTAGGTATTTGTCTGAGGAGCTTGGATCCTCTTGGACGAATAGGGGATGGTATTAGGAATACTTGTAACGTAGGATAGGTAGTGCAGGTCCTTTTCCAATGTTACGTGGGTCTTCATTATCTTGACAGCACAGTGGGACGAAAGCATTCCTCATAAGAAGCACGTGAATCCATCTGACTCCGTGTAATTTCGAAACCGCTCGAATCCCCTCCGCAAATGGAGGACCGAGGACCGTTCCCTGCGTAAGTGGAAGCCGCAAGAAGGGTGTCGCTACCGTCAATTATCCACGTAACTCCGGAGAGAAACTTGTCAGAAGATTGACGTTCATCGGTAGCAACTTTCCAAATGATCCACGGTTCACTGGCGGTGGCCCTTTAAAAGGCTCGGGCAGACTTGGATTCGTGGACGGGTCGTCCCGTCTGCGAACGGGTTGAACAATAATCGAGACCGTGGGAGTGGTGGCTGGGAGGGGGTGCGGTTTCAGCGTAGCCCGTCAAAGGGCGATTGACTGCAGCCGCCACTCGGGGCAGCGCGCTGTTTCGGCCGACTTTTTCTTCTGGCCAGCTAACCACATTGTTGTGGTGATCCAGTAAGGCTGCTTTCGCTAAATTACCGTATTTGCTGGTAATGTTGCACGGTTGCAGCCGTATCATTACAGCGGGGCAGGGACGCCGTGGAGAGCTTTTGGTCCTCGGTTCTCACGCCAACCGACGGGGATAATCTTCGGCCCCGACGTGACTGTAACCCTCCAGATACGTATCTGCAGGTGATATCAATTTAGGCAGCGACAACTCTCGCGTGACCGGGCCTCAGGGTTAGGAACATTCTCCAAGCCCTTCGTTACGAATTCTCGTTTAAATTCCACCATCCAAATTAGCAACCCCCTTCCTAACTTTAATTCCCCGGTCTCCATCAATGAGCATTTTGTTTAACCCTCTGGGGACGACTGGGACTCCAGAGTCCCATTCAGATTAACACATTTTTATTTACGTTCCATCAATAAGATCGAGATTTGATAGGTATAGTGACCTTTAGTAGGCAGAGAAGAAGCTGTTGTACCATCAGAACCCGAAATTAAACTTTTTTTTTGTTATATTGTTATACCGTTAAGGAACTAGTTTTTGATCAGTTTAGAGGGCTTCCCGCTTTAATATTTATTTTTAACCTAATACAACTTTAAACCATAGACTTTTTTATTCCAAAAGATGAATTAATGTTTAAAATATAAGGAAAGATTTTAAAAAGTTGAAAATAAGTATAATTTAATTATTTATAAGGTATGGAATAATAAGGTGACTAGGAACTAGTTTTTGATCATGTAAAATACATGGGAACTAATTTTTGATCAGGTCAGGAACTAGTTTTTGATCATCTAAAATACATGGGAACTAATTTCTTATTAGGTAAGGAACTATTCAATGTAAATAATCGGATACTAATTAAAAAGAAAGTACCAAATAAACTTATTTTTAGTATTATACCATCTAAATTTAATTTTTTTTATAATTTTATAATGTCCTAACCTATTTTTTATTCAGGTGATCAAAAATTAGTTCCACAAGAAAAAATTGGAACTAAATAATGATCAGTGACTTTTAAAGCAAAATGATACATATAATACTAAAATTCTTGCTCTATATTGTAAAGTAAACTATTGTAAGCAAAATGTATGAAAATAACCTTTAATACCACAACAACCAGCAAAGAAATCGACTGTGGCGTCGATGGTGATTTATTACTTCGAACAGTAAGAGATGGCGTTCAACAGGGGCTTCCGTCAAGTGGGCCACTTTACACATTTATTTCCACGAAAACTAACAATACTAACTGCTTTCACGGACAACACATATATTTTTGAATTATCAATTTTTATGTTAGTAATTATTTCAAACAATTATTTATTGACATAAACTTAAAAGGACGATTTATTTCATGAACTGATAAAAAATTAGTGCCTGATCAAGTACTAGTTCCTTAACGGTAAACAAATTAAAAAAAAAAAAAATTAAAAAAAAAACTAACGAGTAGTTTCCAAATCCGAAGTATAAAATAGACTATTTTAACGCTCAAAAAAATTCTACGTTAAGTTTAAAACATCCCCGTCCCTAGAGGGTTAAACACGCCGCTAGATAAACACTCGAGCGTCCACCCTCGAAAAATGTGCCCCACCAGACGAGCTTCCCCCTTCGTATTGCCTGATCCATCAGCATCCCGTGTCCTTTTATTCGCGCGTATGCGGTCATTTCATAATCCTACGCAGCCGATTCCCGCGAGCGTTCTCCTTTGAGCGGCCGATTAAAGTGTCTCGCAACGAGGCGAAGCACGAGATAGTCTCGTGCCGCGGCAAGGGAACGTCGATTTCGCGAAATTCGCGGGCTCATTAGAGGTTAAGCCCGTTACGAAACCGCAGTGTTTCTCACGTTCGCCGCGGCTGCGGTGCAACGGACAAATTACGTAACGCGGACGCGAACCAGAGCCCCGCGACAAGCCCTGTTCTCCTTTGAAGCCTCTCGCACTTACATACATTTGCATGCTAATATATAGGGTGCACCATTCAACGCCACCGCCTCGAATCGCTCTTTCGGTCATCCGCTGCGTACGTGGAAAAGCGATTCGCGGAAAATGCTGCGCACCTCTTGCCCACCTCTTACAGTGTTCCCTATCGGATGTACAGCCGCGGTATCATTGGCTTCGAGCTCCCTTCCGTGCGACTCTGGAAAACACCATGGAGGTCGGGTATAAGGTCCTTAATGGTCCAACTGGCCCCAACTGGTGTAGAGGTCGAATGATCATATTGTGTAGAATATTTCGCGTCATTGCGTATTTTCTATAAACAATTAATACCCGATATGTACTCAGAAATTAAAATCGGTGAAAAAGAAGTGTGTTGGGTTGGTACAAATAGCGGTTGTTTCGTAAACGGAAATTCTGCGTTCGATTCTCGTCAGCGCCACTTTGTTTTCCTAGCCAGACCTGATAAACACGTCTTTAGGACGTCTGAGAAAGATATCTTTGAGATATCTGAAATAAGATATCTTAAAGATCTCTGTAAGATATCTTAAAATTCTACATGCGCCTTAAGACGTCTCAAGACTTCTACAGGCGGCTTAAGACGTCTCAAGACTTCTACAGACGTCTGTAGGCGTTTGGCCGCCAGCCGCCGCGTCCGATCGCAGCTAGGAAATCCCACCTTTAGCCAGCTGCATCTCATGAATGGCGTAATCGGGCGGATGCAGCGCTCCTACTTGGGACTAATGGACCTAACGAACTCGTTGCAACAGTCCCCTTTCCTTATCATATTTCATGCCAGAAGAAGTCATTTCGGTGTCACCTAGTGGATCCGTGAGATCGGAATCGTTAATCCTGAAGATTCGCTGGTTTAGGCTGAGACTTTTTCGGGGCGAATTAACAAGGGGGACTTTGAGTCTGTGTTCTTGATTTTATTTCCCAATTTTCTTCTGGCTGTGGCAGCGATTTCTAAAATAACCACTCGTCTCTTCGATCATTTTCTTTTTCGTTATCTTTAATTTTCGCATGGTGCCCGTGCACGCTGATTTGTTGCGCAACCGGTGTATCGTATAATTGAATCAAGCTTAATGTAGCAGTAATGAGAATGCATATGCGTTGCAGACAGTATCGCTGGCTGATATCGTGTTTCAATTTACATGCGCTCGATAATATTACCCGCCACGGGTATCGGCGGTGTGTATTTTAATTACCTTTCGGCGTCTGCCCCGCGCTCGTCTATTTTCCCGCCTGTTTTTCATTCGGTTCCCGTTGCTCGCGCCGTTTCTTGCGACCCCGAGGCACGCTCAACGGGCATCGATAACTGTACCGTGGCAATTAGTGCCAATTTCCATTCTTCTGTAAAGAAACTACACGGGGTGCCCGTGCCATTTCGAGGCGTTTCGATCGACACTGCTCCGAGCTGCATCGACTCGAAGGGAAAATGAGGAACCAGAGAGGAGTTCATTAGTGGTAATGTGTACAGGCACGTTTGCTATCAGTTCTTCAAAAATTTCCACAGTTTTTCAAAGTGGAACTCGTGGGTGTCAGTTGTGAGAAGCTCGAAGCCATTCTCGATGAAAGATCATCCTCATTATTTGAAATATTATACGTAATCAATAATAATCGGTAGCTTCGATCCTCATCACTAAATATCCGCGAACAGGGGTCTGCAAATTAAAAGTCCAGGGTCCCCTCTTCTTCCCACTAGCTTTTTAGTGTCCCCAATCTCGCGACCTTTCGTGACCCGGCGTTTAGACCGCGGCACCGCAGAATTCCGTGGACATTGCGCGAGGAGATGGCTCTTCCGAGCCAGAGAGGAAGCCGGGGAACCACCAGGGGCAATAACAATAGCCGTAGTCGAGCCTTCATAACTGTGTCGCCGCGTTTGGCAAGTGGGTACGCGCGCGTAAAACTTTATTGCGCCGCGCGGACGTAAAAGATGCAAACTCGGTAAATGAAAGACACGCCCCGCGGCAATTTCACTTTTACGGATTTTACAAGCACGCCGAGAGCCGGCTATTAGCATTTGAACGCGAGCCGCAGCGCGTTCGAGCGAGCTCGTGAGCACTCGCCAACTGCCTCCTAACGAGTGGTGAAACAGCCTCTGCCGGGAATCACCCTCCTCGATTGATCGCTACTTTTCTGACCGTTCTTGCTTATTGTACGTACGATGAATGCCCACAGAATTCACACGATGCAAATCCCTCGGCGTGGCAAACACGCCGACGCCACGACGGCGGGAATTCGAAAGTCCTCCTGTGCATTCGTTTAGCTAATCTTGTGGAGCATCGCTTGTGTTCGTGAACTTTCTATAACAGCTCGCACAAATTGGCGAAGAATTAGGGTCACGTCTCGGACGCCCTTTTATTTCACCCCCCCCTCGTCTGGAACACGACGATGCACTCTGACAAGCTGCAAAGAAATACAGCAAACTGCGCATCCAGGGCAAGGAAACATTAGCTGTTTGCCCTGCAAAGTTTCACTGGACGTTGGTCGCAGCCTCTTGCGATCCACTTCGAAGCTCGCGTCCTCGATCGATCCACCGGGTCGCGAGATTTCATCGATACGCCCGTCCACGGCAGTTGTGCCCCTCGGTAATTCCCTTGAAACGGTTTTCTGTTACCGCCTGCTTGGGAAACCGCGCAGCTTTTCGACAGGCGAGACCTATTCGAGGATTGGAGGCTCTTAATCCTTTCCCCCGCTGGCGGTCTATGGGAATATCACAACGGCTGGTATTTAATTGTGGACCTCGAAATACTCGTTAGACGAACGGTGGCAAGTGGTGCTCTGATCCGAGTGCTGGAATTCTTTCAATCTAGTTTTTTTTTTGGGAACACGTATAGTTCCTTTTTTAGGCCTCTGTAAAAATCATTACCAATCATTTCGATTCCACCTTCTATTCCCATCAGACCGTCTCCACGTTCACACTACCCCTCTTCCTTTGATATCACGGAAATCACTCCACCCCATAGAATTCTCCCAATTACACTTAGAACCCTCTTTCACTCCACATCCCAAAGACACCCCACGCATCGCCGATCATCATCCCCCTCTTTTCCTCTTCCCGGACCCAATCGAAACGGTGGAAAAACGCGACTTTAACCGTTGAAAGTGGAATTAACGGCGGCCCGGGGGGGATCGATGAAGGGTGCCGGGGTTGAGGACATCTGGCAGGGTTGAGAGCTGCTGCTGCGGCCAGGGTGGCGGAGAGTGAAAGAAGAGGGCAGGAGGGAGGGAGGATCGGCGGCGGGGACCGGATGGAGGGAGGACTGGACGGCGACGAGGGATGGCGAAAGGTTCAGGTGGAGGGGTCGATGGTGGCGGAGAAAGGTCGGTGAACCCGGGGTCGATATCCGCGGCTCTCTGCGACCGACCAACCTAACATCCACCCCAGACTCCCTGCCTCCGCCAGCTGATCTACCTGATCTCCCCGATTAAATTGCGCGCAGAGCTGCACGCTTTTTCTTTCCGGCAACCGCGCGCCGCGTCCTTGTCGCCGCTAAATCCAGCCACGTGTCCCCCGTGACATTCTGCCCCCCCCCCTCGCCGCCCCTTCGCCACCAGCCTCCACCCTTTTTCTCGTTTGTTCGTCCCCCCGGCTCGGCGTTTCAGCGCGGGCGGGGACCGATGGTTTCCGAACCTACGTGGCGCCTAGGAGCGGCGCGCCGATCCTTCCACCCACGAGGGCTGTAATTATGCACAGTGGGATCTTCTAACAGGTTTTCGGGATCTTCTATTATACAGAGTGTTCCGTCAGATGATGTTCATCGCGGGGGTTTGCTCCAAGCCTAACGCGGCTGATACTCGCGAATTGACTTTGAATACGCGTTACCCTCGCTGCACTTCGCTCGATTGGATTAGCGTGCTGGGTTCGCCTTAAGCTCCCGTGTTCCCACCAGCTGATCTGGCTGATCCTCCGTGATTAAACCTCGTGCACAGGGGCGCGCGCACTCCAGCCCCCGGATCGCTGTAAATTTACGACAGCACCGCGTGGAAAACGACTCGAACTTCACCCTCTGCTTTGCCAAATAATTAGAAGATCTACGGATCTCGTTTCTCGCTCGTTTCTTTAAGTGGGTGTAGGTCGCACGACCATAGACGCGCGTGGAATTTAATTCTGTCGATTAGATGCGTGCAGAAAGGCGCCCCCTCTAAGCAAGTCACGCGAAGCGTCGCTGATAAAGCGGTTTAAAAAAAATTCCACCGCATTCTAAATATACTTGGTAGCCGACTGTATATCTAACTCGCGATAACGCGATCTCTAGGCGAGTGGAAACGATAATGCCTGCCGGGCAAACAGTCTAAGTTTGAGCAAGAGGTGGTTTCATTTCGCGAGAGCCGCGCCACTCGAATCCTTCGCGTTCCCATTCACACAGACCCGTCTATTTTCATTCAAAACAAGCGGACATTTTTCAGTCGGCTCGGGGAACTCACGCCCCAGCCAGTAGCTGGTAGACGATATTCTGTTTCGAAAATTTGCGCCGACTGCGAAGCAATTTGAAGCATGGAAACACTGCTCTTTTTATGATACTTGGAAGCTTTTACTAATCGCAGAATTTCGCTGCATGATCCAAGTTCGAAGACGCGAGGCACCAGATTGCCGGAGAAAGTCCCACAGAATGTTTGCCTGGGGGTATTCAAATATTCGCGTAGAAATTGAATATTTCTGCATCACGCCCACGCGATCCAATCGACCATCCTCCTAAACACTTCCCCAATCCTCGGCTTCACAGTCCGCCATCTTGGGAAAACAGGGAGGACCCCTATTCCCTTAGCGAACCCCCTGTGCCCCGTCATCCTTGATCCCTGCATTACGTTTCATTATCGGTAATTGTAAGAATAAATCTTCCCCGACGTACCCCTCCACCCCCGCCTGTCCCCATGTCGCGCGCAATTTCCTCCGTGGAGCGCGTTTAAACGCTTCCTCCCCTTCTGCCTCAGCTTGCAATTCAGTCGGGAACGTCGCTAAAAATATCGATACACTGCGTGTCGGGAGAGGGCCAGGCCCCGAGGGATATGCTCGTTTTAATTTCGACGGGGACACCCGACAGCTCCGTCACCGCACACCCCCGTTCGTCTCAGGACTCCTTTCTCTCTTCCCCCTTCGTCTCAGCCTCCATCCCCAGAAGTCTGAGGACACAACGGACCCACCAGAAATTGCAGTGTCACGGAAACTTTCCCCCGTGATATCCAAGCTTCCCCGTTCGATCGCAGCTAGCTGGATCGCGCTGTGGCCCCGTGCGCGGGCAATTACAATGGCCACATTGTCCGCCGATCGGGGCCCGTCGATCAACCTTATTGGCCGGTGATAGAAGGCGCGCGGGCACCGAGACGCCGCGCGCCGCTCCGCGTCGTCCGCGTGCCAGCTTATCACTTGGCGAATGTATTATATGAAGCGGTGGCGCAAGGAGCCCGACCGAGGGGTCTCTGAACTCCCAGATACAATCTCTCTCCGCGTGCTATCTATCTATCTGGTGGCTGGCGAGAGAGCCAGCCGACCAGGCTGTCCACATACCACCGGCGTGTGCACCGTGTACGTATACGTAAAAACGCGGCCCCCCACACTCCTCTACGCGGCGAAATACACGGCCGTCGGCTGTTCTGGCCTCTATTCACCGGCTTCTAGATGCTGATACGGGGGTAGGGCAGGCTCGTGCCTACCGGTACCTCGCTCTTTTTCGACGGTCCCGCCGATAAATCCACGGCTCTGCCCGCCTGCACCTCCATTTTCCAACGCCCGGCCCCTCCCGCGCCATCGGTTTCCTTTTTCCCACGCGCGCTTTCCCTCGGCGGCTTTCGTTCCTGCGGAGACTCAGAGTTACTTGAGACCTGAGGAGTCCGGGGTGATTCTGTGAGGGGTGGGCTTGGAGATGTGTTTAAAGAATTGAATTCTTAGAGATGGAAGTGGTATGAATTTCGATCAGAGGTTTGTGAGGGAAGAATATAGGACTCTGCCCAGTGGGGGTAGTTTCTGTAGGAAAGTCGCGAAAGGGAACTGCGGCTAGGAAGACGCTGTTGAATTAACTATAAATCAGAGCGAATCCAGCCGATGGGAATTATTTATAGGCGGCCCGATCGGACGCACACTGGCTCCTTTGAACTGTATTTCTCTTACGGTGCACCATAAATACGATAGCCGCGAAGAATAGGGACGGCCGTAAAATTGAAACGGTCTCGCGAGGCCACGATTCCTCCTCTCGTTATGGCCGTAATATAGTATCTATTAGCGCAGAAAACTCTCGAAGCGGGTTTTTGAGTCATTGACACCGGACTTTCTCGAGTCTGCATTATTCTCAGCCAATGACTCAGCCCGCGGCTCTGTTATCTCTAGTTACATTTTCTTCTGTCGAACTTTTCTTCGCCGCGCTCGCCTCCACCTCCACAATTCTCTTCGTCCGGATCTAAAGTTGAATTTCATTTTCGATCGAACTCAAATAAAATCGACAAGTGACTGCTTGGAATTGCTTGAAATTTCGAAAGCAGGTGATTGCACTCGATCGATTTCTCGGTCAGTTTTGCATCCAAGGAGGGGAAATCGTTGCCCCTTATTCGAGAGTCGACCCCTGGTCCGAGGGATCACCGGGTCGCGATTCAAGCGTGGTTCGTGTGTTCCTTCGAACGGTCTCGCTGAACATCGCCAAGGGGTCGGATGTGCATTAGGGCACGAATGTGGGGCAGCGCTGACTCGTCCTTGGTATTCGTACGGTTCGATTGCAACTCGCCATTCATGGTATTCCATGCAGTTCTGAGTACAACTTCCATCTCGGCTGCAATCGTGCATTCAACTCCTTCAAACCTTTGCCCTCTAATCAACTCTAATGTAACCCCATGTGCTCTAAAAAATCGAAGCTAACACACCCTGTCTACCAAAGTATCTTGAAACTTTTCCTACGTCGACGTCAGATCTTCAAGTTCAACAAGTTGCACTGAAAGTTTCACGATCACAGCTCGCAGGTTCAAAGTTCGAAGGAACTTGGATCTGCAAGGTGCATTCAGAATTCGAGCTGGGACACCTCTCCATTTCAAGCTGAGAGAAAGACCCGCCCTGAACCCATCCACGGTTCCATCTGCCTGGAAGAAGCGCGCCTTCGGAGTCGTAGGTGCTCAGGTCAGGTGGAAAATTACTAACGAGCGGTTTTCGCAAGGCGAATCAAGGCGTATCGCCAGCGGCGCGGCAAAAGGACTGGTGCTCCCTGGTGCACCGCCGATCGAGGGCCCCTGCTGGTGGCTCGGGACTTACGTGGCGGCCGTTGGGTGATTTAGTCACGTAGCCGGGCTCGTTTAACCGTGATCGTTAGCAGCCAGCTACGTGTGTTATACGGGCGTAACGTGATTCCCGTGTCACGTACGGTAACGCGGCCCTTCGTGCTCGAACGCCGATGAAAACGAGAGGGAAACGACTCCCCCGGTCCCTCCGAAGGGGAGGAGGCAACGTCTCCCTGCTTCGTGACGTTTCCCCGTTCCAGGCACGCGAATATTTGGAAAATAAACTGGGGCTCGAACGAAAGCGAAACGGCGAGCTTCGGCGCGAATTCAGCGCTACTATCGAGTGCCCACAGGGCGACGTTCCAGAATTCTATGGGTGGTTTTTAACACTTTGAAAAATGCCCCTTCCCTTGGACAATAAGCACCTACTTTCAATGCTTTACAGAAAACGTGAACGTGATCTATGCACAGAGGACAAATCTATGAGTGAAGTGAATAAGAATTCGGAGTAAATGAGAATGAAAACATAAGCATATCCTCTGAAGAAATCAGAATCGAGGCCCACAATAGCAAGAGCTTCCAAATGAATCTGTTCCACCGAGGAGCTGCTACCCTACCAGAGATGGCGATCGTAAAAAAGAAGCAACCTACAAAAACGCCTGCACGTCGAATCGAAAATATGGAGCACGCGAGAGAGCACAGCTGCCATTGATCCAGCCGCGGCGTTTCCCAAGGAATCGAGGCGAAAGAAACCTCCGTTCTCCGGCTGTTTACCGTGGTGGCGAAAACAACGTGGAAAGAGTTCATCGAACCCCGATGGATGATTGCTGCGAGTGGCAGTTTCGTGATAACCGGCAGTGAGTCAGCCGAGCATGCCTCTCGATAGGCCTGCGCCTCGCCAGCTTAGGCCGCCGCATTGGGAAATCAGGCATTACCGCGTTTCCGTCCGCGATAGAACCGTGGCTCGCGTATCACGTGTACCGCGAACAGGATAATTTGTGTCGAACGCGTGACCGTTCTGGCGTCGATTTATGCGCGGAATAGGCTCGCCAGATGCTTATCTCAATCGCTGCCCGATCTCTCTCCCTCCCCCGCTCCCTATCCCCGCGAGTAGAAGTTTATCGCGCTCCTAAAGAAGGATTTCCGTGGATAGAGGCTTGTTCGAGCGTGCGACCGCGTTTTCGTGGATGAAATCTGGCGAATGGGGTCCAGGGCAAGCTTTCCGGGGGACCGAGGAACTTGGGCGCTTGAAAAAGTGAGATTTGGGCTTGAAGTGTAATAGATGGGGTGTTGGCTTCTCGGGGGATGGTCCAAGTTTGGTGATTTAAGAGGGTTTGGGATGATCTTGTGACTTTTTAATATCCTCGAAGTTCAGTGTCTTTCTTTGGTGGTTTTGGTGGAGGGTGTAGGTTCTGATTAGGACTTTAATGATCAAGAGCTCGCACTAGGTCGATTTTTCAAGGTTCTCATTCTATTTCTGGCCTCGCGATGGGGTGGTAAGAAGCTAACTGGGTTCTAATAGAACCCGTACACTTGGATCTAACATATACATTATGTACGCGTCGATCAAGGATCTAATTCTGTGTCTTTTGTGTGCTTCCAGGTAAGGACCATTTGGACTACATAGCTTAAGGTAGATATAGTGCAGTGATGCGACCAGGGGTGGACAAGTGCTCCATCAGCTACCAGTTTGAGGATGCTTGGACGCTGGAGGTAAACGATGTAATGAATGATGTTTAGGATAGTACAATGATTGACAGAGTGGCCCAACCCATACAGCACACTCCATGGCAGGAAGGTTGCCGGAACGTTCCACCGGAACATTGCTGGAACGTTGCAGGAACCTTCCTATGTCCGCCCCTGTGGAACATTGCACGGCAACCTTCCTGCCACCTTCAGGGAATGTTCCGGGCATTTTCTAGCCACCTTCATGGAACGTTCCAGGCATTTTCTAGCCACCTTCATAGAACGTTCCGGGCATTTTCTAGCCACCTTCATGGAACGTTCCAGGCATTTTCTAGCCACCTTCATGGAACGTTCCGGGCATTTTCTAGCAATGGTCACGGTTAAGGAAATTAATTAAATTACAATAAATACTGACAATTAAATATTCATATATTTTTTCTATACAAGCCGACAACCACAAGAACAATAATAAAAATAATAAAAATAATAATAGTATTGGCTCTAGTGGATCTTCTCAAACCCGCGTATGTGGAGTTCCAGGATCTTCCGCTCTCTTTACTTAAAATGTACTGCATGCAGCATGTAATGAACCTGGAATATAGTGTATGTGAATGTAAAAAATGTGTAGCTAATTTATTTAAAGAAATCAATGGTGTGTATAAATGTTTCTCCTTTTTCCATAAGGATTTTGTAAAAAATATGCACATATACAGTATAATCTGCAACTACAATAATTATTATTGATATCCATTAGGGAAAAGTCGATACAATTACGGTTATGGAACCGATATGAGGAGGGAAATAGGAACCGTAACCGAAACACAGATAATAGTTGGAAATTTCGGTTCTTCATAACAATTATTCAGAATAAAGGTTCTTTATAACCGTTTGGAGAACCGAAATCGATAATATAACAGTTTTCGAGCCCTGCTTACTGCGGGACCTTTGTTGTAAAATTTCCATGAAGGTGGCTAGAAAATGCCCGGAACGTTCCATGAAGGTGGCTAGAAAATGCCTGGAACGTTCCATGAAGGTGGCTAGAAAATGCCCGGAACGTTCCCTGAAGGTGGCAGGAAGGTTGCCGTGCAATGTTCCACAGGGGCGGACATAGGAAGGTTCCTGCAACGTTCCAGCAATGTTCCCGGTGGAACGTTCCTGCCATGGAGTGTGCTGTATGGGAAGGGGAAACAGGAAAAGACGGGGAAAGGTTTGGATGTATTTGAAAGACCTAGGGATTAGTAGACTATAATAGATACGACTATTGGAACTGAAACTCAGGTCCTCGAGCACTAAGCTTTTAACCCCTTTAAAACCTAATTTCCAATTTCGTCGCTCGTCCTCCGTGCCCCAGAACTCGGCGAACCCCGCCAACGAGTTTGCATCTGCCATCAGCCACTTGCCACACATGGTCTAGGCTGGTCGTCAGCGATTAGCGGCGTGCCGTACCGAAGAGGTTTCCTCCGTAACGATGTCAAGGCCGTGACCCAATGCGAGGTCGTTGGCCCCCCTCTGCCGCCCCTTTCTACCCCCTTCCAGCTTTTTCTCTCTCTTTCTCCGGAGCATAATCGCGAAGTTCGACGATAGAAACCTCTTCCGCTTTCCGCCGATGGAATTTTCACTGTGCACACGCTCGAACGCGAGGAATCTGTGCCGGGAATGCTGCTTGTTGTTCCACGGGACGGTGCTAGGTATTCCTAGGGATAAATGGCGACCCGAAGGGGGGTGGCAACAGTATATCTATCCTGCAAGCTATAAGAGCAAGATCGTCTACTTTAAAAATCATCCTCTGCCTTTCTGTCACCTAAAAACCACGTATCTGTGTTCAAAAGTGTTCGCCAAGCGTTTGGAAGCTTATAATAGCACGAATGTTACTTTGCAAGAGGAGGAGAAAATTTACATCGTGAACGTTGACAGAAATAAGATCGTCTCGAGCTTCTGATAAATAATTGAACTCCCTTAGATAGGTAGCTAAGAATATACACAGGGAACAGTACAAAGAAACCTAGACCGAGAATAGACTCTTCATTTATCCATATTTCCATCTGACAATAAGTTTCTTTAAAAACACCACGAACTCCATATTCGATTTCTGAAACGATTTTCCAATCGTTGCTCCTTTACCCCTCGTTTAAATTTCCAAATTAATTATCTAATTAATTGCACTCTCCATTTTCCCCCGAAGCCACTGTCGCTCGGTTGCGCGGATGAATGGGCAGGACTCGATTCACATTAGGGTCTCGTAGAGGCCGATGAATATGCGACGCGCATGATATCCGTGGATCGTAGGAAGTTCTCGTCGACGATCCACGACGCATTCTTTCGGCCGTTGTCGCATTCCCCAACGGGCAGAGGATGGAAGTCGTCACGAACAGGATCGCGGTGTCGGTGACCCGTCATCGAATCGATCGGCTTGCTAATTAGCCGCATCCGAATCCGACACCGTATCCGAGCGACGTCTAATCTGCATGATAAAAGGCGCGGGACGTAATTAAACGTCGATAAGCATCGGGCTTGCGCGCACCTCGTTTACACAATCATTTATTCGATTCTTATCGATCGCTAATGGAATTAATAAATATGCCTCGTAGCATATCGATCCTTCCCTGGGATCAATCTCCTCCTTCGATTCATCGAAGCATCGGACGCGTTGCTTTGCTTGGAATTTCTCTGATAAAAAGGCGATCTTTAGTCATCCATAGATCTTCCTCACGTCGCGAGATGTAAGATCACGGGATCGAGTAGGGCACGTATGTGCGTTCTATCTCGAGAGAAGAAAAGGAAAACGGTGGTATCGCGAGAGAAGCAAAAGGATCGCGTGCTGGAGATGGAGCAATCGATAATCCTGGATTCTTCCGCTATGATGCCTTTCCGCGAAGCTGTGTGCCGTGTGTCATTGCGCCAGCTCGGGAGAGGTGAGACGGGTTGCATACAGAGTGCGCAGGATGAGGGGGCTAGGCACCCTCGTGCACGCATGCACAATGCTCGAGGAGGGTGCAACAACCTCCTCCACCTTGGACTAGGAAGAGGAGAACGGGCAGAAGGAGAAAAGGACGGTGGCGGCCGACGACTGGCGAGAGGCGAGAGAATAGAGTCTACAGTCGCGTTTTCAAGCACCGCGCGCTCCGTCTGTGTGCGCAGGGAAAACCGTGCACTCTCCTCTTTATCAACAACCCGTGGAAACAGGAATACACGTCCAAACTTCAGGCGCAGAATATTCCTCGCGGTGCCACTAATTTCCCTCCTCGTTCCTGACCAGGCTGCTCAGGACCCTGGCCTTCGCGCATATGCCTAGCCTCGCTGCCTGAGAGCTTCCTGCTCATCCAGTTCATCATCCGCGCGGAACACAAGAGGATCGCAGTAATTTTCTAACGAACCGCCAGCTCGATTCGTTCCTCGACAAACGGGCTGATTTATTGCGGCTTCCTCCCTCGTGTTTATGGGCGAGCGTCGCGGGGCAGCACGGGGAACGTTGGTGCTGGCTAGCACAACCGACGCGCTTCGCTCTCGATCAAAGCTAGATGGGCGCAAGGACCCCGGAGTCCTGCGGGCGAGCGGAGCAGCCCGACGGGGCTGAAAGCCTCGCACGACCGTGCTAGCACGCCAGACAGACCCATAAAACGCTTTATATTCCTGCCCGCGGAGTACCAAGCCCGCGTCCAGGCTATATACGCCAGTTTTCTAAGCTGGAGGCAGCGAGCTGCCGAAAGGGAATAATAAAAGCGTGGCCTGTCTGCGAGTAACGCTCGCCTCTTCGACCCGATCGTTTCGTCCTGGACGAGCCGGCACTTGTTTCGCGAGGATTCCCACTCACTGCTTGGGCAGCTGGGAGCAAAGGATGCCGGAGGATGGGACGAGGCGAAGAGGTACTCTGGTGGCTTTCAAGGTGCTTCGTAGATAGTCCCGAGGGAGTTTTGGGGGGAGGAAATAATTTGGGGTGGCGCGTAAGGGATTTTTGGGGAGGAGTCAATTGTTTGGGGGCTCTGGCGTCTGTTGAAGGATTTATTAGTAGGGGGCGAACGAAAGAGGATCTTGTTGGAGATTTTTAACACCCTGAGATTGGTTAGATTTCACGGTGATATTTTTTGGAAATTATCTAAAGTATCGTCTCTAAATCCTCGAATGTTTACTTGGAGACTTGACATAGAGAAGCTTCGAGGGGCATTTTCCAGAGTTTGTGTCCCTCAAAGTGTTAGTCTACTAACTTAACCCTTAACCGGTGACGTGCCACTTTGTGACATAAACAGTGACGTGGAGTCTCACAGACTCCTCTTTAATAATTTGTCATTGCCAAGCCTAAATTTATTTTTAATATATACTGGGGTTATTGGTGACATTAGAGGTTAGACCACCTTGGCCAGGTCGAGAAATATCGCATCTTTGGGCATTTATTTCTAAGTGACAAAAACAATTTTATCGATAAAAAATTTTCAATGAAGATAGACACAGCTTTGAATAATATATACAATTTTTTTTCAATAAATTTCCAAAGATGCAGTATTCCTTGACCTAGCCAAGGTGGCCTAACCCCTTTATTACATATCTGAAAATTTTGCATGTTCAACACCACTGAGAATTATCTTCATGACACGTCATATTGTAAAACGAGGTTGAATGAAAGGAGGAAAATATACGAAAAATAATTCTGCAGGAGTGTTTCAGACTCCACGTCACCGGTTAAGTGTTGATACATACAACAGCCCACCACTGTTTTTATTTCCATTTCGAAGCCCCCACCGAGCACCCTTTCAGAACCAAGAATAGCACACTTTCCACTTATTAAAATCTCCCCCGCTGGGTGTACCCAGGAATCCCCGTGAGAAACAGGAGAAAGAATGTGAAATGCGCCGCGGAACGAGGAAAGTCACCGACGACAGCCTGGAATCTGGAGATTTCGCGGGGGTCTAGGCGCGGATTTCTAACGAGCTCGGTTGCAAAACGGATTTGCGCGTGGAGCACGATGCTCGTTCCCCCGTAGCCCCGGCGCACGCAGCGCGAAGTGAAAGTAACATTCTAGACACGTGATGCGGCATCACGCTGCACGCCGCGGAAAAATGCATCGCGCTGCACCTGTGTGCAGTGCATTCTACACGCACGCCGCGCCACTATCTACCGACTGACACGTGTTTCGTGTCAGGGAACGCGCTCGAGATCGGGGGATACGCGTGCACAGTGTTCTTCCGAAAAATCAGTTCCTTTCTCTGTCCTCTCTCCGTTTTCTGACGAGGAACGAACTGTGCTCCGAAAGAAACTGTGTTCGGGGTTGTACATGGGGTTGAAAAAAAGAGACGGCGAAGGAAGGGGTTGAAACCTCTGTGGAGCACTTACTGTTGATCTTTCTATTATTCCTGCGACTTCGAGGAGTCATATTTCAGAAAATCCGGTTTCTCTGGAATCCTCAAATTCTTAGACTCGAATGGTATATAACTTTGAGCAGCGTTCAGAACTCTTTCCAAACGTTCTGGGAGGATTTTGCAACGCTGCAATCAGTTTGCTCGCGACAAATGTCAGCAACCCTTCCGAAGGCAAGCGTGCAAGTGTCTTGACCTTTTCCAATTACTTCGAGCAAGATACAACCCTTCCTCGAGGGAGCCCGCCCCTACGAAGGTTCTTGAAAAGCCCGCGCCCGGTTCACAATAGTTGCAGCGGGTTGATAAACATCAGCAGCCCTTTGAATCAGAGAATCCCAAGCACCCTGACCTTCTCCAACGACACGGAGCTAGAGGGGACCCCTCTTCAGCAAACTCTTTCTCCAGGAACTCACCCTTCCTTCCAGCTTCCACAATCAATCCCATCAGCAGGACAAATACCAACCCTCTTGAAACGCACGAACCTCGCGCGGATAAATATCCTTGACCCTCGAAAACCCTCGTGCGCGATGTCCTCGGGAGCTCTCCACCGGCTCGAGGATACAGCTGGGTCGCGGGGCATCCAATCGTTCCTAAATATCTCGAATAACACAGTTCGACCATTTGTAATATAACGCAATAAGTACGACTATCTCAAAGAATTCTGTAAGCTTCCATTATGGAGCACAGGGGGTAGTTGAAATTGCAGTCAGGAAGTTAACAAGTGGAAGCTGAGAACAAGGTTGAAAGGTACTAGACCAAGAAGGGAGAGATACTAACTTTTACCCTCAGTTTTACATCCGGACTCTCCAGATCCACGGCCCACTTAAGATTCGGAACCTTCTTCCATCAAGAAACTGTAAACCGAAGGATCTCGGAACAGCGAGCCTTGGAACATGTCTGGAAGAGTAGGATCGTGGACGCGGCGCGGCGGTGTTTGAAGCCCCGGCGTCCCCTGCAATTCACAGTCCACCCCCCCGGAGACGGAACTCCTCGAAAGAGGAGTCGCGGTGTCGATCGCCAGCAGCGTTTCACCCGCTGCACTCGCTGCACTTAATGGGCACAGAAGGAAGGGACATGGAGGGGGATCGAAAGAGACGGAGAGCGTCGGTGCCTGCGAAGAAGGGAGGACTCGTCGTCCAGGGGAGGGCGGAGGAAGGGGCGGAGGGCAGGGAGGAACGGCTGGGGAGAGGAGATGCAGCCGGAGGAAAGTGGCGGAAGGGCGACGAGGGGGTGACACGGCGGGGTCAATACACCCGTAATCTCGGTGAAATGCACTTGGTCGCAACTACCATTGCCGTTACGCGAGCCCTACCGTGAGCCAGAAATAGGGCTCCGCCGGCGCGTAAATATCGGCTCGGGCTCAACACCGCGAATATATATCGCAACGTTCTCCCAGTAAAAACCTTCTCGAAAAATACGGGGTGTGCGAAACTATAAATCGCACCTTCCGAAGCAGCATAGGTACCTTCCAAAGGCATCCGTTTTCTATTAAACTATTTTCCCTGCGGAACTCGATTCTGCAGGAAGAAAGCAGATGAAGAATATGCCTGGTAAAAGTCCCTGAAGCAAATCATCTCAATTCCAAGTCCCAACGAATGCACCGCCCCTAAAAGTACAGCAGCATCCACCAAGGCGGGCACGGTTAGTGGTTCAAACACGTTGCCACGTGGAAACGAGGGAAAGACGGTGTTCCCAGACGGAGGATCGCTCGGAGACCGCGATATCGCGACGATTCCTCGCCGGTTTCCCCGTGAAATTAGAAAGTCGCGAGGCTGCGGCCACGAGGATGCGGGTTCCCGATATTAGAACCGGCAATTACCGTTGATCCGCGATCGGGCCGCGAGATTCACGATCGGTATCTCCTCGGCCGCGCATAAATCCTCCTATCCCGGATAGGGGCCGGTCCTGGTTTCTCGTTTCCACGCTCGCAGGAAAGTAGTCGCGTGCATCCCGACGTTTTCTGTCGTGTTTGCCCGCGCGAGCCTGCCTCGGAGCAACCTCGTCGACACTCCCACCTGCAACCTAGTTCGCGTCGATATTTATAACGATCCCCGAGGCACGAGACACCGCGACGGTTTCGCGTTCTAACAACGACCGCGTGATCCTCGGGGACTGGAGGGAGGTGGCTGCCAAGGGGTTGCTTGATGGAAGTTACGGATCAGGGAATGGAGAGTTGTAATAACCTTGGATTGATCTTGCACAGATTAGTTGAGGACGAAGAAGCTTCGTGTGATCTTCTGCCTTCCAACAACGTGGTTTGTCGTTTATTATTAGCATGGATGATGATCGGATTGATGATAGCAGAACTATAATTGGCCCTATTAAACGGTAATTCCTTTCTGATTTAATTGATGGTGTAGTACTAGGGTGGTAGTAACAGCGCGCCAGAATCTTACTATGTAATAACAACGTGTACGATACCTAGTTCTGTTTTAAAGCGGCGACATCAGGTGCTGCAGACGCTCCTCCTCATTTTGCTTATCTCCGCCGTGTTATCTAACCGTGAAACAGCGGAGCGAAAAGCGGGGCGCCATGGGGAAGGGTGAAACTCGACGAGCAAGCTCGCCGGCTCGAAAAAGGAGGATTCAGGATTCAATAAAGCGATCTTACCAGTTGACGATTAATTGCTTCTGATAAATTATTATAGGACGTGTTTCTAAACAGCCACGGCGGAGCATTTTACGACCGGCGCGCAGACGGGGAGTGCACGCGGGCAGCCATGAATTATGGGAACAAAGAGGAACACGAAGGAACCCCTCGCGATGCTTTACCGCGGGAACATGTTTCTGGAGCAACCTCGATAAACTATCTTAAGTGGACGCGCGTTTCTTGTTGGGATTAACAGTCGCGAATCTGTATCGAAATAGAGTAACAAGCATCCGTCCGCTTCCACCGCGATTGCTTCGCGTCAACATTCAGAAATCTCGATCACCTGCGTGCCCGATGCCATGTTCAGAAGAAAGAACGAACCCTTCGGCGTCGCGTCGCTTCTAAATCTCCACCCTCGGCTCTCCGCCTCTCCACCCCCGTTTTTACACTTTTCTCAAACCTCCAGCCAACCCCTCCCTTCCCCAAAAGACACCGCGTCCTTCCACGAACACACCTTCGACATCTGTCCACTGGAAAATCCATCTTCCCGCCGATAGGTACCGTTCCAAGGTGCGCCGCCGACGCCCACGCCCGACCGTACGAATCCGTCGGATTGTGCCCCCGCGCCGCACCTTCCACCCCCCCACGAGCGTTCACCTCCGCGTCCGCCGCGAGCACGTAGACTTCGAAGCGATCATCGAGGGGGCTGTTGTCTCGGGCAGCAATGCGGGACGGACGCACGCGTCGGTGCAAGTTGCGCTGCAATGCAACCGCGTTCAAGGCTGCGTCTCGCATTCCGCCGCGGCTTTTACCACTTTCCTGCTCACGTGCGCCGGAACGGGCACTCGTGGCAATGCGCAAATGTGCAACCGGGCACCCGGGGAACCTGTTTCGTCGCTCCTGCCGCCGGTTTTTTGCCGCCGCCGCCCCCCCCCCCCCCTTGCCACCCCTTCTCGCGGCTAATACGCTCCGCGCGCGATGCAACGACTTATGCAAAATGTTACTTTAGCCGCGGTTCCCGCCGGTCGCGAGCCGCCTGCGCGGCGACTTTTTTTGCCGATAATTGTCCGCGATCGATCGACTGGTTCCACCCCGACGTGTCCGCCTACTCGCGGAGGATCTTCTCGCGGGAGAGGATCCGCCAGGTAGAGCCTGGACGTTGCCAGTTTATCGGCGGTGGTAGCTTCGAGCCTTGAGCTTGCTCGGGGAAGTCCGCTGAGCTTACCCGAGATTTTTCCTGCGTATCACACGGCAAATGGAAGGTAACTGTTACGTTAGGGGAGAGTTGCCAATATCGTACCGGTCACCTAAATCGTACCGCATCAATTTCTCAAAAATTAATGATTACAAACGACGTCTGATGATAAAAATATCAAGTAAATGCGAAATAAGAAATAGAAACAAAACCTTTCGAGCTTACACCCTATTTCGTGCGTGCTACGAGCATTTAAAAAAATCAGGTATGATTGATGTAACTTTTTACCAGTTTATTTTAGCTGATAACAATCAAACAATGCAATTTTCTCCTGTATTTATGTATTTCTCTAAAAGCGGGTTTAATGTAGAATATTTTACATTCATTTTAAGTACATATTACATTCATTATAAAGTTTAAATTTATATTTATAAATAAATTGATCATGTTTCCTAAATCCTACCACTACAATCGTACCAGTAGGATTTGACAACTCGTGTGTTATATAGGTTATGTACATATATCATATACATAATTTATTGGGGCCTGTGTGTGATTCATATACATATGTATATGTAACTATATAATAATCATTACTGCATATTGAATAGTTTCTTCTCTATTTGTTATTGACACTATTTCTAGTGCAGGTACGATTTAGGAGACCGGTTGCCTAAATCGTATCTTTTACAGTATGTGACAAAAAGATTAAATAACAAATTAATTTGTTCCGAACAAAAGGTTAATCGTATAATAGTAGGTGCCTAAAAGACCAAGCTCCAATATCCAATAGTCATTTCCGTTCAAATTAGTACCAAATATGAAATATAACTTAGAATGTCTTAAGTGGTACGATATAGGCAAGCCTCCCCTAAGTATCGCTTTGATACGTGGGTGTAATGGGAGACTTTATTACATTGGAAAATGGAGAATTAAGTGATGAATGGGCGCGAGGTTCAGCGTTGCCTTTGTTACGAAAGCTAGTCCTTGTATTGGATCTCGAAGGAGTGTCCGAATGCAGAGGCCAGCCGATCGGCGGTTCATCTGCACCGCACTTAACTGGAAATCGTTTCCTCTTTTCCGTTCTGCTTTCGGTGTCATCGTTCTTCCGCGGCTGGCGTGTCTCGTAAAAGCCGGCGGACTAGTTCCCTCGGAAACCAGCGGACACGGTTCAGTTGTCGAATTAAGGTGAACGCGTAATATCGCGTGGCCGGCGATATCGCGCGGTGAAAATCGCGTGTCACCGATCCGACGTGTCCCGAAGTGGAACACGCGGACTTTCAACAGAAGATGGAAACGGTCCGTTTAAGCGGCTAATCGCTAATGTAGCATGATAGCTAGAAAGTGCTCCTTTATCGCGCTGCCTCGCGGTTGTCGCCTGTTTCACTTCGATACACGGGCCACCCAGGAGCGATCGGGCGCGTGAAAATCGCTGCGCCCCGATCCCCGGCGACTGAACAAATAGACGAGCGTGTTTGCAAATAAATCTTCTCTCCATCGACATCGATTCCATTGCGTAAAATTATACGCGACACACTTCCTCGTGTTGCTCACGCCTCGTTTATTAAAAGGATCCCTGGAAAAATGGCCGCAGGGTGCGTCTTTAAAATTGCGGCGAGAAGAAAGCTCGCCGCATTAAAGCTGTTCGTTAATTCAGCCTCTTATCATCGTCTCCCTTCGCACCCTTCGTGCTCCACTGACCGATCACTAGGGGTAGTTGGAGTCCGCAATTGGAAAACTCTCGAGCAGAAAAAGCAAGTAACACGCTAATCATAGGCGCAGTTTGTTGACATTGGCAAAGTGGATGGGAAATATTGGATCCCTACTGAGGAAGATAACTGTTTAAAAAAATATCAAATGCAGATGTAATACAGTTGAGTTACTCTAAGAATGAGCACTCCTCCTGCTGCTCGCACGCGCAAGTACTAAAGAAACCTCTCCCACAGCCATTCACCACAAACGCCGCCACCGCCACGCGGGCATTGAAATCACCAAACTGAACGGGGACAAAAAAACCACCACGCAGAAGGCGGCCGAGAACCCGGACGCCCCAGCAGGGCAACGTCCCACATCTGGCCGTCGGAAACAATATCCACCTAAATCTGCCTATGAATCTCTAGCGGTCGCGGTATCGTTGCCCGATATCCATGAAACCTCCTCCTCTCTGCGCCGCTCTGTCCCGTTGCGAGGAGCTTTCTCGCGGGTTACTGGAGAGAGCACCCATCTCCCCCCCTCTCTCTCTCTCTCTCTTTCTCTCTTTCCCTCTCTAGCTATACGCCGCCGGTGTGCAATTGCACGTGCGCACGGGGGACGGTGCAGCTGCAGCTGCAACGGCTCGGCTAGCCGGCTCACGTGCTGCCATTGCAGCGATTGCTGGCCCGCGAGAAAAGGTGACCGTGCCTCGTGCGCGCTCTCGCCTGCACGGCAGTGCATCGAACGAGGTATCCAGGCTGACACCCACGCCAGAACGTTTTCTGGGCCGAAAAATGGCCGGAGAGCGCCGTTCACTTCCGCGTGGCCTGCTGCAGCCAGCAGGCCAGACCCAGGTTCCGGGTCGGTTTTTCGCCCTGAAAACGTCTCGCGATTGTCGAGGCCCGGTCCCTCTCTCCCTCTTTCTCCGTTCCCGTCCCTCTTTCTTCTATCCCCGTCTCTGTTGGCCGGCCTGGGCGAGCCGGGCGTGACCAGTTCCACGATTTTTTTCTCTTTCCTCTCACTCTCTTTCTCCGTCCTCTCAGCCTCTGCTCTCCTACTCCCCATTTCTCTCTCGCGCGCGAGCTCGCCCTGTTGCTAGTGATGTCTCCTGGCTCCTTCCTGCCCGACCCGAGTGTCCGTCTTTTCGAGACACGTCTCCGCAGCCTGATTGAGTATCGAGTTTCCATGGTTCCAGGTGGAGTGGATCGGTCTCCTAGTTGCAGGTACACACTGGGACTTTTGGGAATTATTATAGATTGCTCGAAGGGGATACTGTTCTAGGGTGATTGATACGGTGAATCGAAGAAGTGACGTGGTTTCGTAGGTGATTAGGAGGTATTTACGAGTAGCTGAAGAATGATTTATCGCTCAAGTGGCTCTCCGTTATTCGATTCCTAATCGAATGAGGCATCTCGTTCCGTACTCGAGGCTCGAGATACAGTAATTCGTCGTAATAGTCCCGACGAACGGGGCTGGCGGCGGGACAACAACGCGATGCGGACACCATTCGTAGCCGACAACTTCGTGTCGACTCTTTTGTTCTCTCGCACGTTCTCGGATTCTCTCACTCTCGACTGAAGGATTCCAAGAAATGGTGGGGACAGTGAGCGGGACTATTACGCATGGTAAAAACGGGACAATAACGACGAATTACTGTACCTGCAGATCCCTAATCGATGTACTCCACTTTGTACTTGAGTTTAGAGATACACAGAGATACCTGGCCGAACGATTCACCTCGTTCTCCACTTCTACTGCGAGATGCCTGCGGATTTCTAATCGAATAACTTGCCTCATTTTGCTCTCCAGTTTAAAGCGACCTGAAGATACATTCCCATTTCCATCTAATTCTCTAGTTACACCTAAAAACCCTCATTTTCCATTCGAACTACGTGCTTCATCAATCTGAATCTAAACTCTTCAAACTCAAATCCCCCCATAGGAACGCAAAACAAGAAAACGTCACATTTCAACTTCAAGCTTCCCACTCACATCTCTATCACACCATAAACAATCACTCCAAACCCACTCCCACCTTCAAAACCCCACCCGTAACAACCCCCAAAAGGATCCCCGTATCCCCGGAGTGCATTGCATGCGCACCTACTGCCACGCCGTTGCAAGAGCGAGAGGGAGGAAAGGAAGTGTGTCGATCGAGGTGCAGAGCGTTGGGGGTCCGCGATCCGCCGAGGGAAAAATCGATTTCTCGCTGGAAATGCATAACGCGAGGAATGCACGTCGGTGCATCGATCGGTTGATGGTGACCAGGCACAGTAGCGTAGCGAGCGATCCCCGTACCTGGCGAACGCCCACAGGCTCCCCTGGTCCGGTGATCGGCGTGGGCAGCTTCTCGGCACCGTCTCCGTCCGCTATTTACATCAATTCGGATAATCGCGCGGCGGTTTCTCGCGCCGCACCGTCCAGTCGCTCCTGCGAGCACAATTGTCGCCAATCGTGCGCGGCTTTACCAATCGCGCGCTCTTTAATTGCCGCTGACGAGCAGAAGCCACCTAGAGGGACCGCCACGGGCCGACGGAAGCCATGGTGGCTGGCTATCTGGAGGACGGCTCTTACGCGATTCTCTTTTTCGTCGGAAGGTACATTTCGCTTAAACTTTTTAGTTCGTCCGAACAGTGGTTGAGTTCACAGTTTGTGTGGGATTTAATTGGTGATGGTGGCACTTCGATGATGACGGAGACTTGTGTACACGTGTTCGATTTGGGATTTTCAATGTTACTGTACCCACTACACGATGTTTGCGAGTGATGTCTGAGTGGACTCTTCCTTTGAATGTAACTGAATTTTATTATAGTTGAATCAGCAGCGGTTGAGTTAGGAATTCCTGCCGCGAGGAGTGGCTTTTAAGGCAGCCAGTTAATGAACTCTGTCCGTTGTAGGCTACTTTTCATCGATACCATTAACATTATCTCGTTCACGGTGGAATGAAGTTAGTTTCTGTGTACAGAGAATCTAGCTTGTAGTTTTGTATCTTGGCATCGTCGATTACCCTAGAAACTCGCTGTTCTTCTCATCCACATTCCCATAAACGTTGCGAACATTCAAGAACCTTCAACCGACTAAGAGCTACCAATATACTCCTTTTTTTCAATCATTCCTCGGCCTGCCGTTCCAAGGATCGAGGCGTGTTACGTTGCACGGAAGGAATTGAATATCGAGGCGAGCGGTGGACGTGGAAGGGTGTAATCTGGCATCGAACGAGCCAGGAGCAGGCTGGCGTGGCCGTAGCTTCCGAAACGAGCCTGTTCGTCGCTAGCAGATGCACGATATCTGGAAATGTTGCGCCCTCGCGGCTCGATCGCGCGCCATTAATCATTAGCTTCCCTCGTGTTACACGGATCCCCGGGAAATATTCCTGCGGCGGCGAGGAGGGCGACACCGGGACCTCACGCTAATATGACGAGCCAGACGGCCGCTCGACACGAGCGATTAAGAAGGCGCGGTTTCCTGCTGTTAGCCGCTCGTCGAGATTAATTGCGTCCCCGGGACGGAACCGCGCGTTTTATAGATGCTGCGCGGAGATGCGAGCCACGCGAAAAAATTAAACCTCGTCGCCGACGCCTGGCACTGCGCTCCTATGGACAAGAAGCGTGTGTCGTCCTTGGAATGGAATATTTTGCAGCGCAGGCGGTCGAGGTTGGAATACTTTGCACCGGAGGTGATGGAGGTTGAAATACTTTGCAGTGGAAATTGGAATACTTTGCGGTGGAGGTGATGGAGATTCAAGTATTCTTGCAGTTATATGTTTAACGAGTATTCTGGATATTTGATATCCACGCGTTGGGGTACCGAATTTGGGAACCTCGGAAACTCGCGGGGAAGTGGCACCCCTTGGTGCTCAAAGAGTAGGTAACTCCTTCGCTGATTCTCCAGAAGAATTCAGTGTCTCCACACCAAAACCTCCCACTACGAGATCGTGTCCTCGATCGCACGATCCAGTGAACCCGATCGGAAGCGGTGCCATCACAGCGGTAGGAAGACGCCGAGAAACTCACTTCCCCGTCCACGCGGACGCCCTTCCCCGAGATTTAATCCACCCAGGAGGACGTAATAAGCACGTTTATTGCGGCAGTCGCGTGTAACTGTCGCGTGCGATTTTTCACTCCCCTGGATTCAACGTCGGGCCAAATAGAAGTCACTTGCCGCCGTGAAAGTGTGCCAGGAATAGGCGGGCTGAACCGTTGCCGACACTCTACCGAGAAGTCTGTCTGGTCACGAAGAACGGGCAAGTGGGCGATGCAGGGAAGATGGCACCAAGGTGAGAGTTCAGATCCACTTCCAGGCTCTAATCGAACAGTGCACTTCTCCATAGAGACTACATACCGAAGCTCCGCGTACCTTGGCGGATTTACCCCGAGCATCGAAGCCGACGCCTACACCTCGAAACCTCCAAACCTCTAAATTTGCACGGCTGCTCGACCGACTTACCCGCGCAATCACGCAGGAGTCAGCCAACCGAGATCTTCCCAACAAAGACTGGCTTATCTTTTCCTATCTAAATGGAAACACAAAGGCCTCATAAATCAATCACCGTGCAAGGTTCACCACCCTCTGGTAGGCCACGAGACACCGGCTTCTCGCTAGAACACCGTTGGAACAATGCAATCAGACCAAGCGCCGACTTCCCGTCTTACCGATAATTAATTGCATCCTCCGGTCGGCGAACAAAGGAGCAATATTTTCAAACGGCGCTGCGCCGAAGGATCCCGCGCCCTTCTCCTCCTACGGGCGTGTCCCTTTCCTCCACCTGTCACGCTCTCACGCGAATTCATTTCCCGTCCCGGCTAAAAATAAACGACGGAAGAGAGCACAAAGGAAGGAAAAGTGGAGCGACAATCCAGAAGCGATCCGTTCCTTTCCCGCAGCACGCATCTCCCGCGCCTCTCCGGCGCCCGCGAGGCCTCCTAACGATACGTAAAATCATTTCACGCCGCCACTCGTCGCTCCCTTCACGGGCGATTAAGGGGAATTGGGTCGGTTTTGATCGGTGAAAGATCCCGCCGCTCGGTCTTTCGCCATTCCGATGGATGAGAAAGGCTGCTGGCTAGAATCGGACGGTCAGCGTGGACTGAGAGGATCCTGGACGTTAGAGCGTCTATTAAGTTGCTCTGCTCCTTGCAGCGCCTAGCCAGTTCAGATTTTCTTAGAGTCCTTAAATCGGAGGATTGGAATTTGTAATGCGATAGCTCGACAGCTCTGCTACGCCTGATGGTATCAGGGTAGGGCTCTTGATACCCGGTGACCCGGGTACCCGGTTCGATAGCCATCTGGACTTGTAACATTTAATAGCCGTTTCTTATATGTTTTGGAGCGCTGAAAACGAATCCGCAAACCGTTTGACGCCATCATCCTCAGTTTTTGAGAAATTCGATTTTGAAAAAAAAAACTGCAAATTTTCAACGTTGAACATCATTTGTGTCGAGTCAGTAATAGTTATTCATTACTGTTTGCGCAAATTTGCAGGTTTTTTTTTCAAAATCGAATTTCTCAAAAACTGAGGATGACAGCGCAGAAGCAACTTGCAATATTACTAATAATTTATAACTAACAATATTCATGAAACAAAAAGGTATAATAAGAGGTTTGTTACGATCCACTGCAATAACCGGTATTTCGTCGATTACCCGTATAACACGAGTATCGGGTAATCGTACCCGTATTACCCGCAAACCCGGGTAGCACCCGGGTAACCGGGTAGGACCCGGTTCACCGGGTACCCGGGTAACCGGAAACCCGCGAAAAGTAAGAGCCCTATATCAGGGGAATATTCTTTATTCTTAAATGGACACATTTAATGCCGCTCCAAGAAAACAAGGCACTGCCTTTTCATATCGAAAGTTTTGTGGACGAGGCAAGGAGTCGATGAAGTCATGTTTGGAATTGATGTAATGTAGATCGTTAGCAGCACCTATAGCACCCATAGCTGGCTGGGAGACTGTCGTTGAACTCGGCCTGCACAGAGTGTACAGTGAACTGACGTGGATTAATTGTTCCTCGACTAGCAGGAGGGGGGTTGTCGCTATTTTTTATCGAACTGACACGAAATGACTTCATCGGACGCGAGCGTAGGGTTCGATTGCGTTTTATTAGCCCCGGCCTCGCTTATCTCGATATAACCTGCAACCTGATGACGCTTCTACGTTGAAGACTTAATTGCGAGCCCGGGGTTTGCGTCGAGAACTTTTAGCCTCGGAAGCCAACCTTCGGGTCTGCTCTTTATATCTTCTATTAGCGTTTTGGCTTGTTTATTCAACATTTTCGATTCTTCTTTTCACTGGGATTTTGTTCAGACCTCGGAAGTCCTTTCAGCAACTTCTTAATTTTCTTTGTGGGATTTGATTTGTATGTTTTCCAACCTTGCTTCATTTACTACAGTAAGATGAATGTAAGGGAGAGTGGGGGAATTACGAACGCGGGGTAATCGCGAATTCGAAAATTAATCATGTTAGAAAAACCTGAACAACTCCTCCCCTTGCCATGAGACACCTCGTGCCGCGCGTCATGCTAAGTGCAAAACAGTTGACACGCACGCTGCTCAAAATAAAGACTGTTGCTGATTTTGATCTATTTTCATATAATTTTTTGACAAATTAAAGTAGGTGTAGCTTCTGTATTTACAATTATCTCAATACTAATGTTTAGGAACACAAAAAGTACAAATCAAGGATTAATTTAACCCCAACGTTTTTTCTATTTGATGTTCCAAACCTAACTTTTTTTTACATTTTTTGTTTTACACCTTATGGGGCATTGACGAACGGCTTGTGTGGGTCAATCCCGAACGTTCGACATTACCCCCTATTGTTTGTCATTGCCCCGTGTTTCGAACTAAAGAGTATTATAATTATCCATTTTGATTTCATTTGTTACGATGTTCAGATGCCACGCTATTACAAGCGAAAAACAGAACCGACGTATAGTTTGGAGAGTTTGCAAAAAGCTATAGAAGATATCAGGAACAAACAAATTAAGTTTTGGCAAAACAGCAGCAGTTTATTCGGTTCCTAAAACGACAATATTTGATCATATGAAAAAATCCATTATAAGACAACCCAAATGTGGTAGAAAACCACTATTCAGAGAACATCAAGAAATGGAATTAGAGGAGTATATTTTGAAATGTAGCAAAGTTTTTTTATGGGCTGACTGTTAAAATGTTGCGAAAAATTGCATTTCAATTTGCGGAACAAAATAAATTGGCACACTGTTTTAACAAAACTGCAGTGATGGACAGAGCACGTCGAAAGGCTATTTATGTGATTTGTGTAAAAAATAAGTCGTGCTCGTGATTCCCCCACTCTGTGTTCGTGATTACCCGCCACTAGATAGAAAATCACAAACAGGAACGGTCTTGTTTTTTATTCAAAACTTATTTTATTTTCAAATTTTATTAAAGTTGATTACAGAAATATATAAACACATAATGTGTGTTTGAATATAAGCAATGAAGACATTATTACCTTTCTAATATTTTGTTTTATTCAACTTTTTCCTTAGGTGTTCGTAATTCCCCCACTCTCCCTTATATTATAGAACGCACTTTAGCAGTCTGCCTCCTCATTTCTAAATTCCTCGATATGTTTTTCGATGTGACGCGGTCTTCCTTGTTTGCCTGCCAGTGAAACATTTTCTTCTTTCATTTAATTATATGATTTCATAAAAAATGAAGGCTCCCCATACCGGAAGTGTTTTCTCCAAACTCTCGACTTACATTCAAAAAAGGAATCATCCATCTTTTCGAATTATGTCGAGCCCGATTATATTTCGTGCAAAGAAAATAATTCAAGGGGAGGGTATAACGAAGAAGATGACGGGCCAGAAAGAAGAATTAGATGAACAAGAAAAATCAGTAAAATTCAAATCCTTCGGGGACCTAGCCCAGACACCTGATGATATTTGACAACTAACTAGGCAACCAAAATCGTCATCGGACAGAGTTCACGATCACAACATGGAAATGTCTCGAATATAAATAGAGGTATCAAGGATTCGCTCCATCAGTGATCAGCTCGACTCTGAGTTGAAACGGTAGCCTGCTTCTTTGCTGCAAGCCTTGCGATAGATCAGATAAAGTAGCAAACAAAGTGCCTGTTTCTTTTGGGAAAGAATCAGATAATCGATCTGTGCTGTGGAAATATGTTGGAGAGATTCTGGCTGTGTTTCGACGCTGTGAAAGCGTTGTGGTTTTCTTTCGTGCAAAACGAGAATGCCGATCGTTTTTGGCGTTTCCTGACAACTGGATATTTCGATCGAGTAAGTCACTTTCAATTACATCTCCGAATCACACAGTCGCGCGTTCCCTAAATAAACTCTCATCACATACCTTTATTAAATTATTAATTATTCAATTTATAGACTCCACTCGAATAAAGTCACGATTCTCGAAATGTCGTATGGAGATGTGGAATAACCGGAGCTGGAGGAGTTGGTTAAATCGACGGATTAAAAATCACCAGGAATAACTTACACTACGAACTTGCTTAACGCGATTCGATTACCATACAAGTTTCACGAAAAGGAGTCTTCAAAAGTTCCACGAAAGTGCATCACCTAATCGATCTAAAACACTTAATCTTCAGAGTGACTCTCCAACATCCACCTCCACTCAAACAGCACAGTCTCCATTTTTCGATTAATCTTTTACTCCCTCGGACGTTCACCTAAAATCATGCACGCAAGGTTGCCCTCAACAGGTGCAATAGAATCACTAGCCGAATTGGGCAAGCGATCGATGGAACGCCTGGCGCGGAGGTGCACGCCAAGTGCAAGTTGCACCGCGGCGCGTGCATCTCCGGGTGCCTTGGCTGAGAGCGAGAGAAATCGGTAGAAATTGGGCCAGTCGGTCAATTGGAAGTAACGAACCCTCCGCCAACGTATTATTTTCAAAATGATTCGTGAATGGTAGGCAGGCACCGCCAGCTCCCGCCCTCTTCCCCCCGATAATTAAGAGTAACCACGAGACAGATCCCCTCTGTTACTTTCGTGACGTGTAATTTCGCTGGAATCGCCCATCCAAGACGCTTCATTTATTGTTTAACCGAGCCGGTACGCCCTCGTTGATCCTTTAAATTATGTAACCGCCTCGCAAATAAACAGTGACGCGGCGCTTTGGTTCCTTGGACGAGGGAAGGTTGATTAAAACAGAGGGATGAGGGAACTTGAGAAATTTCAGGGTTTTGAAGATCATAGAATTGAATATAGGAAGTTGTAGAATGCGGGAAGAGCTAGGTAAGTGAAGTTTGGAGAAATTGATTGGTGCCAGAGGAATTCTAGTTTCCAATTTGGTCTATCGGTGATTGCTAGCTTGAGAAATAGGGGTAAACAGTGTAGTTGTTGGCCACCTAAGTCAGAGGTTCACATAAGCGTTGAATTATAAGTCTTCTTTTGCTATCTTTAGGAACACAATTAGTGTTAATAGCTGTAAACGACTCTAATAGTCTAGAAATAGAATTTGTTTAAAGAAAGAGTAGAAGGATCCACAAAAATTTTACAGAAAATACGTTTCCCATCAAAACACATAGTTATTGGCCAGACGAAGGCAATGATTGGCCGATCGTTTGGCAGTTATTGGCCACTATTTCATAACCTATATGTAACATATACTCTACCTAATTCTTAATGCTCTAAGACCTAATTATGAAATAATGTTAATGTAAAATAATGAATTAATTCGGTTAGAAACAGGATTTAAATTATTAAATAAAAATGGATATATTCATAAAATGAAACTAAATGTAATGTAATATTATTAAAAATATATAACCTATAATACCTTTTCTATTTAAATGTTTCTATATTAGCTAGTATTGCACCTTCTTTTACATTGTATTAATAGTATTTTCTTTTAAAACATAACCTTTTAAAATCACAACACAGCTATTTCACTGCTGCTATGACAGTTAGGTACCCATTGGCCTCGTGGCCAATGACTGTCCTGAAACATTATTTACATTACAGTTCTTGGCCACCTATAATTTCTACAATGATGTATAATTTTAATGAATAAATAATCATTTTTTATAAAGTTTAAACCTTTATTTGTCTATATAACGAATATGAGAGTTATATATATATCATAAATGCATTAAATTATCTAAGAATTGCCTGATGTAACCGTATGGCTATTCAATTCAATCACTGTAGTTTTCAAGCATCGATTTCAAGTCGTCTATTTTTTACACGTAGTATAACAATTATTAGCGAAATAGTGATTGCATTCGACGCATGAAAGTAGAAGGTATCTGAATATGTTCATTATAAAAGGCATAATGTACATTATTTCTTAATATTCATGTTTTTAAAAAAAAGGCTAATCACTGCCAGGTGGCCAACAACTACACTGTTTACCCCTAGATAGAAGAGATTCTAAAATATTTCGGCTCCCATTTCGATTCATTTATCAATCTTTCATCCAAGATCCATTTTTGGACTTTCCTCATTCACTGATCCTCCCCCAAGTCGATCACCGTTTCTACCACTCGTTTCTTTCCACTTGCTAATTCCGTGCGTCAAGAATATCGAGTGGATCGAGTTAAATCCAACGACGCTGAATAATAGTTGGACAATATTTGCACGGAAGGAAGCGTCGTTCCACAGACTCTTCCCCGTTTGTTTTCTCCCCCCTCGGTTCGTAAACGTGAAACGCGTGCACAGTGTTGCGATGCAATTACACCGCCAGCAGGAAACGGAGATATCGTTATCAAACAAACAGAACCGTGCACCGACCGTCTCGATTGCTTTTGCAATTTCAGAATTCCATTTTAACGACGGTGGCCTGCCTGTCGGGAGACGTTCTGCCCGTCAACCAGAGACTGCAACGTCGTTTTCTCTCTTGGTTAAAGGTATCCGGCGTTTCGATGAAATTCCGCGGATCAGGCTTCGCTCCTGGATCAAGACGCCTGGAAAATTAGTATTTCATCATCGGGAAAGGTTAAGGAAAGGCCACAGGGGCCCCGTTTTCCACTGCCTCGGCGCTTATGCCGTCTAAAAGGAAAACGATAGAAAGCGCTGCATCGTGCTGCTTGAAAACTGCATCTCAAGGAGGACCCGCGATTAGAAACAAACTTTCACGCGTGCGAATATTTTCTCCGCACTTTATGACTCCCTGGTGGTCGATCTATCGATGACTCGGGGCTTCTATCGATTGGTCCAGCGCGAAATCTATTTCTTTCCTAATGGAATTCTGTGGAACTCTTCGGTGCTTTCTGATTGTTTAAATGTGATGGATTTTGATTGAATTTAGGTGTATTTGAAGGTAATCATTTGGTAGGTTAATTTTGCGGGGAATATGTTGAAATGGCTGTGGGTAGATCGTTTAGATTATAGGTATTTTCTTGATACCAGAGGTGATACGTTTGAGCTGACTCGTTTCTGTAAAGGTTACTCAGTTTCCTTTTCTCTGCCCCCCTTCGTTTTCTCGTTAATTGTCGTTAATTGTCCCCGAGCTTTTTCCTCCATTTTCCTCGTTTCGCCATCAGCCGCCAAGCAGATTTTAACATTCATCGAGCCACGTCGCGGGGAACCGGTTCCAGAATTAAAAGCGACCGGATACTTAATTGATTTCCTCCGTTCAGTCCCCCACAAAAAACATTATTTTCTCCTAATTTGTGCGCTTCCAGGAGCGTCGGGACATGAACAAATTCGAACTGACAATTGCCATTTAAACCAATTGATGGAATTTTAAAAATCCAAGTAGAAATCCTTGATGGTTCCTAAGAATCAAAAACATTCGAGGGATAGGCAGGTATTCCGGAAATCAAAATAAAATAGTGAAATCGAAGCAATTCCTCAAATAAAGGAACGTAAGATGAGTCTGAACCTCTAAACTAAACAGCCTCTTCGCCGAACGACTTCTACTTCGACGAACTTGGCCCGCTGAAAGAACCAGAAAGCCGTGGATTCGACGAGTTTCTACAAACGAGGAAAACAGAGGAGGCATTCCAGAAGGAATCACCGAGGAGTCTCCTTTTTAAATTGGAATGACAAGCCGTCGAAGAATGCCGTTTGAAAAATCAACCACCATAGTGCATACGAGCGGTAAAGAATTTTTTGTAGCCCGACACTGTGGCACGTCGAATTCGAGCCGCTTATCAGCGGGTTACTTAATTGAGGAGCTGTTTATCAGCCGGGCGTCGCTGGCGCTACGACTGCGCGGCACCCGATAAGCCGGCGTCCTTAATTTCCAATTATCCTGGTTATTAAGGCCGGGGAGAAACTTCGCGGATGCTTCCTTTCACATTGTAGACCTCGCGGACTTGTTTGTCGTCGCGGTGCGGTTTAATTGAACCGCCTGCTCGCGGGAGGCACACTTATGCACGGATACGTGGCGCGTCGTGATTTGAAGTACGCGCTCCAGATTCAATTTTCTTACCAGCAGCCCGGGAAGACTGCCATTTAATTAAACAGCGCAGGGTACTCCGTTTTACTGTCCCTTCTCTGTCGCCTATTTCACCTGTCCGGGAACGCCGGGCCCCTTGAATCCATATTTCACTTGCCGGTGACGTCTTTCAAGTAGTACAAGCCCAAATTACTCGTACAACAGCCCGTCCAATAACCGCGCACCTCCTGCAAAGAGCTTAGCTCCTCGAAGGGCCCGAGATCAAGGCAGATACATGCGCCGGTAAATCAACACTCGGGATTAGCGGCGAAGAATATCGCGAAACATCTAAATCGACTGGAACACGATCACCTTGAGCCCACCATGGCGGGCTTATCGCGCGATCCTCCACTGCCCTCGATCGTATCTCCTCCCCGATCACCGGCGGCGGTGGATTTTCCGCGATCGAGGAAGTGGCCACGGTTGTTTATACGTACACCGACTGTTTGCGCACCGATTGCATGCGTGCATATGCACCGTATGCACGGGCGGCGTGTGCACGCAGACACGTGAACGGATGCACGCGCGACGCGAGGTCAACGGCACGTTGGAAAACAAGCGACGGTGCGCGCACACGCGCGAACTGTTGCACTCTCTACGCTAGCGTGTGCGTGTCACGCGGTCGTCCGACATTATCGGGGCAATTTCGATTGCTTCCTTTTTTTTTTTAACCCCTTGGCGCGTGTCCTTTGTTCGCCGCGACCAGGGAAATGCATCTGGGCGACAGTCGAGGGGGCAGAGGCGGCCAGATTGTTGCTGCGAGCGGCAAGTCCGTTTTTATTTACGACGCTGTTTGCTTCGAGTGCCTCTCTATTCGAGCGTTTATCGGACCGCGCTTGTTTTCCCTGGGGTTATTTCTCTTGCTGAGAAAGAGAGGGGCGTTTCATTTCTCGGAGGATCGAGTGGACGGTGTATGCACGAGGCTCCGATCGGTTCGCTTCGGTTTTGGAAATTCAATGCATCTGGTAGTCTTTGCTCGGTGGAAACGGGGGATTTCTAAGAAACGATAAGGAGAATGGGGAATTCTCTTGTTGGGAGTAAGTTCGTAGAGGAGAAGGAAACTCTTCAAAATTCTCATTCGTTTTCTTATTGGGAGGACTACGAAAACTTTGGGACCGGCATTCTTCGTGATTCACGGTCGTTAAAATTGCTGCAGGATATCAGTATTCTGTTCAGAAATTATTATAATTTCTCGGGTCTAAGAAGAGGAAAGTTTTGTGAAGAACTAGTTGTGCAGAAGAAAGGAATGGACTTGCACATCGGAGACCGTTTTCCACTCGATTTTCCTCCGGCAATTTTTACCACATTCAGGCAGATATATGTGCGCGCGCAGTTTCACGTTCGTCCCTCTTCCTACGCTTATTTGCATTCTTCACAGCGAGATCTCTCGTACGTACACCCGCAAAAAGACCATTAAACGAGGCGGGAGTAGGCGGAACGCCGGCCGATGAAAGGGGAAATTGGAGGGAGGGCGAGGAGAGATTTCCACGGGGGAAAAGAGAGAGGAAGAGAATTTTTCCTGGACGGTGAAACTGTCCTCCGATCGACTTTCCGTGCGACGACCCAGCCGCCGATAGAATCGAGCGTGCTTCCAATGGTATCGCCGATGCTATCTTATCGCAAATCGATTCTGTAGCTGGACGACCAGCTCTCTGCATGCAACTTATATTGCATGCTCCTCGAATCCACGCGTATCGACACTTCCGCCCCTCGATTCCCCTCTTCCGCTTGTAACGGACAAATCGGAGTTGAGAAGCTGATAAAAACTGTCGTTGCACTAAGATCACTTATGCAAACATCAGCTGCGACAGACCCAACCCAAGGGAAATCTAAAGAAGTTGAAGATACTGCTTCGCGTACTTTAAACACGAGTCGTTTCAAGGTCTAGGACCTGGTGGTAGTAGAAAATCCTAGGTCAAAAACCCTTCAAGCATCCCAGGGGATAAGTGACAAAGTACACGCCATATCCTTCCATGCTTTCCACACTTTCCCCGCTATCCGCGCTTTCTGAAAGCTTCCACACTCGCCGGAGCCCGCTCGAGCCAGAAACTCCTCTCAGACGATCGCCTTAGAAAACTGCCTCTATTTTCAATTTTCGTGCTGTATAAAATTGGCGAGTAAGGGATTTCAAGATGGATTTTGAAAATTCAGAAGATGCAAGTTTATTCTCGAAGAATCTGCCCAGCTTGTTAACGACAGAGGTAATGGGCGGTTAGAGCACTTTTAGAACGTGATCCGTTGATTCGCAGTTCGCGATTTATGGAAGGGAAATGAAGTCTAAGACGAATCCGAGAGGCGAATTCGTCCAATTCGTTAGATAAATGGGTGAAGTAGGATCCTTCGGCGACCAGGCAAGTGGTAGGAGCGGAGGGACACGGGAGAGCGATGAGGTTCGACGAGATAGTAACGAGTATCGAGCATTTTTCGTCCGAGATCGTAACGATGCTCGAAAGCCAGTAGAATAAAACTACGAAAAACGCGACGGCAATCAGAGGCGGCAGCCTTCCAGGCACACCTACCGCACGTTCCAAAAGCACACGTTGAAGCTTTGGAAAGCCTTTGCAGCTACACTTCTTCCTCCCGAGTGGCATTTTTCTTTAAGGGGGAACACCACTGTGACGGCCGGAAAAGTAAGCCATTTTTAAGAATTTTTTTTCGGGAATAATTTACAGTTTTCATAGAAAAATTTTATTACCTACCTTTAGTACGCTGTCTTAAGAGACTATACAAAAATAAATAAATAGAAGAACATCCATAAATTTTAATATATTAATTAATCTTCTAGACCCACCCACGCGAGGTGGTCGAATGTGTAACTATGGAACAGCAGATCCGAAAGCAAATTTAATTTTTTTTTTATAAACTATATGAGTGTAGTTTCCGTTGTGCGTACGGATTCTTTGATTGAAAACAAATTTTTTTAAATACGCTCGAAAAACTGTCCATCTTATTCGCGGATTTTCGAAAATTTTCTTCTAAAGCGTGCCATTTATACAAAAATAATTTGTTTAAGAAATCGGTACGCACAACGGAAACTACACTCATATAGTTTATAAAAAAAAAATGAAATTTAATTTCGGACCTGCTGTTCCATAGTTACACATTCGACCACCTCGCGTGGGTGGGTCTAGAAGATTAATTAATATATTAAAATTTATGGATGTTTTTCTATTTATTTTTTTTTGTATAGTCTCTTAAGACAGCGTACTAAAGATAGATAATCAAAATTCTCTATGAAAACTGTAAATTATTCCTGAAAGAAAATTCTTAAAAATGGCTTACTTTTCCGGCCGTCACAGTGGTGTTCCCCCTTAAGTTTCATCTTGTCGTTTGGTCTTCGAACTCCTTGGAACAGCCTCTTGTGCACTCGCTTTGTAGGAAGCTTCTTCCAAGTAGTTAATACAGTAATTCGTCGTTATTGTCCCGTTTTTACCATGCGTAATAGTCCCGCTCACTATCCCCACCATTTCTTGGAATCCTTCAGTCGAGAGTGAGAGAACCCGAGAACGTACGAGAGAACAAAAGAGTCGACACGAAGTTGTCGTCGGCTACGAATGCTTTCCGTATCGCGTTGTTGTCCCGCCGCCAGCCCCGTTCGTCGGGACTATTACGACGAATTACTGTATCAAGGATTAGGAAGTCAAAGGACCGAGGATGGCAGAAATGAATGAAAAAGTTGCAATTTTATGGTAGCTTTATATTATTTATTATTACTATCTTTCAAACGTTTTATATCGTAGTGGGGACAATTTTTAGAGGTCTTTCATGCGTGATGCATAGGTTCCAACAGTTTTTCCAACCTGGAGCAGCCTGTAAATGATAGGCCAGTTTTCGCCATGGACGCGATGATTCTTCGCCACGATCTATCACGATGACGATGATGAAGCTACGCGAACGCGTTGCGATTTTAATGGCTGCTCGTCGTCGGGGATAACTAATGCCTTTCATTCGAGTTTTTCCGTGTTATTTCGTGTTATGAATCTTCGTCGATCAATGTTAATCATCCACTTTTTTTCCGTTTTCCTTCGCTGCGCTCCATTTCTGTGCTTCGAGTTCCAATGAACCGTGACAGGGAAATTGTTGCACATGGGATTTCTATCAATTAGTTATTCGCGAGAAATTTGTGCTCGCGATATATCGGAATTTAATACTTGTTACATGCGATACGACATTCTCCGCCTTACCTTCGAGGGGTTTCAAGCACAAAGCTGCACAGACTGGTTCAAAGAATCACCGTCAAGTCGAAAAGAAACTTTTATCGTTGGTGTTTATGCTATTCTTAACTTTTATCGTCGCAATTTTTATTCGCATTTGCAGCATTCTTCGCGTCGAATCTCGGTCCATTCTTACATTCCATCTCTGCTCGGCGAGAGACTTACATTGTCATTAATTTTGCAGAAACCGTCTGATTAAAAGTAAACGAGCCTCCCTAATTTCGTGTTCCCGTTTTTGTGATTGCAGGTAAGAACCGTGGACACGGCGAGACAGAGAAATCCATTTCACGCTTCGTCCACGTCGGTTTCGTTATCCCTCACGGCTGCCCCGAGGTACGACTTTACTCGTAAAAACGTGGCCAACGACGAGGAGACCTCGTAAAGTCGCTTCGAACAGCGCCGAAGAAATTGCGCCGTTACATTTAACCCCTTAACTTTCGTGCTTTCCCCTTGGATAAAAGTCAATTCCCATTACAGGGACCGGGGGGCCGTATTTCGCGCCCGATGTGCGATATAGGCGAAAGCTGTCTTTTGGTTGTAACTTCTCCCAATTTCGTTCGCGCTCCTTCACGACCAAGTTTCCACGATTCGATCTCCATTTTCAAGCATTCTATTTAGGCCAGCTGGCGAAAAGTTTCGCAGCCCTGCCCCAATATTCAACAAACTTCTCGCCACGAAACTTCGGAACACCTAATTGCCTTCTGTGCCCTCCGAATCTTTGTCTACTAACTATCTATGATTGCATCGTCATCTATCATCTCTTTATTGGCACGTCAAGCAAGAGAGTAGAGGAGCTTTTTCAAGAACAGACTGATCCCCGACGACCACCATGACTCACCCTAGTGCGCGCACGTCAGACGCGAAAAAAAAAAAAAGGACGTAAAACGATGGAAAGAAGGGTAATGGGTTACTAGATACGTCAGAACGTGTCAGACGGCCCGTCTGCGCGGCAATTACGCGAAAATATTTCACAGCGCAATTACGATTACGACGGGAATCATTGGTCCACTGGCTATCAAGCCGAATTGCTTTCTCCCGCCATAAAGCCCCACTTCTCGGCGCTCGACGGACGAACGACGACCTTCAGACCGAAGTCGCACACCGTCGTCGGGGCAAATATTCTCCCACCGGCGACGCAGACGGTTTTATCGCCGCATTGTTGCGTCTCGACCCTCCCCATCGGCGGGCAAACGAGTTTCGGGATTCCACCCCTGGACGTCAGTGCGATCCTTGCCTCCGCCCGGGCAACCGAGACTTGTGTAGACGACGCAGGGTAGTTTTCTGAGATTCGTCTGAAAGCGGCCGGAAAAAATTTGATGAGATTCGCAGGCTTCTTGGAAATGCAATATCGCGAGGGTCGAGGGGTGGTGTCATCCCCTCGACATAAATTCTCCAACGGGAGGGATTATTTCGTTACCCTTTCCAAACAAATACCAAGAATCGGCAACGAAACTTCATACACTTTGACGGGGGTGGTTTTAATCTCGCCAGAGTGAATTATCGTAACAGGGGCGGCGTCCCTTTGAATTCTTAGATTCGTTCGTCGAATTCGTGGCCGCTCGAGTGGCAAGCGGAACCAATCGTGCTCCGACGAATCGATCCGCATCTCCCATGGGAAAAGAGGAAAGTGCGGCATTGCATTGGACGCGGTGCAACCACCGCGAGCACATGTGTGCACTTGCGTGCGCGCAAGTCGGACGTTGAGTGATGATATCAAGTATATATACGACTGTGTCACGGGTCATCGGCCCTCGGATATTCTTGGCAATTCTCTCTCTATCCCTCTTTCTCCCTCGCCCATCGTTCCCTCGATTTCTCCCTCTTTCTCTCTCGCCTGGTGCGCATCCAGCTCCTTTCCACCGCTTTCCCTCCCTCTTCGACGACCCTCCCGCGCGACTCGTTCGCTCCCCTCTGGTATCATCCCGGCTTCCCTCTCGTTCGCCTCGAGATTTCTTCTCTTCCGCTGCTCCGCCTCGTCCTCCTCGCCCCTCCTGCCGTTCGATTGTGTTCGATCGACCTGTGATAGTGGTCTACGATGGTATAGCTGGCGAGGTACAGTGGGTACCGAAGTTAACTTGGGATTTTAGACGAGGGTCCGCGTGAATTTTCTTTCCTCGCTTTCCAATGAGATGGAGAACAGCGGTTTAGAAAATTATTTATTTATTATTTTACGACGAGGGCCAGCCACGAACGGCGTGCAATTTTTACAACGGAAAGAGCGAGGAGTCTGTTGGAATACGATAAGCGAAACATTAATGAAACAATGTGCGACGATATCCTCGATGCCCCACTATCGCCCCGAGGGGGGAGAAAAAAATCGCGGCTCGGCGAAAAAAATACGAGCCGCGTTCCCGCGATTTATTTGCAATGACAGTCGTAACTTTTAACTTCGCTCTGTCTCTCTTCTTTTTTATCGGGGCTAAGAATACTTGCCCAGGCCGCTTTGTTTGACGTGCTTCGCTTTGGGCCGCGATAACGCGGCGTTATCGTTCAGCAGGTCAGCGTCCTTGTTGTTGCAAAAAAGGAGAAGAATCTCTTGTCTCCTCCCAGCGATTTTGGAAAAGTACGCTTGGCATCAATTTCATCGAATTAATTGAAGATCACGGCCCCAACAAAACAATGTTTCTCTAACGTCATGATCAACTTTCATTCTCCAACTTTCGCTACCCTAATAAACGAGGGAGGAGGGAAATCGGCGTGGTGTTTTCCGAATCTCGCTATGTTGTTGCTCGAACCAATCGACCGTTCGACTTAGTTCCGTTCTAAAGGGGATTAAATATCCGACGTGGGCAAGGATGACGCATCGCTGAACACCGTAACCGCTCTGCCCACTTTGCCCGCCCACGCGATCGCGCGCGAACCCACGTGTTTATGTAAAAATCGAATTTCCCGGGTGGGTTAAAAGACACCGCCGCGGCCGCCATTCCCCGTGGACAAATCAGGTGCCCCTTCGAAGTGACGTAGACCCCAGTGTCGCAACAGCCATTACCATACCTCGCCCGATCGGAAACTGCTCTGTTCGCGTCCGATTTGCCGTTCCAGTGACCGTGGACGTGGTAATGCGTCTTTTCTCCGGTCCACAAAATCGGTAGCGATATTTTCCATCGCCAGAAACAGTAAGGATAACAAGATCAGGGGTGAAACATAGTAGCTACATACTGCATCCCTTCTTGGACCACAAGCTTAAGGAGTCATTCCGGTTAGACGGGTTAAAACAGTCGATTTTTTTTTGAAAACATTTTTCGAAAGTACATATCCTCAAGAATGTAGGGGAGACCGGGGCTGGTAGGCCAGTTTTTCAGTTTTTGATTTTTAATAAATTATGTGGACGAAATATTAAACCGGTTAGTATATTTGATAGGGCATACATTTGGATATCTGATTAAATTATTAAAGTTGACTAAATGTGACAACAATTAAGGCATTTTAATGTTTTTCTAACACCTTACATGCTGGTCAACCAGCCCCGTGGTCGGGGTTGGTAGACTAACAGTATGGGGTAGGTTGACTATAGGTGCAATCAGTGAAGGAAATGTTGTTAGCAACTTATCTGAATGGTAATAAAATAGCACATGTCACGAGAGTTGTTACATTATAAAATATTTATTACTTTTTAATAATAAATAACAATTTAAACCATCACTGGGGTTGGTTGACCAGCTTAGTCATGTAACCCCGTACGTTATTAGTCAACCAGCCCCGAACGATCGTTTTGACTTCAATACTCTATATAACCTTTAATTATTTATGTAAAATCAAAAACGCAGTCTCAGTAGGTCGTTTAATAAACAAACTTTAAAATAGTCCCTTCGCATTAATTCTACTGTAACTATATAGAGCGTGGAAACATAAAATCTTTAAGAAAACATATTTACTTACATAGCCAATTTTTCGATAAACGCTGGTAACTGCCAAACAACGTGTAATGGTGGTGTCGGAAACAAATGAATGACATAGTAGAAGTGACTTGTTTCTACAGAAAATCGCTCCGCAGTAGAGCACACGTTAGTGAAAAGTTATTAACAATTAGTCAACCTACCCCTGGGGCCAACCAGCCCCGGTCTCCCCTACTGTTAAATTTTCATGAATAAATTCCGATTAATTTAGCTTCTACAGAGGAATTTTGTAGGGAGCGCAGAGGCTCGGCCTCTATAGGGAAACTTTGAACGCGTTTTTCTCGAAACGTCATTTATCCACAACGCGAAGATAAAATCTCAAAATCCATCGAACCGATTGCTTTATAAATGTTACTGCTTATTCTATAAAAGGCAGAGCCCCAGATGGAAGAATACTTTTCACTCTACATCGCCTCCTGGAGTTTCGATTTTAAACGAGATACTCGAACAACATCCTCCCGTGCGTTTAAGCACCCTTCCGACGGTATTCGAACGTATTTTCCCATTGTTCGCGGGAACTCGTTAACGCGCGCGTTTGCGGGTCCAGTTCACGGGCTGTGAACGTAAATCCCGGTCAGCTGTGTTATTGGGTCATTATTCCGGGTAAACCGTGGGGAAGCGAAAAAAAAAGCAGGGAGCCAGAGGAGCAGAGGGGTGGGCTGCCCCTTGGGGGGTTGAAAAAACCAGCGACAAAGGGAGAAGGAAGATGGTTCGCGCGAATCCACGCGAATCCACGCGATTGGATCGGCCGATTTCACGTGAAATTGGGCAAGAATTTTTCATTGCTCGCTCGGTTAAAAGTCTGCCCAATTAGTCCCTCTGCGTATTATAAATGTATCCCGTGAATCGTGGACGTTCAGTCGATCTCAGCCAGAGGCGATCCCATAGTACAGGATGAGACGTCTTCTTTATTTTCGGAGGCCACAGAGAGAAGAAAAAAATATATCGTCTCGTCAAACGTCGAATCCAGGTGATTCTCGCTGACCTCGACCGATCCACCGGTTTTTTTCGACGCGAATATTCAGGTTTGATCGCGTCGAGGTCGTATCATCGTGGGTCATTGAATTCTTTTTTCCAGCGGCAACGAGATCGGGACTATGGGAATAATTTATTGAAACGTAGCGACCCTGAAATCCTCGAGCGAAGATGCTCGCGAAAGATCAATGCCAAGTAAGAAAGTCACTTTTGCCAACAACAAATTCGATACGTCTTCCACCACGAGTCCACTTTCGCACCCCTTAGGTGCCCATTCAAAATTCCACGAGAATTCAACAAATTCGAACGTGAAAATCTTCGGAAATACCATCGGAAATGTGTAACAGAGCTTCGTCGAATTTTTCATAACAGCTTTTCAAGAAATAGATTCGATTTTCGTTCCATTTCGTGTTTAAGTAATTGCGTGTTTAGCTGCTACCGATAAGTAACGATTAAAAAATATATTATAGCGCGAGTGCAGTCGCGGACGAAGAAAAAAGGCGGAAGGTTTTCGCCTCGCGCCTTTTCAGTCCCTTTTCTGCCGTGCGTCCGTTCAGTCTGGCGGAAAACTCGCCAGGGAAAACGAAAGGGAAAGGGTGCGCGCGCTCGCTCGCTTCCTAGGGGTAATATGGGTCTCGTGGTAAGAAGTGAAAGGGAAACAACGTGCCCAGGGACACGTGGACATCCGATTGTTTTCACTTTTTCGAGAAGCAAGGGTGGCCGAACTAGGGCAAACGATTATCGATCTGCGCCGGTGGCGATCGCCCCTGTGAGTAAAAAATTATGAATATTATGAAGAACTCTTTTCGGGCGTTAATAACGTGGCTGGTAGAATTTCTACATTTTCCACGTGTTGTGTAATAAATAATGACTGTAAGAAAGTTACGAATTTCAATATTTCTTAATGGTCACGAGAATCTCATAGTTAAGAAGAATTTATGCATAGAGGACTATTTAGCAATTCGAACTCTCTCGATCTCAAAAATGCTACTCAATTTTGAAATTCGATGGGTACTACTTGGTTTCCTCGAGATTCTGCAGTATTCCCGTGGCCGTCGTGGAAATGGCCACCGCGAAATACCTCCTTCATTCTGCAGTGTGCGAGAGTGCATGATTCGAAGGAGACACCGTGTATGCAGTGCGGCAAGAAGTGGAGAACAGTCGAGCGGAGCCTCGTAGTCGTGGAACAGTGACCCCCTGGACCAGAGATACAGTTATTGCGTTTACTCTCCTCCACGCTGGTGCACCTACCAGCACGCACACTCGCGCACGCTCGCGCGGACGCATACTCGTTGCACTCGGCCGTCCTCGGTGCATTGCACCGCTGCAGCTAGCGATGGGCTCGCGTCATTCCCTGTCTCTGTAGTTTTCGAGTTATTCTGTTGCATTGCCAGTCTTGACGATGCGTTTACACCCTCGAGTGTCCCTTTTAAATTTCAAGTTTTCTTTCAAATATGCAACGGGTAAGCTTTTATAACTGCAGGGTGTCATAGCACCTTAGTGCATCAGCTCTGACACCTAAGTACTAGAGATATTATTCTAATATACTATTTCATGGTAAAATGGAAATCGCTGAATTCGCCCAGCGATTGACTTTTGAATTTGGAGATACATTTGTGTTTCTTATGTCGTGTGGAGGATTTAATTAGGTTTTGAAGAAACATTTAAAGGAACGTTTGATTTAATACGAAAGTGTTGGGAGTGATTCGTTGCCATCGCTAGCTCGATGCTGATCTCGATCGCGATCGACTGGTCGTCGTCGCCTGGATCCCAAGGAAAACCAAGGAGCGTATACCTCGATGTGTGCGCGCGGATTCGCTCGTCGTTGCCCAAAAATTACGACGCTTTGTTTTCGCGTCCCAGCGTCTCTCCTCCCTACGCCAGAAGCTATTTTTTTTTCTGTTCCCTTTCTCTTCCTCTGTGGTCGAGTACTCTGCACTCGTTCCCTTTTCTCTCTTTCCGCTGGTCGATTATTGCTCTGCGTACAGCATTCTCTGCATTCTTCCGCTCTGTTTTTCATTTACTTCTACCTGATTAATTGCATTCATCGACTCTTTGCGATTATAGTCGACGCGGAAATTCTTTACAGAGTTGCGAAGAACCTCTACAAAGTTGCGCGTGGATTATTCCCATCTTCATCACGCCCACGATTTCTAAATTCGCCAGAAACGTCACAGACTCGAAGAAAATCGAATTCAATGCAATTTCGAGGAAGATCGCCCGTGGAAACCGTTCGAAACGCGACTCTATCGTCCCGGTGTTGCGTGCAGAGAGTTTGTGGCGTACGACGAAAGCCGGCTGCAGGAAACCCGTTTCGTTTGCTGCGCCCAAAACGAGGTTATCGCGGTTCTCACCGAGCCGCGCGTGCACACGCGTGTAATTTCGATATTCTGCTCGATTTCTGCCACGCCGCTTCCATCGACCACCGTTCGACTCTCCTCTGGTCCCGTTCCTCTTCGTCTTCAACAACCTCTTCCCTCTTACCTTCACGGGAAATCCACACTGCCCTCTAGAACTTTGCTTTCCTACCATGCAATTGCACTCAGGACGCATTCGAACCTCACAGTCTCGTGCAACGTAATTTGCAGTAATTCGCGCAGGTTTCTGAGATTTTAAATGTGTCCGATACGGTGCGAAGACTCGAGGCGAACAGGTGCACGAAATAGCTGGGCCACCTTCGGACCTGATCTCGCGGGATCAGAGCAGAAGCTGATTTCTTTGACACGAAAGCATATGTCGAGCGTTAATTAAAAGTTGCACCGTGAAGATGCGAATATGAGATCTTTTTATACGGTGCAGCACACTTTCTCTTTTAGCATCGATTAAATTGGAGGAAGTGCGCTTTCTTTTAACGCGCTGCTTGATTTTTTAACTCGCCGAGGTTTATGTTCCTCTAGAATATCTGATACATAGAATCGATAAGACGTACCTACCTTAGGAGCTTGAATCTCGCGATAGAAGAATCATCGACTGAGTACAGAGATCATTTATACTCGATCGGAGAAGGAAATTCCTGAGTAAATATGTCGATTAACATTTTCCAATTTGCAATCGACGTAATTCGATTCGTCTCTCTCAAGAGGAGAAATCTGGAGGTATATTATTTTCCCCCGAACTTCCATTACGAACTCAAATTAAGGCAGGATACCACCTTTGCAGTTAAAAAAAATTGAAATTTTTTTTGTTCTCAAAGTACTCTTTCAAGTGTATAGAATCGAAATTCATTCATTAGAAAGGTGGCCGGAACCTTTTTCTTGTGTAAAAACCGGATTGGAGCAGATATATAAATCTATATAAAACTTTAAACGCGTTTTTCTCGAAACGATGTTTTCCAAATCAGCGTGTCAGATTACTCCTACAATTTTCATCGGATTGACTTGAAACTTTGCACAATTCTTCCGATTGGTGTAATCTAACGATGTACGTAGGACTTTTGCTGTAGCGTTGTTATTTTTCTTTTGGTGCGCAATTTTATAAATTTTTTTAAACTTCTTTACCCTAAAAAATTGACCTTTTCGTTAAAATGGCCGCCATTTTCTTAAAAATCGAAATTTCGTAAAATCCCTACGTACAGCATTGAACAATATTGTTGTTAATAGGGACATTCTTTGGTTTCTTTTCTAAGAGCCACGTACAGAGCGGAATTTGACACGCCGTCTAACGATGTTTCTCCAAAGGAGTGTATTTTGGCGCCACCTACAAGAGATTATTTTTTACTTTTTCAGTTTCAAAGAATGTGTAATTACAGATTAAAGTTACATTAATGAATGACTGAAACCGATTTTGTTTCTGCGCATTCTTTGTATGCAAAAAAAATTCATGAAAAACGCCTCCAAAATCGCAGTCAAAGGTGGTCAAAGGTCCTGCCTTAATAAGATTGATGCTCGCTGAAAGAAACTCGAGCCGATTTTTCTTTTTCCTGAATTCAGATTCATCATATTCCCGCCAGCATAACACCAGCTCGATTAAACTCGAATTCCATCCAGACCAAGCTATCTCCACGCTATCGAATCTAAATCCACCCCAAGCAGAATCTAGTCCGCGTAGAAACGTGACTTTAAACGCTCCAGTGCGCCTCTCATTCCACACGTACGATCGTGGCCTAATTCTGCATCGAGACGCACCCACTGTTCTTAACTCTCAGCACCTAGCTCGAGCTGCTCCCTTTTTGACTTCAAATACAAACTTGCCCCCGGTCCGCCGTAAATCCGAAAGCCCCGCGTCCACCGCGACAGCCGGGGGGCGAGCCGAGAATCGCTGCCGGGGAATCGCCCGGGCGAAATTGCCGGCGACAACGCGGCGGGCGCGCGAGAGACGGGAAAGCAAAAGCGCGCGTGCGCGATAAAACGGCCCCGCGTACATACGCGCGCGCTGGCCCCGGCTATCTGATCGTGAAAGCTAAAATACAACCGCCAAATGCCCGTACTTTCTACCGCGCTGCTTATTGCGAGCTACGCGCGATAGCAATGTGATAAAACGTCGGGGCGCGGGAAGGACGGCGGGGAGGGAATGGAAAAAGAGCTGGACAAGCAGCGCCGGCGTCCCACTTTCCAGGCAAAAGATACCCGCGAAGATAGCTTCGCGCGGTCCCCAACGGACGCTTTCCAAGCTAGGCGAAAAAAAAAATCGAAATGTGCTCGATAGCTCGATTTACGGGCCGATAGCAGCCGGCTTGCCACTGTTCGCTTCGCGGTCGCCGCGTGGAAATTGCCTCGGCCTATCAAACGAGCGCCCGCCACCCTGCGCTTCTCCTTTTTCTACCTCCTCCAGATTGCCCGGGGCACCTGGAATTCCAGAAATCGCGCGAGCTCGTGAGCGCGGAACGAACTTGAACACGCTTTTGTCACGGTACGGGCGAGCGGTATCGGAAGCGTGGCGCGGAGATCTCGTGATCGAGGGTGTACACGAATCTTTATGCTTCCTGGCGGCTGCGGGGGTGTTTCCATGTTCCATCGGCATGCACGAGTTCAAGGTGCTCGAGTCGGCGTTGGGTATACGTAGTCTCTGAAGTTTCTCGGCGCAACCGGCCAGGGGGGGTTCCGCGGGACGAGCGGGATTCGACGGGGAATTGGCGGCGCGACGGGGGACACCGATAATTCAATTTACCGTCAATTACGCGATTGTGATACGGAGAGCGGGCGATAAGCACGCGGTCGTTTATGCGCGTTAAAGCGTGTTTGCATATCGCGGTGGGAAATTTACGATGGAAGGATCGACGACGATTCCAGGGCGAGTCGACCGCCGCCCCCGTCTCACCCGCCCCTGCCGGGCAACCCGCCTTTCGCGGCATAATTATTCATACGGGGGGAGATCGATCATTGGGAGCGAGCGGCGCGGCGGTTCGCGTTCCGCGCCCGCGAGATCTGCATATCGCCGGGGATATTTATGAACTACGGCGAGGAATCGATCATCCGGCGACGCCGGCGTAAGTCGGCGTCGACATTGTTGCGCGCGTGCACCAGCTGGGAGTAAACGGTCGCGAGCCAGATACGATTGCTCTCGTTGAAAATGTTGCGACGATTGGGCGACCTGTGACACTTCTAACTGGCTTTGCTGCCGGGGTACAGTGCGGTACAAAAGTTTCTGTGAGAAAAATCTTCGGGGCTTCCTCAAGTATGTACAATGTGGCGTTGTAATATTAACGTAGCAGGTACTGGCGCTGGTGACGATCTGGGATCTAAGTAGTCTTCTTGCTGGCATAAGGGAGCTCCGGGGTGCCCGCTTGCATCTTGTTTAGTAAGAAGGGAGTTCTACCATCGATCTCCACTTTCTTAGGATCATTATCAGCAGCCCCTGACGTCCATCGTCGTTATTTGTTGTAGGGTAAATCCGGGAGACGCGGTCGGGCCGGAGAGTTGGTCGTGTCGCTATATTTCAGAGTCTATACGTATAAATGCATTAAAGTGCAGACCAATTACTTCTCTAGAAGCCAAATAGTTGAATGAATAGCGTTATTTCGCTTCCTTCTGTGGTTTTCTGGATTTATAGGCTATAAAAGGTAAATTGATGTTACATTTAACCTCTTTTGTCAAACAGCGGTTGTACAGAATCGTAATTAAAATATACTTCTAAGTGTATTTTCCTTTAATGTTTGGAATAATAAGATAGTAGAGACATTGAGGGACAATGCAGCCAAAGTATTTGGCCATATTAACTCTTCCTCTCAAAGCTAACGAGAAGACCATGTCTCGCTGCAGAAAGGTGAGATGGTCGAGCTATGATTTTTTTATTATTTTTGTTTATTTTTTTATTTCTTATTATTATTTTATTATTATTTTTGTTTATTTAGTTTATTTATTCACTTTTGTATTCATTTGCCTTGCTAATCGCCAGTAGGTAATTCACTTTTTCTTCGATGTGTTCTTTACTTGTTTAGCGTAAACAAATTAAATATCAATGAATCCGTAGTTGTATTCACTCATAAATAATTTTGCTTTATCCTTTGTTAATTTTCCATGAATGATTATGTGAATGGTCTCTGCCAACGACGAAAACCATTTCTCCCGGCACCTCGGGAGAGGTGGTCAGATGTCATGACTTCAGTTTTCACCCCGATTTACAGTAAATATTGTCTTAAAGCAAATATCGACCAGTTTTTCTGAATCGGCATAAAATTCTGAACATATTAGGTTTGTTCTGATAAAATAAGTAATATCTATATTAGTTTTAATAGCCATTTTATATTAGGTCGACCGCGTGTCCCGGATTTACCCTACATATCTGGCTTTTTATTTTTGTTATAATTTTTTAATCTACTTGCTGCGAGGAGGAGACTTCTGTCCTCGCTCCTTAACTCAGTAGTATCAGGAGTAGTGCAGAGAGAATCCCGTACTTAACGTGTGGCGTGGAGTTGCGTTTTATCGAAGCCTCTAACATAGATCTTAAATCCATACCGGCCAACGCCGAATCTCTCGGCCGTGGTCCATCAATTAAAAATAGGCCACCGAGGACGCGGCGGGCGACCTTGAGCAGCAGTTGATCCTCGATTAAATGTCAGCAGACAGGTCCAATTGGAAACTCTGAAGTACGATCGATCGCTGATCCAAACATCGCAAGAAGTCGATTAAAACCTCGCACGTGTTCCAGCGACGAAAGCCACCGAAACGATCCAACGCGCTCGCCGTTTCTAATCGTGGATAGAGTGGCGTTTTCGTCACGGTTGCACGCGATTCCAGCTGCCAGGGCACGAGGAAGAAAGCCGCCGTCGGGCGACAATGTTTCGCGGGTATAAATCAGATCGGAGAAAGTTACAACCCCAATTAACCTCCGTGATACGGGATGACTCGTGCGCAGGGTTCGTTGAACCACGATCCCCCGAGGAAACGTGCGAGCGGCATGAGCGGGCCGTTTTGGTCCGTTCACCTGATAAGGGGCCACGTTCAGCTGGATAAATATAGACCCGCGGTCTGTTGGCCACCAGCTCTCGGAATTCGGCTTTCGGCGAGACCAATCGCTTCGATTGAAGCCTGATAAGAGGGGGCGATAAGGGAGCCCTCCCTTGATCCAGCAGGAAGTAACGTGATCTCCATATGTCCAGCATATTGGAATCGTCCAACAGTGGAGCTACTGTGCGAGCAAAAGTGCTTCCACGTGGGACTTGAAGGTGCAACGGTGCGAATCCACGATGAGATTTTACATGAGACTGTTCTATCGCGAGACAAACATCTCAGCAAATAATGGAAATAGTCGCGAGAGGAGATTTCTGAAAATATATCATGAAACTTGTCTCGCGAGAGTCTAATTTCATGAAATTAATGACAAATTAATTGGAAAATAATAAAATAGGTAAATAATTGTTTCATGAGATTAAAGTCCGGTGTGAGACACGATGATTTACACCTCAAGAAACCTTTCTATAACGAATTAAGTGCTCGGACACTTGTAGACACGTGGGCCCACTGAGCACTTAGAATACAGTACCCACGTTCATTAATCAGAGTCCCCACTTCGTGCCTCGAGATTTCCACCGGCGGAAACTGTAGAAGAAAATCTCCAAATCGAATTCGCGTTTTCTCGAAAGCCACGTCCCACTTGGCGAGATTCTTGAACCCGCGTTTCTCCAGGAACGGCGCGATAAACTTTCCAGCGACGTGCGTTAACGAAACCGCCCGTCTCAGCCCCTTTTATGCACACGTTGCATCGTTCGTCGCTCTTCCAGCTAGGCACGTCATCGGGCTTTGTTTACGATGACGTAACCCCTCCCGCGAATCGCTGCTCTAGTCTCTCGAATCAGCTTCATAGGCAATCGCGCTGGCTGGCTTCATTCTTGGTCTCTCGCCGGCGAATTCGCCCCGAAGCCACGGCCGTCGATCGGCCACGCGCGATCGAAGTACAAGGAAGATTCGGACGGTTGGGATCGCGGCGATCGATCGTAATTCAATTGTCACTACACCACGCGCAGTTTCGGGGCGGGCTGATCTTTTATTGGGGTGATTGACTCCTCTGCGATGGCTCATACTCGTTTTGCCTCTACGCGCGAATCGTGCGAATCGCGCGGCTTCCGAAAAGTCGCCCCCTCGCTTCCACTGATTAATGGAATGTTTGGTCTGTTGGAAATGATCGTTTCGAGAACGATCGAGCGGAATGTCGGCCGCGTCACGTCCCAGCCCGATATTTTCGTCTGCCGGCGGCAACGGAATTGGCGTGTTTGCTTCTTTTGGGAGCCATGGAAATTCGAGCGACGTTGCTCCTTTACTCTCGCGGGAATCATCCGCGACGAGAGGTTTACGAAGAATCTGAAAGGGAAACGGCAACTCGAGGGAAATCGCGCGGACTGTTGGATTCCGTGCTACTTGTTCCCGTTTAGTTCAGATTTCTGATTCCTCCGATTCTTGACGACGAGGCTCTGGTAAAAGTAAATGGCACATTTGCCTCCGGTTGCTTGGTTAGGTGTACCTAGGTGGTCAGAGAATCATTGGAAACGATGATCTGGCGCGATTTCGAGCGTTCGCCGCGGGAACGATCGACTTCGCCTCCGAAATTCGTCGCTCCCCTCTCCATTTGCATGCGTTCAAGTTCAACGAACTTGAGCGGGGTCAATTCGTAGCGGGCCCTGGAACTTCCTTCAACGAGACCCGACCCCGCGAAACCTCGACCCGACATTGAGCCAATGAATTACGAAAATGACTGTGGAAAAAAAAAGTCGCAGGGAGGATCGTGGTGACGTTTGCACGCTTACGCATCGGCCGGATTCCGCGAAGCGCAGAAACCACGCCAGGCTTAACGAATCAATGAGTAGTAACTGCTCGCGAAGTTCGTCAGGAATTGGGACGAATTGCATCGCGAGCAAATAATAGAAACGTTCGCGAAGCGTGCCAACGCGAACCCGCCAACCCCCAACGATATTCGCGGGAATCACCTGGACTCGCCCGATAAATCCCACCCTCGGCCGAACACGGAGGGGAGAGGTTCCACGCGAATTCCGCGAAACCGGACACGATTTTTATCTGCACGTCGCGGATCCCTGGAATGTCCTCCATAGAAACAAGAGCATGACGCTAAATATCACGAAGCCCCTTTTCCCCTCTTCCCTCTCTTTCACTCCGAATCCCCTGTTCCCACCCGTCGTCTCTCGTCGCCCCGTCTTTCCTCCCCCGTCGTCGGGTCTGTCGTGCAACGTCGAGTTCAGCGAACCCGGGATGACGTGGTACTGCCATGTTGGGAACTTATTATCTGACTCCGTTGTCCAACGACCCCCGCTTTTTGTGTATCGCGACGCGACCGGCCGCGACGGGCCGCTCTTCAGTTAGTTCCCTTCCGATTCCACGACGGGGGAGGATCGGTCACGTAAACACGCGTCGTCACGTGGCGGCTCGCTCGTCGACGTGGATCTCCACGATCGTTGGCGACGGGGTTCCGTGACGGCCTGGTACCAGGGGATTCCACGGGACTCGGCCAGGTGGAGGTCTGTACCGGGGGGTCAAGCGTTTCATTGGCAATTCTCTGGTAACACTTGGGCGGTCCCTTAACCTGTGCAAAGATTTGAGTGAGCGCTGATGCTAGGGAAGATGGAGGAGGATGCGCTTCTTTGAACACCACGGCTCTCGGGTCACTGATATGTTCGGGCCGCGGGGCATCCGAAGGGCTGCTATCTGAAATATTCTCGACTGAAATTCCATCCAGGGCAGGTGTAAAAAATATTAGCGCGGTTGTTTACTACGATGTGCTCGGATTACGTGTCGGCAGCTTTTTCATTATCGCGGGGTGTGTCGCGTTTCGTTTGTACGTACCTATCTGCCGTTCGAATAATATTCGTGGATGGCGAGGCGCTGCGGGCGTGGTGCCGATGGTAATATAACACTTCTAAAAGGCAACGGCGGCGCACCGGTATTCCAAATTTGATCTGCAACTGGAATTTCTCCGCCGGAGCTCGGCGTCGACCGATTCACTTCCCTTTTACGAGGCAGTCGGCTTTCCTATTCTCCTTGGAAACCCATTGGAAAGTCGCATGATTGATTCCGCTTATATGGGCTCGCGCGAGTGAAGATGTTCCACGATCGCCTTAATTGACGGGTCGGTCTGCTCCCCGCTTCGGCAGCTTTCGAACGGCCTTGCAGAAACCGTTTTCCCGTCCCTGGTCGCCTCGCGAAACATCCATGCGCGATGGACGGGGAGGATGCCGCCGCCGCCGCGGCCGCGCGACGCAATCGAATCCAGCCAGCCGCGGTGCAGCTGAAAGGTGACGCGGTCAATCTAATCGCGTTCCTCCGCGTTTGTCGCCGTTTCACGGAAAACATTTCACTCCCGACCGTCTGCCGTTCGCGCGCTTGTCGCCAAGCGACTTTCCACTAAAGGCGGAGTCATTTTCGTCGGGGGAGATTTCATCGATCAAATTTACCGCGGGAAGAATGTTTGTGAAAAGTCGACGGCAATGGGCGATGAATTATTTATTTTGCCGTGTCCTTTGGTACGCGGTTCTTTTTAATACCTGAGTATAGGGAGATGTGGGGATTAGTTTTTATTTTAGCGATCGTGGTTTGTTCGAGTTCTATTTGAATTCGAGTCGGTTCCCACTCGTCGCGGTCTGATTCGAGGCGCAGCGCGTGTCTGTCTTAATTGCCGCCATGAAATAGCTCAGATGAGACGTCATTGTTATTGTGAAACCGAGTGTTTGTCAACTGCCCCAGTATCACGCTGGGATCCGCGGGATTCGTGGCTCCGCGAGCTTCTTCCGTATCGAGTCTCGCGATGCTCCTATCATTCATGTACAGTCAACTTTATGCTACGTACAGCTCTTATTCCTCTGATTTCTTAAAGGTACCTCAAAGATACCAAAAGTCACCAGGCCCCCAGGTGTATTATTATCCAAAGACCCATTTGCGCAAGGAACCCGCGGAGCCCTCGCATTTCCTCGTCGACCCCTCCCCAAGAACAAGGAACCCCGATCAATTACAAGCCAGTAATCCGAGAACCTCCCCTTTATCCGGCTGGAAACAATAGTTCCGTTGTGAACGGTCGTAGAGGGGCTGCCTCCGCCAAAGGAAGCTCCGTACCAATTTTCCACGAGAAAACCGACCCGCGCACCCGATAACGAGGAAGATGCTGAAGCGAGACACAGCCGTTTCATCGTGCCCGTCTTTTGTCTGTTGCAGAGTGGAAAGCTCAGCGTTGCAGTTGGTGTACCCGCTGGATTCTCGTCCGGTGCAGCTAATCTTCCGGGGGTTGCAGGTGGTCAAGGATAAACGAGCTCTCGTTCGAGATGTCTCGGGCGTCGTTAAGCCTGGCGAAGTTCTGGCCATCATGGGCCCCTCGGGTACGTTTGCAATTATCTGTTTTAAGGATGCTGGGAAGGCAGGTAGCTCGAGGTCGCTTGGTTTTTCAGGGGCTTTGGAATTGGTTACCCTTAACGTTTCTATTGATTTCTCTTCAAGTTGCACAGATACATATCCCCTTTTTATTTCTATTGAATTCAGGTACTTAGATCATCCCTCATTAATCTGCGTCGGATTTAAAGAAACAGATCTGTTTTAAATTGTTCAAATGACTCTCACGCACCATTATGAATATCGTAGCTCGGAAATTCGGAAGGATGGCAAGCGACTCGATGTCGTATCGGCAACGGGTGGGACTTTAGACGCGAAATATCTAGACACGGAGATTGGGGAACGCCGAGGGTGCGCGCAGGTAACAGGCCCGTGGCGAACCCCCGCACTAGTCACCCCATAACCTTGGAACCGAACGTATACAGATAATTACTGTCGCGTCTGCCTTCCCACCGATACAATCTAACAGGCACGTTTATATCGTATCGTTACTTTCCTTTCGCGAAATTCGAGACCCTTAGAAACTCGGTAAGCCCCATTGGCGAGCACAGAGGCTTACAGAGAGGATAGATCACGTGGGAAGTGAAACGTAATAAACTAGTGACGCAAATACTCGCGAAATTGTCCGGCAGAGAGGCACCGAAACACGATCGCGTAGTGAGCGTTATTTAACAGGGACCGTAATGGCGATGTCAATTACTCTGAATTAAAGGCGTGCAGCCCGTCCAAAAATTGGGATGATTGCGAAGTGGCGAAAAAGGGGTACACCGTGCGTCACCAATTACCCTCTTGACTCACTGTCGCGTATGAATTTCAAGAATCGTAAAAAAGGACCAATTGACTCGTGGGACGTTAACAAATCAAATAATCTCACCCTCCGTGACGCGTGTGCTCTGCGCTCGAGCCTTTATTCAGCAAAATTTCATTTAAATTCGTCGATCAATTAAATTCAAATAATTTAAATTCAACTGTATCTAAATCTTTTTTCTGCGGATCTTAAAAATTCTTGAAAATACGCGAAGAAAGCGTGGAGCCGCTTGGAAATATCGCTCGTGGTACTTGAATTAAACCTCGATCGCGATTTCACGAGATGGAAGACCATTCGCGTGGTTCGCGCGTTTTCTATCTTTAAACGCGTCGCGTGTCCGCGTAACGAGCGAGTCCGTCCGTTCTTGGCGATATTTATCGCGGGATTCCTCTCGCTCCCCTTGATATTTCGTTTAACAAGCCCCGCGGCAACAACCACCACCCCCCGCGAACACGTCGAGTACAAATCATCCGTGCTTTGCTGTTTCGCGGTTTGCCGTTAACGTCTGCCGCGCATCCGACGCCTGTATATCTCGAACGGGGCGAACGAAGCGCGGTTCTACGAACGAAATGTAGGTACTATTCTGGCTCGCTTCTCGACACCGCAGTTAACACGATGGCGCCTTTGAAACATGCTTTCGCGTTTAGAACCAAATTGGCGAATCAGTTATCAGCCTGGCAAGGAAAGTTCACGATCGGGTCGGGCGTGCTTCGGTTCCACCGAAATAGATCTATGAACTTGGATATTTACTGCTCCGAGCTACTTGTTCGATGAAATTCCCCATCAGATATATTCGAATTCTATTCTGCTGGGTGTGCAGGATATTGCAAAGGGGCTGGGATTTTGTAGTTGTAGCTTTTATTAACAGATTCACGAGCATTCTAGAATTTTCACTAATGGCACGTTGCTTTCTGTTAAGGTTGCGGCAAAACGACATTGCTGAACTGCCTGTCTGGCCGTGTTGGCGTGGATGGGGGTGAGATCTGGCTGAATCGCGAGAGGCTGACAAAAAGATCGCGCAGAAGAATCTGCTACGTGCAGCAGCAGGATGTATTCTTCCCCGATCTCACGTTGCGGCAGACCCTCGAGGTGAGTCCTCATTTTCCTAAAATCGTTTCTACATGTCAAGTGCAATATATCGTAATCAAACATTAAAACTAACAATATCCTAAGCCGAAGCGAAACTTTAGTGAATATCGAAATCAGAAATGTTCATAGTGACCTCAATAATCCCCACAATCTTCTCAAACTGCAATTTCGTCAAACCCAAAATCAAAATTACACTTTATATTATTCCCCTCGGCATCTAACCCTAGTGCGCGACCCAAGAAATTGGTGAAAGAGCAGAAGGTGTTCCCGCCTATGCACACAAGCATCGCGTAGGCTGGTTACCCCAGTCGGGCGCGCAAGTAGAAATGGGCGAACATAGTCAGACGCGGCTAGACGCGTGCTCGCGGGCAATAATAGGAAGCGGGGCGTCCGCGAGCGAGCTGTTTCCTTGTTTTCCGGGAAAATCGCGGTGCAACCGTGCCAAGTTTATCGCGAGGCCTCCGTGGGAAATTTATGAAGAGCCACGATCGAAAATTAGGAGGACACCGGGCGTTGGGGATCGCGCGGAATGCGGGCCAAAAGCCAACCGGGCGTGCGTCGTCTCGCGTTTCCGAGGATTTAAGCGCCTCGTGGATCGCGTGCGGCCATTCAGGCTGCGATCGAAGTCGATACACCGCTGCAATGAATCGACGTGACAGTTCGACGTGGGCCTGTGACGGGATTCTGGCGGGCTTCGAGACAGTTGGAACGTTGAGAGGAATTGGGAGACGAGTGAAACGTCTGATGAGGAAATTGTTTCATTATTCTGGGATATAAGAGGGAAGATATATATCTTGTTATGCAACTGACTAGCCATGTGTTCTTTGTTAATATAATCTTAAACTCCAACTTTCTTGGACACCAGATCCTCCAATGAAGAAGTTCTTTCCACGAATCCTTTACATCGTCATACTTTCTCCTTTCTCGTCGATCGCTGCCGTGCCGATCGTGACGTTCGTCACGGCGTCGTTCTGTAGAATCTTTACCGTTCTGTTCACCAGTATAAAGCTAAGCATGAGCCCTGAAGGTTCAGCGACTCGAAAGGAGGAGCACAAACTAGATTCCTCAGAGCTTCACCCAACGTGACACTTCTACTAGTTCTTCAACCATTCCCTACTTTACGAGGTACCAATGTACGCGATTTCTGAATATCGGGGACCCTCTGCGCCCAGAGACGACGTTCCAGGGGTCTTCTAGGGAAACTGCAGGCTAGAAGGAAACTTTGGCAGCTCGTGACAATGGTCGTTTGCTCGCGAGTAGTCCAGTTTCCCCGTTGGTCGAGAGATGACCGCTATACACACGGCGAAATATCATCGGCGGCCACTTTCTCTCTCCGCATAACGGATCCTCTTGTGTAACGGACCCCAGCCGTCGAGAAAATGGCACGTCCGTCCGCGTAGCTCGTGACAGAGCAGGGTGTGTCGACCGCGGCAGTCGATCCCTTAAGCCTCGTGCACACGTGCGACAGAATCTCGTGATCGACTTCCAACGACTTACTGCAATCACCATCGATCAGTTAAAAAACCGCCCGAGCAATCCAACTTCCTTCCTTCTACCCATGTCTCCCGTGGAAAATCAGAGGAACACGGGAAACTTTTAATGTCGAATGTCGAAGGACTCTTCGGAATTCGCCAAAAGGCTTCCATGGTTGTTTGAAATCTTTTTCGATAGAATATGTCGAGCTTAACGTCACGAGGCTAACTATTCTCTTTTAATGGATATTCTCTGGTATTGTATTAAAAGTAGACAGTCGTTCACGGATCCCTTTTCAGTAGGAATTTCTTTTACCTCCTTAAAGAAAGAGGAACTTGATAGTTTCCTCTCGTTGATCATTCGAACGCAAACTGGGCTTCCTTTCGCTGAACTGTTTAATGGCCTCGCGAGGCAGAATTTCAAAGAGGCGCCTAGGAATGCCGGAAACAATGGGCTCTTCGATTGCCTGTTTTACATTGATTCTAGTTAACCAACCGCGTCGAATGCTATTGATCGGTCGTTTGTATAGGCGCATTCTTTCGACGGACAATTAAATGGAATCATCACCGCTGCGTATAGAATTTTAATAGCCCACCCAAGGATCAACATCCTTCGCTCTTCTATTCATCCTCCACTTTGATTCACCCGGGCGAATTTTAATTTTCGTATGTTCATCCACGATAGACAACCCATCCTCCAGGCTTCCGCAATTGAAATAAAATTAAATCGAATTAAACCCCGCACGTAGCAGCCAAGTGATTCTCTTTAATTCTGCAACGCTTCCAGTGAAGCCTTGATTTCGAACCCGTGGAATCAAGTTACCGTGTTCAACTGCAAAACGTCTTGCCATCATCGGCGCCCGGCACCGTCGACAGTGGAGGAGTTAAACTCGTGCCAGGAAAAGGAGAATATTTTCTTTCGAAATTACTCCTTCTCGACCGCATTGCGGCGACTTCGTTACAGCCGAAACAGAGGCACAGCTGGCGAGACAGGATTCCAAAGACTACCTCCAAGCAGCCTCGTGTTTTCTTTCGTTTCCACGGGATCGCGCTCGTTCCGCCGAATTATCGAATGCACGTGAACACGTTCCGCCGTGGAAAGTCCAGCGCGCACTACGTGCAGAATCGCGAACGGCCGATGGTGGCTCGTTCCTATCCGTGGCGTTGAACGACAAAGGTGTGGCCCTCGTTACACCGAGCTCTCGAGCTTCCTCTTTCGCTCGGCCACTTGCAGTTCCTGCCTTCTTACGCAATTCCTTAGTTTTCCCTTCGATCCGCATGTAATTGCCGGGGTCAGGCCTCGAAACACCGTTTGGCTGCACCTCGCCCTTACGCAACGCGTACTGTCTTCGCAATGTAAAGACTTTATCGGCTGTAACGATCAACGAATTAATTATCAAGTGTAAATTACATATTACAACTGCAAGTGTCCTGGTGCTTCTAAAAGAACGGAAACGTGAAAGAACGTTTCCCGCTTCTAACAAGGGGAGGATCAGGACTGTCCCGCGCGGATTTCAACCAAATTTTGAGGTAGTGGTATATCTCTACCAATGAAGAATTTTAACGTTTATTTTAGCCGCAGATGGTCACTCGTTTTTGCAGAAATGAAAGGTAAAGTTGCTTGCCGCTGCGCCACGACCATTCTGGTTAATGGATCGTAGCATAGAGGTATATACCTAAATGTCTGACCGGCAATTTCCCAACTTTAACCTTTAAGCTTCGGTTTTTCGAAAGCGAGTGGCCATCTGTGGCTGGAATAAACGCGGAAAGCTTTGACTGGTAAAGACCTATCTCCCTTCAATTAGTTGAAATCCGCGTGGAACAGTTCTCGCCCGTCCCTTCTAAGTAGTAAAATCAGCAAATAGCCAGGCATCGCCCAAAATGAATATGTATCGCCCTCCACAGGAGGGTGCGATGGAAAAATTGCACGTACCATTTCGAGAGTATTGTTATCGCGATGGATTTAACGATCGCCCCCCGTGGGGTACGTGTCAGATGGTAATAATAGACGGAAAGTGGCCTGGACGTTGCGAAACGGAAATGCACGTCCACGCCGGGGGGCTTTTGCTTACGTTACTGTTTAATGCGTAAACGGGGCCAGGCGGCGCGCACGAGATCACGCGATACCGATCTCCTCCGCGGATCGTTTCGCCGATTAAATCGCCGATCTTTTCCGTGGGTTTCAGTACCAGGCGAGGCTCAGGCTTCCGGACACGTTCTCGCACTCCCAGAAGATGCAGTGCGTGGATCATATCATCGAGGTCCTCGACCTCGCCGCCTGCCAAGACACCAGTGAGTATAGATCCGTGCGGGCGATCGATGGATCGCGCCGGAGCCCGTCGTTCCCAGCGACCTGCTTTTACGATCCGTACTCGCGCGATCTATGGGGTGATCTACAGCCCGAGTCTCGCGTAACGTTTCAGCAGCCGATTTTTAGTTTCTTGAATTATAATTTCGGCTCACTTTGCGTCGCGAATGAAGGATTTACCTCCTTACTTTGGGGTAATCGAAAAATTGAAAGAAATGTTTTCTATAGTCAATGGTATTTGAATTTTTTAGTTTACAGATAGTTGTGTTTCTGAGTAGCGATAGCAATCGAGCAACCGAAGCCACTAATCTTTTACGATCTTCTATTCCCGTTCCCTTCGAGGATCAAGAGATCCCAGCGACCAGACCAGTATACAAAATTGTCCCACTTTCTTCGACGCCGTCAGTAAATTCACCGTAATTTGTTTATGCACGCGAACGAAAACCCACGTTTAAGAATTTACGACTTCGAACGGTGAGGAACGGTCGCCCTGACTTTCCCAGTGGGGCCAGGCTTCGTTCTCGCCGCCATTTTGATTGACAATCTACGCGATCGTAACTCGTCCACTGGCGAAACTGGTCGCGGATATCTATTCCCCACTGATAAACGTGAAAGGAGTTGGAGGCATCTTGTCAAAACGTCCTCCTCAGCATAACTAATTTTAATTAAAACCCCGTCTTATTTTTACTTATGCTACACGTTGCCTGTGCTTTATTTGCAGTTATCGGGGACTACACAAAACGAGGACTCTCGGGCGGCGAGAAGAAGAGGACGAGTATAGCCTGCGAGCTGCTCACCAATCCGTCGCTGATGTTGCTCGACGTAAGTTTCCAGCCTTCAAATTTAGTTGAAAATTTTTCCGCACATTTCTAAAGTGTATCGTGCAGAAACTAGCCCTCTAAATTCCCACAAGTCGTCGTTTCCCCCGAAGCAAGGATTCCCTAATTAAATGCGATTCGCTCGTCTGTTGTCGTTCAGGAACCAACCAGCGGGCTGGACTCGCATTCAGCACAGGCGCTGATCTCACGACTGAAGAAATACGCGGAGCAGGAGGGCAAGAGCATCGTGGTGACGGTGCACCAGCCCAGCTCCAGGATGTTCCACAGCTTCACCAAGCTTCTTCTCTTGAGCAGAGGCCAGGTGGCTTACTACGGTTCCACGGCGAACATCGGCAGGTTTTTCTCCACGATAGGGCTCACGCTGCTGCCGCACTACAACCCCGCTGACTTCATACGTGAGTGCAGTAGAACTACGTTAAATCATTAAGTAGTGCAACTGACCCTTCCTGAATTAATTAAACCGATAGACTGTGGCAGTGTGCCTCAGGAGTGATATTCAGTTTCACTCTACTATTCCAGAAGGCACTTAGATTGAAATAGTTTAAGTACCCACGGGTCTAGGGAGCTTTCTAAACTGGAGTATTAAATGTTAGCTCCCCCTTGGGAAGTAAGCGCTTCGATAGGTATCCCCCACTAGAAGAATCGATGACAGAACCCTTCAATACAAAAACACCATCCGCCAACGAAAGCTGAACTTTTCATTCATACATGGCACCCGACTCTATCGATCGACACTCGGTACTCCCCACTGTCCCTCAATTTCATTAATGCACAAGCGCTCAGCTCAGCAGCGCGTAACAGCCTCGCTTCAATTAAAACGCTCAAGGATTAGCATCGTATCCCGCTAAATACCTGCGACTTGAAAATAGTACGCTGGTGTATTAGTTGCAGCGCGACATAAATCATTCCCAGGACATATCCCGACCACCCGACGCAGCAATTCACCACGATATTCTCCTTTTTACAGCGATCCTCAATGAACGCGATTAAAAAGGCCTCGAGCCGCGGCGTTTTATGGAATTCCCCTCGCGATGGGAGAGGCTGTAGCTGAAGGCGGACGTTTGATTGTTTCAGTGGAGCAAATAAAGGGGCCAGAGGAGGTTCGGGATCGCATCGTGGCCGCCGCTAGGAACTCAAGACAGGGACCTGACTGCCCGCCGGAACTCCGCCCGGAATACAATCCCAGCCAGCATCCGCTCTGCGACCATCTCATCCATTATCACGAGCACCACATCAGCCACAACGGTACGATATAGCGTGCAATCGGTTCATCGTGCTCGCGGCCCCGCGTGCACACACGCCCGGAGCCGCTCGGACCGCATCAGGCTCGTTGTGGTTCCGGATCACCCGCTCAAAACTCGAAGATCGAGCGTCGACGTGTCGGTACTTTGTAGGTCGAGGGTTATCCGGGACGTGGAGGTTTCTCGAAACATCGAATCGTCGAATCATTTGAAATTGAGATTCCTTGGGGACTTGGGAAGGGAGACGTCGAACCTTGGACTGATAGGGGTGAAATTGTTTGCTAGGGTGGGATCGGTTCCAAGTACTTCGCTTTGTAAATTTCTCTAGTGATGGTTTTCGACTCGAGGCGTCTCTGTCATTTGGTTCTGTTGGTGTTTTACAGTGAAAGAAGACGAAGGACGTACACTGTGGTTGGACACGCAAAGCCATGCCAGCAGCAGTGCCAGCTCCGCGGACGAGGACTTTTCCTGGCAGTGGCCCACCAGTTTCTGGTCCCAGTTCAAAGTGAGTACCATTCTGTGAATATTTTTTCATCATTAGACCGCTGAGGACGATGAACTTTCTACGAGAGATATTCTAAAAAAAAAAGTGTTTACAAAGGTCTAGAAACTTTAAACACTGTACCAAGGAGGGTTGCGAAGGACTTGGTCAGAAATTCTTCCAACTTTTCAAACAACCCCCATGGAAAAGGCTCCGAGTAGAGTCCTCGACAGGAAGTGTTGACTGTAGGTTGATTTACAGCGCTGGGATGATGAACGTTCTAAAAATATTTGCCTGATAAACACACCGGCCATATTTATACAGTATCGCGAGATGTTAGCGTTTCTTTTCGCGTTTGTCTACTCTCCAAGCAAGAGTTCGGTTAGAAAAATACCCCACTGAGCGCGAAACGGTGCTGCTCGCCCTTCAGACCTTCGAGAGAATTTCAGGAGAATCTCGAAGGGGAATCGGAGATCTGTGCTGCAAAGCATTGTTGACATTATGTAGGGCAGTGCCGGACGCCATGTCGCATTTCCGTGAGCGACAGCAAAGTATATGAAAGTATCAGAAACGTCTGAAGGAGAGATCGAAAAGCTCGATTGCACGCAAGATTAATAGAGCATGCAAACAGCAATATGAAAATTTAGATGATTGGCCTGGTATGCCGCGGAGATAATACGAGGGAAAATGGAAATGACATCAGGATTCAAGTTTAATGCTCGCATTAAATTCGTATTAGTCCCCGCGAGACGTTTATCTGAGACGTTAACGCATTCCAGATAACGTTGAAGGTGCCGGACTGGTGGCATTTGTTCCGTCTGAGGTGTTGCGCTCCGTTCGAGTTCCCACTGCGTTCGCGTAATTTCCCTAACGCGGGGAGCGATCTCCCTGCCGCTTGAAAATTTCATTAAGCAATTCACCTCCGCTGCCCGAGCGAAACGGTGCGATCCCTTCGCTTCAAACATTTAGCGGATGAAGAATTAAAAATCCCGCGCAATGAGACCTGCGCGCAGTCACCCTCAATGTTCAACTCTTGGTTTCCGTAGCTTACTAAAATTAAATCTCAGCTGACATGCGGCATATTCTACTCTCATCGACAACTCCTCGCAACTCATCTGACTCGCTTAATATCCCTCCGTCATCTATATTTTGCAATTGTATTACTTTTCCCAAATTCCCACTGTGCGATGCTCCTCCGCTTCATTTTACCCAATTTATTCAAACCCATTTTCCATCCCGCCACAAACCTTTCAAGCATATTTGAAACTTTTACTGTCCCGTCAAAAATTTGTCGTTGCTCGTTCTATCGCTAAATCCCATCAGGTGCAAGCTACCCTGGAAACGCGGCTCGAGAAAGATGGAGGGTCGATGCACAGCGCGGTCCCCGAATCGCAGAAAGAAAAACGCGCGCGTAATGCAGCGGGAAAGAGGACCGACACCGCGCAGAAAGGAGAACTAGGTCGCGTTTACACGATTCGCCATATCCGGATAATTACCGCGACCAGTATGCCCGTTCGCGATGGCGCTCTTTGTACGAATGCGCCTCGCATCACTTGCATCACTTTTACCCAACGGAACTGCTCGTCTTCTTCGGCCAGCTCTACGTTTCAGCTCGATCGACGCGGAGAGTGGCTCGCGCTATGGGCGATGCATTTCGTCCAGGAGAGGTGAACCTTTAAGGAAACACGGCGGACGATGCCTTCAGATTGAAGCTTAATAGATTGGCGAGAGGATGGGATCGTTAGTAATTCTTGGAGCAGCAATTTGCTGAGGATTAGGACCACGGAGAGTGTCGGAGAACTAGTAGGACCACGAAGACTAATGAAACTGCTCCAACTGGTAGAACCACTTGGACGATCAGGATATTTGTACTACTAATTACTTGGTAACACTTGTGATTCCATTGGATACCAGAGGAAAGCCTGAGATGAAGAAATCGTGCTGAAATCTTGGAGCAGATTGTCAATAACTTTCAAGCATAACGAGGTTGTATCTAAACCTTATCAGAGTAACTTGCTCCTCTCATCGTGTCGAACATATTATAAGGAAAAGGAAATAATACAAGTGGGTGGTTGGACAAGTATTCATTTGGGTTGGTTGAAAAGGTGGAGAGAATCGAAGAGTGTTACATTTATCTCCGCACAGTGATAATTGTGATTTCTGTGCCGAAGAGCTGCCGAGCTGTTTTCAAAGGCCGAAAGTTGGTTGACTGGGAGTCGATGGTGTCGCGGCGATTGAGCAATTAACGATGTCAAGTTCCTCTTCGTTCTTCACGGTTAAATGCCCTGCGTATATAGTTGTAATTTAAAGAGGCCTTCGGAACCAGCATTGTGCAACTTTGCGTTCTATTTCCTCACGGCCGCTGATATAATTGAGCTGCACCAAAGAGGTGTAGCGAGCAGCAACCTTGCGGCCTGTGACATTGCCGCGCGCCACGGGGGCAGCATTCGTATCATTATGAGCGTGCAATTAGCCACGCGCACGTATCTCGCGTCGGGTTCAGCTCTTCATCAATTAGACTCTTCCACGAAACGTTATAAATCCGAATGACGAGTCCAGTGCTCATTAATTCTCACGGGGACTTTCTCGGCACCGAACTAGCGGCCAACCATTTCAATTGCAGCACCTTCGAGCGCCTTCTAATTCAAGCATACTAACTAACGTAAAGTCTGACGTAACTGAAGTCTTGGAAAACGCAGCTCTTGATCTCGGATTGCTTTATTTTCCAAATGTGCTTCGATGCAAAAATCCTCCGTTCGTCTAAGATAAATAGCTGTCTCTAATCTACCTTCGCTCGATCTATATTGTTCTCCATTTAAGATTAGTGGGAGTGGATGAAGAACCCACGACGATTCGCTCACATGTAAATTTGTGTTGTTCGACGGTTGCAGGTATTATCAGAAAGAAACTTTCAAGAGGCACGGCCACGGATGCTGTCTCGCCTGAACTGGCTGCAGACGATAGCCCTCGGCTTGCTGGCTGGACTGCTGTGGCTCAGGCTTCCCAGAACCGAAGCGGCCCTCCACGACATCCAAGGCTGGATGTTCTTCAGCACCACGTATTGGATGCTGTTCGCCCACTTCGGTGCACTCTCCAGTTGTGAGTCTCCGTTTCTTTCCAATGCTCAATACCTCCAACTAAACCATTCGACGTATCCAAAACCAACTGCGATTCATCTGAAAATGATTCAAAATTCTAATGAAGCAAGAACACGTCTAATTTCCTTAAAATATTGAACGTAGAAAAGAACACTGCAGAAAACGGTTAAAAAATCAATTGCAATTAAAAGGAACTAATTACGCTCGCTCCTCCTTGGTAAATTCACTTCCTGCTTCTCGAGGGCTCGTTAAATTCTCCTAACCGCGAGAATGCAGACCTCTCGCCGTGAAATGCGCCTGTCGATTTTAATTAGCAACCTTTTGCCCGGGCGATCGGAGAGGAGGAGCGCGCGACTGAAAAGCTCCCGCTGAAAGTTCTCAGGTGGTCCTGGGCCGCGGGCATTGCGCAACGGCGCAGAAGCAGATGAGAGTAGATTGGCTAATTGAGCGACGACCGACGTAACACGCTCAATCAGCCATTCAGTAAAGCCCGTTTTTTTTTATTGCAAAGATTTGCAAAGGACTGGAGAAGAACGGTCAATGAAGAGGCCCGCGTCAGTATGTAGGTCGCGCCGTGACCCACTGGCGAGGGCGCGCGCGCGCGCGCGCGCGCACCGCCGTAATTGAGGGCCCTTTTGTCGACAAAACGAGCGTGACAAATTTCAAACGGGGAATCAGACTGTAAAATGACGCAAATTAGACGTCCACCTCGCGGCTGCCAATGGTATTCTTCCTTCGATGTCGAATAATCCAGTTCAATGGCCCCAATAGACGAAGTAAACGAACCTTCTGTCGCGGTAGCAACATTCTAATTGCTGTTCGGAAACCAGCTTTCCTATTATTCCAACGGAAACTAGCTCCTTTAAGCAACCGCATCATTTGTCACCCGATTCCTCAACAATTAAGTTGGACCTATCGTCTGTCACGGGAGGATACCAACCTGGGAGATATTCTAACGCTATTGCAGATTATTGCACAGTGCGCTCGTAATGAAGTCATTCAAAGTGGACGGCTGCCCAGATCGTTCCGAGCGGTGTTATAAAATTTCTTCGAAGATGCAACGGGAGAAACGAGATGGTCGCCATAAAAATCTGAAAATTATTAGAACTCGGGCCGTCGCCGATTTCATTGAGGAACGAACGCGTTTTCCAAGAAGAAAACGCAATAAAGAGTGAGCGGGATAGGGGAACGTCGATAGATAACCGTGCCCCCCCCCCCCCGCCCCCGGCCGAGCAAAGGTGACAAATCGCCGGGAACAAAGGGCAGTAAACGATAAAACGGAAAAGTTAATAGGCTATTCCGCCGACTATTTTAGGAGGCGCATAACTTAGGCATAGCCACGGCCTAGTCGCAGCTACTCCGACGGGCGGTGGCGTTTTACAATCGTCGTCACTTATCCCCCGTAGAAAGCGAAACGGCCTGGGCGAGACGCTAAAAGCGAGCCCAGGAAAGAACAGCAGCTGTAAAACAGATTTTAGCATCGCCTTTGATTCTCCTCCATCTCCGTTTCATTCTATTTCTTCATCCCCTTACCTGCTCTCCTACGGCCGTCCTGGGCGGCGTCGCGCCGCGAGCGTCCTCCGTTGTTCAGCGTCTGTCTTTTGATCGAGATGACGCTCTCGTGATAAATGTGTTTATCCGTGGAACGCATTGGGCACGCTCGCGCCCAAGCGAGCCCAGTCAGCCTCGAAATATTTCCTTTTGAAACTGTGATTTCACTTTGGTATATTATAATATGAAGCTTCTTCAAAACAGTCCTCCTTTCCAAGTCACTTATCTTCAAAAAGGTGTCTGTCATTAACAAGAGATTCTCTTTTGAAAGAGGGCCCTCCAATTTCCAAGATTAACGCTACCTTTTTATTTACTACAACGTGTTCACCGTGGACTTAGAGGGGTTTTATTTGAAATAACGCGTGGCAAATTTCTGTTTCAGTTCCTCCAGAGCGCGAGGTTATCAACAAGGAGCGGCTGTCGGGATCGTATCGGCTCTCGGCCTATTACTTGGCGAAAATGGTCGGCGAGTTGCCGCTTACGATTACACTGCCTGCAGTCTACCATACCATTAGTTACCCGATGTTGGGCTTCCATAGTACAACAGTTTTCTTCACCCTGCTGGCGTTCCTGTTACTCAACACCGTCGTCGCTCAGGTACGTTCCATTCGTCTTATCTTGCAGCCGCTCCCCCTGTGCTTAGTTATCTTCGTGGAGCACTGAGTTTACTTTCCATGGGACCAATTATTCGGGGGACGAATTAGAACGTGCATGCAGTGCTAGAAGAATAGGCACCCTTAACTGGTAGAGGAAGAGCAGAAAGGTCCATAGCATTCTTTTAGTTAGAGCGTCACGTCTGACCAATTATGGAATTCATCTACTTAAAATGCTCCACTGTTGCTCCAGCCTCTTGTTGGACGGTTGATAGAGTTTAAAAAGGGGTAGTTTCTTTATTTTTTAATCTGCTGGCTCTGCGATAAGGATCTCGGACTATCATTTGAGGGTCGATTTAAATTATTCGCTTAGTGGTTTTTATTCACACGCTTGATGGACAAAAGGTCAAAGGTACTTCGTAAAATCGTGGGAGCCTCGCTTGGTTATCTACTAAGCTGGAAGACAGTAAAGTTCGATGATCCACTTTCGAATTCACCTTTTCACCTTGCATTTTCTGCCCCACGACACGTCCACAAGCCTGCGCTTCGGAGACAAAGACATCACGAGGCTGTCGTTCGCAGCGCATTCCCCAGAATGAAATAAAGGAGGTTCTATTTCATTTTATTACTCCGTATGCAGGAGGAAGTCGTAAAGATTCCACCTCTAGGCGTATTTTCACGCGAATCCAGTGTTCTGAAGCTGTCCAAACGCGACTCCAGCGACCGTTAGAGCCTCCGTGCTCTAGTAGCAGAGGGGAACCATCGAATCCGAGATCGGCAATCATTAACGTTTAATCGCGCGATAAACTTCCTCCCCGCGAAATGAAATAATAGAGAAGCGACAGCTTGTAAATAGAACCTCTTGCGATATCGCCCACGCGACCAAACGTCCGACTGCCGTAATCAAGCGATCAGTTTTACACGCGTTTTACTGTCCGCCGCCGGTTCGAAACGCTCGGCCGGAAGTACCCGCGTTATGGCTGAATCGTAAAACGAAAACACGCGTTATGGAAACACCGCCTCTGTTCTCGCGGAACGGTGCAACATCGGCAGACTGGCGTACGTCGCGGTGCAATCTATGCTGGTGCACGCGAATCCTTTCCATCAACAATTTAAGATCCGAGAACGATATCGCCCCGTTTCCTCGAAACGCAACCTCCGCTTTCATTTGCAACGAATACCACGAAACGTAATGCAGCATAAATAAATTCAATCGTTGCTAAAAAAAAAAATATTCATTCATCAACTAAATCTGTCGACTAATCGTGTTACTATCGTTCACGAACGCGGCAGCGCGCGGTCGTATTGTGAAACGCGAGAGTTACTCATTTCCGTCAATAGGTAGGTGGTTTTGAAAGTAAATCGCGACCGCCTTTCATGCTACAATGACTTAGTACTGACCGTAGGTGGTCACCGTCGAGGGCTGGCAGGAGTGAAGGGCGGGGAAATGGAAACCGCGAAATTCTTGACGTTTGCGTTTCGCGCTGCTGAAAAAAAAAAAAGAGGAAAATTCGCTGACAGAGTTGCGTCAGAGCAGCGTTACCCAAGCTGCTGGTGCAGCAGTGTCACCCTGCTGCATCAGCAATGGGAATGCATGCGCGTGCGCGTAAACGTCCGTTAAAGTACTCGATCTTTCTCGGCCGGTGACATTCGCGAGGTAAAGCCGCGATCCCACTTCAAGTATTCTTCAAGTAACTGGAAGAATATCGCTGTTCGATGGCACTGTGCATCAGAGACACAGCTTAACGACTTTCTTCATAGAGGGTGTTTACGCATGTGGGAGCGCAAATTTACGATGCGCTGGAAATTTAAATTAAATGCCCGAGGAGGACAAGGTTTCTTTCAGGAATGAAATTAACGGTGTGATGGATATTGAGAATCCTGATTTGTGTGATTACAGAGCGTGGGATTCTTCGTTGGCGCCTGCTGCTTGGACCTCCAGGTGAGCATAACCGCGTCTGCACTTTACACGCTGGCGACGCAGCTACTGGGTGGCTATTTGGCGACAGCGGTCCCGCCGTGGCTCGCGTGGGCCAGGTACGCGAGCATGGTCCACTACGCCTATCAGAACATGCAGATCCTAGAGTTCGGCGTCGGCGAGCCGATCATGTAAGTGGAGACTACTAAATATCGATCAATCGCCTGTGTTTTCCCCCAGGTTTGCTAAGTGGTATAGCAGCTTGGAAAAGTTTCTGCCCTTTGCGCCTACTCTCTCAGCAAAATTGCCGACGAAGCTCCACTAAACTTCACCTCTTCCTCGATCGAAACGTCAGTTTCTGAATCCATGACGCACAGTAGAATAGAAATAGACGCAGAACTACCGCGATCACCCCCTTAATTAATTATCTACGAACTTCAACCGTCACAGTCTATCGTGCGTCATTCGATTCGCATTTCCCAGCCACCTTTAGCTGTCTCTAACCGTGCTCAGGATCGCGGGATCCTCCTACGTATAAAATCCCTACCAATAACCCACCGCGACGCGTTAATCGCATCAGCCAACATTGATCCGCCTAACACGCCCCCCGAGTCTAGAGGAAGAGGGAAGCAAACGGCGAGGCAGCTCGCGCTGGTGGAGGTAGAATCGACTTGGACTCCCCTTTTATTAAAATCCATTACTACCGCTTCAAACAAAAATGCTCGCGAGCCGTTCCGACCCATCGCTACATTCCCCGAATAATGTGCAACTAGGACGTTAACTTCTGTCGTCCAGGACGAGAGACGTGGGGGGGGAGGGGTGCCCGAAGTCGATTCTTCCTTCTCGTATCCCCAGCTTTCTAGAAAAACGAGCGCCTGGAGTTGAGACGGTATCCAGTTTAACCGGTGGCCTCCTCTGTTCCAACGACAGATGCTCGCAGCCAAGCAAGTTCTCGGAGTGCAGGAACTCCACCACGATACCGGTGTCCGCGATCCTGGAGAGCCAGGGCGGCGCCAGGGGCTCCGGTCTTCCACTGTGGGCGAACACGGCCGTTCTCCTGGCGTTCCTCGTGATATTCCGTACCCTGGGCTACCTGGTGCTGCGCTACTACCGTGTACCGAAGTGAATCCGCCGCCGGCGATCCCTGTCCGGTGGACCATTTGTTGCCGCTTCGTCGTCGACCCGACCGGTGACCGGCGGGTCGGCGGACACAGAGAGGACCTCTCGCCACGCTAGCGGGAACGCCGTCGAGCTTTAACCCCTCGTCCCGTGAGATTTGCAACGACGCGCCAGCCCCGTAGCTCGCAGAACTGTGACGAACGAAACCTGAGCCGCGATAGTTTATTTTTCCAGGCGAATAGGGTTCAGCTTTGAGCCACTCAGCTCGGGGGATGGTATTGAAGCGTGGCGCTGAAGGTGTGACGTCTCGCTCGAGCCCGCGGCTCTATCAAAGCTGGGGAGTACGTGCCCGTAACTTGGAGACGCCTCTGTCACGTATCCAACACGCCGATCCCGATGGAACGGTATCCTCCAAGTAGCATACGTACGCCCCGAGGGCGATTCGGGCGTCACGCTTCAGAGCCGCGTCAGTCGCCAGCCGCCCGAACATCACTATTTTAATTACCGAACGATTAGCGAATATTTTTGTCGACCGTACACGCAAACTCGCAGACTAGCATACCTCGGACAGCCAGGGAACCGGATGACGGAGCGAGGGGTTAGACGCGGTCGGGGGTTGATCGAGTGCACCCTCTTTGGTCGCCTTCCCGATAGTCTGGCGACGAAGGGACGCGCCGTCGAAGAGACTCGGCGAGGACTAATACATAAGATTGTACACGTAGAGACTTTATATCACAGCTAACGGAGTGCGAGAGCAGGCGCGAGGATGACGGATGAACGTGCGAGAGCGAGAATGCATGCGCGCGGCTGCTGGACTCCTTTTCTTTTAATTTCTTGCGGCAAGAAGGGTATAATAAGTAGAAGAATACGAAAACGGGAGAAAGGGGACGGAGTGAAAGGGTTTCGTGGGCGAGTGAGCCAGAGCGAATGGGGGATCGTGTGAAAGAGAGAGCGGGGGGGGGGGAGCCAGGGGGTTGAGATTAAGAGCGCGCGGGAGTGCTTTTTTGGGAAATAATCGAAGCGGCGTCGCGGGCGCCGCGAAACCGACTGAAGAGATACAAAAAAAAAAAAAAAAAAAGAAATAGAGGAAGAAGACGAAGACGAACACGTTTATATACGGGACGACGTACCATTTCTTACATAACGGAGGCAGAGTAGGGAGTGTACACACCGCGGAGAATCGCGTAGGCTTAGGTGGACACGCGTAACGGCCCATTATTAATCGTTTAGCGACTATCTCCAACACCTTTACTTTTTACCTTTTTATTAACGCGTGCGCGCGGAACTATTGCTACGTTTTAATGATATTCGCCCTAGATGGTAAGGTGAACTGCTGCTATTTCATTACGACACTACTATTACACGTTAGTACTTTTTATTATCGACGATGTGTATGATAAACCGAGGGGATTTGGGAGGCGGAGCGCTCGGCGGCGACGGCCAACGCGTAGGCCGTCGGCGTGCCGGGGGCGCGAGTCGTTTAGGAGAGGAACGGTGGATTGTTCGACTGTAAAAATAGGAGAGCGTTGATCGGGGAGGTAAGGCGCGAGGCGTGTGATCGGGGAGAGGGTGGTGTAGATAGAGGAGATGGGTGGCAAAGAGGAGGAAAGGGGGAGGGAGTTCGTAGGGTTAATTGTTGGGCAGAGTCGCTGGCGAGCGGTATATCTAATCGAGCGCTCGAGGAGCTGCGACCACCAGGGGGTTTCGAGATTCGGACGCCACGTGGACGGGTTTAGAACTTGTCGCTGGTCTCTGACGTATCTATGTGATGTTTTTTCTTTCTATAGGAGCTCGACACGTTACGAATGGGGATCCAAACGGACCTTTCGCGAGCGGTGTAATAATTCATTGGCTACCTTGTGTACATAGAAATTATATATATATATATATATATATACAAATATTATATATATATAACTATAATAATTATTATCATTATTATTATTATTTTTTAATTATTGTTTCTATTAGTAACTATCGCATGTACATGTGAAACACGGACTGAACGAGGAGGCACGCGACGTTCTTTTCTTTTCTCTTTGTTTCTCTTTTTCAGGAATATAACACACATGCACAGACACACATACACGTTGTAATTACCGTCACGATTACCAAACGATTCCCCTGTGACCCGTTAAGTTCGAGGGAAAGTAGGGAGCAAAAGGAGAAACGTAAAGTGTAATCCTTTCTTCTCCTGAGTCACACATAGAGAACACACACACACACACACACACGTGCGTACACATACCCAGAAATCACACAGGAAAGCCAGTGTTCGTTACAGTAGGGAATAAACAGGCAGACGATCGCGATCACGGCTGAGCAGAGTTCGGGCATCGCTCGAGTCAATCTTTAATCGCAAACTCAGCCACGAGTGGCAGCGGAACTGCATTCCCGGTCTTCAATTCTCGCTCATCCAACAAGCTTCACCCCCAATCTCTGATCAGCCACGATCGCGAAGGGGGCCTGTTTCGTGCGGTTTCAGTCGGCCGACGGGCAACGCGACGATTCTGTGCGACCAACCGGACGACTCGTCGACGGTCCGCGCGCGCGATCCGTCGTCTTTCTTCGGAATCTTTGAAGAAGCTCGTGGAAACCGTCGCGCGTCAAGAACCTTGCATATCCCCGTCAGATCGCGCGACTGTTCACCTTCGACCGCTCCTCGCGCCTCCCCTTGCGCCCTTTTCTAAAGGGACTCCGGCTGGAAAGATAGCGCGGAGGCAGAGGAAGGGTCCTGCGGATCGAGCGATTATTTACTGACGTTTCTCGAAGGACGCGCGACGGGACTCGTCCGGCGCACGCACAACGCAATATCCACCAAGTGTTCAAGTGGGTTCGGTAGGAGCGTGGTCGGGGGGTGGGTTCGAAGGAGGGTTGCTTGCCAACGGTAGGATTTAATGGGGGGCGTCGCCAGAAAAAGGGGCTGCGGAGGGGAAAATATCAGGGCACGCATGGGAAGGGGATGATGAAAGGGGTTTTGGAGGACGAAGATTTGGCTGTGCCCGTGTCTGTGACTGATCAGTTCGTTCGTATCGCTTTCTTTTTCTCTATTCGAGCGTTGAAAGGAGGCGGAAGAGGAGCGGATAGTGAACGCTGGAAGAGAGTGCGGGAGAATGCTGGGAAGAAGTGGATGGGGAACGAGGTTCGGCGAGAAAGCTGGGGAGAAAGAGAGAGTGCAAGAGAGAAAGGAGAGCAGCGCGCACCGGTTAGGAAGAAGAGAAGGAGAGGATTAACGCGTTCGAAAGTCGTTCACCGTCGCTGTTCACCCAACCGACATAGTTTTTGTTTTTCCTCGTCCACCTACATGGCTTTTCTTCTTTCCCGTCTTAGCGCGCGCAGGGAAACTCCACTTCCGTTTTTCCTCGACCTCCTCGCGCTGAACTTTCTCGCGGAGACCTTTCGGAGAACGTAATTAGCTGGGTCGTCTGATTTCGGGATAATTTCGTGTCCTCTCGAGGAACAGCGGAGCGCGCGGAGAGGAAAGTGGAACAGCAGTTTTCTTCGCGGTTCGTGGAGAGATAAATCGTTCCCTCGTAGATCTTCCTGGAAGCCGTGGGAAGATCGACGAAGCTCTTCGTTCTCTGTCTATCGGTCGATGAATCAGTCGACGCGGCGAACGGCACTGCTTTCCCCGCTTGTCGTTTGTAGAACGACCGTATCGGAGGGAGCGGAATCGTGTCGGAGGTGTCGATCGATCGACTTTTCCTGCTTTTCTTTCGCCTTCGATGCCGTCTCCCTAAATGGCATAGAAAGGGAACGAGGCAACGGCTAACTCACACCCGTCTCGAATCGCGTAGATGTCTTCTCAAAATTTTGATACTCGTATTGTATACACTCTATACACACCGTTTCCAACATTTTTATACGTTTACAAATCACCGTTTCCACCGATGGAATGTAGGCAGGCTGAGGGGGCCCTTTCGAAGGAATCGAGCGCCGATTAAAAGCAATTCTTGCGCACCTGCGATCTAAATGCAATCCTCTCGTAAATCACCAGATAAACATTTGCGATGCGAAACAAAAATACCTTTCGCGGTTGAACAGAAACAGAAATGTTTAAAAAAAAACAAAAAAAAAAACAGGAAACCAAGTGCTTGAAGTCTCGCAGTGGATCGTGGGATTTCTTCGAACGTCGCGTCATTGTGACAAATAATTAAAATTCCCATTTAAAGAGTGTCTAATTGCTCGTCCTCCGAAATCCAGAAGAACAATCGAAATGGAGATGGCGCAACAATTGCTTTTCAATCGCCGATCGACATCGAAAATCAGATTTCTCGACGCGGAGGCATGTTTGACACTCGTCGGCGCGTCGGTTCGGTGTAATTAATGGACGATAGCTCGTATTATCTATCACTAGGCGGGGTGCAATCGCTCTCGCGTTTCGTACCGAAAACTCGTAATCTTTCTCGACCTTCTACACACGCTTTTTGCACTGAAACACGAAATAAGACTGACAACGTTTTTTATACATGTTGATGTGATCTGAGCGACACCGTGGGGTCCCTTCGTGTCCGAGATCGATAGACGTGGGGATCGAGCGACGGGGGGCTCGTCAGCGAGGCTCGCGGTGGGATCTGACACAGCCAAAACTCTCTACCGACGATATTTTTCACGTTTTTCTAGCTCTGGCTTCTTCTTCGCGAGCGCGAACAGATTCGGCTGCCCGGGGGGGGTTGTAGGCTCCGGAGGGAGAATTTGGGGCGACAGTGGAAATCCAAAGGGGGGAGGCTTGGTCTTTGGCCCTTGGTTCGTCGAAATGTAGTCGGCGCAGGTTCGAATTGATTTCATCGATCGAACGATGTTATTCCAACTGTGGATTCTGCTTCGATATGATTCTTGACGGGATGGAAGAGAAATTGTGTGGAAAGATCGTAGCGTCGCGTGGCAGATTTGGAAAATGCGAAGGCTGGAACCTCGGTCCATTGATCTGGCTCCCTTTTCAACTCGTTTCCACGAAGGAGCTGTGGAGAAATCTTCGACTAGGACCGGAACAGTTCGATTCGTTGGACCAGCCGAGGGACGACGAGGCGATGGTGGGAATCGGGCGAGAAGATGAAGTAAACACGTGACTGTTTCGCTTTACGAAAATAGTGCCTTTTTTACGAAGACTCTGTTGTTTGTGCCAAGTCGAATTCGAGGGATGCGAATGCGTACGCTTGCACGCAGCCACACGTACACACTAGCGGGGCTGGGGAGAAGCAAGGGGACGAGATGGATTGAGGGAGACGAGGAGAAACGAGAGAGGGAGATTGAGAGAGACTTAAGAAACGTCCCACGAAGACTGAGAGCGTGACAAATGACGATGGCAAAGCTCTCGCGATCTCGATAGAAAGCTGATTAGGAATCGATGGGAATATCTGTCCTGAAGTAGGACGTTAAGTTCACATAGAATAATATCTCGAACGGGGAGCAACAAATATAATTAGAAAAAGTGTGAAGTAGCTGCTTAATTCTGAACTAACAAGAAAACACACTACTGCTGTATAAATGCATCTCCGAATTACACATTTCGAAATACCAGATCATCCGCGCTTATTTCATTCGCACTGCTTTACCCGAAACCGACGCTCTGTCTTCTGGAAGAATTCCCATTGCCCCCCTCGTGGGTTGACAAGGTAGAGGTAGAGGAACGATACGGAAGGATTCGTCGAGCAGCAACGGCAGCACAGATAAGACAGGCGAGAAGAATGAAACCTCACGCACAAACGCGCGATGTACGACAGGTAGGATGACAGACACCGCGAGACAAGACGATAGAGAATGAATGGCAAAAATAAAAAAAAAGAAAGAATGTGTGAACGGCGATGAAAGAAATGGGGGTGCGTTTCTGGCATGCGAAGGGAAAGGGAAGACTTGGAAGTAACGCAGAGAAAGAGGGGAGTGAGTACCGCGGGACTAACAAAAAAAAAAATGCCAAAAAGTGTTCCACTAATCAATGCCGCCGTGGATCCCCAATTAGTACCTACCGTAAACCGAATGAAATTACGTCTAATAATCGAATTGTAGAATGTGCTAAAGGAGACGAGGAGGATGAGAAAAAAGAAGTTAATATATAACTCTAATTATGGTTATATATATATGTATATTTACCCGTACATGTATATATATATATATATATCAGCGTGTATGTATATGTATATATATATATCCAGGCGTGTGTATATACATGTTTGTATATATATATATATATATATATATATGCGTGTATATAAGTATATATACACATGCATACTAACGAGCAGAGCACACCGATACGCTGCACGATTTAATTCCATCCACCCTCCCCCCCCCACCCACACCCCCAACCCCCCCGCTCGCACATGAAATCGTGATTAAACGCGTAACCCGCATCTTCGATCATCATCATCATCATTTATCATCATCGCGCATCATCGTGTCATCGTCATCTCCCGCGTTCGCCAATATCCGCGCGACATTCAGACTCCGCCGATCTATTATTATATATACTGATCGTATCAAATATACATACATATACATACACATATATACATATATTAAGCACTAACAGAAGTACCCTGTTACTATTATTACATACGAGATGATATTAATTAACTGATAGTATTATACCTGTTATCCCAGTAGCGTATACTACTGCCCCGCTGCACACATAAAAAACCCGACCACCCACCCAGCCCCGCCCCGCCCCTGTTTAGACGGAAAAAATGGGAAAAAAAAAAAGAAAGAAGTATATCGTTATCTACCGTTATCGCACCTTTGATTTTACCGATAAATCGTTGAATAATCGTCATTGGTATAACTGTAAGGTTTATTATTATCATTATTATTAATATTATTATTATATTATATTGTATTATTATTAATATTGTCATCGTCAGCATCGTCGTTGTCATCGTCGTTGTCGACCACCACCATCGTCCATCGTCGCGAAATCATCTCCTCATCGCTCTGACCGATTTTCTTACCTTCTTTTCTTTCCAAGCCCCTCTTTTTCATCGACGTCTCCATGTACCACGGCTCTTTCGTTCTTTCCTGCCGCGGTTGGTTAGTCACTCCGACTTCCACGATCTTCACCGTCGCCGGACTTCTTCCCGCAACCAAAACGATGCTTCTTCGCTGACCGATTTCTTCTCGTTGCGACGTATGTTTCTTTTTCGCGTCGAAAGAGGATTCGAGGATTCGGGACGATCGCGATTGCTGAGATCCTCCGTCGAGTAAATTGATCCTTGGCACGATCGCGGTCGCGTTTCGACGGGGCACCGGGTGCTTGCGAAATTCGAGGGTTCGCCGAGGCGGTGGCAACTCCTGCGCTCCGGAGAGCAGGGGCTGCTCGAGATCGCTTTCTTCGCTTGCGAATCGTGCCTCGAGAGGAAAAGGAGGGCGCACGCCTGCGAAGTCCTCGCGATCTCCAGCAGCCGTTGCTCCCTGTCCGAGGCACAGACCACCTTGGACTCCCGTTTCCAAACGGGTCCCATCGCCTTCGCGCGAAACTTCATAGGCTAAATAATTCTGCCGCAGTGAGTCGAGCGGACTCGCGCACGGGGGAACCACGCCAAATGGTCGCCGGGGCGCGTTGCTGCGCTCGAGAAACGTGCAGCGGCTCCTTCAGCGCGTTTTTCATTTTTCTAGAGGCATCGCAAAGAACCGTAACTGTTTGTGGAAGGAGCCCTTGCGCGGGGACAGTCTCGTTTCCAGAAAGAAAAAGCAAATCATCCCCTATGCTAACCACCCTGTCGTTCCTCTTCCCAGAAAGGAGACTCGAGCGCGTCGCGGCGTGCCCGGCGAATAACCACGAATCGGTTCCCCTCTGGTTAACTTAGACTAATTAGGAAAATTCGGGGAAACATTTAGAGAACGAATGCTCTGGAACGGAAGCATCTCTCGAGGGTGTGATAGGAAAATTCACGGGAATCCGGAGAGCTGGATGGAAGAGCGATCGATCGTAATCGAAAGCACTGGTGCCGAGAAGGCGCGAGAAGAAGCACCGAACCCTGTTATCATTGTTATCGTCCCTTATCGTCCCTTATCGTCCCTTATCGTCCCTTACAGCCCCATCCCCCGTCATTTCGACGCGTGCGTGTGCGTGTGTGCTCGGCGTGGCGCGATCCAGCGTTTCGAATCCAATCGAGCCGATCGATCCTCGATCCCGACGCGCGAACCTTCGCTCATCTCCAACCAGAACCGGCGAAAATCAGCGACGACAATTGCCGGTGATCGAGCAGCGCGTCGGGGAAGGAGAATATCTCCTCTAATCTCTCGCGATATCGATCCCACTTCCACCGCAACCTTCGTCTACGAATCCTTCGTTCGCGATTCACAGACGCCACTGGGCGGCGCGGTCTCTCGGCTTATTTAATTTGTAAATAAATCACGATTTCACCAACATGACCAGCGAGTTGTTTGATTTTACGCGCCGAGAGCGAGATCGAGATCGAGATCGAGATCGAGCGATCGATTCGACGCCCGTTGGGGATCGAAGGAGGTCCCGGCAGAGGAGCACGGACACGTGAATGTTACCGATTTACTTCGAGCACAGTCGATTTCCCCTCGACACTCTTGTGCAGCTTCGAGTTTCGAGACTTTCGAAAATTCCGCGCGCCCCGACGAATTTGTACGAGACCCGCGTCGATCGTTCCGCCGCGAGAATCGAACGTACCGGAGCGGCGGGGCTCGTTCGAATTCGGGGACGCCGACAGCCTTTTGCTCAAAGCAAATGTTACCATTCTGTCGAGCACAATCTGATCTTGCGACCAATGGGGAAACAGCTATGATAAATCAATCGGTAGATAGGATTATTAAGGCCCCTTGCGTGTACCAAATTATTCGGCGATTGAGAATGTTTCGGCAGGGAGATTCGCTCCGACAACCCTTCGCTTCGCGCGTGTGTAAATAAATAAATAAATTTCGAACCGCCCTCGACAGGCTCAGATTGTGCCCGGCCATAAACATTTATTAGCGACTAAACGCGCTGTTGCATACGTGAGATGTTCGCTTGATAATTTATTGTAACCGTTATGGAATGGGGAGAAATGAATGAAAGGAGGGATAGAGGAGCTGTTGATCGGAAAAGATTTATTGTAACATAGTTCTTCCTGGAGCTCGTGCTAAGAGTCGCGGGACAAATTATCGACAGCGCGGCGTTCGATCCGGGAAGGCGGATCGGAGCGTAGACAGATGGCTTCGCTGACTGTTCTAGAAACATGTAAATCGTTACGCAACCATCGATACTTTCTTTCTCGCCCTCGTTCGTTTACAGCAAGCATTCTGGGCAATTGAAGCGTGCGAGCACCCTCTGTACAGCACCCGTTCTTATTTCCCATATTTATTTCGAATCTGGCGCCAAAGGTCGGGTTCGCGCGTCTCGAGCGCTCGTCGCGGAACGCGCTCGAAGCTCTTAAAAAGAGGTTCCCAGGTGTTCGGCACGTTTGAAGGCGGCATCCAGCGTGTTCCTTGGCGAGCGTTGCGCAAGTGGAAGCGCGGCTTAAGGCCACGATAAATGAGAGAGAGAGAGAGAGAGAGAGAGAGAGAGAGAGAGAGAGAGAGAGAGAGCGGGGAGAATCCTGGAGAAGCTTTCCAACGATTCTCCCCGACAGATCCGCTCCGAGTAAGCTAGATAGCAGACGCAACTTGTAAATCGAAAGCCCGTTCCGATTCGAGTGGATGCCGCGCTCCGTCATTTCGATATATCGACCGCAGGCGCTGTATCGCTGCGTTCGGCCCGAAGTAGCGCGCCGCGGGTCGCGCTGGAATTCGAACGGAACTGGAAGCGATCTCCGAGGCGAGGCTCGATCGATAAGCAGGGGATCGACCCGAGATCTCGAGGAGGAGAACGGTTCCTTAGTCTCAATTACTATAATAAGTATAGCTGGAGCGTCACTCGCGGCGAAGCCGTTCCGAGGGGCGCGCCAAGCTCTCAGCTCGTACAGTCGTGACAATCGACTCGAGATCTATCGCTGTAACCACTGCCACTTTCACGGCGCCGGGTCGATAAGCGATCACGACTCTGATAAAGGAACGCTTGTTTCTCTTGATACCGATCCGCGAACATTGTTAATTACGCGTTTCACGATGCACCTGTTGTCAACTCGATTTCCCGGATTATTAGAAATATTTTCACTTCAATTTTGTTGCGACGTAAAACTCTTATCTTCTCCGAGTGATAAGTAGCGTATATTCGGGGGGTAATTCTACTTTGATCGGTCGAAAAATTGAGCAGATTTCAAAGATTTTTTTTCTCAGTGAATACAACTTATAATTGAATAAATCTTGTTGGTATTTATTAAGCTATTAAGCTATTCAGGAGAAATCTGTAAAAGTAGCTTAATTCTTCGGCCGATCAAAGTAGAATTGCCCCTTAACGTACCAGCATGCCAAAGGAGCGCGAAACATTGGGGATGTCAGTGTCGTTGAGTGCATCGCGGGGCAGGTAAATTGCATAAGTAATATGGAACCGTGTCGCTTACCGATCTGCGCGCCGCGACCGTTCTATAGCCGGGACGAATTCAATCGAAGCGCGCCAATTTCGATCGACGAGCCCCGTGCATTCCGCGAGGGACTGCGGATCGATCCCCCGAGGCGATCGGTACGGTCCACTTCCGGGGGGGAAGTACTAGGGACGTCGCGTCGCGGACAGGTATTTCGGTACTGGTGTTAAAGAGTTGCTGGCAACTTGGCGAACTGAGAGAGCCGCCCTGGGTATCTTTGATTGTGTCTTTCGACTGGAGAAGCATCGAATTACCGTCCGCGAGGCGTCGGTCCATTCGTTTTCTCGTCTGTTACATTATCCACTGGCGAGGTGTGCCAGGTTCAAGTAGCTGACAAGTTCGAGGTGGAAGGAGGCCTTTCCCGCGCCGCCTCATTCGAACGAGCACTCGCTGCGCGGCGCGGGTGCGCAGTCGTCGCGCGTGTCGGCGGACCGTTGGAGCAGTGATTAATGGATCTTTCGTTTGGAATTACTTGAACTTGGCATCGCCTCGACGTAGTTGAACAGGCGTTGTCGCGATTGTGTTATAGAAAATGAAGATTGTTGAGATAGAGGAGGAGTGAAGAAGAGAGAGGCGTGTGTGTGCGTGTATTTATGAGAGAGAGAATAAGGATTAGAGAGAGAGAGAGAGAGAGAGAGAGAGAAAGCGAGGGAGCTTTAGTACGCGTGATTTGTGAGACAGAGGGAATTTTCCAAACGATGGCGTTTACCCCTTCACCAACTATATGCAATATGAAATTGAGTATACAAAGCAGAGCAGCGAGAACCATTTGTCCTAGTCCTAGTATTCAAACTCATCACCATAATTTATAACCGATTTCAATTTAAATCTAATAAAATGATGTTATAATACCAAGACACGCTTTCGTGATTTCATGCACACCCGCAACTGTTTGGGGGGATGTTTCTCCGAGCTTCTGGGATCAATGTTTTGAACAAACATAAGTAACTGCGATATTTACGGTAGAGAAGTGAAAGCATAAATATTAGAGATGTACCGACTAGGGTTTTGGCCGACTAGCCGACTAGCTGATTAATCGGCCCCCAAGAAGCCGACTAGTCGTCGACTAGTCGCCGACTACAAAAGTGGCCGGATAGTCGGCTTAACCGACTAGTCGGCCACTATTCAGTACATCTCTAATAGCAAAGTTATAAAACTTGTTAGAAAAGGAAAACGAAAAATGGACAAATATTCACAAAAAGGGAGCCGATCAATCGGCCTTTTTTGCCGACTAGTCGCCGACTACAAAAGTGGCCGGATAGTCGGCTTAACCGACTAGTCGGCCACTAGTCGGTACATCTCTAATAAATATATTTGAACACAAATTTTGCGAGGTAAAACAGATTGCACGCCCCGCGAGAATTTCGTACACCGCCATCTATCGGATGGTGGCCAAAAGTAGCGCCCCCAATTGTTAAAAAATCCTACTAACGCTGTAATATATAAAATGAAATATCTCGTAAACTATTGACTTTTCGATGATCTTACCTCGTAGCTTTTATACGCAGAACAACTCGAGGAATCACTTTATGTAAAAAAATTGCTATGCTTCCATTTGAAAAAGAGGTGCAATTGCAATTTACAAGTGCATCGATGCACTTGTGGGAAAAGTAGTGCGATGGAATGATAGAGCTTGTTAAACGGTACAAAAGCTGCCTATATAATTTTCTTCTACCTTAACTTGGAACAGAGCTATAACCTGGTAAAGTCGCTGGAATCACTCATTATACGACAAGGTTTTAGTATGAAATTTCTCCGAAAGACGGCGCCACTTTTGGTCTCCTCCGATAGATGGCGGTGTACCAAAATGAAATGAAGTTCTGTTTCTCGTTTCATAACCTAAGATTTTAATATTCGAAGCACTTTTCAAAACAGTGAATGCACGATATTGTTGTTAAAAATGGTTGCATAATGAACTACGGTGCCTGTAGTAAAATGTATTCTACGTACTAAACCATCTACTTAGCAGTTGAAAGTGCATTTGACTAATAATAGAATTGCGAGAGGTTATCTTTAAACGCTCACCATGGCGAAGGATAGAAGAGGTATTTATGTTACTCTATTAACATTTCATTGAAAATACAGTTCTACGTGTCATTTACTTAAACACATTTGCGTCCGACACTCGTATCTCATTTATTCGTAGTGTTCGAAGAAAGCAAGGAGGAACGTATGGTTATGACAATTGGCGAAGTTATACAGGAACTACTGAAAGCGCACCACGAAAACAGGGATGTAGATTTAAACAAGTTGAAAACTCGAATTTCTTCTAAGTACGGCCTGGAAGCATCGCCTAGACTAGTTGATATCATCGCCGCTGTGCCAGCCGACGCGCGAAGGATATTGGTACCAAAGTTGAAGGCGAAGCCTATCAGAACCGCCAGCGGAGTTAGTACCTTGATACGTTCATACTTAGACGCAAGACGATAAGTAGGAAAACCGAAGAGTACATTCTGCGGATAATTCGGTGCTTATAGATAGCTGTCGTGGCTGTAATGTGCAAGCCTCACAGATGCCCTCACATTAACATGACCGGAAACATTTGCGTCTATTGCCCCGGCGGGCCTGACTCGGACTTTGAGTACTCGACGCAATCTTATACCGGTTACGAGCCTACGTCTATGAGGGCCATTCGCGCGAGATATAATCCATTTCTGCAGACCAGGCACCGCGTCGAACAAGTAAGGCCAAAGATTTACTTCTCGTCCGCGTATCGCTGAAATCGGACTTAATAGCGAGGTGAATTCATTTATAGCTGAAACAATTGGGACACAGCGTGGACAAAATTGAATTTATCGTCATGGGAGGTACTTTCATGTCATTGCCAGAGGATTACAGAGATTATTTCATTCGAAATCTACACGACGCATTGTCCGGGCATGTCAGCAGCAACGTCGACGAAGCGGTGAAATATTCCGAACGGAGTCGGACGAAATGCATTGGGATCACCATAGAAACGAGACCAGATTACTGCCTGAAGAAGCATCTTTCCGATATGTTGCGTTACGGGTACGTGGACCTCGGGATACTTTGCGAAGAGAAATGTTTTATATCCGTCGTTCGTCGTTTGAAAAGAAGAATCGGTTTCAGGTGCACTCGCTTGGAGATCGGCGTGCAATCCGTTTACGAAGACATAGCACGAGACACTAATAGGGGGCACACTGTGCGCGCGGTGTGCGAGAGTTTTCAGTTATCAAAGGACGCTGGTTTTAAAGTAATAGCGCATATGATGCCGGATTTACCAAACGTGGACATCGAGAGGGATGTGAATCAGTTCATTGTAAGTCACAGATCTATTCGGCTATCTGGATTTCCTGCTCCTTTTAATTTTAATCGAAGACTGACGCGTCTGTAGGAGTTTTTTGAAAACCCGGCCTTCAGAGCGGACGGTCTAAAAATTTATCCAACGCTGGTTATACGCGGCACAGGTTTGTACGAATTATGGAAGACTGGCAGGTACAAAAGCTATCCACCGAGCGTTTTAGTGGATCTTATAGCTCGCATTTTGGCTCTGATACCTCCTTGGACACGTGTGTACCGCGTGCAAAGGGACATACCTATGCCTCTGGTCAGGTAACTATAACCAGAGTGAATACTCGCCTTTCTTCTGTTAACATTCTATTGTGTCTTTAATCGTTCTTAATATACAGCTCAGGCGTGGAGCACGGAAATTTGCGCGAATTGGCATTGGCAAGAATGAGGGATTTGGGAACTGATTGTCGCGACGTACGAACTCGAGAAGTAGGCATTCAGGAGATACACCATAAAGTACAACCCTATGAAGTGGAGCTCATACGTCGTGATTACGTTGCCAACGGTGGATGGGAAACGTTTTTGTCGTACGAAGATCCTACACAGGATATCCTGGTTGGTTTACTCCGATTGAGGAAGTGTTCCAGCGAGACCTTCAGGTACAATATTGACTACCGAGGCATGATCAAGAAAGCGCAATTATATTAATCGATTTGGTACTCTGCAGGCCAGAATTGAATGATAAATGTTCGATAGTGCGCGAGCTTCACGTGTATGGTAGTGTAGTCCCTGTGAATGCGCGAGATCCTACAAAGTTTCAGCATCAAGGCTTTGGAATGTTGCTGATGGAAGAAGCTGAGCGGATAGCGAAGGAGGAGCATGGATCTCAAAAGATTTCTGTTATATCAGGTAAGATGGTAAATAAATTCTTTTAGTATGATACATTTCTGAGAACCTTTATATGATTTTTCAGGTGTCGGAACACGGAACTACTACAGAAAAATGGGCTACGAACTCGACGGCCCGTACATGTCCAAAATGCTTGTAGATTGCACATAAATGTTGATTACTTTCGTTCAATAACGAAACGTGTGTAGTTATTTTCTTACCCTTTCCTTAGAAACAGCTGTAATATTAATTTCTCAACGAAAGAGTTGATAATAGAAATTTTCATCATGTTTAGTTTCGATTCTAACTGCTAGTAGGATTGTAATAAAAAATATACACTTCTTCTTGTTTAGGTATACGAAGAAGAAACAGTGTGTAGTTGGTGAGTTGGACGCTGTTCATGAACAGAGGCCGCTGAATTCAGTCCTGAAATTATGGGTCGGTAACACAGTTTGGGTGGTGACACCAAGTCCCATAAGGTGATAGGTCTATTCTATACTTCGTCGATGGTGACACGAAGTCCCATAAGTTTTTTTTTTTTTTTTTTTGACGTGGAGGAATCCCTAACGGATACCCCGCCCCCGGGGGAGGGACGGGGTTATGTGGGGCTTGCACCCACTAAAACTCCACGGTGGTCGTCCTCGGGCGCGGAGTCACCCGTTCGAGGGGGAGGACTTTTTGCGGGAGCAAACTAGCGATTCATCCGCTACCTCCGCGCGGCAACGCGGCGGGGTCTTCCCAAAACAAGGTGATAGCAGGGTTACTAACCGTAACCCTAACCGGGTTTGGCTCTCTAATGTAGTGGAGTAACCCGCAACACCGGGTTACCCAGAAGATTGTGGGGCTGGTAACCCGGTTAACCCGCTCTTGTAATGGGTTATAATTCAGGGATCCTAACCCGAACTGTAACCGGGTTACTATGGGAGGGTTTTGAATACACTTACCAGGAACAAGTTAACTCATTTTGAGCTGGGTACAGGCGTTGTCCGTTTAACTACTTATTTGAATCTAAATACGCATAGAATTTTTTTATTTTGTTTCTAACTTCTACTGTTCTATTCGGTGTGTTCATTTGAACAGTTTACATCCAAATATCTCGAAAATAACACTTTTTCGAGAAAAATATTAAATACAAAAGTTTCTCGGTTCTAAGAGGGAAGTACAGCTATTTAATTAGTTTGTTATTTGTTTAGCATTTTCAAGATTATTTGAGGGGCAACTTTGTGTGTTTAAGCAGAAACGTGGTTTTATTTACAGATTTTGTTGATATTCTAGACATGTAAGCGATATCTATAATTCTTTGTTGAGTAAAAAAAGTCACACGAAAAGTGTAATTGTTATTGATTCATAAAAGCTTCATTGTTTTATCTAATACCATTGTAAGGTACAATCCGATAAAAAAAATGTTTGATAGAGAAGTTTATTACTTTTTTGGGTTAAATAAGATGCTGTAAATAATAATAAAAGTGTCAATTTAGAAGTAGTATTTGCCCTTTAAATAACCTTGAAATCGAGAAACTTTTGTATTTAACATCTTTCCCGAAAATGTGTTGTTTTTAAATATACACCCTGTTTATGATTGTCTGTGATTAATTGCTATCGTAAGATCTAGGATCATTACTTGTAATATAGGATTTATTATTTTTCTTAAATACGTGGCTGTGAGGATGGTAAATGACAGGGCCGGCGGAACCCCTCGTCTGTGATGCAAGTAATGCACCGCATAAGGGCGCCAGCCGAAGGGGGCGCCAAAAACTATTTCTAAAACTGCACACAATTATTACGATATACTATATTGCAGTCGGATTTTGCATGCACATATTAGGGTAGACTCACTTTACCCGTCTAACTGATAGCAATATAAACAATGTGAATGTACTCTTGTATCACTTGTAACCCGCTCCGAGCGGGTTAACCTGTTCTGTGTACTATGTAGTACCCGCTCCGTCCCGGTTACGACGGGTTACAGGAACTAACCCTTGGTAACCCGGGTTACGGTTAGGGTTAGGCCGCGGTTAGGAACCCTGGGTGATAGGTCTATCCTATACCTCGTCTCTGTCGGTACGATCAACTATTCTATTACCAGTAGAGCCCTAAATTTTACAGATACCTAGCACACCCGCTGCTGCAACAGAAGAATCGTTTCACTTACCATATCAGCAAGTATTTCAAAAGTGTTGCATAAAATGTCTGCGTGGAGCACAGTAGTCACTGTTGCGGAATCAATGAAGGAACGAGTGGACCGTGAATGGAGTACAGATAGTCTTTTCGCGTTCGGTAAATCTGAGCTGTGTCGACGAGGCCCATCGATTGTGCGTACATCGGGCGATCGTGGCTTGTATCGATAAGCGGCCGTCACGCACTGCCGTCAGAGAGCGTAGGAAAGTGCTGCTACGGATGTCGAACAGGTGTCCCCACTTCGTCGCCCTAACCTCGGCGCTGCTCGTTTGCTCCGCAGTGTCGGATGTACACGTATGTGCAACGCATGGGATGTTCACCTGGAGGCATTCTCGTTACTAGGTCATAAGAGGTGTGTATCAATAAGATCCGTGTTAATCGAGCTGCTCGCTAACCGGGGAACAGTCGCGCGCTATTACGGGAGCGGTCCGTGTGTGACAGCGTACCCCGTTGTCCCGTAAATTGCGCAGCTTATTCAAGTTCGAGCGATCGCACCTGGCGCCTCTCGCAAGTCCGATCCCTCGAACACCGTGTACTCGCTATCTGCGCCCCGCTTCCCTTCTGTTCCCCGTATCCAGGATCTCTCCTGCAGCGCGAATGCATCAATTTCGCGGCATCGGCAACGCTCGCGAAACGTCTCGCGTGTCCCGGTATATACCGTAGTGACGTGCCGTGTGCGAGAACGAATTCCACACCGGCCGACTGCAGTGTGGCGCGTCCAGCGTACCTATACCACCGATTTCTTCTGGCCAATCCTTAGGGGCCGAGCGCGAGTCGCCCGAACCCGTTGTAGAATCATCGCCGTGGCTGAAAAGGGACAGTTGGCAAGAAACGGAGGCTGGCCGATCGAAAGAGCGCGCTCCCGACCGAAATTGGGTAAATGTCGCGTTAGCTGGTGACACGCGGCCGACGATAGACCATGTGGTGTGTGCAACGTAACGGTGCTGCGCGGCTACGTGTATGTGCGCCGATATTTGCTCCCCGATGCGTCTCGTTATCTTCACCAGCAAGCCAGTGCTGCTCGACGCTCGTAGATAGATTCGATATCTTCAAACTTCTCTGTTCGATTCACTGGTAGAACCTACGCGTTCGCGTCGCTTCGCCCCGTGAACCGAGGAATCTCATTCCGCCGGCTACGTCAGTGTTCCGTTTGAAGGAATGCGGCACACCTGCTCATCTGCTGTCGTATTCCCAAGGTCCTTCGTCTGGCTCCTTACCTTAAGCGTCGTTTCCAAACCTGCCGCGGCGAAACTTCTGCAGGGCGATGTATAGCCTAGCGATTAAGAGCCAATTCGTCGTAATACGTGTAGAAAGAACGGTCGCGGACAATTGTTCGTCGGGACAGGTAAATTATTCATGAGGGGAGGCCGGGCTTTTCCCCTTGGATTAGTTGTTGAATAGACAAACGCAGCATGCCTCGGCGGTGATTAATAAAACAAGTGAAAGGTTCGCCGTGAAGTTGGCTCAGGGTGACGAGCGGGTTGACCGGTTAAAGACGGCACGTCGTTCGACCTGCAAGGACACGTGTGTCCAGAACCGATCGGCCCTTATGCAGCGTTTCCAACAAACCTTTCCTATAGCTATAAAGTTAACAGTGTTTTTGATATTTCAAGTACCGTATCCTGCGCGATTAATGCAGCATTGTGCGCGGCCACGCAGTAATTATGCGCAAGATTCGAGTTAAATCCGTGGCTCGAACAACAGGGAAAACGCGATTATGGGAAACACGGGAAAGTTACGAAGCTTATTGTTAATCTTCGTGAATACGGTATTTTAAGAGGTCCCATCGAAGCAATGATAATACTGAGATTACCTTGTTTAAATAGACAGATCGAAGGACAGATATTAAGTGCACGGGCGTTCTCCGATAACGCGCTACGATTCCAGTGTTCGTGAATCTCGGATAAATATGGGGATGTCATTGTCGGCAAATAAACTCGATTCTCGTAGGTGAGCCACGAGTGTAACGGCGTCGCGTTTTCAGCCAGCAAACGCGCCGCGTTATTTTAACGAATTTAAACATCCTCGTAAGTTGAATCGCAGTTATGAGCGCGAGCTACCGTGCAGTTTACGGCGAGGAATCGAATTAACCCGCTAAAAGGTTAAAACAAATAAATCACAAAAAATAAAAGATAATAATATGAATCACAAAAAAATAGAAGAAAATATATATCACAAAAAATAGAAGATAATAATATAAATCCCCCAAAAAATAGAAGAAAATATACAATATAAAAAAAGATGTGATCGAATTAACCCGCTAAAAGGTTATCGACGGATTTCGAATTTTCGATTGGCTGAATGCCCCAGCTCGCGCAACGTGTCCCACCACTTTTTCGTTGCACGCAGGCTGGCCACCACTCGACAAATATTTGCCGAAAGGTCCCTTGCGCGCACGCTACCGCGTACGACACGGTTTGCAGCGATATCGAAGAATATTATCCACGATATTATTCTCGAATTTTTCTTGCCGCGTGGAATGTGTTTTTGTTAGAACTAACTTAAATAAAAGATAAGATTGCTCGGTATGATTCGCTCGGGGAGATAACGATCTCGTTGCCATGGATTAGAAAGTAGAACGCGAGAGATGACCCAACTCGGCTACATAATTTGTTTCAAAAGTATTGTCTCTTCCTCGCCTCTCTGTCCTCAGAGGTGGATATATTTACTAACAGTTGGCAATTAGTTAATTGGACCCGAGCACGGGATAATACAGTGATCAAATTAAGTGGTTCCTTGGCAATGGTGGAAGAAAAAAGGCTTCTAATTGATCACGCATCCTCCTAGCTTCGCTTTTTCCTTCGCCTCGCCCGTTAATTATGCGCGAAGCGGTGAAACGCAATATCGAGCGGCCTCGTATTTTATGCACTACATCCGCCGGGTTTTCGAAATTCGTCGGGATCCGTCGCGACCATTTTTTCTCTCTCCTATCGTCGCGTTCCTGTTTCCCGCTTGATTCCACGTGGAGGAATTTTAAATTGCCGCGTTAACGGTAATAACGCGTAGCGCTGCTGCCTTATCGCCTCTTAACAATCGCGTTAGAGAAGGAAGAGCGATAGGGGAGGGAAATGAGACGTGGACCACGCGAAGTTGCTTTCGAGAGCTAAACAAACCGTGAACCGGCGATGGGGTCGTGAAAAAAAAAAAGAATAATTTCGGATATCTAACGCGGAAAAGATACTGCTACGTTTTCTTTAATCGAAACTCTTGGCACGTGACTTTTGAAGTACCTTGCTTCCTGCAGGACAGATCACATGTCGACTCAAGTAGCATTGGCGTTAGCGTCCATTTGCCAACGTGGACTGAAACCTATTCTTATCGCCCATGACGAATGCCATTCTAATCGTCTATCTGTTCAAAAAGTGGGACTATTCCTACACTTCTATTCCTCTCCGAACCAAAGACAGTAGAGAAATCAATTATCTCATACTTCTATTAAAGCCCCCTGCAAACCTGCAGGTTCAGAAAAGTCGGAATCCCCGGGTTGCTCAAGTCCCCTTGTAAGTCGGTATTCATTGGATGTCGAACAGCAGGCGTCGTAATTGGACGGTATGCGTACAGGCATTATCTAAAACGAGCAATTTTTTTTTATGGCCTTTAGGCTAACCGGTGTTCCGCTGTCGGTAGCGCGTCGTAAACTGCGCAGCCGCGCTCGCGATTATCTGTATACAATACGACTGGCCTGGCGCGTGTCTCTCTTTCGCGTCTCTTTGTCTGTTTCTCTTTTTCCTCGCTCGCACGCATGCCTGCGGCCCTTTGTCAAACACTGGTCGCTCCCGGCGGGTTATCGACGCCCGCACGGGAAACCTTTAAAGACTCGCTGGTCGCGCTTTAACGAGAGAATCCTTCGCGGCACTCGACACCGCCGCGATCACGGCTTTCCATGAACCGCCGCGAACCTCTCGTTACGCCCGATTTCCAATGCTACGTGCGCGAACGTCGCAGCCACAAGAGAGAAGATGCGGGGATGCTAGATACGCCGAACGGATCGATAAGTTAGGTGCACCAGCTGTGCGATAATCCTTCGGTAATAATTCTTATCGTTCGCCGCGTTTAATGGCCGCTCCGGCGAATAATTTGCATAATGGCTTAATCTCCTGTTTACGGGGCATTAGCGACGGGGATGTTTGAATTGGTTTTGTATCGGGAACTGGTCATTCTAGCCGAGACGTTCGAGTGGGACTTCCGCTGCTTCGCTTCGCCTCGCAACACTCTCCCATTAGCTTCGTCCGCGTCCCCGAGGCAGATTCTTAATCATGCGCCATCTGTCAGATACAGTGGGCGATCACTTTCGTTACTCTTTAGGCAGAATCTGCTCGATTCAGTGTTGATAATTCTTGGTTTGGATAATCGCTAGAACGTTCGGTCCTTTTTTTTGCATCGTTGCCACGAGAAAGCGGATGAAACGGAGGGGATTAGGAAGAGCGATACCGGTAGTTATGAATGGGGTTCACAGTGGAAACAAAGTGCGCAAGAGGGATCGCTGATGCTCGTCTGTTTTCATGGAGAATGTTCGCGATGGAAATAAAAAGAATGTTTCGATCATTCCGCGGGCTTCCTGCACGGTTCCATTGTTAATCCATCCTCCATTACCTGGAAAACTTTACGCCGGTTTTGTGACCCGCATAAAGCGGGCGCGTAATAACGGTATTTGTACGATACAGGGCGATCTCCATTGTATCGCTGGTATTGTCGAGCTCCGCCGGTATGTGTAATCGCGCAACATATATGCTATCGGCATTGGGAATTCCGAAATGTCGAGATAAGAAGTCGGGAAAGGGAGGTTAGGGCGATAGTGGAGAATATTCGGGCCTTCAGCGCTCGTAATTTAAGCTGGTTGCATTCCAACAGTCTCCTGCAGACGCAAATACGGAGCGGCAATTGTGTCTTCGAAGTGGGCTCGCTGATATTCGTCAGCGGAAAAAGAAAACGGGAACCAGAGAATTTTCTTGATCAAAACGGGAATGTTTTTTAATCAGAACTTAAAAGATAAGTAATTGTAGACTTGAAGGGGCTATTCCTAGTTGTGCCATCGATCTTTACCGAAGAACTCAAATCGTACGGTATTTCCAGCCGAATTTTGCCACCTTCCGAGCCTTATATTCCTCTGTTCACCGATAAATTACACGTAATCGCAATCTCACGACGAGAAGGGACAGAATAACGCCATGAGTAGGCGCGATTTACAACCTAGGGAATTTCATTCCGTGGCGAACAATGAATACAGTCGCGGGGGGAACTTAAATCGTCGCCCATGGTGTTTCTTCGTTAATGGAACAAAGGAGCTCTGTCATAGCGCAGAGCGAATAAACTATATAGCACCTCGATTATGCTCGAAAGCAGTAATTCGTGGGAAAGAAACACGCGATCGCGTCTTCCAACCGATCGAGCGCGCGCGCGTAAGGTAATAGCCCCAATACGTGGACACGTCCCAGTAGCTGGACGCTGGTGCAAATAATACTGATTAGTACATTTAATATTCGCTTTATCCAAAAAATAAATATTTTATTCAATTATCCAAATATTTAGTAAAATATATTCATATATATATATATATATATATTTGGTATATTTGTAACACTTTCGTAAAAAACAATTTATTCCTTTGAACTGTCCGGTTTACACCATTTAATATTGGATTTATCTTATTTGCTAAGCAGTCGATGTTACACACGAATACACATAACTTTAAAACTAGTCATTCAATAATAGATTCTTTTTACTCAAGTTTATTTACTGATTTGAATAAATTACTTATACAGAAGAAATATGCAAAAAGAAAAAACTATTGTGTTGTTGTTTTTTATTTAATTTCTCTAGAAAACATCCAAATTGCTGATGTTTCATTATGTGTCCATGTAATGGGACAGTAAAATCGGGACGCCGGGACATACTAGTTAAGCTGTCCAAGTATTGGGCCATTGTAAGGTCTATGAATTTTCAATATTTCACAAAATTATTCACTCCTACAATATGTTTTTTTTTTGTAATGATAAAGTACACACGATGCCCCATGTAATTGCAGAATCGTTTTTATATAAATCGATTTGTACAACTGAAAAAATTCTCAAATGTGTGTACGCCGTACCTTAAATGTCCAGGTATTGGGACATTTACCTTACCCAATGTCACCGATCTTCGAAACGAATTTTCTCGAAACCGGGGCTTTCTATGCAAATGCGCTGTCCCATCATTTTCGTTCGTTTGCCCACAAAGAATCATCCCTCCTCGGCTGTGCGTCTGTAATCAGCAGGGCGCGTTGAAATCTCCCGCGACATTGGTCCGAGATTGAACGCGATCTCGTTGCGCAGAAAATCGATCGCCGGCCGAAAACTAAGTGGCACATCGGTTCCTCCGGCGGGCTCACGCGTCGAGGGACCGTTAGCCGACGAAGAATGGCAGATCCCCGAGATTTGCTTAAGAATTCCCGAATGAGTGCTCGGAGGCGGCTTCAAAGATCCCACGCTTCGACATCGCCCGGCCCCTCCCGGAGCGAAATTATTATCGATTCCGTCCAACGCGCCCGATTCCGTGTAGAGCCCAAGTTCCCATGCTCCGTGGCCCATTGAGAATTTCAAGTTACATCGGCCGCCTGGAAATTGACGGAGAGTTATGGCCTCGGCGAGATATATCGCGCTTTCGGCCGAGATGCTGCGAAGTTGCAATGGCCCTCTCCGCGACTCGCTTTGTAAAATCCATAACGCGTCGGGCCGGCGAACAGTTTTGCGCTGTACGTACGTGTTCCCGGAAGAGTTATCGCCGCGATGAAATACGCGCGAAGCTGCCGCGGCTCGCCGGGATTCGTCCTGGAAACTTACGTCGCGAAAATCGTCTGCATCGTATCCATCATCGCTGGGTGACGCGAGATCCAGAAATGGAAATAGCGTTATTAAATTCGAGTTCCAGTGGCGTGCTACTGGGACCCCAGCTTCGCTCAACGTTGAAATGGCTACAGATACATTTCAATCGGCTAATAATCGCAGGCCTCGTCAAAAGCATTGTTCTTCGAATTCGCCTGCAGAAGAGTGAAAGAGGGAAGCTGCGATCGCCTCGTTAAGCTTATGAAAATGCGCGATGTTTAGGAACTAATTAAAGGAAAACTACTACATATAATTTAATGGGACTTTTTGCATTGCATTAAGGATGTCTTAAACTATAGAAATATATTTTTTGTTTTATAATTAATCATCGCGGACGGCACTGGGGAGTCGTTAAAGTCGAAGCGTCAAGAAATTCATCCAACTCGGTGGAACCTGTAGCGCCTAAACCATTCATCTGAAATAAAAAAAAAAACAATGTCAGATTATTAAAGGGCATGAAACTCGCTCGTGGCTAGACGATCTATCAGACGACCATCAAACTAAATTTTCTCAGTTTCATATGATCGAGGGTTGGTAGCCTGCGTAACTAGGCACACTTAGATATTCTTCAAAAGCTATCCAACTCCACGCTAATCTCTCTCCTTTCTCCCGTTCGTAACAATCGCTATTTATTCCTCAACTCGAGCGTTTAACTTGGTGCGTTTTCTTATCGTTACGACTGGCCGCGAAGCACACTTCCCCGCCTGAAAAAGTTGGCTTTATCAGCACCCTTGAGACTCCCGAAGGCCCTACCTTTCTCAGCTCTGACTCACGCGGCAATCGAAATGGGTGTCGTCGTAAGATACACAACGATGACGGCGAGCAAGTCTTCGGCTGTTATTTCTAACATAGCAGAGGGTTCGTGATCGACGATACTCTGAATTACAATGATTTCTACGATGATTTTTGAAGAGAGGCCGCTATAGCGACAGGGAGAAATCGCTGCCGATATCGCCGCGATGTAATATCGCGAAATTCTATTCGCGGTGGGCAACGGTGCGGGAACTATTGCTTTGGCGTCTCCTGGATCCTTTGACAATAGGGTGACTGTACCTAATATCGCCAGTGTTCCTAATATCGCCACTCGCTATATCTCGCAAAGTAAGCTCTAAAACTTATCGGTTATGCACTGAATTAGTACCTAAACATATGTAGGAAGACATACTATAATTGCAGCATCATGTGATCAACAATTACAGAAAGGGAAGGATTTTAGAAAATCTTAATAGTGTAAAAATTTATTGGACTATCACAATTTTACGTCACATTCGGAGAAGGTAAGTCTAATAAATCTGTGAATGCAAGAATATCTACTAGAAATACCTAATTAATGATGTACTTAAGAAATGAAATCGATTCAAATATTTTTCATAATGAAAATAGCGTTTTTCTTTTAGCAGTATGCGTGTTCTCAATACCGCCTACCGGAGAACAATGGTTTCGATGTAATGCTTGTTACAGGTGAGGTCACGAAATGTGCGGAGCAACCGAAATAAAATTTATTTGTCCAATATGTACATCGGAACGTAAAAAATAAAATATTTTAAAAATCTATATTTTCAAATTTCTATATTATTCTAATAAAAATGAAATCAAAGATGGATAAAAAGACATTTATAGAGCAAGAAATAATAAAAGCACATGTGAAAATAACTAAAAACTCATATATACATGAATTAATCAATATTTCTTGAGTAGGCGATATTAGGTACACTTTTTTCAGGACCCGATTTTTGCATGTCTGAGGTTTTTTAAGTCCTAATTAACAATTTGTAGGTTTCAACGATTCTAACATATGCTACATGAAAGATGAATAATTTCTCTTTACTTTGAAACGAACTGGAAAAATATCAATTATTATTCAATCGACAGCGATTTAACATTTGCCTGGCGATATTAGGTACAGTCACCCTATAACACGCGGGCCGGTGTGTACTTCCGTGTGACGGACACCAACGCGAAATGGCTTTTTCCCCGCTGCGCCAATCGATCGCGATAGAGCACTCGGGTCCCGCTAAATTTCTGGCTGAATTAATATCGGCTCCGCGGGGATCCCCCGGCGTCAGGGATCGATCCTCCCTCTATTGCGAACGCTGCCCTCCCGTCGAATTAATGAGAGCACCCCACCGCGGTACACGGGCTAATTTGCAGCCCGTTTTTCGATCGAGATTAAAAACGAATCCCGCTCCGACGAAAGCCCTTGGCGAATCTGCTGGTCGCAAATGCTGGACGAAGTCGAGTGGCTGGGGGACCGAATAATAATTTGTTCGGCCATTTTATCCCGATCGTTCCGGCGGAATTGCAATCAGAATTGAATGAAGCCGGCGCTCCGAAACGCCAGTGCACTGGATGTCGAATTTGCCGACGGGATCGGTGCCGTTTAACGCGCGAGATTTCCTGACCAATTTGGCACGGGGCTGCGAGTAACGTAATAACTCTCGGGTCGCTGCATGCCGCGAGAATTCATTCTACGCATGAATGTTGAAGCGGCTGGTAACTTAACTTTCCCATTGATCGAGGAGCCTCTGTTACCAATTCGTTATTAGTTTCTATTATATCGACGTGCGTTACGAAAAGTAGCACGTTTCAATTTTCTTACGAAAAGTAGCACGTTTTGGTTTGCCACGAAAAGAAGCACGTTCCATCGTTTCTGACGAGTATTAGCACGTTTGGTCTTCTGCCGCGAAGACTAACACATTTGACTGCCTCGCCACGAAGAATAGCACATTTCGTACTGTTGCGACGAAAACTAGCACGTTATACTGTTTCGCCACGAATAATAGCACGTTTGGGAATTCATGGCGAAAACTAACATATTATCCGGTTTGGCCACGAAGAATAGCTCGTTTTGGATTATACTGCAGACTGCAGAAACTATCGCGTTTCAGCGCGTGGGCAGTTTAAAAGAATTCAACTGTTGAAAATATTGTTTAATAAATAATAATTCCATCTAATCTCCAAAAGACAACACATATGAAAATTTTAATCTACATAATTTAAGTAAGGGAAGGTGCGGGAATTGCGAACGCGGGGTAAACGCGAACATGCTACTTTTCGTGGCGAACCGCTCTAACATGCTAGTTTTCGCAGCGAAAGACGAAACATGTTATTTTTCGTGGCAAACCGCTCAAACGTGCTAGTTTTCGCAGCGAAAGACGAAACATGCTATTTTTCGTGGCAAACCGCTCGAACGTGCTAGTTTTCGCAGCGAAAACCGAAACGTGATAGTTTTCGTGAGAACGAAGGCAAACGTGCTACTTTTCGTAAGAAAATTGAAACGTGCTACTTTTCGTAACGCACGTCGATATGTTCCTAAGTTCCCATTCCGTTCCGAGGTTACCAAGCTGCTACCATCGGCTTTGATTTGTCCACCGGCGAACGAACCGTTCCCTGAAACAGCTGCGTTGGGCAACGCACGGTTTCTTTTCTTCGTATCTCGTTTGCACAAGTGCATTACACTTCGCTTCATTATTATTCCGCTAATTTGCCTCCGTAAATAGCCGCGGCCGGCTCCTCTCCCTCGCGTAGCGTTCGTTTGCGAAACACGATGACTTCCACGAGATATTCGGCCTCCCGCTTCTGACTTCGACTTTATAGTTAACAATCCCCTGCTACCCCGGCTACGCTGTGGCGCAACATCTGATTGCGAAGAATCAAGATCACGAGAGGCCGGGATCCATTCGAGGAGGATGTTAACGGCTCCTAAACGTCTCGATGAGAGTATATGCCCTGCCAAGGATTTCGAGATCTTAATTAACCATTCTGCGAGTTATCTGCATGCCTAATCGCGGGATGTGGAAATTACCAGAATCCAAGATACCGAGAAATCTGCATTGACCTCCCCGAACGGGGATTCCCGAAACTCGGTTACTTCCGTTTCGCAATCCGCGATACCGGCGTCCAGTCCACCGGCGAACGATTACGAAAATGTAGGATTACGAGAGAGAACTTAGCGCCGCCGGGAGGGGAGGGCATTAGCGAGTCACGGAGTGTTGTAATTAATTTGCATCGCTATCTGCGAGCTTTGAGCCGCTCGCACCACCCGCGACTCGTAATTAACAATACCCGAGTGTAGCCTCGGACTGCTCTAAATCTTCAATTAACCGCCAACTTTTCTAAGCGCCCATAATTTAATTCGTGCAAACTTCCACCGCTAACGAGCACCGTGCCCGATAAAAGACACTTCCCGTCCTAGAAAGCGTCGCTCGCAGCCCTCAGCCCGAGCCCAGGAGGCTCTGCTCCCTTTCCAGCCGCGCCTCGAGGCGTCTCGGATGGTTCGAGGGATCGTGGCCCGGCACCCGAGTCGAAAGTCGATCCCGCCCCCAGCTATATTTTGTTTGACATTCCGCTTCGAACCGGGTCAGAAGTTCCTCGGGGCAGATGCCCGCTTATTGCCTCCTGGACACGGGCTCCAGGACCTCCGCAGAGTCCTCGAGCCCGCGCTCATCAAACTTGGAGCATCGCCCTCGGCCCCCCTGCCTCCGCCTCCACCGAGTCGCGAACGCGAAACTCCCTCGACGTCGGATGCTGGGATGCCAGAAGCGCCGCAGACGTTTTATTAAAATCGGGGAAAGCCTCGGCGCGGCGTGTCTCTCCGGCGGCGTTTCCGCTATTCCCCGCGCGGTATGCAATTATAGGGTACCATTACACGGAGGCTGGCGGGCCGCTATCGCGATGAAAGTGAATTATTCAGCGGCCGCTAATTAATTAGCATCAATGGAGGAGGCATCGGTGCGGTATCATTTTCCCAGGCGGCAGGGGAGCGGGAGGGCCGCGGCCTCGTTAGAGCCAACGAGACCAGAGATGATGTTTCTGTACACTCTGCGACGTTTCCGGCGCATTTCCACGGAACGCGCGCATTGTACCTGTCGCTTTAATCATTGTTAAGAGGCAAGCTTGCCGGCGCATACGGAACTTCTCGCTTTCGGCGGGTTATACCGAAGTCGCGCAGCCTTTAAGCAGCTTACGCGACTGTCCAAGTAGGTAATGGTCTTGACTAATTTCGCGCAGCGTTTCTTCCTGCCGCCCCAGCCATTTTGGTCCTCGGTGGCCGGGAGCCGTTTCCGTTTCTGTATCTTTCGAGGAGTGTTAACTTATATTCGTGGCTTCGGGTGTAATCGTATTAGAACTTTTTTAAGGTACACTTACGCGGGTAATGTGTCCAGTAGGGTGGACCTTAGCTACTCTTGACGAAAATTATTCTGCGAGATTTTATTGGTCCCGTACCCCAGAAATGTGACACTTATTGGGAAAATGATCTGGAAAAAATTTCAGCCCGATTGGACCACGGGAAAAGGACGCGCCACGAATTTGAAAATTTTGAACTTTTTAAACCTTGACATAAATATACATTATGACATATCGTTGAATTTGTATTTCTTTTTTGTGTTTAAGAATACATACACAGCATATACGATTGTTAACAAGAAAAACGTCCGTGACCTTGAAAACTCGGAAGAGTGACCTTGAAAAAAAATTTTCCTCATATTCGCCTCTTTATATACTACAACTTTTGTCTGAAGAGTTAGTCAACAAAAGAAATGGAACATTTTATTTCTCCTGATTCCAAAAGATTCTTTGAAAGGTTTTTAATACCTACCACATTTTTTTAAAATAACCCTTCTACATGGAGTGATGACGAGGCTTTCCAAATTGGGCGAAACATCGTGAACGGATTAAGAGTGGTAATTGACACCGCTGAGCGTGGCGTTAAACTTATAGAAGAATATAACAAAATATTATCAAAAAATGAAGAGGAGAAACAATTTATACTGCAGAATGTGACGGAATATAGAAAGCAGTATCCTGACGTCACAAAAGAGAATTAAATCAAAGGATTTTTAAAGCATTTTTAATATAAAGGAACCTCTAATAAATACCTCCGTGGCTATTTGAATTTTTGAGACGCATTTAAGACTGTGTTTGTTAACACAGTCGCGTCTAGGGCAAGATCTGCTCGGTCTTATCGAACGTCCACGAGCAGGTCTGGGACGCAATACTTTGATGACATTTCTATTCGTAATTTACATAATAGCTATAATAACTTATTTCCAGTCTTAGAACTGCTTTTCTTCTGTATAATGGAGCGTTATAATGAAAATCAAAAATGTCTAATATCTCCATCGTTTATGGATATATGAAAAAACTCTTCAGACAAAAGTTGTAGTATATAAAAAGGCGAATATAATGGGAGGAAATTTTTTTTTTCAAGGTCACTCTTTACGGTATTCAAGGTCACGGACGTTTCTTTTTGTTAACAATCATATATGCTGTGTATGTATTCTTAAACACATAAAAAATACAAATTCAACGATATGTCATAATGTATATTTATGTCATGGTTTAAAAAGTTCAAAATTTTCAAATTCGTGGCGCGTCCTTTTCCCGTGGTCCAATCGGGCTGAAATTTTTCCCAGATCATTTTCCCAATAAGTGTCACATTTCTGGGGTACGGGACCAAAAAAATCTGATGGTCGAAAAATAAGGTCCACCCTAGTGTCCAGAGATGACGCGATACGAGCTTCCTGGGAGACAGATGTAAAATGGCAAGCGAGCCGTTTTTATTGGAACTGATTCACTTCAGTCCTGCGTTCCACTTTTCCTGAGTCTCTTCCGAAAGTTGTACAGTAATATTTCTATCCGACTTTCCTCATTCTTCATTCCTCGCTGGAATTTCACAGCGTCCGGAAATAGAGAGCCGCCTCCGTGGAAGGTGAGATGATTCCGAAAAAAGAGGTTCTGAATTAAATTCTGAAAGAAGATTCGATCGGGTTCGGTTCCATTAAGGCCTTCGTGTTCTCTTTATATCTCCTTATCTACCTCCTTATAGGGAGGAAGGCTCGATCGACCCGCGAGAGAGGCCCTCTTTCATTCTCCTATTTGAAGAAACGCGCGAAGCGTGGAATAGAACGGTTCCCGTTCTTCTCTCGAGATATATTGAATTTGCCGAGCAGTTTTCACGGCTGTAGTTGTTCCGCCGGCGCAACGTCCGCCGTCCGAGCCATGAAAACGCATCGACGGCTTCACGCTGGGACACAATCATTAAGTTTAAACGCCCGGAGCGAATGCAAGAATGCGCAGGCCGCGGGCTTGATCGTCGGGCGAGTGGCGCGGTAAGAGGGAAGCCTGGTAGCGAATCGATAATGGTAAATTGTCTTATGTATTACATGCGTAATAAATAAACAGTGGAAGTTCGCGTGACTTCCGGGGCCGGCGGAGTTGGCCCGACGCAAATACGCCCGGACAAAAGCGATCCGTCAGCGCACGAAGGGTAGGAGGGCAAATATGTGCACTATGTAGAAACATATCATCAGACATCCAATATTGAAGTACACGGGGAAGGGGATGACCAGTGGGGCTTGAAGATCGAGGGAGTATTTGGTGGACGGGCGGTTTGCTCGATACGAAAGAGATTTCTTTTCGCGACGTAACATCTGAGGCCTCCGCGAACTGCTCTCTGACTCCATCAAACTCTCTAACGGCTCTGGAACGATCGTTTGCTCTAGAAACTCTCTCTGGCCCTGATCGATTCTGGCACTAAATCTTAACTGACCTCGCATTGCACAGCAACCAACACCTTCGGGTGTCTAAAATGACCACGGGCCTAAGAGATATTAAGGAATCCGAGAAAATACGTTTTACCCCCTTTCACCCCCTTGGTAGTGGACGCCTACGTAAGCTGAGAGTTGATGAGTCAGTCAGGACTTCTTATATATAGATCTAGGAATAGCGTTGGCAATAGTAGTAGAGGTAGCAAGTGATAAGTCGGACTGCGGAGGCCTCGAATACCTAATCCACTCGAAGTTAGACCTCCTAGGCTCCAGAGATTATAATAAGTACCCGGGTCTCTTCTGTTCCAGATACTTCACAGGGCTTCGCCGGGCGCGTAGTCATGTGATTCTACCGAAAGAGCAGGCTGATCTCCTCCCAGACTCGGTGGCGACTAATTTCCCGGTTCGCGTGAGCCCCTTCAGGCCTCTCTGGTGGTCCCAGCCGCGCAGATCCGGGTGATGAGCTCGGGGTACAAGGTGACAAGCCCCGCCCGAAGATGTTCCGTTCCAAGATTCGCATTCACACGTGCCAAGTGATACTGCTCACGTCGCTGGTATGGTTCCTGGTGGACGTGATGGTCCTGATGCTCTATTCGGATTGCATCGGAGGGTCCGGATGGGGTTGCGCGGAGAGCAACAAGCAGCAGCAGCTGCTGACGGAGGAGAGCGTGCCCCATCCGAAGGCGTTCAAGGACGAGCAGGTGCAGGCGACCGGTCAGCAGAGCAAGAGGCGGTACACGCAGTCGGAGCTGCACCTCTGGAGGCCGGCGAAGATCGTGCGCGAGAGCAAGGGTATGCCGGGCGAGATGGGGGCGGCTGTGCACATATCGCCCGAGGACGAGGCCAGGCAGCAGGAGCTGTTCAAGTTAAATCAGTTCAATCTGATGGCCAGCGACATGATCTCCCTGAATCGCTCCCTCAAGGACATACGGCTGGAGGGCTGCAAGACGAAGAAGTTCGGCAAGTACCTGCCCGACACCAGCATCGTCATCGTGTTCCACAACGAGGCCTGGAGCACGCTGCTGAGGACTGTCTGGTCGGTTATCAATCGATCGCCCAAGTCCTTGCTTAAGGAGATCATTCTGGTCGACGACAAGAGCGAGCAAGGTGATTGTTAACGAGTGGCTACAAGCTGAGAAGAGGCTTTCTTTTATAAAGCAGTGGATGCAGGTGAAACTGTAGCAGCTTGTCGCCTGCCTTTTCGCTTAAGCATGTGTTTAATCCGTAGATCACTTGAAGCAAGATCTGGAGGACTACGTGAAGACGCTGCCGGTCCCAACGTACGTCTACCGTACCGAGAAGAGATCGGGCCTAATAAGAGCCAGGCTGCTCGGGGCGAAGCACGTGAAGGGCCAAGTTATAACATTCTTGGACGCCCATTGCGAGTGCACCGAAGGCTGGCTGGAGCCGTTGATATCCAGAATCGCCGAGGACAGAACCACGGTTGTCTGTCCCATCATTGACGTGATTAGCGACGACACGTTTGCCTACATCCCAGCAAGCGATATGACGTGGGGTGGTTTCAATTGGAAACTGAACTTCAGATGGTAAGAAACGCTGATTACTGAGTCTGAGATCCTCGCCTTCGATCTGTCGCTTGATGTATGCGATATCAATACGATTATCTATGAATTTACAAGGTATAGAGTAGCGACAAGGGAAATGGACAGAAGATTGGGGGACAGGACAGCCCCCCTGCGAACGCCTACCATGGCTGGCGGGCTGTTTTCCATTGACAAGGAGTACTTTTACGAACTGGGCGCGTACGACGAAGGTATGGACATTTGGGGCGGTGAAAATCTCGAAATGAGTTTCCGGGTGAGTATTGGCCGATGATTCCGTGTAATTATGTAGTAGCGTAAGCGGATAGGTGATGAATACGAATATCGTATATCGAATAACATTATTTAACACAGTTGCCGCAAAATTGCAGGTGATTCCCAAGGGAATGCTTGTTACTTGAGACATATACATCCTTTTATATTTGCTTTTTCAGCTCGTCATGCCTCTTGTATATTGTCTTTAACATCCTCTTCATAAGCCATGTTTTTTTTTTTTTTTTTTGTATATTTCGTACTGAAAAGTAGACGTGAATTGGTAGTTAGAATTAACACTAGAACTTTAAGCGCCGGTGTCTTGGATGAGGATACTTACACCGGTTTCCGAAACGCCTCGTTGAAGCTCTAGTGTTAAACGGGGTAATTGGGAGACTGGATTTTGCAACGAGAAAAAGCTCAGGACTTAAATCTGCGATCGACCGTGGACACTTCCATCTTCATTTGTGAACTCATAAGTACCTTGTAGGTATGGCAATGCGGCGGGACGTTAGAAATCAGTCCATGTTCACATGTCGGACATGTGTTCCGAGACAAGAGTCCGTATACGTTCCCTGGTGGCGTCAGCAAAGTAGTACTACACAATGCGGCTAGGGTGGCCGAAGTCTGGATGGATGAGTGGAGAGATTTTTACTATGCCATGAACCCAGGTTAGACAATAACGTGCTTAATTTCATTCCGTAACGCGTGTGTTACCTCGATCGATGCCGCTGCTCGTTCGACGGCGAATTAACTTTGTAATAATCCCCTTGAATTTTACTTTAGAAAAGTGTGCAAATTATTGTAGTTTTCTATAACAAGATAACGGGTTCTCGGCGCGAGAACGTAGAAGGTAAAATCGATTGGAAATTTGATACAGCTCGTATAGCGGTAGAAAATGTCTGACACGAAAACATATTCGCACGAATTATAAGTACACATATATACTTGACGGGTATCTGATACAAGCGACGCTGTGATATCATTGATACGAGAAAAAAACGAAAGTATACCGTAGCACACTTTTTTATTTATTCCTAATCTGCTTTGTTTGAGTACTGACTATGTTGTTATTCTATCTCTAATGTTCCACTTATTAGAGCTCACACGTTCTCTCATAGCAAGTGCTCCTCTCGCATTGCAAACACGAACATATATATCTAGCTCCATAAGTAAGTCCGTTATATTTCTAACTACAAACGTACTTAGAACGTAGACTGGGAGCGTAATGGAAATATTCCGCAAGTCTCATTCCGCCTGTAACGTGCGTGACGAGCTAAACACCCCGGGGCATTAACACCTGTAACTACGTAGGTCGTTGATGCTCAATTGTAAGATTAACTTTGAGTGTTCTTACTATTGTTACATTAACCAGATTGTCTGCATCTACCATGAATTTTTGTATTAACATGTGTGTGTTCATCCGTAAACGTGTTGCCTCCATTATCTGAATATTCTTATCGGTGTGCGAATTGGTGTGCAAAATTTAATTCACAGGAATTTATATATTGACTCCTCTGCATTTCGATATAGTTCGAGTATAGTCTTAACCACTCATCCATCCAGCCGACTAACAAAATGAGTTTGCTTGCTTATAGTTGATATATTTATGAAATAATGCATTATAGGTGCCAGAGAGGAGAGCCAGATCCATCTGAATAATCCTGAATCTAATATGTATTAGCTCTTCCTTCTTTTTTTTCTCCATTTTTTTTTTTTCTCTTGTAAACGTGTTATGAACTATTATTTGTAATCGCTAACATACTAACAGAACTGAGTTGGTTAGATATGGATGTGTGGTGGGACATTGGAAATCGCAACGTGCTCGCACGTCGGTCATGTATTCCGTAAATCAACACCATATACGTTCCCTGGTGGTACCAGCCGGATAGTGAACCACAACAATGCGCGGCTCGCAGAGGTCTGGTTGGACCAGTGGAAGTACTTCTATTACAACATTAATCCAGGTAGCACTAACACCAGCATTTGCCGAAACAAAAGAGCAAACTGCAATGACGCTGTGTCCTTAACGTGTCCTTTATGTATTCTTTAGCTTGTGTCTATCTCGCATGTTTTTTTCTGTCGGGAGATTGGCATGCTTGTAAGTTGCATACGCTAACGAGCTTCATGCGGCCGGGTACCAGCTACACGTATATCAGATACCCGTTAACACTGTATGTATAGGAAAGTGATAAAAAAAAAAAAAATGTTCCCTTTCATTTCGATGCATCCTCGAGGCAAGTGAGCCCGGAGAGAACGGGCTGTAGCGTAAAAGTACAAACAAAAGAACATTGATACACGAACCAAGAACTGGCCCACTGAATTTACAAAGTGCCTTGTGGATACGTAACCGTTGGTGAAACACAAATCCTTACAGAATCTCTCTACATAAGAGTCTTAGAAATACAGTAGCACAGTTATCTCCGAGGGCAAGCATAAAGCATTAATACACCACACGTGGCGATTCCTTTATTTTAGCACATACCTCTGACACACTCTACCTTCAGTGAATATTTATTCAAGCAAGCACATTATCGCATTACACAGACTTACGCTGGGTGCTGATTAAGTAACGCTCAAATGATTATCTTACCCATAGGAGCTCGAAACGTAGCTGTGGGAGATGTGTCGGAGAGAATCAAGTTGAGAGAACACCTCAAGTGTAAGAGCTTCAGATGGTACCTGGAGAATATATACCCAGAGTCTCCGATGCCGCTAGATTATTATTATTTGGGCGATGTACAAAATATTGATACGCAGACTTGCTTGGACACTATGGGTAGAAGGACAGGAGAAAATGTTGGGATTAGTTATTGCCACGGACTGGGCGGTAATCAGGTGAGCGAGCATTTGCCGGGCATCATCCGAATGCCGACATTCCTATCGGGGTTTTAACGAGTTCTTCTTTGCATTCAGGTGTTTGCTTACACTAAACGTCAGCAAATTATGTCAGACGATATGTGCCTTGATGCAGCTAGCCCCCAAGGTCCGGTGAAGATAGTGCGATGCCACGGTATGGGTGGGAATCAGGCATGGATCTATAACGAGGAGGTACGGTGTAGCAATTGAAAACGGTGTAACGTCCGCGAACCAAACGCCCAATCGTTTCTCTAATGTATTCCTTTCCAGACGAAGATGATCAAACATACGAATACAGGGCACTGTTTGTCCAAACCTCGTTCGAGCGATGCGATGCAACCTGTCCTGGCATCGTGTGATTCTAAGAATATTGGCCAGAAATGGATTATGCGTAGCAAATTCAAATGGCAAGCCAGCTAATACCAGCTGGATCTAAGTGCGACGTCTGTATGTAACAGTTGTTGACGTGTACAGTAAGTCCTCCTGGATGTAAGCGCGTCGATCGGGTCCGGCTGCTCGCGCGCAGAGGAGACACAGTGTTGTTGAGAGCTGACAAGAATGGGCCTCGAAGGAAGGCCCGCTATTAGCGATGCGTCACGTAGAACGTCCTACAGGCAGAGTGAATAAATGTTCCCATTAACTCTTGCTAGCCCTCTGGTGCAATCTTGTCAGCTCGCGATAGTATTTAGTGCCCAAGTATCTCGCTCCTCGCTGGGTCTGGCTCGAACTGTTCCATCAATGGACAATCAATGGAATAGCGAGCGAGAGTGAGTGAAATAGTTAAGAAGGTACTTTCGGCCTAATTCCTGCCGCCGCGTTGGCAGGTTGGATCGACAAGGCCTGCGTGTGAAATCAGTCGTTTATTAACGAATGGTTTTCTTGAGATATGAAGATTTTAAATGTTTAGTAGCGGATGACTGAATCCGCGCGCAGGGCTTGGCGCTTTCGATTACCGGCGCGCTAGTTGAACATGGGCGAAGAGTCGCTCGCGAAGAATAAGTGAGAATTGTGGCGGCAATGGTCCTCGCGCGCATGAGGAGGGATTACTGTTCTTAGTAAACTACAATCAAGAACTGAACAGTCGAAAGACTGCTCTGTATGCAAGATCGAGAAGAGAAATAGTATTATATTCCATAAAAACAGAGTCCAGCATCACCTTTCATCGATCCACCGGGTACCGGTGGAGTCGAGGGTGCGACGGAAATTGACCTCTACCTTAAAGCGACAGATCGAAGTTAAAGCTTTTAGTTACATAGGATTTATTTACTGTTATACAGCAGTATGGTGTATTTACTGCCATCTACTCGTGGTATGCCTTTGATCGATAATGCACAAAAGAGTGTTGAAGAGAAGGGACATTTCTGATTGTGCGTGGATGTACACAAAAGTGATTCGAATGGACACGTATGTGAACAATTTTTTTCTTTCTAAGTAAACAGTAGAGAGGGAAGCATATCAGACCACTGTTATAAATAAATAATTGTTAATACAAAAGATGAGCGTGGCGTATTTGATAATATGGGATGAGTGCAATGCCGGATGACTGGAGGATATATCAGTGCGCTGGAACATAGATATATATGCTTGTGGCATAAATGTCCGCCGGTTATGGCAGCGTGAATGTTTGAATGCAAGCGGGGAGTTGTCGCGACACACTACCGATTGCGATTTAGGACTTGTACTGTACAATTTTCTAGCGATTAGGGAAGAGCACTGAATCTTTTTTATACTGGTATTTCTAACAGTTCCTTGTTGCATCTCGTTCGTATAAACTTAGTTGTTACTTTCTTCTTATTTGTTCGGAAGGACTTACTTATATCCTGGATTCGCCATAGCAATATGAGATTACATCTACGAAATAATATCGTTTAAGAGTGATGAGAAATTATCGGTTGTTATTCACTATAATGTTATACTTTTAAATACTTTCTCACATTCAAGGCAGAATGTCTTCCGTATTTTCTTAAAGGGTGGAAAAAAAAAAACGAAGTAGGTAGATATTTTTACGATATTCCTATCATCTTGCGTAGCTACGATTCTTAACAGATTCAGACTTATTTTACCTTCCATGTAGTAGAAGCGTGCCGAAAGATTTCGAGTGCAATACACTTGTTGAGTATTATTCGAAGGAAGAAGGATTTCCTGTAAGTAATGTAAAGAAAATGTTGTTATCAGATTCTGGCGCCCTTCCCTTGCATTATCGTAGACACTCGAGTTAATGATTTTTCACACTTTGGGGGGGGGGGGGGGGGGAACAAGCAGTTGACAAAGTGAAACATTTCTCCCAGGAAATGTTTAGCCGATTATTACACTCGCAGTTGGGGAAAAGACATAATCGACTCTGCAACTTTAAATAAGGATGACACTGAACTACATTTATAATACTTAATATGCTATACGACTCTAAAATTTCAATTTAGAACAATTTTAATGTCAAAAGATATACTCAGTTTTATGTTACTTGACGCCGTTGGTGATGGTGCAACAGATTATCGTTTACAGCTTAATAATATATTTAATTACTCGCAAAGCTATAGTATTTATTTTTGTACAGGACTTGATTTCTATTAAATCGATATATCATTTAAAAATACGTTTAATTAAAGTTTGTATTAGCTAAATTTGTAGATAGTTTATTAGGTGTTTAAAATTAAGTTGCAGCAAGATCGGGAGTAAATTTGCAAATGCAGAAAACGAGATACAATCGATACTGATCTGTAAACGTACCTTTAACTTTTAAATTATCCATCAAAGTTACTTCTAATTCTTTATAATAGAAACATACAATTTCAAAACGATATATCTTCAAAGACAATAAACTAATCTATGTACGCTCCATTAAGTTTTCCTATATTTATATTAATAATATATATGCGTATGTCTCGTCTAAATGATTGGATTAACACTTCCATTTACTTTTTAAAACCTTGGTACTTCTTAAAGCGTTAGTTAGTCGTTTAATGTCCAGCGAGGTTTGCGCAAAAAGAGTACTGATTATTAGTGTAATTCTATCGAAGCGAAGCTCGCTATAAAGGATTGTAAAAGATCGTGTAACTACTTCTAACCACAGTTAGCGCATGTATATCGCTAACACTCGCAAAAGATGCGAACGCAGAGATAATACGTGGATTATGGTTTGGATGTGCGTCTGAAATAATTTCTCAGTTAAATAAAGGTAAAGCTCTGATTTATACCATCGAATATCGCTTGAAACAATCTATGATTATGTATCGCATTTCTATTATTAGAATCGCGATTCTAATAAATGAATCGAGGGTTGAAGAAAAGAAAAAACATGGAATATTATTACAAGATATTTATTATATTTACTTATTGCTCCTTAACTTCACGCAATCTCCTAACTGCGGATCTGACGGATGCAGCTGCAGTGGTCGAATAAACCCACGCACCTCCTGCAACTGTCCTTTTACACCGCTTGCAGGACCAAATTCCAACGACGCTTCGCTTCATGGCATCCTATCGCGAAACATGAGAATTCTACTGTGAGACTCGCAAAGGGGATACGAATATTTATTATAAACTAGGCGATTTCATAATTCCTCTTTGAAAAATATACTCGCGAATTATTATTTCTTACCTTGCCGCAGAATGTGCATGTGTATTTGCTGTGCTGGGTGATTTCCATCTTCTTAACCATCTTCCTGAGGGAGGCACCATATCGGGTACCATACTTCCCGGTGATTCCAACCTTCTTCGTGCGTTTCGCCTGGCAATCGGAAATGAATGTATTTCGTAAACTTAATGCAATTATCGGAATGGTGCGATGGGGAACAACGATGCACTGTTTTGAAGTTTAATTAAAAGTTGAAACATTTGACGTAACTAAGCACTCAGGCATCGCTACATAAAGTTGATCGTAAAAAGAAAACAGTAAACGTATAGGTTAAGTCGGGTGAGTTTGTTATGGCATTGCTGGAATTTTTCGAATAATTATTTAGGATACAACAAATCAAATGCGTAGAGAAATTGCATGTCTGTTTAATGGGACGTTTATATACTACGAAGAATTAAGTAACAGATTGATTATTCAGCGAGGTTAATGAAACGTAACCTCCAATCATAAATTCAACACAGTCGTCTTCGACATAAATAATATTGCACAATATACGTATCAAAGCATTGCCAATGGTCTTCTTCACCACAACGCGTACGATTCGATTTATATTTCAACAAGATTCAGAAAATATTCGTCAATAACTATTCTTACCATTTTGCACAATTATAAGGTACGTTCCAAAAGAACCGGAAAAAGGCAGAGGCTCTAAAGTCCGATCTCCATCGCGCACGCCAGCCACCGGAAGTCGCGATGCATGGCGCATTCACGGGAAGCGCGAATTCAAATCGCACCTTACAGATAATAAACCAGCGCGTATTCGCTGGTCCCGATTTACTGATCTTCGCTAGCAACTAAACGGAATCCCAGGGACGTGCAATCCTTGTCGCGATTACCGCGAAACCGACCCCAATAATGGATCCCAATCGCGATTCCAATCGGCCTGAAAACTGCGAGGCGTTTAAAAAAAATCTGCTAACCCGAGCAACGGCGCAGTGACGGCGGGTATGCAATCCTGGCCCCCGTCGAAAAGTTTCCACGTATTTGGTGGCTGTACGGTCTGACCCCGATACCCTGCACCGTTAGATCTCGACGAGGAGTGCATACGGCCCGTTGTCAGGATCGCCAGTTGGATCGCGGCCGCGTAGAGGAAAGGATTCGCGCGCGCCCCGCGCATGAGAACACTCGTTAAACCGGCCTGAAATATGACGTAGCCAGTGGATCCCAGACCAGCCCTGGCCCGTGCGCGTTAAATCAGTGTTGCTCATCGTCGGTGATCTCTAATAGCCTATAGCGTGATTCAACTGATCGCTTATCACTCCGCGGAACCGCTGATCGTGGCACACACCGAGCAGGAGTGCGAGCGTGTCAATTGGTAGGAAGGCGCCACCCCCCGGCTAACGATGGTCGTGAAAATCTACATATCGGGTATCAGCGGCAACAAGGAAGTGAGTGCGAAACACCCACCGCGACCGACGGAGCATTAACGATATTTTGCGCGAGAGCGCAGAGCTAGAAAAAGACAGAGCGAGAGAGAAAGGGTTGCGTGTGTGCTTGGGTGTGTGGGTGCGCTGCGTGCATGTATGCGCGACTCGAGGAGAATGCCAGATTTACCGGGCACCTGAATTCTTACGATATTTCACGGCTACGATGGATCGGGTTACATCGGTGACCACGGCGGTCGTAGCGTCGATTTACGTCGCGACGCTGTCACCGGCCGTGGACCCTGTTATCCGAGGCGACGCGCGGAACGATCCGCTTATCGTCCATCGAGATTGCACCTCTCCTACGGCCCGGGATGCACCCTCGGTGCGTCGCGGGAACGTACATATGCTAGACCCCCGGATGACCACGGTGATCCCGAACAATACATTTCACGCCAAGTGGAACGTGAAATGCTGTATGTAGGCAACGGTGGAAACGTACGCGGGGGATCCTAGAACGGAAACGAGGAGATTAGCCGTGGGAAGTAGAGCCCTGGGTGCTGGGTAATTGAACCATCTTCGATGAATGTTTATGTCGAGGATTTATGGGGATTCAGCGTGTGGGACGCGGTCGATCTCTCTTTATTCTCTTCCGCTGTTGTCGTTTCGATCTTCCGTCGTGTCCATATGTGGCAGTTTATTTTAATATCGATTAGTTTACAACGCCCGCGATTGTTGATAAGATCGATAGGAATGTGTGCTCTCGATCGAACGATCGAATATTCGATTGTTATCCCGATTAAGCGCGTTAATCGTTCCTTCTGGATTCGGCTCGAAATGATAATTTACCATTTCTTTCAGGTGAAAAAAAGGCAACAGCGAGTTTTGATGATATTAGATAGCAAAAATGTAGAATACGAAACCATCGATATAACGGAGCCAGGGAAGGAATTAGAAAAGGAATTTATGCAGACAAATAGCATCGCGAGAGACAGCAAATATCCGTTACCCCCACAAATATTTAACGAAGACGACTACTGTGGGGTAATTATCGTCACGACTATTCCCACGAGTTATACTTCAATTATTGGCAGAGAACGACTCCGGAAAGAGAGGGGATTTACTTCTACACTCTCGTGCTCTACACAAATTTCTAGAAGCCCGCGAGTCTTACGCTCGATCTATAACTGCTTATAACGAACGATGTTCGCAGGATTACGAGGATTTCGACCTGGCGAACGAGATAGACGAGCTGGAAGAGTTTCTGAAAGTGGCGCCGCCTGCCAGCGCGGCAGAAACTGGTGTAGAGTCGAAGCAGAGCGAGGATATTCAGGAAAACGGGAATACCACGAGTCGAGAGGTAAACGCTACCGTCGCTTTAACACAGTTTGATGATTGCCGAGGAAGTATTAGATCCTTCAATCAACTTACAATCATTTTAGTTACTCATCTGTGCCCTGCCCTTGGCACTAAATTTACACACTGTCCGTACTAACTACTACATGTTTATTTTAGCCCTCCGCAGAGAAAGATGCAGCTGCTCTGCAAGCAGAAAGGTAAGCGCTACAGTCACGCCGATTGCATAATTCTGTAATCATTCATTTAAATTAGGTAACAGCTATAACTCTAGGTATAGTGTAAATAAAAAGAGCGAGCGCTTCTCGCGCGTATAGCTACCGTTTTAAAAATAATAGCTTTCGCATTAGATCATTCTAACACTTCCTTCTTTCGTCGTCTCAGTGTAGAGGAAAGGACAACTCTGCCAAATGAAAATGTACAGTCAGATGAATCTAAACCAGTAGAACGCGACGGCGGCACGGAGATCGCGTCCGAACGGAATGCCGAGCATACAGAGGAGAATGCGGATAAAAACGAGGAGAAATCCGACGACCAGGAAAAGGAAGAGTAGGTGTGAAATTCGCCCGTACGGCAGCGGGACGTTTCACACCTTTTCGACATCCTTGGTTTTCCATCGATAAGGATATTTTATAAAAGCTATATCTATCACATTTCTAAGGCTGAGTGAAGGTACTGCCAAGATGATATGTCTGCGACGCAGAAATTATATCGAATGAACAGTATAAATGAAGTATAAGCGATAATTTTATAGAGCTATTTTATATTGCAAGCGAGTACGATTTCTCATCGACAAAATTTTCGGTAGGTCTGGCTAGAAGATACGGACCGATTTCATCCTCATTCATATCACTAGATGATAAATTTTTTTTTAATTTCATATGTCGACATTCTGCGTTATGTATATCGTCTTGCTTGTTACTTTTAATTACGACTCTAACAATGCGCTAGGAGATGATACATTTTCTGTGCCGAGAATGCTTTCTGTCCTATCTGTTAGACTCGCCCTACTTCGAAATCATTTTTAACCGTTGATTTTAAATTCTCGCTCTACCGATATCTTTATTCACTTCCTGATTGCAATCTCATTTACTTGCGCTCCAAAATGCGAACTCTTCATTTATCATTCATATTAAAAACGGCTTCCATAATATCGAACGTAGAATGTGATAGTCATTTATTTTTAATTCTTAGATCTCGATCTCTTGGTTTTATAAAAAGTTTTTAACGGCTTCCAGTTGCGTAATGAAATTTGGACAGTACGACACTCAGTTTCGCATAGGATGCAATTATTACAAAAGACGACGCAAAATTAGTTGTAATCGATTTTACCAATTTTTATCAATTTTTATCAATTTCATCACGCGCACTAATAATTCTTTATTATCGAGTACATCTTAAACTATTTCTTCATATTATTTCTAAGCAAGTTAGGATTAATTTAGGGCAGATTTCTTAGTTTTGCATAACGCATCGGACGAAATTGCATACGAATTCATTACTGTCCATGTTATTTTTAATCCGGTTCGTACAGACATCCGCCCGGGGAAATGGAAATGAAGCGTGTGTAGCGTAATTTATAATCGCAATAGCTCGTTTACTTTTCTTACGCTCAAGCTATTTACTTAGAGGCCAATTAAATATCCAGTACACCGAATTGTTGCGAATCCGAGACCCTGTTATCAAAGGCCTACTTCCGACCGTCTCTACGAAGCTTAGTACCGAAGCTTAGTCCAGACAGCTTGAAACAGTTTATTTTCTATGTACCACCCACTTGCTGATAAAATAATAGGCAGGTATTAATCACGAACAAATCGAAGCTTTACGCAAGTGTTATGAAACTGTTTTGTTACGAGAATAAAAGAAACATAAGATACAAAGTTTATGACGTAATGATTGTGCACGAGATAATAAGCCTGACTAATTTTAATGTAGCATATCGCGGCTTCTTGAATATGAAACATTTGCTACTACATATGAGCCAGAAAGAGAATTGCAAAAGCTTTTTCTGAAATAAATCGAGAATGTCTACCACGTTGTTATCGTAGAACGATTATATCCGTAAGTAATAGGTGTTGGACACGAGCATTGCAGTTAATAAATTTTAACACGATATATTCGAAATGTATATTTACGAAAAAATAATAATTCATTACACATGATGTATATGAATCATGCTGATCATTGTTACATGCATATGAAACTTTACTAATAAATATCATAACGGAAATTTAAGAAATCTGTTTAAGTAATCCCGTACGTACATCAGTTTTGCATATCTAAGAGACACTCTGGATACATACATTACAGAGTACTAACATTTGTACAAAGAATTTCGCAAGGAAGATACGTGACTTGTTAAACAGTAAAATTATGCAGATACAAAGGTGATGAAACTTTCATTCCAGGAACTTCTATCACACGATGTGGTAAGTAACATATTATTAATACATTAATTCATAATGCATTATAAATCGTATACATATATTTTCCGTTCTGTATTATTTTCAGTATCTAATAAACTATATATGTTAACATTTATTTTATTCGTATTATTTATTTGCTTTGTAAATTATAAGTATCTGTTTGTGTCAACGGTAATTAAACGACTAGTATTAATGCTAATAAATATGAAAAGAAAATATCTACAGTTGCGTGTACCTTCTGTATATCGTAACAAGGTGTACACTTGAAAATGTTTAAAGAGCAGACTTCGTTCAAATTCAACGTATAAATCAGACTCGATTAAAGCAACATTGAACGTGTGGCGCGATTACTCTTAGAGATACGTTCCATCATGTCCTACTATGCAGTTATTGTCAATTCAAATTTGTTCGTTAACAGAGTGAGATTAAACCCTAAGATCTGTGTGAGGCGTATAATATAAATTCTTCAAATATCTTTCCCTTGTATGTTTGCAGTCTCCCCTACGATGAAACGAGAACAGCCTGAAAACAATAATTTTCGATGTGTTTTTTGGTGATACTTATGAGGACCTTTTATAATATAATTAATTACAACGACATACAAAATGCTAAAGTAATTTGAAGTAAATTCGTGAATCGGTGAGAAGCATTCTCCATGCTCTCAGAGAAGTACTCGATCGTCTTCGGTAAACAGAAGGTTGAATTTAATTCGATAAGAGTGAAAGCACGATTGGACGTTTAATTCTTACAATGGATGTTTAGACATAGAACGTTGCGAGAAAAAGTGACACTGAAATGGCAGAGAGTTATATAAAGGTTGAAGTTTGCTTTTCAGTTATGATCCTATCGGTTGAAAGTGAGAGTGATGGTGTAGAAATGGTATCTCTTCTGTTTTCAAGTGAATAAAGAAAAAATATTAAAAAACAAAGCCGTATATTCTTTTTATAGAATTTTGTTTATTTATTTTTTAGATAATTTATTAGTTAGGTCATTAGTACTTGCTGTGCATATTTATTCATATTTTTTAATGTATACATATTATACAACATCTTTGCTAGTACACATTCATTGTGAATGCAAAAACTAATATCAAATGTTGAAAGTTACTCAGAAGTAACGCACAATATAACAAGTATACAAATATTGTTCGTAATAACAGATATTTTTGTACACTCAAATGACGTAATACAATGCACATTTTTCACGTGTGATTCCTAAAATCACAATTCTAGACACTGTAATGCAGCTTTCTTGTAGGTACGCGGTAGGGTAAATTGTTTTTTTAATTCGAATTTCAATGCGTCTTGTAATTCAAAAGAATACGGAATAGCAAAACAGGATTGATTAAGAGATAAGTGTAAAAATAAAAATAGTACCAAGTGAGACATGACTTCGCTACGTGCGAGTAAAGAGTCTGCTACGTATCAAAGCTGCATAATCAATTCTAGACACCATTCAACAACCACACAAAGGATCTGATTAATACACGTCGCGGTAAGCTTCATTATGATCTGTTCCAACGTTTCTCATAGTTTGTAAGTTAGTATATACTTTAGTAGCGCGTAATATTCGGGAAAAGCATTCCCTCTACTTTGTCACGAGTTACTTTTCACCAAAAAAGTAATAAAAAAAAAAAACGAAATTAGAACAAATTAGTATCTGCATTAGTAGTGATACATCGTTTCAACGGACGCACTTTTAAAGATCCATCATAAACTTTATACTTATCAGGCACTATTAGTATATATTAAAACAAATATGAGTAGAATCATCAATACGTACGATTACTTGAACGAAAGGTAGAAGAAAAATTAAAAATGCAATGATCGCTACTGTAGAATATGCTGCGAAGGATGATGCTTGGTACCGCAAATAGTTTTCCGATTCTGTTCGATTGTAGTGTAATGCTTTCTCTTTGTCGTAAAATAAATATCTCTCTTAATGTACAATATTACTCATACAAATTAAATAACAAAATGATATCCGAATTTCGGCAGCTCACTATCTCATTGATAGATTCAATAAGTTTTCAACATAAAAGAGAACTATCCTTTAATAAGTACCGCCATAAATAGTGGTACGAAAGTACTTCCTACGATATTTGCCGAATAAATTTTAAACTGCCATGCGCCGATGCTGTGGACCGGACGTTCGCATAAATCGAAACACGCGACTTCTAAGACAGTAGGTTTGTATAGCCGGCCGTAATAACGATATTTAACAAAAAAATTTCTCTTAAGATACTATTTGCACCTGTAAAAGGAGTGCCGTATTATGCAGACCGTATTTTCAAATGTTGAATAAAAATTGTGCTATGCCGCTTGGACAGTGAAATATTTTGCGGTATTTTAAGTTCCTTGTTACATTATACCAAAAATATTATGCACGTGTTGTTATTATGCAGAGTCTCAAGCACTGTAGTTCATATTACAGACTGATTATATTATGCTTACAAATTATGTATTATTCGTAATGACAAAAAAAATGAGAATCGAGAACATTACTGTGAATTCGTGTACCGTTTGAAAAAAAAAGCTCCGTAGTCGGAGGAAAACAGTTTTGAAATCCCCGAAATTTATATCACATACGCGTTCTAAATCGCGTAACGCTGACAAGTATCAGCCATGATTCTTTACTGGATCTGTCGCTTTAATAAATAATTATACGCGATATATAGGTATGTGATACATACTTTGAGGAATACTTAGTGGCACATCTTATGCTCGACGCAATGCGTCTTTCCTTTCACGGGAATACTCGTCTTATCGCGTTTGAAATTCACAGTTTACAATACGTAGAGTAAAAAATAGAAAAAAATTTGAACTGTTATATTATGCTGAGAAGAAGATTAATCAATCGGGATGCGATTGATTTACTTCGTAATAGTAAAATGAAACATTACTTACAGTCTTACATTAAGGGCAGAAAATCAGTCTACAGAAGGTTTACGATCTCTTAAACAAAATCTGTTAAATAAAAATATTAAGCACATTGTCCGTAACGTACGTTTGCAGTAAATTATATACATGAAAGCAAAGTACACTTATATCATACACACTCACGCAACAAATGAAAACGTTTTCGCTTCTGGAAAATTGATTGCGAATCAGAATCTGGCAAGCACGCGTTTCAGCGTGTTCCCCTTAGGAAACTGTAGAATATTGGGCGTTACTTGTCAAGTCTCGATTTCGTATGTTTGCAACGAGATATAAAAAAAAGCATATATAATGCATACATGCGAAGATAAATGCTATTATGCAATTTCTCAAAGTGGTATAGTATTGCCAAAGCTGTAGAATTCTTTCGCATTCTGTTTATTATACGTACTTTTTTGTGCTGCACCCGCGGCCATTGCTAGGTGCTTTAAGAAGGCTACAACAGTCTTTCAGTTACGAAATTATAAACTGCATATAGGTTTCTTAGAGATATGCGTACACGTTTACGGATGCATGTAACTCGGGCATAAAAAGTACCGATACTGTAACAAAAAGTATGTAAGAAATTGCTACTATCAAGTTCTTTTCGTTAATCACTAAAGCATAAATAAATAAATAATTATGCGAAATTATAATTTTTTGCTACGTGAAATCTATTTTAAGTCACATGCAGAGTTTCTTTTAAATATTAAACGCTATTAAGTAAACATTGTACATTTTCAATTGATTTCTACGTTTCTAATACGTATAAATACCTTTCGATTATAGACTTTAAGAATGGCGATGGGTGGAATAAACATCTTACAGATAAGAACAAAACCACGAAGCAAAATACTGCTGTAACTATTATAGGATATGCTCGCTATTAGCGATAGACACCGGCATTTAATATGTATTATGCATACGACACCTATCAGGTGTCGGTAACGATAATTATAATTATGTATACTTCACAGAAGGCATAGAAATTAATAATACGACGGCGCGACATGGATTCTGAGAATTGTATAAACGATTATATTGCAGCAGTTTTTATCTTCTCTGTGCCGAAATTAGTAGCTTACAGAAGCCAGCATTGGCAATACTAAAAAACGGAAGTGCCTGTATATAAATCTTCTTTAAAATGTACTTTCCTATGTATTTTCACGTAAAATACCACCTTCTGCGACTGATTCTCTGTTAATTTATTCTTCTATTGTATGCACTAACTTATCATTTCATATACTAATAAAATTCAGTTAATCCGTACCAAAGTATTTCTGCCCGAAATGATTTGGAGCTACACTATGAATCTCCGATGTCAATATCTTCATCTGTAAAAGGGAATTTAGTTTCACTGAAAGGATTCAGCTGCATTCGCAACTTACAAACGTAGCTTAATTTGCAAACTGATTTCTGCTGCCCTGCTGCAACAGTACTACACGCATGAATTCGGGTGATACTCTTAACGAAATTCACTAAAAATTCTTCGCAATCGAATTGTGCTAAGTGCGAAATGTCTCCTTTAACCCTTTCGGTACCAGCGCCGGATATATCCGGCATCCAACTGATGACCTGTGTGTACCAGTGGCGGATATATCCGGCGTCACGGAGCGAGCCGTCGTTCCTAGCGCCGACTTTAGTCGGCATCTCCGATAGTTTAAAAATAAAAAAAATAAAAAAATTAGTCAAAAGCACTTTAACTGAAAGGGTTAAAGCTTGATACCGAATTTGGTCGACAATCGTGGAGTTCGACGGAGATGAGAAACTTTACTTACGACCCGCTAAACGTTTATGTAAATCATTGGCTGCGCGCTCGCGCGTCATGCATAGAGAACATACCTGAGGGAAGGCAGTGACTAGAGATTTGGCAGCGATTGGCGTACAAAATAAGTTCGACAAAATGATATTCTCTTCTAGCACGTTATGCTCCTTCAGGATAGCTATCGCCTTTATCACGGTGTTCCCAGTACCTTTAAATCAAAGCGTTATAATTCTACGACACTACGTACTTTGATGAAAGGATAATTTTGCATTCTTATACCTTCGTCGACGCGCGTACGATAAATAAGATCCAGGACATTAACGATTCTCGACGATTATAAGGTAGAAACCTCGCACTTACTCATTATCGGATACATTAACAGGACTTTCCTCTCGGATATGTCGTCTGGGAACTTTGCGTAAACCACCTTGGCCTCGTGAGTGTCCACGTCGCTTTCCACCAATATTTTCCCGATCCTTATGCTACGACAACAATCTCTCAAACCCTGAAAAATAATGGGATTAACCCTTGGTGGTCACACCTCCTTATAATCACACGTTGGTCACACGGGGTTCATCGTACCCCAGCGTCATTTTTTAGTTACCATTTTCGTAATTTCGAATCTTTTAACTTTTCAGTGATAATTGTACACTCGCAATACTCATACAATCATGCTCTAATAGTATTTTTCTAGAAATGTAAGCTTCGACAAGATGAAATTTATATTTAAAGAAATAGTTGTGGAGAGAAGCGATTCTTTCCGTTAAAATTCACCAAATTTTTAAATTTTAATAGCAAGGTCTGAAAATTCACAGAAATATTGGCAAAGACATATACTTCGGGAAGAAAATTAGTTTAGTGCTGGGCGTGGCAAAAAAGGTATTTATTCTGAGATAAGAAGTGTTCTATGTTCAGCAGAAATGAAATCGAAAATTGGCATATTAGTATGGTTATTTATTTGCTAGAAATAAAATAAAAAAAAACCTCTTTGGCAGGGTTTTACGGCGTATTGTATTAATACTATGTCCAAAACAAAAAAAAATAATAATAAAACTTTGCGCATCCGACTCCGTAGATTATATGGCATCCGCACGACCGCGCATAACACATAATATATATCACTGAATAAATCCTTTAAAAAATCGCAGGGTTTAGAAACTTTTACCCACATTTAATAAAATCTGCTGAATCCAAAGAACTAAAAAAAAAAAAGACTTCAAAATTTTTGCACCGAATCACACTTTGGTCACACCGGGGTTCGCTACACCCCACTATTTTTCAAACGGTTGTTTGAGGTATTGGAAAACCAAGTGGAGGCGTGGCTTAGATTTCAGCGCTGCGGTGGTAAGTTGGCAAACTATTGACAGTAGGCTGGATTCCACCAAACATTCCGAATAATTATTTATTAATCGAATAAGTAAAAATTTAGTGTTCCAAAAAATGTAAAAACACTCGTTTTTCACAACATGTCTATATAAACACTGATAATCGTATGGACTTCGACGGATTTCAGCCTACTCTGAGTAGTTCAATTTTTTGTCACTAGTTGGCGTATCGAAATTCTAGGTTTCCCAATACAAATGCGATAGCGAATTTTCTAAAGCGTTGAATGCTGTAGTAAGGTCTCTCAACTAACGGTAGATGGCGCGCTAAGTCACATCTGGAATTCGTAAAGGCGCGATATTAGAACCGAAAACTTGGCTGGGGTACGATACACCCCGTGTGACCACGAAGGGTTAACGCGATCCAAGAATTAAGGTCCCTGAAATTTGCAATTCACCTGTTCCATGGCCTCTCCGCTTCTCACTATGGACACACCGCAGTTCCCTTTCTGGTACTTCAAGCCGTTGTACTTGGCTCCCGTCGGTGTAGTGACCACACATTTGGAAAACGGTAGTTGATTCAAGCTTTCTTCTATAACCAGCCTTATCTAAAAATTGTCAACATCGGCGTACAGCGAGCGGCATAAATTACGCCTTCTTCTACGATAACGATCTAAGTCGCATACGCATCCCTCGCGGAGCCTGCTTATGCGGCACAATCGTTATCAGTGCGCATACCTCGACGGTATTTGCATAAGATTAGAACAGGAATGAAATAATGACAACGAATTCCTTGAACCCAAGAGGAAGGCAAGAGAAACGTTCTTCGCGTATTATTAAGTACGCGTTTTCGATGAATATACAGTTGTTCGAAGTATAATACGAAAGGTTGGTGCCGAGGACGTGCCTCTTTCCCGGGAAAAGGGGCTTTCTACTCTTCGTTGCGCGTACATTTCATCCGTGACACTCGAAGCTTTGCGTCGAAAGATATCTCAAAGTGGCGAAAGTTGCGTGAAAAGTGAGTGACAGTCGATCGAATAGCGTTATTAACCGAAAAATCGAACTCACTAGTCGGTCGGCGTAGAACTTGAAGTCGCTCCTCGTGGTGTTTCTGTAATGGAGAGATGCATCGTGTCCAATTAATCTGTTTAATGGGAAATGAACGCCGTGACGCACGGATATCGTGCCGGCTTTTCAATTTTTAAAGAAAAAAAAAACCTTTTTGTACGGAGACTGAATGATGATTCGTGATCGATTTACTTACTTGTCCCTCAATATAGTCTGCAACTCCTTCACCTGGTTGTTGCACGGAAGGATCTTCAAATTCGGCCCATAAACGTCGCTGACATCGTTGGTTTCGTTAGATTTCTTCGTCACCGACATAATCTCCGTGCTACCCATATTGAATTCTTCACGTGCATGCGATACCTCCGTGGACGTCTCTCCAGCGATGCGCGCAATGCAAATGATGCAAATAGAAAAAATAGAAAAAATAGCGATCAGGGGTGCCATAAATTCACTGGCGCTAGGGAATTGCATTGTTGCCTCGAGGTTGGCAGGCCTCATTGGATTTTGTTACTAGCGGGCAAATTATTGTCACACTATTTGTAACCATATAGGGTAGATGTCCGGATTAACGTGCCCTGACGCCGAATTGCTCACGACGGAATTAATAACTGACTTCTCTCACTATAATTTTGCTTGGTGAAAATTTATATTGGTATTTTGAACCTTTCTCTTTATTCAGGCATTTTTTTCGGGCTGAAAATGTTAATTTTTCATATTTTGTTAATTGAAATAAAAATACATGTTTTTGTCCCAGTAACCGTGCCCTGAAAAAATGCGTTGTCCCAATTCCCGTGCCCCCAGTTACCGTGCCCGTTTTCGAATAGCGTTCCCGCGGTTAGGTTATGTCTTTCAACTTTGAACTGTTCAATACATTTTTTTGTTCTACGAGAGGTGTTTTTATGTAATTTTAATATGACCTCTTCATTGCAAAAGCAAAATATGCAAATATAAATTTTTGTTCACCCGTTCTGAGAAAGGAAAGTAAGGTTAGGTTTAGCAGTTACAGAGGGAGCCAGTGGGCACCGCGGGGCACGGTAAATAGGGACAAGCGTTAAATACCTGTCCCAATTACCGTATTCACTTTAAAAATACGAAAACGTTTCAAAAGTGCTCATTTGGCTATTTTTTAATAAAATTTGAACCTTTTATGATATAATAAACACTTTACATGAGTGCAAATCATGATAATTATCAATTTATTCACTTCTGTAAAGTACGTGTTCCTTACCGTTTCCGGTAAGGATTTAGGTAAATCCATCGAAATCTTCATATGCATTTTTGAAATTTTTTTTACTATGCTTTAGTTATTTAAAAACGCAACTTTCTCGTTTGTAACACATACATTAATAGTTTAACTTAATTAAAAAAAATTCTTTCCTTATTTATTTACGCGAGTTTTTTTGTACGGCGTCTTTAAGTACAAAAGCACGGTAATTGGGACCGAGCACGTTAATCGGGACATCTACCCTAACTGAAATTCTCGAATCGTATTATTAATCAAATATGATTTCGAATTTTATAAGTACGAGCTTATACATATGGCGTAATTTATTATGCCGTTGTATTAAACAGTGGAATAATTGCTTTAGCCAATTATATAATTGCAATCCGAGGAACTGGATGATTTTAGTTCACACCTTTCGCTGCCGAGTGAAGCCCATAAACTGAACAAACTGTTAGAAAAATGGTTGTATAATGAACTGCGGCTTTTGTTCGAGGCATACAATATTGGATTATAAGTAAATAAAATTGGTTTTAATGCCCCTGCATCGAACGTGTGGGTTAATACTTCCCCCGCTGCGTGGGCGTGGAAACACGTCGATGCCAGAAGGGGACTAGAGATTTTTAACGCCTCGTTAAATCACGCTTTCAATTTACGTTGGTAATAATTGCAGTGCACTTCGGACAGCATCGTTATTAATTTGAAGTACGTATCGTGCAGCATCGTGGAAAAGATGGTGGATCGAGTCGCTGGTTTCGGTGTCGTTGAGTGTCTTTCATTTTAGAGGAATTTAGACCAGGCGGCGTGTGTTGCTCGCGAAGCGTGCATCAGAGAATCGAAAATGGGCTCCAATAAACGGCACAAAACCGAGAAGAGCCGGGACGCTAAGAAGAAGCGTCACCGCAGTCGGTCACGGAGTTATACGCCCGAACGCGAGAAATCGGATAAGCACAGGCACCACAAAAAGCATAGAAGGAAAGAGCGCAAGGATTATGACAGCGATGGTTATTATCTGATTCATTCCTATTTACAGTATTAGTTGCACGATGGCCATTCCCGATAACGCGCGTCCCTTGCAAATAGACTTATGCGCCACGAGCGTAATGTAATGTTGTTTATTGCGTGCAGTTAGTTAAGCTACGCTTTCGGGTTCCGCTTCGTTCTTCTTCTCTGGTTTCGAAACTGTATCCGTGTTACGCCGCCAGACATGCTTAGCGAGTCTCGAAGTAGAAGATTAAATAATTCGGAGGAAATTGAAGCAAATAATAATTGTATTATCCATAGGTACATAAGCATTTTCTACGATGAACATACCGCGTCTAATATCAGTTAATACTGCGCCCGTTTCATTCCAGTCGAAATAGTTAACGCGCCACCGCCGCCAAAGATCTCTAAATCGTCGCACCCGTCTACGCCTCCGCCGCCCGAGATCTCGAAGCAGCGCAGTCCATCGCCGGCCAAGGGCGGCGGAACGCAGAGCTCCTTGTCCATAGACGAGACTAACAAGTTACGAGCGAAACTAGGTTTGAAGCCGTTAGAGGTCGATAGCGTTTGCAAGGATGACCCGAACAAGATTAAGGACGATCTGGGAGAGTTTTATCACAAGCCTGCTCCTGACGTTAACGAGAAGTTGAAGACGCAGAAGCTAAAGGAGAGGATCGGTACTCAGAAGCAGAAGAGGCAAATCGAATCTAATCTAGCTAAAGTAAAGAATCTAGGCGATTGCGATTCGGATGACGATGCTAGAGCTTGGATCGATAAGAGCAGGCACATGGAGAAGGAAAAGAAGAAAGCAGAAGAAAGGGTAACCATATATACAGAATACTTAAATATCTGTGTTAACAACAGATCGACGTGCGTTACGAAAAGTAGCACGTTTCAATTTTCTTACGAAAAGTAGCACGTTTGCCTTCGTTCTCACGAAAACTATCACGTTTCGGTTTTCGCTGCGAAAACTAGCACGTTCGAGCGGTTTGCCACGAAAAATAGCATGTTTCGTCTTTCGCTGCGAAAACTAGCACGTTTGAGCGGTTTGCCACGGAAACTATCACGTTTCGGTTTTCGCTACGAAAACTAGCACGTTTGAGCGGTTTGCCACGAAAAATAACATGTTTCGTCTTTCGCTGCGAAAACTAGCACGTTAGAGCGGTTCGCCACGAAAAGCAGCATGTTCGCGTTTACCCCGCGTTCGCAATTCCCGCACCCTCCCTTACTTAAATTATGTAGATTAAAATTTTCATATGTGTTGTTTTTTGGAGATTAGATGGAATTATTATTTATTAAACAATATTTTCAACAGTTGAATTCTTTTAAACTGCCCACGCGCTGAAACGCGATAGTTTCTGCAGTCTGCAGTATAATCCAAAACGAGCTATTCTTCGTGGCCAAACCGGATAATATGTTAGTTTTCGCCATAAATTCCCAAACTTGCTATTATTCGTGGCGAAACAGTCTAACGTGCTAGTTTTCGTCGCAACAGTACGAAATGTGCTATTCTTCGTGGCGAGGCAGTCAAATGTGTTAGTCTTCGCGGCAGAAGACCAAACGTGCTAATATTCGTCAGAAACGATGGAACGTGCTTCTTTTCGTGGCAAACCAAAACGTGCTACTTTTCGTAAGAAAATTGAAACGTGCTACTTTTCGTAACGCACGTCGAGATCAAGAATACAGCGTTCTAATTTCTTTCAAGGCCAAAATGTTGGACCAATTGGACGAGGAATTCGGGATTGGAAATCTGGTTAAAGAAGAAATCCACAGCGCCCGTAACACAGCTTATACGGAGAAGAATTTAAAGGGTCTGAAAGTGGAGCACAAGATCGTAAGTATTTATATTCACGGCGTGTTTCAATAGTCGTAGAAATTAAACGGTATCATTCGAATGTTACTTAATAGGACAAGTTCGAAGAAGGTAAAACAGTTGTCCTAACGCTGAAAGATCGCGCGGTATTAGACGAGAGCGAAGATGTACTCGTGAACGTGAATATAACGGACGAAGAGCGTTACCAGCGGAATATCTTGAATAAGACTAAAAAGCCTGGTTACGACGCATACGACGAAGATAACTACGATGAGTATGGTATGCCAAAGAAGATTGTCTTGGAGAAGTACGACGAAGAGATCGAGGGCGAGAAGAAAGATACTTTCGTACTAGGAGTGAATATGAGAGAAGTGAAGCAGTCCAAGCTTGATTCCATCAAGCAACGTTTGGCGAACAAGCGATTAGAGACATTGCATTTAGCTGAACCGAAACTAGCCAGTGAATATTACAACGAGGAAGAGCTCGCAAAGTTTAAGAAACCAAAGAAGAAGGTAAGCCTTCGAAATAATGTTCTAATAACTTCCACGAGTGTTGTTAATACTTTGTCACCCCACAGATTCGAAAAATCAGGAAGAAACTGAAAGCAGATGATCTGATTCCTGAAGATAACGATTATCTTCGGGATCTTGGAAGTAGAAGAAGCAAGCGACCGGAAGAAACGAAAGTTGAAAATGATGGTTTGGATGTGGACGACTTAGGAGGTATTTAGCGCCCTAAATTTCACGACGTTGTTCACGATAGAGTTCTAAAACTTTATAAACCATCTTTTCCCGATTCCCGAATCCAGCTCCCACTGAGGATCTCAGCGGAGTGAAACTGGAAGAAGACGACAAGGAATTGGAGTTGCAACTAGCATTGAAGAAAGCGCAGCGCTTGAAGGAATCGCAATTATCTAGTATCGAGCAGGTCGTTGAAACCATAAAACATGAACCCTCAGGTTCGGACGACGGTCAGGCTGGAAATATTGTTCTTAATGCTACGGCAGAATTTTGTAGAACCTTGGGAGACATTCCTACTTATGGTCTTGCTGGGAACAGAGAAGAGAATGGCCAGGAACTTATGGTATCAACTCGTTACAATATCATTCTTTTACACGACTAGAGCTTTCCGAGTCTATTCTGTAATTCAAATTGTAGGACTTTGAAATGGACGGAGTGAAAGAGGAACCGCCTGCAAACGAGGAAGAAGACGATGGTCGTGGTGCATGGAATACAGTGCAACTAGGTATCTCCCTCGATTTTTTTTTTATATATATCTTACGAAACACAAATCGCAATTAATTTTACTTCGAAATATTAATAACCTTACTGTATTCTAACGATAGACGAAAGCACGTCGGAGCCAGTAACAATGGAAAATGCGATTCTGGATGCCGAACCATCTCTCGGGCATGGCGTCGGCGGAGCGTTGAAGCTCGCAATGAGTAAAGGCTATTTGCAAAAGGAGGACAGTAGTCGACCATCTGCATCGCGTTTCGCCCATTTACAGGCTCAGAATTACTCGATAGAGGACAAGACTTACGGGTATGTATGGCACGTAACTATCGCTTCGATACGAGATGCTTTCTTACACGCTCGCAACGGGCTCTCATCGTGAAATCGATGTAAGAAATACTCTTCTATTGAATGCATTCGAAACGAACCTTGCCAGACACGAGACTCTAGTGAATTTCAAACTGTTAGTTAACAGTCTCTTAAATAGAGCCCGGATTTCGGTGCTCGGGAAATGGATGATCTGCTACCGCAACGAGAGTTTAACTACTTTGTCGGAGATGGTGAAAGGCCTGAGAAGCGAGTAGGATGTTAATTGAGGTATGTTTATGTTATGCGATTCTATTGTCGCGCGCGATATTCGAACGTTCTAACTTCTAGGCAAGTCTAGTGTGGATTAAAGTTACATTGTTCTGATCAGTAATAAACGAATCCTTGTTAAACACCATACATAATAAATATAATCTTCATCTGTTACACACTAGCATGTTTCAACGTACGAAGTATGGTGCGAACCAAGGGTTTAAAATAAGGATTCTTCGTATCAATTGTAATTGACAATCTGTTTCTAATATCTTCCGTGCATTTGTCAATTCTTCTCATAGGAAGTTCAGTCTTCTTTGAGAACTATAGTAAACTAAAAGTTTGGAACGTTTTATACGGATATGGGTTTACTTATGATAGCATATGACTTGTTTAGATTCGTGTTGATTCAATCGCATAATGTAATGTATCTTGAGAGCTCAATATAGCCTGCTTTCCGATTAATATATTCACGAATATGATCGATATCCACGGTGACTTAAGTTTCTTGAAACACCGAATTCCATGGGCTGCTATAAACTTTTGTACCCAAAAAGAGTATCTATCTTATCCTTCTACTTTATCTCTTTCGTCGAGGTCCGACTTCATCCACGCTTTTCCCTTTTCAGAGACGACGACAAATTTGGTAGAAGAGATCGTTTCAACGGTCCAACCTCTGAATTTAAAGAAAAGGACGGTTTTAAACCGAACGTGAAGTTGGAGTACATCGACGACGATGGGCACGTTTTGAGTGCTAAAGAAGCTTTCAGATATCTGTCGCACAAGTTCCATGGGAAGGGTCCGGGAAAGAATAAGGTTCGTGACTTTACGACGATCGTTTCTCCCATTTGAAAACTGCAAGGCACGTGGCTAATAGTATTGTGTAACCTTGTAGGTTGAAAAGCGGATGAAGAAAGCGGAACAAGAAGTTCTAATGAAACGGATGTCCTCCACGGACACACCTCTAGGTACACTTAATTTATTGCAGGCGAAGCAAAAGGAAACTCAATCGCCGTATATAGTGCTGAGTGGCAGTAAGCAAATGCAGACGTAAGGAATCAGATGTTAATTAAATTACGTAGCAGCTTATTATTACCGCGTGCTAATCACGAATGATTTTCTTCCAGGACTAGTATATCAAAGTCGAAGCATTAAAGGTGTTTTAATGCTAACTTTAATATGAGAATTGTATATAATATACAGACAGGAGAAAATCTCTTATCGGTAAATTGTTCGGACAGTACAGTACATCATCGATCGTCGAGAAATAACAATACACATTCTTTTTGATTTGTTAATTCAAGTACAGGATAATAAAGCAACATTTGTGAGGTTATAAAAGATGTTGATTTTCCGTTACCTTTTCCTTCCCAAAGGAAGACTAAAATTCTTAATTGACAATTTAAGAGTTTTATGCTTCTCGGATTTCGTTCGCGGTATACTCCTAACAGCGATTCAAGTTACTTTAATGTAAATTTCCAAGGTTTATAGGGCTCGAATATTATTTACACTGTACAAGTTGGATATGGTAGCTGAAGATATGAAGTATTCAGTACGTATGCCAGAGAAAATTATCTAAATTTTCTCAGTCTATATAAAGTAGTACAAATTCATTTTTTGTCACTTCTTTTCATAGATAATATCTTCTTACGCTTATGCAAAATATTCTCTTACATTAAAGGAATACACATACATCTATCACAATAAAATTAAGTGGGGGGCGGGGACAAACGACCACTATCTCACTTCAGCCACGTTAAAGAATTACGATCTACACTCTGAACAGTAACAAGTTTGTAAAGGCTGCTTTATAGTTTAACACGCGGGTTACCCCTTTACTTATGCATCCTCAATCACAATGTTTACGATTAACGTCTACTCTTTATCCGTAAAAATCTCTACTTGGATGATACAAATTTGAACACTACAAAATATTTTACCGTCCCTAAATAGTCACTATATAAACGTTTGCTGAACATTCTTTGCTTAGTATGAAATGGTATTGTGAAGTTGAAAGTATCTTTCCTCTGTCATCAAGCGAAAGATTTTCTGGTAGTCGGTTATCAATTTGCATTACTCTCGGCCGACATTGCGTAGATCGGTGTCGCGACTTCGTATCGAGAAAATGGTAACAGTTCGTCGCTACAAAGAATGCTGCATGGCATTAAGTATAGGTATCCCTGATATCACAAGGCTTCACTTTGTGCAAAAATATTAATACTTGATCTCACGAATCTTACACGTTGCACAATAAAATCTATAAATTATATTTTATAAATAGGCGTCTCCAATTATACACATTTAGTTACAGTTACAGTTTTTGATAATCGTTTAGAAGACTTGCTCTCTACTCCCTATTCACGATTCATTACTTCTCTCTTTTCTTGTTTTTTTTTCTTTTTTTTTCTGGAAAGTTTGGCACTTCTCTTAACGGCTCATGAAAAGTAATAGGAATTCCTTCTCTCCCAATTTTCAGCCATTTATTTAGAAGTAGTGCTTTCTGTTGACGAGGGAGCATACTGTCTATTGTTAACTTCAAACTGCGAATAACTTATAAGTTCTAGGAAAGGCGTTTGAGCAGCTCCGAAAGGCTTTCAAAGGAATAGATATGAGTCATGTTCAATCGCTAAAATAGTATCTTCGTTGACGAACGAAAATATTGAGTAATTATATGTTAACAATAGAAAGTAGACCGAAGAGAATTCCTATTATTTTTTTAAACAACCTGCTACACACTCCGATATTTATTTTAACTTACGGATATGACTCTGTTTGCTGGACTCTAAGAAATTTAGTTCGCACCAGTAACACCATGCCTATCGTAAAATTGATAAATTTCCAACGAATTTTATACTACACAGTTATCTAACAAAATTCTATCACTACGCAAATGAAAAAAACAAATCCAACATCCTCTGTGTTACTGTTATGTTAAACAAATTTCTTATCATCGGCAAGTTTATATATATATATGTATATGTATATATATATATTATATTCGTGTAAATGTTCCCTATTCTCACCTACAAGTCAGAATTAATGCAAACTACGCGAAATAGATAAATATTTTCAGTAAATACTAGACCCATGGATTCTTTTCAATCCTTTCTCGTAAATCCTTTTTTTTTTCATATGTATGTACTAAGATACACAACTAATCTGTTAAGTTTTTATATATATTATAAATTGACTCTGTTTTCTCATTCTCTCTAATCTTCCACTCCAGTATACAGAGTGCTTCAGAACTGTAGATAGAAACTTAATAAAAAAATAGAACTCATAAAAAGAAACAAGTCCTTATAATTAGGCTTTCAAAACCATTATACTTTCCAAGATATTCTGTGTGTCGATTTGCAACTTAATATAAAACAATTCATTGTACCTATCTGCATTGGTTTACGAAGACTAAATACCTCGAAACTGTTAATTACCGGACTTACGTTTCCCATGACCTTTGTAGTTCTTTTAATCAGTTCTATTAATGAAATTAGTTTATATCCACATGTCCGAAACACCCTGCGACAAGGTATTAAAATCATTTGGTATAAGTATCGGTAAAAGGGAAGTGCGAGCCCAATGTTTCAATCGATGATCCGCTGAACCATCAAATGTCCCGTTAAAAAATGAAAATCGATCATCGTATCAAAAGTGTGTGTACAAGAAGCTAAGCAATAGTATGAAACCGTGGTAGTGAACGATCGAATAGTAATGGTACAGTTTACTACTAGTTTTTCGGGTATACCTTCCTCAAGGTGGTCACCTTCCAAGGTATCTTCCTCGAGCGGAACATCATAAGCAATTGTTATCTGTTCAATGTCTCTACTTTCTGGTTCTGAGCGTTCTTGTTCGCGTTCTCCTCTTGGCCAGTTGGGCTCGGAAGTCTGACCGGCTTGATCGATTTCAACTTGGTCGTTCCACCGTATCTGAAGTTCACGTCGCTGCAAGTATCCAGAGGGTGCATGGTGCCGGTCAAATTGATCAGGTCCTCGTCCATGGTGGCCTCCAGTTTGCTGGTCGGGACCTTCTTCACCGATCCCAGCTCGTAAGCGGACTTGGACGACTTCAGCTTCGCTTTCGCGTTCAGCGGCAACGAGACCGACTTCTTCAGATTCTCTACGAGCTGGATCTCCAGGTTCTTGTCGTTCTGTGTGACTTGCTCGTCGGGGGAGTTGACCGTGTCGGTGATTTGGATGTCTATGTTGACCGTCTTCGGGTCGTTCTCATCGTTACGAATCGTCTGCTCGGAGTACTCGTTCCTCAGGGCGGCCAGTTGTGCTCGTTGCTTCTGTATGTGGTTGTGCGAGTTCGAGAAGAACGACGAGACCCTCTCGAGCTTGGTGACCAAATTCGGTTGACTGAGCGTCGACTTCAGAGGATAAGGCGGGTCTATCGTGGCGTTGTTCTTTAGGAGATTGTGAGATTCCCTACCCGTCGAGTTGCTCTTTATCATCGCGAATTTATTGTTGTCCTCGATCACTTTCATAGGGTAGGATCTACTGGTGGTGCTCCTGCGCTTCTCCGCGAGACTCAGCTGCGCGATTATTCTGCGAATATCTCCAGGGAATTCGATATCTGGCCGGGTGTCGGACAGCTGTTGAATGAAAGCGCCTAAAGTCGCGACGGTCACCTCTAGGCTGCGGTTCTGAGACTCTAATTTGAGGAGAGTCGATTGTTGCATCGACCGTGTCGTTTCCATACGGTGCAGATTGCTCATAGTGATCTCGAGCTGCTCGCTCAGCTGCCCGACCTCCTGCGTCAGCTGCTTGTTCAGCACCTTCATCTTCTCCAAGTTCTCGATTTGCGGCTTCACCGACATCATCTCTTCCTGCAGCACTTGGTACTCTACCCTATACTCGTTCAACTGCTTCGTGATCTCCTGGTCTGGATAGAACACGCGCTTCATCACGCGATCCAAGATCTCTTTGTCCACAGCCGGGACCCGCGTCTTCAGATACTCCATGATCTCTTCGAAGCTGTCGCACCTCAGCAATTGATCCTGATGCTCCTTCAGCAACGCCATCGACACTCGGAAAAGCACCTCGGTGCTCTCCAGGAAAAGTAAATCAAAGACTCTGGTCACGAAGCCCAATGGGAACTGGCTCGCGAACAAGGTCAGTAACCACGGCGCGGCGTACAGCGTGGGCGAGACTTCGTGCTTATCGAAATGACTATAAATCGCTGGCAACCTATCGTGCAGCAATCTGGATAATTGATACAGGTACAATTGTAACGCAGCCATGTCGGGGAGGTACAGTTTCCTCAGGCCCCTTCGGAACATCAGGTGCCGCAGCAGGAAGAACGCCTGGTCCTCCGACATGTGCAACAAGAGAACGCCAGCGACAAAGCTTAGCCCCTGACAATAACCGACTTCGTGATCGAGAAGCGAGTAGGCTTTCAACAAATTGAACAGTGCCAGCTGTCCAGGCCCTAAGGCTGAACTGAAATACGGATGATTCGGGAACGTTCGTCCCAGATCAATCAGTATCGCGTGCTGCTGGGACGTAAGCTGCTTCAGGAGTAACTCGTAAGGCGTATTGTAATTGGGGAAATCGCGGGTGTCTATGGGCGGTTGCTTCAGGCAGAATTGCTCGGCTAAAAATTGCCACACATCTCCCCTCTTCCCTTTCGGTACACCTGCGTGGAAACAAAGTTGCCGTTACAAATTTCAAATCAACTTGGTTTGATCTAAACCGCCTGCGATCACACGAACAAAAGATGTCCTATCGAGGCGAGGTCTACTGATTTTGTTATTACCTTGCTTAATGGCGTGCAAGAGCATTTGATTATCACATTTCGTGGAGACCCTCGACTCTTTGCTAACGAGAAGATCCCAAACTTCCATTAATTCACGGCCGCAACTGCTGAGTTCGTCGTACTCCAATTTTATCCTTTTAACAGTCGCTTCCTCCTGGCGCACTGTAACAAAACAATCGTTAAACGTACCAACTGCGTACCATTCACTTTCTTTTTTACCGCGAAAGGCTTGAAAAGTTACCCCTAAGCCTGGCGTTCTCCTTTTCCATTCTTATTAATATCAGCTGCTGATTGATGGCTTTCTTCCAAAGGTCCCTCAGTTCCTGTTTCGTTCTACGCTTTGGGATAGCCTGAGGGGTCTTCATAATATTAATATTCCCAGGCTTATCGTTGTCTTTCTCGTGATCCTTGCCGGGAGTCACGACTCTGTTCAATATGGCTTGCCTCCACGAACTGTTCGCGTGTACAGGGTTATTCCCATCTGTCTCGGTTGGCGACATTTTTGGTGAGTTCCCCACCTTCAGAAAACTGCATGGAAAAGATAAAAAGTAAGAAGCACTTCTTTTTAATTCTATACCACCGTGGTGAAAAGCTTCACACGTACATGTCCATCATAGAACTCTTTGGTCCAGTGTTCACAGTCAGTTGCTGCTCAGGTGACACCCTCAACGATCTCGGTCTACTAGCGTCGGGCGAGATATCGACTATAGACGGTTGTCGTGAAATATCGGGGCTTTGGCTGCCGCTTTTTATCACAGTGTTAAGATGGCTCGCGTCTCTTAAGTGCGAGCCAAGGCCAAGGTCGTCCCGCGAACCCTTCCTCTTCATGAGATTATCGAAGCTATTCGTGAGCGAGCGTTTCGCCTTCATGAATATTGTGCTCCCTACGCCCACGCTTAAGTACTGATTAAGAAATTCACTCCTGCAACACACCGTGTGTTAAATTTAATCGTCAATTTATACAGAGAATGCCGCGTCGCCCGATACTTTCCGTCAGGGCTGAAGTTTCCCGACGAGAAATAATCTCACCTGTTCTCGGCCGTGTCGTGAACATGCCTCGCCTGTTTCCCCTCGCAATGGGCGCGCAGCAGCCTCATTAAAAACTGATTCTGCTCGCGCAAAGTTGTCCCGGTGTCGCCAGCGGACTCTGCGCCTTTGTACCTGCTGACGACGATCTCCTGCTCGTCCTCGGGCAACAGTTCCATCCGCGAGAAGATTATGCTCTGAGTCCTTCGGTCGTTCTGCCCTAGAAACCCGGGGAGACACGCGAGCTCATTATACGTCGACCGGGCGATTTCCTTTGCAAAATAAACTAACGCGAGCCGGTAGATTACCTTCGATTTCCTGGCACAGCTTGTTGAACCAATACATCGGGCAGTGCTCGCACGAGAACACCGAGAACCTTTCCTTTCTCGTAACTTCGCCCGTCCCGACGTACGCCTGCGAGATGGCTGAAAAAAATATATTTACTCGATCAGGTATTTCTCAATTACCAGCGGAGAAATAATCGCGTGCGGACGCTTCTTTTACCAGCAACAAGGTCGTCGGCGACGGACTCCGACTGGCACTTGAACACATAACCGATGAAGCACTCCACATTATTCTCCTTGCAAATGAAGCCGAAGTGCTCGGGGTTCTTGATGCCTTGCACGCAACTAGCCACGTCTCTCAGCAGCTTGTGAAGCAATACCTGCTTCCTATCCGGGCTGATCAATCTCAGATCATGACGGCCTACCTGAAATTCAACAGTCAGATCGTTTCCATAGGGTCACTCCACGCGAAGTCGGACACTTTTCGGAGTATCATTTCGGATTTTGGTGCAACTTGGATATGTTGTAGTCTTTAGGGGTATATAAACATATCTCGAAGGATTTTTCGAAATGTCAAAAATTGTGGATGTTACAGCTCTTTGAAATATAGTGTTTACTATTTTTCAAAAAATTATAACTGTTGAACTAATAAACTGATAAAAATGACCCTTTGGGTGCTTACAGTGCAGATATAAGAGTACCTAATAAAAATTATTTCACTTAATAAAAACGAATATTTGACCATTTATTTAGCAATTGTTCTTAACAAATGCAATGTTATAGTTGAAGGCACCTTTTTAAAAATTTGGAAAAAATAGGAGGATAAAGCCCTGTTTTTCCTCTTTACGGGCATGTTTTGAAAAACGTGGACGTTTTAAAATTGGCCACATGGAAATTAATTGAATGTAACGCTGCGTCGCCCAGCACCGGCTCGTCTGGTCGAGCTTGCGGTACTCGCAGCGGCCAAGCGGCTATATCTGCTATTCTTATTCAGTGTTCTCGTAAATGGTAAGTATTTGTAAAAAAAATGAAAGAGGAAAACTTTTACTGTTTTTTATACCCAACATAATACAGTATCTCAATTTTTGGTGTTCGCACTATTTTCCTTGAAACGAGGGTGACCTTCAGTTTTTTAAATGGAATGCTATATACTTGATTACCCAAAATGAAAGTCACTGTCAAGACAAATTCACCCATATGGTATACTATGACCTTCAAAGCCACACAAGGTTATAAATATATTGAAATAGTAGATTGAGTTTCTTTCTTTCATTCCTAACCTTGTGTGGCCTTGAAGGTCATAGTATACCATATGGGTGAATTTGTCTTGACCGTCACTTTTATTTTGGGTAATCAAATATGTAGCATTCCATTTAAAAAACTGATGGTCGCCCTCGTTTCAAGGAAAATATTGCGAACACCAAAAATTGAGATACTGTATTATGTTGGGTATAAAAAACAGTAAAAGTTTTCCTCTTTCATTTTTTTACAAATACTTACCATTTACGAGAACACTGAATAAGAATAGCAGATATAGCCGCTTGGCCGCTGCGAGTACCGCACGGCCCGACCAGACGAGCCGGTGCTGGGCGACGCAGCGTTACATTCAATTAATTTTCATTTGGCCAATTTTAAAACGTCCACGTTTTTCAAAACATGTCCGTAAAGAGGAAATACAGGGCTTTATCCTCCTATTTTTTCTAAATTTTTAAAAAGGTGCCTTCAACTATAAAATTGCATTTGTTAAGAACAATTGCTAAATAAATGGTCAAATATTCGTTTTTATTAAGTGAAATAAATTTTATTAGGTACTCTTATATCTGCACTGTAAGCACCCAAAGGGTCATTTTTATCAGTTTATTAGTTCAACAGTTATAATTTTTTGAAAAATAGTAAACACTATATTTCAAAGAGCTGTAACATCCACAATTTTTGACTTTTCCAAAAATCCTTCGAGATATGTTTATATACCCCTAATGACTACAACATATCCAAGTTGCACCAAAATCCGAAACGTTACTCCGAAAAGTGTCCGACTTCGCGTGGAATGACCCCATAGCGAGCTTCTACATCATATAAGATCGATTCCCTACCTGGAAGAGCATGGTGCGATTGTGCTCGTCCCCTGCCTTAGTCATGGAGTCGCGCCTCGAGTTTATTACGCTACCAGTGGACGAGGCCCGGTTTCGCATCACTTCTGGCACCTGCATAGAATTATTGTTCACGGTGTCTCGGTTCTCCTCGTGCTCGTTTTGCTCCGCAAGGCTGGTGATCTGAGACTTTGGAAAGGCTTCCACGGAGCCGGTGAGCGCCGATGGCACCCCGAGCGGATTAATCGGCGATATGATCCCGCTTCCTGATACATTCTCTATGCTTCCTGTCTCGCTGGCGCTGGATTCCTTAAGTAACACGCTCCTTTCAAAACTCGCATTCTTCGCGGTACATTAGCGATCGTTATGAATCTTAATTCGCTGGACTCCACCGCGCGGGCAACTCACCGTGCTGTTTCTTCTGTTATTGGAAGACGTTAGGATTGATTGGCGGTAATACTCGGCGAGGAGGTTGTTCCCCGATGATCTCGATTTCTCAAGACCGTGGACGCGAAACCTTACCAGCGCGTCGTCGATAAAGGCCTCCGACACCTTTGGATGCGACACTTTGATTTTCCCTACGTAGAGCACCTGAAAGCGAAAGCGTGGGGGTGAAATGCGATTTAGAGGACGGCCGCTTTGGCGATGATTCTACTCGGCGGAGAAAGTGAAAGTGACCTCGAAGAAGTGGGAAGAACTTGGAGATATGTCGGCGCCTAAGGACATCAGGCTGGCCGCGCTGCTCTGCGATCTTTGAGGCACATCCCGGGCTTCGAATCGGGACGAGGCTGAGTGTTCCTTCATGTCTCTCAGGAATTGCTGAACCTGGGGAAAAAGCGGAGGAGCATTGAATCGCAAGTCCCGTGCACGGCGAATGTCATTAAGGCATTAGGGGCCGCGAATTAATCTTCGTCACGCGACAACAAACAACAATCGCGTCTGCGGCGTTCCGCGACTCCAGTCGTTGCACTCACAAGGGGACCCCACAGCTGAGCCCCCGTGGATTTTAATAAAACTTTAGGGGATGAATCTGGAGGTCACCTCGATTACCCTCTGCTAAATATTTTATGCCAATGAGCATTATTTATAAACAATCGATATGTGAGTCTTAAAAACAATTCACTTCAAGCAAATTTCAAGAAAGTGAGTTGGGTGAGTGCGTACAGCGCTTACTTCCCACCAAAACAACACGGGTTCAAATCCCCCGGTCACCCTAATTTTTTTTTCCTTTCCTTCAACCCTTATTTTGAATAATTAAATTTTATACTGCTTTGTGTCATAAATATTGTAATTTTTTAACATAAATTTTATATATAAACATGGTAAAAATACATAATTTTTTATACACGTACAAACATAACTGGTACATAACGACTTGTTTCAACTTGTACTATAAAGACACTGTAAATTATATATTTAATATGGAATTTTTCTTTACAATACGTACATGCACGTCTATGTAACTTTACAACTATTTATCTATCTACCTATCCGATTATATATCGATATATATATACACGTAAATACGCACATATATACGCCCAAGCATGCCGAGTTGAAACAAGTCGTTATGTACCAGTTGTTTGTATGTGTATAAAAAATTATGTATTTTTAACATGTTTATATATAAAATTTATGTTAAAAAATTACAATATTTATGACACAAAGCAGTATAAAATTTAATTATTCAAAATAAGGGTTGAAGGAAAGGAAAAAAATTAGGATGACCGGGATTTGAACCCGTGTTGTTTTGGTGGGAGGTAAGCGCTGTACGCATTCACCCAACTCACTTTCTTGAAATTTGCTTGAAGTAAATCACTTTTAACTCTCATATATCGATTGTTTATAAAAATAATGCTCATTGGCATAAAATATTTAGCAGAGGGTAATCGAGGTGACCTCCAGATTCATCCCCTAAAATTTTATTAAAATCCACGGGGGCTCAGCTGTGGGGTCCCCTTGTCAGTCACGACTAAACTTACACTTGATTCCACAGTAGAGCATATACAGATTTCGCGCAGGCACGACCCTCAGGCGACGTTGCTACGCCGCCTCCCCACTTATCCGCCTATGTTTTTCTCCGTCGCACGGCCTTCTCTACTCTCTCTGTTCACTTTTCGTGCGGGACTGTTTACGTTGACAACGGTCAGGTCCCGCGTTTGGGATGTACCAGTTATTGCTTGGAAATTACCACGACCAATCGCATGCGGTTCAAACCGTGGGTAGTAGTGGGAGCTGCTCAGATCGGTCGCAAATCGGTAGGGGCGTCGGGATGCCCTAATGTGGAATGCAGTGTAATTCCTTCTTTTCTTTTCTTTTTAATACCACCATCCACTGAGTGGAAACTCTGATTTCATTTATTCTATACCAAACAGTTTATCGGATTTACATAATACACGCCTGTTGTCGTAGAAGAACGCATGGGCGAGCGTAATGCGTAGGTTATTCATCGTCGGTATTTTCGGGATAAAGAGTTGCCCCAGAAATAATCCAGGATGTAGCATCTTGACTGGTAGCGGCACCATTAATATACAAAACCGATTTCGCAAGGAAACGTGCACCAAACGTGGCCCGATGGCCGTGGACCAAAATAAACTGATTTCGGGAGCACTCGACGACAGCATGGTTCTCTCCCTTCTCTCCTCCCATCTACATTTCTCTTCCTCGTTCCTTTTTGTCAATCAAACGCTTCTAAATTCCTTATCCCCAACTGCTCTTCCCGTTTAGCACCGTTTCTGTCAACAGTTCTGCGAAGCAAGTGTCGCCATCTGTGGCGTCAGCGACTCGTCCATAGATCTTATTTATCTGTGCCCAATTTCGTCGACAATAATACTTTACTCTCGTCCGGAAGTCTCAATATTATACTGTCTATTCGTAACGAGACGGCGGATTCGTGATTGGTACGTCATTGGGAACTCGATTGATAAATAAAGGATAGTTAAGTTCCATTGATATTCGTCCAAAGAATCTCCAGTCCAGCGCGCCAGCTTTTTTACCATCTGACAGTAGATTCGTCGAACGATTACAGGACACCGAATTGTCAGCGGCTGTATAACCGTGGAGTTTGAAAGAAGCGAGGAAAAATAGTGGACGATTGATGCGCAACGTAAATGCTTTTGACGTGCGCAGAGAGCAAACAAATTATTATGCAAACCACGTACGCGGCTTCGATTGCCGCGACACCGCAAGAGCAATTAGAGGGGAGACGTAGATCGGGTGTGGGCTGTTGCGATCGATCAGGAAGCGATTTGTATCAATGGAAAAAAAAAGATTATCTTGATGGTTGGTCATCTTGGCGACCGCGAGGTCTTCGGCTGCAACGGAGAATCTCGGTGGTAAGGTAAATGTACCAATGACTAGCCATGTACCAATGCATGGCCACTGATGCAGATATTAATTATTATTAAGCTGTGTCTATCAATCAGGCACAATATATTGATTAATTTGTGCTATATAATCCTTAAACTGCATACCCTAAAAATGATTTTGATAAATATTATGTTTAAAACACTTAAAAAATTGTTTGAAATCTCACAGTAAAGACGCATGACGAATTTTGCTAGATTCTTCAGAATTTGCTAAGGAGAAAGCGATGTTTGTTAAGCAAATAATTATTGTAATATTGGGTTTCTTTATATGAACGAATAACTAATGGAATCCTAAGAGTATTTAAAGCAAGTAATTAACGCGGTATTACGCATTTAGATTCTATTTTGTGTAAAAAATACGTGGCTATATATCGGTACATAATATTCGTGTCTGACCCAATTACTAACCAAGCGTCCATGTATAGGGCAAGTCGCGATTTAGTATACTCAAAGACTTGTACTAGTGTATAACCAGGAGTATTTTTTGATAGTATAAAGTGTTTTCATTAGATATAAGTTGGAACTAATAGATAAAGTGTAAATAAAATTATTGGTGTAATATTTAAAAAGGTAAGTATATACATTCATTCAATATTTTACGCGTTTTCTATTGTCTATAGTACGTAACCTCAAAATTTGAATTACGCTTTAAGTAATATATAATAATATCGCTAATTACGTTGTAAAATAGAAAAATGAAAGAAAGACAAAGCAAAATGAAAAGGAAAGTGTAAAAAAAAATTATAATCAAAACAACGTTAATAATGCACTTGAACAAGTGAGAAATGGTATGAGTACACGTGAGGCAGCTATACAATACAAAGTACCAAGAAGCACTTTATATGTCAAGTTAATCTGTTAATCTGTTAGTATTTCTTATTTTCTTAACGACCCTTAGAATAAATAACAATTCTTTTGGTATTACAATCAATTCTGACGGGTTATAAATGTTATGGCTATGTACTGGGACAGTGAAATTTAGACACTGGGCCAATCGCCTTTTTACTGGTCATATATTGGTACAAACGTATTCATTGAATTTTTTGTTTATTTTATATGCCAGGAATATAAAAACGAATGCATGACAATTGTTTTTTAAATAAAGGAAGATCCAATCTACCTATTAAATGCAAAAAAGCTTAGGATAGCATTAATTTTTTACGTGATATTGGCAATATATTCTTCTGGTGGCCTTAGCTGGCCAGTCATTGGTACATTTACCTTAGTTGCTGACACAGAAAGCAGATCCGCGCGAACCGATGGGGCTTCCTTTATCCAATTACCAGACTAGCTTCTTTTTTTTCTTTTTTTTTTTTATTATCCGGCTGGCACCTCCCATTCTCTTGGGAAATATGAACGTCTGCGACTGGAGTGCGTTATCGGCGAAGGGTAACTACTAATCGAGGAGTCAATTCTCAATTCAGATCAATTTCTGAAAATCGAATGCTCACTTCCTTGGTCATTATCTCCTCTGCTCTTTTTCTATCCTGGTGTGGAATATTCGGAATATTGAATCTTGTTGCAAATTGCGCGCCTTTCGTTTGAATTGCAAATGAACACATGCTCGTGTCGCGTTTTTTTTGTGGGCTAATTATACTCGTGAAATCAGTGGCATAGAAAACGCTGATCATTGAATTGATCTTAAATAGCAAACCGTGTTCCCCTGTTCTTTAGTTGTAGTACATAATAGTTCTCAATTATCGCGCGCGAGGTAATCAGTAATGTCAATCACAGAATCTTCAAAGCTTGCTGCCATCTTCCACGAAATCAATCACTAAACAATTCCTCTCGCGACCGCAAATATAATCCTCCGTGCATTAAAGGAACTTTCACTCCACCACCATTCCCTCTACAATCATTAACAAAATTACCAAGCGACAGAAACCCCAGACAACTACTACCCCCAAAGCTAATTCCCCCCAATCACAATCATCATTAACTCGTCAATACTCGTTGTTCCCCTCGCGCACTAATAATTCCCAACTCTCACTTGTCTACTTCCGCAACATTCCTCCGCGAGCCGCGAAATAAAATACAACGTAAGTACTTTTTCACACCTCGTCTCACGGTCCTCGATCCCCCGGCGCGTGTTGTTCTTCCGGCTTATAAATAAATACCACTCGGAGGAATCACGGAATCCGCGCAAGGCGCTGGGGGAGTCCCCGCTCCTCCGGTTCGCCGCGGCCGCATCTGTCCGCGCGTCCGCTGCGAAGGCCTGTTTGTTGACACTCCCGTCCACGCGTGCAATTGATCAACGGCAATTCAAGGTGGACGCGTGATCGTCGCCGTGACGCGTGTGCCCATCGGCTCTCCACGTGGGAAATCAGATCGAGCGTCTTCGACCCCCGTGATCCGCTTCATCGGGTGGCCGTTAAATGGAAACGGCTGGTTTCGCAAGCGGCGCTCTCGCGCCAAGGACGCTCGCGTGATCGGCGATCGTGAGAAAAAACAAAGCTGGGGAGAAATCGTTTCCGTCCGCTTTTCCGTCGCGCATCACGGCCGGCAATTAACGAGGCTCGTCGGAGGTGCGAAATCGTGCCTTCCTGAATGAAGTTCTGCCGGCGCGGTGGAGTAAACGAGGCGGCCGCAGCGATCGTGGATCCTTTTTTAGAGAAACTTTTCAGTGACGCGTAAATGGGACGGAGGTATATCGCTTATGAATATTTCTTCCGCGTGCGATCATTATTCGCTGGATGCGTGCATTGTTAATTATTTTTTGGAGCCGGACAGAAGCACAGCGCGCTTCGTGACTGGACCTCACAACGCAGGATGGAGGGGCGAGAGGAGGTGGTAATTATTTTCGTGTCTCCTTCTCCATGCGGTAAGGATGTTTCATTGGCAGATACAGTGTATTATTACGTAAATTTACCTCGAGACAGGCAACGACGTATTAATTATTAATGAACGGGGATTTAACGGAAACTGTGTCAATTACAGTCAGGAGCCTTTCGTGACAAGGGACACGGGCCCATTCATTCTCGCGGTGGAGTAAAAGGTGTAGAATAATTATTTAGGTAGTTGCACAAGCGCGAGACTTAAGGGGACTAGGCAGTCGGAAAGTCGATATTTTTTACATTTTCCGAAAGTAGTGCCTATTCTGAATAAAATGCCGCTTGGTTTATATTAAAATTCGCAAAATTGTTGATTCGACAGCTAAAAAGGTCAAGCGGTAACTTATAGCGTCGCCTTTGCCCAGAAACTTTAAACAAATTTTTGAGGGGAATTTTCTAAAACAAGGCCATTAAATATATTTACTTCCAGCTTTGTGGCTTTATTTGTTAATCTTTGGAGAATATGAAAAAAAAAAATTGTATACAAAAATAGTGGTTATAGCGTTGTTTCAGTCGTAGTTGTCTGAAATAGAAAATTGAAAAATTTGTATAATCTGTATGAGTGTGGCTATCGTGTGACTTCTCGCATGAAGTTTCCAATTAAGGGGGAACACCACTGTGACGGCCGGAAATGTAAGCCATTATTAAGAATTTTTTTTCAGGAATAATTTACTGTTTTCATAGAAAATTTTTATTATCTATCTTTAGTACGCTGTCTTATAGAGACTATACAAAAAAAATAGACAAACATGCATAAATTTTAATTTATTAATTAATCTTCTAGATCTTCCCACGCGAGCTGATCGAATGTGTAACTATGGAACAGCAGGTCCGAAATTAAATTTCATTTTTTTTTTTATAAACTATATGAGAGTAGTTTCCGTTGTGCGTACGGATTCTTTGATTGAAAACCAATTTTTTTAAATACGCTCGAAAAACTGTCCATATTATTCGCGGATTTTCGAAAATTTTCTAAAAAAATATAGTTTATAAAAAAAAAATGAAATTTGATTTCGGATCTGCTGTCCAATAATTACACATTCGACCAGCTCGCATGGGGGGTCTAGAAGATTAATTAATATATTAAAATTTATGGATGTTCTTCTATTTATTTTTTTTGTATAGTCTCTTAAGACAGCGTACTAAAGGTAGGTAATAAAAATTTTCTATGAAAACTGTAAATTATTCCTGAAAAAAAATTCTTAAAAATGGCCTACTTTTCCGGCCGTCACAGTGGTGTTCCCCCTTAATACAATTTGATGGTTTCTCCTAAAAAAAAAAAAACCCAAATATCGCGCTCCTTTCTTGGCCGTCAAAGTAGGGAGACCCCTTAAAGAAGTTTATTATACGCTACTAGAGTACCGATCAATGCCAGAGGACTCTTCTAGATTGCCATTTAAAGCGAAAAGCACAGTACGCTCAGAAAACCTGTCCGCGTTCGTTCGTCTGGTTTCTGCGTGAAAAGAAGAAGAAGCGAGAACCACGTTCCCCTGCGAGGCATGTGTCGAGCATAATTAAACCTTAATTGTTGAACCAGTGGTGGCATTCTTGCGCCGTTCGATTTGATCCGGCGCTGAAAAAGAAAACTTGGGCCGTGTCGATATCGCCTTGCCTAGAAGGTCTTTGATCCTGGCTGACACAGTTTCCAACTGAAACCTCGAGGAACGCGTGACGCCGGCCCGCGAATACTTCTGCGGATTAAAATAATTCATTCCCCGCGGATGTCGCTAACGAGCCTGCGCGAATGTTCCCGCGAGGAAGGAACTCGCGAATACTTTATCAACGACACAAGAAAGAAGCACACGATTTCCCACGTGCCGTTTCTTCATATGCGATTCGTCGCGCGCGGTCCCAGAGAATCCCTAGTCGTTATTTAAATCGTGTCAGCTCGGTGTACAAACGTTCTAGACGATTTTCTAGAGACGCGCGCAGCAGCCAGCTGGTCTAATTATATGCAGACAGCTTGTCGCTCCTAATCCTTCCACGAATACCTGAGCTTTCACTCGTGTTATTTAAATATCACGATCTCACGATTTCAAGCACAACTACTTAGCTTCGCCGGACAGCAACGCTACAAGCATATTTTTCAGTGGCAGTCTCGAAAAGCATCGCATTCCCTGCATGAATTACTTGGACCTGTTAAACCTTCCCGGCAAGCAACTATTCCTTTTATCTCCCATCCACTGTTCTGCCAGCGTTTAAGATCCCCACACCTTTGGACATCCTCCGCGAAGCATACAGCCCGAGGAACGCGCAGAATGCTACATATGTACACGTACGTGTGGAAAGGCAATAAAGGGGAAGAGAAGGAGCGTGTATCTGTCCTACGTGACTGCATTAGCATTAAGCCCGAAACAAGAAGGAATGCGCCGGTGGAAATGCGATCTTTGCGCGAGAGACTGTCGCGCCTCATTATCGGCACATTGTTGCTGGAACTGTTATCTTTGGTAACGCGACTGCGCCTGGACGGCCGTCGCCCGGTACCGGATCTGCTCGTGGTTAACGCCGCCAGGTGGATAACGCGTGTACGTACAATTGATTTGAAGCCCGTGCTACCGATATGCAGACTGTTCGCTATCGCTAGTCTGGATGCTCTTCGAGGGTTCCGAGAAACCGTCGTGGATCACGAAAGCAACGGGCACCCGTACGTGATCGAAATGTTACAACTTTGCCAACGAGAATCGGGGATTTAAAAAAGAAAAATCGCGACGGTACCTGGATACGCAAGTGAAACATTTGTCAATCGGTTCGCACTGGGACTTAAATCGCGACTGATATCGAGGTAGAAGTACGAAGGGTGCTTTTAACGTGGACATTAATCGGTAGATCGAAAATGTTGGAATATTCTGGGGGAAAAAAGGTAGCGTGGAACGTGGATTCCGAAAGTGTGGAATTATGGAATACAGTGTTTATTGAACGAGGAGATACAGGATGCGAAGGTGCGGAATGTAAAAAAAAATGATTTCACTGCAATTGCAGATGTATGAGAGAAGGTGAGGACTCGGTAAGCTGCAGGCGTAACCTTCGAGCAAGGAACAAAGATAAATAATACTCACTTTCCTGTTTATTACGCAATCGTCGGGTTTTCCGCTACCCAGATTCTCGGGCCCATTATTTAAGAGAGCTAACGACTTTTTCATAATAATACATTGCAAAAGACACTAGTCACAATAATGGAAACAATTCATTTCTCAGCTTTTGAAAATTGACGGTGACATCCGCGAAACATTTTCGCGAGCATTAGATTTCGCGTCGTTTCGAAGGCGAAACGATTTTTCTGAGACATATTTTCATAAACAAGTCCACTACCACTCGAAGCGCGAGTTATTTATACGCTACTTGAACTGGAAAGACATTTGCAACAAAAAAAGAAGAAAATATACTAAACAGGTTTAGTATGACATATAGGGCGCGATAGTGGTAGAGATACTTGCCACCAATAAACATTCGCAACTCGGGTCTAATTTATTGGATTTCCAGCAAAAATCCAGCTTCCACTAACGCTGTGAAACAAACTTTCTACTAGGGTGGATGTCCCAATTACTGCCAGTGTTCCTATTAGGGTGACTGTACCTAATATCGCCACTCGCTATATCTCTTAAAGTAAGCTCTAAAATTTATCGGTTATGCACTGAATTAGTACCTAAACATATGTAGGAAGACATAATTGCAGCATCATGTGATCAACAATTACAGAAAGGGAAGGATTTTAGAGAATCTTAATATGTAAAAATTTATTGGACTATCACAATTTTACGTCACATTCGGAGAAGGTAAGTCTAATAAATCTGTGAATGCAAGAATATCTACTAGAAATACCTAATTAATGATGTACTTAAGAAATGAAATCGATTCAAATATTTTTCATAATGAAAATAGCGTTTTTCTTTTAGCAGTATGCGTGTTCTCAATACCGCCTACCGGAGAACAATGGTTTCGATGTAATGCTTGTGACAGGTGAGGTCACGAAATGTGCGGAGCAACCGAGATAAAATTTATTTGCCCAATATGTACATCGGAACGTAAAAAATAAAATATTTTAAAAATCTATATTTTCAAATTTCTATATTACTTATTCTAATAAGAATGAAATCAAAGATGGATAAAAAGACATTTATAGAACAAGAAATAATAAAAGCACATGTGAAAATGACTTTAAAAACTCATATATACATGAATTAATCAATATTTCTTGAGTAGGCGATATTAGGTACACTTTTTTCAAGACCCGATTTTTGCATGTCTTACGTTTTTTGAGTCCTAATTAACAATTTGTAGGTTTCAACGATTCTAACATATGCTACATGAAAGATGAATAATTTCTCTTTACTTTGAAACGAACTGCATGGAAAAATATCAATTATTATTCAATCGACAGCGATTTAACTTTTGCCTGGCGATATTAGGTACAGTCACCCTACTGCCACTTTATTTATTTCAGCTAATAAAAAGTGTACGATATCTAATAATAAGAAAAACAGTACCAATTTAATGATAATTTTTTTGTACACTATTCTTTATACGTTACGTTTTTATTAAGTAAAATAAATGAAGTGGCAGTAATAGGTACATCTATCCTATTCCCAATAATCCTAAAATAGTTCCATACATACTCTCAAACTAAAAGAAGAAACAAACAACCAAATATTCAAAAATCCACTACAGAACGCGGGTTCTTGAAAGCAGGAAGAGACCAACTAATACAAACAAACGATAATTCTCCTAGGATACATGCTACAATGGAGAAACACGGTTTGTAAACAATTCCCCGTTAGTTTCGTCAAACATCCGTTGGAAATTAAGCTTGGTTTCGCGCGGCGGCGGTTCGACAGGCCGGGGGATAATCGCGCGCATCGAAACTCGATTTAGACCCGTCCCTTGTTTTACGTAACTTTCACCGCGCGCAAGGTAGAGGTGAGAATGCAACGGTATTCTCGGGCACTTGGGAACAACGTCGCGAACCAACAAACACCGCGAGGGCCCTCGCGGTGTTTTTCGCGAAATAATCGGAACACGGTCAGTCGACGGTCGGCTGGCAGAGAGCTGGGATTCCTGCTCGCTCGTCGCTGTAAATTTAGCTGCCGGTAGAGATCCCGCTTCCACGAAACTGCGCGCCTCCTCTCCGCCGCGGAAGCGAGAATAAAAGGAAAAACAGCCTCCAGGCCAGCGAACTTCCTCTCCTGACTGCGCGTCGCGCCAGCCGCAACAGGCAAATAAAATCCGCGACGCGCCGATAAGGACGAATAAAGAACGACGCCGGTCCGCGGACAATAGAGCGAATCATCTGTGACGAAACACGTGGATCATGATCGATATCGCGCGATCGGACAATTAACTGTTGCCGCAAATCCTTGGTTGCGAAAGAACCGATCTTTTCATGGAACACACTTCGCGCCGGCTTTCCAATAGGGTTTTTATAGTGTGTTGATAGGTATCAATCCGCTGGTAGCGGACGGCGTGACGTTTAGTCCAGAGCGTTGACGCAGCAGGAACGGCGGAGCTAGCAAGCGAGAGAGTGGTGAATTGAATTGGCACGGTTGTTTGGGAAGTAGAGCGAACGATAGGTGAGGATGTCGCGCGAAGAACGGTAGATTGTTTAGGTGGTAAGAAGGAACAATGGAGAGAGAGCACGGGAGAAAGAGAAGAAAAGGGGGACTTAATTGTATTCCCTATCTCGTTTCAGCTTCACTCTGTCGCGCCTACGTGCGCGATTGGGGATGCGCGGTGGACCTCCGCTTAACTCTTACCCTTTTCAGGAAAAGTATCGGAGAGCTGACTTATTCGCGAAGTGTAACAGTCTTCCTTATAAATACCCGTGGTCCATAGGAATTCAATGACTACAAATAATCGCTCGAATTAAATTTCCATTGACCCCCAAACTCATAACCCACTGTAGGGGAGACCGGGGCTGGTTGGCCCCAGGGGTAGGTTGACTAATTGTTAATAACTTTTTACTAACGTGTGCTCTACTGCGGAGCGATTTTCTGTAGAAACAAGTCACTTCTCCTATGTCATTCATTTGTTTCCGACACCACCATTACACGTTGCTTGGCAGTTACCAGCGTTTATCGAAAAATTGGCTATGTAAGTAAATATGTTTTCTTAAAGATTTTATGTTCCCACGTTTTCTTAAAGATTTTATGTTCCCACGCTCTATATAGTTACAGTAGAATTAATGCGAAGGGGCTATTTTAAAGTTTGTTTATTAAACGACCTACTGAGACTGCGTTTTTGATTTTACATAAATAATTAAAGGTTACATAGAGTATTGAAGTCAAAATGATCGTTCGGGGCTGGTTGACTAATAACGTTCGGGGTTACATGACTAAGCTGGTCAACCAACCCCAGTGATGGTTTAAACTGTTATTTATTATTAAAAAGTAATAAATATTTTATAATGAAACAACTCTCGTGACATTGTGCTATTTTATTACCATTCAGATAAGTTGCTAACAACATTTTCTTCACCGATTGCACCTATAGTCAACCTACCCCATACTGTTAGTCTACCAACCCCGACCACGGGGCTGGTTGACCAGCATGTAAGGTGTTAGAAAAACATTAAAATGCCTTAATTGTTGTCACATTTAGTCAACTTTAAGAATTTAATCAGATAGCCAAATGTATGCCCTATCAAATATACTAACCGGTTTAAGGCAGGATACCACCTTTGACTGCGATTTTGGAGGCGTTTTTCATGAATTTTTTTTGCATACAAAGAATGCGCAGAAACAAAATCGGTTTCAGTCATTCATTAATGTAACTTTAATCTGTAATTACACATTTTTTGAAACTGAAAAAGTGAAAAATAATCTCTTGTAGGTGGCGCCAAAATACACTCCTTTGGAGGAACATCGTTAGACGGCGTGTCAAATTCCGCTTTGTACGTGGCTCTTAGAAAAAAAACCAAAGAATGTTCCTATTGGCAACAATATTTTTTAATGCTGTACGTAGGGATTTTACGAAATTTCGATTTTTAAGAAAATGGCGGCCATTTGAACAAAAAGGTCAATTTTTTTAGGGTAAAAAATTTTAAAGAAGTTTATAAAATTGCGCACCAAAAGAAAAATAACAACGCTACAGCAAAAGTCCTACGTACATCGTTAGATTACACCACGGGGAAGAATTGTGCAAAGTTTCAAGTCAATCGGATGAAAATTATAGGAGTAATCTGACACGCCGATTTGGAAAACATCGTTTCGAGAAAAACGCGTTTAAAGTTTTATATAGATTTATATATCTGTTCCAATCCGGTTTTTACACAAGAAAAAGGTTCCGGCCACCTTTCTAATGAATGAATTTCGATTCTATACACTTGAAAGAGTACTTTGAGAACAAAAAAAAATTTCAATTTTTTTTAAGTGCGAAGGTGGTATCCTGCCTTAATGATATTTCGTCCACATAATTTATTAAAAATCAAAAACTGAAAAACTGGCCTACCAGCCCCGGTCTCCCCTAAGCCTCGAAAGGGTTTGACAAAGCGAACTTCTAGCGCTCCCCTGGCATGTTCGCGTCAGCCCAAAGAGAGAGAGAGAGAGAGAGAGAGAAATACCGGTGGACGCGTTGGAACGGCCTAGAAGCGAGAGATCTCTCGATTCTCGATCTACTCACAGTTGGTTTTTCGCCAATAGCGCCCGCATCGCTGTAGGACGTAACCTTCACGTAAGGACTGGATGCGGATATCGGCACGGTAATCATTTTTCCGTCCTTTGCTGGATGGTCCCCTCACTCCCATCGATGGCTGGATAATGGAACGCGCGCCCGCGACCTTTGCAGCGACGCCGATTCACGCGGGGCTTCTGGCTGCGTGCGAGAATTCAGATCTGGCACGGTTTCACGGACACTTCCGGGCGGTGCCGAATTTTCTTTGGAAATCGGCGCGCGCCAACCGGCCGGCTCGCCCTCGGCGAAAACGATGGCAAAATCCACGCGCCTCAATGACGAATTTTATAATACCTATTCCTCGCGCCACGCGCCGTATCCGCCAGCTGTCAGCTGTATTTAACGCGCGCTCGCCGGGGAATTTATCGTTCTGGGGTGCACGCTCGTCCACGGCGAGCCGTGCGCTCTCTCTCTCGAGAGAGAGACCCACGCTCTCGGTGCCGCACAGCGAGAATTGCTGGCGATTTCGGGCAAAGTCACGACGCGCCTTGACGCCAGGTCGGAATATCATTTATTTCTGACCGAACTTGGGACTACCATCAAGGCTGCCCGCAATAGTTGACCCGATTCTTGGGCAACACGCGACTGGTATCCCTTCGGGCTTAAATGCGAGAAGAGCAACACGGTTGAGACCGTTCGCGTGCTAGTGCCCCAATGATTCACCGGCGGATTATACGCCCGATTATAATCTGTCGCGATCGATTCTTCGCCGATTCGACGATCCTATCTCGACGGTCACGCGTGAAGGCTTTCGTAACGCAGTCCAACGGCGCGGGAACTTATAGTCTCTCGCGATGCAAGTTCCCGGGCGAACGTGGTCCAAACGGTATCTTCGTTCGACACTACTTTTAGCCGCTAGTGTCGCGGTGTAACTCGAGGTGCTTGGCGATTTCGATTGGTAGGTATTGCACTAGTTTCAGATAATTTTCTATTCTATTTGTTACGATCGAAATGGTAGACGTTCTGGACGCGGAAGAACGCTCGCGACAACACCTTTACCGACCGACGAGCAAGCATCGACTGATGCGCGTGGAGCGACCCCCGCCACAGGAGACGAATGGGGATCCTCTCTCTCTCGATTGGCTGTCGCGCGCTTCCAAGTAGCTAATGCCGTTCTGGTCAGACTGTTCGCGCGCCAAACTGACGTGGAAGGGCTGCTAAGTAGTATCGAGCCGCGCGCGACTTTTGTCGCCAGACATTCTGTATCGTTATCGATGTATCAGCCTCCCAACGATTATTACCGCTCCATTGTTTACCTATTCTTCATATCGCTTTAATTACTTATCGCTCCGTTAGTATCGTTATATAGGTCGGGGTATTAGAAATTTGATAGCTAATTATCTTCTTTGGCCATACACCAAATAAGTATCGTAAATCACAGCCAGAGATGGGCAAAAAATTATTTCAAATAAAAAATTGATTTCGAATAAAGGACAAAAATTTTATTCGAGACTCATCAAATAAAAATAACCCAGAGTCACTTTCATTTGAAACGTTACAAATAATTTATTTCGTTCGACGTGAATATATCCGTTGGCCACAAATAATTTTCTCGCTTGACGCGAAGTTATCCGGCGGCCACAAATATTTTTCTGGTTTGACGGAATTCATTTTAACCTTCAAATAATTTTGTCGTCTTTCCATGCATTTGTATTTGAAAAAAATTATTTGAAGCGCAAATAGCTCTGGGAGTAGAGAGCGAGAGAGAGGGGGAGCGTGTGCGAGAAGGATAGAGATAGATGATACTTTTTCGCTCTCTGTAGCGGTAAGCAGGAGAGCATGATGCGAGGAGGTAGTTGTTAGAGCGATTTTTGGATTAATAATTATTTTGTGTTTAGTAAGTTATTCGTGAAATTTAGTGCGGAATGTAACGAAGGGGCTGTGTTTTTTCAGCAAATACTGTGTAAATGCGTAAATTATTTACACGTAATGTGTAATTGGTTTGGTTGTTACCTGGTGTAATAATTTTCATACAATTTTAAACATGTAAACAATCCTGCTTACCGCTACAGAGAGCGAAAAAGTATCATCTATCTCTATCCTTCTCGCACACGCTCCCCCTCTCTCTCGCTCTCTACTCCCAGAGCTATTTGCGCTTCAAATAATTTCTTTCAAATACAAATGCATGGAAAGACGACAAAATTATTTGAAGGTTAAAATGAATTCCGTCAAACCAGAAAAATATTTGTGGCCGTCGGATAACTTCTCGTCAAGCGAGAAAATTATTTGTGGCCAACGGATATATTCACGTCGAACGAAAGAAATTATTTGTGACGTTTCAAATGAAAGTAACTCTCACTTATTTTTATTTGAAATAAAAATAACTCTCACTTATTTTTATTTGAAATAAAAATAACTCTGGGTTATTTTTATTTGATGACAAATAAAGATAAAGCCTATTTTATTTGATACGTTATTTAAATAATTTTTTATTTAAATAATGCCCATCTCTGATCACAGCTGAATTATTTCGCGGGGTAAATTAAGATAATTCTTTTATGGGAGATACTTTTTCTAAAGGGTGATTGGGCTTGTTGATATTCTATTTTTAATCGATGCATGATGTTGGTAGGTATCTTTAGGAAGATGATTAGGTGTTTGATAAATCTTTGGTGGTATTATACTTTTGCGGTGAGTCATTTCGTTAAAATTACAGTGGCGCGGTACACTTACGAATACATCATGCTTCGGATGTTAATTTACATTTTAAAACCCAATTTTGCCCGACGGTACTGGTTACATAAGAGCGAATTGATTACAGTAGCCGAAGGCTGTGCATCCGTATTTTCGCAGCAGGGAAGCACTCAAGTGCGAGAGGCATTTAATAATTCATAATGTTTATTTCGCGAATCAACATCGGGGGGTTTGTTGAGCAAAGGATGATATGAGAAATTATGCGTTAGTCGTTATTGAAACTTTCGATACGTTGGTTAAGGAAGTAACCAAGTAATTGCAGTTTAAAAACCCTCCGATAAATATGGATGAGCTTCGTTTTTACACAATGTGTTGCGTTCGAACTTCTCGCCTCTGATTTCACTCGGAAAAATTTGCGCAACTCTTCCTTCTACATTCTCAACCGCGTCGCCATTTAATTTCTCCGAAGAATACAACAACTCTGTTGATGTATAATACAGAAATACAGAATACCCCCGCATTCATTATTATCGATCATAAACAATATAATTACTGCATAATAAAGGGCACGTAACATTGGAAAATTTCAATCTCTGGTTGCCGTGCAACGTAACGGACATTAAAGCTTCCGATAAACGCGCCCAATATCTCGGTCACGTAGCGCAATAAACAATTGCCGCTGCACGAATGATTATAAACATTCCTACGAGGCAATTTCGCGAGCACCGATCGCAGCTTTTCATTCCGTGATAACGCGGCTCCCAGCATCGTGCGTGACTTCGACAGCTTTCAGTCCCGATTGTTAAGCTAACATCTCGCGGCGTCGCTGCTCGGAACAACAATTTGCGAGTCGATCGGTAGCCTCTGGCGTCCTCGGCACTTTATCTGATCAGGCAACGTCCACCTCGGGAAATCCGATCCGTTCCCGCCAGATTCCATTTTAAACAATACTTGCGCAGCTCCCACAAAGCAGGCTATAGCGTTGAAATTTATCGCGCCTTGTCTCCGTAAACACGGAAACTGGCGGCCCGCGAGCGTCGCGCCAAGAAAGTGGAAAATTTGCCCGATCGGGGTGCGAACGAAATTGGTTGGAAATTCGGTGTCCAGCCATCGTTCGACCCCCCATTGACGTATTATTAGCCCTCGTTTCGTCAAAGTGCGGGGCAGTTTCACCCCGATTAAAACGGACCAGGCGTACACCCCGGTGTAATAAGTTACGTGCCTCTACTGACGTCAATGATGGATTGACTTTTTACGGAGAAATTGAGGATAAACATCGTTAAGGTGGTAAGGGACAATAGCTTTCCTAGCAATTCGCTAATCCTCTTATAGAGTCTAAAGTTACCACTGCTGGGGGAAATTGATTAATTCGATAAGAAAGAAATATGAAAGAATTTAATTATAATTCGCAGGATTTCCTTCGGATTCGTATTGCTGTTCCACGTGTTACCTAGGCAACTTTCATTTCGCAGCGCTATCGAAAGGCTATAATTCGAAGCAGTGTACCTGCGAATCGTGCTACTGTCCGTGCACGTCTAAGCCCTGAAGGACCGTGAAATTGGCAAAAACACAGGCCTACTAGTCGGTAAACAGTTATTTAGTATTTATAGACGCGTTTATACGGTGGAGTTCGCTCTACACGCTATTTCGGGTAACTTTATATTTTATTGACGCATTGATGTCGGAGGTGCGCGTTCAGCGTTTCGTGCACCCATTCTCGCGAACAGTGGGGCTGGATATAGATTATAATGCGATTTCGTGAGTTTACGACGGGTCCGAAGACGAAACTGGATCGAGCAGTTATCAATTTCTAGTCACCCACGCTCGAAGCTTGCGATTCTTTTATAGCGACCGATGCAACCACCTTCGAAGCTCGAATGGGGGAAAGCGTTTCGGCATTAGAACCTGCCCGTGGACACCGCGAAACGACCTGACAGGCGAAATTTTCGCGGCGCGCTCGCCGCTTTCGAACTCGGTTGCGCAACGTGCACGCCTTTCGTACAACCTCTGTTTACCCCGCAGTTCCGTTTCGTTTTCGAGGCTGGAGAGCCGCGGTGAAACTTCGAAAGGAGCCGGTAACTGTTTCTGTTTGGACAATGGGGGGGGGGGGGGCAGCCGCGTTGCGCAAACGAAAATGCAACTGCGACAGAGGGACACTTTCGAGGAGAAACATTTTCCAACGCCGGCGAAGGCAACTACAGTTTGCGGGATCACGGCGTTTCGATTGAGGATCTTGCGGCAAGAGGGGTGCAGCTCCATCTTTACCAAGTTCGAGTAAATTAGAAAAAACTGTTTAAGTATACAATTATTGCTTTGACTTAATATTAAAAAGGGAACAGTTTGACACAATAAGTAGTAGTTGTTATTGAGTTGATAAGTTTCTATTTCTATTTTTGGGGGGAAATATCCTATAATAAAAATATTAATATCCTATAATAAAAATATTAATATTTGAATAATAAAAATATTAATATTTGAATCGTAAAAATATTAATATTTGAATAGTAAAAATATTAATATTTGAATCGTAAAAATATTAATATTTGAATAGTAAAAATATTAATATTTGAATAGTAAAAATATTAATATTTGAATAGTAAAAATATTAATATTTGAATAGTAAAAATATTAATATTTGAATAGTAAAAATATTAATATTTGAATAGTAAAAATATTAATATCAATATTTAAATAATAAAATATCTATGTTAATATTTCAATAATAAAATATCTATGTTAATATTTCAATAATAAAATATCTATGTTAATATTTCAATAATAAAATATTAATATTAATACATATTTCTATTATTATTTATGTGCAACATCGGATTTGTATCAAACGTCCACCAAACGATGTAAATTGTTTTTACGTATATTACACGTCATAACACAAAAACTGTCAAAAATGGAGCTTCACCGTAATTATGCGGCCGAGGGATCGGTCCGCCTACGAACCGCTATTTTACGGAATGTTTTCGCGACCCGGCCCGCTCGCGTTGTTAGTATGTTAAGTGGGCTTGAGGATTTAGTGGAGCTGTTACTCTGGAAACAGGAACTTCCAAGGAGTGGGTCAAAGAAGTCCTCTGCGGACGGATTGGGTCTGAACCAAGCGCTGCACTCTGGCTCGCGAATATTTAGCCTTTTAGGGGTTCTTCGGGTAGAAGGGTGAAGCTTAGAAACTTAATAAGTTCGATCAGGATAACACAAGGCTTTGATGGTTTTGGAGCCGCAGAAGATACAATGCTTCCACCGATGCACGATTTTTACGAAGATACTTGCACCCCAGCCAAACCTCTGACATGCTCAAGCATCCCTCCGCTAATTTGCATCACAGAGGAAAGAAAAGGGTGCCCGTGATCTAACCAGGGAGAGATTAATGATTTTATCAACTAGTTCTTACGCGATCGATCGTAATTGACGTTTAACGAGCGGCCCATTGACCGTGAAAAACGTCTCCGACGCTTCTGTACGAGAGGAGGCTTACAAGGCCTCCGATGCAGTTGCAAGTGCATCGGTACGTGCGATAATTACCGTCGCGATTATCCGGGATGAAGATCACACGTACGAACACTTGCAGCGCGATCGATGATGCAACCTGTGCAGGAACTGGTTTCGAATGGCCAAACTGATACCACTCATTACCACCCGGCACGATTATGAATCGTCGAAATCAGATTGCACTGGAAGCTTCCCCGAATGAATCTCTATACAGCAGGGATTCCGAACTTGAAGGGTAACGGGGAAAACAGGGAACGTCGCAAAACAGCGTTATCGAGAAAATTAAGTTTTAATACTTAGATCCAAATCAAGTTAAGAACCCCTGCTGTAAAGCCGAACACCATCAATGGACAGTAAACGAAACGAGAAAAATGTAATTCCAGTGGGTACGCTAGGATTGTGCAAGGTTCAACGGTAGGGTACATAGTTTAATGTCTACAGCCGCGGCGACGTAGCTGTTCCACCGTAGAATGCACCAAATGCATTCAAGCACGTGGAAATGAACCATGAAAAGAGGTTCTTTCGTTTCTTTGCGGTAATTGCGTCAGTTGGACGTGGATGTAAGAGCCAACGAGACCGGATTATCATCTTTTGTCTGGTCCCCCCGTGTGCGGAATAACGCGAGATCGACGGAAGGAGTCTGATTAAACTGCTGCTCGCGAATCTTCGATATCGAAAATCTGAATTGTGGGGAATGTCAAGGACACCATTCAAGGCGGAGGATAATCTCGACGATCTCAACAATCTCTTCTGCTCCAACAAGGCACGGGCACTTAAATAATGCAATCACTTGGGTCGACTGATAAGGGCCATAGATAAAGAACAAAGAAAACCTCTCGCTGCTTCGTATCCACTCTGACGAGAATGTCACCTGAACTTTGTTGTTATTTCAGAATCGTTCAACCGTGTTGTTGTTGCAACCTTTAACGTTAATCCTAGGGGGCTTTTTCGCACGAACCATTTATGTGGTAACTGTTACTTTGAATAAACTCGTACATTCTCCATTTCTTTTTAAAACAGTACTTTGAACAGTCGATATTAGGGTGTCTCTTATTTACTCTTGGTAAAATTTTTTTCCAGATTTTCTTCGGGGCACCCTTCAGAATAGTTCCAAATAATTAAAAAAAAATCTGTGTAAAGTTTCAGCTCGATCGGATAACGGGAAAGGGTGCCCCTGGGCCGTTAAACATTTAAATCATTATTTAACAGCTCGCGATGTCGATTTTATATAAGGTCTTCCAAGTTATTGATTAAATCAAAAAATATGTCCAACAAAAGTTGTAGATCCGGACAAGGAGCATCTTTTTTGGTGTATAACTATTTTTCGTGCGACAAACGGTTTTCGAACAAAATCCGAAAAACTAAAAAAAAAAAACTTTTTTTTTTCAAATTTTGAATGTTTAAATGCTTCTAGAACGCTTTTTATTTATGAAGGTGAACAAAAAAAATGGAATTTTTATTTTCGAGGACTATTTTTTAAACATTTAAGGAGGGGGCATATACCGAAATATGCAAATAAGATAAAAAAAAAATTTCTTCTTATTTTCAGTGTTTGATATGTGATGAATGTTTCCTGAAAAGTTGGCGTCGAAATTCGCAAAAATATAGGAGATATAGACGTCATGATTTCGGGTAAAATGATCATATCTGATGTCTATATCTCCGATATTTTTGCGAATTTCGACCCCAACTTTTCAGGAAACATTCATCACATATCAAACACTGAAAATAAGAAGAAATTTTTTTTATCTTGTTTGCATATTTCGGTATATGCCCCCTCCTTAAATGTTTAAAAAATAGTCCTCGAAAATAAAAATTCCATTTTTTTTGTTCACCTTCATAAATAAAAAGCGTTCTAGAAGCATTTAAACTTTCAAAAATTTTTTTTTAGTGTTTTATTTTGTGAAAATGGTCACATTCATCTGGATTAGTCAGGCATAATGAGCTGAGGCACATTTCGTGATCCCAGAGTTTATCGTTAGAAAGTGTTTAGGCGACAGACAACCATACAAACATATAGAAGCTTTAAATATTAAGATACCGTAGCGTCCCGATGATACCTGGTCTAGTTACTTATTGTTCCGGCAGGCAAACAACATAATTAAGTCCGGCGGGGCACACAGATACTGCAATAGGATCATAATTTCATTGCATAATGGTGTTATACAAATTTTTATGTAATGTACGATCGTTTATGCTCCAAGGATTTTACTCGAGCGATGGGAATACCGTGAGACCCCCATGCAAATGCGACAAGTCGGTGGTAATCATCCCATTAGATTACGCGACACTGAGCACGGAATAAAGGGGAACCTCGTCGTATTTTCTTATTTCGTGTAACCGGGTCCCGTCCCTTGTACGTTAATTAACCCCCTTCCGCGAAGTTTCTCCATGCGCGCGCGCGCGTCCTACACGGTGCTTCCTTTTTTTCGCACCGAAGCGTAACGAAGAATTCACGTTTCTCACAGTGCGCCGGCTCGTAATTCTTCGTTTAGCTTCTCGGCGTGTATCACCGCGGATGAAAACATCAGAATCGCGGAAAGAGAAAAGAGGAGCGAGCCGAGTGAGGTAACGCGCGTATATAAATCCGTAACGAAAGGCACCTAGTCGCCGCCGGTTTCTATCGGTCATGATTTAACGACCGTGTAAAAAGAAAAAAATCACGACGAAGAAGTGCGCCTGAAAAAACAGATTTCAATTGCTAAAGCGATCGACACGCGCATAAGCTCGTAGTCAGACGTTACATTTTCCTATTTCTTGTATTCATTCTCATCAATAATATCCAATAATCAGTACCTTCGTCAGCGTACCCCCCTCGCATTTTCTCCGCGTGCGCTCTGTGCACGACAAGGAAAAAGATCTGTTGAATTATTGATAAGAATAATTAGTATTACCAAAGAGATATTTACCTGTCATTAGGCGCACTATAAATACCACTTCTTAAGAGAATTGCAGAAGCAATAATCGCGAGAGAAAATCAGACTCGGGGCTATGTGCCGGCGAGCGCAGCAGGGAAATGCGAATTCAAGTTGTCCTCGTTACGAGGGGGCAGCGGGGGATTAACCGAATTTAACGGAACGCTGGTAAGAAGCCTGATGAATGGTAAACATGGTGGACAGGCTGCGGCGACCGAGCACTTTTTCCCTCCTCCTTTCTTCTGTACGGGCTCGTCCAAGTTTTAAGATACGCGACGAGTGCACGCCGTTAGACGACGGTACTCGACGGTACTTGGTCGGCTTCGAACGAGGACGCGGCGAAAGAAGAGGGTTAATAACGCAGAAACAGAGGCATTCCTGCCACAGCGTAACCACGATAATCGGATGGGGCTAATATATGACAGAACAGGTTCAAAGATCTGCCGACTATTGGGAAACCAAGTGGAGGCGTGGCTTAAATTTCAGCGCTGCGGTGGTAAGTTGGCAAACTATTGACAGTAGGCTGGATCCCACCAAACATTCCGAATAAGTATTTATTAATCGAATAAGTAAAAATTTAGTGTTCCAAAAAATGTAAAAACACTCGTTTTTCACAACATGTCTATATAAACACTGATAATCGTATGGACTTCGACGGATTTCAGCCTACTCTGAGTAGTTCAATTTTTTGTCACTAGTTGGCGTATCGAAATTCTTGGTTTCCCAATACCGCTGATAGTTGGGCGAAAGAGTATCGGTGGACTGTGAGGTGTCGTTGGAGGATCCACCACCGTGGCTCGACTAGTAATTTATTCTATGAAACGTAGAGAGAGAGAGAGAGAGAGAGAAAGTATACGCGGCTAGGGAGTTTATGGTTTACCGTAGAAGCATGCGAGGGGAATGAAATAGTTGTGGTGCCTCGAATATCAAAGGAAATCGAATTAGAAGCGCAGAGGTCCCGAGAACGTAACAACGGACACGTAATCGGTAATTCTAACCGCCTTCTCCTCTTATTAGCAGAGCCACTGTAGCATGCGACAAGGGCCAAGAGTCAACTGTGCAATTGACTATACGGACGTATGTTTCCGAGAAGTGTCCTTCGAGTTATGGAACAAATGTCAGCCGACGTTTCAGATTAAAACAAAAGAGCACCGTTCGATCTGCGCTCGCTTCCTGAATCTTTACCAACTGCCGCACGGTTTATTAGTCGCGTGATCTTCGGATTGGAGACGGTGCGATCGTTACGTGCATGCGAGTTTATACGCTCAAGTAGCCGCGCACGCTCTCGTAACGTTGCCGCTCTCCACGTTTCCCCGGTTCGGGTCACTGTCAAAGTTCAACGGCAAGATACGGGCGCACGTACAGCCCCTCCATTTCGCTCCTCTGCCCGTGCGACACCTCTGCGGAGGAATAAGGTAGTTCCAAACGCGTCTGAACCTGTGAAATCGATCGGCTGCGTTTCAGGGGATAGATAAATATTGTATCCGCGGTTTACGCGATGTCCGTCGATCAGCCTTTCGGCAACGAGAAACGCATCCCCGCCGAAAATAGAATCACGTACGTGCATAGGCGAGTGCATCGTGCCCGTTACATAATCGGTGCACGTGCACAGCGAATGTCGGTACGAGGGAAACCTCGCCGCTCGGAATAATGGCGACAGCGCGTGAAGCGTTTTGGCAAGTTCCGGATCCCGCCGAGAAATCATTTCTTAGAACATTGGGGATATTGACAACGGGAGGAGCGGAGGAGTCATCGCTAGGATTAAACGTGTGTCAGGAATTTGTTGTTCCACGAGCAACGGCGACGAGGAACGACAAAGGGTGTCGCGTCGCGCCGTGTCGCGTCGTGCGTCCGCGCGGCGGCCAAAAAATGCAATTCCTGCCCTCTCGAGTGTGAACGTTGAACTGCGCCCAGAAGTGCGGTTGATAAATGCACTGTCGTAAGACGAAAATCCTTTGATTCCCAATTTTTTCACACGCATTTATGTAAGCTGGCAACTAATACACGCCTAATTCCAGGATTGTTACGTGAAAGTGAATTAGCACGCGTCGTTGCAATCTTCCAAAGTGGAATATACTGCTTTAAAGGAAATATCATCTGCTATCTGTTAGCGGCCAAGTATCTTCAAACGTCAGTCGGCTCGACGTCGTAATGAATTCCGCAACACTTTCGTCCGCCTCGAGAGAATTAATACCGGCGTACTTTCACGTCACTTTTATTAAATAATTTTTTTAAGCAGCCCAACGGGCACGCCGACTCGAGCAATTTATCGTCGCCCTGTGTACTACCAGCCGACGAGTAACTTACGGCGATTAAAATATGTCGCGCGAAATTACATGCTCCTACGTGCTCGTCGGCGCTCCTCCGCTGGTAGGAGCCTCACCCACTGCAAAATATTCTCATCTCGTCGCGTTTATGGCGGACCCCTTTCACGATAAAGCAGCTCGTTTGTTACGTTTTGGCGGGGGGTAATATTTCTCTATCTACCGATAATCGAATACCTAGGATCACTGGAGAAATATGTCCTCGTCGATAAATGGGTAGGTGCAATGGACCGTGAGACATTCTACGTAAACTTCGAAGGGGATACATAAAGTAACATTGTAATTTAAGGGTTGGTCCATTTTTTTTATAGGCAGATTTGCGTAGGTAATTTTTTGTGACGTGAAACGGCAAGTTTATCGTGAGAGAAACTGTTAAATAATGGGAATTTATAGATTGACGGGTAAATAGAAGATGGAATTCTGGGGTACCGTTAGAAGGGTCCCTAGAATGCGGAAAGGAGCGAGGGAATATCTCCGAGGAATTTCAATGTCGCGTAATCGCGCGGCGCCGATGGTTTGTTACCCATCGACGGCGCTATGCGTTAAATACAATAAACACGGCGGAGTCTCGATAACTTTGCTCAACGGACAATCAACATGGCGTTCCAATTTCGTCACGGAATTGAGTTTCACCGCTGTATCGATGCGTATTGATCTGTGTCGGGCTATTGGACAGCGTCCATCGATCTTTAGATTTACTTACAACTGTACTTGTTGATACAGTGGCTCTCAAACCGGCGCCCCCTACCCGCTTTCCGCGAGAAAGGTAAAAAATCAACGTAAAAGTTAACGACACTGATATCGAAACAGAATTTTTTCACGAATAAATCTGCCTAAATTCTCAGGTTGGAGAAACGTTTAAAAGTTCTTCAAATTTTAGCTCGATAACCTTGCAGAATATTCTGAAATTAGTTTGAAATTGGAGATCGTATATCGGAAGATGTTTTTATATAAAGAGGCACGAACTGATCCCCGATTAATTCTGTCCAGATTCCGTGGAACGCGACACGAGGCTTGAGCGCAAATCCGCGAAGCTTAGCAAGAAATTCATGGTCAGCCAGGAGTGTCCCACTTTCCAGCAATGTTCGACGCACATGACAACGTCTTATCTGAGCGGCGTGTGGGCGTACGGGCATAACACTGGACATTCCTGGTAAGCGCAGCGACGCTGAGCGCTACTTTGCCGAGCGGAGATGCAAATTCGAGTGTGTCGCGGCGTAACCTCGAGGAGATACTAAAAAGAGTGATGTAAAATTGGACGAAGTGTAGGTACCGGTAACGAGCCCACTTAGCTCGCCACTCGAAATTGGAACGTCGAGGCAGAAACTGTGGCAATTATAATTTCCAGGCGGCTACTTCGCAATCGTCGATAAAATAGTATGGAAATTAGAAGCTCTTTTATAATGCAAAAAATCCTGGAGAAGTTTCTTCTCCCGCCAGGGAATTAGCAGGAAATATATAGATGCTCCGGCTAGTCGCCATCTTTCGGTTTCCTCCGCTATTACGAGAAACGGTGTCCGTTGTCTGTGTCAATAGATTTGGCTAATACGGGTGACGCTTTGTTTAGTGGGCGCGAGCAAACACGTCCAGAACTAACTGCCGAGAAAGCGTTTCACTTTTAAAATCGTGCCTGATAGATCGATCTTCTTATCTGGCACGGTGTAGGCGTACGAACACGATACTAAAAATTCCCGGTACGGGTCATTGTGTGTACAACGTGTTATTTGACTAAACAGCGGCGCGGTAATGCGCGCGAATACTAGTTCAGACAAGTATTAAATGGCTCTCCGGCTGTATTTCATTTATGCGTCTCTACTATAGACCGGCGGCGTTGGTACGGAAACCGTAATGAATAATAATTCGAAACTAAGAAATCAATTCCGTCGACGATGAAGAATTGCTGTACTCTGTAATCTACATAAGTCGTTTCAGAGCAATAAGTATAATACCGACGTCAGACGATTCGTCTGGAGGAATAAATAATAAGACATGCAAAGATGAAGCCTGCCAAGTCACTCTAAATATCATGCACAGATCAATTGGGATTCAATATGATTGTATATCTGTGTCCTATATATTATCCTGCGATATCTATGACTAACCATGCCTCTGGTCGCAACGAAATTTTTATCACGTCAATTGTCTCGGCGATCTTGAGCCGCGAGTCACGTAAATGCTTACCCCAGATACTTTTTTTGCGACACAGTTTTTCCTGAGGATCGCCGGCGACGCTGTTCCTGACGAACTTTCCCGCAAATCCTGAAGGCACTTAACGCAAGTGACGCAAACACACAGTCACAAGATCGCGACCCGATAACTCCGCGAGATCCGCGAATGCCTCCGGTGCCATTCGTACGACAGGAGCTAATGGTTGCGAGAGACGATACCCGTAACGATCGTTAAGGACAAACTTAATAATAGTAGCCGGATATTTACTATAGATCGCCAGTCGTCCAATTGGCCGGTCGTGGACGAATTCATGACTCGCGGCCACTTTGTGAATATATCATCCGTCGATCCAAATCCGTCGTCAAACGCACGCTGCGCTTGTCTTATAATAATGCATCATCTACGAGACCGGGAAGATACAAACGAAACCGCACTGCGAGAGAATGCAACCACGCATAGAACAACGATAAGTAGGTACACAATCTCGTATGTATAAAACAGGGACCTCTCTCTTATCGTGGATCTTTTCATCGGTAGTTAGATTTACCTCTTACTTAACGATAATACCTGTGTTCTGAATTTTCCCAATTAGAGTAACGATATAGAGATTATTTAAAACTGGCATTCAACACACGCCTTGTTATGGGGACACTTTATTTTGAATAGATAAAGATGGGAAAGAAAAAGATTGCGGCCACGTGAGGATTTGAATAGGAGTCCTTGGGATTACGAGTCCAGCGCGCTAACCACTGACCCAAACAACCACCTTGTGACTACTTTCATTTTTCAGGAATGTCCTTGTTTGTGAAACTATGAATCTTCTATGAAAATGATTTTTTAAGGCTACAATGCTACAATAGTTATGTAATTGTACGCCGATGTGGTGTTAAAGCTGCTTTTCACCTGCGTGAATTCATTTTCGAAAATGTATATGATCTCCATATTATACTAGATAACGAAGCCAAACTGGAGATACGGAATATGTTATCCTACATCTCCATCGGTGTTGAAATTATGCAGATTCTATGACTGTATTTGAAAATTTATGACGCTTCGTGTTTTAGTCAACAATTCTTTAATGCTAGTTCGAAAAATGGCGAAGCTATTTAATAACAATATGCTTGTAAAGTTTGTCCCTGTATATCAGATTAGATTCGAGGATTTAGATTTCGCGAGTGAAAAATGTCATTTCTTTAATAGACCAAACGCGTGGAAACAAAAATATTTTCGAGGGGAGAATTTCGATGACTCAATGGAACATTGTGACTAATTTCGATTGTTCTCACAATTCGATTCTAGAAAGGAGGTTAAGGAGGTCAGTGTTTTTAGCTGAAAAATCCTATAGTTATTGCATGATCGTAAAGCAACCTTAATTGTATGTCGACTGTCAATAACACCTACCTATTGGATGTATTAATGTTGAAACAACTGTTTATCCAAAGACTCAGGGCTTCCACGACAAACGACTGAACATAAACAACGGCGATGGGGATAAGGAAACGATCAGGAATATGTACGTCGAAGACCAACACAGCACAGGATTACGTGCATCGCAATCGCTAATATCAGGGTTCCGCTTTTTGTTTACATAACAGTGTAATGTTATGCCCACTGTACAAAATACACTGTACTCAAAACGCCGCATGCCTCAATAAAACCTCTAACTATATACATGTCTCTAAACATCTTATTATATACTTCGTATAATTATAACGTACAGTTACTGGCATTCGACTTCAGAACTCACTGACTAAGGACCCTTCTACCCAACAATGACATAACCGAAAGGAATCATGATGATTTTCAATTATAGTAAACCCCGACATAAACCTAACCTAAATTTCAATTCGTTACGATATCGCGGAATTCGCTTACCTTCTCACGATTTGGCGCCAGGATAATTCACCTTCTTCCGTCCTGGGATCCGCCTGTCCAGAGTTCGCCCAAAATGTCCTCGCATCTAACGTTCACCGATCCATTCCTTGCTTGACATCCTTGCTCTGGTCCCTCGTACGCTGGAACGGTCCACAAACACGCGGTAATTCGTTCCTGCCGAATTGCGCGTCCGCGATCGAGCCGAATTCGAACCAACACACATCACAAACCCAAACCGCTCAAAGCGCTCTAAACAACGTGCACCGATCGGCAGCGGTTTCACGAATGCGAGACTCGCTTTTGTTTGCCCTCTCCAACTGCTGTCAGCAGGTGGCGCGTGAAGAGGTGGGGGTCGTTTGGAATGAACCAGGTTCGCGACAGACCCGGCATCTAACGTAAATTTTTATTACACAGTTTAGAGGCCCGTGAACGTTTTTACTGGGAATGGGTTTCTCGAAGCGTCGATACCTCGAAAACCCTCGAAAGCCAACAAAGTTTCAAGTTTCGAGAACTTTTTGGCGACGGATTTTTGGGACTTAAAAAAAATGTACCATTTGAGTGTCACTCCTTATGTTACCGGCACAATCATAATCGTGGCACAGACGAGGTATAGGATAGAACTATCACCCAATGCATTTTTCTATCACCGATTTGTGGGGTCCTAGGACCCATTACCATTTTAGTGTCACGTGCAACGTTACCGGTGAAATCTCGAAACAGATCGTAACGCTACGCGTGGTAGGAATTGGAATTCGACACGGGTAAATCTAGGTCATTCGAAACCCGCGATTAACAAATGATTCTGTTACAGTAACAATTTAATGATCGTTTTACAAACGTATTCCGTTCAACGACAGAAAAACAACGATCGCAACAAAACAAGAACACATACGCCTTTTACCTTGCTGTCCTATTCGGGTTCATTTAACGAAAAACAAATTTATACAACATTATTTGTGAAAGACATGCTTTGATGATGTAACGTGGAATACTTCACCAAGGGATTGTAACTTGGTATATTTCAATAACGTGCTGAAGCGGAGAGGACTTTGAAAATTGTCAATCACTTCCAGTATCTAGCTGAAATAGTCCAAGTTCCATTCGTCCTTCTATCTTAATACCATACTCGTATTCTGGGGTCGGGTAGGAACAGTCGAACGACAATTCAAGTTATATTTATTCTTACACTAGCTTAAAGTACCCGGTGTTGCCCGGGTAAAACTTCGATTATCACGGAGTGTCAAGGGGGTGAAATAAGGGGGAAGAGTGGTATATCCAGATTTCATGGTAGTCTATATTTTCCGCAGGGTTCTAGAGAGTAATTATGCAAAATTTCGTTCAGATCGGGTAAAAAAATCGGGATAAAAAGTATCCTGTATGTTATTCCTGTTCCTAGATTACGTATATTCAAAATTTCAGAAAGATCCGTTTCGTAATTCCGACGTGATTGAGTAACAAACATCCAAACATCCAAACACACTTTCACATTTATTATATTATATTATTATATTATATTATATATTATAATATTATATTATTATTATTAGTAGGATTAGTAGGATAGTAGGATTAGTAAGATATTCCTTCTCCTACAGAAATTATGCAATCAATCGGGATAAAAAGTATCCTATGTGTTATTCCCGGTCCTAAACTACATGTATACGAAATTTCAGAAAGATCCGTTGCGTAGTTGTGACGTGATTGAGTAACAAACATCCAAACACACTTTCGCATTTATTATATTAGTAGGATTCTACCAAAATATCGGAAGTTAAAGAAATTCCTAAATATATAACTACAATAGGCGAGACCGGGGTAAAGTGAACCACGGGGTAAAACGAGCTTCCTTAATTTGTTCTTTAACAATATAATATATTTACAAATAGTGGTGACGTAATGAATGTATGAAATATAACAATGATAATTATGCACATTCGGATATCGAAAAATGTAAATTCATTTAAAAACTTGGAAATTAATTTTTAGAGACTTTATTAAAATTATTTGTTAAACTTTTCGATGTGCCTGGGACAGGTTCACCGTCAAATGTCCTTAAATTTCTTACATCAACGAACAAAAAATTGTTCACCACTTGCGGTATATTTTCCCTAGGACATTTATTCCTTCCAATATCGCGCTCGCTTGGTTTCTCCACTGACGGCTCACAGAAATTTGCTCCGTCCGTCTGCATTGCTGGGGCGAAATCTTCGTCTCCAAATTTAAAGCGATTCGGAGGGCAAATCCCAGCACGCTCAAAGCCACTGATAGCGTTCTGGGGTACAGCTGCCCGCGTATAACTACTTCCAAATATTTGTCCCACTTCTCTTATAGGAATTACTTGCCCTGGATGACTTCTTAAATACGTCGAGCACTCTTGGCTGTAATAAGTTTCGAAAGGTTTCATGAAACTTATATCCAGAGGTTGCAATTTCTGCGACGTGTGTGGCGGAAAGCATAAAATATGCACATTCTTTTGTCTGGCTGCTACGACAAGTGCTAGATTCTTTACGTGCTTCAGATGCCCGTCCAATAATAGAAGGACCGGATCATCCTCTGTCGGTTTCGCGAACTCGCAGAAATGATTAAACCACAGCGGATAAAAAATTTCCGTTTGCATCTGTCCTGACGGATGAAACACAGCCAGCGTATCGGGAGGGCAACCATCTTTTAACTCCAAATTCACGTTTTTCCTCGGAAATATTACGAGCGGCGGAATAAAGTTTCCCGCGGCATTGCAGCAGAATACGCACGTGATCGTTTCACCACGTTCTGCTGAGACTAGTCCTCCTACTTGTCTCTTTCCTTTATTACTAATTACCTTTGGTATACGGTTGGGAACCGTGGATATATCGGACTCGTCAACATTGTAGATTCGGCTCGGTGCAAAGTTATATACATTTAGTAAATTATATAATAAGTCGTAAAACTTATTAACCACAATTTTATTGAAACCGGATGCTCTTGCTAGCGACCGTTTCTCCGGAGTTCGCAGTGTTAGCGACGGGTGTCGCTTCATAAAACTTTGGTACCAATCTCCTCCAGCTATTTTATTCTGTTTATTGAATCTATGTTCGATTTTATGAGCTTCGGCGAAGTCGAATGCCAATCTCCTAAGCTCCATCGGTGTTAAACCGAAATATATTCGGTCCATTTCTAGTATATGTTCTAGCAGTACGGTTTCTAGCGCCGGAGAAAAGATGCATTTGAATCTACCCAACTTGATGTCAATGTCATTTTCATTATTGTTTATGTGTTCTTTCAGTCTTCTTTTCAATGTACTTAAGGGTATGTTGTAATCTTTTGATGCCTGCACTACAGTTGTATTCGTGGATCGAATCTGTTCTATGGCAATTTTTAGACTATTTTTGTGCCACAATTGCATTTCCGTTTTTCGTTTATAGTTCCTCATTGTGTTCTAAAAAAAAAATAATAAGAACACCTGTAAGTAATTATCGGTATAACATTTCGTAATATCTATATTCTTGCATATAACCTCCCACTCGGTTACTTGTACTGCAGCGTTCTTAAAATCAATTTATGAACTTTTGAATCCATCAACTAGGATCTATGTTTTGAGATGCGTACCTTCGTCTATATAGAACATTGGTTATTTTCTTGTTTACAGTTAAGTTGCCATTCTGTCTTTATTCGTGATTAGTACAAATGAAAAATACTCCTTCGTTGATACTCGGGTTTCCGAATTAATTATGAATTTTCTGCAAATAATTTGTACGCTTTTACGGTTGAACTAAAATATGTATCCCCCTCCAACAAGCCCCTCAAACCAGGGCCGTCCGGAGGACGGGGGGGGGGGAGGGGCAAAAGGGGGCAGTTGCCCCCCCCCCTGGCTTTTGAGTAAAAATCGCTTAATTTTACAAAGTGATCGACATTACGTCACATAGACCTAAGTATATACACTCGAAAACGAATCTTTATATTTTCACTAGTGCTAGATGCCAGCCATAAAGTTTGTCATAATAAAGAATTTAATTTTGTTTTTTCATTACATATTCTTCTTTATCGACACCCCAAAGTTCTTTACCGACACCCAAAAGTTGCCCTCCCCTGGAAAAAAGTCTACGGACGCCCCTGCCTCAAACGCAAATAAGCAAACTGAATAACCAATCCAAATATTTGATATAATTCAAGCTGAGGAGTTGTCAATGAAAATTCGATTAGGTATCCTTGGAATATTCCTTTACTTAATTACAAAGAGGCAGGACAATAATTTAAACAACAATCCGCCCGCTAATAGGGAATTCGTAAAAGGTTGGCCCGCCTCTCGAGGCGGCGTGCCAATTCCCTAGCGCTGCTCAGGGCGTTAAAGCGTTGGCAAGAGTGCGCGTGGGCAAATCTATCGTGATGACAATTTTAAGTGGTGACAGCCGCGTATGTGCCTACTCGTTGCCCTCGTAGTAGCGTTGCTTCCGACTCCGCTGATGGGAAACTGAATATTTCTGAATCGGCGGGCGATTCGTTTGTGCAGCATATGGGATATTAATCGCGGCGAAGGTACGTGTTTCACTTCGTTTCTCCCGCTAGACAGGAACAGATGGCCATCCGCCGTGCGTTCGCTCGCCTGACAGTTTAACGCGACAAGTGCCACTCTGACAGTTTTCGTTTCTCGCCAGTCGCATTGTTAGGCACCTGTTACCGAACACTTGCTCGCCGTGCTCACTGTAGCCGATCTCCGACGTATTGTCGTCGGTTTCTGTGCCCGTCCACGTGAACAGCGGTTCGCTGTTAACGATTTACGTAGCGAGCATTAACGTTGTCAGCTTGAAAATATATCTTCGGTCTCGCGTGGACACCAGTTCGGACGATACAGTCGGTCAGGTTTATCGAGCTTCTTTCGGAGTGCTTGGAGAGTGGAACCGCGAGTCGACGGAGCAAATATCTTTGCGGATGAATTGTATTCATTTCCATCACTTCTGGACAGAGTTATTAAGTTTCATTGTGTTAGAATGTGTCTTTTACGTTGAATTGCGTTTTATTCGTTTTAATATTGAGACTTTGGAAGCTTGAGCACCGCATATTCTGGAATGCTGTTCTAGCGGTTTTAGTACTATGATTTTTTTCAATTGTAGGCGAAGGAGTAGAGACTAATGTATTATGAATCCCGTAGACTTTAAATTCACTCTCCAATAATAGGGAATAATTTGCCTCTAGTATTGACTTAAGATCCCTACGTAACACATTTCCCATAAAACCTCTTCTACCCTTCTAGCTGACAGTTACGTAGAATTACAGAACTAAAGTAGCAGCTTGTACGTAAAAATTCTCTATCCACTCTGCTCAGCAAGATACACAAACGAAGAAAGCACCTTCCGTTTATCAAACTGCGAATGCAGCTGCGCAGAAAACTGTTGAATCTTATCCGACCGAACGAACTGTGTGGGAAAGCAGCTCTTTCCCACGTACTCGACCCAGATCGGTGCAGAAATCATATCTATTAAAATATAAATACAGATTTGGTACTGGGATGTACCGCAGTTTTAAAAGGCAGATTGCATAAAAAGCTGCGGGACTGAAGTTTCTAGGTTTGTGTAGGTGAATAGAGAATGATCCGTGCACGGCGCGTTCCCCTCGAAACTCGGTTGCGGAAATCGCGCGAAACGTGTTTCGGAATCATCGCATTCCGCGGCGCGGGTGCACAACCTCGCCTGTCTTTCATTTCGATCGCTTTGTTCCGCGCACGCATTTGGACGATTGCTTTCCACCTAGCAGCGCTGATGCCAGCGCGTGGCTTGTGCAACCGTAACGGTAAAGCAATCCGTCGCTCGTCGCGTTACGGGGAACAATTAAAAATACATATTCTAACGCGTGTGCGGTCACACAGACGGGGAAACCTCCGTACAGGTTTCGCGAGGCCCCAGAAGCCTGCTAACGAATTTGTTTCGGCAAACAGCCTCTGGTGAAAGGTCCGCGGCCGCTATTTTCCATCGTAACGCCGCGTTACGCGTTTTCTGTAATTTCCTGTATACTCGGCCTTCGCGCAATACACTTATAACGCGCGCTGTTCGCGCAATTTAAAGTAGCGGGCGCGATACTACTTTGCGTAATTAAAGTGGGTATATCTGCTTAAGTAATATTCGAGGCGTCGACACTGTCCAACGCTCAATTCCACTTTCTGCGTAGCGTGTACCGCGTAATTAATCCTTAATTACTTCGGATTTCATGGAGCTTGCCACAAGTACGTGGATTATTATCAATCAGATGCGAGATAACATCGAATGATTTCGGTTGTTCTCTGGTTTAGATTGACTCCCGTGCGACATGTTTTACCAGCTTTGGGCATTGTGGAAGGGAAACGATACGGTTCCGTGGTACGTCGAGTAGTCCTTTTTATTTACTTGTTACGAAAGAGAGAGGTCGGTGCGCATGTGGAGCATCCTGGCCTGCGCGGGCTCCATCGACCCCCCAAACCATTTCGTACTTTCCAGTACGTGTTTGGCGATCCTACTGTGCCAGTTAATCGAAAAAGGGAACGATAAAATCGCCGTCGATCGGCCAATTAACCGGTGCCCCTCGCCGGGCAGTCGCGCTGCCTAGACTCTCGAGATCAATGGTTTGCCTCTGTGATGTTATCGTGATTCCCCTGATTAGGTGATCTTTTAACTCGCCCTCGGTCATGGCACTCGATCGTGAACTTATCCCACCACCGGGACTAGCAATCAATTGTTCTCGAAAGCAGGGGAACTCGGGAACGATGGGTCATTATAAAACTAACATTGTTAAAAGCCCTACATCGTACGCGACTCGATAATATCTAAGAGCATCGTTCAAGAAGGACGTGCACAGAGGCTGGATAATCGGGAGGATCTCGTCCGGTTCTCATGCCAGTTGCTTAAAACCGAGAATGAGTCGAAGCTGTTGGGAAATACCGTACACCACTTCGAACTTGAAACGCTGATTTTTCTTTCAGGTTCCTTTGAATAGAAGACAAGGTCGCGTTCTATATCCAAAGTACCATTTCTTTGCATTTCAAGAGCCCCGAGAAGATAATTCTCCCTGCAAGAAGATGAGAATATCTAAAAAAGAATCGCTTTCAACTCTCTCGGTGCTAAGGCTCGAACGCTCAACACGTTCGTCGTGCGGAAATCGTTAACTGCGTATTGCTAACCGTTGTTAGTAGACGCCCATAGGCGTTCTCCGCGCGGACTGCGACCACCCTTTTAAACTTCACAGCATCCGAAGGGTTAAAAGTGGGGCGCGTCTTAAATGCGAAGTGACGGTATTGATCACAAAGAAAGATAGACACTTCCCGATGGGAAATCCATATTGCTCTTATCATCTGTATTATCTCTCAGCCGCGTGAACACGCGACCCGTTTTAATGTCAGATGTCCGTGCGATTTGAAGGAACGTGGGAGAAAAGTGTGCATACGAGTTGCGAAATAATCGTTACGAACGTGCTTCGAACGTGTACGTAATTTGCGAGTAACGTTTCCGATCGCGGTTCTGCGTGATCGTTAGCGTTTATCGGCTGCGCCCTCGCGTGCAGATGCTCCGTACGCACATTAAATTCCACGGTAATTCCGGCTACATACCGAGAAATATAAATTATCCTATATCGCGGTCGGACATGTGGCATATTACCGCGAGTGTTTCGCGCTCGCCCACTATATTCGCTAATTCATTCGCACGCGCTAATTGCTCGGCTTTCTTCGCGACCATTTGTCGTTCCTTTATCTGTCTAACGCCTATGGCTGCGCGCAACCGCAGAGCACGATCGGACATGAAAATTCGTGCGCGATAAAAAGCAATTGTGTAGTTTTACGAAGAACTTCGAAAATAAAGCGGCGCGCGCATTGCTTCTCTTCGGTTTTCAGAAGAGAAACTCGGGCGTCGGTTAATTGGAGAAACTTTAATTTAACTTAAAGAAAAATTGCGAGTTATTAGCGCCTAACGCTCGACTGCGAAGATTTATAAAGGTCTTGAATTTTTCAAAGCTTCGGCCGCGTCGTTCTCGTCCCGAATTGGAAAGAGTTGTTTGTACATTTTTAATGGAAGATATATTCCTTCTGCAACGAGGAAGAACTTTAAGCGGCTGTATTAAGGGGGGTCACTCAAGTGAAAATGAACTACCAGTTATTTTACAGATAAAAATTTGAACATATGTATTTCCATATTATTTTTTACGCTGAAATGAATTATGTAAGAATTAATACAGTGACATTTTTTTTTTCAAAAATTTGAAAAAAAAAATTTCGAAAAAATTATTCGATTTTAAAATCCATACCCTTATCTCTGTAGTATTTTATACAAAGACTGCAGAACAAATTTCAGCTCGATAACTTCATTTTTGTCCGAGTTATAAAGTTTTTATGTTTTGGCGTAGTAACTAAAACGCTCCTGCTCCGTACGTTGGACCGACCAAAATGAACTACCAGTTATTTTACAGATAAAAATTCGAAAATATGCATATCCATATGATTTTTTACGCTGAAATGAATTATGTAAGAGTTAATATAGTGACAATTTTTTTTTTCAAAATTTAAAAATAAAATTTCGAAAAAATTATTCGATTGTAAAATCCATACCTTTATTTCTGTAGAATTGTATACAAAGACTGCAAAAAAAATTTCCGCTCGAAAGCTTCATTTTTGTCCGAATTATAAAGTTTTTATGTTTTAGTTACTACCCCAAAACATAAAAACTTTATAACTCGGACAAAAATGAAGTTATCGAGCTGAAATTTTTTCTGCAGTCTTTGTATACAATACTACAGAGATAAGGGTATGGATTTTAAAATCGAATAATTTTTTCGAAATTTTTGAAAAAAAATGTCACTGTATTAATTCTTACATAATTCATTTCAGCGTAAAAAATAATATGGAAATACATCTTTTCAAATTTTTATCTGTAAAATAACTGGTAGTTCATTTTCACTTGAGTGACCCCCCTTAAATTTTCTAAGTTTTTCTACGTTTTCCGGTGCATTGACACCAAGGCCGTTGACAGTCCTCTGTGACTATTCTACAAAAAGGAATTACTGCGTTTAGAGAGATATAAATATTCTCTCAGTTCGGCGTTAAGATGCATCTCTACTTGGAAGTTAGAATAGTTTCGCGGAATATGCTCGGGAAATTGTGCGCCGCGACGAACGATCCGCGGAAAAATCGAAAGTAATCGGCTCGAAGAGACTAAGGGGGGCATTCGAGCCCAGGCGCACGGGCTTTTCGATCGAAAGTCTCGTATGCGAGGAAGGGAAAAATTTCTCGATGGTTCTTCGTGGTTTGCTGGCACCAGCGGCGGCGCGATGGACACGAAATAAAACGTCGAAAAGGTAGAATGAACACGTTAATTGAGGTTTAACGAGCTTCGAGCAGCGTCGTGACAAGGGGCGTAGGGGCGGGGAAGAGTGAGGAGAGGTCTGTAATGAGCGTTCATCGGGATCTCCTTGTGGAACTCGTTGGGGGTTGAAAAAGCATGGGCGTTCGAGGTTTAATTAGAGCCCGATGGGCTCTCGTCGCCCACTTAAATCCCATTAATCCCGTACAAATAATAATTCATTCGTTAACGACGAATCAGTTAACATGAAACGAGTCCGATATCGGTAGAACATACTCGTCCAACGGAATTCTGGATTTTCGCATTAATTACAACGCGCTGAAAATGTGAGAGGGACTTGGTATAGCGAGCGTTATCTTTGATCTCTCCTGTTGCGTAAGAGAATTATTGAATTTAAATAGGAAAGGTCGTTTCTAATCGTATGCTTTCCCTTCTGTTGTAATTTTAGACTTTTGTCCGTGGAAACTGCATGGAATAGCGAAGAGCGTCGGATAAGATAGTATTATGTAGAAAAGGATCCAGTTTCGCTCGCAGAAAGTACACGATACATCTGAGAATATAAATCAGGACAAGTACATTCCGAGGGAGGAATCGTTATGTTGTTCCGAATCGAATGATCTGACCCGTTGGATCTGTTTTCCAGGGGGCAAGAATACCAGGCAGCTGGACAACTGGGATTACCGCGTTATGGACCGCAGGTGATGAGCGTGTTGTGTTTATGCACCACGGTACACCAGACCACTCAGACGAACAGCCAGGCTAGCAAGATACTTCCACCCTCGCCGCAGGCCTCGTCCGAAGAAGGGAGTATAAACTCGTCGCTGGAAATTCCCACAGACGAGCTGGCTCTGTTAGCTAAGCTGGAGGAAGCCAATAGGTAAATGGTCACAACCGAACAGATGCATGTGCAAGTGAAGATGCGCTTTAAATATGTTAGTGCTTCATATCGTATTATGTGTATCACCGCTTGGAACGATTAGGGGATATCCCGCTCGAACGATCCAACGTCAAGCATTCCGCAGATCCCTCTATCGCCTAATTATTTCAAGCGGCGCGTTTCTGTATGATATTGGCAGTTCGGCTTACTTTCGTATGTTCCTGTACCTGCAGGTCAAAGTTTAGACAACACTAAAACACACATTCGAGGAAAACGATACATACTTTTGCAATAATTCAATGACAAATCTACATTATCACGTCAGTTCCATTGCGAACATTGATACAATATTGGGTCGTAACGTATGAAGGTAGTCGCACGGATCAATAGACGGCAGTAACGTCCGGCGCAAGTTTGCTCAAGAGTTTGGTGTAATTGATGACAGGCTTATCGAATCGGATGCAAAGTCGTTGAACTCGCTGCAAAGCAATCACAGTAGGAAAGGCTCCGATACATCTCAGGTGTCGGTGGCGTCGGGGGGCAGCGGTGGGAACGGCGACGCTGCGCCCCGACGCCACAACGCAGCCGATGGCGAGGAGAACACGTGGACCCTGTGGGGTCATATCGTCGCCGATTGGGATTTTCATTGGAAGAAGAGGAAAGAGTTCGTCAAAGAGTTAGTGCGTCAAGGGATACCTCACCACTTTAGGTAATCAACTGTTTTGGCAGCTTCTCGAGCTCATTGCGCTGATGTTGGGAGATCGTAGGGCCGTTTTAAATGTTCAGATTAGTTGCGAGCTTGGACGGCAACGAAACACTGACCTCGTGTTCATTATTGCAGAGGTATTGTTTGGCAACTACTGAGCGGTGCTCACGACTCTCCTGTTAAAAAGCAATTCGCCGAGTATATCAAGGCCACGTCAGCGTGCGAAAGGATAATCAGAAGGGACATAGCTAGAACGTATCCTGAGCACGACTTCTTTAAGGAGAAGGATGGGCTTGGTCAGGAGAGTCTGTTTAACGTTATGAAAGCGTATAGCCTTCACGATCGTGAAGTGGGATATTGTCAAGGTTCGGGATTTATTGTAGGATTGCTCCTTATGCAGGTACACTTTACAACACATTTGACAAGAGAGAAAGGGAGAGAGAGAGAGAGAGAGAGAGAGAGAGAGAGAGAGAGAGAGAGAGAGAGAGAGAGGGTGAGAAGTCAGGCAATAAGGGAACTTAAAGACGGTCCGATGAGAGAATTAAATAGGTATCCACTCTGTTGTTACAGCAAATGCCAGAGGAGGAAGCTTTCGCTGTACTGGTAGCGCTTATGCAAGAGTATCGTTTGCGAGACATGTTCAAGCCGAGTATGGCTGAATTAGGGGTGTGCATGTATCAGCTAGAACATTTAGTTGCTGACACGCATCCCGAGTTACACGCTCATTTTACGGCTCAGGGTTTTCACACCTCGATGTACGCCTCGTCTTGGTTCCTTACGCTTTTCACCACAGCGCTCAGCCTGCCGCTGGCCTGCCGCATTTTTGACGTATTTCTGTCGGAGGGCATGGAAATTATTTTCAAAGTTGCGCTGGCCATGTTGCACTTAGGCAAGGAGGAGTTGCTAAGCTTGGACATGGAAGGCATGTTGAAGGTAATGTCCATGACAAACATACGTTACACCTAAGTACCATGTGTCACAGAGCAGAGATGCTAGACGTTATGTAATGTAATATATGTTTGTAGAAGAAAACAGGCATTGTCAGGGTGAAGCACGAAGGAACATTTTCCCACCTGTGGGTCTATGTTGGTCTTCCCTTCGTTTCACTAACATTTACCAGTCCTTTTGCGTACAGTTCTTCCAGAAACACCTGCCAGGAAGAGCCGAGAAAGATCCCGATGGCCTCATGATTCTTGCCTATGGTATGAAAATAAATCCGAAAAGAATGAAGAAATTGGAGAAAGATTATACGGTGTTAAAGATGAAAGAGCAAGAGGAGATGGTTGAGCTTCGCAGGCTTAGGGCGGAGAACAGGTTGCTCAGGCAAAGAACCGAGCTTCTTGAGGCCGAGTCCGCGGAGCTGGCGGACAGACTAGTCAGGGGTCAAGTTTCTCGGGCCGAGGAAGAGGAAACTGCATTCGTTGTACAAAGGGAACTGGCAGCTCTTCGGCATACGCATCTGGAGACCAGCCATCAGCTCGAGCAGGCTCACGAGGAATTGAGATCCCTGTCGGTGTTGTTAGAGGAGAACGTCACGTCGAAGCAGTCGTCTCTGGACGAGATTTTAATGAAACAGGAAGCGTTGTCGCAGAAGGAGGACATGGTACAGTGCTTGCAAGAGGAACTGGTGAGGGTTCGACTGCACGAGGCGGAGAACGACGCGACGATAAGGGAGCTTAGAGCAAGGATACAGGAGCTGGAGGAAGATAAAAAGACTTTGCGCGAAACAACGCCGGATAATTCTGTCGCGCACTTGCAAGAAGAGCTAATTGCCGTGAAGCTCAGAGAGGCCGAAGCTAATCTCTCCTTGAAGGTAACTTTTTCTCCCACGCCTCTGCTCGTTCCTTATTTTTAACTCTGTCGCGTACTTTATTTCGCTTAATCCGCTTCACGCGACGCGGCGTAATATTTCAGGATCTTCGGCAAAGAGTAATGGAATTGAGCTCAGCCTGGCAGAGGCATCTGCAAGAGCATCGCACCGCTCAGCCAGCGCCGGCAAGCGACTCCACGCCGAAGAAGCTTCTGTTCTGGGAGAACAGGGGCCACGAGGTGCAGAAATTCGAGGAAGACTTAATGACAACCAGGATCCGAGAAATGGAAGCTGTGACGGAGGTGAAGGAGCTTAGACTGAAAGTGATGGAGCTTGAGACTCAAGTGCAGGTCGCCACGAATCAGCTCCGCCGACAAGACGAGAGCGGTAAATTACTTAAAGAGGACTTGGAGCAAGCCTTAGCCAGGGAGAAGGAGCTTACTGCCAAATTGCGTGAACAGCAGCACAAGTATTCTGACCTGGAGTCGAAGATGAAAGACGAAGCTATGATGGCCAGGATACGCGATGCGGAGCACGCTCAGCAAGTCGCCGAACTCACCCAGAAAATATCCCTTCTTGAGTTAAAGGTACTGTTCCTTCACCGCCTTTCAATTATTCGTACACGCCGCTAACTCTCCTTGCTTGTTACAGAATGAGGAGATGCACGCGGAGGGTGAACTTAGGAATAATTTAGATGACAGTGAGAGAGTGAGAGAATTGCAGGATAAAGTTGCTGAATTGAAAGCTGAGGTACGTGGAAATTACGATACCCATTTCTGCTGCATTAATGAAAGCATTGAGTTAAGAAATTGCAGTAAGGGGTGAATGGAAGAATGGGAGAGTCTAGAATCTAGAACGTATTATGAAGTAGCTTATACAGTATAAAGAGAACTTCCGTTTCTTTTTTTTTTTTCAACAAATTTCTTATGTATCTTAAGAAAGACTATTAGTCATTAATGGTGGACACCTTAGTATTGAAAGTAAATCGATAAATGCTTTCAATTATGCGCAAGTGTAATTATTTTCATATGTGTTTTTGATCGTTGGGAGTTCCGATCAAGTCTCCTCGGTTGAAATTCGTATTTTTGTTCAATGCTCTTTACAACGTAATACGCGTGTTTACAGGATTAACGGTAGAAGTAATGACGGTAGATCATGAATACGTAGAGTTATGATTATTTCAGGGTAGCTTGAGAGTCCGATTTTTCTTAAATCTGCTATTGGGCTGCAATTTAGTAAATTTCGACAGCTTGTAGATTGACGTAATTGTCGAGAGTTTTGGTACAATTTCGGAATAGAAGTAATACCAGTTGATGGCTCGTTATAGAATCTTGATTTATTATTTCAATTCCTGCATATTCATACAACTCATAGACATATATCCACCATAATCTCGATGCAATTATTGCGGTCTACGATAAAGATGCTTAAAGTGTTTTTGTTTCCAGAGATTCTTGATAGTTTCGCAAAAAGTACGTAACTGTAAGTTTCTAGAGTTGCGTGTAGGATTCGTGATTAAGTTATCGGGAAGTTATTAACATAAAGCTATTAACCATCGTGCTATCTGCCGCGTGACAGAATTCTTCTAATCGTGTTTACATATTCTTGATAATGCACTCGATATCGTTGTAACACTGTTGTATGAAGTACCCATGTTTTATAAACACTCACGTACTCCTCATGAAGATCATACGTTACCAGAGATTTCTATCGCACCATTAATTTATACTTGTGGTGTGCTACTAACATGTTTTTTTTTCAACTAACTACCCTGAAATCCTTTGATGAACAAAGTACCTAAAAAAAAAAATGAAAAATATGTACATAATATCTATTGTTATCTTTGTTCTAACTGTGTTTGTTGGGTGCACACAATCGCATCTATCGTAACAACATGTAAAATAAGCGAAAGTAATTTACGCTTCTGTATTATTGTGGTTCACAAATTTATAACGCACAAATTGCACCTCTTACTGCAATGTAATGCTAATGTCACGCTGACGAACTTGTTTCTTTGATCAAACTATACGTCATGAAAAATAGTTGGTGAATTTTTCGAGACAGGAAATTTATTAATTAGTAACAAACGGTTAAAAGATAGATTCTCATTCTTTCATATATTTCCATTCAGAATTCATGAATTTCGGGCTTAATAATAGTCCGAACAAGCAGTGTAATAGAAATGCAATTCAATTCAAACCCCTTGACATTCATCTTAACAAGTGACTAACTCTTAGTTAATTCAACACTGGTTTGCTATTAACAATTAACTGTTACAATGCGAAGCGAAACACAGCCTTCTCACTTCTCACACCGAGAAATAACTCGTTTCTGCAGAGGTACCTGTACACATTAAGAATTCATTGCGTCTCATTACCTAAAGTGCATTCCTAATCGTGTTTCAGTCCATTCTTAATTTCTCATGTTCGCGTGATTTGTGCAAATTGCAATCTATGTAAGGAATTGTTCACGTGTCAAAGCTTTAACAATAGGATGCATACACAGCTTGCTATGTCTACGCTGCAGTGCAAAGTACAATTATAAGTGTGAAGTCGCTTAACACTCGGTATTAATCGTCGTTATGGTATCCGCTCGTTCAATATTGTTTCTGCACTTGCGATGGTGTAATAATCACCAATGTCTTCGAGTCGAAGGAACCTTATATCTTTGAGGGCGAGAACAATGTAAGAAAATGTCCTTCCCGAATGAAATACTTACCTTTTTCTTCGAATATTTTACGCATTGAAAATTTACAGATAACTGTTCTCATCGCTCGCTTGGCCAATAGAACATTTCTTTTAATACTTTAGAAAGTCACAATAATCGTTACTGCCAAATTTTCAATGCCTTAGCATCAGCATTTAAAACGTTCTGTCTAGCCACGTACTAAAGTCGTTTGATGATAAATCAAGCTCGCCCACTTATTATACTAATTGTGCTTTAAGGACATTCTGTTAGATATCGAGAGTTAGCACAGCACGGAGTAAGAGTTTGATTGAAATTTCGGTTTAAAAAGGGGGATATGGAGAAGCGTATTCAAAGACATACACCTTCAAAGATATTACCCATTTGTTTCGATACCTTGTACTTACGGAGCATTCAGCAGAAATGCATTATACGTGTCGTTGAATTACTTGCCGCGCAAGCAGAAGGAGAGGAAGGAAATGACAGTGCAGCGTCACCCGAGCTTAATTGTAATTGTAAGCTGAATTCTTATTGTGTGAAGGTACCAGACACTAACACAAAAGAACTAATGGTTGTTGTAAAACTAACCCTCTATTGCTGTGTTATCTCTGTCTCCTTAGTTCCCTACGCCAATCACCAGCCCGGAGACTGAGCCTTGGCGCTGGCTCGAGTAAGTCTTTACCCATCTTTAAGCATTATTTTAATCCATTTCATATATATATGTAGCATGACATCGATGTGTATTTTATACAAGAGTCATTTTTCCTGTGTATAGTTTTATATATATATATGTATATACATATATTGCGTACTACATTTTTATCACATTACATAAATGCAGAACGATCCGCTTTAATCTGCAGGTAGATATTAAGCAACATAGTACGTCGAGTGGAAAACATTCTCTACCCAGTCAGCCACGTCCATTTGAGCAGATTTTGCTCAACGCCTGACTACAAATGTTTGTGACAGAAAGACTACAGATTTGATACAGGATTTGTTATATTCGATGATGAAAGCAGACTGACAGCAGAAAGCCGACAGATTGTGCTGCCTTAACCCGCGAGCAGGTTGGCGGCAGGGTCTGCTGTACAGTTTAATGTCAGAAATCGAGCAGACCCTGCGCACCGCGATCTGACGGCAGATAGGCTGCAGAAATCGAGCAGATCCTGTTGACATAGCCTGCGAGCAGTTTGGCGGCAGACACTGCGGAGAATCTGCTAGTACAATTTAATGTCAGAAATCGAGCAGACCCTGCGCAGCGCGAACTGACGGCAAATAGGCAGCAGAAATCGAGCAGATTCTGATGTCAGGATCTGACAGCAGAATGGCGGCAGAAAGTAAGGAGAGTCTGCTGATACAATTTAATGGCAGGAATCGAGCAGACTCTGCGCAGCGCGATCTGACGGCAGATAGGCAGCAGAAGTTGACCGATCATTGCTGAAGCTTAGCGATCATTGCCGAATGGGCATTTAAATTGGTTGTCTAGTGATTTCCCTAGGTTATTTCTGTCCTTGTCGAGTGACGCCTCTTATTATACCTCCTCTTTGATCCTTTACTAATCTACTAGACTAGTAGAGGATGCCGCGTGCTAAAAACTAAAAAACGATTGATGATAATACCGCCCTAAGATGACTGAATGAATAGTAGTTATCATTAATTCTTGTATATTTGGAAGAACTGCCTTTAAAAGTTTAAATAATTATTTTGAGCCTCCCTGGCATTCAATTGACTAACAACCTGCTAAGTAAAATATTAAAAATGTTATAATACTCGTCTAAATACATTGTTTTCCAACTTTTCTTTCTTCCATAAAATATGGTAGGAATCAGATCTTTCAAGTCGGTCTTATAAACGTGTTCTATATATTATTTACGCTTAAGACTTTCGCACTGTTTTTAAATCTATACTATTATATAAAATTGCCTACTATGTCCGCATTAAATTATGGTTTTGCGGTCCGATTCTGACATCAGGATCTGCTTGATTTCTGCCGCCAATCTGCGGGCGGTTTTTGTCAGCAAGATCTCGACGTGCGTTACGAAAAGTAGCACGTTTCAATTTTCTTACGAAAAGTAGCACGTTTGCCTTCGTTCTCACGAAAACTATCACGTTTCGGTTTTCGCTGCGAAAACTAGCACGTTTGAGCGGTTTGCCACGAAAAATAGCATGTTTCGTCTTTCGCTGCGAAAACTAGCACGTTTGAGCGGTTTGCCACGAAAACTATCACGTTTCGGTTTTCGCTACGAAAACTAGCACGTTTGAGCGGTTTGCCACGAAAAATAACATGTTTCGTCTTTCGCTGCGAAAACTAGCACGTTAGAGCGGTTTGCCACGAAAAGTAGCATGTTCGCGTTTACCCCGCGTTCGCAATTCCCGCACCCTCCCTTACTTAAATTATGTAGATTCAAATTTTCATATGTGTTGTCTTTTGGAGATTAGATGGAATTATTATTTATTAAACAATATTTTCAACAGTTGAATTCTTTTAAACTGCCCACGCGCTGAAACGCGATAGTTTCTGCAGTCTGCAGTATAATCCAAAACGAGCTATTCTTCGTGGCCAAACCGGATAATATGTTAGTTTTCGCCATAAATTCCCAAACGTGCTATTATTCGTGGCGAAACAGTATAACGTGCTAGTTTTCGCCGCAACAGTACGAAATGTGCTATTCTTCGTGGCGAGGCAGTCAAATGTGTTAGTCTTCGCGGCAGAAGACCAACCGTGCTAATATTCGTCAGAAACGATGGAACGTGCTTCTTTTCGTGGCAAACCAAAACGTGCTACTTTTCGTAAGAAAATTGAAACGTGCTACTTTTCGTAAGAAAATTGAAACGTGCTACTTTTCGTAAGAAAATTGAAACGTGCTACTTTTCGTAAGAAAATTGAAACGTGCTACTTTTCGCAACGCACGTCGATCTGATCTGCGGTCAGATCCTGATGTCAGGCTCTGACCGCAGAACCATAGTTTAATGCGGACATAGTAGGCATCGAATTTGACGTCAGGATTTCCTCGAATCTGACACCAATCTGCTGGCATACTGCGGTCAGTTTGTTTACTGGGTACATTCAATGTTTCCAGCCAACATACTTTCCAAAATATATCTACTTGTACATTGAAATGGGCCACTGCGTATGAAACTGTTCCTAAACTTCCTATATACAATTTGCCCTTGCGTTTCGACATAAAGTTTGTATAAGAAAGTTACTATATCTTGTAAATTACTCATAATATGTAAATATAATTACACCAAACGTGCACTGATTGCACAGACACATTCACACAGACTGTATACGCTAAGGATTCATCAATACTAGCCTCATAACGGAGGACTCAAATGACTACACGCTACGTCATCTCCTTTTCTTTCGCTGTCCCATCGTCGTACATGTAACAAAGCACTGGTTGAATCTCTTCGTCGCATTCAATGTACACTTTGCAGGCTTAGCTATCATGCCCCGTGTAATCACCGTCTGCATGCTTCATTTATTTTCGTTACGCTTCATCCGATTGTTTTATTACAGGTGCAAATTTTGGCTTTTTTACTGTACAGAGGAACGGAGGACGTATTTGAGAACATTAGTCGAGATCCTGACTGAGATGTTTCCCTTTAACACATTGCTTACCAACGAAGCGGATTTTGTGACAAATTTCACTTTGCTTACTCCCATGCAACGAGAGTTATATAAGTTTCGATTAATATCTTGCCAGCAAAGCTTTTCAAGGTTGACTGAAGAAAGTTAGATGGTAGCCAATGTGTTAATTAGTGCATGATGTTCATTACAGTCTTTAGCGTAACGTGCTGATCGGTATTTTCCATCTGAAATTTTGATTTGATGATAGAGTACTGAGAACTAATGAGAAGCTGAACTGGAGCTCTATAACTCTCATCTTCGCTGCTTTGCATAAACTGTCGCACTTATAAGCTCGGAGTGTGTGAAGTCCACTTCGTCCTGTTTAAATCCAGTTACGCATCATGTTGCTAGTGGCGAACAGAATACCGTCTTAGCTATTCGAAAGAGAGAACAGGGTAGAGGTCTTTCAGTGTTCAAATAGTCGCGAAGAAGTTTGATGCATTTAACATTGTTGTTTCATTTCACTTATTCTCGCAAAGCATAGATATTAGAAGGCAGTCGAATTACACAGAGCTGAGTATTATCTTCAGAATGGGAAACGCGCAAGCATACGTCTTTATCAAACGATTGATGTACGATTTAACAGATGTCAACTACATATTTTCTGTGTGTCGCAGGTCATGAGGCTAGAGAGTTGGAAGCAACGTTGGACAGGTAACGGTGGACAAAACGTGAGGAGCTTCAGTGTTGACACTGAAAGCGAACTGGACGAGCGGGATCTCAGAATTTGTTTACAGGATCATATCAATGCGTCTACGCCAAACTCACCAGAGGTATAGAATTCCACGTATACCAGACATTAGGCAGCTAATTAATCGTTAAACGCAAGTACGCCCGATTGCCAGAGCCAAGTGAAAACCTTCTGTTTCATAATCATGCTTTCGCCGTAGGAAGAATGACGAGCACGCACATAGTATATAAATCGAGGAGAACGTATAGGAATAACGAGATTACGTTTTTAGTTACATCTACTATCACTAGCTGGTGATATAATAGCAGCATATAGCAATTAACTAGGTGTAATCCGGTGGTCATTAGTAACGCAGTATAAAGTTACCCGACCGAGTCGGTCTCTCATTGCAATCAGGCTTGAAAGCGTTTGTACAGATGTCTTCTTAACAGCTCTACGCGCTGACTAGCATCGGAAACATCTTTTAATACAGTATCATAGAGGTAGAAAGAAAGCGTTTTTGATTATTCGCGATTCGTTTAACATCGCGGCCGAGCTGCAGCTAAAAAATATTTAACCCATTCCCCGAAGCAGTCGCCATTGTATCTTCCATTAGCTCTTAGATGACTGCTTCATTATCGTCGGATCAGCAATCGTGCGTTTCATGTCTAAGTCTGATTGCAATAGATGAACACTAGATTAATATAACCATGTGACGCATACGACAGTTTTTTATACGTATTATGCATTCTGTGTATTTTTTGTAATTTAAACCAAATGTAATTCCATTTAAGGGATTGTATATTGAATAGAGTGAAGTCCGTCGGCGGGGAAATCGCAGATTAGAGTCGTCTTTTACTAGTGAAGTAAAGAGAAGGAAATTGTGTCTCTCCTGAAACGACGGAACGCGTAGAGTCTCGTTAACGAGTTGCGGTAGCGTGTTGCCCCGGGTAGAATTCCACAGGCGAGAAAAGAAATACGCCGTTTCTGAATTCGACTAGTACTCCCATTGCGTATTTGTATAACTTCTGACACACATTCGTGTGAAACGTTACGTCGATTCCAACGATCCAAGCATTAGAACTTGCGCACAAAAATCAGGACGCGTGTGTTTGTCGTTCGAAGCGTAAGCGTAGAGAGGGAAAAAGATTGTTTCAGCGATTAACGAACGGCACTTCTTATTTGGGTCTCTAGCAGCTGCCGGGCGGTGTGGGTGAAGCGGTCTCCTTTAAATAAATTTACTAATTGCAGATTATTGAAACCGAAACCGAACGAGATAATCGGGAGTACTTGTAAAAGTTAATACCCGGATAGCTCGTTCCTTAATAGCGACTTCCTAGGACGTGATAATTAATTCCAACGTAAGTAAGAATTGCGCAGATCACAATCTCACCGCTTTGTTTTCGACCTTTTTTTTGTTCTTTTTTTTTTTGTTTCCAGCTTACGTGAACCCTTAACGATCCACCCTTGATTCCAGTGTTGTGCTTGTGGCGATCGAATACAGTTCGTTAGGTATTACGTTATCTGAAATGTACAGTAATTCGTCGTTATTGTCCCGTTTTTACCATGCGTAATAGTCCCGCTCACTATCCCCACCATTCAATGGAATCCTTCAGTCGAGAGTGAGAGAATCCGAGAACGTGCGAGAGAACAAAAGAGTCGACACGAAGTTGTCGTCGGCTACGAATAGTTTCCGCATCGCGTTGTTGTCCCGCCGCCAGCCCCGTTCGTCGGGACTATTACGACGAATTGCTGTATTTGCTTTTAAGATAAGACGGGCAGCTGGCCGATAAACGATGATCTATCGTCGGAAGCGATAAATGCTAATTTTCGGCCTTTCGGCGTTCACTTTTTCAATGCTTTCGTTCAAGCGCGATCAGGGAACCGTAAATTTCGAGGAGACAGCAAAGCTCGTGCTTGATTGTTATTCCAAACATTTTGCTGAAAAAGAACGCGAATTGTTATTAACTAATTTCTTAATACACGCATCGCTTTCGAGGTAATTTTTAATTGGGAAGAAGCTTTTGAAACGACGGCGCGAGTGTGTGTATAATTTATTCGAAATGGAAAGTAAAATGTGCCCTGATAGCGTTTAGAATAAGAGAGCATTATTTAATAGTACTTCAAATTTGTAAATGTGTATTTAAGATTGATTGTGGCTAAAAATTGTGCAAGTCTTAATTATTTATCTTTTTAGATGTAACGCGTATATATTTACTTACATTGTGGTTTAGTAAGAATTGATCGACGAGTACAATTAAAGTATTTTTCCCTAACTATTAGTTACAAATTTATCGGACGATACTAAAGCTGATGTCGGCGTAGAATATTGTCGCGTGTCGTTGGAACGTTAAGGGTTGAACGCGTACCACAATTTTTCGCTTTGGCCTAAATTATCATTATACATTTGTTTCTTTTTTGTCACAAACAATCGGCAAAATCGGAGATTGGAAGAGCGCATTTTTGCACCAATCACCAGATACCTTTTCACGGAGAAGGGAACTTTTCTGCTTTCGTGCACGTTCGATCACGGATAAAGCATGTACCTTTTGCAAATCAGTAGAACTCGATTAACCGAGATGACACGAAAACCTTTTTCTTAAATGGGAGCTCTCGGAAATTAGGTTGTTACTTTCTTAATCGACTGTTCTGGAGGAGCAGCTTTCTAGAAATTAAATATTACTTTATTGTAATTGTCGACTGCATCCGGCTAAATATTGGGATTCTGCAGGGATTTTAATCTAAAAGTAAGCTGCTACACTTTGTACTTAAATCGTTTATTAGTCGAAAAGGGTTTTACATATTCTTTTTAACAAACAGTAAGTTTCTAATCTCTACGAGAAAGAAGAACAATTGTGAGAATAAATAAATTTTCAAATTCTACAGGAAGTTTTAACTTGCAAAGTAAACTTCCTTTCGAGTGATTCTCTAATTATTTTAATCGCTGTATTCGCGTGAAAAGGAGCAGAGTATTAGCGAAACAAGGATCTCTATAGTCACCCGGTATTTTCTATTACCAGTCGACAGGAGAGTCAATGTAGTAGCTGGCTTTACATATTGTATAAAGAAAAAGGAAAGTCTTTGACCGTCGCTGCGCAGTAATCTACCCCCCCACATTGTTGTAAACATACAAATTAAGCTAAGGAACCGCTTATACTGGCGCAAGCTCAATATTCATCACCAAGAGGAGCTTAGCTTCTAATCTTTCCAGATATTTCGGCTGCGATTGAACATGTTGTTTCCTCCGTCTATAAATAAGAAGAGAGTAATAAAATAATTTCAATACTGCCCGATATATTCGAGCCGACTGGATTAAGTGCAATTTGTAACGGCTGAACGGAACTGTTCGTCAAATTACGAATGAATTATCACGTTTCGTCGCTTCTACGAGCGTTGCTTGGCGATTCTCACGAACTTAGGCACGCCTTTCTCCAAGCGAATCAAGCAAACTGAACTTAACGCGCTCTATTGAATTGAAATTTAATTAAACAATTAACCAAAGGGTGATAAACGCGCAGGGCAGAAGGTAAATAATAATTAGTTGCACTTAAGTTGGGTAATCATCAAAGTGCAATGTTACGCGCGTTGAAAGCGCGACTGCATCTCTTTTAGTAAGAAATTGTGATATATGCGTACGCGCCAGTATTTATTTTTAAAAGCAAATTCATCGACAAATGCATTTACGAAGCCTCGATCTATTTGCGGAAGAGAAATTTATTTCCTTGATATGCGCTAAATTTTATCGCTTTCCGTGGACAGCGATCGATGTAACTTGCGAAGAAATCGATCGCTGGCTTTGATATGGATCAATCGACCCATTGTGACCTCGAGCACGCTTTGTACCGAGAAAAAAGTTTAGCACGGAGAACCATGTAGCGTTATAGTTTAAAACAACCTTTTTAGCGGTAAATAATCGTCAGGTTTAATTTCTTCCAATTATATCGCTCCGAAATATGAGAAATTATATCGCGGGCTAAATTTGTTAACGTACCAATATCTTTCTGAAACTATTTTATTTCTGCTTCAATAGAGATTAGTATTAATTATTCCAGTAATGTGAACAAGGTTTAACTGATAATTTTAAAAATGATTAAAATTCAAACTCAGTCGGGAACTGACTGACCAACCTCGACTCTACGTTAGATGGCAGCACTTGATCGATGTTAGGGTCCGTTCTAAAACGTAGGAAACTTTTTTCTCAGGTAGGAAAGTACGCGAGTGACGAGTATAGCATATTACATTGTTTGTCCTTTTCTACGTATGCCTATTTTAAGAAACTACCGTCAAACTTAAAAGATACGTTCGTTTAAGATATCTTACGAAGCAACGATCGTATCAGTGTCTCGGTTGCCGCGTTATTCGATTGGTTACGACGTACATGTATGTAGCTATGCGTACCGCACGGACTCGGCGCATTTACTTTATATCGCATGGGTAACGAGCACCCGCGGACAATTGATTTGTTAGCGATCTCCGATTGTTGTATACAAGATCCTTCGACCGATAACGCGCACACTATGGACAACGATTATGAATTTGTCACGAATCATTGTGGGGAATATTATAACATCAGGAGTAAATAAATTTTTATTCACTTTTAAGGATTTCACCTTCTTCCCGCACGCAACGGCGAGATTGCAATTCCGAGAGGTGTCAGACGTTCGCCGCGAACACTAATGTATAATAACATTGATATTCAACGGAAACGAGTCGTCCCTTTCAACGACCACGTGTCGAGTAAACACGTATTGTATACGTTCCTCTCGTAATCACCGGGGTAATTATTTCCTAAGCAAATATTCGTGTTATCGTAATCTCCGTGGAATTATCGACGTTCCCTCGCACCGCCGCTGTACACGCGATCTACTCTGCGTCTTTCATTAGGCAAAGATAGTCTTGTAGAGTGGAAGAAATGATTGCAGTGATCCATTGTGAAACCACAGACGCGATCGTCGGTGACTATAAAAGAAAATCCGTTGCGACCACGCTCGCGTTTCTGTTGACGCGCCCAAAAGTCAGTCCCCCATTGTCCCCCATGGGCCGCGAAAGGGACACTGCCTCGGATGAACCACGCTGCAATGTAGCCACAGAAATGCAGGACAGACGATGCAAGTTACTCCTTTTCTTTTAATCATTAGTTCGCACGATGGTAGAGAATCCATCGTCCCTTTGCGCCCATCGATGACGCCCGAAGTGGCGCGTAGAAAACTCAGTCGCCCCGCTTATAGATTTAACAATCTCGAAGCAACGTTCCCCGTAGAAGCAAGAAGGACGAGAAGGAGGAATTGCCTGCCGGAGGGACAGCGACAGCATCGAACGCAAAGACAAAAGCAAAGGGGGAGGGGGGGGGGATGGGGAGGCTATCGAGTGATCGAGGGGTTGGGGGTTTGCGCCCATGGGCGGCGCAAGTTGCGGCAGGTAGTTGTCCAAATGGAGTCTATCGGCCAGAGAGTGGAAAAAAGTAATCCGTGAAAAGGGGTTCGTTGTTACGCCGGTCTGGCGCGACGTTGCCAAGTCCCCTGCGAATGAGGAGAGCAGCTGGCCGGGTTGGTCCAGGAGCGAAACTAGAATGTTACGGGGCCCTCTCTATCCAGTCGGACACCCAATTGCCGTGAATCTTAAATGCCCGAGTGGCAGCCACGAAGGTACGAGTTCTTAATAAAACCAATTCCCTCGTGGTAATGCCACTGGGCATAAACCTGCCGCTATTAGGGGACATTTAGTAGGAGAGCGGTCCGGGACAGATTTCAATAAAAAGAAGCACGAAAGAAAAGGGGAGAACGGGGAGCATTACCCGGGGCGTATTTCGCAGCCCGTCCCAGGGTACCGAGACGCATAGTTGCGAGTTTGCGCGGCCCCTCTCGAGGTGGCGGTGGCGGCAGTGTTGCCAGGCGAGACCGAACCACGGTGAAATGGAAAGATCCCGGCTACGGGGGTTCGCGGGAGGGAAGGGGCGAGGGGGGTGGGGGAGGGGGGGGGCGAGGCTGTAGAAGCGAGGAAGCAAGGGAGAAAGAAAGGCAGGAACGGCGCAGTAGAGTGAGAAAGGGGGGCTCGCGGACCGGGCAGGGATGGCGGGCCAATTAAATATGGCGGCGGCAGTGGGGTGTGGCGCTTGCGCATGCGCAGCGCCCGCGTTCGGCTGGGGGGGCACAGCGGCCCGCGGTGGCCAGAACGGGGCAGCGACTAGAAGGAACCGGCCGGCGAAGTCAGAGGGATCGACGAGTACCCCGGCGTACGTTTGTGTGGTGCGCGCTGTCTTCGAGAGAGTTTGGGCTCCCAGTGTCGCCTCGAGAACATTTGCTTGCCCCCCCCCCTCCCTCCCGCCCGCCCCCCCCCGTCGACGGTCTTCGTTTCGCTCGCCCGCACGAGGAGAAGCGGCGTCCCGTTTCGTTTCACCGAGAGCCCGGTCGGAAGCTGCGCGAGAGGGAAGCAACAAAGAGAGAGAGAGAGAGAGAGAGCGCCGAGATGACGACGGCAACGGAGACAGAGAACACCGGGCCGGAGAGCAAGGAGATTAAGGACGTGAAGGAGATGAAGGAGGCGCTGAAGGACGAGATGCCGCCGGACAACAAACAGGAGGAGAAGGATGCGGCGGCGAAGAAGGAGGAAAGTGGGAAGAAAGAGGAGGCTGGGGACGCCGCGGCCGCAACGGCATCCTCGGCACCGACCAAGGCTGCCGGCGTGCACAAGACCAACTACGAGAAGGACGTTGTTTATCTGTATCAGTTCTCCCGGACACCGCTTCTGCCCTCCATCTCGCCGTACTGCCTCAAGGTGGAGACGTGGTTGCGGCTCAACGGCATCAGATACGAGGTGAGCGTCTGTCTTGTCCTTAGCTGTATATTTATTTCCCTCCCGCCCGGGGCCGAGGAATTTGCCGAACTCCGTGAATTCTCGCGGAGAAACGCAGGCCTGGTGGGGGAGGGGATCGATGGGGGAGTACAATGCTCTCGGGATCGCACCACGGGCGTCCTGTTCCTTCCGCGTAAAGGTCAATTCGCACAGCCACCGAGCCGGGAGCGAGACGCGTAGGACACGTTTGTTACTCGCACGGTCGCCGTGCGCGCTCTCACCTAGTCTCCACCGTGCGAGTATGAAACGTGCCGAACCGGCCCCGATCGCCGTCTCGGTGGCTGTGCAAATTCCCCTTAACTTCGAACGCGGTGCGCAACTTCTGTAGCGGGATTCCATCCTCCTGTTGAGCCAGGAATTAAGCATACGATCCTGTTAAACCGAGCGGCTCGAGAAGGCTCGAGGAAAGCCCACTGGTGGTGGATCCTGCGTCGATTATTCCAACATGGCGACTCTTGTCAACCTTTGTGCGCCCAGAGCAATGTTTAAATGCGCTTCTCGGCTCGCTTTTCGTCAGTTTGTGCGCAATTAGAATCTCGTTTCGATCGAGGGCCCCGAGTCACAACGGAGCGCGAGCCGCTTTCGTCCGACGAACGATTTTCACGGATGGCCGAGGTGTGTACTCCCGCGATATCGATTTTTTTTTCTCGGCTGAAAAAGCTGGGGGGGGAAATGTTTGCATGTTTCTTTCGATCACGGCAGTGCGAGGTGCATGAAAAGTTTCCTGCTTTTGTTTGTCGATTGCTTTACGAAGGTGTTTGCTGTTGCAATCTGACGGCGCGGTTACGTGCCTCGTATTCCGTCGCGATGCGTTCGCGCGTACTAATAGGTATATATCTTGTTTCCCATAGCCGATACAGCGGCCATTCGGTAGCCTATCTTGAGTTTCACGCGCAAATATTTATAGAAACCCTGCTGTTTACATCCGGGGATTTAGACAAGCGGGGGTGATAACGTGCCCCCAACGGCTCCTTTCTTGGGGAGCAAAGCTTACGCGTGTAATCTCGCGTACGTATGCACTAACTGATCACACAGGAGTCTGCCTATTATACAGGCGATGCTTGCGTGCACACGGACAACAATCCGTGACGAACGTCAGACCTGTTACGCTCTCGTCCGAAACTAAGGCGCGATGATACTAATCGATCCGCGCGAAACAAAACGTAACCCAAAGAAAAGATACTTTCCCAAGGGGCGATCAGTAACATTCCCCTTCCTAAGCACTTATCTCGACTTCGATTCAACGCTCTAAACAGCGAAAACTAAGCAGCAACTGTTTAGTAACCGATTTCTCTGCGCCGCGGCGTTTTCGAGCCGTAAAACTTTGTATCCGGCCCAGTGCGCGAGAGCAAGGGAGCGGGATGCCGGTCGCACGCGATCGAAAAGCATGAAAATACATTTTCTCGCGAAAGAGGTGAAAGGCCCGTCGGTGGTGGCGGGGTATGCATTCCTATGGACTTTTAAAACTGGTTCCAGCGGTGGTGTCGCGTGGGGGAGCGAGCAAAGGGAAGCCCATTGGAGGGCTTCCAAGTTGAACACACCGGAACGAGATATGTATGCCCTCGTGAGCCTTGATCCTGCGCGCTCCGTTTTCGGAGGGGTAGAGAGAAGGACGCGCGCTAGACCCCTGCGGGCTTTGGCCATGCACCGGGCCTGACTCGACTTGATTCGCACGTCAGCCGAGAGTCGGCGTTCCTTTTAACAGGCTTTCTCCCTCGGAGGCCCGCAAGCCATCGGTATTTTCAGGAATCCATAGCGTACGAACTACTGGATAGATTCTTCTCAAACCTTTTTAGTCTGTAACGTTAATCACTTAAGGGGGTATTCTGGTCTGACGAGGCGTTCTCGTCGCGTTATTTCGGAATTTTTTTACAAAGAACCCATCAATTTTATTATTATTTAGTTTATTGCTACATGTTTATTGATGTTTGAACTATCTTTACAAATTTTGTCAATGGAAAAGAATTAAAATCAAACGCAGTTGACTGTTTTAAAGTAATGGTGAAAAAAAAAACACGGTGTCCACGATTGGGCTCGTTCTAGTGATCTATAACAAAAAATGAAAAGAGATTCTATATCTGTATGCCCGTGGCTTTCGTCCCTACCAGAATTATGATAAAATATTTTGTTTTCAAACTTTCACAGACCTTTAAAGTTGAAAAATTGTGCGAAAATCGAAACTTAATTTTCAAACCGCCGCCATTTGCTTAATTTTCAATATTTTTTTATCATTCTGGTAGGGACGAAAGCCACAGGCATGCAGATATAGAATCTCTTTTCATTTTTTGTTATAGATCACTAGAACGAGCCCAATCGTGGACACCGTGACACCATGTTTTTTTTTTTCACCATTACTTTCAAACAGTCAACTGCGTTTGATTTTAATTCTGTTCCGTTGACAAAATTTGTAAAGATAGTTCAAACATCAATAAACATGTAGCAATAAACTAAATAATAATAAAATTGATGGGTTCTTTGTAAAAAAAATTCCGAAATAACGCGACGAAAACGGCTCGTCAGACCAGAATTACCCCCTTAAGCGTCCGAGAGACCCGTATACAGGGTGGGTCAGAATGAACCCCGCATTCGTCATTCGAGGCCGCAACCATGTGCCGCTGTTGGCTCGCGGCGAAACAATGCCCCGGTCAATCGATAGTCGCGAACGAACGTCCGTTGCCGAACATTTTTAAATACGAGGCCTGGTTTTCGCCGAGAAATCGGCAGCCAAGCACTCGTATTTTTATCGCGCGTCGCCGAGACGGCACACTTGCGCGCTCACGGATGCGATTACTCTTTTCCAGCCGGCCAGAGATACATTTCTTGTTTTCAAGGCGCACGCCTCGCAACACGTATCTCCTCGGCGCGGCTGTTTACGCGCGTTTTTGCGGCGATTTTATTTATACCGCCGTTGGTGACGCGGAGGGGTGATACTCGACGCGCGCGCGCGCGCGCGCTTACGGAGTACACGGCGATAGAGAGTAATCGCACCGTTTCATTAGGGAATTTGTGCGACAAAGCGATACAATGGTAAACGGCGCGTCTTGTGCTGCGCCGAATGGAATGAAGGACGATAATAGGTAGTAAATAAAGGGGGAATGTAGCCGGGGCGCGATTACGATGTAGAAACGTTGCAGTTCTAAGTTCCACGGTAATGGTCCAGAGAGAGTTTAAGCTGCGCGCGATAGTAAAAATAAAATACTTTCAGTGGAAATACTGTACTAAAATACGATTCTAGGGTAGATGCCCCAATTACTGCCACTGTCCCTATTACTACCACTTTATTTATTCTATTTTTAAAAACGTGACGTATAAAGGATAGTGTTAAAAAATAATTATTATTAAATTGGGTCTGTTCTTCTTCTTCTTATTATTATTATTACTGTACACTATTCTTTATGCGTTGCGTTTTTATTAAGTAAAATAAATAAAATGACAGTAATAGGGACAATGGCAGTAATTGGGGCATATACCCTGTACTAAAATTTATACCCCATAAATTTCGAGGATTGCAAAATAGGGATAACAACGTAATACTTCATCTCTAATCTAATCACAGTTTATTGATTTTATAAAAATTAGTGGACCGTACAAATTATGCTGGAGTTCGTATCTATGGGACTGGAGATTCTCTTTGTGTACAGTGTATACGTTGCGCGGGTCGGATGGTACGAATGGAATCTCGTACCATGGTGGTCGCCACTTTAGAGGCATTTTTGGAAGCTCTCGACCCGGACCGCGCGCGGGGGGCGGGCTGTGCGGTGTTCTTTTTCATCTCTCCGACACGACTCTGCCGTTCGGGGTCTTCCCGCGACATCTGTTGAACATAACGCTTCCCCCGCTTTCACTAGGGGGCAGACAGTGTTTGTAGACGGTCCGAAAAGCAAGATTTCTACAGGCTGATATTTTCTGCCCAATTCCGCGGCTGTATTTTCCGCTTCCCTTTTCTCGATAACGTTACAACTGTCTTTCTTTAAAAAAAGACATTCGATTACCACCTACGCGTCCCGATGAAAAGTACCATTTCTTCGACCCGACGAAAATAAATTTCTACGGTCCTGCAGTTTTAGTAGATCGAAAAGCCACGTTCCTTCGGCGTATGTATTTTTAGCCCGGCCAGAGGGGGGGGACGATTGCACTTTATGTAATTTATCAGCCACGATTGTCAAGTGTTACCGACGCCTACACTTCCGGTACCCGCTTCTGGCTTCCCCGTTCATGACTTGTAGCGCACGCCCCGCTGTGATTGTGAAAACATTCGGCGGGATTGGGCTCCTTCGATCGCTGGAGGGAACGCTGGTTTCGCAGCATCGTCCTGCGTGTCGGCGATGGATGCAAATTTTACGGGGATCGGGGAAATCTTTCCTTTGTTCCCGCGCGGATCGAGCGTGCCCCAACGATTATAGATTGTGTATTCTCTTGCGCCGAGGATCGTGGTAACTCTTTCGTAACGAACGCTCGGCCCAATAAGTAAAACGGCAGAACTGGAACAAAAGAGGTCGCAGGTAATACGGAGGAAGTCCCTATTGAACTAATCATTACCAAGATAGGTATAAATAACACGCGTGGAGTGGCCCGGATCAATTGGCCAGCCTGGCCAATTTCGCCTCGGCACGTACAGTGCGCATCATTTCCAAGAAATGCTTTCTATCTGTCGGATACGTCTCACGCTCCGTCGTCAGCGAGATTCCTCGCTATCTCACTTGTTTCGCTATCTTCCTGCTTTTATACCCCGAGAAGAATTGCACCGTTTTCGCTGCGGAATAAAAGGAGGTGCAACGTAGAATCCAAGGGCGATTAAAATCTTTCCAATTTATTTTCCAGGTATATTTTAAGCTTTCTTTGGAATCGTTAAATTTGGACGTCGTCTTGGGGGGCTCCCTGGGTCATCAGTGGGGTACATGTCTGCCTAATCGCGTCTCTTCCACGAGCTTTTAAGCACTAAAACGTTGAACGTACACCATATCGTGACAAAGGGACACTCAGGCGGTCGTAAAGCGTTAATTCCTTCCGCGCGCATTTCGAAGTCCTTGAAACGGTGCATAGTTCGCATGCCATTGCGAAACAAAGAGAAGGAAGACCCCAGCGGTTTCGAGGCTGTGCTAGACGCGCGGCAGCCGTGTCTGCCGCATAAATGTGGGTTATGAAAAAATCTGAAACAAGAATTCTCTCTGTCTGGCTTCTCACGCTTTCTTGGCAGGACGCCGCGCTTTTCGGCGCGAAAGTTGGCGGGACACGGGAACGGCGAGAAATTGTGCCGATTTATCAAATACTTCTCCCTTTCTCCACTGTTTCCTTTGCAGACGCGCACAGCAATATTACCGGTTTCATTCGCCGAAATCATTGAATCTCACATACTTCTGGACGGGCGGGATTTACCATAAAGCGCATCACACGCAAGCTGGGGCCTTTACGGGGCCCATTTTAAAACTTTACTCCTCGCAAACGACAATATAAAAAGCGGCCTAGTTATGATTGTGAAATAAAATACTTGTTTTTAAATTTTAAATTTCAGGCAGCTGAAAAATTTTGGGGGCCTCGTAAGGTAAATGTCCCAATCTCTGGACACGTCCCAATACCTGGACACTAGTGTAAATAATGCTGATTATTACATTTAATATATGCTTTATCCATAAAAGAACTATTTTATTCAATTACACAAATATTTAATTAAATATATTCATATACATATTTTTCTTAGTAAACTCGTAACACTCGTAATAAAAATAAATTTTCTTGAACTGACCGGTTTGCACCATTTTAGTATTGCCGTTAGCTGGTTTGCTAAACAGTCTCTACTTTTTCTTAAGCGAATATTATTAATAATGTTTAGTAGATTGGTACAACTAATACATTTTTAGGAAAATGTTGCTTTGTAGTATTATTTTCTGATTGAATTATTAAAATTTATGGTCGTATTAGTTTTTTTTATTCGCGTGTCTATCTATCGGTACAGTGAAATCCCGGAACGGCCCGAAACCTGACCACGCAGACCATCTATGCAAACTGCGACTTATCTTACGCGTTATTGTTGACGGAATAATACAATAGTTATTTAGGACTGTAGTACTTATTACTTTGTATTGTACTTATCCTTCTGTAAGTATACTTCCCCTTTTTTATCTTGTTTTAACGATAATATTTCATTTAAAAGATTTTTTCACATATCACCTTAAAATTAGTCATTCGATAATCTATTCTTTTTTACACAATTTCATTTACTGATTTCCATAAATTACTTATATAGAAGAAATTGCTGATCTTTTATCATGTGTCTATGTAATGGGATAGTTAAATTGGGACACCGGGACATATTAGTTCAGCTGTCCAGGTTTTGGGCCATTGTAAGGACTACGAATTTTCAATATTTTACAAAATTATTCAATCCAATAATGTTTTTTTTTTTTAATGATAAAGTACACTCGGTGCCCCATGCAATTGTAAAATCGTTTATATATATATATATCGACTTGTATAACTGAACAATTCTCAAACGTGTTTCCGCCGTACCTTAAATGCCCAGGTATTGGGACATTTACCTTAATGATGTTGCGCCTAGGGCATCCAAAAGTATAAATCTCCGATACTTCGGAGCTGCATAGAAGCCCCCCAAAACTGAATTATCTCCCACAATTTTCATAGAATTATCGAGCATTTAATATTTAATACTCGTAGCAACGAGGCACCCCTAAAGAATTAATATCGCCGGTGATCGGCGCGATGGTTTTTTTGGCGAACGAAAGCGCGCAGAGGGGGCGGCTGAAGCGCGATCGAGTGCGTGGAACGAAGCGTACGTGGCGCGCATGCCCTCATCAAGTTCGCCGGTCGAGCCATTTGTGCTCCCGGGACAATCGATTGTTTCCGACGTTTCTCCATCACGCTAAACTCGTTTCCGGTCCAATTTAACTCGCGGCCGGTATATCCGCGACGCATACCGGGCACGAAAAGTCGACTACGAAAGCGACACGTTATAATTGCAAACCGCGGGCGGCGGCAGAGTGGCGGAAAGGGGCGGCAGAGGGCGAGGCGAAGAGAGGGGGCCCGGCGCATTTGCACTTTTGCAATAAGCGGACCTCCGTGCCCGAAGGATCTCTCGGTGCTCCATCGAGCATAAGCATTATACTTTCATGGCGGCGTAATGAGAGAAAGCAGATCTCGTTGCAAGAAAACGCCGGCGAATTCGATCGAGGTCGCGTGCATCTCGCTCCGGTAATCTTATATACACACGTGCGTGCCCGCGCTCCGTCGAAACTGCATTTTTAAGGGTGACTTATGAGACTTTAGAAAGAAAACATTCAGCTCGCGAGTCTGTTTTTATATCCTCTTAATTACTGCCTCGAGGATTTTAGGTTCGCGGGATATATTTCGAAATTGAATTCCTCTGGCTCGATTCGTAGAATTTCGCCGCGGCTGGAATTCACTAGCTTTCCGCGCATTGCGCTACATTTAGGAATGTAGGATCGGCCAGGGATTACAGAACGCGCGGCCGAGCGCAGGATGGAAGGTTATGGGGGCGTCGGAATTCTTTCAGCGAAGACGCTTCGAAGGGAATAGCCTACCTATGTCGTTTTCAGTTACGGGCATGGGCTGGGTCTGGATTTAACGAGCCATGGAATGAGCTGATTCACGGGGCTCCGGGGGAGCCCAGCTCGCGATAGATAACAAAGTTGTGCCGGCGCGGTATTTAGGTTGCGAGAAGTCCTTGCGACACGAACAACTTTCGCGATATTTATCGCCAATCGTTCGGCCGGAGAGTTGCTGATTGAGCTATCATTGCAGTTGAATTGACCGGCTGGAATTGCGTGATTGATTGATTGCCCGTTCGAATCGTTCGGGGCCTATCTTCGTGCTGGTAAACCATGGGACTGACCTTCAGACATCGACAGGAAGTGGCCATTTAAAGCACTCTCTCCCACGAATTCCTGTACAAACCCTGTCAAACGAATTCCACCGGGATTAGATACTTCCAACGCATACGCCACTTTCCAACTGAATTTTGTCAGAAATCTGTAAAACTCCTGGCAAAAGGGACCCACTGGGGGCCGAGTTTCTTAAGGGGTAACACCACTCTAGAGGCAGAAAAAAATACCTAAATTTGACAATTTATTTTGGGAGTATGACAAACGGAATAGATTTTTTTCTTCAGAGGGTTTATTTAACACATATTGAAGTACGAAAAACAATTTTTTTGTTGTCATTTTCATACAAAATGGCGGCGACAGAGCCCGTCGTCGAAACCACTTCTTTCAAACTGGGAGGACGGATTTCTCGGTGACTATTGCATGGATCGATTTGAAATTTTTACAGTAGCTTCACAACAATATTCTCTTTGGAAGTACGTAGCCGTTTTTTGATCGAATGTAAACTTTTTCTTTTATAAAAAATTTATTGCTCATTTTTAGGGCAAAAAATCGATTCATCCCTTAAAAAGTGCACCACGTCCACAAAAATTGATAAAAAAAAAACTCCTACGTACTTCCACAGCCAATTGTATATAGATTATAAATTTTTTTGGTATTTTGTTCCACGACTCATACATGCCGAGAAATCCGTCCTCCCGCGGCGGTGTTTTAAAAAAAAAACTGTTTTCGACGACGGGCTCTGTCGCCGCCATTTTGTATGAAAATGACAATAAAAAAATTGTTTTTCGTACTTCAATATGTGTTAAATAAACCCTCTGAAAAGAAATTCTATTCCGTTTGTCATACTCCCAAAATAAATTGTTAAATTTAGGTATTTTTTTTCTGCCTCTAGAGTGGTGTTACCCCTTAATCAACAGAACTCGGACCACAGTCCCTAGGTTCCCCTTCTAAGTGTCTCCCTTCGAATCCAGAACCTGGGGATATACTTACCCAGCAAGCTTTGCGGACATTACCATTTTAAGGATGTATCGGTCGTACAATATTAGACAAAAGTATATGAAATTTTATTTCTACTCCTAGAAGGGTATTCACTTTACAAATCCTTTTTCCAGCATTATTTGCTAAACTTTTGGCAGTGAAAATGCCCTAAATTCATCCTTGAGGTCCTAGGGCGCGTAGCAATGAGAGGGAATAAGTGCTGAGGGGTATTTTACACACCGTTTAAATAAGTAGGCACCAGGCTAGTCGCTACAACCTCTCCAAGGTATAATCTATAAATTAACGAGTAATGGCCAGCCAAGAATTATTTCACGTCTGCGATAATTTCACAATATTATCCGCCTCCATTAGTCCCAATTGGCAAGCGTGTTAATCCAGCAATTACGCCGGGCTGTAGTACGTGAAATTGCGTTAATAAGACTTTCATTCTGTTATACCATGGTTGGCCTACTGCGCCGTCGATCGGCCATCGAGCGGGGCAGGTAGGGGGAAATGCGCGGCCACTTCACGCTTGAGGCAGGTCGGGCTCTTTAAATCACCGGAAATGCGCAGGTAGAGAAGATGTGGGTAAACCGTGCGCGTTCCCCCCGTGACTCTCTGTCGTCGCCTTTTAAAACAGTTCCCGTGGAACGTACTCGCCTGGATATTCCCCGTGCATTATACGCCGCGTCTAACGGCGCCTACCCCTAAAGCAATTTACCCTGGGGAATCTCCGGATCTGCTCGGCAGGCAGGTTCGCGGCTTTCGGGGCTCGAGGGAGGCTTTACGATTGGGTCCGCTGTAAATCTTTATGGCCCCTGGGTAGGTAATGGGAAGCTCGTACATTTTCATAAATGTCCGCGGGCATTCTATCCTCCCCCTTGTATCTTCGCCGTGAATTTTGTCGAAGGGCGAGGAATATTTACAAAGAGAGTGGCAGACGCGGGGAATTTATTCGTGGCGCCTGAACATCCTTGGAACTGTTAAATTTGCATGCATTGAGCAAGTGCATTTTCCCCATGCCTATGCGTGCGCCGGCTGTCGCCTTGCGCAGGCCGCGACGTGAATCGCGGCACGTTGCTCTTCTATTCCTTGGATTCCTCTTTGTTCTTCGTGGCAGCAGTACTTTGTCTCGATAATAGGGAACGAAAGGTTCGAGCGCGGCTCCACAAGGTGGTTGTAGATTCGATTTTTTTTTTAGCTGAGTTGAACGGATAAAATTGATGGAAATATTTTTGAATATTTATTTAAAGAATGAAATTCAGGTTTCTTTTCTTTTTAGAAAGCCCCCTGTTTGGGTGGAGCCAGGACTCCTTGGCCCCCCCCTTTGGGTGCGCCACTGCTCTATACACTATCTGATTTTGCAAGCTCGGGCGCAGTTGCTTCTACCAATTTCAATTATTCAAGCAGCTGGAATGCAGCTCGCCTAAATCGTCCTTTAAGAAACTTTCACAATCGCTGTACGTAGGTCTTTTGTTCGACTCCCGGTTACTCGTTAGCATTCGATCGTAGGTAGCAGATGCTATCGCGGATCGATGAAAGGGCTCGCGATAAATTCAACGGCCGCTGTCCGGCTGTTTCGTTTCGAGAATCTTTGTTTACGCGCTTTTTCTCCGCCAGCGTGAGTTTCGACGGGTCATCGGCCTGGCGGCTACACGCGGAGTCTCTTTTTCAGTTATTATTTCAGCTGCGAGCTCAATCCTCGTTGATCGGTCGACTGAGGCTGTCGCTAGTTCCTCTGGTGCATCACGCCAACTGTTGCACGAGCTAATGTGAAGTTCAGTACTCTAAACGAAGAAAACATCGAGTCGTTAGAAATGAAATTCAAACTCTCAGCATTGGCCCTTCAGGTGGTACAAGATTTTCAAAACTGTTTTGTGTTATTTAGGGGTAAACAGTGTAGTTGTTGGCCACCTGGCAGTGATTGGCCTTTTTTTTAAAAATATGAATATTAAGAAATAATGTACATTATGCCTTTTATAATGAACCTTCTACTTTCATGCGTCGAATGCAATCACTATTTCGCTAATAATTGTTATACTACGTGTAAAAAATAGACGACTTGAAATCGATGCTTGAAAACTACAGTGATTGAATTGAATAGCCATACGGTTACATCAGGCAATTCTTAGATAATTTAATGCATTTATGATATATATATAACTCTCATATTCGTTATATAGACTAATAAAGGTTTAAACTTTATAAAAAATGATTATTTATTCATTAAAATTATACATTATTGCAGAAATTATAGGTGGCCAAGAACTGTAATGTAAATAATGTTTCAGGACAGTCATTGGCCACGAGGCCAATGGGTACCTAACAGTCATAGCAGCAGTGACATAGCTGTGTTGTGATTTTAAAAGGTTATGTTTTAAAAGAAAATACTATTAATACAATGTAAAAGAAGGTGCAATACTAGCTAATATAGAAACATTTAAATAGAAAAGGTATTATGGGTTATATATTTTTAGTAATCTTACATTACATTTAGTTTCATTTTATGAATATATCCATTTTTATTTAATAATTTAAATCCTGTTTCTAACCGAATTAATTCATTATTTTACATTAACATTATTTCATAATTAGGTCTTAGAGCGTTAAGAATTAGGTAGGGTATATGTTACATATAGGTTATGAAATAGTGGCCAATAACTGCCAAACGATCGGCCAATCATTGCCTTCGTCTGGCCAATAACTATGTGTTTTGATAGGAAACGTATTTTCTGTAAAATTTTTGTGGATCCTTCTACTCTTTCTTTAAACAAATTCTATTTCTAGACTATTAGAGTCGTTTACAGCTATTAACACTAATTGTGTTCCTAAAGATAGCAAAATAAGACTTATAATTCAACGCTTATGTGAACCTCTGACTTAGGTGGCCAACAACTACACTGTTTACCCCTATAGGGTAAATCCGGGAGACGCGGTCGACCTAATATAAAATGGCTATTAAAACTAATATAGATATTACTTATTTTATCAGAACAAACCTAATATGTTCAGAATTTTATGCCGATTCAGAAAAACTGGTCGATATTTGCTTTAAGACAATATTTACTGTAAATCGGGTTGAAAATTGAAGTCATGACATCTGACCACCTCTCCCGAGGTGCCGGGAGAAATGGTTTTCGTCGTTGGCAGAGACCACTCACATAATTATTCATAGAAAATTAACAAAGGATAAGGCAAAATTATTTATGAGTGAATACAACTACGGATTCATTGATATTTAATTTGTTTACGCTAAACAAGTAAAGAACACATCAAAGAAAAAGTGAATTACCTACTGGCGATTAGCAAGGCAAATGAATACCAAAGTGAATAAATAAACTAAATAAACAAAAATAATAATAAAATAATAAAAAAAAAAAATAATAAAAAAATCATAACTCGACCATCTCACCTTTCTGCAGCGAGACATGGTCTTCACGTTAGCTTTGAGAGTAAGAGTTAATATGGCCAAATACATTGGCTGCATTGTCCCTCAATATCTCTACTATCTTATTATTCCAAACATTAAAGGAAAATGAACTTAGAAGTATATTTTAAATACGATTCTGTACAACCGCTGTTTGACAAAAGAGGTTAAATGTAACATCAATTTACCTTTTATAGCCTATAAATCCAGAAAAACACAGAAGGAAGCGAAATAACGCTATTCATTCAACTATTTGGCTTCTAGAGAAGTAATTGGTCTGCACTTTAATGCATTTTTACGTATAGACTCTGAAATATAGCGACACGACCAACTCTCCGGCCCGACCGCGTCTCCCGGATTTACAGAGGGAAATTCGAGCTTGATTTGTTTTCAGAGTAAACATTCGAAGACTTCCGAATAATATCACCAATAATAACGCGCCCCCTAGATCGGGCCCTGATTGTCAAATATTTTCATTTAAAACAGTTGAGACCATTTTAAAACCAATTTGCTGCATGAAAGAAGAGTGAATTGTTTTTAAAGTTATATTAAACCTCTGTGTTTAGAGATCACCCGGTGAAAGCAGCCGAGACGAAAGCATTCAGCTAGCTTTTGAAACTCTTTTGCCTAAAATTTTCAGAGTACCTAGCCCACATACAAATCCGCCCCAGCGCCGACGCCGCCCGAAGCGCTAATCTGCTTTAGTCCGCTTGCCTCGACCGTGCAATTTCGTTCGTTTCATCGGTTCCAAGTATCCGAAGCGTTCTACCGGGAGCTCGCCCCGAATTCCTACGCGAGCTTCCGCGCGGAATCGAGCGCGTTCTCTACGCGCGGACGCCTGTATGGGTAGAGCACTCGCGTGAATTGGAGGCGAGGCCCGTTGCGAGCGACAGGTAAATCTGTATTCATAGAGCGCGACGGGACGAGGCACAGGCCGAATGAATAGAGCCGCGCGGGCGAATCGAACGCGCGCACGCTTTATATAGCGATGGAAGGAGCGCGTATATCGCGTATTGCGTCTTCCAATGGACAGTCCTCGGAACGGAAACCGCGGCGCGCCGCTATAATGCGATACCTATTGACGGCCGTCGATGGAAAACAAGGCGGCACGCACACGGCGGCCCGCTGCATTCTCTGCCTCGTCTCTACGCGTGGGCGTGATCTTTGATCGACTGAACGATGTTCCTAAATTAAATTGTAAAGTTTAAATTGACCGGCGATGAAAGAGCAGTCCCATTATCTTAAAGCTCGTATCGCATAGATTGGGGGAGTTGTAAATAGACCAGTGATAGCTCTGCACATTTGGATAAATAATTGAAACGCACACGTACACTTTGCTTACATGCAAATAACATTTTTTCCATTTATTTTGTGCGCACTTTCACAAGGTTTCGCTTACGACATATTAAGGGGTAACACCACTCTAGAGGCACAAAGAAAGACCTAAATTTGACAATTTATTTTGGGAGTATGACAAACGGAATAGAATTTCTTTTCAGGGGGTTTATTTAATAGATATTGAAGTACGAACAACAATTTTTTAATTGTCATTTTTATACAACATGGTGGCGATAGAGCCCGTCGTCGAAAACAGTTTTTTTTAAAACACCGCCACGGGAGGACGGATTTCTCGGCATGTATGATTCGGCGTGGAACAAAATACGAAAAAAAATTATAATCTATATACAATTGGCTTTGGAAGTACGTAGGAGTTTTTTTTTATATCAATATTTGTGGACGTGGTGCACTTTTTAAGGAATGAATCGATTTTTTGCCCTAAAAATGAGCATTAAATTTTTTATAAAAGAAAAAGTTTACATTCGATCAAAAAACGGCTAGGTACTTCCAAAGAGAATATTGTTGTGACGCTACTGTAAAATTTTCAAATCGATCCATGCAATAGTCTCCGAGAAATCCGTCCTCCCAGTTTGAAAGAAGTGGTTTCGACGACGGGCTCTGTCGCCGCCATTTTGTATGAAAATGACAATAAAGAAATTGTTTTTCGTACTTCAATATGTGTTAAATAAACTCTCTGAAAAGAAATTCTATTCCGTTTGTCATACTCCGAAAATAAATTGTCAAATTTAGGTCTTTTTTCTCTGACTCTAGAGTGGTGTTACCCCTTAAGGCAGAATACCACCTTTGACTGCGATTTTGGAGGCGTTTTTCATGAACTTTTTTTGCATACAAAGAATGCGCAGAAACAAAATCGGTTTCAGTCATTCATTAATGTAACTTTAATCTGTAATTACACATTTTTTGAAACTGAAAAAGTGAAAAATAATCTCTTGTAGGTGGCGCCAAAATACACTCCTTTGGAGGAACATCGTTAGACGGCGTGTCAAATTCCGCTTTGTACGTGGCTCTTAGAAAAAAAACCAAAGAATGTTCCTATTGGCAACAATATTTTTTAATGCTGTACGTAGGGATTTTACGAAATTTCGATTTTTAAGAAAGTGGCGGCCATTTGAACAAAAAGGTCAATTTTTTAGGGTAAAAAAGTTTAAAGAAGTTTATAAAATTGCGCACCAAAAGAAAAATAACAACGCTACAGCAAAAGTCCTACGTACATCGTTAGATTACACCACGGGGAAGAATTGTGCAAAGTTTCAAGTCAATCGGATGAAAATTATAGGAGTAATCTGACACGCCGATTTGGAAAACATCGTTTCGAGAAAAACGCGTTTAAAGTTTTATATAGATTTATATATCTGTTCCAATCCGGTTTTTACACAAGAAAAAGGTTCCGGCCACCTTTCTAATGAATGAATTTCGATTCTATACACTTGAAAGAGTCCTTTGAGAACAAAAAAATTTTCAATTTTTTTTAAGTGCGAAGGTGGTATCCTGCCTTAAAGAGGAAGGGCCAAAGTGTATTTTAGCATATTTGTTACTAATTAATTAATTCAAACGGAGAATGAAAAAATTGAATGCTGTAAAACGTATCAACTTGCCTGCTTCTTCGAATGGAGATGATTTTATTTGAATAATGGATAACAGAGATGAAGATGAAGTAGTTAGATTGCAATTGACTTGTGATTCAGATAAGTGCACGGTTCTTATTGATTCAGATAAGAGTTTAGATTGAAATCGCTTCAGTTCAGCGCCCGTTTCCACGGCAGACTTTTTCCAATGTTGCAGTGAAACCGACTTGCACGCCCTGGTTACCATTGCTTCGATACTAAATAACGGTGAACAACGTAAATACACGGCATCGTGTGGTTCCCGGGAAAACCTAGTTCGCCGTGCACACACGGAGCGTGCATGGAACGCTGCATCGATTCCGCCGTACCTCTTCAGTGTACTCGGATCGTTGTCTTAGCCTCCATTTGCACGCGACGCAAGTGTGGCAAGTATGTGTTTCAATTTTCATCGCAGGGCGCGCACAGACGGTGCATTCATACGAAGGCTCGTCGAAGTGGGGCGACTTGGCGATTTATCGCCCCGGCAAACGGAGCCGTCCGATAAAAAGGGACTTACTCTAACGAGGCAGTCAGAAATTAGCGGGTTCTCTAAACGCGACGCGAGATTAAGTCCTTCGGTGCACGGTGCGCTTCTTATCGATCAGAGCGATCTGAGAACTGGACGGTAATTTTCATGCCCGGTGATTCACCGGAATTGTATATCCTGGAATCGAGACCACTGAAGCCTCCATTGTCGCCACACCAGATAACGATAATTCCGCTTGGAGTTCATTATTTAATCCGCCAGGGTTATCGCTATCGAAACTTCTTCAAATCACCGAGCATTTAGATCCCCGGCGCCTTAGCGGTCTCGGGGTTTTGAAAAATGCCCCTTCAACTCGGTCAGGCCTTTCCAATCTCGGTTTCTTTGCAGAATCAATATTCAGCGAGTCTCGAGCGATCCCACGTTTCCAGGAAATAGATCGGGGCGAGCGGATCGCTCTGCATAGCGGGTTCTCCGGAAAAATACTGTTCCCGATGCTGTTGTTTTCCCCGAGTGTCGTTCCGACTACGCAGAATCGTCGAGGCGGGAGCTGGCAAGCGATACGGATAAACATACGCGTCGTGTAATACACCTTACTCCGTAATCTGTAACGCGATACCACTGATATTACTGATCCCGTTACACGGTATTACTGCAGCCGGAGCGAGGAGAGCCGAGGCTGGTCACACTCTCCGCGCTGAAACGCGTCGAATGTGTTCTGCCACCTGGTGCATCGCCGACGACGCCGTAAATTGCGAGTAATCAGGTCTGCTCCGGAGAAACCTGCTCCGAATCAGGGGGATTTGTAGCATGGATTTAACGTTACCGTTTCTTTTACCTCTTTGGAATGTTATTTACGTTAATCGTATGACGGACACGGGCGCATACCTCGGGCACAGCCCTATCGTATGTAATTGGAATTTACTGTGCTCGATAGTGATTTATCTGGATGGAATGGAATAATGGCATGGGTATCGACAACTAGGAAGTGTTTGCTCTGATTATTCCGGCACGCTGGTTATCTCGCGTGTCAGTAATGGGCGAACATATGGGAACGGTGTGTAGTAGAAGGTCTCCATAGGCAAGCGGAAAATTATCGTCTTCACTGGAAACTACAGGTGTCTCCAAGAAACTAGTACCTACTTCATGGAAATCAGTGTATTGAAATCAATATTTTTTTAACCGATCTTTCGATGAAGTTTGTAAAAGTGAATACGGGTGGCTTCAATTTCAGTAATTAGTTTGTGTTTAGTTGTAAGCGATTCGAACGCTGCTAGGCTCGGTTCCAGTGGCGTATTTGGGTAGAGGATAAGTGGGCTGCAGCTTAGGGTGGCAAAGCTTGGGGAGAGACGGATTTTGGGGAGCAGCAAACTTTGGGGAGTGACAAATTTTGGTGAGCTGCAAACTTTGGGGAGCTCAAATTTTGGGGAGCATCAAATTTGGGGAGCATCGAATTTGGGGAGCATCGAATTTGGGGAGCATCAAATTTGGGGAGCATCAAATTTGGGGAGCATCGAATTTGGGGAGCTCAAATTTTGGGGAGCATCGAATTTGGGGAGCATCGAATTTGGGGAGCATCGAATTTGGGGAGCATCAAATTTGGGGAGCATCGAATTTGGGGAGCATCGAATTTGGGAAGCATCAAATTTGAGGAGCATCGAATTTGGGGAGCATTAAATTTTGGAGGGCGGCAAATTTTGAGGCGCATCAGATTTGGGGTAGTATCAAATTATGGAGGGCGACAAATTTTGAGCGAAAGAAATTGGAAAAGGTTTAAACACAGAAGCTTGAGACAACTTTAAAAGCAACTCCCTTTTCTCCACGTAGCGAATGAGCGATAACTCAAGTGTGAGTTGCCCTATTGAATGAATTTCCAAATTGTCTAGACTCATTTAAATTAAAACATTTAATGATATTTCCCGAACAGGGCGGCAGACGCTTGTTAGCTTAGGGGCGCCAAATCTTCAAACCCGCCCCTGGTCGATTCCAGTAGCTTCTGATAACGCATTTATCTCTGTGGCGCGCGTAACGCCGTATATGGTGCGATAATCGTCACAGCTGAGAAACGGACTGAGTCACGCGGAATTTAAATCCATAAAAATTAAAGGAGACTGCACCTGGTGCAACGGGTCGCCACGATTCGCGACACCATGCCGCCGATGCGTATTTTCGTGCATTCTCGTTGGCGCGAGCGGAAAAGTTCTGTTATGTGGGACGCAGTACGAAGAACGTGTGCAGTAACCGGTCGATCGTTTCAAGTGTACAGTCTATTTTTATTTTTAAACGATCGATGCCATCGATCGTTTCTTCCCCTCGTCTTCAAACCACTCGTTTATCCTCGCTTGGGCATTCGTAAGGAAAACAGGCGCCAACCGGGTAGCGTTTCTCATTGGAGTTCAACGCTGGGTCGTGCAAATAAATGCAAGAATGCTGTTTAAACATTGAATTTTATTAGCACTTCGAGTGACGCAAGGTTTTGAAAAGCGCCCTTTAAATCAGTCAAGCCCGCCTTTGCCGGGGAAATTTTGTACAAAGTGTAGGGAACGAGATCCAACCTTGTTTCCAAAAACAAAAGCTATCGCCGTGGAAGCAAAACAAGTCGACGCCACTCGAAGTGTTAAAATGGTCATGCGTAGTGTGTCGTAGTACTTAGATGCAGGGATCGAAAAAGTTCTGGGACCCTCGTTTTTTAAAAATTCTGTTAGAACTTATTTGTTTCGATTCGGAAAATATCTGTTTCTGTGGAATTTTTAATGAAACAAATGCTACCTTCAGGAACTTCTTTAAAAAGTGTTCTCATGGAACAGATATTTTAGAAGCTATATAATAAAAGTTCCATGGAAACAAGTTACATTAGAACATTTATTAAAAAAGTTTTCAAAAGATAAAGAAAAGTACTCAACTATTAGGTACAAGTTTTATTTAACAATATGTTATAATATTCTTCATGTGTTTATTTAATAAAGGGTATGAAAATCATAACATAAGTAATTAATGGTTTCATAAGATGTATTGAACGGAAAAGAGAACTTGTCAAGAATAATACCTAAATAATATTTTTTTTAACTTACATGAACCGAAATACATAGAAAATCTCTAATATAATATACAATATTTATATTTCAGTAATAGAATATATGAATAGGTATACATCTACGTATTATTATACTATTTATGTTTTGCAGTTCAGCGTGATAGTATTATAGTCATAATACATTTGTATCCATTGAATAGTATTTAGTGTTTGTTACAACGATTGAGAACTTTTTTAATATCGGTGAACAAAATATCTGTTCCTGTTATACAGAAATTTTTATTCTTATATTTTATAAGTTCCATTCCAACTAGAACTTTTATTTTCAAGAACTTTTATTTTATCGGTTCTTCTGAGAACTTATAATGTGAGAACATTTTTAAAAAAGTTCCGCGGCATTTGTTTTAAATGGAACCTATTGAAAAGGTTCAGAACTTTTTCGATCCCTGTTTAGATGTCGTGTATTGATGAGTGTTTTACTTTGTACCTTTTTAGTAGTCTCTGTTTCGTTTGCCTCGATCTCTTCTTCTTCTTCTACTGTCTCCGGAGCGGTTAGTGGGTAGAATTAGTTTCCTGTTAATGTCGGACGCGTTCATGTAAATCACGTCCACCGAGCACATGAACAGAGTCTGCGACTTCTTCAACTATTGCGCGTGGACTTATGAAATATTAAGTCCGGCGACGTTGTAGAACCTTACTGTTTTACAAGGACTGTTCTAGAATAGATACGCCGCAAGAAACACCTTTGTAGAGCTTGTGGCACCTACTTTCCGTAGGCACGTTGGAATATACCTAAACAGCTATAGCATCAACGCTATAATAATGGGGATTTCGGTTCTTCAAGCTCGAATGTTCTCGAGCTTGATGGATCCACAGAGCTTCCACGGGAAAGCTGCAATGTCTGGTTAAGGGGACTAGGCAGTCAGATCGCTCGAAAATCAAGTATTTTTTGCGAATTAATTACAAGGAGATGAAGACAAATTGTAACTAGTACGTTTGGGTAATGTTTATTAGTACTATAAACAGTAAAAAAGAAATGATTTGAATATTATATACACATGTATGACAGCGCTACAGTCGTCTGATATGTAGGCGTTTTTTTTGGAGCCGCTGTAATTTTGCAGTGATTCTGGCCGTAAGAAATTTAATTGTGAAATATCCTCTGAAATTTATACTTTGCCCTGGCCCCTATTCTGCCCTGAACCTATTAAAAAATAAAAAAAATCAAAATTATAAAAATGGTGGCTGCAAAACGGCAAATTTTCAAGAAACGTCATTTTTCGCCAGGGAAAAGAGCCATTCTATTTTTTTTTTGATAAACCAGGAGTTTTTACAGACTTGTGCGTAGGTTCAGGTCGTAACTAGACATGTTTCATATATGCTGAATTTTTTTCAAATCGACTGATACCTCCGTTTTTTCCCAATCACTGCAAAACGAAGAGGAAATATGATTCCGAGAAAAACGCGCTTAAAGTTTCGAAAGAGGAATCTAGTCTACCTGCGTGCGCGCAGAAACGGTTTATGGCGCGCTCGACCTTTTCGGCTGTAAAATCCTCAATTTTGCGAATTTTAACATAAACCAAACGGCATTTTAATCGGGAAGGGTGGTACTTTCGAGAAATGCAACACAAAAAAAATCGAGTTTCTTGCCTAGTCCCCTTAAGGTATCATAAAGTCGGTGCATGAGATAAGGGAATCGAGGGAGGCTTTCATTTCCAGTGATGCAACAGTGCTTGAATAATATATTTGTACTTGTTCATCGTCTTATCGTTTGGTTGCGTATACATCACATGCGTGTACAGCGTGTTAAAGATATATTATATAATAACTGGGTTGTACCAAAATATGTGATGCAAAGCAGCTTTATCGAGAAAATTAAGTTTTAATACTGTTAGTCCACTAGTAAAGAAACAAGGTTCAATGAATTTATCTGCATTTATCAGCACCGGAGCATTCCTGAAACGTTATGTCCTTCAGACAATGTGAAAAGAAAAAAAATCGATTTTTCCAATTTTTTTACAGTGGTGTCCGTTGTACAGTTTTCCGCGCCCGCGCAACCCGAAGTTCTCAAAGTCGACTTTCCGAAAAATCGAAGCGCGTCACGATTGCCGACGCCCCTTTCTCGCGTCGTACATCCCACGAACATCTCGCGTTTTATCAGCGACATCGCGTTAATCGGCCGATACCAGACGACGCACGGATCCGGGACAGTCTCGCGCGTCCAGGCGTGCATATCTTCTCGCTGCGGTTTGTATCGCAGCAGAAATAAAGTCGGCGGAACGAATGCGGGGGCAGCGGATTCTTAAAATAGCGACGAGACCTCTGGAGTCGCGATTGTGCGTATCTCTTGCGCCGGGGAACAAAGAGAGAGCGCCAATCGATGCGAGAGACCGAGAAAAGGGTGGGTCCTGGTGTGTCTGGGTGTAGGGCGGCGGAGGAGGGTCGATTGGAGGACGAAGAAGACGAAGAGAAAGGCCATGGAAAGAAGGCGACGAAGAAGAGGAACGTCGCGCGCGTCGGTCACTTTGTCCCAAGGAGCTTGATTAGCGAGCGGCCAATCGAGCGGTCCTCTTGGTCCACATCCGTCCCCTTTTTCTCCGCCGCCGATGCTCCCACAATGCGGGGCCATCCGTGCCGGCCTCCTTCGCGGACGACGCTCGTTCAGGGTTGCCAATTTGGCTTTTTTGAGGCCAAATTCCAGAAATCTGGCCTTTTTTCAACTTGGTTGGCGTTGAAAAATTCATTTGGCTTTTTACCTTTTTTTCTGGCTTTTTTTTACCATTTTTAAACAATTCCATAAATAATGATATGGTATAAAGCATGATGTAAGATACTATTCCAATACAACAATAAAACTTTACGATTTCTGGTCCCTGCCAATGAAAATGGCTGCGTTCAGCGGACTCAACCGGTAGGTAGCGGTTACCAGGGATTGGCGGAAATTTCGAGCGGCATGACATTTGCGAAATTGCCGCCAATCGCGAAGAACAGTATAGAAAAATGATTTTTGTTGATTGGAAAGTAGAAGCTATATTTAAAAAAGATGGAATCCCTACAGATACAGAGCAGTTTTGGATTGGCATATTTCGGCATCAGAGGTTTAAGGAGCTTGCTACATTTATTCTTACTTGCTTAATAACTCCTGTAAGCAATGCAGTAGTCGAGAGGATCTTTTCTCTCGTATCATCAGTTAAGACAAAGGCAAGGAATAGAATGCAGCTGAAGCTTCTTGATGCCATCATTAGAATTAGAGCAGAACTAGTGCTCTCACAAAAACGTTGCAATAATTTTAGTGTGACACAACAAATGCTGCAAAATTTAAGCACAAAAATTGTTTATGATTCGAGCGACAAGAATCTGGATCTCGATCTTTCATTGTAATTTAATTACAAATATATTTTTCAAACTTATTTGGCTTTTTTCTGGCTTTTTTTTTTTGTATCATTTGGCTTAATAGTAAGATTTCGAGTTGGCAACCCTGCGCTCGTTTCGGGAATGCTGGGCCGTTTAACCTCTGGCCCTCCGCTGGACGGAAAAGCCGCGGGAAGCATCCGACGGATTTTCTCAGCGTCTGTTGGAGCATAGAGCCTCTTTCGTTCCCCAGTTGCCATTAATCCGCCTGTTTACTTATCGGTCGCGGCTAACGAGCGCCGACGACGACGACGCCGCTACAACTGAAACACCGCGTTCCGCTGCTCGTTCGCGCGTCACGCCCGGGGGAAAAAAATACCGGAGATTTATGGCGTGCGAGATACTCGGCGGGATATCAATGAAATATGGTGATCTACGCACTCTGCGCGGCGGCGAGCGTTTAGCCGATCAGTCTAATTATATCTCGCATCGCGGCTATTATTGTTCTATTTATTCAATCCTTTGCTTGTGCATCGATGGGATATTTATAGAGCGGTTCTTCACCTTTCGTTCGAGTTTAATGCCACAGTGCACGTCGGCCCTCAGCTTTGTCCAAGGTTAGCGTTGTCTAAAATTAGGCTCGCGCTGGGTGCTCCATAAAGCGGAGGTACCTACGCGAGATCCTACGCGAGAATAGAAGCGGAAAGTGCGGGATAAATTATTGTCGCGCGAGGCCTCGTTTTCGAGAAAATCGCCAGTTGAATTCTACCTGCTACAAGCGCGCGCGCGAACCTTCGAAACCGATTTCCTTGAAAACCGGACCCCGGAGGAAGGATGTTTGTCGGAGCTTTTCAGATTCGTTGCCTCGCGAGGAATCCTAACGCCGAAGATGCGTGTTGCGCTGCTTAGAGGATGGTGGTGTTATTCAGCTGTTAACGTGGACGAATCGAAAGCCTGGCATTGCGATCTACGGGGAAGCGTGATAAAGTGCATTCAACTGTGCCAAGAAATTCCTCGGCGGCCAGATCATCGCGAATCTCGCAGGACAATCTATTTCTACGTATCGCGGTGCGTGCGTGTGTTACTTTAATGGAATTACATAACTCCAGAGCCGCCGGGGGAAATTGAACGGTGCCGTTAACAGCAGCTGCTACGATCGGGCCCCGCCCGTAATTAAATTAGCCTTTAATCGGATTACAATGTGGCCGCGCGTGGGGCCGTTTTTTTTTTTTTTTTCGTCAGGCCCCTGGCGTTCGTTGAATCGTCCATATTTATTAACGAAACCCTCATCGTGTAGTTATTATTTCCACGTTTTGCTTTGGGCCACCTTGCTTCTGTGTTCCGATCCAGTCCTCCCGTTTCTGGCCGCCAACATCCCGGCACGCTCGTGGAAAGCTGGAGCTTTAGCTCTCTCCCCGCCGTGAACTCTGCTTTCTCGTTCTTTCCGAGCTGCGGCGAAGGCCCGCATGCCCGTCTGCGGCGGCTTACGCGCGCCTCGCGCCGGCATACCACCGCAATGTACCCAATTTATCCCCTTTGCCGCGGGTCTTAATTAATTAATCTTCCAATTGAACCTCATTACTGCTTATCTTATCGCGGTGGAACGCTTGGAAGACTCCACGGACAGCGCTGACATTCCTCGGGCGCGAGAAATTCGTTTTGTCGCGGGGGTTCATTGCACCGTGAATGAAGGAACGTTGTCTTGCACGTTCGCCTGCACAACAGCGTAGAAATAGAAACACTCTTGTTTCATGGCCATTCCCGACGCTACTCATATTCAATCCTATCGAACTCCGAACAATTCAAAGTGAGGCCGTAAAAGTTTTTTTTACCAACTTTTAATTATAAATCAGGTGGAAATTTTCTGAATTTCAAAGTCTATGCTGGAAACACTTTCTAGTGGAATTGTCGGAAATGCCTAAGAAATCGTACATTGCGTTGAAGCGATCACCCTGTATAAGGGAGCCTCCAAATCTTTTAAGGGCTCAGAGCCTCTAAATCTGACCTGCTTCGCATGTTTCGCAAAATTAATCTCCTCGAATACGGTACTCAGTGTGACGAAACTTTACGCCGCATTTTTTTACGTATTTTTTTTTTGGAATTCGATCGAAGTCCTTCAGCGTGAATCGGACTCGCATCGTATCTAGCTGTTATCTGTAGGACGATAGATACGGTGTCCGCGCTCTCTCGCAACTTTCGTTTTTATCGACGACACACGATGCCGTAATCGCATCCAGTTGTGGCCCGTCAGCTCCGAACGAGTCGCTTCCTTCGGGCCCCTTATTGTGCGGATATCAACAGAATTATCTTTCGCGTTTCATAAGACGCCTCGCGCGGCATGAAGGAAGTTCATTGTTCGACGGCCGACGATCTATCGGGAGACGCGGTCAGAAAAGCAGCAGCCAGTTTCAGATAATTCCGCGATGGGAATGGAGGATCTTATCTGTTCGATTGCCTGGAATTTCTTCGGCATCCACTCGGACCGGCTCGTTAGCATAACGCCCCGGTGTGCAATTACATGTAAAACAGGGGCGTTCGCGTGGTAAATTTCAATTATCACGCGGGATATCTTTAAAAAGGGGACAAAACTTCGCGGAAACGCTGCAGCGCGGAAAGATACGTCGAAAGTGTCTCGTAAAACTTCTCCCTAACACGCTTCGTTTTCGAGAAACGCGCATTCAAAGGTGACGTAGGTGAGTAGCGGACAAAAATGTCACCACGTTTTGAAAAGTGATAAAAAATCTAACATTTTGTGGGGCCTCGTGTTGCCTTTAAAATGGCCTAAAAAGTGACCAAAAGTGGTAACTCCTTTGTCGACCCCAAAAATGTGTTGTCCCGTAAATAAATTCAACTGTAACTGTGTTTTATACAGCTTCCAATTCTTCATCAGAATATGTATATTCAACACATACCACAGTTCCATGTTGACCGGTTAACTGGCACGGCCCTTTTCACTATTCGGGCCCAAACTGGTACCATCGAATAATTAAGTGAATCACACAAAATTTGGTATACAGGGGTTTTTTGAGTCGCTGAACCGATTCCGGGGGTAATTTTTTTCATCTGACACCCCCAACCCCTAAAAAAATAGAATTTAGGGGTGTGTTTGTCAATTCTTTACTAAACCTTTTTTTATTTGTGAAGTTTTCTTGTCTATAATTCGATTGCAGCAGTTACTTTTTTCAATGCCACCCCCAACCCCTGAAAAATAAGGGTTTAGGGGTTTAATTTTTTAGTTTTTTTATTTTCTACGAAAAAGTTTCGAATAATTTTATACCTGAATTCTTCATCCATAAATTCCACCGCAAGTGCTTTTTTTTATCCGCGATCCCAAAAACCCCTATATACAATTTTTCTATATCCCGATAGTATTTTAATATTTGTCAGCCAATTTGGTTCGGCCATTTTGAGTCTGCCATATTGAATTTTACAATTCCGATGCGAAATTCAGATTCAGCGACCCCAAAAACCATTACATACCAAGTTTCATTCAAATCGATTGAAAAACAAAAAAGTTATTCCATTTGATCATATATGATACATTGCCAGAATTGGCCAGATTTTTGTTTGATCATATATGATACATTGCCAGTTAACCGGTTAATGCTAAAAAATAGCAAAGATAAAAAAAAAATCGAAAAAATGGTAACTTCTATCTCCTCTACTGTACGCCACATTAATTTTCAATATTTTTCCCCACAAAACTGCTTTACCAACCACTATAAAATGTTCACCGCAAAATCAACGCAATTAAAATTCAATCACGCGCTCGCAGAGTTATGCCGCTTAATTCAAGCTCCACTATCGCAAAACAGAAACTTCACCCGAAATTCCCCGCATTACACAAATTTCATAAATCCCCACAATGTGCGCTCTTCGACCCTTTTAATCAATCGCGATATCGGATGTACCAAACTCCACGCGAAACCATATCGTTTCGATTAGGTCTACCTGCGCCATGGAATCTCCACCTGGCATCGCTCGTTTCCCGTTCGACTATCGTAATCAATTTCCAATCGGTTCGAGCACTCGGCTCCGTTCCCATATTCTAATCGGAATGATATCCCGGATTGCTCTATTTTTTTTTCCGCTCCTTTGTGTCCCGCTCCGCGCGACAAAGGCTTTGTCACGTGCGGCGTCCTCTCCGGACAGGCATCGCGTGTGTAACGCGGCGCGATGCTCGGCCGCGGTGTCGAGAGGAGGCCAGCAGCCTGGAACGTGTACGCTGTTGCACATTGACGCGGAAACGCGGCGGAGAAGGTGAACTATATGGACACGGCACACGTGTTAAACTGCTGGCCGACATGTGCGGCATCGAGTGTCGATAGGTTGAGGTAGGCCGGCCACCGACCTCCGCGTCGGCTTCCCGGCTCGCGCCAGCTACTCGTCCCTCCGCCTCGCTCGCCCGGGACTGGATTTTTATCGCGACTAGGCCGCTATCGGGGACGAAATTCACCTATGCGCCGCTCAAGGGGGTCAGGCCCCCTCGACCGGATCCACAAGTGCCACTTCTTCGAGAATTTATTTTCATGTAACGGCAACGGTTTCCTAGAAGCTTTTTTTTTGTTCATAATAAAGGCATGTTTGAAGAGTGTGATTTTTTTTAATTCAATTCTTGGCTAACGGCGTACATACTGAATTAAAATTTGAGCAGTGGGGTATTAAATAAAACTAAATTGTTCGATTGAAATATAATAAAATGGCGACACTTCATTTCTTCGCAAGAGAATGGCCCTTTATTTACGAATAAGTTGAGTTAATTCAGACAGTTTAGAGACAATTTAGTTTTATTTAATTTTCGGTGTTTCGAACCGGAGATACCGAGCAACCCCCTTGACCCAGGCCCCTTATCAACGCTGACAAAGCATCGCATCGAGGCTCCTTGGTGTATTCATGTAGATTTTGCTCCGATTTCGTCCCCTTAATTAGGGGTCTCGTGGAACTTAATTTTATGTTAGGTGAATTGTTTAGTTCAGTTATAATATGAGAAATGCACTTGCTGCATTTGCAAAATAGTGACTACTTTCCACTGATTCTATTTTCTAGTTCTAAGTTTTAATTTAAAATACTGAATAGTGGAAGATCTGTTAGAGTTCTTTAATAAATTAATCCAACATTTTTCTCAATTATTCTACACAGAGTCTTAAGTTTTGATAATAATAATTCCCAAACGGAATTTTTACGGCAGTGAATGATTCACGTCCTCGTAATTTTCTGCTGCTACTAGCGGCATCGAAAGTGTAGCTCGTTAAGTGGACGTTTAAGAATGACTGTACTCGGGGATCTTCGTTGCGTGGCTTCATATTACGACAGTGTCGTTCCCCGTAATTAACGAGACAGTCATTTAATGGTAAAGAGGCTCCTCGTGTAGGGAACGCTGTTCTGGGGAATAGCGAGCTCGTGAAACACGGATATCAGGGGAAACTTGATGCACTACACGCAGCTCATTAGTGATAACAGTCCTGTAATTCTTGGTTTTCAGCTGTGTTGATGTCAAGATATATCACATTTCTTTAACTTCCTTTGTAAGCGCCTTTGATTCCTTTCAAACCTACAAGGCAAATTTGGAAAATTGAAACAGTATACACGTAGGAATTACGAAACGTATTTCTTAACAATATTTCCTTCATAGATCCCTTCAGCTACGATCAACTAGAAACAATGAAATAGGAAAATTTCTATCGCCAGTTCCAAACCCTATCAATTAGTAGGTAAAATATAAATATTAAATAGCTGAGGAGAGCGACTCGAAGGGGCATTATTCTTCTCCCTCAAATCGGTCACGTTCGTCCACTCAGGAAGCTACTGAAATTAATACAGAAGCGTTTCGAATGAAGGAAAATTGCCATAACGAATTTTAGGTAGGATGCCTCGGGAGGACGGGGGGTATAGATCGTTCCGATCCAACCTCCCGCTGGTCGCCGAGGGATAAATCGCTCTGGAGCACGGTTCCACGAGCGCGCGCGGTTCGCAACGCTCGCCGCTCGAATTTAATCTCATGATTGTAGATCGGAATTTCGAGCGCGGTGGGGTTGGTCAACGAGTTAGGGAATCAGGCACTTCGACCATAGAGAGAGAGAGAGGAGGATGTCAGACAAATGCAATCTCCTTTCAGTAATTCATACTCGTAGGCTTTTCAGATTCGCCGTAAGTGGCGCGTAGCGGCGCATCCTACATTCGTATTACGTGGGATTTCCTTCTAACTCGAGCGAGAGTAATTGCACCTACGCGCGAGCTTCGCGCCTCCATTCAAAACCCTCCGCCGCGGGTTCAAGCAGAGCCCCCTCGGTGTATCCTCCACTAACCGAAACTCCGAAACAGGGGACTCGAGACCCGATCGTTACGGTTCAAGATTACAGCTATCGTTTCAATTTCCTTGCGTAAAGGAACAAAAAAAAAGAAGGTGGATTGCAAAAAGTCCTCCCCTATTGTTCGGGCAGTACGGTAGCGATTTATTTCCACTCTCAGCGCCTACTTCTGCCTGTCCGAGCCTCGTTACACCGCGGAATTAATCGGAGAACCTCCAGCGAGCCAGAAGCGAAGGCTCCGAGGGGCAGAAGAAGGGCCACTCGTTTTACAGCTTCTGAACATCTCGGCGGGGTGCCTATTACGAATATTTATGGGCTGCACGATTCTGTCACGTCCAGCTTCAAACCTCCCTCCTCTCTTTCTCTCTAGTGGACGTAATCGAGCGATAGAGGGTCATTCGTTAACGGTTAGATAGGCGGGCAGCGTGCGGGCGCGAGTTAGATGAGAATGGGGACCACTTTCAGTCCTCTCTATTACAAGGTGCATAGCTGGTAGAACAGATACGTCCACGTCCCCATGCGGAACGTATTCACTCGCCGTAACGCATATATGGGTTCACGGGGCTGAAGGGCTTAAAGCGTTGGGGCACGCCAAGATGATTATCATTCCACCACCGCACACCCTTAAATCTTCCAAATTCTACTACACGTCCATAAGGAACCCAAAACGAAGCTGTATTCCTCGGTTTTACTATTAAGGGGGAACACCACTGTGACGGCCGGAAGAGTAAGCCATTTTTAAAAAAAAAATTTCAGGTATAATTTACAGTTTTCATAGAAAATTTTTAATACCTACATTTAATACGCTGTCTGAAGAGACTATACAAAAAAATAAATAAAAGGACATCCATAAATTTTAATGTATTAATTAATCTTCTAGACCCCCCCACGCGAGCTGGTCGAATGTGTAACTATGGAACAGCAGATCCGAAATCAAATTTAATTTTTTTTTTATAAACTATATGAGTGTAGTTTCTGTTGTGCGTACCGATTTCTTAAACAAATTATTTTGTAAAAATGGCGCGCTTTAGAAGAAAATTTTCAAAAATCCGCAAATAAGATGGACAGTTTTTCGTGCGTATTTAAAAAAATTTGTTATCAATCAAAGAATCCGTACGCACAACAGAAACTACACTCATACAGTTTATAAAAAAAAATGAAATTTGATTTCGGATCTGCTGTTCCATAGTTACACATTCGACCAGCTCGCGTGGGGGGGGGGGGGTCTAGAAGATTAATTAATATATTAAAATTTATGCATGTTTTTCTATTATTTTTTTTGTACAGTCTCTTAAGACAGCGTTCTAAAGATAGATAATAAAAGTTTTCTATGAAAACTGTAAATTATTCCTGAAAAAAATTCTTAAAAATGGCTTACTTTTCCGGCCGTCACAGTGCCCCCTTAAGGGGTAACACCACTGTAAATTTTTCGGAAAATTGATTTTTTTTTTATTTGTTTAAAAGATGGTTCGAACCTTTTAGAATATGGGGCAAAAACTGTATTACTTGAAACAAATTTGTTTCCTTGAAATTTCGAGCTCTTCCCCAAGCGCATCGGGCTGCTTTGAAACGACTACCGGCGTTAAGGGGTAACACCACTAAATTTTTCGGAATTTTTTTTTTTTTTATTTGCTTAAAAGATGCTTTGAACCTTTTAGAATATGGGGCAAAAACTGTATTACTTGAAACAAATTTGTTTCCTTGAAATTTCGAGCTCTTCCCCAAGCGCATCGGACTGCTTCGAAACGACTACCGGCGTTAAACGCGTTTTTCTCGAAACACGATTTTTCAACACGGCACGCAGCATAACTCCAACAATTTTCATTCTTTTCATTCGAACTTTTAACAATATCTTTAAAATAACATTTTCAAGAGAAATACGTACGGGATTTTCGATAAGTTAATTTAAACATTACTTATTAACAAATGATTGCCCTCTTTTTATAGAAAATTGAACGTTTTTCATTCAAATGCTCACCAATCACACAAAAATCAATATTTTTAAAATCCCCTACGCATTTCTCTAGCTATAAACATGTAGATTTAAGTCATATTTTTTTTTTTAAATTCAAATTTGCACCAGCTACACTGCGTGCCGCAGAGCGCTAAAACTTCAACATGCCTCACGAGAATGGCTTCAGTGCCGCCATTTTGTAATATTTCTCAATAACTTTTTTTTTTAATAACAAAATATGTGCTTAATAACATCCTCCAGTTTAGTTATTCTATTACCTTTCCTTCCATCCAAGAAAAATTGCCAAAAAAAAACGCTATTTTTCAAGCTGTTACAGTGGTGTTACCCCTTAACGTGACTTTAATGTGTCTTCATATTTTATTGAGAAACGCCCACAGTATTGTGTAAGTGTCTCTAAATATTTCTTCAGCAACGACCTGACCGACGTGAAGGGACCCTCTTCGAATCCTTGCGCCCCTCCGAAGTCTTCAACTTCGAAGAGGAATATTTTCGAGACCTTGTAGATTTAATTAACGAAATCCCTTTACACGCGATTCATGTGGGTATACACCAAGTGCATATGTCGCTATATCTGTTCCAACCAACTGCAGCAGGTCGTGGAATATCAAAGTAAAACAGGCTTGCGTGGCCATTTCACGCATCGAGCCGCTCACCGCTGGCGAAATACGCGAGAAAACAGACATCCTTTCTGCTCCGTATCATTCCGCGTGCATTCTCAAAAGTATCGTCATCATCATCGCCATTGTCGGCTGGCGCAATTTTACGTCCCCTTTTCCCCGTTACGTACGGTCTCGGAATCGGCTGGTTAACAACGGGAACGGGTTTCTCGCGTTAACCAGGCGTGCGCCTCTTCTGCAAATCCTCTCGATCCACCATTTTTGTGTCGCTTGGCGCGACTTCCGGTCAAGAGGGCTCTTCTCCTCGATTGTCTTGTGAAAAACCTGGAAATCTCTCATTTTTGCCACTATGTAGCTAATAGTTTAAAAACAATTTGCGATAGTTCTACAATCGAACGGCAGCGCTTAAAAAGTGACGCGGAGCAGGGGAAACCGCGGGTTTAACGTTAACTGCGCGCGCACCTGTACCTACGCACTTTCGAAATCGATTCTCCCCGAAACGAAGCGTCCGGCGAAAAAACCTCGTCCCACCATTCCGCCGTGTCCTATCGCAGAGAATCTACCTACCCTCTTATCAACCCAACCGAAGGACATCTACATATTCTACGGTATACGAAACGTATACCCTAACTTTCCACGAAAATTAGAATTGCAAAGTAGGACTCGTACCCTTGCAAGGTCCCAAATCCCGAAAACGTGGCCAAAACTCAAATATTATTGAATTTAGGCAAAATTCGGTACTCTGGGGTTTTTGAGGTCGCTGATTACGAATCTAAACTTAAAACTTTAAAAACCAAAATGGCGAATCCAATATGGCGGACAACTATAGTAAAAAATTGTTGGATCTGCTCGAATGTCAGTACCCTGATGTTTTTGGAGTCGTTGATTACGAATCTGAACCTATAATGTTTATAAACAGATTAGCCAATTAAAACATGTAGAATAATTCACAGTTAATTAGTTCTTGGTGTTTGACAGGTATAAATCCAATTATATTTCCTGAATTTCAAGACAATAAATAAATATGCATAAGATACATAGAAAGTCATTCTTGTACAACTTTGTACCACAAGGATGTATAATAAATGTCTTCTAAATGTTACAAAATCGTCAAATAGATCAAACTCGTCGAGGAGAGCAATTTTACTCTCGTATGAGCAGGGTGGCACCTAGTGGCAGGCAATTTTTTAAAAATTTGCAAAGTACAAGCATTAGCAACAGGCCAGAACAAAAATTTCGGTGGAAGGTCGTGGAAGCTTCAACTTTTCATTTACATTTGTAAAATACGCGGGCCAAGTTTTTTGCTTCTACGTTCTCCAAGTAATTTTGCAATCGTGTAACGTAAACGCTAACAATTATGGTCAGGTGAAAGTAAACAAACATTCTACTTACTTCCTGGAGTAGCATCCATTTTACACAATGGAAATTGGTCAACTCTTTCAAAAGTTATTCACTTTCAAAGTCGGCGTTCGAATTCGTATCGGCGCGCACAGCAAATGTTTCAGTAACGAAGGCTAACTTTGAAATGACTTAGGGGAGAGTCTTGCAGTACCGATCAGCTTGCAGTACCGACCAAAGCTAGTTCTCGCTTCTTCCGGCAGATATGCGCCTTTTACTTGAATAAACAAATAAAAATCACAATTCTGTATAACCTATTTCGGGGTCGTATCGTGTACGCCATTGCGCTTGATGTTATGAGACATTAAACGTATTCGTCAATATTCCATAGGTTAAAAGTTATTTTGCAAAGCCGATTTTTTGTTTCTCGCGTAAGTAAATGATTATGCTCTATGATGTGTACCGTCTCTAGTCTATTAAGTTTAATAAAACGCCCTAGTTTTACAATATTTTTTGGTACATAATATATCATGATCTAAAATGTTCCCACATGTTTGTCGTGCAGTACCGACCATCCGACTGTCGTGCAGTACCGACCAACAGACTATCAACCAGTAGAGATCAAATTTTTCTTATCTGTAAGTTCAATCTGATAGCAACTGAGATTAATTTATAAGACGTTCCTTTAGTCTTCCTTCTTCCTGTGTTATTTGCAAGGAATCATTTGACGAAGATTGGGTGCAGTGTATCGAATGTGAAGGTTGGGCACACGTCGAATGCACAAATCAGGAAAATATTAATTATTTTATTTGCGATGTGTGTACTAATAAAATTTGAAAAAATCTTCTATTGTAACAATTAAATGTCTTTTTATTAACATTGTTAGTCATTTAGCCTTAAAAATCTTCTAATTTAACAGTTGGTCGGTACTGGGCGACACTTTTTCGTTTCCTAGAAATTACAACTTTTTTACTTTTGCGAATTATCAATTCTTATTATTAAATTTCACAAAAATAATTTCCCTCCTCTTATTAAGTACCATCTATACTACAAACATGTTTTTGAATTTTTGATTTTTATCGACTCTAGCCGAAGATATAACCAAAAAACTTAGAGCGGTCGGTACTGCAAGACTCTCCCCTACCTGTCAATCCATAAACATTTCGCCTTTTTCCTTGCCGGTATTTTATGGTCAGATCATCACTGTACCCAACCCAACGGCTAAAAATCCCGAAATAAAAAGTTCATTTTCGAGGTTTTGGCCACGTTTTGGCGATTTGGGACCACTGTGCCTCGCAAAGAAACTCGCCACAGTTACCCACGAATAGAGGGAATACAATCCCGGGATTGCGAGATTTTTTAAAGCCTATCTCGGGATTCCGGGAATGTCAATAATATTCTGAAATGACTGTGTTCTATTTATTCGGTTTATTTCTATATTTTTCAGTCGTCCATAAAGTAATTCACATTTTTAAAAAATCCCGGAATTCTCGGCATTAGTTGCATCAACTCCCGGGATTTTTGGATACCGAAAGAACGGCCTTGATAACGTATCCTTGGGATTGCGCTCTCTGTCTGTGAATTACACTGATATCTACAACCCCGGGGGTGCGGGGGGGATGAATCATACGTGACTCATCCCCCCCCCCCGCATGAAATAATAATTTCGGGGGTCCACGCGACGCTCGATTAGAATCGTCCTCCATGACCGTTAAAAGAGCCCGACGAATAGGTTGAAAGAGAGCCGGTGGCGGAGGGGAAGGGCGTTCATTCAGAAAATTGTTCCTGACTCATCGAGTGGCGAGTGATGAGCAGCCGCTCGGGCCGCCGGTTACAGTTTTACTACCGAACGCTCGGCGGATTCGAAGCCACAGAGCTGTTAAGGGGATTATAAGCTGTGCCAAGTAGTAAGTTCGTTGGACTTGGCAGTCGTGCGCGCGTTTGCTTTCGTTTGTCGGGGCCGATCGCGTCCTCCCTTCTCGGTGGTCGTTTTACGACTCGCCTAGCCTTGTAGTGAAAACCTATTTTCACGTGCGGCCAACCATTCACCTCGCCGGTATTTTCATCGGGCCGACGACGTTCCGCCATTGACGACGCATGGTCGGTCGCGTAAGACAACGGAAAAACGATCTTTCGTGGGCGACGACGTTTCTCGCGCTCGCCGAAGCGCGCGGCAAGGGCGTGGGTGGTGAACGGGTCGCTTTCCTCCATTCACGAACAATAGAAACACCGTGTTCCTGTACGCGCCAGCGTGCATATTTATGACCCCCCCGCCGCTGCTTCATTCTTCGCGTTTTCTAATCGCCGACGGGTCGGTTCTCCGGCGAGTAGAAATAGGTTGGATCGTTGCTCTTTCACGGTCATTTTTCTCGCCGCGACACTTCGCTCCGTAACGAGTCACGACGTTATCGAAGTGGCACATGGCGCGAGAAAGGGAGGTACATATATACCACGTTAGAAGCGTTCGCAATGCGAGTAATACTCGAGACACAGCCAGTGTTGCAGCTCGGGAAATCCGTTGTTACCCGACGCGCGATCACAAAAGGTTAACCCCCTTCTATAACCACACACCGCGTGCGTAAGCCCTCTGGTGATATCTGTCGAGCGTATTGACAGAACGCCTATAAGCGTTCCCCGCACGCGCCGCAGCAAGCATCTTTAACCGCCCGCCCATACTCCGAGGGTGTTACGGTCAGCCGTATCTATTATATCCAGCAAATACTTTGAGCCCGCCCAGAGAATAGAACAAGGTACAGAGTACCCGAAAGGGGGTACGGGAACAGCTCCCACGGTAATCCCTTTGCAATATCGCGGGCCAAATATTTGCCACGGGGCCGAACGGTAAAAAAAAGTTGGTCGCACTGGTCAGTGGAGAAAGCGACAGTAGCCGGCCGGTGTGTGCTTTCGTTTTCGGCGGCCGAACGCGGCGTGCAGGGCGAGTGGGAAGCCCCAGAGGGGGTCCCATTGGCCCTTCGCAGTAGGGCTGTGGCCGATGGCTCGGCGTGGACCGGTGCTAGAGCAGCCAGCAACCAGCGGCGGCAGCATCCCGCGCGATCAATACGCAGCCCGTCCCGGCGCTGCGTGTGCCGCGGCTACGTGGAAATACGGCGACGACTACCATGATCGTCGCCGACGAAGACGATGACACGACTACTACGTCCATGACGAGGACTGCCTACGTACGATACCGCGGGCATAACGGCTTGGTGCCTCAGGGAGAGGTGGAGGAGGAACAGGGAGGAGGACGTTGCCAGGCGACGGAAGCTGCCTACCGCCAGAGTTCATCGTCCTCCAGCTTGTTTCTTCTCCCTTCCACCCACCCATTCACCCTCCGTTTATCCTTCTCCGTCTCTCTCTCTCTCTCTCTCTCTCCCTCTCTCTCTCCCCCTCCGTCCCACTCGACTTTGTCTTGTTCTCGGTTTTTCTCCTTTTTTTTCCATGCTTCTCCCTCTAACCCCACGCCCTCCCCTCCGCCCCCCCTTTTCGCCGTTACACCACTCCCTGATTCTCTCTCTGGCTTCTCTTCCACCTCCTGTCCTCTCTCTCTCTCTCTCTCCTTCAATCCGTTCTATCTCCTTTCACCTCCCTCTACGGTCGGGCTTCGTAGTTTCCTCGGCTGCTGCTCCCCCAGCCATCGGGCGCACCACCGTGTTCCCCGTGTTTTTTTCTAGCTCCTCCACTCGGCCCCTTTTCCTACCCCCGTCGTCTCTCGACGGACTCGGTTCCTCGACTTTTCTCTCCGGCTTCCCTCGGTGGCCGCGTTCTCCCACCGCGTGTCGACAAGCTTCTCGAGCTCCTGCGACCACCAGTTTTCCACCCCCGAGCGTTCAGTCTTCCTTATTTTCTCCACGATACCTAGTGGCCCTTTCTATATTCCGAACTTGGGTTTCGCCGAGCGATCAGCCTCCACTTTAAACCTACCACGAATCACCGTCACACCCCCCGGTTCTATCTCTTTGTGCGCCTATCGGTTTTTGTCTTCGCAACCCCTCCGCCGTGCAGATATGCTCGCGCCGGCGTGCAGCGTCGCGCGCTCGGCTGGCATTGCGAGATCCGAGGGCAGCTCTCCGCTGCCCCGCGGTGAATTTTTACTCGATCCGCCTGCGCCCCCCGATGCTTCATCTTTTCAAATTGATACGCGCGGTTCCGACGATACGTGCTTGGGCACAGCCGCGCGGGGCCTCGCTATTTTTCCGCCGATCGTTATGCACTCCCGAGCGCGCGCTGCTGGATTTTAACGATCGCACGCCCCCGCCGACGACGCCGGCGCCGCCTGGGGAAGCGTGGGCCCGCGAAATTAATCAGTACCGACCGCTTCATCGATTTTACGCCGGGGGATATTTAATTCCCCCGTCGCGTATCGGATTTTCGCGCTTTGGCCAAGTCGTTGCCCGTTCTAGTACGGCTTCGACGCCGTCGCGGCTCTCCTTTCTTTTTCCCTCCTCCGCCCGTTTCTTTCTCTGCCGGACGGTACGATATCGTTGGTAGCAGGCCGAGTTCAATGCACGGAATAATACACGGAATCTATATTTCAGCGCGCAACATCCACCATCTTTCCCTCCTTCCGGCCGCCTCCGCCCTTTCTTTTCGATCCTCCGTTTAAGCTTCTCCTTTTCTCTTGCCCCTCTCTCTCTCTCTCTCTCTCTCTCTCTCCCCTCGATTGTTCCTCCTTTTACTCGGTCCCCGTCTGCCCCCGTTTCCCTGCGCATCTCTCCCTAGACTCCTTCTCTCTGGAATCCACATTGGCATACATACTCTGCCGTTCTTCGCTCCCCCTCGCAACCACCCCTCGTACCACCCGTTCGTTACTCACCATTATCAAGCCGGGCTCGCATCGGGAAACAAGGCGCTGCACCACCGTCGTCGTCTCTATCATCGTTATTGCCGCTTCGTACGCGGGGACACCTCTAAGGCTGCCTCTTTATCACCTTCACCCTCCCGATGCAAAGAAACTTCAGAACTCGTATCTCTATACGTCCGCGTAACTGAGTTAACCCCCTGCGGACGACGAACCTGTAGGTGCGTTCAGTCCGTGCGGAGAACGCCCCGCAGGCGTTCAACGTGTACGGCTGGTAAATGCGAGTGGAGGATTTCCGCACGTGACACACGTCACGCGATCCAACCTCCGTAAGAAAAAGGTGCTAGGCTTTCAGGTATTCTGTCGCCACCGCTTGCCAAATCTTCAGATAGAATTCTTTCGTCGTTTTTGCTGCACTCGACGGTGTTTAAACTTCCTTCCGACCGCTACTGTGCGATTTACTTTCGTTTATACCCGAGCGCGGACGCTGGTCGATTACGGCCGATGATGAGCTCTTTCCGAAAGGGTGTTCCCATGTCATACATACCGCGACATTGTTCCCCTTTTCGTGGGACCGGGGTCGACGCTCCGGTCTCTTCTGGTATTATACGGTTAATTCAGGTGATTTCTATAGACGTCGGCGCGATGCATTGTTCCACTTGGGGCCGATTGTGATTGACACAGGAAAATAAATGTTTCTCAGCAGCTCTTTCGCCGGTGTTCCCTTCGCGGAGCTTGCGGGTCGATAACCGCCGCGGCGACGCGGGGGGAGTAATTGTGCGCGACCGTTTCCACAGAAATTTGGGCTACTTTCTGTACACACGGCTTCAGGCGCGGGCTTCGTTTCAAAGGGAGGGGTTAAAAACGGTTTTTATTGAAGATTTTAGGCGGAGTTGAGTAATGAGGGGAGGAGGGAGGTTGAGTACACTGGTCTAGCCCTCTTTGGGGAGCTTTTATCCTTAATTGTGCGGTATTCGAAAGCTCCTTTTCACTCTCTCGTGGGATCTCCATAGGAGCTTCTTTTGCTCGAGCGATTCGACGTTTGCTTAACTTTAGAGGTAGATGCCTCTATCATATCTACGGATATTTGGATACACGTCGAGCAGCTTCCTGATGCGATTGCAGAAACTCCGAAAATTCTACGCACTTTACAATTTCATCTTTTAGGGGAGAGGCTTGCAGGTTGCCACTGCTTGCAGGTTGCCACCCCTGCTGTATTTCGACTTTCTAGCAGTGTGATAATCTCAACTCTGACTCACATCGACGTTAAAAGAGTAGGTGTCACTATTTTATAACCTCTGGAGCGGACAGACGCAATAACGCTGTGTTTGCTGAGCGAAGGGTAATATAGTGTTTGTCAAGAAACTGAATTATTGAAATTCTGTGCTTTCCTTGTGCTCGTAAATTGAACATTTTCATCGACAATTCAAGATAACTATACGTACTGTGTTGTCTTTTTTATCTAATTTACATATGCCAAACAGATTTCCAAACATATCATGAATTGACAATTTTTTCTCATATTTTCCTAAAACTGCGTCGGAATGCAAGTTGCCTCCTTTTTTGGTTTGCAGGTTGCCACCTCTCTCTTTCCCGCTTGTTTACACTCAAATGTCATTGAGTTTGAAGCGAAGTAGTTTTATTGCATTTTAGTCATATTTTGGTTTATTTTTTACATTTTTATAGATTTTTAGTATGGCAACACGCAGGTCAAGAAAATCTGAATAATATAATTTATTAATAAAACTTAATAAATTTTGAAAAGTTTTCTGAATCAGGTTTTTACTTGAGTTTTTTTTTACACTTTTAGCAATTTTTCTAGGGGGTGGCAACCTGCGAGCCAAAATTTCAAGGAGACAATTTTAAATACTTTCGATAATTTGCAGTATAATTTTTCTTTTTCGAGAGTTTGCACGATTCGTAGCTCAGGATTGTAGCTCAACACTTCCTCTTTCCAACTTATACCATAAATCAACGATACGTTAATTTTATGACGAGTTATGATCAAAAAAGCTTAGGGGTGGCAACCTGCAAGCCTCTCCCCTACTGTTTCCCGGAGTACAGTTCCGTATCTGTTTAAAGTCACCGCGAGGCAGGAGAAATTGTGCACGTTTCGCGATAGGATTCTGGTACCCTAGTATGTTTATAAATGAAACGCGTTAACAGATGGCTACCGAGCGATTAGAAAGTTTCGATTATGTGCTTTGGTGAAATCCAGGCAACGGAGATATTTCTCATTGACACTGTTTTAAGGCGCCATTGTGAACTGTATCTCTTTGCAGAAAGTGGAATACACCGTTATCGACTTGAGTTTCTAGTAGTCCATCGTTAACAGCGGGTTATTATTATTAAACGAAAGGCTTCTATAATTCCGATGTATCTTCCAATTTTTCCACGAGTATCAATTAATACGGTTATTGATACATCATTTATCGAGAACTTCGTTGAATCACCAACGTCGTCGAAGCGTGAAAATCTTCCGGAACGCATATCGGTTATCAATACCGATTGCAACTCGATCCACCTGTAAAGGATACCGGATATATCTTATTTGACTCGCGGCGTACTCGGTGCGTAGCATCGACGCGTATAACTAAAGTTACTAAAGCATGCAGGTACATTTGTATGCATACTTCACGCGCTGGTAGTAAGATTTCTATCTACTGTTACTGATTTTCCCCCTCTGTTTTTCATTCAATAATCCGTATTGATTATTGATTAAAGAAAAGCGCAGTTAAATACGCACGAAAGTACCCGAGAAACAAAACATGAGATATATATTATCATCTTGCGGCGGAGATTCGAACTGAAACCCTCTTGCAGAGAGCTCGGGATCGGAAAGCAAGCGCGTTGCCCACTGCGCCATCGAAGCCCCTTGGTGTTTCTTTACTTTTTCCGGTCTTTTTATCCGCGTATCTGCTGCTCGTATAACAGAGGCTTCCAATCCCACGCGCGTACACACTTTTCAGCATCGTATAGTAAATATTCAATGCAAATTGCGCCCATTCGTGTAAGGATACTTTGCATTGAATACTGATACGCCTGCTGCGGCTATAATGGATATATAAGATTTCCAAGTATCTTTCCACGTATATATTATAGAATCTAAAAAGAAGAAGATCGCGCGTGTTACTTCTATCGTTCGCGAAGGTCAATTAAATGTTAAAAGCACGAATAAGTTGCTAAACAAATACAGACATAGAGCAAACTGTTACTGCATTTGGTGGGGAATTTTTAATACCCCCCGGGTCCTCGTGCTTCGATTTACAGGGAAATAGGACAGTGGTTAACGAAATCGTTTTATTCTCTCTCGTTGCAGAATGTGGACCATAAGCTGAAGTTCCGCTCCAAGAAGGGCGCGCTCCCGTTCGTCGAAGTGAATGGCGAGGAGATCGCGGACAGCACGATCATCCTTCGCGAGCTGAGCCAGAAATTCGACAAGGACCTGGACGTCGGCTTGACGTCCGAGCAGCGTAGCGTCTCCCACGCAATGATATCGATGATCGAGAATCACCTGGTCTGGGTGGTGACGTGCTGGCGCACCAAGAATCTTGACCAGGTCCTGAAGGGGTACAAGGTGAACCTTCAGCACGTCCTCGGTACCCGCATCCCCAACGGTATACTGAACTTTTTCTTCAAGCTTACGTTCGGACGCAAGGTAAATGCCGCTATTCGCAATTCAGCCGCGAATGTTAATTAATATGAAATTCAATTAGACAAGTAGAGAACGGTAGAGAGGAGAGCGCGCGGGGGGGGGGGGGGAGGAGGAGATAAAATATATTGATTAGAAGGTCGCGAGCATCCGTAGTGAAATATAGTGGGATTTCTTACAGGGTGCGAAGAAGGTGAAGGCGCAAGGTATGGGCGTGCACACGCCCGAGGAGGTGTCGAAGTTCGGTTGCGCCGATCTCAAGGTCCTCTCCGACATGCTTGCTGACAAACCATTCTTCTTTGGGGACGAGCCGACTACGGTAACACCTCTACACCTTTCTAATTACTAACGGGTTGACGCGCCGCGTTGCTAACGTTGCGCACAGCTTCTCCTAGCAGAGTTACCCCGGTCCTAGCAAAAGTAAAAAAGAAGGGCGAACAAATATTGTTGATTCCGTTGGAAACGAGCGATTGCGTCGGTACAGAGATAAAACGGGAATTTCTGACGTGCCAACAGCTGGACGTCGTGGCGTTCGCGCATCTCGCCCAGATCCTCTACATCGACAAGGACACGCCGTACAGCCTGCGCGACTACATGCAGGAGAACTGCCCGAACCTGGTCGGGCACTGCTCGCGCGTGAAGGAGCGCTGCTTCCCGGATTGGGACGAGATCTGCTCCACCCTCGACATGAACACGCATCTGCCGAAGCCGGAGAAGCAGGAGGAGAAGGAGGGCAAGGAGGAGGCGAAGGAGTCCAAGGAGACGAAGGAGGAGAAGGAGGGCGACAAGGAGAAGGCGGACAAGGAGGAGAAGGAGCTGGAGAAGGACAAGGAGGTCGACGAGAACAAAGAGAAGGAGAAGGAAGGGAAATAAGCTGTCCCTGGACGACGGGAGTCCAACAAGTAATAAAGAAAGAACGGAAGGAAAGGGGGGAGATAGAGAGAGAGAGAGAAAGAGAGAGAGAGAGAGGGGGGGGGGGAAGAGTATGATTTAAAAAATGTAGAAAGTTTTAGGGTGCGATCTGATCGAACGGGGGGGGGGAGGGAGGGAGGGGAGAAGGCGAGAGATTGGCAGAGAGAGGGCAGGGGTGGGGAGAGAATGCATGGCTGTGCGAATGCGTGCGTGCGTGAGTGAATTTTGCGTGAATGCTCTGCGAAAAGGCGAGTTTGGGGAAAGGGGGTGTAGAGAGCAATTGAGAGATAGGGGAGGGGAGAAGGGGGAGAGAATGCGAAACGAGAGTGTGAGGAAGGGGCGGGGGTGGGGGTGGGGGGGGGAGATCCAGGTCTAGAGCTCTCTACTTATACGTATAGATATTAATAGACTCATAATGTTAAATACTTCGTTTATATATATATATTATATATATATATACGTTCGAACACGTTAACGCCATTTCTCATCGACACACCCCCTAGCACACCCGGGAATCGCGCGAGACGAAGCTTTCACCATACGTACCTCGGCGCCCTTTTTCCTCCCCCCGGCCGATTAAGAGAGAGAGCGAGCGAGCGAGCGAGCGAGAGAGAGAGAGAGAGAGAGAGAGAGAGAGAGAGAGAGAGAGAGAGAGAGAGAGAGAGGGAGAGGGAGAGAGAGGGAGAGAAAGAGAGGAAAGAGAAAGAACAACGCGATGGAAGAAAGAAACAGAACGGGGCTATCTCATAAGTCATTAGAATCGTAGGTTTGCAATATATCAAATGCAATAGCCTGCCGCCAGGTGTTGTGCGAGACCTTTAATTACGGAACAGTGGCCAAAACGCGGATCGTTCGTACAACCGCAAGATGCGCGCGAGCGTCTCGTAGCAGCGAGCCCGTAACGGAGATCACCGATACGTCAACTCTGATGTTCACGGAGAACGGCGTCTTGCGGTCGCTTCTACCCCCCCCCCCCCTCCCCCATTGGCTCTTACTGTGCAAAAAAAAAAAATAAGTTACATGTACCTATTAGCGTTTCAAGCAACGCGTACTGTGTATCACATTTTACGATCTTCGTTTAGTCGTGCTTTGTTTTCCCCGTTTTAGTTTCTGTTCACACGCTTTGGAATCGCCGTCCGATGGAGGGACGTTTCGACGTCCTTCGGACAGGATTCTGGAGGCGAGCGTCGATTCAAGTCACCGCCCCTCAGGCGCGAATCACCATTCACGTACCCGCGCGTATTCCTTTCTGATTCATCGACGCTCGAGTAATCATTGAAGCTTCAGCTTTCAGCGATGACCCAGAGGCGCGTTTAGCTATCGGGCCGGTGCACCAGATCGCGAATGAAGCGTAGGGCGTTCTAATATCCCTTCTTTAATATCCCTTTTGTACGGCAAGAATCATATAACGTTTTACTGCGACTCGACTCATCCGCGGTACTACTCATTCCCAGGCGGTACGCCTTCGGATCGACTGCTTTTTACGATGTTCTTTTATTTCCATTTTATCCTCCTTACTGACAACGTTCCGACGAGCGAAGACTCATTTGCGATCGGCGGCAGATATTCTATTTTACGGTTAATTTGTATATTATTAGAGATATTTGTATTACGTATGCGCGGCTGCAATGAGAGTGTAACGAGAGCGTCGCCCGAGGACGCTTTTTTGTTTCTTCTTTTCCTTTCTGTGGAGCGAAAAGATGGAGGCGAGATGAACGATATCCACAGGCGAGCCATCGCGCGAGGTGTCTGTCTGGATCCCATTTTTCGGCGGAAATTCGTGAAAAGCCAGAGAAACGAAAGAGCAGGAAAAAAGAAAACAAATTTATATGAACGCTGTGCTGCCCCGTGGTTAGGTCCACTACCATTAGATGACAATTTTCCTCGGACGCGCGAGAGAAATGTTACATTTACCGTAAATTATACGAAGTGTCTTTCACGCATCGAAAAAAAAAAGGTAAAAGAAGAAAAAAAAAAATGAAACAGACATTTTTTGATGTATAATGTTGTCGAACGGGAATTGAAGTTTTTTGTACCGAGGCCGGCTGATAACCGATAAGCGGCCGCAAAAATATTCCACGAAGACACGAGGATATATAATGATAATTATATTTAAGTAGCTTACTATTATTAACGATGATATTACGATTACAATAAAGAACACAGGAATGAAAAAAGAAATGGTGACAAAAAACGTAAACAATTAGTGTGTGGAGCTGTTTATACTTAGGAGACAACGCATACGTTTACACCCGTGGTTACATTATTATTATTATTAATTATTAATTATTATAATTATTACGAGTACGAGTAAATAAATATAATAAAATTAGTGGCGAGGGAATGATGATAAAAACATTTGGACAAGACCATAAACGTTGCAAGCACAGTAGGTAGGCACATCCAGTACAGTAAGATTATCAATAAGAGGAATATTAATAATAATTATAATATGACTGCTCGTTTTATGCTCGGCGCTATACATTTCATTGTCATTATTATATCACCATTTATTAACGATATACATACGAACAAATAAAATGTGTTTATAAATATAATGTGATCTTTACGAAATTCATCGATCTTTGATTAATTCACCCAGATACGATGAGAAATTTTAATATCCTTTCCGATCCTTGTATGGTGGGCGGTTTGCTGTGCATCCGACGGTGGGTCTACTTCGATCCACGATTCCATTTATACACCTCAAAATATGATTCTACATTACACTTCAATATTTTTATAATCTTTTTTCATTCTTTTTTCATATAATTTGATATTTAGGGTCAGTGTAAATTCACCCTGCACCCGCCAGTAGGCTGCAGCGAAGAAAGTTACATTACCAGGTTTCAGTTTGATGTTATGACTTATGTATATTCCATAAACTAAAATAAGGCGAGTTAACAAAGCGACAAAGGCACGAAATCCTACAGCGCATGAACTGAAAAATTGTTGATAACAATTAATGCAGCTTCAGAGATACAACCGGGCTTTACATCTCGTGGGATTTCATGTCACGAATTAAAATACCGACTTCCTGAGAAATCAGAGGTTTTGACGCGCACCCTACATTGAAGAACGCGGACTCTGAGAACTAATTCAATATAATCACGGGTGTCGGTAAAGTTAGTAAAGGAATTTAGGAGTATATCTAGTTTCAATTCCATCCGCTAGTAGAATTGCGGTGGAATTCCACTCTGAATTGATAACGTTGCATGCGACACGGAAATGGTAAGGAGCCTCTACAGTAGCGCTGCTCGAGTATATACTCGAAATATTCGGGTAGCTTGAAATGGGTGGGACTCGGTTTTCCGAGCCGAGCCGAGTCGAGAGCCGAACAGTTCCGGGTAGCCCGAATGCACCGAATGTTCCGGATAGGCCCCTCAGAACGGTGGTCATCTGGGCCTTTTTTCTTAAATCCGCCACAGCGAATAAATGGCGTTTGTGCTGGTCGAAATGACGTCGTACGGTGTAGGAGAAGGGGAACACTTATAGCGAATTCGGGATACCCACATGTAATCGATGCCAGTGCAGAATCCCCACTCCCCTAAACTCCCCGCTCCCCTAAACACCCCGCTCCCCAAAACACCCCGCTTCCCTAACACCTCGCTCCCCTAAACACCGCGCTCCCGCTCCCCTAAACACCGCGCTCCCCGCTCCCCTACACTCTCGCTCTCCGTTCCCCTAAACACCCCGCTCCCCGCTCCCATAAACACCCCGCTCCACGCTCCCCAAACTTCCCGCTCAGGAAGGTCCTGCTATGAATATATGAATGATAGGAAGGTCCTTGTCTTGCTATGAATGTCCATGAAATAAATTCGTATTATTCGAATCTTCGAACAACAAATAAAAATTCATTCTTTTCAATGCCTTTCCATTTATTATTACAATATTTTACGCGACTCCTTATTTTTAATAATGCTTTATCTAGCTAGGACAATACCAAACTCGGGCGGCCAGCCACGAAGTAGGGTAGATGTCCCGATTAACGTGCCCTGACGCCGACTTGCTCACGACGGAATTAATAACTGACTTCTCTCACTATAATTTTGCTTGGTGAAAATTTATATTGGTATTTTGAACCTTTCTCTTTATTAAGGCATTTTTTTCGGGTTGAAAATGTTAATTTTTCATATTTTGTTAATTGAAATAAAAATACATGTTTTTGTCCCAGTAACCGTGCCCTGAAAAAATGCGTTGTCCCAATTCCCGTGCCCGTTTTCGAATAGCGTTCCCGCGGTTAGGTTATGTCTTTCAACTTTCAACTGTGCAAAACATTTTTTTGTTCTACGAGAGGTGTTTTTATGTAATTTTAATATGACCTTTTCATTGCAAAAGCAAAATATTCAAATATAAATTTTTGTTCACCCGTTCTGAGAAACGAAAGTAAGGTTAGGTTTAGCAGTTACAGAGGGAGCCAGTGGGCACCGCGGGGCACGGTAAATAGGGGCAAGCGTTAAATACCTGTCCCAATTACCGTATTCACTTTAAAAATACGAAAACGTTTCAAAAGTGCTCATTTGGCTATTTTTTAATAAAATTTGAACCTTTTATGATATAATAAACACTTTACATGAGTGCAAATCATGATAATTATCAATTTATTCACTTCTGTAAAGTACGTGTTCCTTACCGTTTCCGGTAAAGATTTAGGTAAATCCATCAAAATCTTCATATGCATTTTTGAAATTTTTTTTTACTATGCTTTAGTTGTTTAAAAACGCAACTTTCTCGTTTGTAACACATACATTAATAGTTTAACTTAATTAAAAAAATTTCTCTCCTTATTTATTTACGCGAGTTTTTTGTACGGCATCTTTAAGTACAAAAGCACGGTAATTGGGACCGAGCACGTTAATCGGGACATCTACCCTATATATAGAATTCAAATTTCCCTCTCTGCTTTTTAACTGCCGCCACGGCGTCGCATGGCGCTGCGATATCACCCACCGAAATCAGCACAGATGCCCGTCTATCGAGCACATTATTTATCTATGTTACAAATTCTACGATACATCTAATCATAGTATGCCATTAATGTTGTGACGTGTTATATTTTTTTAACTAAACAATCGGCGAGGATTGATCACGAAGATTGGCTGAGAACGTACAAATACCTTAGGTAAATTTGATCAGTGTCAATCGCACCGCCCTATTTGTCACGATACTTGCCATGCTCGTAAGTCGAGGAGGTTATACGCATATCCCTTAGTTTGTTCCATGATTTTAGGAGATCGCGAAGATACCACTTAATCTCATAAACGATCCTCCGTAACGTAGTGAAATGGACATTTACGCAATTAATCGACACGGATCTCACGTTCCATTCCAATCTTAAGTTATCGTTTAGCACAAAAAGAAAAGTCCCGAACGTGGTGTTATCTGAGAAGTCTTATATCGCAACAGCCTTGAGTTCGTTGCAACGATCGCTTCTAATGATTCTGCGGATCGATTAATTCCTTCAATTACGAAATCACGATTTTATACTGGGATCAGTGCGTAACGAAAGCATCCGACAAGTAATCTTCCCCTGCGATTACCTACCCCCGTGTATTTGAGCTTTCGAAATTTAACACGCTCCGCTGCGACGTAGATTTATTCATTTTCTCCTTGCCTATTTAAAAAACTGTCTCCGATAATGCGCAATAGAGATTGTACCCCTCGCGTCGTTAATACTATAATTTCATAAGTACAATCCACCGTCCCCTGTACTCGAGAGTTCGTTAATGTTCTCCGTCGAATAAACTCAGTTCGTTAATCTCTATTCTTCATTTTGTATTTATGATTTGTAGCGTCGCCACTTTGTCATGGACTTTTCATTCGATTGTTTAGAGATATCTTGTTTCGGAAAGCGTCGCGTAGCGTCAGGCGTAAACTATGGATCGTAGAAGGTGTTGGTGGTTTTCCTGATTAAAAGATTTTTGCAGGAAGTAAGATGATGCAAGATGAGCATCTCGGTGGTCCAGCGAGACGGAATGTTTTCAGTCAAGCGATAGGAAGAATATCACAGGTACATATAACTTCTATATTCCGAGATTCCTTCTCCGTGTAGTTCGTCGCGCGCGAACGGCGCGGAAAATAAACTACGCCTCGCTACTTCCCCGATCGCTGTAATCTGTTATCGTGCCTGTGTTGCAGGTATATCAAACATATTTGGATCTGTGGACGCCCCATGTAATATCGAGATGGACAGTCGCGTTATTCCTATTATTCCTTTTTATTCTGCGTATATTTCTTTCACAAGTAAGTTGCGAACGCTTTGAAAATTAACAGACGTCGGTCGGCGGAGAATGTCGGAAGTAACATCGTGTCCTTCTGCTTCCAGGGATGGTACATCGTCACGTACGCGTTAGGAATTTATCATTTGAATTTATTTATAGCATTCCTCACTCCGAAAATCGATCCAGCAATGGATTTCGATGGTGAGTATTCGGGGCTTCGTCCGCGACTTCATTATCGAATTCGAGATTAAGGAGCTTCGTATTAGAGCTGTTCGAGGAGCTCGAATATTCGAGTAGCTCGAAATTCGAGTCGAGCCGGGACTCGGTTTCCGAGCCGAGCCGAGTACTCGAACGAAGCGAGCAGCTGGAAACAATCGCATGGCTCGAACGATCCACATGTTTCTAGGGCTGTTCGGGTGCTCGAATATTCGGGCGGCCCGAAAAATCCGAGTAGCTCGAATTTGTTTCGGGCGGCTTGAAAAATCCGGGTAGTCCGAATCGTTTCGGGCCGCCCGAATTTGACGGGTATCCGGCTCGGCCCGGTCAGTCGAGCCGAGCCAGGCTCGGCTCGTTTTATTCGAGTACCCGGACAGCTCTACATGTTTCGTTCGTCAATCGCTACCTTCACTATGCAATCTACTCGCTTTTTAATCGAGTCGCTCGGTTCTTTCGCGTGCTCCGCTCGGATCGGTTATTCGAACCGAGTCTGTCCCGGCTCGCTTGTTTCGAGTACTCGAACAGCTCTACTTTGTATGAATCGAATCGTGGAGTATGTCGCTGTTATTTACGAAATACCTGTTCAATAGAAGTTTGTCCGCAGATGGAGACGGACCAGAATTACCCACAAGATCTAACGAGGAATTTAGGCCATTTATTAGAAGGTTGCCCGAATTTAAATTCTGGTATTCTGTGATGAAATCGACGGTCATAGCTATGATATGCACTGTGTTCGATTGTTTCAATATACCAGTATTCTGGCCCATACTCGTTATGTACTTCATAACATTGTTTTGCATTACTATGAAGCGTCAAATAAAGGTAAGCCATCGTATTCCTATCTACGGTGCTAGGTTTCTTCTATTTTGTTATTCAGTTGGACCAGTGATTCCCAACCTGTAGGTCGCGAAGCGTTTTCCGGCGGGTCGCCACGAGTTTTATGGTTTTTTTTTTAATTACATTCTGAAATACCTATTTTTAATGTGTCCTCTTTACCTTATTATTTAATTACATTCGGGTCGCAGGTTATTTGAATATTATAGAAGGGGATCGCGACTCGGAAAAGGTTGGGAGACACTGATTTAGACTGATTGGATCGAGCTAGAAAATATAAAAGTATAGAATTACATGATTCGAGTAGCGTAAGAATTATTTACGTGATTCGGCGATAATCCGCAGCAGAGAATAATCGAATTTTCTGCTAATTTACAGCATATGATGAAATACAAATACCTGCCCTTCACTCACGGGAAACCAAAGTACCAGAACCACGAGGATACTTCGAGGTTAATACCTTCAAAGTGAATAGGTGTGAAGTATGTTTGGCGATGGAGGTGCATAAACGTGTAGATTTCTATTTTCCCCAGTACCGTGCGGGAAACAACACATCCTTGAATATCGAAAGCAGTCAGATTCATTTCTTTCAATGACATTCACGTACGAATAAGATCATTCGCCTTGTACAAGAGATGGTTTAATCTACGAACGGTGTAATGCTAAAGTATAATGTTGTATGGTATTTAAACTGAATTGTCGTAATATATTTGTATCATAAAACTTGTACAAAGTATTGTTAGGTCTTACATAAACGTGGACACAGTAACAATATGGACAGTACGCAGTTGTTAATGTAATATTAAATTATCCACTGAATGTAAAGAAGAAGAAGAGAAAAGAAAAATGAATAATGATAATTCATATACATAAGATTCGTAATATAATCGCTATTTCATTTCGTAATCTCGTAGTAGTAGCGTTTTCGTTCTCTCGATGACTTTTTGTTCCGTTGTTACGAACATTCCATGTATAAGATTACGCTTTTTGATGTACTTCTTACAGTCCTTGTCAAGTTAGAATTTTACGAGAATTTTACTTTCGATTCCATTTTATTTCGCTCGGCGAAGTCGTAGTAACAATTAAAAATCATGGCTGCTAGTCTCCTTTTCAGTGATACACACAGACACACACACACACACACGCGCGCGCGCACGTACACGCAGTATAACGACTTAGTTTGATAGAAATCTCTCTGCTGAAAAGGAAATCAAGAGTTGTCCAGGTGCTTGTAGCATTTAATCAGTTCTGGTGAACGGATCTAGTGCCGCGGAGCAATTTAGATCAATTTAGTCTTGAAATGAAACTGTTTTTTATATCAGCATCGCACGAGTATATTCAGGTGGGTGCGTTTTATCGGAGATAGGTTTATTGAATGGTAATCACAAACGGCGATACATCGAATAGCGCGTACCATTCACGACTTTCCTCTAGCTCGTCTCTATACAAATTTTGTATATACAAAGTTGTTCGATAGGCAACATTCGCGGGTTGCTGACGCAGAGTAAAATAAATATTAGGGTACTATCGGGGGGAGTGACTTGAAAGTCCGAAGATCATCTTTCACGCGGCATCTTATGCGATATCTACTCGATAAAACAACGTTAACTTTTATTCGCCAATGGAAGTAAATGTTTTCTTTTATCACACAAGAAGTCGTACCAAGTATCTATTTTTTTTTTTTTTTTTTTTTTTGGTATTCTTTGGTTTTGCTTCTCATTCTTCTGCTCATGTAACCATCCCGACGAGTCTTTAAACTTCCGACTGATCGACTTATGTTACACACTCTAATCTGTATAAAATACGAGTTCCTCCGATTATATCCGAACGCAAAAATAAAGTTTTATGTCATCAGGTACGCTTTCTACGGTCTCTCACCTTGTAGTTACTAACAAGTAGTCTCTTCCGGATCTTTGAACGAAACTTGAACCCCGGGTAATCGAGCCCCCGCGTTACTTCCGGCTGTGGCGTTACATCTGTTTCTCTGTTTATCTATTTCCTTTCTATTACCAAACGTATTCCAAAGACAGCTTAGCTGATCAGTCGAAATTTGTTCTTCGAGCTTAGCATCGACCATTGTAACGCACTTTAGACTCTGTAGATATACGCGACACACACACACAAACCTCGCACGCAAATCTGTGTAACAAAGTTTATAAACTTTAATGTATGTAAAATAGAGTAAAACTTAAAGCTTAGCGATATGTACACGACCTGGGGGAGCCCGATGCCCACAGTCTAACGGAAGCGATTGTTAACACGTATTTACAATATATTTTCGATACTCAATAAAGCTGCTCGCTAAAGTCGAAATAAAAGTCTGAACATCAACAGTTTCTCACTGTGCGAATACTCACTCTCTCGAATGTCGATCGAACGCTTTATTTCGGCCAATTTGTTCGCTCTTCTTGATTTCCATTTTCTTTCTCTTCGTTCGACATGACGAAACGAACGAGGATACTTTAACAGCGGTTAAATAAGTAGCGAATACCGTACGCTTTACAAGGAGTGTTTCTTTCGCGTGCAAATATTCCGTTTGTTTCTTTAGTGCACACACATATTTTTTTTTTCTTCTGTTTATAGTAATCTCACATCGACCATTGTTCAAGAGTTTTCTTTTCACACAACGAGGGGAATTATTTCCTACGCTTATAATACCGTTTAATTTTTGTCCTCGATCGCAAACAGTACTGGGTAAAATAACAGATGATTATCGCACAACTTTCAGCGTGATGTTTACAAACGAAAATCATATTTAACAATAGGCAGAAAGATTCTGAGCCACTGTAACGCAGATTAACAGCAATAAAGTCTGTCGCGGACATAATTTTTACCCAGTATGGATTGCAAACTTCACATTAGCCATCGTACACAAGAATATATATTTCTTTTATATTTAAACCCTCGGCAGATACGACGGGAGCTTTTTAAACTTTCCACGCCGCGGAAAGCTGCCCAGCCCATAGTATTTTATTGAACTATTATTACAGTCCCAGATCAGTGATCTACGAAAGCAAAAGTTAATCTTCTCAATTCCCAGTTTTTTCGTTCAGCCAAATCTGCTGACTACTAGATAAGTAATAATCTATAATAACGAAATAGATAAAGCGGGAAAAGGTCTATAAAAGTGGTCTATCGTAGGAAAGGAATTAACAGAGGATCACTTCCTCTGTCTCTCTGATACTGAGGATTCCCCTACTGACAGTAATACAAGCAACAATTTTAAAATATAAAACAAAAAGCCAAAGCCCTCGCGTGTCCCCCGATTCTAATCAACTTCAATTTTTCACCGAGTCGCGCAAACCCCGCGCCACAAAAATACGAGCAATCCCCATCGTACCTGGCGACGGTTAATTCCTAAGTTCAACATACTTATAACATACTTATTCGACATTCTTGAACTGTTCAAGAACGGTGACCGAAAACGTCTCATACTGTTTCTCTTCTCTTTTTTACAGGAGTCCGCTTTTGGAAATTTGAGAGGCGTCGTAGCGCGTTCGAACAGAGATCGATGGTCCCTGGGTACGAACGCTGTGTCTAAAAGCGAAAGAAAAACGAAAAGAGACAAAGGGGTGAAGAGACGGACGAGAGCGAGGGGGGCGTGAATGGACGGGAGTGAATGGAAGAACGAAAGGGTCGTTCGTTTCTTTCTCCTTTCTCTCGTTTCGATGCGCATATGGCAACTCCAAATAAACTTGTTGAATCATTGTCGTACATCCAACGATTCTTCTAACCCCCTCTGAACCATCCCCAAGCGACTCGGCCGTTTACCGTTTAAATGAAATGAAGGGGCGGGTGGGAGAGGGGCGGGTGTCGGTGAGAGTGTCTCGATTTTACTCGTTCAGATCCTCCGAGATCGCCTTCTTCGATTTATCTAGGAACGTGGCCGTTGTGTTTAAACCTATCACGGTGGTGGTGGTCGTTTCACTTACCGAGGAGTCCCTTTTCCTGTACGGAAGCGACGGCGGGCAGTACAATCTGAAAATCACAAGATTCAGACCTCTGACGGCTGACCATTGTCGCGCGGCCCGTTTAACGATAGACAAGAAGGCTCTCCTTACTTCGAGGGCGACTTAGATATGTCTAAATGCGAGGATTAATAAAATAGCAACTAGGTAACTTTCCTGAAAATTCAACTGGGTTAACATGGGGCGTCACACACCGCGACTCACCGTCTCTACGGTCAAGCGTAGCCGCAGTTGCGAATGGCATAAGACTATGGTAGTTAATACAGTGGGATGAAATACCTTATACTCTCTGTTCTCGAGCGGGGTGACCAATTGTTATAATACCTTCTTTCGGTATCCAGATCGCGGGCGGTCGTCCATCTTACTATGTGGTGCTTCACCGTGTTCTGAACCTCGGTGTTCAAGAAACAATAAAATAGCGCGACGAACAGGCCCTGAAAGACATGGGATTGGCAGCGATAATAATGGGGGAAAGATAGCGAAGTGGCATCGCGGGGTTGGTTATTCTATGGTAGAGAATCGGCTTGAATGGGACCAAATGTACAGAGGAAATATATTTATCCCACGTTTAAGGGGGGTCACTCAAGTGAAAATGAACTACCAGTAATTTTACAGATGAAAGTTTGAAAATATTTATATCCATATTATTTTTTACGCTGAAATGAATTATGTAAGAATTAATACAGTGACGTTTTTTTTTTCAAAAATTTAAAAAAAAATTTCGAAAAATTATTCGATTGTAAAATCCATACCCTTATTTCTGTAGAATTGTATACAAAGACTGCAAAAAAAATTTCAGCTCGAAAACTTCATTTTTGTCGGGGTTATAAAGTTTTTTGTTTTGGCGCAGTAACTAAAACGCTCCTGCTTCGTACGTTGGACCCACCAAAATGAACTACCAGTTATTTTACAGATAAAAATTTGAAAATATGTATTTCCATATTATTTTTTACGCTGAAATGAATTATGTAAGAATTAATACAGTGACATTTTTTTTCAAAAATTTAAAAAAAAAATTTCGAAAAAATTATTCGATTTTAAAATCCATACCCTTATCTCTGTAGTATTGTATACAAAGACTGCAGAAAAAAATTTCAGCTCGAAAACTTCATTTTTGTCCGAGTTATAAAGTTATAAATCGAAAAAAAAAGAGTGTGTGAACCACGTTGGCAAAAGATTATGGAGAGCTTTGACCGATTTGGTAAAACAGGAGCGTACGAAAGGTATTACTTTAGGGGGTAAAGGGCAGGGTACCCGGAAAGGTATAAACAGAAAGCCTCAGAAAGATACAAACTTGCAAGAAAAATGATACGAACTGCACAATCACAAAGAGAACAGGCATTGCAAGAAGAGAAAGGTCCAACGTCCGGAGCAGGAGCGTTTTAGTTACTATCCCAAAACATAAAAACTTTATAATTCGGACAAAAATGAAGTTTTCCAGCTGAAATTTTTTTTGCAGGCTTGGCATACAATACTACAGAGATAGGGGTATGGATTTTACAATCGAATAATTTTTTCGAAATTTTTTTTTTAAATTTAAAAAAAAATTGTCACTTTATTAACTCTTACATAATTCATTTCAGCGTAAAAAATCATATGGATATACATATTTTCAAATTTTTATCTGTAAAATAACTGGTAGTTCATTTTGGTCGGTCCAACGTACGAAGCAGGAGCGTTTTAGTTACTGCGCCAAAACAAAAAACTTTATAACTCCGACAAAAATGAAGTTTTCGAGCTGAATTTTTTTTTGGAGTCTTTGTATACAATTCTACAGAAATAAGGGTATGGATTATACAATCGAATAATTTTTTCGAAATTTTTTTTTTAAATTTTTGAAAAAAAAATGTCACTGTATTAATTCTTACATAATTCATTTCAGCGTAAAGAATAATATGGATATAAATATTTTCAAATTTTTATCTGTAAAATTACTGGTAGTTCATTTTCACTTGAGTGACCCCCCTTAAGGGGCGATCTTTCAGATCAAAACCGCGCGTTCTGCAAACAATGAGTGTTGTTTGGATAAACATCGAACAGGAAGGGAATAAAATTGCTAGTAATTTACAAGGGAAGCTAGGCAAACCGGGAAGTATGCAAGTTTGTGCGCAAGTAATTCCACGGGATAGAAAATTCTGCCTTTTTTCAAGGGATGATTAAACCACCCAAAACCGCACTATGGCACCAACAAAAATAGGCTTATCTTGCGCATGAACTACTCTACTTGCGCACATAGTTGCATAATTTTCTGAGTTTCCGGGTTGCCTAACTTCGCGTGGGAGACACAAACAAATGTCAGAGGGGCGGGTGGTAATAGAGAATGGAACTTACGACAAGCACCAAGTACCTCAAATGCAGAGTGAGAAAAAGTACGCGACGATTATTCAAGTAACAAATCCGGAGAAACAACAGTTCATATTTAAATCCCTTATTCTGCACCCTCCGCTTATATTTCACGCGCCAACAACCCCAGCATCGATATTTAACGAACCCATTTTCTCGCCACCGGAATTCACCCTCGTACCCTTATGTTAGCAGGAAACAGTGAAGGCCAGGAAATAAGGCGCGGGGAGCTTCGGGGGATGGATTTGAAAGAGGAAAAGGCGTATCTGTGTTTCGTCGAAGGGGGAGGCAGCAACGTACATATACATATACTACTAGCGATGAAGCGAGCGGCCTTTGGGAAGTTGCTCGCGGAAAGTTCGCTCTCGTAACGAGATACTTCAACCAGTTGCATTACCTGGGAAGAAAGTAACACGGCACGAGTGTAGGAGAATGCATTAGCAACCTGACCCTCGGTGGGCCCTGTCAGCACCAGCACGTAAGTCACTCCGAGGAGCGGTATCAGCACCAGCAGAGCCTTGCTCGCCTTTCGATATTGCTGCGTCTCCGCGTTCGTCGTCGACCAGAGCTTTGTTATCAGCACCTGCGGCACAGAATCGTCCTCGAGTTACGGGGCCGCTGCCAGGGGAGGAGATCTGCCCGATTTCGCTGCAGGCGTTCTGGGCTCGCGGGGGCGACGAAGAGGAGGGGATCGTTATCAAAGGGTGACGTTAATTAAGGAGGAACCCTATTTTGTGGGCTAAAGATACTTTTTTTTAAGAAACTCGCGGTTCAATTCATCTGGCGGGGTCTAGCGGGGTAAGCATAGGGAAAACAGCCCCGGCATCAACAAAAAAATAAAAAATAAAATCTAAATTCTAGATGAATCGAATCGCTAGTTTCTTAAAAAAATCCCACATTTTGCTGTGTTTTTAGCCAAAAAATAGGATTCCCCTTAAACACTACCAATTGTCGTAGATTATTCTCGTCTGCTACAAATAAAAATAAAAGTGTCCTTCAGCGTTAATTGTCCCTTTCATTCTCCTATCCAAAAGCATCCCTTGCAACAAACATCTGTGCGAAGACTCGTCGTTTAAAGTGTCAAATCGGTACGATCTTGTATAATAAACCGTACTTGTGATTTAGATATGGAATTATTGTTAAATTTCAGAAATTACTTAGTACAGTTATTTGCAAGAGGATCGAGTAGTCCGTTGGTAGATTTCAAGCGTATCGGGCGCGATTTTCGCGGTCGCGGAGCGAGTTGCTCGGTTTGAGAGAAGATTTCCGCGGTACGTAACTGACTTGCCGACCTATTGCACGGTTTAATTTCCTCCCCTATGGCAACGATTGTTCGTTGCATCAGCCCCAAGACCTTCCAGCGTTATTGGTAATTTTACTTGTAAAGGCGTACGCGGCCGCTGTCGATAATGAGATCGCTGCGTACTCACCCACATTATCATGAAAAGGAACGCCACGTTCACGCCGAGCACCAATATGGCCGGGCCCTGATAAAACCAGTCGTAAGGGTGCGACACCATCCAGGGACAGTGCTTCCCTAGAGGGACTTCCTGCGAACCGCGTGCACATTTATTACTGCCTGCTGTTCCGCCTGGATCTAGGCCAACTTTACGACTATCGTAAACATCGACATTGCTTCGTAATACGCGACTGTCGACGCGCGGCAGGATAGTGATTCTTAAGTGGGACGACTGTCATCCAACCGAGACTTCCCGTCGGATCGATCAATTATAGCGCGGACGAACATCAACTGGCTGCACGAGGACATCTTCCGAGTTCCAAATTGCATTGGCTGGGACTCCTCGGTTTATTGGGTTTCCTGGAAAGCTCCGTGCATCGGGTAGCGTTACGCGAAGGGATGGGATTAGTGGGTAATTTCAGGTTTGGATTTTTGTGGATCGAAGCAGGCGAATGTTTTTAATAGATTTGTTGGAATAATTATTTGAATTTAATAGATTTGCTGGAGGAAGCTGGCGAAATAGCGGAGGGTTATAAGTAAGAGAAAGAATCGTATTAAAATGAATATAAATGGAGGCATTGAGAAGTGGAAGGCGTGTGCTTGCAGAGCAGAGTTGGGCAAAATGTAATCTAATTACAAATTACAATTTACGATTAAAATGTAATTGTGTAGTTGATTACACATTATTTTCTGTAATCGTTAATTTATGTAGTTGACGAAATTGTGGTCAACTACCTAAATTAACGATTACAGAAAATAATTTGTAATCAACTAGAAAATTACATTTTAATTGTAATTTGTAAGTTGTAGTTAGATTACATTTTGCCCAACTCTGTTCCAGAGTTGCGTGGAATGGCGAGGAATAAAGCGGATGGCGGAGATATGGTAGTGGTAACTACTTAATCAGATCGCTCGAGGGTCGGGCACTTTTTTACGAATTAATTACAAGGAGATGAATACGAATTGTGACTAGTATTTTTGGGTAATGTTTATTAATACTATAAACTGTAAAAAAAAATTTGTGGGGGAATATATATATCCATATGATGGCGCTACAGTCGTTTGATGTTTAGGCGTTTTTTCTGTGGTTTTGCCCTCCCTGATTGCGAAAAAACCGAGGTTCCGATCGACTTGAAACTTTTACAGCATGTTTAAACTATATTCCTTTCTGGATTGTACTTCAACATCAAGTGTAGAATCTCCGGTTTCCGAGATAAAAAGAAAAACAGCCATGTATGCTATTTTAATAATTTTGGTTCAATTTTTTTTCAGATGTCCACTCAAAAATTGCAGGCTCTAGGAAAAACATATTCCAAGGAAAATCGTTTATAAACTAGATATGCAGACAAAAAAAGATTTCATTACTCTACGCGATAGTAACAAACATTGTGTAAAAGGAAAAGTCTGTGCTTGCTTTCGTCTCCTTGTAATTAATTCGAAAAGAAATACTTGACTTCGAGCGATTTGACTGCCTAGTCCCCACGCTTCGGCGGCGATATGCCAGTGATTACTACTTAATGAACTCGAGTAGCCAGTTGATTTCACCTATCATCGTCATTTCAACTATCAAATCAATGAAACCGAGAAAATTCAGCAGCCCTTTAAAGAATTTGTAATCAAACCAGATTTACCAGATATACCAACCTCCCCAAGCCTAACTACCCTCGACGCAAGATCATCGACTGATCATCAAAGAAATCAAAGCTCCCGCTACCACAGTCTAAAATCCACATACCCGTCCCACCAGAATCATCCCGACATCAAGGAACACGGGGATCTGCGAAAGCCCGGTTCCTCGAACTTCCAGAACGAAATTAAAAGGTCGCGCGTCTGCGTACGTTGGAAAAGAGATCCGCCACACACTGGGACGGATCGACATTTAAGTAGGCATTCACTTCATTTTTTACATTTTTCATCATTTTGTGATTACTAGCTTTAGATTACAGAATTTAGATAATGATTTTATAAAAAAAAAATTTTTTTTTATTTTTTGTGAAAATAGCCACATTCATCTGGATTAGCCAGGCATAGTGAGCTGAGGTATATTTCGTGACACCAGAGTTTACCGCTGGAAAATTTTTAGGCGATAGACAAACACACAATTAAGATTTCTTGTTACAATTTTCGTATTTTTTTAAATTAAAACAATTGTTCGAATTTGTTCGTAAATTCAAGCATACCTCTTAATTCTGGATAGACTTCAATTTCACAAAATTCAATTTTTATATCTGTCCGCATCCGACCCTTTGAAAAATTGATATTTTTTTGCACAAAAGCAGGTGCAAGTCTGGAAAAATGTACTATTTTGCTTCAATTTATTATTTTCATGGTTGGCCATGAATTAATATTTTATGTACAGTTGGAGGCATGTAATACCATCCATACAATTCAACGTACTGTCTTGCCAAGTTCATTGCAAACTCTCCAAATTTTTGTTTATTAATCGCATGTTAACAACGTGATAGATGCAAGGGATTTCAGCTATTGGCTGGCAAACGATAGTCAATTGTTGAATTCAGGAGCGGATTGTCATGGGTCATTATTAGAACTTGCTTGCTTCCTTTTTATTTGTTTCCCCAAAAGTCGATTCCAATCACTCTCTGATTACATGATTCATTCTTATTTATCTAGCGTTTCATTCATACTTTTGCACGTTTCACACCTCTGTGTGCTTCACTTCCAACATATATTACTTATATTTGAAAATTACTCAATTAGAGTATTTTGAAGTTAAAAACATTCATTTTGCACCATTATTATTGAAAATAATAATTTGAAGTAAAATAGTACATTTTTCCAGACTTGCACCTGCTTTTGTGCAAAAAAAAATATCAATTTTTCCAAGGGTCGGATGCGGACGGATATAAAAATTGAATTTTGTGAAATTGAAGTCTATCCAGAATTAAGAGGTATGCTTGAGTTTACGAACAAATTCGAACAATTGTTTTAATTTAAAAAAATACGAAAATAGTAACAAGAAATCTTAATTGTGTGTTTGTCTATCGCCTAAAAATTTTCCAGCGGTAAACTCTGGGGTCACGAAATGTACCCCAGCTCACTATGCCTGGCTAATCCAGATGAATGTGGCTATTTTCACAAAAAATAAAAAAAAAAATTTTTTTTATAAAATCATTATCTAAATTCTGTAATCTAAAGCTAGTAATCACAAAATGATGAAAAATGTAAAAAATGAAGTGAATGCCTACTTAAATGTCGATCCGTCCCACTGTGCGCCAGTGGCTGATGCACGCCAACTGACGTTTCCCTATCCCCGTGTCGACTAAACAGCAAGCGCCGAACGGGTTGCCCGCTCGAGTCTACCGATCGGCTGCCTAGCAATCTACCCCTACTGATCTATCCCCTTCGGCCCAACGGTGCGAATTGATCTCGGGAATTCTTTCGCCTGATCCCGCTTTCCCTACACGTCTACACTTCCCCCGGCGCGTTAGCAACGATCCCGGCTCCAGACACCGGCGATATTTCTCGATACATCCGCCTGTAAGCTGCGCGGCGGCGGGAGGGGAATATGGCCACTGTACTCCGGCAATTTCGATGCCAGCTATTCCGAGAGGCTGCCCCCGCGCGCGGCGGAGGCGGCGATGAATCTACGCGCCAGCTATTTTCCCGTGTTATCCTTGGCGGCGCTCGGTCATATACGATGTTTGCGCGGATCACGGGACAGACAGGCTGAACACACAACCGCCGTTCTGTAGCTACAGAGCAGCTGCTCCCTTACCTGGTTCGCCTTCGTCAGGATCCCCTGATCGAGCGACTTCGCGATACCCCACATGGCGATAAAGAGGAACGGCATACCTGAAATTAAATCGATACGATGCTCTGTATACACCGGGTGTCCCGCTCTGCTTTTACGATCAAAACTCGTGGATATTCTCGTCGCCTTCGATTAGCTTGTGACCTGTTCTCTTGAAAGAAGCCGACGGATTGTAATGTTCGTAAACCTCTTACAGATTCATCGAAAGCAACGGGGACGCTCCAAGTGATCGTAAAACGCGGGACAGCTTGTGAAAGGGGAAGCTGGAGAATTTTGTTTTCAACGAGAAGTATAAGAACCGACGCGATATTTTACTCCATCGATCGAGGGACTCATTCCCCCTGCCCCGTGGAATTAAATTAAATATTCAAACGGGTGGAGAAAGTCTGGTCTCCATTTTGGATCCAAGCAAAATTGCCTCTGTCCAAATAAATCAGATCAGTAAAGCGAGGCCTTCTCGCGATATAGACTTTCCCAATCCCTCGGATGTTCGATGTCTCGAGTGCTCTCGATAGGAGGCGCAGTGAACGAAAAAAGCAGAAGCGTAAGTCTCACCCCAGCCGATGACAACGCACAGCTTCAGTTTGATATTGTCACCGGTGAATGTCTTCACCACCAGCAGGAATAGGTACAGCCCTGGAACAGAGCAGCCGATTTATTCGATCCAATGCATAATTCATTTATGAGAAATATAGAATCGAGAGGCTATTCTATCACGAAGCTGTAGTTAAATTATTACAGCGCGGTACGTTCGACTACGTTTCGGCTGACAGCTTCGAATTCACGCGAATGAATATAGAGGGTGACGGCTGATTACCTTCCACGAACATCCAGAAGTAATTGGTCAGCTGGAAATAATTCAGCAGAGACAGGAAAACCACGCAGGTCGGCACATCAGGCTGCATGGAGACCTGTAAGTAACAAGTGCTTTTTTTAAAAATTCGCGCACAATATAGTTCTACACTCATGGAAGGGACAGGTTTGATGTCTATGCAGAGTGGTCAGAAGAAAGTGTAAACCGTGAATGCTGATGGACATATGTTAGCTCCGATAGAAAGAATTGTATCTTAACCGTTTAACTGGCACGGTCCTTTTCACTATTCGGGTCCAAACTGGTACCATCGAATAATTAAGTGAATCACACAAAATTTGGTATACAGGGGTTTTTTGAGTCGCTGAACCGATTCCGGGGGTAATTTTTTTCATCTGATACCCCAACCCCTAAAAAAATAGAATTTAGGGGTGAGTTTGTCAATTCTTTACTAAACCCTTTTTTATTTAAAATTTTTTTATTTGTGAAGTTTTCTTGTCTATAATTCGATCGCAGCAGTTACTTTTTTCGATGCCACCCCAACCCCTGAAAAATAAGGGTTTAGGGGTTTAATTTTTTAGTTTTTTTATTTTATACGAAAAAGTTTCGAATAATTTTATGCCTAATAAAAAAAAAAAAAAAAAAAAAAAATATAAAATAATGCAAAAAAGTAAAAAAAAAAGAAAAAGTGGAGTGTAAAATCTTTCCGTAACCTCCTCGTCGGTAGACTCTGGGGTCGTGAAATTTTCACCAGCTACCTACGGGAGTAAGAGTTTACTTATGAAATAGAATACAGTACGAATAATTTATACAAATCCCAACAATTCGCTAGTCATTTTGGTTCGGCCATATTGAGTTTTGCTATATTGAATTTTACAATTCCAATGCCAAATTCAGATTCAGCGATCCCAAAAACCCCTATATACAATTTTTCTATATCCCGATAGTATTTCAATATTTGGCAGCCGTTTTGGTTCGCCATTTTGAGTCTGCCATATTGAATTTTACAATTCCAATGCCAAATTCAAATTCAGCGACCCCAAAAACCATTACATACCAAGTTTCATTCAAATCGGTTGAAAAACAAAAAAGTTATTCCATTTGATCATATATGATACATTGACAGAATTGGCCAGATTTTTGTTTGATCATATATGATACATTGACAGAATTGGCCAGATTTTTGTTTGATCATATATGATACATTGACAGAATTGGCCAGATTTTTGTTTGATCATATATGATACATTGACAGTTAACCGGTTAAACGTTATATCCCATAGATTGGAGGGGTTTCAAAATAGATACCTAGTATTAAGCTTGATACGCAGACACGTGAAGATATGTATGAGTTTTAAACTTTCTTTTAACCACCTCTGCAAGTAGATACACACATATATTTCCACAGAACTCTAGAAGATCCTAGTTAATTTCTGAGTTAGCTTTTGGGTAATAATTGTTTGGAAATGTTCGATTCTATTAGAATAATCACCTACACTGAACAAATACAGAGGGGCCAATGATCAAAAGCTTCAGATGTGATAAATGTTAGCATGCAGCTTCATTGGCGATGTACACATGTTTACGTAACGGTTTCATCGTACACGTCGGCCTTTCAATTATCGAAAAACCAGAGCCGTGTCGGCCACTCGGCGGCCGTAATTAATTTTCCTTTCCACTGGCTCGTTAGCGAGGCTCCCGGAGATTTTGCAACTAATGGAAAACGGGTTTGGCCCTGTCAAAAATTCTCTCTGAGGCGGGAAGAATCGTTTGCTGGCTAATTGGTCGTCATTGCATACTTTTATCAATACCTCACTTCTGTTCGCCGATTATTCCTCCAATACACAGAAAGAATTCTCTTGCTTAAGAAGCTCTTTCTACGAGTGTTGCTTATAGAAAATAGAAGGGGCAGAATTAATCCTTGAACGGTGGACAATTTCCCTGTAATTTCATTCGCACACTCCTCTTAAGGCAGGATACCACCTTTGACTGCGATTTTGGAGGCGTTTTTCATGAATTTTTTTTGCATACAAAGAATGCGCAGAAACAAAATCGGTTTCAGTCATTCATTAATGTAACTTTAATCTGTAATTACACATTTTTTGAAACTGAAAAAGTAAAAAATAATCTCTTGTAGGTGGCGCCAAAATACACTCCTTTGGAGAAACATCGTTAGACGGCACGTGTCAAATTCCGCTCTGTACGTGGCTCTTAGAAAAGAAACCAAAGAATGTCCCTATTAACAACAATATTGTTCAATGCTGAACGTAGGGATTTTACGAAATTTCGATTTTTAAGAAAATGGCGGCCATTTTAACGAAACGGTCAATTTTTTAGGGTAAAAAAGTTTAAAAAAATTTATAAAATTGCGCACCAAAAGAAAAATAACAACGCTACAGCAAAAGTCCTACGTACATCGTTAGATTACACCAATCGGAAGAATTGTGCAAAGTTTCAAATCAATCCGATGAAAATTGTAGGAGTAATCTGACACGCTGATTTGGAAAACATCGTTTCGAGAAAAACGCGTTTAAAGTTTTATATAGATTTATATATCTGCTCCAATCCGGTTTTTACACAAGAAAAAGGTTCCGGCCACCTTTCTAATGAATGAATTTCGATTCTATACACTTGAAAGAGTACTTTGAGAACAAAAAAAATTTCAATTTTTTTTAAGTGCAAAGGTGGTATCCTGCCTTAAATTGGGGTCCTTTTAAACGAGGTTCTCATTTTCTTATCCAAAAACCCCGTCTTTTTTAAGAAATAATATTAATATCAATCAACGCGTGTAGTTTGATATTTAGCATGGGTCCAAATTGACCCTATATCAAGGGCTAAAATCGTAAGAAATACAGTTCATTCAAGCAATATCTTAGCACAATGATCAATTTCGTCGAATTTATACCATTTGTCATCAATTATTCAGACTGTGCAAGTGCTACGCCGCGCAATTATGCAGTGCTTAAAGCACACCGACCTGTCGAATGGAAATGTAATTCCAGGCTTCAGCAACAAGTGGCGGAACTGCAGTTCCCGTGCAATTTTTTTTCGTGTAAAAGGCCTTTGATACTTTGTTTGCTTGCGCATTCTTGTTTCTCATTCGAGATTCGCATTGGAAAGAGGAACGTTTGCTGGAGGGGCACAAATGTATCTCTTATGTACGTCCCTGAATACGGGTGTGTCCTGCACGTACGTGGCAAGGGATAACGATTTTTAGTGTGAGGAGAATTGTAAAGAAATTTAAAAGTGAAAAGACCTGTGTCACGTTGTTGAGAATCCACATCAGGTCCGCTAGGATGTAGGTGAACATCAGGTTCGTGTGTATCTTGTTCCTGATGCAGCTTAGTTCCCTGAAACAAAAATTTATTCATTTAGTAATACGGTTTCCTGACGGCGGGCATGAATTCTTTCTGTCAATACTGACAGATATAGAAAAATATGCAAGGATTTTTCAAATAAAAATTCAATATTCCAAGGCTTTTATGTTCGCATTATCATAAAATAGAATTTACAATCAATATTCTCACAACTATGGTCAACTATATTCCTAATCGAATGTAGAATCCTATTAAAAATATCACACGTCACAGTACAGCGTATAATTGCTTCCCAGCGCTATAAATATCATATTATATTACTACACGAAAATTTCGCAGCACGCATTCATGAACTGTACACCTACCATTAATTCGAACCAAGTACAGCCAAATTAATACGCGCTATCAAATTTCATACTATCACGTTGTGACATTGTTAACAGTCTCCATAATGCGACATAGCAACCTAATATAGGGGAGAGGTGCTATAAAAGGGACACTTTTGTTTAGCGTCCATTTCTGACAATGTCGTTATAGGTATTTAAAAAACAACTATATCACAAGAAAGCGTGTTTATTTCCCTTCAATAAACGTATATTGCAAACTCATCAATTGTAATAGAAAATAACAAAATCTTCGATTCTCAAAAATGTGGGAAATGTCCCTTTTACGACTAGGTGGTTTTAAATGGGACAGTATAAGTCATGAAAGGGACACGTTAATAAAAATAAACTTATTAAGTATTACAATTATAATTCTAAATCTTAATGATACAAGACAACGAAATCTACGAAAAAATTAACTCTTTGTAGTATGAATCATCAATATTTTATTATTAATGACACATGGAACAGAAAAAATTGAATGTGCCTTTTATTCCGCATGACTCATTGGCCCATTTACCGCAAATTTACATACAACTGTTGCAAATTTATAACTTATAACGAGGGCTAATTTATTGCCACACATTTTCTTGACGATAAAGTTTGTCGCTTTGAATAGTCACTTTATTAATTCTTAAATTTGAAACAATACGCCATCAACTAATAATTCATAATTTAAAACAATGTCATCTATGTATCAGATGATACACTAATAACTTTACGGGAAAGTATAATACATATAGTGTCCAGCAGTACATGTGTATGAGAGGGACAGCCATGAAACGGTCGTCCCATTTAGGACTTGTTATGCTGTCCCTTTTACGACTATAAGTGAGTTTAATATAAAATAACCGCAAAACAAAGAAAACAATTAATTAAGCTTACCTGTTAAGCGTTTTCGTTTCAGTTGAATACCGGCTATTTTAATGATATAACACTTTAACACTGTGTATATATCTTAATCTCAGAAAACGACACAGAAAACCAATGAAAATTTCACTTTTACTGCCGAAAAACATCAACCGTGGATTACTACTCTGTTGCAAGTGAGACCGCAGGGAAGTTTACGTCAAATGATTAGGCACTAGTGTTGCCATAAACAGGAAAATAACCTGCATGTGTAATGCGTTTAGAATTTTGTAAATTCGATTTGTCCCATTTAAGACGTGTCCCCTTTATAGCACCTATCCCCTAATATTCCGCAAATACTGGCACACATTGCGGAACAATTTTTAATTACCTTCCAATGCCAGCTCCGCCGACTCCAGCATCACCCAATAAACTCCCTTCAAACGCTCACGATCCCCACGTCTATGGCTAAATGAAAACGATTTCGACTGAAATTGCTCGGTATGGAGCTACTAATTGCATTCACAATCCAATGTAGAATTCTACTGTACACGCCTGTAATAGCACCACATATTGTCCTGCACTGCGCGATCACATCTCCGCCCTAATAACGCGATACTCCGCCCTACGTTTCGAGCAGTATTAAACAATCAAACATCTGACAACACTCGTAATTAGCAATTACTCCAGCGCGAAAAAAGATCCTGCAGTTAAGTCAGTTAAGTCGTAGCCTCTCGACAACCAGGAGTACTACTTTATTCGCGTCACGCCAGCCGGAAAGGACGTATAAAAACGGCGCAAGCCAAAATCAGAATGTTCCCTCCCTTGTTTCCCGTTTCAAACAATCCTCGCTCATCCCTGTTTGTTCCAGGTAACCCGACAGTTTTCAATAAAAAATTGACGACAAAGGGCCTCGATATAGACTCGGTCAGCTTTTCGCGGAATAAAATGTTTGAAACGGCGCATCGTTTCCGCGCCCCCTGTGCCGCTTACACAATGCAGTCCGTTTCACATTCTCTACGAAATTATTCCTCCTGTTCTCCGGTTTCGCGTTTCTGTTGCGGCACATTCTCCGCCGTCCCCGGTGTTTTCCTCGAGCTTGCCCGTTCGCGCCCTGTTTCGCGAGTTTAGATTATGAAATCTGTGGTACAATAGGGGATGTTTGGTAAGGAAGTTTGTTCCGTCCAGCAGCGAATCAGGAACGCCGCGGATTATTAACGGGGAGGTTTAAAGGCGCGATGAAAATAAAGGTGGCTGCAATATAACGCCCGGATCCAGCGCGTATATCACATTCCGTGCTTTAAGTGGTTTGGCCTGCAGTTTTGTCGCTTCTAAAGTAAGATAAACGAGACACGAGGCGCGGTAACCAACCGCCGAAGCGGTCTCAGTGGTACGAGCCAGGATTAGTCGGACTTTCCAGGTTCCATCGGTCGCGGGATTATTTCGACCGTCTGAACAACGAATTCCCCAGCCACTTGTGTGTTTGCTTTGCGCCCGAACGAGCCTGCTTCGGAAAATAACGGGAATAAACCTCCATTTCGTTAATTGAATATCGTTATTAGCATATCACCAGCGGGGAGATATTTTATTATTAAACTGCCAGGGAACGCTTCGACGTTCAAATATTTAACTCCCGCAAATCTTACGTTCCGAGCCCGACGGGGAAGCAGGGGATTTGCGGAATTTACAACAATCGAGGAAATTAATTCTCGCGACGCACGCGTTGGCAAGCGTTCACTTCTCCGTGCGATGGAAACCGTGCGTTTATTTTTCAGCGGAATTGTTAAATGGGGATGGTGCTGCCTTGTTTTTTTTTTTTTTCAATCACAATATTGTCGAGGACTTTTGAAACACCGGGTTGATTGGAAATGAACTGGCGCTGGCGTTGCACATGCTTCCACCCGCGACACAGTGATCTTTCGTGTGCGAAAATACTTCGATGTGGAGAAAGAGCAGTTAATTGACGAATATTGTGTACATGTGCGACGTGTTTGTAACGAAAACGTGACGGTATTGAATATTGGGGGAGAGGGATGTTGCGGATGAAATAGTGGAGGAATTTCTACTTTTTATTCCGATTTGCGTTTTCAATACCGCGCTCTTGATTGAATGAAAGGCACAAAAATGAAAAATAAATCGCTAAAAAGTGTGGAAAAAAATTGGGAGTTTAAAAAATCCTATTGCTTAGTGAGACCTCGTTTTACAGACATCGATATGTGCATCGATATGCATCGATAGCGAAGGATATGTATATTCATTCATTTTGCTTGTTTATAAATAAATAAGAAAGATCAATATTTACGAATACAGAATGCAAATTATCGATACACACTCGTATTAATAGTGGTAATAACGGTTGCTTGTATTTGTTGATAAATACCGCTTCTCATCAATATTAATATTCGTAATGCAAGTTCCCCACTTGTAGCTGTGTTGATCCTAACAACGGAAGTTGCTGGTTCATTAATGCCATTATGAATACCGCAGACCATTGCTATTCATCGATAATCTGAATTTAACAGGAAGCACTGACACGAAAGATTCATAATGGGTTTCGGATACATGAGGATGCAAATGGCTGGTGGTATTATGCCCACGAAATGCAATTTGGAAAATCTGTCGTTGGAAAGTCGTGAGATTAGAAGCGAATTTTCTTGCGAAGTGTCTACTTGAATGGTACATGCTACGCTGGAACAGGAATAAATAAGATAACGTCAAAACGCTATTGTATGGCATATCGTATTCTGTTCCCCTTAGGAGAACGCAACGCTTTTGTGGCTCGAGATAAGTATGGCGGATATGTATATTCACATACTTTCTAGCGCTTCCTATCGTCGTTGAACGAGCGCTATGTATATATGTCTTGTAAAATATACTCAGATATTATAATACTAGTAAGATGTACTAGAAATTAGACTTACGTTAACGTAATTATTAGTATAAGTATTTTTAGTAGACTATAATACTAGTGTTATAACAACTAATACTAGTATTAACGTCTACTATCAGTAGCATCGGTATTTTATTGACAGTTGTTACCATTATCTTCAGTTTCAGGTAAATCGGATGAAAGAAATGGCACAACGTGATTTCTTCCCGGTTGCACGTGATAATTCATCCGATAAGAACGTACGAGATAGCGCGTTTATTTATTATTCGGCGAGATTGCGCCGCAAAACTGCGTCCGTGCAACGTGGAAACAGAGCGGAAGCCCGGTGGCTATGCATATTTATTCCGGCCACAGTTATGCCTCGAACCAAATGGCTCACAATCAGCAAGAATCCCTTACAAAAATGTTCCCTCGGAACGAAATATATTTACAGAGAACAGCGGCTGAAACGAGGGAACAACTATAACAGAATTCCTTTTACAACTGATCTGCCTAGAAATCCCTATTACCTTGTCCCTTGAAGACACTTGCTAAAACAATTGCAACTGCATTATATTAGAATATATAATAAGTAAGTGTCTCGATGAATTCAATTGCAAGAATTTCACGCACAAGAGTATGGTAATCCCAAAATGGCACAGTAGAAAGAACAACCCGTTGCAGTTATGGTAATGTGAACATAAATATGAATTACTTCAGCGTAGTAGACAGAAGAATTCGCACAACTGGCTGCTTTTTGGCCGAGTTGCGCTTCTAGAGTATGCATGTAGGTACTTTCGTCGCGGAGGAAAAATTCGCATTCAACTAACTGCAGTTGAGACATCACCCAACGTCAGACGAAAATAAAAAAGCAACGAATTAACCGTAAATGTAAAGCATCGCGAGAAGCTCCTCTTTTCCATGATGCACACGACCGCAAAGCCGCATGTTTGTTCCTTCAAATTTCCTTCACCCTGCCTCGTGTTTCGTTCTATTTAACTGTTTCTCAAATACATTCACAAGCACGCAGAAACGCAGACAGTTTTATCTGCTAAAGGGATCTGTTAAAACAAAGCACCTAGTTTTTACGAATTACCTACTGGTAGCAGGCATTAGCCAACAATTTCGGTTGCCATTAGCTTACAACTATAACTTTGTTAAACGACCCATAAAGTCAACACTACTGTAGATATTACAATGGCGAGCGCTTGGCTGCTGTAACTGATTGTGAGGTTGCTTCCAGTAGCGAACAAGTTGTTCTAACCAGGCCCTGGAAATTTATGTTCTCCTCGACCCTCGAGTGTTCCGCCCTCAGCTATTTGCGTCACGTGTCGCTTGTTCACGGTGCTCCTATTCGCACAGGAGGTACTCGTTCGCGATGGTTGTTACGCATAATGTTGCCCAGAAGTGCTCGAAAATTGTTCCCGTTCCGTTCTGTCTATCCCTGCCCTCCTTCATATTTCTCGTGGTAATTAAATTTATAAAGGAAAACTTATTGAATTTACCCTAGGTAACCCTTCTGTGTACTGTAGAAATATTTTTTTTAATTATTCTACTTTCATCCCTGATACAGAATTATATGGAATTGCACTTGGATGAATTAATTTGCACTTTGTTATTTGTTTTACCTCTACTCTTCCTAATTGTGCTACCCTACCTAGTAACTTTAATTATGTAAATATGAATTTCCGAATTAAGTGTTGTATCATTCGAACATTAGTGTTCCCTAATTAATTCGGATAATGGTGATTCTAATTCGCAATTCAAACTACCAATCACAGGATTGCAACCTATTACGTATAGCATATTTTACATTTTTTACATTTTTTACATATTTTACATATTTTACATATTTAATTATTGATTAATTATTAATTATGATAATCCACATTAGCACAAACCCTGATTAATACCTACAGGTACTTTAAATTCGGATACACTCAATTCAGAAATATATACAATTTATTTAATACGATATTGTTATCGGTAACACATGTTACACAGTTGTGAGTAACTGCATATCGATTTTGCTCGGCGAATGGATTAAAAAACAAAGGTGAAAGCCTGAGGATATTTCATTTCCACGAGCACTGTGTGCTTCGTGTGTTCTACCAGCGTGGAGTGCATCGTGGCATCCACAATTTACACCCGTTGGGAGCCATGGACTCGCCACGGAAGTGTATGCTTCAAATCCTGAGGCCGTTTAATAAAATATCCGGCGTTCCGTGCGTTCGCTGACTTAGTACGTATTTCCGTAATAGGCGATCCCCTGGTTACCCTTTGACCTCGAAGCTTGGGCAGGTTCTTTGGTGGTGTGCTCGCTGTACGTTAACAATTTCGTGGCCTTTCACCTTCCGTACCTTGTTTAGTTGGCATAGAATGAGAATATACTTCCCGAAATTCCTCTCTTTCGTGGTTAAGCACAGAGGTGCTAGTATTGGGGCACCTCTCTGAGGTAACGGTGCAAGTCGAGTAGTTTGTAACGCAAGCTTTCAGAGCGACGACATTAATTTCATCTTTTCGAGGGTGGAAATCATCAGAGCTGAAATACTCTTTGATTAGGGTTCCTACTGGCTTCAATAATTTCTAAAGTAAAGAAGAATGGAACTGGAACAACTCAAACGGACTGAATAATGCTTCGCACAAGTATTATAAAACAGAAATCCGTGTCTTACAAAAGTGTAATTTTAATTTACGTGTGCACTGTAGGGTTAACTACGAAAGACTGAAGTTTCCATTTGAAACTACCTACCCAAAGAACAGTGTGAAAGACGCGTTAAGGGGTCACACCACTGTAACAGCTTGAAAAATAGCGTTTTTTTGGCAATTTTTCTTGGATGGAAGGAAAGGTAATAGAATAACTATACTGGAGGAAGTTATTAAAAAAAAAAAGTTATTGAGAAATATTACAAAATGGCGGCACTGAAGCCATTCTCGTGAGGCATGTTGAAGTTTTAGCGCGCTGCGGCACGCAGTGTAGCTGGTGCAAATTTGAATTTAAAAAAAAAAAAATATGACTTAAATCTACATGTTTATAGCTAGAGAAATACGTAGGGGATTTTAAAAATATTGATTTTTGTGTGATTGGTGAGCATATGAATGAAAAACGTTCAATTTTCTATAAAAAGAGGGCAATCATTTGTTAATAAGTAATGTTTAAATTAACTTATCGAAAATCCCGTACGTATTTCTCTTGAAAATGTTATTTTAAAGATATTGTTAAAAGTTCGAATGAAAAGAATGAAAATTGTTGGAGTTATGCTGCGTGCCGTGTTGAAAAATCGTGTTTCGAGAAAAACGCGTTTAACGCCGGTAGTCGTTTCGAAGCAGTCCGATGCGCTTGGGGAAGAGCTCGAAATTTCAAGGAAACAAATTTGTTTCAAGTAACACAGTTTTTGCCCCGTATTCTAAAAGGTTCAAAGCATCTTTTAAGCAAATAAAAAAAAATCAATTTTCCGAAAAATTTACAGTGGTGTTACCCCTTAACGCCGGTAGTCGTTTCAAAGCAGTCCGATGCGCTTGGGGAAGAGCTCGAAATTTCAAGGAAACAAATTTGTTCCAAGTAATACAGTTTTTGCCCCATATTCTAAAAGGTTCAAACCATCTTTTAAGCAAATAAAAAAAAAATCAATTTTCCGAAAAATGTACAGTGGTGTTACCCCTTAAGTCATCACAGAAACCGTGATCCCAGTAGATTTTCACATAAAAAAATATTGCTGACAATAGCGCTCGCACTGTGAGGGAAAGAACGAGTTAATCCGCCTTCAAACACCTTTAAACATACAGAAGACGAGTCTGGCAGACAGGTAACTCGGTTAACGGATTAAGCCCCTATCCCAGTCTCGTTTGTTTGACTACCACCCCACGGCAAAACCGTGGGTTAGGCGGATGCGCGATGGTCGTTCATGAATAAAAAGAACGCGTCAGAGTCCGTGAACCGTTTCTCAAAGCATCTGCATTTCCCGTGTGAGAACGTCCGCCCCTTCCTCCGCGGGGTGTTAATAAATGACCCGACGCTAGGAGCCGAGCGACATGTCATTTTCTTGCTCGTTACCGTGCAGTGGGTATCCCTCTGCCGCGTCTCTTTGAACGCCCAGCCGTGCATGCACGCCGGCCAACTCGGTTTGCGAATATTTTCCGTCGATTTCCTAGGGTCCAATCGAATCCATTCTGCCCGCGACCCGCTCGAGTCGATACGCAACTCCGAAGCATCCCCTCGACAATCGCGACGACCTACTAAGCGACTTTACGCAGGGGCGTAAAGTTGAATGGGGGGTGGAATGAAAATAGGGGTATAAAGAGGCGCTTTTAAAATTAGCGATTTCGGAGGGAGCTTGCTGGATCCGTTGGAGAGTGATTTCGCGTGAGAACTCTTCGTCCCATTGGGGGCACGGCTGAGAAATTCTATCGCGCGATGTTCTGCATATTGCATAACTAATTACCCACGGTGTCTCGTTGCGTTTTTATCAATGCCACGTCTGGGAGCTTCGTCCTTATATTCCTAGCGACCTCCCCTAGGCTGGAAAGCTCGCTGGGGAGCGTTTTTCTCCCTCCGAGCTGTGGAAAGTACAGGGAGCCTGCACACCTTCCGCGGTGCTTCGCTTTAGCGTAGAATTTTAATATGCCGCATAGTCTTGTGACTGCCCCGCCCGGCGGCGCACCTTATTAGATGGCTGATTTAATTAATTGTCCTCGATGGATGGCTGGCGTTTCTGGGCGAGCGGTGGTATTTTATGGAAATTGTGGAGGTTAAAATTCGATTAGCTTTCGCGCAACCCGGAAAGTTGTTTCGGATGTTCCATTGTCGAAGGAGCTGCGAGGCATAGCCCACTCACCGAGGGGAAAATTAGTCGCGGCCTTCGCTAGCAGTCATTCATTAGACCCATTAATTTAAGGTCTATCGTGCAGAAATAAAAGCAGATCAAATAAGATCAGGGGGCCTAGTAGTAGGTGTGTACGACTACTCTGACACTCGGCGGACAAATAGAGGAATACGTTACTGACACTAAGCTGGTGGCCCGATAGTTTAGGCTTCTATCTTCCTCATTAATCTAACGCTAAATTAAAGCTTAAGGATCCCCTAACGCTTAAGGCAGGATACCACCTTTGACTGCGATTTTGGAGGCGTTTTTCATGAATTTTTTTTGCATACAAAGAATGCGCAGAAACAAAATCGGTTTCAGTCATTCATTAATGTAACTTTAATCTGTAATTACACATTTTTTGAAACTGAAAAAGTGAAAAATAATCTCTTGTAGGTGGCGCCAAAATACACTCCTTTGGAGGAACATCGTTAGACGGCGTGTCAAATTCCGCTTTGTACGTGGCTCTTAGAAAAAAAACCAAAGAATGTTCCTATTAACAACAATATTTTTCAATGATGTACGTAGGGATTTTACGAAATTTCGATTTTTAAGAAAATGGCGGCCATTTGAGCAAAAAGGTCAATTTTTTAGGGTAAAAAAGTTTAAAGAAGTTTATAAAATTGCGCACCAAAAGAAAAATAACAACGCTACAGCAAAAGTCCTACGTACATCGTTAGATTACACCACGGGGAAGAATTGTGCAAAGTTTCAAGTCAATCGGATGAAAATTATAGGAGTAATCTGACACGCCGATTTGGAAAACATCGTTTCGAGAAAAACGCGTTTAAAGTTTTATATAGATTTATATATCTGTTCCAATCCGGTTTTTACACAAGAAAAAGGTTCCGGCCACCTTTCTAATGAATGAATTTCGATTCTATACACTTGAAAGAGTCCTTTGAGAACAAAAAAATTTTCAATTTTTTTTAAGTGCGAAGGTGGTATCCTGCCTTAAGGATCATCGGAAAATTTCGAACACCAGAGAAGAATGGAAGAACGAACGCTACACGCGTTTCCATCCCCAGAGGTATCGAAATCTGCCCAGCGTTCGTCCCCATCGATTCCCCTGCGTTATCCCGGCGGAAATGAAAGTGAACGATAGGAATGTAAATTGCTTACTTGCAGTAGAGGAATATCGAGACAGCGACGATGAGGGTGAGCAGGGAGAGGCTGTAGCCGACGAAGTAAATCGTCGTCGAGATGACTTCCACGCTGCCCTCGATCGCGGGCTCGCGAACGTCGCTGCATAGGCTGTAGTTGGAATACTTGTCCCAGGTGCCATCGCTCATGCACCAGCGACTAGCGTTTTCTGAAAGAACAATAGAACACTTCACTGCCTGCGAACCATGCTATTTTGAATATTCTTTTAATCGGTTTTATACTTCCGTGGGGGTGTTTTAAACTTAACGTAGAATTTTTTTGAGCGTTAAAATAGTCTATTTTATACTTCGGATTTGGAAGCTACTCGTTAGTTTTTTTTTTATTTTATTTTTTTCTTAATTTGTTTATAACAATATAACAAAAAAAAGTTTAATTTCGGGTTCTGATGGTACAACAGTTTCTTCTCTGCCTACTAAAGGTCACTATACCTATCAAATCTCGATCTTATTGATGGAACGTAAATAAAAATGTGTTAATCTGAATGGGACTCTGGAGTCCCAGTCGTCCCTAGAGGGTTAAAGTAATCAGAAAATTCGTTTCAACACTTTTTTCATTTACGACTTTGAATAACGACAGGATCGAGCGCTGCCAATTTTTTTCACCCCGAAACTCGCAACCACCCCTCCCGTTCGATACTCCCCCCGGGCTTGCAACATTTAAATATGAAATGTCAGAAGTCTCGTCGGCAACGGGAGCGACTGGAATCGCGGATATCCAGCGATCCCGTCTACGGCCGGGCGATATTCGTGGACCGGGTTTGCATTATTCAGGGCCCCCGATGAAAGTGGCTGCGTAATCGATGAGACTGCAGCAAAGGTCGTTCTAGAAGCGAATCGGCGCATATAAACGAGCTTTCTTAATTTACAGGCACCATCGCACCAGCCCCCGGCACGCGGATCGATCAACTAAGAACCACTGCGTAGAGGAAACGGAACCGCTTTGTCAAATATCCTTTCACTCCAGCTGTGAAATCAAGCTTGCGAGTTAATTACGCGAGGCTCGCAAGGGGAGCTCGCTTTATCGCAGGGGATGATAAAGTGAAAGGAAGAGAGCAGGTACGAAGCTTTGACAGACAATTTTCAAAGGATTAGGAACGTCTGAAGTGCTTTCTTGATTTTCTTCGAAAACTATAAGTATCACGTGATACTTTTGTTTTTAGTATTTTTTTTTTTATTATTTGCTTTCTATTGAAAATTAGAGAGCCAGCTGGGCCTTTTTCCTTAAATCCGCCACTGCTGTGGAACTCTGTCCATATTGAGTACAATATCGTAAACAATAATATTACGCCGTGTTGCAGGTATTGTTTCAGTTCTTCAATGGCAAACTCTGATAACCAAAACCCCAAAGGATCCCAAAAAGTCTTGTTTCTCGACTTGCATGCTAATTCGTTGGAGTTTGATCCGATTACCTTTCGGCGTTCCCATCGATATTCCTGGTGAATGGAATTCGCTGGCGATTTTTCTATCCATCTCGAACTTGTGGCAAAAGGAACGATAGAGCACCGCGAATTCAACGGAAAATATGAAAGCCACGTTCTCAACCGACGTTTTGGGAAAATCTCTGAAAAATCGCCGCACTCGAGTGTCAGCCTCTGCCAGGTTCGACGTTTAACTGATACTTCGATAACTACGTCTTTCGAAGGTAAATTAATCGTCGCACGAGATCGATCCCGACCAATTTCCATGTCACGCTACCAATATCGAGAATTTCCCCTTCTAAAGCGCTTTTAAATAAGCTCGGCCGCGTAAAACGATACTCCACGGCCGTGCGCCAGTTTGAAATTCAATCGCGAGGCGAATCTAAGCGCTCTCAGCATCGGTGTAACTCTGATAACGAAACAGAAGCTTGCTCGTTTAAATCGTTCGATTTGTTTGGTACTCATAACGCGAACGCGATTGATTTGGCTAATGATAGGTGGAGAGTTTTGAAATATAATCTATTCAATTCCGCAGGGAAGTAAATTCCTTCCATTTGAAATATCACGCAAGCGGTTGCCGATTTGTGGAGGAAGGAATGATACGGGTACTAAAAATTGGAGGGGCTATAAAAATTTTTTCTACTTGTCACACTGGTGTATTTTTAAAAAAAATGTTGCTTCAAGGTACACTGAGAACCTCGTCTTTTGAAGAAGTGGATTTGAGACACGCGGGAATCAACCACGGTAGGAAAACTTCAAGAAAGTAGAAAAATTTATACGATTAATATAAGGATAGCTGAGTGGCACCTTTCATAATGGATGCAGCGCTACAGTATTACGAACGACTTGTTTTCCGTTCCCTTTTCCGACAAGCGGGATGTGCACACGACTTTTTATTCCACCTTTGCAGCTTATCGTTATTTCTCCCGCGAGCTTTAGCCCCCATTGCCCGTAATTGAAATGCTGATTATGAAGCAAAGAAATTACTGAAGTCGAGAATGAAACTTCCTCCCCCAGGAAACTTAGCAGCGCTCGGCTCGGTATTCAGGAAAGATGGAAAAGTTCGTTGAAAGAGCGTAACGAGTAACACAATAAATCATTGTTCCATTGAGAGGAGAATAGCAACGCGAGGATATTAATTCTTGTTAACCACGCTTTTCAATGTGCAGCGGGGTAACAAGAGCAGTTGTGTGCTCACAATAGAGAAGCATATAATAAAAATTGTATAAAAGGGAAGCTGGAGATTTCAATGTACTTTTCCTATTCAAATGTTAGTAAAGTAATACCCCATTTGCGAGAATTTTTCAGTGTGCGAATAATTCCACGATTCGGTGTAGGTTGTTGGTGAAACATGTTGGCCCGTTTTTCAACGAGGTTCACCATAATCTGTAATCTCCTAGAGTGTAGCATCTGCATTATGATAATGTAGAGTTCCTGTAGAATGGGTGTCATCCCATCCTGGCGAAGCTGAATTTAAATCTAATGGCTAGATTAAAACGAAATTATTTAGCATAAAATGTTTAGCATGAAGAGATTCCGCGTTACCCGGCGGTGGATTTTAATTCTTAATGAGTCCCGGCGCTCTCGTATCGCGGAGAATCTTCATTTCAGAAACCTGCTTCTTTGGAATGTATATCTAATTTGTACCAATATTCTGTCTCCCGAGAAATCGCAAAGCAGTTGAAATTGATATCAAGCAGAGATGGGCAAAAATTTTATTTAAATAAAATTTCGGGTAACGAATAAAAGTTAAAAAATTACTCGTCACGTGTCGAATAAAGCTAACTCTGGTTAACGAACGAATGACGAATAATTTTTCTAACTTTCTTACTTTCTTTATGCTCGAATGTATCATTAATATCAATATCTTCTCAAACTTAAACTCTTTCCCTTCCACGTCTCCCTCTTCAAAAATGATCGAACACCTCCTCGTTAACTAACTTAATTAACACCCAGCCATTAACGAACGCTGGCACGGTGAGACACTCGTTCCTCATTGCCCCACACAATCTCTGCAGCCGGCAAAAAGGAGTAAAAATCTCGCCAAAGTGGAGACCGTATCGTTTTTAAAGAATCACCGACGGCATTGCATCCGCGGCTAAGCGCCGAATAATAGATGCCTGCGTGGGAGGAGAATTTCTTCCAACCCGACAACGTAATTTTCTTCACTGAAGAAAAGGTAGCAGCCAAGAATTAACAATCTTAATTTCACGGGACTGGAAGCATTCTCGTAAAAAAACTAATAACAAAGCACACAAATGTTACTTCATCCAACAATACCTATGTACCAAATAATAAACTTCCAGACGGCAGAAAAGTTTTACCCAAGTTTCTTTTACTTCGCGCAATTGTTTTCCTTCTCCCGTTACGGGAATAATAATAAAATGGCCGTTTATCAGGCCGATATCAGCGCCGACGTCTGTTAAATCCTGACGGGCCGTTTATCCCGTGAAAATAATTCCCCAGAGACTCGGCCAAATTATTTGTCCCTTTCTGCCTTCGCCGTGGCGTATGTTCGGCTTGTCACGCTCGCTCGACTTTATTGCATTGCGCTCATTGCAACGTTGCGTTTGTTGTGCACAGGATTGTTCCATCGCAAAGAATTGTGTATAAAAAATAGACGAGTAGCTTAGTATTAGGCTCGTTTTGCAGACGTGAAAATGTGAGATTTAAACATTGTTTTGACTTCTGAATAAATGTAAGTTCGATCGGAATAAACTTATGTTACACTGCTGGTGACATACTTTTAACCTGCACTGAATCAGTTCTTACGTATATTATACACCTCTGTGTCGCAGTTCTAACGATTAAGGTTTCTGCAGTTTTATGTGATATAGGGTAAATCCGGGAGACGCGGTCGAGCCGGAGAGTTGGTCGTGTCGCTATATTTCAGAGTCTATATGTAAAAATGCATTAAAGTGCAGACCAATTACTTCTCTAGAAGCCAAATAGTTGAATGAATAGCGTTATTTCGCTTCCTTCTGTGTTTTTCTGGATTTATAGGCTATAAAAGGTAAATTGATGTTACATTTAACCTCTTTTGTCAAACAGCGGTTGTACAGAATCGTATTTAAAATATACTTCTAAGTTTATTTTCCTTTAATGTTTGGAATAATAAGATAGTAGAGATATTGCAGGGACAATGCAGCCAAAGTATTTGGCCATATTAACTCTTCCTCTCAAAGCTAACGAGAAGACCATGCCTCGCTGCAGAAAGGTGAGATGGTCGAGTTATGATTTTTTTTTATTATTTTTGTTCATTTTTTTATTTTTTATTATTATTTTATTATTATTTTTGTTTATTTAGTTTATTTAGTTTATTTATTCACTTTTGTATTCATTTGCCTTGCTAATCGCCAGTAGGTAATTCACTTTTTCTTTGATGTGAATTCTTTACTTGTTTAGCGTAAACAAATTAAATATCAATGAGTCCGTAGTTGTATTCACTCATAAATAATTTTGCTTTATCCTTTGTTAATTTTCCATGAATAATTATGTGAGTGGCCTCTGCCAACGACGAAAACCATTTCTCCCGGCACCTCGGGGGAGGTGGTCAGATGTCATGACTTCAGTTTTCAACCCGATTTACAGTAAATATTGTCTTAAAGCAAATATCGACCAGTTTTTCTGAATCGGCATAAAATTCTGAACATATTAGGTTTGTTCTGATAAAATAAGTAATATCTATATTAGTTTTAATAGCCATTTTATATTAGGTCGACCGCGTCTCCCGGATTTACCCTATGCTGCTTGGAATAGTTTCAGGAAGTAGGAAACTAAATAGGAAATCTAATTAGAGATATCGCTATCGATATCGTGCACGAAAATTGTTTCCGGTTAAATCGCGACTAAATATACTAAGTAATACCCAGCACATGTACCATCCACCCTCCACCTAACCCGCTGTTTATAATCCATAATTCTCCGTAATACGGAACAACTCTGATTCAAGCTTCCTTAGAACGATCGATACTCGTCTAATATGCACGCGTATCCGACGACTTTAAACGTGCAGGCTAGATGAGTAAAGGTGGCCATCTCGTAAAGAGAAAGATCCATGACTCAGTCTTGACTTCAGTTTTAATTCTACTCCCGCATGAGCGAATGCTGCGTCTCCAACGTTTCAGCTGACTTGTCGATAGCGATCAGGGTCTGAGATCGAGCAAGATGGTACTTGTGCGAGTTCCAAGTTGACATCGTTTAAAGAGGACCGAGAGGTCTCCCTCTGGGGCTTTGAAAAATTAATGAGAATATTTCGCGAATATCCCGCTGCACGGAGGGCCCTCGTCGCGACTCGAAGGATACACGCCCTTTGGAACATCTCCAGCAATTTCCGAGATTCAGGAGCTCGGAGCCCGTTAAGCTGCTAGACGCGAGTTAAGTCGACTGCATTATAAGATCGTGCATTAATTATCTGGCCACGCCTACGTAGCCGTGATTAAAGCGCAACGTAACGAGTTGTCTATCCTTGCCCTCCGGCTAGGCCCCACTTCTCCAAGGGGGTAGGAAATTGTTGCCGCTGTTTCTTAATTCACTTTAATAACCGTTCACCAATGCTTGAGCATCTAATATAGGGGATACCTACTTTGAAGCGCTTCTGAATGGCTTCTGTAGTGCGGGTGCTGCAATTGTTATACGACGGTGGTTAAAAGAAAGCTTGAAAGTCACATTTTTATTTGCTGCCTATCAAATTTAATGCTAACAGAAACTTTAGGTATTTATGTTGGGATATCACTGGCCTATTTTTTTTTTATAAAATCGGAATCTAAATTTCGAGCGAAGCCGAGTAGTAAAGCTAGTAATATATAATTCTCTCTAATAGAATTATCTTATTTCTGTTGCTGTTAGCAGTTTAAGCTTTCTTTCAATTATTACTTTAGCTCATCAGGGATTCTGACGATGCAGATAATGGGAAGCCTCGAATGGTATTAACGGTAAGACCATGATCCATGAACGCCTCGATCACATTATTGAGGATTGTTGCAGGCATACCGTTGCAGTCTCAAATGAACCAGCGGTGAGGTAATACGACTATACGAGCACCTGCAACTTCTCGAATGATTGCTGATTCGTATAATAGACCTGCTTAATGCAAGTTTAATTAAACGAACGAAAGAGAATTAGTGGTTCCCTGCTGCTGTGGAAGTTGCTGCCTAGATCATAATTAATATGCAATAAGTTGCCCTAGTAAACAGAGAAGCACACGAGTCGACGCATCCCAGAGGCGAAGCAAATCGTTCTAAAGTTTCTCTAAGCTCTACCAATCTTAATTGGCTCCATTTAAATATAATAACCTTCGATTTTAATTTCCCACGGTGAACATTAATCACATTAATTCAACCCAGAATATAAGTTTGGTGGGTAATAAACGAGAGCTCGCAGGGTCTCACCACTTATAATTATATCACGCGAGACGCGAAGGGTAATTACTAATTACGAGCTACCTCGTCCATGCCCGACTTTCACCGAGATCTATCAACCGACGTTTCGATTGTCATCGTGGACTGCTGCTAATTCACGGAATCGTGGTCTACACAACAAAATTCATCTGGAAACAGCGATCAGGAGGGCGGGGGATAATTTAACGAGATTGGACGCTACGCGCCGATATTTTGCAATTAGCTGCCTCGATGGCAGATGTATTTAGTTCGCGCCTGTCAGCGTCCTCGTGTAATGAAATCATGCGTGGGACGAGCCGTTAATGGCTCTGCAAAATAATAAACGGTCAATCGATATTTTAATACAGCTATCGTTGAGTACCACTACTGAATTCCTTGTTATTACAGTCGCAGTCAAAAGAAAGTGTAAGCTCTGATGGTATACTGGAAATATTCTTTGCATCACTCGAATAAACACGTTATCACTTATAGGGGAGAGTGGGGTAATTGCGAACACCTAAGCCAAAAAGCAAACAAAACGAAAACTGTGTGAGAAATGAATTTGTTTATTATTTACAAACATACTTAAACTATTCATCTATAAATTACTGTGACGAATTTTTGAAAAATTATAATAAAAATCCACTTTATAGTGAAAAAGGAAAACCCTTGGTGTTCGTGATTACCCGACTGCCGTGGGGTAATCACGAACAGAGTGCTAAATATCACAGAAGTCGCACAGAAAGCGCGATTTCAATGGTCAACCTATAAAATATGTTGCTACAACCTATACCTAATGTATTTTTCAAATCCCACTTCTTGTGCGTTAGAAAAAAATTGCAATTGGTCGGAAATAGTAAAAAGGTTGTTTTTTAAACTTTTTTTCTGAGCCTGTAATGAAAATTCAAAAATCCCTTTTGTAGATTTAAGTACGTTTTATACAAGCTGAAAATTTCATCAAAATCGGTTAACATTGCTAATCTCGAAGGTTCGAGATTACCCCATCCGAGTTGTTCGTCATTACCCCACGACATCAAAAAATAAAAAGGGATTTATTTCAGGGGTTAGAAGCACGATTCAAGCCACGCCTTGGTCACAAAATGTTGGTAAAAAAGTGCTTTATTTTAACTTAAAAAATCCCAATTGTATCATTAATTGAACAGTAATTACATGCAATTGAAAATGGACAAAATATTACTTGAAATATGATGAAAATAATAAATTCTGTTTATCTTGAATAGCACGAGCGTTCTGTATTTATTACTTTCTGCCCGGCGTTGGATACGACCTAAACTATTAGCTAGTGGAGAGGGAACATCAGTTTTTATTTATTAAAACGCCGTAAACATCGCGTTCGCGATTACCCCGCGTTCGTGATTACCCCACTCTCCCCTACCTCTCTTATTAGTACATACTAGGAAAAAAAATATATAATACATTATTACTATTATTATAGAAGGAGTTGCAGAATAGACCAATGGCGCCGACACGATACTTAAAGTCTAGTATTAAGTTAGTTATGCAGGCATAGAAAAGCTTTAAACTTTCCTTTGAACAGCACTGTACACGATAATATAGGAATCGTTATTCGACCAGGGTTTTCATTCTTCGACTGACTGACGATTGGAACGTCCCCGTTAAATGATCGATCTCGAGGCAGACACGCCAGGCTTCCGGCTATTCCTGGGTAACGTTTCGTTTCTGCAGTTCAGGGACGGCTCCGCGAACTCGTTTAATTTCCAAGGGACGATGGGAACAGCAGTTCGACGCCAGACTTTATCGTTCCGTCTGAAATGTCCCCAGAACGTCAAAATGCAGTTACGGGGCTCGAGATTGTTCATGCACGTGCACCATTATCATTCGTATCCGTCGGCGAGACGGCGATGCTCTGACCAGAAGCAATTAGAGTTGTCCCTTCTAGGGGAATCGAAAGCAGTAAATTCTGCGCCTGGACACGCACGAATGGAGAAATAGGAGATGGTGTGCCGATAACTAGGCAAATACCAGCTGTGCTTGAGGATACTAACGGGCAAATCCTCTTGGCGAGCAATGCTATAAGAAACTCTTCATACTTTCATATTTCATATTTCTTCGTGAGGAGTTATAGATTTTAGTTTCTTTACATTCTTGGGAGTTCAAGAATTGAGGCGTTAACTATGTTATAAGAGTTTCGCGTAGGGTAGAGTGGGGCTAAAAGTCCGGCGGGTAAAAAGTCCCGAATTGAATATCTCTATTCCTAAACAATGTATTGAGTTTCGCAGTACACTATGTAAAAGGCGAGAAGAAACGGAGGTAACCACAGAATCGCCGGTCGCTCCTGGACGGTCGTGCGAATTACACGACGCCTTCGTTATTTTATGCATCGAAAACTAAAAGCAATACGTCGTCTTTATTGTTTTATACGAAGTAAACCACAGTTTAAAAGCGTATCAGCCAAGTACGTCAAGATTGTATGTTCCTTTAGTAATGTGTGCATGATATTGTTTATTGCTGAATGATAATATTTTCCAACGTATATATAGTAGAAACTATAGAGGTACCATTGGGGCAAAAAGTCCCTCAGACTGAAAATATATAATATAATATATTAAAAATATATTTTATTATTTGTTTCCATAATAAGATGGCCAAAGTATAAAGAAATGATGCCAAAGTCTTTAAATACTGTTTTTATCTTAGTTCAGCGATTTTTTTTAGTTTTTAGTTCAATGTGAGCCTCTGACTTATATTTTTATTTTTTGTTAAAGAAGAAATATTTGTTGATTTGAAAAGAGTTTTTTTTTACTTATTTAGTTTAATATTAAACGAAAAGACATTAGGGACTTTCTATCCTATGCAACGGACTTTTTGCCCCGTGCAAAAAGATTGAACAAGTCTAGAACAAATCTAGATTGTTAGTACTAAATTTTACATAGGTTTATACGAAAAACGGGACAGTTAGCCCCACCCTACCCTAATGGTAGAGACTGAGATTTTATCTAGGTATTATACTTGTTTAAAATATATGGATTCATACCCAACTCAAGTGTAAGCTTATTGGAATGTTTGAAGAAGAAACAGACAGCTTTACTGTGTGCATCGTGTCGGAGGAATTTTATTCCTGGCTGAGCGCAGGTGGATATGCACTACTTGTCAAGCGTCCGACCACATACCGTTTCATCCACTGGCGACTGCCTGACCCCACACGGACTTATACTACTTACTCGGCTGCCATGTAGACTCGAGTGCTTCCGCACATTGTGAAGTACACATTGAAAGTTTGAACACGGGTAGACACTGCTCGTTTCCATGAAAAATAACGCAATTAAACAGTCTGTAACTCCAATACATCGCGTAAAAGCAATTCGTGATAACATTAAGGGAAAGCCGGGGGTGAATCGGTAGAGAAAATGTTAAATATTTTGAAAGTATTATCTGACTGTCCTATCATCTTTTTATATTATTTTCCTAGGTGAATATCTCTTCTTTAGAGCCTTCGATTTCGCAAACCACTTCCTAAACTAATATTACATTTAGAATTCATGGTAGAGTACTATTACAAAATAAATGTTACGAAATATAGAAAAATTGCACCTGCCAATTGTAAATATTCAAATGATTTTGGAGACATTGAAATCGAAACCCAATAGAGAGGAACTTAATACCTTTCGAGCATCACCCCCAGATAAAATACGCAGCAAACGAGATGGGTAAGGGTTAATCACGAGGCATCTAATAAAGGGTCAGACGTCGAGCAGCAGCTGGAGCAGAGAACTCAGACAGACGTTGGCCAAATATAACAACACCGATATCCAAGCTAAATGAACACAGTGTCCGGGTTAATTTAAGCTGTGTTCTATACAGGCCACGCTTAACCTAACCGTCTAATCATCTTCAGGCTATCGATAACACCGCAAATAACTGTCTATCACGCTCATAACGGCGACGCTTAATAACTTCGAGGCGCTTTATCAAGGGTGCTGAACCTTTCTACCACCGCGCACCCTTTTCACTGCCACGCTTCATCGCCTTGTAAATTTCTCTTCCATCCCCTGGAGAAGCTCGCGGGCCCTCTAAAAATCCACTCACAAATTCCTCGGGGGTGCCTGCACCCCAGCCGAACGACCCCCGCTACTCGCGAGCAACAAGCAATGGAAATTCGTCGATAACGCGCTGTAATTCGCGGTTCCTGCAGGGCCACGAACGTTAGGCAACACGTTGCCTGCTTTGCCAACGTTGAAATCCAATTACCGGTCCGGCGCTACTAACTTTTAATCAGTAACGTGCCTTCCACCATCCTTCGTCCCCCTTCGTAGCCGTGCTTTGTTGGAGGCACCCTTGACGTCGCAGGGACGCAAAAAACCCTGTCCCTTAATTGGCACCGGGCGAAATTGTGATCCCCGCCAAGGCGGAAACGGTAAATCGAATTACCAGCTGCGTAGCGATTGCTTTGTACCGTCGGTCGTCGATCGAGCTCCAGGGTAATTCGATTTTTCCGGCCGCGTCGACCCGCCACGGGGATGACTCCAATCGCGAGCCTTGGCGACCAATTAGTTACGTCCCGTCGTAATTCCAGAGTGACTCGTCTCCATTGACCGTCTCCTGGCCGATTCGGTACAGCAAATCTTTCGCGGACGATGCTTCAAACGTTTGTCGTTCCGTTTGTTCGCCGTACTTGCGCGACGCCCATCGGCGTTTCTCGCACGGCTTTTTGGTAAAACTGACAAAGTCCATATTTCTTCATTTTCGGTAGATTCCAATTTAATGTTCGATCTATCACAATAGATCGGGTAATGATTGAAACTCTATCCAATTTCTATTGTAATAGAATAATTGAATAATTTCCTTACACACGAATCGATGATAAACCTTGTAATTCTAATAAAATTTGAAGAAACTTTTCACACCGCCGACTGAATTTTGCCTCGCCGACGTGCGAATCGGAAATCGAATATCGAAAAATCACAGTTTCGTGTACGAAACGCGGTCATTGTTTGCATTTCACGTTCCAGCACGGGGATTGTCGTTCCGCATCGATATCCACTGTCAAGATTGCACAGCCAGACCTTATCGATCCATGCAACGCCCGCTTCCTGCCCCGAATCGAAATAACGAATTTCGTTTGCAGCGGCGGAAAAAATCTGCCGCGGCGCACTTGTACAGAGTCGTGAAATTCGCATTAGCGAGCCAGCGACGCGATAATTCGCGCTGCTCGACGAAATCCGTCTACGAGGGTGTAAGCGTCATAAAACAGCGAAAAACTAGCTTCAATCTATTCGAAGCGCGCTAATAAAATTCACCGCATCGTAACGGTATAATAGGGCAGTTGTTTATTCGGGATAATCTATTTCACCATCCATAAACGGGGATATGACGAGAAGTATCTGGAATTGTTCTAGCCGAACGTGCGGGGGTTGAAAGTGGTGGAGATTCTAAGTAAAAATTCACACAGGGGTGTTGGAAGGTTTAAGTGCGAAGGAAACTTCATGGGCAATCTCAGTTTCTGATAATGGATCAAATATTTTTATATAAAATTGTATTTCCTTTGCGCAGGTGGTCCAAGTTTTCGAAGATATGAAATGATCTTGAAAATATAAATTGTTAAAGTTTCAGGGTTGATGCTGTTTTAAAAAAATTGTTAAAATTGGATGAAAGCACTAGTAGTCGACTACTTAAAGCTAAACTCGAATGAAAAGTACAGAAAAAAAAATAAACAATCAATGTTATAAAATATATAAAATGTATTGAAGTAATTCAAATGTATTTAATGTATCACTAAATATTTTGTGTTAGTAGGAAAGTTCGGGGAAAATAAATAATTAGCGTTAAAAATAAAGTGTCCGAATGCTTTAATAATCGACCGCTTAACTCTAAAAGTCGACTGGTCCGATAGCTAGTAGTCGACCACCTTTTTTAATATGAAATTCAAAATAGGTTATGTGCGCATTACAAACTAAAATTTATTTTTAAATATAATGTGCAACGTCAGTAAATAATTAATAATGACAGGAATAATGCGTAACTAAAATAAGTTCTTTTAAAAACTTTATCAACATTTTAATAAGAACTAGAAACTATTTTTTTTTCCAATGTAAATTAAATTTTTCGTTTTTAAGATAGGAAGCAGTAACAAATTTTAAGTTTTTAAAGTAGGTATTTGTATTCTATAAATAAATTATATAAACTTTGTAGAACATTAATCCATAAGAAACGAATATACAATTTTAATTATCTTATAGTTAATACGTGGTCGACTATTAGCATTCATTGTGAATGCAGTTAGCTTCAGAAGTCGACCGCTGTGGTCGACTATTGAAAATTGGAAGGGAATGATGATCCAGTTACCGACCTCCCATAAATAAATAAATTATCCCATTTTTTTAAAATTTTTGAAGCGCATATAAAATTGTTGGTGCTTTTTCAGTGGAATAGCATAATTTTCCAGTAAAAAATGTATAGAACTGAATTACATTTGTCGTTTCTATTCAAAGCACACTTATGTTTCTCGGGTTAGAAAACAGCAATGGCGCATGTAGAATCAAAATTCGTTTACAAATCACTTTAAAAGCATTTGTTTTTTTTACCTATGAAGGCCGCTTTTTGTCGTATTGTAAAGTTAGAAATTCAAAATATAATATAAAATTGTCATTTAATAAATTCTTTGTTTCAGTACTTATTTCTTTAAGCTAAATAATAAAGGTGGTCGACTACTAGAGGGTGGCCGACTACTACTTCACCCTATTTTGCGTTTGTCTGTTCTGATACATGAGTCGGCTAATAACATTGCCTGGCAATTTTCATCCCTTTTGAATGAAAGATTCTGTGCACCAGCTTCTCATATTTGTGAAATTGAATTTCCATTCCTGGCTGGACTTATTTCCGCGCCGAGATTAGCTTAAGCTCCAGCTGCACGTTAATGACAGATTTTAAAGATCGATCCAGCGAGAGGATTAACAGAGAAGTTGAAGAAGAGGATTTATTTCGAAAGTTCTAGAAAATCTTCGGGCTGCTAATCCTTCCACCTCGCTCACGGAAGTTGGTGGGTCTTTCCACGCCATTATCTCGCGTCCTCCATAATTTAGCTCGACATTTTTATTAAGAAGCTGGCGATGTTTGCTTCTTTTTGTAAGTTTCTGCGCAGCAGCTTTGTGGTTTCTTTTCTCACCCTGCTCGTGAGTAAATATAAAAGTGTGGCTTGCTTCACGCCATCGCTATATATAGGGGGACTTGTTTTCTCATTCGCGGAGTATTTTTCCCAGGGAAGTAGAATCTATAAATTCTGATATCTTAAAGTTCAAAGATTTCAGAGGCTTAGGATCTTGGTGTCCTACAAACTTAGAGTTCTAAAATTTGAGGGTTCTGGAGCTTCCAAGGTCGAATATTTCACAGTCCCAAAACCTGAGAGTTCCAAAACTTCAGAGTACCAAATCCTCAGAGTTCCAAAAACTTAGAGTCTCAAAACTTGAAAGTAATAAAACCCTAGACTCCCAGAAGCTCAGAATTCCAAAAGCTCAGAGTCCCAAAACCTCAGAGTATCAGAACTGTAGACTTCCAAACGTTATAACAACTTACACAAATGGTCATCACGAAATCATTGATTATACACAGAGCATACACAGATAACGACAGTGCACATCGTTATCAGAAGCACAGTAATCCCTCCTCCCTGTCTTTTCGACGAAATCCCATTCGCAGTAGTTACAAATCAATTCCCCCTGAGCCAACTGGTAATCTCTCAAATGCTTGTCAATAGAATCGTTCGTGACACATGGCACGACACATGGTGCGACCATGTCAGCAAACAGATATTACAGCAGCAATTTTCATTGCTAATCTTAAGTAAAATACAATGACTAATAATCCCGTTTCGCCCAACACAGATATCACTTCTCATAAAACCCGCTTATCTCAACAAAATCCTTTGTATCCCTAGACATTAAAGGTTTCATGGATTTCAACACCTAATTAATTAACGATAAATCACCGACACACGATCGTTTCAGTGTAAACATCTAAAAGTTACTCAAGCCTAAGACAATAAAAATTCATATCCTACATTATACAGAAGATATACATAAAGCACAGAAACTGCATAAAACATTCATGAATAATAATGAATCATTCCATTTCCAGAAATAATACTCATTAATCTTTGAAAATAATACACGGCACGTGAACGTAGAAGATGGAAAATTAGAGAATGTGACGACTGAATGTTTCAGAGAAATTGCATTTTATTTTACGATATTTAATCCTGCCACAGGTCGTCGTGTAAAATCTGGGTCGCTGAAAATGTTGCAACTGTGCTGCAGTCGCTATCCAACCTTCGGCGATGTGTGCTCACTCGCTAATAAATTTTCTTGTACAATGACTCGCGCTAATTATCGCGACCCTCGCCAGCTGATATCGCCGACCGATATTTAACTTTGCCTAGTCAGACAAATTTCGTCGCCCGAAATGAAATATTAGTATTAATTTCATCGATAAACGGAGTCAGAATTTCCATTTCATAATAGAGTTAATTATCTTACAAGAACTTATAATACACAGTTTAATTCGAATACCAGAAACTTAATTTGCGAAGGGATCTTCGGATTTCAAATATGCTCTCCGAGGTCCCCACTCAGTTCCTACTTTTTTTAAACAACATTCGTACAGTACCATTCAAGGACAGCAAGGGATATTTAAAATATCTAGAAACGGAACGACTGTAGCCTCGCACGGGCAAAAGAGCGAACGTAAATAGGCGATAAATGCAAGAAAAATGTTGGTTCACCCCTAATCGAGATAGTCGCGGTATTTATTCAGCGCAGCGACGGTGGAGTACGATTTTGATGTTTTCCTTCGATTTTCTTTAACCCGTTCGAACGGGCTTAATTTGATTTTTCCAAGCTCGTGGCTTTGTTCCCGGCCCTCCAACCCTTAAAACGCCCTTACAATATTTCCCATTACGGCGTTGCGCGGAAGTCGCTGAAAGCAGCCACTGTCGCGGCACGTTACGGAGGATCCGTGTATTTTGCGCGGCAGCGTTCGCGTGATAAAAGTTCCGCGTGCATAAAATATAAGCGTAATGGTACCTGATCCCCCCGATATTACCGCGGATCGTAAATATTCCTGAATCACGTGCATCCGCTAATTATCTTGTTTCGCGCGGCGACCGTGCATCGTCATCATCGCTGAAAATATGGCGACCCGTGCGGCCGTTATCTCCCCTGCAATTTCTCTTTTCGAGTAGGCGCTGAAATTTTGTTTACACGCGTGTCGGTAAATACGAACGGCAGGGAAGCAGGATGAAGATAGACCGTGCCTCCGCGGTTCCCTTTTTTCGGGGTACAGAAGGGGTGGGTTGGGAGTTTTCCAAAGCAATAGAAAACGATGGAAATACTGTTTAGATACGATTTACATTATATCTCTGTCGATGAAATACTGAAAATACCTATTAATTGAAAATTACAGTCGAATACCCATCGCACGGTCGGCGAATGATTTATATTGCTAATTTCCAGCGCCCGGAGAGTTAATAATCGGCTAGAAAATGAGAAACGAGTTGGCACGAGCTCCGCGTGGGCACACGCTTCGCTTTGAGGCTGTAATTAAACTGTAGCTTCTAGAGCGCTGCGATGGTGTGGTAGTAAATGTAATGGGTTCGTGATAGTAAATGTCTACGCGCTGTTTACATGCGCAATAGCTAAAGAATGTAAGTATATTACTGGTAAATCACGTATATCTAAAGTTCTGCGCGCCGTTATTGAGACCATGGTATTTCTAACGAAAAGGAATCTTCCAATCGTAAATGTGAATCATGCTGCGTTAACTTGACCCGTAGAATGGTGTTACGCTTAAATCGTTATAGCTTCGTAAAAGTTTGAAAGACGAATTGCGATAATTATTAGCTGCGATAAAACATGGTGCTACTAAGTAGTTACAAGTCCCCCCTGCACTTTGCAATTTATTACACTCTTCGTTGTGAAAAGTACCCCTACTAAGTGCTTCGCGTAGACATTCATCGCAGAAAACTACTCTATCCAGCACTAAAACATCCAAAAAGAATTTCATCTCTATCCCTAATGTGAAGTGAGATAAATATCGGCTAGCGAATCTAAATATGGGCTAGTTGAAGTATTGCGTGATAGTGGGTGGTTCACTCTATCGGAAAAGGTGTAAAAGTACGACTGAGGAACAAAAGAAGCTGTGGGGAACAGATAATGGCTTGCATTTATTTAGTTAACGCATTGTGTTGCAAAACGTCTTAAATGATTTTACAGGTAGGGTGAAAGCACTAGTAGTCGGCCACTTTTATTATTTAGTTTAAAGAAATAAGTACTGAAATAAAGAATTTATTACATGACAATTTTATATTATATTTTGAATTTCTAACCTTACAATACGACAAAAAGCGGCCTTCATAGGTAAAAAAAATCAATGCTTTTAAAGTGATTTGTAAACTAATTTTGATTCTACACGCGCCATTGCTGTTTTCTAACCCGAGAAACATAAGTGTGCTTTGAATAGAAACGACAAATGTAATTCAGTTCTATACATTTTTTACAGGAAAATTATGCTATTCCACTGAAAAAGCATCAATAATTTTATACGCGCTTCAAAAATTTAAAAAAAATGGGATAATTTATTTATTTATGGGAGGTCGGTAACTGGATCATCATTCCCTTTCAATTTTCAATAGTCGACCACAGCGGTCGACTTCTGAACCTAACTGCATTCACAATGAATGCTAATAGTCGACCACGTATTAACTATAAGATAATTAAAATTGTATATTCGTTTTTTATGGATTAATGTTCTACAAAGTTTATATAATTTATTTATAGAATACAAATACCTACTTTAAAAACTTAAAATTTGTTACTGCTTCCTATCTTAAAAACGAAAAATTTAATTTACATTGGAAAAAAAAATAATTTCTATTTCTTATTAAAATTTTGATAAAGTTTCTAAAAGAACTTATTTTAGTTACGCATTATTCCTGTCATTATTAATTATTTACTGATGTTGCACATTATATTTAAAAATAAATTTTAGTTTGTAATGCGCACATAACCTATTTTGAATTAAAAAAGGTGGTCGACTACTAGCTATCGGACCGGTTGACTTTTAGAGTTAAGCGGTCGATTATTAAAGCATTCGGACACTTTATTTTTAACGCTAATTATTTATTTTCCCCGAACTTTCCTACTAACACAAAATATTTAGTGATACATTAAATACATTTGAATTACTTCAATACATTTTATATATCTTATAACATTGATTGTTTATGTTTTTTCAGTACTTTTCATTCGAGTTTAGCTTTAAGTGGTCGACTACTAGTGCTTTCACCCTATGTTCATTTTATTTTTTTAACAATAATCCGTTGAACTAAGAGTTAATTTGCTATGAGCATTATATTGTTGGCATTGTAAGCTATTGAAACCACTTCCTCTAGCAGCATGTGTTTACAAGCTCGTTCTGCAAAAATGAACGACAAATCAGAGGGAAAAATTTATTCAATTTCCATACCTATTATCTCCTCCCCCTCAGTTGAATTGCTTGTACCAAGGGAAGAAGTAATTTCTCCAATTGCCTTCAGGCTACCTGCCCTTTTTCCAGCTGCGACGGGCAAGCATTTGCAAGGAGATCGCGTTATGCAAAGTCAGAAACTGTCGGGGCATTCGCGTGCTGGCCTGCCGGCTCTGTATCCATTCCCCACTTCCCAAATTATCCCTCATTCCCCATGCAGGGCAGGTACAGCAGTTCCACGTCGGTCCGGTGAGGTACGGGGTATTTGCGCGTGTTAGGTAGTAACACATTCGCGAACACGTATCTCCTGTGATTTCCAGCTGGACCAACCCCCGGCCCGCCCCGATTACGCTTGATACGCTTGATACAGTTATACCGGCGATAAATCGGCCGAATGCTCGCTTCCAACCATCAATCATCCCTTTACTGCAGCACGTGCCTCTTAGGCTTCGTTTTCTGTCGGGGAAGAAATATTCTCTCACAGACGCGGCGTGATTGTTGACCTGCGACTACAGATAAATGGACTTTTCGTCGGAAATGTAGTGTTACACGTGGGGATTCTAACGGCGCAGGGAGTAAAATCAGTATTTTCTCTGTTCCATTCTGGAATTATTAATGTACTAGAATGTTTGCTCAACTTCAATATCCACAATAATATTCTCAACTTCAAATGTTTATCTGTTAAACCTGCTTATGCAGACGTCACTTGTAATGGAAGAATAGGGTGACTGTACCTAATATCGCCAGTGTTCCTAATATCGCCACTCGCTATATCTCGCAAAGCAAGCTCTAAAATTTATCGGTTATGCACTGAATTGGTACCTAAACATATGTAGGAAGACACACTGTAAATGCAGCATCGTGTGATCAACAATTACAGAAAGGGAAGGATTTTAGAGAATCTTAATAGTGTCAAAATTTATTGGACTATCATAATTTTACATCACATTCGGAGAAGGTAAGTCTAATAATTCTGTGAATGCAAGAATATCTACTAGAAATACCTAATTAATGATGTGCTTAAGAAATGAAATCGATTCAAATATTTTTCGTAATGAAAATAGCGTTTTTCTTTTAGCAGTATGCGTGTTCTCAATACCGCCTACCGGAGAACAACGGTTTCGATGTAATATTTGTTACAGGTGAGGTCACGAAATGTGCGGAGCAACCGGAATAAACTATATTTGTCCAATATGTACATCGCAACGTAAAAAATAAAATATTTTAAAAATCTATATTTCTAAATTTCCATATTATTCTAATAAAAATAAAATCAAAGATGGATAAAAAAAACATTTATGCAGCAAGAAATAATAAAAGCACGTGTAAAAATGACTTTAAAAACTCATATATACATGAATTAATCAATATTTCTTGAGTAGGCGATATTAGGTACACTTTTTTCAGGACCCGATTTTTGCATGTCTTACGTTGTGTGAGTCCTAATTAAAAATTGGTAGGTTTCAACGATTCTAACTTATGCTACTTGAACAATGAATAATTTCTCTTTACTTTGAAAATAACTGCATGCAAAATTATCAATTATTATTCAATTGATAGCGATTTAACTTTTGCCTGGCGATATTAGGTACAGTCACCCTATATGTAACTGGTCACTAAGAGGGTCGTGGTCGCTACTGAGCACCTTCCTCCGAGACCTACTCTGTTTCCCAAAAATACCGGAACCTTTCCCAAGCAACCCCCGCGAATCAATCACAAAGGTATTCTTAAAATCTTGCACAAGTCTACGCCCAAGAAGAAGGAGCCACCGATTGCTCTTAAATTAACTGAGGCAGAGAGTTCGCCAGCGAGCCCCAGTTATCCCTCATCGCTCGAGTCGATGATTCTCTGAGTTGTCCTCGATTCGAAAGGAATTGCGAGCACTGTATCGGCGAACGGAATTCCCGGAGGTGTCACCCCATTCGAGGATCCATCTTCGAGGACTTACGACGTTACGCGTATCGAGCGTTCAAGAGGACACCACTCCGCTGTGTGTCCATAGAAGTGCCACCCCCTCGCCCCTCCCGGCTAACCATTGTACGCCCCTGTTATCCTCTTCTTCTGCCCCCACGGTGGAGCGTCGGGCGCGTCGGAGGCAGCAAAACACCGCTTCCTGTCCCAGGACACCTCAAGGACTTCGAGCACGATCCTCGGCGCAAGAACAGAGGCCACCAAGGTCGGCTTTTCACGCGAAGAATAAGTGCGGGGCAGAAGTGTCCATTTTCTGCGGGCAGCATGGCGGACGTTTAAGGTTGCTTATAAATCACGACGTGAAGGTTCATCGCGATTAGGGTCGGCGGGACCCTAAACTCTTCCCCCTTGGGCGGGAGAACGTGCTTAGAGGGTGCATCTGAGGGATGACGCTGCGGTTTACCCTAATTCGGGGGCGCTATGGAGGTTAGGGTGTAAGGGACACCTCGAAGGGTGGAGTTCGAGCGATATTTTAAAGAAAGATGTGTTTCTTGGTGGAATAAGATACGGGGCTTATTTCGGGTGATGTACAGCTGTGGTCGCAGGGTGGTTTAAGCTGTGAATGGTGACAGAAATGAGACAGTTCCATTGGAAAGAATTATAGTAGGTAGGTACTGGAGATATTTATTGCATCACTCTGTTTGAGTTGTGACTACTACTAGTTCCAGATTATTTTATTCTATTTAGTTTGTTGTTAGCAGGTGCTCCGCTGTGTACATATTGTTTTCTCAAACAGAATTCCTCATTGTCATTATTATATTCGTGATTTTATTCCACTTTTAATTACGCGCCTGACGCGTCAAAATTCAAGCTCAAACGTCTCGGAGTAAGATTTCCTGAATCTGGCGTCCCATCTCGCCCAGAGAATTGCCGATCCCCAATCGTTATCTCACCGTTTTCATTTCCCAGCCCGCCGAATCTATTTCTATTATCCTAATTTTACTTCTCCATTTCCTCCCCAACTTCTACCGACGTTTCCCAAAAGCACCCTTTCAGCGAGCACTGAAGGATCTCCTCGTCGTGCGGGACGCATCTTCTAGGTCCCTCTGTTCCCTCGATTGAAATCTCGCAATTTTCTCTCTGGAAACCTCAAAGATCTCTCTATTAAGAAGTTTCAGGGGGAGGAAGAAAAGGAGTGGATCGGAAAAAGGCACGGAAATTTAACGGACCTCTACGGACAGATCTTGCTGCGGCTTTGGGCTTTTGTAGTGCTAGAGATCGTCGAGCAAGATAGATTTGCTCCTGGAAATCCAATTTATATGTAATTAAATGATACCTATCAGATTGACATTTCTCTGATTTAAGTCACAACGAGAATGTCACGGAGAAAGGTACTTTTCATCAAACCTTGCAACTCTCCCATCTAAATCTCTCAAAGTTTCACTCGTATAGGAAAGTCAAGAATCGTAATTAAAATTTCTAAACTTTCCTGTACACAAGTGCGAAGTAGAAGTCGGTAACTGTTGAAAAGTAGCGAATAAGTCGCGTTCCCGTTATCAACTCGGTTTCTATTACTGCTTTGAACAGCCCCATAAATACGAGCTCGTGTTGTAAGGTGATCCATAGGAGAGAATTGAAACAACGCGTATATATATATATATATATATATACGTCCAGTGGCTTCGGGGAGCGAGGATTCTTCGAGGCGGCTCCTTTATACGGGACGAGAGGCAATAACAATTTTTCCACGCTGCCCATTACGGGGCCATCGTTTTTCCCGTAACAGCGCGAATAATCGTACGAGAGTCGACGTCTTATCGTATTTCACATTACCACGATGGGTGGCAGCTGATTACCGTCCCCTACGCCTTATCTAATCGCACTGCGAATCTGACAACGCGATTTCTACCAAGCAAACTGGGACACCCCCGCGGAACTTTGGGGGGAATGAATGGCATTGGTGGACCATTTGTGGCATCACTCGGTACTATTATAAAAAGTGTTTGAGTTGTATTTTAATTGCTTTGATTTGTAGGTGTATTTTACGGATATGTGTGGGGGTCTAGTTACGTCTGGGATGATGGCCCCGAAGTGCAGATAGCAGTGAAACGCGAACGTAATAAAAATATATGATTCCACTTAAGGGGTTAGGCCACCTTGGACGGAGCAAAATTGCAGTCATTTTCGGCATTTTTTTGAGGAAGATAATAAAATAAACAGAAAATTTAATATGAAGCCTGTTATTATACAACTCTCGCCGGAAAAAAATCGTATTTTTTTTCTTACAAAATGGCGGCGGTAGAGCCGTGATACGCAAGATCTTGTGGAGCGACGTTTTCCACGGTGTTCAATCTCACGGCTATACCGTTTGACTTAGAACAAAAAACCAAAAAGATTTATTTTCTGCATGCCTAAAACTATGGAAGTACGTAGGGAAATCCAGAAACATTAATTTGTCTCGAAATGGTGACCATGGAGAGAAAAAGTGCATTTTTTTTCTATAAAAGTGTCAATTGCACAGAACATATTCAAGATATCGCAAAACCGCTACGTACTTCCATAGTTTTAGGCATGCAGAAAATAAATCTTTTTGGTTTTTTGTTCTAAGTCAAACGGTATAGCCGTGAGATTGAACACCGTGGAAAACGTCGCTCCACAAGATCTTGCGTATCACGGCTCTACCGCCACCATTTTGTAAGAAAAAAAATACGATTTTTTTCCGGCGAGAGTTGTATAATAACAGGCTTCATATTAAATTTTCTGTTTATTTTATTATCTTCCTAAAAAAAATGCCGAAAATCACTGCAATTTTGCTTCGTCCAAGGTGGCCTAACCCCTTAACAGAAATGAAACTAAATCCGTCCCCTATTTTGTTGGATCTAACACTTAAACTATGGACTACATTACTATTATTAACTGCACTGTCACGCATATGTACGATTCCACTTCGAACACACTATTCGAAAACGAGAGACGAGGAGACGGATCAAAAATCCAGGCCAGTATATTCTCCTCTCCCAGCAGATATTCAGATCTAATTTTCCGCTGAACGAACACGAATGACAAAGTACGACCCTTCATACTTTTCAACCCCTTTACATCTCCATCATAACATTCTTCTCATATGCCGTAGCTCAAGCCCGGTATTTCTCCCTCGTTAATACGATGCTTCCCTCGCGGATGCAATGAAGCTCAATTGTATGTCTCTTAGGAAGAAAGATAACACAAAGCGCCCGATTATGGCAAATTTTTTCATTCTTCATAATTAATGCGCAACCACAAACGCGAACAATTTCGTGGAAAATATTTTATTTATATCAAAGGAGATAGACGATAACGGCGTGTAATGGAAATGAGAATGATTCGACGACCGCGCTGCGGTCGATTCGATCTGTTTGGGTAGCAAAATGGACGCCCGCTGAAATAATAATCGCCTAATTGCCGCACCGCTGTTTCGAGGCGCCTGTATCGTGTGCCACGCGTGTGAATGAATGTGTAAACACTGTCACGTGCGGCCTCGTAATTAAAGCTCGTCGAATAATCATCGTCGACCCCGGTGACCGCGGTTAGGGACGTCGTTAATTCACCCCTGATAGCCAGGACATAAACCGCGCGTCACGTATGCTGCCACGGTGTGTGTGGCGAACGGGGCTTAAATTACCGGAAACGATGGCCCTCCTTTGTGCATTTCATTGATACCGCATGGGCATACGTCATTGCGCTTTCGAAATCCTTGACGTTTTGGGCAGGAGGATCGTAGGGCGGAGGGGGTTCAAAGGAAGTGTGGGGAAACAAGGTTCGAGAGTTAAGAAATATGGGAGGAAGGAAAACTGTGTAATGAAGAGATGCCTGTGAGGTAATAGTTCTCGAGGGAATTTGCTTTGCAATGTGGAAGTTGGAGAGTTAGGAGTTATTTGGGTGGAATATTTTGTAGAATTAAGACATTGAGGGTGGAGAATTTGAGGAACGAAGGAACTGAAGAATGAAGGAATTGGAGTGGAGAAATTGAGGAATAAAGGGATTGAAAAATGTAGAAATTGGGGGATGAAGAAATTGAGGGACGAAGAAATTAAGGAACGAAGGAATTGAAGGGTGAAGAAATTGAGGAACGAATGGATCGCAAAATGAAGAAATTGGGGGTGTGAAGAGATTGAAAAACGAAGGGATCGAAGACTAGAGAAATTGGGGGACGAAGATATTGAGGAACGAAGGGATCGAATTCGATTAATGGAATGATAAATTGATAAAACATTTTTGCTTTAAACTAATTCAAATAAATTTGTAACAAGATTTTTCTTCGGTATACTCAATCAGATTATGTGTAAAAATTCGCGATGAAAAGCGTACTTATATTCCCCTACATTTGCCACCCTTCAGTAACCGTTTTACTCGATATACAATAACGCTGTGCACAGTGTTTCCTTTCAAGCTTCCATCGCGAAATTCCACTACGTCATTCGGCATTCTCTTGGTTTTTGTAAAAGGGTAGCTGGAGGTCGTGGAATTTCCACTAGGAATCTCTGCAATTAACATTTCCACCTCGTTCGCGTTTTTACCTGGCCGTGACACGAGTTCTTGGCATTTTTCGTGGCGTTTCAAGCGCGACTGAGCCGGGGCACGTTATCACAGGACATATACAGTAAATATGGGGAAACAGGAGCCGCAGTGCCGTGATTTTGATAAACGCCACAGTAACGAGGGATCTTAACCTTAAGATTTATCGGAGTATTAGTTCACCCCTCACGCTTGGAGAGCACTGTGCGCTTCGCCGAGTGGTTGCCCAGAGAATTAAGGGGAGCGTGGGTGGGCTCGTGGTAAAATATTTGATCACACCTCTTTGGGGGATAACGTCAAGGGCATCGACTAGATTTATTTCTCGCTAACAGACGAAAGGGGTCTCTCGCAGGGAGATATTTCCCAGCTCCAGCCGAGGGGAAAACATTTCCACGGACCTTGCGGAACGTCTGCCACGAGGCGCGATAGACGAGGCAGTGAGACAGGGAAATAGGGTGAAATAAGCACGAAATCATGGGTCTGGCAAGGGGAGGGAAAGACGGATACAACTGCCAGAAAATTAAATCCATCTCCATATTCCATCGTGCTCCTCAAAGTAAATTGGAGGGCCACGAAATCAAACGAATATCGCCACCCCCCTTCAACGATTCAATATATCTCGCGCAGGGCACTAATAGAGGTCTATCTCCCTCAGACTTCAGAGAGCACTTACTCGCTCGGTAAATTGGGTGAAAAATGCTCACTCAGGGTAGGACGAGAAATTATGTCAGATAATTTCTCTAAGAAGACTCTCCAAGATGGAACGGCTGATTCTTCCTCCGCGCAGAAAGGATATGAGCCCCGGGATCCCCTTTTCAGAAGACTATTAAAATAAACGCGTCTGCCGAGGATGTTCGGATAAGTACACCGGTCTTCGTCGTAGACGATTGGACGACCCAGTAATTCCCGGCACTGGAATGTGTCGCGAGGCGGGAATGTCGTTTCGACCTAATTTTCGGAACGATTTAACGCGCGATCCTCGTTATCGTTCATCGTTGCCACTCGGGGAATATTTGATGGCCGCGCTTCGCGATTTACCGAACACGTCAAACGAAACACGGCATCGCGACGCGCGGAAACCGATTTAACGCTCTGATGGCATCGATCGCAGAGGGATGATAATTCGTTATGAAGGATATTACGAGCGAAATCTATTCCTCTGTTACGGGAAACGGCAAACATCCCGCGAACGGCCCCGCGGCTCTCGATATTTATCGAGAAATTATCGATATCGCAGAGCGCTCTGCTTCCATCGAGCCACTGGAACACTGTCTAAATTATATGGCACCGACATCGGAGAATATTTCGTACAAAAACGAAGTGTCAGATAGTGAAAAAGTGGCGCGAGTTCTTCATACCTGGGAACATCTGCATCGTTCAAAGATCTGTATGAACTTATGTCTTCTAATTATTACCATTAGCGACTAAAAAATAATCCAGATGCGATGGGTAAGGGGAAAAAGCAGGGAATGTCCATTTTTAGTGATTCTGCGATATACAACGTATTTCGAAGGTGGCAATTGTTAAAAATTTGGTGTACTGGTTAAAAACAGAATGTCCACCCTCCACTGAAATAAAACAAGGAATGGCCCCAGTCTTCCTACTTGCACTATGTATGTCTGATTAGTGTAAGCTTGCACCACATCAGGAGCTTCGATAATAATAGAAGTGGACCTTTATTTTGTTACAGTATTCTGCAGTGTTCTACTTGAAAAATATTAGAACAATCTAAAACAATTGTCTTTTTGCTCAGTTCTTTTCTGATGTCCAATTAGATTAGAGTATAAATTGTTCACGTTATGAACAATACAGTTAAGTTCATCGAACCTTGTTTCTTTACCTTGTCTTTTCCCCTTACCATTCATGTGTACTTTTATCAAACACCTGCCCCGCATGTGCAACAAGTTGCAACTGTAACAAGTAATGCGTGGCTAAGTAAGCGATAACATCGTTCGAAGAGGTGTTCCCTCTGATTATATCGAGCAGCGTGTTTCTAATTTACATAGAAAAGGCCGGCGTGAGGGGGCGGGATAATTAAAATCGCAGGGATGATTATAATCGCGTACAGAGGGGTGAGCGCTGACGAGGGTGGCTGTTTAAGCCGAGAGCGACTGGAATAGTCTCGCTGGTGGTAAGTCGAGGAACGTCACGTTGAATTTACAACTCGAGATTATTCGATGAAAGATAAATCTCGCTGCGGAGATCCTGAACTCTCAGAGAAGAGGCGCGGCGTCTCGTTGGTCTCGGTTTCATTGTCGACCTGAAGTAACTGTATAAACATATTTGAGATTGCTGTTTGAAATGTGACAAGGCCAAGGCTAAAGAATTCTTTCAAACGTTGCGACGTGTAAATTCATTAAATCTCCATTTCAATCGTGCTTTACGGGGGTAAAGGGCGAGAGCCGTGCGTTCATTGAGCCTTCCATCGAACTTTAGACAAGTTTCCAGTGTTTGAGGTTTGTAAATACCCTCTATACGTCCGATCAAAAGTAATTCCACGTTACGCGTATGAAAGCGATTAAAAATGCAATCAAGAGCCGTCCGCGTTAGCGGGTGTTTGCATTGTTAAAAGTATAATATTCAATTTCACTTCCCATGGTTCGCGCAACATTGGAACAATGAGGCACGAGTGCTTTTACGCGCCGCGCTGTATAAAGCCAGTTGATGAAATTCTGCCTAATGAACGTGAATATTTCCCATCGACTTCTATAGTCTTCGTTCATCCGCAGGAATATTATCCGCAACACTTCGCCAGGTTTTAGACCTCAACTAAACGTAGTTCTGAAAGACGCTCCTCATTAAAGGGGCCATTACTCCGAATTCCACACCACAAATGGCCTGACGAGATCAGAGCCTTAAAACCGACATGCATTATCCAGCCACATTAATTCTGAATTCGAATGCCTTCTGAACGATCAAAGGGTACTTAAATCTCCGCCCCCACTTCTGAAACATCCATTTAGCCTCCGAGGCCGAGCGAGTGGCAGAGCCACAAGATTCCCTCTCGTGGATCGCACGATCCGTGGTCTGAAAGCGTGGAGATTTACCCCGAGCGGTTCCGTGAAACTTTCTTTCACTTAAATTGAAAGCTTCGATTTCTCAATACACGGCAGGCATCCAAGAAGTTGTTAAAAACACTGGAACACACCAACGTTTCTCACGCCATGAAACCTAAATGGCATTGAATATCAAAGTTCATACAAAAACGCTGCAGAAATGGTTATAGTAAGTAAGAAGGGTGGCGTTTCGTAGGAGACGCAGTAGAACGCATGTGATCCACACGTGGGAACCCAGCTTAAGGGGACCTTCCGGTCTAAAAGTCGATTTTTTTTTATTTCATTTTTCGAATGATCAACCTTTTAGGAAGACGTGTTTAAAAGGATTTGTTGAAATTCGTAAAATTCCAGAAGTTATAGGCATTTGAGTAGCGGCAAATGCATGAGCAACAACCGGGCACTCGGCGCTCACGTAAACCTTTAAGGGGACCTTCCGGTCTAAAAGCCGATTTTTTTTTATTTCATTTTTCGAATGTTCAACCTTTTAGGAATACGTGTTTAAAAGGATTTGTTAATATCCGTAAAATTCCAGAAGTTATAGGCATTTGAGTAGCGGCAAATGCATGGGCAACAACCGGGCACTCGGCGCTCACGTAAACCTTTAAACGCGTTTTTCTCGAAACAGTGTTCTCAAAACGGTGGGACCTGTATCTCCAAAAATTATTATCCGATTCGACTGAACCTTCTTTTATTTTGAAGAATATACTTCTGGCTAGGGGGGGAACTAGAAAAATTACAAAAAATTGAAAATTTATAATTTTCAAAGGCGTTGAAAGGACGAAAAGTACAGGGAAAAGTGATTTCAAACTTCAAGTGTCGTTATTTTCTAAAAAAAAATGACATTTTTTTAATTTTTTCTAGCCCCCCCCTAGCCAGAAGTATAATCTTCAAAATAAAATAAGTTTCAGTCGAATCGGATAATAACTTTTGGAGATACAGGTCCCACCGATTTGGATCAATTTTTTGACGCCTTGACTTTAACGACTCCCCAGGGCCGTCTGCAATAATTAATTATAAAACAAAAAATATATTTCTATAACTTAAGACATGCTTAATACAATGCAAAAAGTCCCATTAAATTATATATAGTAGTTTTCCTTTAATTAATTCCTAAATATCACCTATTTTTTTGGGCTCTAGACCGGAAGGTCCCCTTAAGGGGTTAGGCCACCTTGGACGGAGCAAAATTGCAGTCATTTTCGGCATTTTTTTTAGGAAGATAATAAAATAAACAGAAAATTTAATATGAAGCCTGTTATTATACAACTCTCGCCGGAAAAAAGTCGTATTTTTTTTCTTACAAAATGGCGGCGGTAGAGCCGTGATACGCAAGATCTTGTGGAGCGACGTTTTCCACGGTGTTCAATCTCACGGCTATACCGTTTGACTTAGAACAAAAAACCAAAAAGCTTTATTTTCTGCATGCCTAAAACTATGGAAGTACGTAGCGGTTTTGCGATATCTTGAATATGTTCTGTGCAATTGACACTTTTATAAAAAAAAATTGCACTTTTTCTCTCCATGGTCACCATTTCGAGACAAATTAATGTTTCTGGATTTCCCTACGTACTTCCATAGTTTTAGGCATGCAGAAAATAAATCTTTTTGGTTTTTTGTTCTAAGTCAAACGGTATAGCCGTGAGATTGAACAGCGTGGAAAACGTCGCTCCACAAGATCTTGCGTATCACGGCTCTACCGCCGCCATTTCGTAAGAAAAAAAATACGACTTTTTTCCGGCGAGAGTTGTATAATAACAGGCTTCATATTAAATTTTCTGTTTATTTTATTATCTTCCTAAAAAAAATGCCGAGAATGACTGCAATTTTGCTCCGTCCAAGGTGGCCTAACCCCTTAAGGCTCAAGACCCAAGAACCCTTCCTCCCTCGATGACCACCTTGACTAATGAAAGTGCTTTCTTTAAACCACGAAATTCTTGCTCCTGTCCTCGAGACAATCCTGCGACGACGACGTGAATACGACTGCGGAATACGTCTCAAAGCTTCCCCACACTGAGAAATTTCCCAAGAGCCTCTGTTTCGCGGTATATCCCCGACTGACCTTTTCGTTAATGCATTCCATGCTCGCGAGCACGCACGCACACGTGCCCCGCGGGGACCTAAACGAAATCCTCTTAAAACCGTGACCATGCCTCGCAATCAGTCCGCCGCGCTGCACTTAAAACAGAGCAACCCCCTCGCTCCCGGGAAGGCAAATAATTGGCCGAGCGTGTTACACAAACGTGATAAGTTGAGCCAATATACGGTCATCGCGGAGTCACCGTCGAATCGATCCGAAATTTCGTGCTCCACGCGCCACGTGATGCGTCCCCTAGTGCACTCGATCGTTGGCTTATGGTTAACCCTTTGATTAATTTCATTCCCCGCCGTTGCCCCGCGGCCGGTGTCACTGTGCAGCGGAACACGTTGGCCTCTCGGCAACAGCTATTTATCAATTTTCCCGTGCTGCCCCGATCCGCGCCCTCGTTAACACGGGGAGCGCACGTGGTTCGATTCATCGACTCGGCTGCGATTTTGCGTAACAACTTGTTAAACGCGCGGGGCGCACTAAGTGCTAAAAGCTTCGGCGAAGGCGAATCGAATTTCTTTTCATTCGAAACAGGGAAACGAGAAACTGCAGGTAGAAATATAGCAAAACTGCCATTTTTATATAAATAATTATCACGGTCTAATACCGTTTTCATCGCCACATAGTTGCGGCCCCATTGAATATCGAAATTTCCACGGTAGCACCGATCTCGTTAACCAACTAATGACTACATTTACATTAATCAAACTACCATGTGTGCCTATATCTTCGAAATCGATTGTCTCCCAAATTTTTCAATAATACAGCCCCGTACCTTTGACGCATTATTACACAGCCGGTGCACTAATTACAAATTTCAACCGAACCGGCGATCCACTTCCCTCGCCCTCCGTTATTTAACTCGTCGGCCGACGTTGGCCATCGACGTCGAAACATCGTTACGCATTTCGAGGCATTCCGAGCGCACTTTTACGCGCTCCGCTCCACAAGCCATGATTTCGTTAAGCCCTCGAAAGTATGGACGCCTTAATGAACTTAAGTGGAAACGGCGTTTGAGTGGCTCCGTCCGAGGCCGAGTGCCTCCGAAGTATCCTTTGGCGGTTGTCCAAGGGTGGCAGGGGGTGGTTCCCCTCGAGGGATGTCGTTAGCAGAGGCCAGTACTGGTGATCTACGTCTAAATCCAATTATAACCACCGATCTAGGATCTATCGACGATTCCGTCTGCAGACCGAGCGATCCCTCTGATCGCCTCGTTTTTCTCGCCCCTTCTACATCGAAAGCATTTAATCCCTGGCCCCGCGAAATCGTATCACCGCCAGGCTCGCCGAGGGCAGAGCAATATTTACGGGAAAACCGATGCTCGGGATGAATCGTTTCAATCTCTGGACGCGTGCAATTCGAGGGGTGCCGTACAGTGCTGGGGAACATTTATCGCACCACTCGAATATTTAGCGTGTATTCACTCCCACCTTATTTAGCGTTAGTATTAGGAAAGTACTTTTGCGCGATTGTTGTTAAAATATAAAATAAGCTGCATACCAATAAGTCGCGAAATCAGGAAAAATTGGCGTTGCCTGTTCTGTCTCTTTAGTCATCAAATATTTCCAGTGCTGTATTTCTCGAATAGTCAACGAATCAATGCGACAACGGCTCGTAAAATAGCAAGCGTCCTCGAAAAGTTGTTCATGGAATTTGAGTACGGTCTGGTTGCTGCCCTTTTTACGATTGCGGCTGAGATATCGTCGACCATATCCCTAGAATTTCGTGAACAGCGCAAGTAAAGTGTTGCTGTGTTATTACTTGGAGACAGAGGGACGCCTCGTGTTAGCGATGATCAAACTCGGTTTTTTTTTCAAATCCGAAGCCGTCTTGGGAAAAAGTCTGTAGGAAAGTTCAAAGCGTATTCTTCACACGCGGCCCCCTCAACGAGAACCATGCAGCTTTTCATCTTCGTTCTTTAATAAAGCCTGATTTTCTCACGTTCCACGCATAACTCTGGTCGTAAAATGTTTGACGACATCTCGCGATGTCTGACCGCGCGGCTTCGGTTACGTTTCCCCGTGGCTTAGGCCGTTGACTCGTGTTCAAGCCCTTTTAGACTTTTAGAATTTCGCTGGCAGCGAAGCTTGTATCGTATCGCGCAGAAAGTTTCACTTTTCTGTGCAAAAATTGCTCGAGAAGCTCTTATTTAAGATAATAAAGTGGAAAGTGGAAAGTGGATGAAAGTAAGCACGTAGGTCGTAGATCGAAATTAATCAGGAAAATATATAGGTAGCACACTCTTTTTTACTTTATTTTGCTTTTCTATGTAACAGGGCTTCCTTTTTTTAATAAAATCTATGGAATGCACCCATGGTCAATTAATTCTGAAGTTATTCTTGTCAGTTCTTGTCAAGTCAAGTTAATGTTACAAAATACAATTTTTGGCAAGTTCCTTGGCTCCAGAACGAAGGGATTGATACGAGCCCTGTTTAATCTAGATGCAAATTATGCACTTTATTGCAACTTAAGCACGTTTCCGTCTCACGGAAGCTAGTTTTCATTATTATTCTATGAAAACCCTGCTACGAGACTTAATTAAAAAATAATTATTCCTCTTTGAAACAATTGATGAGCATCCGCCAGCCTGCGGTAACAAGATGCAAGCCCCTGTGAAATTATTCATTTCCAATTTTTTAAGAAGACATTACGCTTTAATCGCCTATTAAATATTCCATAAAAATGTCACGTTCTTTCATACAGTAGTGGTCAAAAGAAACCTTAAACCGTGAACGCTGACAAAACTAAGATAGTTCCATTACGAACAATTGTATCCTAAAATTTATACGTTAATTAACTTTCCCTTGACCACCACTGTACTTCCAAAATTCTCCTTCAAACTACGCTCGTACACTTCACTCCCTATACCTCAACCTCGTCTCTAATTCTAATCCCAAATGAACCACCACGTCGGATTACACAGGAGCCTTTGAACAAGTACATAAAGAATATCTGAAGAAAGTTCCAGCACGACAAGCTGCTGACATCGCCGTCCCTTTGGCAGTGATTGCAATTTGTACAAACTACTGCAACGTAGTACGTACAGTTGCCTTAAGACAATTCCCTTTTTCTTGTAAATCCACCGTCGACCCCGAAACGAGGAAGACGAAGGCTGTCGTAAAAATCCTATTCCCCGCGCACGGCCGCCGACTTCGTCCTTTTATTCTGGCAAGTTCAACCTGACAATTCGTTGCAGCCTGAAAGCCCCTCTTTATTGGATCGTGTCCCGCGGAGAGAATCGCGCAAAAATGTTGCAACGGGGCACTGAAAGAGGACCCACAAAGAGGCCGGCCGTTGTCTCCGGCGCTCGTGCAGATACCCGAAAGAGAATATTCCATTGAATTCCGCGGTTCTTTAAAGAGGGAAAGCGACACGACTCGCGGAACATATTTCCGCGAGCTAACAAAGCCAGTGCATTTCCACGTCTGCGCCCTGATAAAAGTGCTGACGGGGGAGCATTGGGCCGATAAGAAGAGGAAATTCGACAACGTGGTCTGTGTACGAAATAAGTGAAACGCTTCGTGTACTGTGCTCAAGATGCTGCTATTCGTTTCAACTATGGCTTTGGCTTTTTACGAAGAATTCTGGATAGAACAAGACGGCGATGGCTTGGAAATGCTACGCAGCAGAAATGTGAAAAGATGTTCCCTTTTTGATGATTTTAATAAATATTTCAGCCACTCTTGTTCAAGATGTATTTTGCAGCTCGCGTGTATTCCAAGCTTGAGTTCGAGGAGCTTTGGTGAATGGGAGTAATTTGTTTAGTGGAGGCGCCGAAGGATTTGAAAGGCGAACTTGCACGTCAACTCGGCGCAGATAAGGCAACCTTTTCGCCCCGGGCGGATTTTCGGATTGGCAAAGGTACACCGTAGGGCAAACACGTGCGGCTCAACTTTCAGAAAGCTAGGTATTCATGATAACCCACGAATCTAATTACTCTCGCCGACGCGTAAAGTTATTAACTGTAACGTGATCAAAATGTTGCGAGTTCTCGAAACTCGAAACCGCCGCGTCATTTCCCACGCTTCCGCGCCAGTTATGAATTTATCAACTTTGACCGCGGCTCGCCGTGAAAAAAAAAACAGAGCGAGAAAGGGATGCTCTGTTTTCCTCGACCTGAACGCCTGATTCTCCGCACGTAAAATCAAATTTATCGCCGTGCTTTCACCGCGCCTGTACGTGGACTGCAAATGTAAATATTCCGCGTCGCGATAAGAAAAACTCTTGCACATTTTTTTACCGCCGTTCGTTCGAGTTCTAATATTATACACGGAACTTCAGTTCTCAAACGGAATGGGGAAGTGTGACGAGAAATTTCTCAAAGCCGCTCTAATGAAATATGGAAATAATTGCGCTGCATTGAATTTCGCGTAATACTTTGGAGACGGAGCTCGTTTCGTTGCAATTTCGAAATTCATTATTCTTGCAACATCTTCTGTATAATGTAATATTTGCGTCACCCACGATATTTTCTCCATATTTAGAACCGCGTTATTACAAAGTATTTCAAGACCTCCATCTCAGTTTCCGAAACGTTCGGAGAACAAAATTTCTCTGAAACTTGAAAATACTGCGAGAAACTGTGGAAACTCGAGTAGGTCTAAGAAGATTTGTAAAAATTCCCGTCACGAAACTGCCATGCAGCACCGACAGCTAAATTTTAAAAACAAAGGGAATGTAACGTTCATCTCTGAGAAGGAACTAACATTCCTATCTAGAACGCTTTCGCTGGACGACAGATCCCTTGGGATCGTGCAACCTTCGCAGAAAGCATTCTTTTGCAATTCCGAACGCAGAGTGAGTACTTCCGACGACGGGGACACAGGGGGACGTTCTTTGTTACGCTCTCCTTCAGAAGTTTCGGGTCATTAATTTAAATTCCACTTACTTGGCAGTAGGAATTTCTTAACGTTCTAAGAGTTTGAACCCTCTAAAGCGTCTCAGAGACACTTGTCTTAGAAAACATTGTATAATATTATGACAGTCTTTTACGAAAAGAACACATGTAGTAATCCATTGTTTTATCTCTAAATCTTTCCCCATCATCATTCAATACTTTAGCTTCTACTTTTAGGGGAGAGGTGGGATGAAAGGGACACGTATTGAAGGGGACATGGTCATTATCTCAAAGATAAAGGATCTGCCCAGGCCAAAAGTGTTTTTATTTTGTATTTCAAGCCGCCATCGTATCTACGACTACAGAAATACACACTTGAATTTTTTTGAGGTTCAAAGTATAACTTTTAGTATTTTCTTGAACTGTATTGTGAAGTGCTGTTATCCGCGACTGATTTTTCTATTACTGCATCTAAACAGGTATTTATTTAAGAACGATATCGTATAATGTCCAATCCTTTTTGAATCATATTGTAATTGTAGGAATTAGATTTTCAATTTTAGTGCTTTATTTATGAAAGGGACACAACAAAAATGTATGAAGGGGACGTCCCTTTCATACCTGTCCCCTTCAAAACCTTACCATTCTTCACTTTTTTCAGTGAAAATATGCCGCCTAAAAACGGGTTAGTGCAGATAAAATACAAGAAGCAGTGCATGAAGTCATTGAGAAAAAAACCTCAATAAGATCGATTGCGAAGTGTATCAATATAGCCAAATCACATTTAGCATCTGACTCAATAGAAGATATTTTAGATTCAGAAGTAATTCTTCCAAAACTTAAACGCAATGCCCAATCGAAAGGTCGAGGAGGAGATAATAAATCAATGCAACGTTTGTGAGGAAACATATTTAAAAAGCGTTGAAGACTGGTATCAGTGCAAAATTTGTGACAAATGGGTACACGAAACGTGTGGTGTAAAAGGTCTTTTTAACTTCTTTTGCTCAGGATACCATTAGACAGATTAGACAAATCATTATTTATAGTTATTAAGATCGTTTAGTTACATAAGCATAACTGTTGAGTTTTTAGTTCCTATTACGAATATATGTGAACATATATATGAATTAAAATAGCCTATGTGATTTTGGTACCTGCATAAATAATAATTAAAGAAATGATATTAATATTACCTGTTTTTATTACACTGTCCCATTCATAAACACCCATGTCCCTTTCAATACAGCCAATTTATGAAAGGGACAAAACACGTTTTTAGAAAACGACAAATATGATATGTAAACATAGAGAGAAGCTTAATAGGACCGTGTATTGTTATAGCCAGATAACTGGCCTTTCTAATGTTACCAATTAGAACTCGAATGGTTATTTAGTTTTTTTACTATCTGGTCCTAAACACAAGTGTCCCTTTCATCCCACCTCTCCCCTACGTATACTATATAATTTCTAACTCTATTCGTTTCTTTTTATCTTCTTGTTGCTTTCGCAATGTCTACTGGTACAATAAAGAGTTATTATTATTTTTAAAAAAACCTCCACCGCCAAGATTCACGAGACAGCCCCACCGCAACTCACCCTTAACCACCGATCACTTTAACGTTTCATAATCTAAAATTCGAGGAAGTCTTTTCCATTTCGGCGGAGGGTCGCAACCTGGCCGAGGAATCATACAATCCCCAGTCATGCCACATACCAACCCTCGTGTCCGCGGCGATATTCGCGATTCCGTATTCATACGGTAATTCCGGGGGCGAAACGTGCTCAATAAGATGGCCGATGACAAGCGACGTGCCCCACGGAATCGCGGGATATCGCAGTTTTTGACGAGGCGTCGATTCCCGGTGCCACGTAGGGCCAGCGCCGGAATACTAGGAATACGCTGTTCCGCAGACGGGGATCCGCTTTTAGCACCCTCTCGTCGGATGCGTAACGGCGTCGTAAAGCTACGGCCAATCTGGCGGCCATTACATTATGCTCTTCCATTATGTATACATATGTAGGCAGCTACGTAGTGAATTGGAAGGCAAGTGGAACAACGGGCGCGGGGGCGGTGTGCAGCAGCGTGTCTCTTACATTTCTGAATATCGTGAGCTGCCGTTATAAATCGCGGCTGGTAGACGCCGTTCGCCAGGATGGCGACGATTCGCCGATTTCCTGTTGCGTCCTGTTCCAACCTACCCTTTAAAGGTAGGTGCGTTCGAGGCGGGAGCGAATATTAAAGGTGTTTTGGGATTAGTGTGGAGGGTTTTGAAACGGGGTTGAGAATTTCGGTAGCGTGGCTTTCCTTCACTTTCCGGTGTAGTTTAGTGTAGACTGTTTGGAAGCTACTACGCTTTGTAGGATTCGATGATTTTGGGGTCGGGGAAATATTAGACGATAGGAAATGGCGGATAATAAAAGTGAAGCTTCAAATATGATTTGAGAAAAGTACGCGAATCACTAACAAGGGAAGTTGGGCAACTCGGAAATTCAGAAAATTATGTAACTTTGTGTGCAAGTAGAGTAGTTCGTGGGTAAGACAAATCTATTTTTTTGTTGGTGCCATATTGCGGTTTTAGAGGGTGAAGTTGCCTCTTGAAAAAAGGCAGAATTTTCTTTTTCGGGGAATATCTCGAGATAGGTGAGAGATATTGGAAAGAAGTTTAAACAAAAGTTGCATTTTTTTGTTTAATAAGATCCAACGAAAAATCTATACTTTTCAAATTACCCCCACCAGTAATCCTTAATTCGATAATTCTTTTTACGCAGTTTTGTAGATATATAAAATACATGCAACTTTTGTTTAGGCTTCTCTCCAATATCTCTCACCGTTCTCGACGCGCTCCACGACAAAAGAAATTCTGTATTTTTTTTTCGCGGTATGGCAGCAACCAAAAATATCTTTATCTTACGAATGAACTACTCTACTTGCACACAAAGTTGCATAATGTTCTGAATTTCCGGAGTGCCTAACTTGCAAGCAACCATTGTCCTTCGTTATTGGAAACTGATATTAGTCTATAAACTTCACTTAACAGCTTCACATTAACCCGTTGAAAGGAGGGTGTACAAGAAGCCATTGATAGAACCATTCCATTTCTTCTCACAGAAAGAATTCTTCTCGCACCTTTCCCGCCTTTTTTCCCACTCGAGAGAGTCGTTAGCGTTGCCCCGTTAATTAGACGAATGCAACGGGGATCCAATTCGCGTTACATGGTTCCGAAGCGAAGTAAAAAAGGGAGGATTGAACGGACGGTGGGAAAGCGCGATTGCGTGGATCGAGGGGAGACGTTTGTCATTGTCGATTGTATCGCGAATTGATTCGCGAGACGCCAGGCGCGCGTCAACATTGCTGGTGGTTACCGGAGCCCCTCGTTGAATATTCATTTTAAAGACGCCACCGCGTATTTGCAATTGGTCTGCGGGTGCCGACAAAATGAGGGGAACCGCGACGATGGTTCGCTTTCAGCGACATTACGCGACGGTAATGTAATTTGATCTTAAAGCGGTGCGAACAGCTGCACACCGCTGCTTTCGTAATTAACTTCCCATCGTGCAGCGGCGCCCGTTTTTAATTAAAATAGGATATCCCCCAGTCGCTGGGAGGCTTATTGGGGGAACGCAACGGAAAAACTATTACCCTGCCACCTTGCAATTACTGCGAGAATGTCCCTTCCGATGCAAAGACCCGTTACAAAAGGGTCGTTACGCGAGTCTTATTATAAGATCCTTTTCTAGTATCCTGTAGACGTATTTTCTCTTCGTTTCTCTTTCTCCGCTCTACCATTTCGCGTCCTTTGCTCTCTGTTGTATCGAGAAGGAGGATTTTTTTTCGCCTATTCTTCTTTTCAGATACTCGTAGGATTCTTGTTCTTCCAATAGATGTCGTTTATGGGCGTCTGTTTGTGGCAGCAGAAATGGAAATTTGAATTTGGAACGTACGTCGGTGGGATGTCTGTTTCTGAGGTGTAGCAGTGTTCTTGTGCGAAATTCTCGAGACTCCCACGATCGTATAGAAAGCCCCATTTATTAACTTTGTTTACTTCGACGCACTTGTTTACTTCACGGTCCACTTCGATGCTCCCAGCATGCACACAGCCATGGCTTATAACAGGGGGCTTTTGGTTTTGGCATGTCACGTGGAAAGAATTGCGCGACGCAGGCAAGAAGAATAGGGGTTGACGCGTGAAGGAAACGGCCGTGAATTGAGAGCGGGAAGTAAAGGGATTGGGGTGAAATTGTGAGCTGAGAGAACTGAGGGTTGGAAATACTGAGAATATCTAGGGTAGGGGAAGTACTGAGGGTGCAGGGCTTGAAAAAAAAGTGGTCAGGTTTCTGAAGCTATTGAAAATACTGAAACTACTGGTTTGGGAGATCTGAGAGCTCTCAGAGTTCTGAGAGTTTTTAGAGTTCAGAGAGTTTTTAGAGTTCGGAGAGTTTTTAGAGTTCGGAGAGTTTTTAGAGTTCGGAGAGTTTTTAGAGTTCAGAGAGTTTTTAGAGTTCAGAGAGTATTTAGAGTTCAGAGAGTTTTTAGAGTTCAGAGAGTTTTTAGAGTTCGGAGAGTTTTTAGAGTTCAGAGAGTTTTTAGAGTTCAGAGAGTTTTTAGAGTTCAGAGAGTTTTTAGAGTTCAGAGAGTTTTTAGAGTTCAGAGAGTTTTTAGAGTTCAGAGAGTTTTTAGAGTTCAGAGAGTTTTTAGAGTTCAGAGAGTTTTTAGAGTTCAGAGAGTTTTTAGAGTTCAGAGAGTTTTTAGAGTTCAGAGAGTTTTTAGAGTTCAGAGAGTTTTTAGAGTTCAGAGAGTTTTTAGAGTTCAGAGAGTTTTTAGAGTTCGGAGAGTTCTAAGCGAATGAAGAACTCGAGGAAATGAGAAAATTGAAAACTAGAAGGACCCACGACCAAAAGCTATAACAGAACTAAGAATTAGGCACTAAGTAGGTGCCTACTAGGAACTGCTTTCCCACGTGTCAACCCACAACACTACAGGAAGCACAGTGCTACAACATCATTCACTATTCAAGGCTTTCAGACACTATCGCAATAAATAATACTCGATCTAATTTGCCTCCACATCCACAAACAACCGGGAATCCCCGTTTCCCAAAAACTCGACCAAACGCACCGTGCAAAGGAAATTATCGAAATTCGGTCAGCATTTATTCCTCCAAATACGCTGCAACGGAAAAACGTGATTTGCTGTTAATACAATTACCGCGCCCCCGAAACAGCGGAACAAGGAAATCCGATAATCCCTTAATTAATGTGCAATTGCGCCTCGCCCCCACAAACGCAACGGTGCTCGCACGTTCGGTGGCCGGCGTGCGGAAAATTTCGCCTATCGTTGGCCTCAACTCGGTTTCAGCCGACGATACGCGGCAGGGAAAAAAGATACCGCTTGAACGTGACGTGACGTTTAACAGCGGCGGCGTGGTAGTTCCGGATTTGAACACGGTCCCCGACATAACACGTGTTTCATGAGATAGATATGTGGTAACACCTGAGCGGAACGCATATAAATCGCGGTTTAATATTCCCGCGATGCCGTGTGCGCGCCCGTTTCATGGATTCCGCGTTACGAAGAGGGCGGATCATTAAAGTGAAAGCTACTCGCGTGAGGAACGTGCCCACGGTTACGAGCCGCGGCGTATCGTATACCCTGTATCGATTGTGGATACAGACAGGTGGAGAAGAGAGGAAAAAAGCGAAGAGACTTTAAAGCTTCCCCGAGCTGTTATTCCTTCTTCCCGTTACGCTTCTCGTTTTCTCGCTGGGTTCTTGCGGGATCTAGCTGGTATTACGTGCTTTAGACGTTCCCGCCCCTCTGGTTCGGCTCCCACGGTGAACCCGAGATTCTGATTCCTGATTAGTATCGAGTGAAGTTTAATTATTGAAGTGTTTGTTCGTGATGATGTTTCGCTGAGAAAATTCGAATGGAGCGTGGTGGATTTAAGGGAGTATTGGGAAGTCACTTGTGCAAATTTAATTCAAGTTTGCGGTGCCGCGGAGTCTCCTCTGAGACGGTCTAGGGTTTAAAGGCAGAAATGTTGAAAGGGGGAATTGAGTAGCGTGGTTTGTATATGTAGTTTGTTCGTGAATTGTACGTGGATGGTGTCAGAGTTGCTCAGGCTTGTATAGATACGTGACAAGAAGTGGATTGTTATGAGTCGAGTAATAGAGCCGAGGACGCTGGCTAAGTGAGAATATTGAGAGTACTAGAGGAGGTAAGGAAATAGAGAGAGAGTGGAGAATGATAAAGCAGCTGAAGCAGAGGGAACTGAGAGTAGAAGTTTGGAATGTAGCAAAAGATGGAATTCTAAAAACCCTAGAAATTCTGAAGGCACAGAGTGCGTTACAAGTGCTTAGAACTCTTAGAAAGATAAAAATTTAAAATTGTGTCTCGAAAAATGAGAACTGAGGACTAAGAATTTTTCGAGAATTCTCCTACCTCAGAATTGAATATTAAAAGTTGAGTAGTGGCAACAGGATATTGTTGGAATTATGTGCATTAAAAAAGAGGAGTTTCTTCTCTGAACTAGAAACTTACACATCTACCAATATCGCATTTTTGTAAAGGTGCATAGCATTCAAGATTTAATAATAATTCGAATACGGATGCTGATGCTCCATTTCCATTATTCCCCGAGTTATGCGATGTCCATTGTTACTTAAAGCCAGTTCTGCAGAATGGCACAGATGATCGATCAGAAAGAAACTATTATATAAATACTCTCCAATTATAAACCCCACTTTGAAAATATATTGAAGACGATTAAATAATTACTACCGGCTGTAGTAACCGCTATAAACAATACTATTCGCCAAAGCCATCAAACTCAACAATTTTCAACTCACTTTCCTAATCTCTGAGATTCCAATTTCGATTTTCGATTGCCATAAAAATAAAAAAAATTCTAACTAAAAAATTTGTTTACAAACGATATTTGTTCACGGAGTGTCGCTATTCGTCGAAAACGTCCACGGTCCTCGCAGTCGCGTGCTTTTCAATTTTACAGCAGAGTGAACAGATGAGTGGACACACGATTCCAGATAAAGCATACTAGCCAGAAGCTCGACAACAATTTCAAACAGATAAGGCTTTCAAGTTTTTTCCCGCTTGAAGGAGAACAAACAAGAATGGCTGCTACTACTTGCTGCTTCAATTAATTTCGATATATGGAATATGATCGAAGCTCGTTGTTCGAAGTACGCGTACGATTTCTGTTTCTAGGCAACCTCATCAATTCACGTTTTGTTGACACAAGATGTGGTGCACTTTTATCTCTACTTTCAAGTCGCCCTCTGCTCTAATAACATCAGCCACAGACTATTAAACATCGCGCGAACAAAGTCGCAGTTGGAAAGACTTGCAGTTAATATTTCTATCGTGATTTATATAGAAACGTTGGAGCAAAGTTAATTGTACCATTGAAACGATAGTCTCCCAGCAATCTGATCAACATTCCAGAATGGAGAGTCTATAAGAGGATCCTCAAACCTCTCCCCTTTAAATCTTACGAGCCCAATCTCCTCCTACCAATCTTTCTTCGCTCTCCAGCCGATTCAGCTTTAAGGATTTGAACCGTCAAACTTCGTACAGAGGGGATATCAAATCCTTGTTAATACACAATCATCTCCTTACCGTAATTACCATCGATACCGATGCAAATTTTTCTTCGAGTCGCACGGGGAAATGCCGTGGCGAGCGGCTTCAGATAATTGCATTTAATGAACGCGAATGAAATCGAGTCGCGACTGATATTTCGGATGTATTTACGAATTAAGCTAATGATGCTGTTGAATATTAATAGTAATATCTACTTTATTATCTGACTGTAATTTTTAAATGACTATTTCGAATTTTAGGTGCTCTACTATTTAAATATTGTAAAATCTAAAACACTGTAATATTTAAGAATTGTAAAATCTAAATGACATTTAAATATCCCAGATTCAAATGACAAATATTGTAATATCTAAATGACCTTAATACCCGACTACCCCGATAGCTAATTGCCCTAAATCCCAGTGTCCCAATATCCAAACGGCTATTCTCGAAATTCGTAATAATTGAGGCATTCGATGGAAAAGGGGCACATGTGCCCTTTTTCCTTAAATCGTTTAAATCGACTCAGGTATATGTTATATATATATATATATGTAATATATCAAGGACATTACTTCTCTCGCGTTCAGATTGGCTAAATGCTGCTTTATTATGTACCGTGATCGACACGCAGCTACGCTGAGCGGTCGCGTTACCGTGCCGTCGTGCAATAAGTACTTTTGTTTCATAGAGGATTTTCTGTTAGCGAGGAAATGTGGAAAATGAGGCGAGTATCGAATCCGCAAGGAGAGAAGCTAATTAAGTAAAGAAAAAATTGATTTGCTAGACAGCTTGCTGCAAAAAAAATCGAAGAAACTAATACTTGCTTAAAACATAACATTTTTGGTTTATTTTTGTGCTTCACTTTGTATTTTTTATTTAAGCAACGTATAAAAAATGTGCAACGAAGTAAGTAAACAAAGTTATATTTAAACATCTAAACAAAGAGGCAATTTTGTTACGAATTTACCACATTTACGGAAAAAGGGCTCATAAACCACTCGCTTAAAACTTATGAATAAAGACACATATCATTTTCAAATCATGACTTCTGTTTTCAGAACGTTTGAAGCACACGGTAACTACATCCTTAAAATAAAAATGGATTTAATTGCACAACTTTTTATTAAGTTATACTGTAATGAAAACTTTGAAATCGAGCTTCTAGGAAATGGCATTTTGGCGTATGCGCCCTTTTTCCATCAAATGCCTCAATTATCATTACAGCTAGTATCACGTATAAACATTACACTCACGCGTGCTGTCGTACCGGATACCATTCAGCTCCTCGAGGCAGGGCAGCGTGGCCGTCGTCCCCGGGGGCGTCCTGGGCCAGCACAACAAGGAGTCCCAGTCAATCTCGCATCCCGCCTGCTCCTCCAACCGCCTCCCAAGGGACAGCCACTCCAGCTCCTCCTGGTGTTTAACCTCCAGACACTTGATCGCCTCGGGGTTCAGCGATTCGTTCAACTTGTTGATGTAATTCAGAGCGTTCAGCACGTAATTACCGGCGGCATCGAGGACGGTCTCGTTGCTCGGTTGCCTGGCCATGTCCGACTGAGGCGAGCCCTGCCCTCGCGCAAGGTAAACACTGTGCCCTTGCTCGCGCCGAGTTCGTTCACTTTCGCCGCGCCGGCGAACAATGTTCGAACAAGATAATCAAAACAACCGCCGCCTTCCAAATTCCTCCGCAGGGGCATCAATCATCGCCTCCCACACACCCAGGCCTCCGTGCCAAGCGAGTATAACGATTCCTATATCTCGATCGCCCCGCGCAACTTGAGTACACGTCCGCGGGGGGTGGGATCAGCGAAGTCGATCGAAAGGATTATATTCTCTCCACGTAGTTCTGCAAGGTCACGTCCCTAATATCAATCGACCTCGATTCTTCCACCATTCCCAACACGCTATTATTCCCACCGTGTTCCTCGCGAGAAGAAGATAGCCCTCGCCGTCCAGGGGATTCCTCCTGCAATGCTGGCGATCCCTTAAGGCCCGTTGCCATTAAAAGAGGGGTTGGTTAATCCTCCAGGATCCAGGATCCTTGCCGCGAAGGCAAGGATATCAATGAGAGGATCCCGCGGAATGTTTAATCCTCGCGCATACTTCTTCAGCTCCTCAGATTCCCGCCTACCCGATCCTCTTCACCCGCCCACGCGATGCAGCTTCTTACAGAACCAGCAACGTCGATTCCAGTTAAAATAGAAGCGAGTCCCCTGGATCGTTTTCAGAATCGATATTACTCGCCGGGTTCGTTGAATGTTCCCTGGGAGGTTCGCGTACCGCTGACCTGCTCTTTGATCGGGGCCTCGATACCTCCTCAATCCTCCCGCGCCGCTGGATTTCCAGGGAGGCAATTGCGCGGTTTCCAGTAACGGGTCGAATTAACTAAGCACGCTGGGTAGTTCCTTTTACTGCGAGCGTTTAATCCCTTCATTGGGAAGCTTCTCATTAACGCGATATTACTTCGGGGAACAATACCGTTAATGAGTCGCGCGAGGTGCTTGCCGACAACCCGCGTATTCTCTTTCCTCCTCGTCGAAGGACCTTCGCCCTCTGACGGCGTCTCCTGCCAGAACGCGGTCCCTCGAAGCGCAGAGTTGCCGGAGCTGCCAGCCCGGGGATATCTATCACTTCGCAGACTAATAATCCAAGTTGCCGGACTCCCTTAACAGGTGTTCCATCTATTGTCCGCTGAACCAGCGTCCTCGGGAACTGTCCTCGGAAGCGACGGACAAGAGGGACCCGTCGACTCCAGCCGCGTCGCGACCTGACGGCATCCGCAAGGGAACCGCGCCTCCAAACTTCCCCGAACTTCTCGCGCGCACCTCCGACTGTCCACCCCCGCCGCCTGAAATTGATAGTTCTTAGACAAAGATTATCGCTCGCTGCTCTCGTCCAAGGCCCCTTATAATCAGCGCTTAATAGTTTCGCAAACGAGTTCGAAAACTTCCCCGTGTCCCCGCCTCGCGATTCATCTATATGTTAACTCGGCGCGAATCCCCCTAAGCCTTTCCTCGGCCAACTTCTTTCCAGCCGGGTGGTACTCGATTACCCGCGAGCCCCGAGCCGCTCCTATCGCCGCTCGCGGAGTGAATTTCGAGAGCCGCTATCCCCAACTATTCCCCGGTAACGCGCTTTCCACGGATCCATGAATTCCAACGACGAAACCCTCTCCGCAGATATAATTCCTGTTACGATCTCTCCGCCCCGCTCTGCTCGCTCCCAAGCACCAGAAATACTAGCAGCCCTTCAGCAACGCTCTCCCGGTTCGCCGCATCCCGGACCATCGTCCCCAGCAGAATCATACGCCAGAGTTTTATTATCCTCGGAACACGCCTCTCCGCGTGTAGGATCACTTGTTCCAGGCTTCGTGTGTACAAGTACCCTCGACCCTACCCTCGCGTTGCCAGTAGCTAGCAACTAGTGTCTGTTTTACCGCGGACGTCCGCCCAGCTACTGCTAGTCGCATTTGTGGTACGTGGAACGCGAGACGACGGGGGTTCGTCTTTCCACCGACCGTTGCTCGCGGCTTGACCGGCTACCGGCGAGCAGTGACACGCGACTGCCGGCTGCACGTGCTCCAACTCGCGGCGAGGCTTCCAGAGGACCGGCGCGTTGGCCTCGACGAAGCTGCGTGACGCTGTCCTGGCCTCCTCGTGGAGGCTGTCAACGGCCGCAGGAGACGGCACGCCGCTCCGATATGGATTTTCGCCTGTACCTGCAGCCGACGAGGGCAACTGCCTGGCCTACGGTGCGTGCACAACTAGGAGGAGCATGCGCCACCATCCTCTCTTCTCTGCCACGTTCTCCTCGCCCCTGCTGATCCCGCTGTCCACGCGCCGACGGTTCCCTGCCTGCCTGTGCTGCTTCGTCTCCGTTTCCTAGTTGGGGCACAGCTTTACTGGCGTTGCTTTCGCGAGGGACTTCCACCTGCTGTGTGGCTGCGGCGCGTTTTCAGGGAAGCAGCGAAAGTTTCGGCTTCGGTCGCCAAGATTTCCTTGGCAACAGCGATCGCTCGGAGGAGCCTGAGGGGGTTGAAAAGGTACTTGAGGAGGTTGGGTATTTTCTTATCATTTTCTTGGCTGTAAATTTACGTGTTTTATACCTTGTACTTTTTTCTTATTAATGAGCGATCCCTTTGATGTAATCCTCTTATCCTATTCCTAGCTCCATTTATCGTGTCCACTTCTCGCCAACTCTGCCTCTCTTATGTTTTATTCATTCGCTGTCCCCTCGGCTGTACCATGCACCCCGTTTCCACATCCACTCCTCTATTTTCCCAAGTTCACCCATACCCTCGCGTTTGATTGGTGTTTTAATGCCACGTCTGCTCCGCTTTGAACGGGACCCACCGGCTAATGAAACATCCCTGCCCTCCTCGGTCGCCGCGGCGTGGCTCTTCGCGGATCGTCGTCGACCTTTTCGCCGCAATACTTTTCGAATTGCCGGGGTATAAAAGGCAGATACGCTATCGAGTTTATACCCGTGCCCGTTCCTCGCGAGCAATATTCCTCATAACATCGCAAGAGGCGCACTCCAACGGCTGTAACCTACCCTCCCCCCTCTGGCACACTCGATCCCTCGGTCTCTGCGCCCTAGCCTCCGCTCTGCTCCTCTCCCGCAGCCTCGGTGCACGCTCATGCGAATTTCGTGGCCACCTGAAATCGAAACGGTCCATCTGTATGGGAGGGCGTGAACGAACGTTGCCAGTCTCCGCGCGTGCATGAACCGGCCTTTGAGTTTTAGAGAGAGAAATTTCCCGGAAATTTTCCGCCCACCTCACACAGCACAGATGGGAAAAACTTCTCTAATGTATCTGGTATGCATAATGCAGACGTCACTTTAAGTGGGATCCCAACTTCATTGAACACTCGTGAAGAACTTTCGATATCGTGTCGTAGAATCCTTTACTCCGCGAGTTACAAGGGTGCAGTGGCGCATCCAGAGGGGTAGCCACGGGGCGCTGGCACCCCCCAAAGAAACAGGAAAACGGAGATTAATGTAACCACGACTGAAGTAATTCAAGAGCTTTGTAAAAAGAAAAAATGGATTTTGTTGTTTAAATAAATCTGTATAATCATCGAATGAATTTGCATTAGAAAGTTTAGACTGTGGACGGTGATTGAAATAAGAGAATTCTATGAGAAATAATTGTATCGTCGAAATGTATGATTGTATCTGCGTAATAATGCTTTGTCGGAGAAGCGTCAGTCAAAATTTCTTTGAGAAGTTCCAGCGAAGAATTAATTAGTCAGACTGTATTTCCTTGCTGCAGTGATAACAATGCGAGGAATTCCGTTGCTCTGGTGGAAGTTTCAAATTTCAGTGATTGAAACACGATTCCCAATCTCTAAGCAATCATCCAGCGAACGCTTTTCGAACGCATCTCCCCCGCGCAATATCCATGCACGCGTACACGCGGCCATTGTCGTCCAGGGACATTGCAGTGCTGCATCGTTTACTCTGTTATTTCTCGCCTCCGACGAAAACAAAGTGCGACGCTCGACATGATTGAAAAATTTATAGACCGATTCCACCATCGACTTTAAACTCCGGCGTAAAAATCGCGCCACCCCCGTCCACGCTTTTCCTCCCCCCGTCACGCTTCGGCTCGCCCTTGTTCGCCCCCTGACACGGTGAATTATCGCCGGGATCGACGGAAAGACGGGTGGTTACTGCTTCCCGAGGGTGGAACCGCGATCCCAGTTCGCAGCAACGGGCAAGACTAAAATTATGGCAAGTGGAACAACGTGTTCCTCGTGAGTTACAAGGTTTTTCAGAAGGGAGTGAAAGGAGCAAAGGACGCTTGCCCGCGGATTCAGTTTGCAGTGCTTAAGTTTGGGAGGGGTGGAATTAGAAAGTTCTGCGAGGGATTTGAAATGATTCGAACGTAAAATAGTTCGATGTTCACAAATTAATTTTTATAGAACGATTCACAGATTCGGTAAAATAAATCCAATAATATAAAATGAAGTTCGATTAAATGGAACTAAATTCTTTAAAATAAATCAACATCTCGGGAATAAATATTTATTCTGGTCGTTCGTTTGATTTTTATTACAACGTTTATTTGCATTCAGCAGTGAATTCGTGGATCGATTAAATCGTGTCGAGCAGATAAACGATTCGATGGATTTGATTGTTGGGAATCTTGATGGGAATGTGATGGGTATCTTTCGTCCTGATTTCTTCATTTTACGGCCACGCGGAATTATACTGGTTCCCGTGTAATGTCGTGATATAAGAAAGACGAAGCTCAGACGGTGTTAATGGGGAATTTAAAAGGGTTGCGTGACGAACAGCTAAAGTCCAAGATGATACGGATGAAGATTGACGATAAACCCTGAGGGGCACTCCTATTGGCTGCGAGAAGGTTTCCGTTTCGGGGGATCGTTTCGAAATAGAGTTTACAGCCTGCCCATGCTGAAAGTTGAAAAGTTAATCTCTTCGAATACATAATAAGGCAGCATGCGAAAGGAGAACCGAAGAATGTACAGACGCATGGTACTCCCTGAACTGCGCAAAAAAGAAATAAATATTTCCAAATCAACCCTGATAGAGATAGAAATGATATTTTCATTCCAATTCAAATTAGACTTATATTTCGCCTTTTTAATCAAAGCAAATAAATAATAATAGTAGTAAATTTTCTAAATAAAGGAATGGGTCATTCTACTGGAAATTTGCCATTCTTCTATACCCCTCCAACGAAAAACTAATCTAGATTGTTTATGACTTGCAAAAATGGATTTAAAACAGTCTATATATCTCCATCAGGGTTAATTCTCGATCCTATGTTAATTGAACATTTATTCTCTATTTCTGTGACAACAGTAAGCCCCTAAATGTGCCCACCCTATTTTTACACCACCCTAATACACATACTAAAAGGCCTGTTCGATATTTAAATATGTTTGCGTCAACTAATTTCAGTGGATCGATGCGGACAAAATTGAACTGGATATATAGAAATGTTTTTCACAAAATCGTAAAAACACATCTGGAATTTTTCATATGCAGGCTGCGCCCGTTATTTTGCTCGGTGTTTTAATAACACTATCCTTTTGGAATATTTAAATACTTCTCGACTTCCCATCTTCCCATCAATCCGCGATATTTGCATGGGCAATGAATATTGCACGAGCGATAAATAAATCTGGAATCCATAAAGTGCCCTCGCGCCTTCTATAATAACCAAAGCGAAGCTGAGGTAATAAAGCTAACAGCCAAGCGAAGCACGATGGACACCCCGAATTGTTACAAAAATTGGACGATAAAATTCCAGAATATCGTGGCTAGTTTTATGTCCAAACTGGGAGCTTCGGAGGACGGGGAATCGTCTCCTGGTGGACTCTCAAAGGGATCAAAGTTCGTGTAGATCGTAACAGCTGCTGGATCAGCTCGGAATCGAGATCCACGAGAGCTGGTGGCTTCGGGTATTTAATCTGTACTCTGTTTGAAAGGGATTACACGAAGGCTCAGGTAAGTTATCCCCGCTGGTTTGTGAGGCTCAACCAAATAATTTGTCGCCCCCCAACTTTGACAATGTGTTCTTTAAGTCCTGCCAGACAAATCCCAGGCGGTATCTCCAGCGGCGAACAACTCCATGACGACAAGCAACGAGCAGCCTAAAGTTCCAACTAGGGGAGCTGCTCGAGGAACTAGTAGAACTACATACTGGGATAATTGCTAGGAGGACATATCACCCTATTTCGACACAGACATCTTATTTGATTTCACCCATTTCAAGTACAGAAGGAATGTTAATAATCAACGGGTTATTGTTTATTTGCTATTAGAATGAATGTTTGCTTTACCGAAAGGAGGTCAGTAATAAATGATTAAAACTGCCTAAAGCGCAGGTGTGTAAAACGTGAAAGGAATTGTTTAAATTTTTAAAGAAATGTTTATAGACGCTACTATTTCGGTATTTAATTAACGCGTGCTTGAGCAGTGTGCGTTTTTACTCCCGTTATTTTCATTTCTCTCTTTTGGCTGGTGATTGAGGAAATATTTGAACGTTTGCAACAGGTTACAGTTGCAAGGCGAGGGGGCAAAACGAAAGCCAGAATATTGATTCCCACGTAATTTCCGTTCCATCGTGTCCAGTTATTTAAACGATGAAATTGACCCAGAATTCGGGAACAGCCTGAATTGTCTATATTCCAGGAGGACCGTGCTGTAACCTTGTTTATGTTTCACCTTCGGGGAAATTGTTCCTTCGAGAACGCGAGCACTCTTTTCCAAATACCTTCTCCCTTCCTCACATTCAATATCGACTATTTCCTCCGCGATGGGCACAAAGGGTTGCAAGATGCGTAGCCGAAAATCGACAGGGACAGCGCCAAAATTATTTGCGAATATTTCTAAAAAGTATCAGTGCCATTCGTGTGGAACATTTTCATTCAACCGACCCCCAATTCTTTGTAATGGAATTCTGTTTAAAGTAACATACTATAGCTATGGAAACATGAAAGTGTAGACCGGAAACTGTGACGAAACTTATTTAGGCAACTACATGCAGCATTATTATTGAACCCACCGCGGTGGACGCTGCGCAAACATTTTTATATCGCTTCGTTTGAACCGGACAGAGAAAACTTCAACAGCTTTGAATAGTTCTTCGAAGACGCGGATAAAGAATGATAAAAAAAAAAAATAAAAACAGTGGCGCACTCGGGATTTAATCTTGGGGGGAGCCGAGTTGAAGGGATGCAAATATTTTTAATGCGAATTCGATAAAGTTCATTGGGTGATTATAAAAATTTATTTAAAGAATGAAATCCAGTTTTCTTTTCTTTTTACGAAGCTCCTTCATTGGGGTTGCCAGGGCTCCCTCTGGTTGCGCCACAGACTCCTTTCATTCTGCATGCAACTACACACGCAACCAGTGATCGTTAAAAATGAAACGATACATCGATGTGTCGCAAAAAAATAGTGACTTTTCATTCTTCGAAGCTCCCTCAAAGAAATGTTTGCAGTCCCCTAAAGTAGTAGACTAATCGAGCTGTAAAAACAATGGTCAAGTCCCAGTATCGAGGAATCCTCGGAGCTCATTTCCTTGCAACATTTATGCCACCATTTTATAAAAAAAAGTTCAAGGTACAGAATTCCGTTTTATCTCTGATAAGTAGCTGCTCGTTACCAGGCAGACAATAAAGTCTGAAGCTGGGGACATTCTACTCGAGCGAGCAATTTCATTTCGTCGTTTGAACGACGTCTAACTGATAAAGAAGACACTCCGCCGTCGTAATTGTTAAGTTACTCTGTGGCACTCTCCCTCCCCGCGATCAAATCGATGACCGGGAAAATTAACGAAATTACGGGCGAAAGCAGAGAAAGGGGAAGAGCATCTGTCGAGCGGGCGTACAATATTGTCTCGCCATTCGGAAAACTCGCCGCGAAAGGACGTCTCTGTCTCTTGATTATCGAGTTACGGTATCTAATTAATTTCTGGTCGAACACTATCAAGCCGACACACCTATCTTTGGGAGCAAAACACCCCGCGGCACGAGCGTAATTGAATTCATTAATCCACCTTGCTCCTCTGCCGTCTACCAACTCCCTCTTTTTCTCCTGTAGCCGTTAGAGGGTGACTCCGCCGTCCCTCCATTCAGCTCCGCTGCATCTCGTATTACGGTGAACAAGGGCACGCTTCACTTTATTAACGTACGATGTTTAACGACGCCACTCGTCGTTACGCGCTGCAAAGGAACAGCAATGCGGGGATCCTCCTTTTTTTTATAGTCTCTTAAGACATTGTTCTAAAGATAGGTAATAACAATTTTATAATAAAACTGTAAGTTATTCCTTAAAAAAATCTTAAAAATGGGCTCATTTTTCCGGCCGTCACAGTGGTGTTCCCCCTTAAATTGGTAAGAAGCAGAAAGGATCTCGAAGAAGATTCACCTGGCGAGCCAAGATTCTTTGAATTCACAAAATTCTGAACCCGGAATTTGTTTGCTACTCCCATACTAATATTGCGGAACTTTGAGCAAGAGTGCAGCTCCATTTTAAAAACAATTCTACACCGTTTGGTGCATGTTTGATGCAAATCGATAAAAATAGAAATATCAATATCAACTCAATAACTACAACTATGTACTTATTGTGTGAAAATATATATTTTTCAATTAGTGTTCTCTTTTCAATGTCAAGTCGAAGCAATAATTTTATAACGCTGCACCACTGTGACGGCCGGAAAAATGAGCCCATTTTTAAGATTTTTTTAAGGAATAACTTACAGTTTTATTATAAAATTGTTATTACCTATCTTTAGAACAATGTCTTAAGAGACTATAAAAAAAAGTAATAGAAAAACATGCATAGATTTCCATATACAGTTAATCTCCTACACCCCTCACAAGAAAAACATAGGTCGCTTACCGAAACGATATCTCTGGAACGGCAACTCTGAAATCAATTTTTTTTTTAATATAATCGGTATGAGTGTAGTTTCCGTTGTGCGTACCGATTTTTAAAAAAAAATATTTTTGTAAAAATGGTGCGCTTGGGAAGAAAAAGTTTCGAAAATCGGCAAAAAAATGGATAGTTTTTCGAGCGTATTTCAAAAAATATGTTTTCGATCAAAAAATCGGTACGCACAACGGAAACTACACTCATACCGATTATATTAAAAAAAAAAATTGATTTCAGAGTTGCCGTTCCAGAGATATCGTTTCGGTAAGCGACCTATGTTTTTCTTGTGAGGGGTGTAGGAGATTAACTGTATATGGAAATCTATGCATGTTTTTCTATTACTTTTTTTTATAGTCTCTTAAGACATTGTTCTAAAGATAGGTAATAACAATTTTATAATAAAACTGTAAGTTATTCCTTAAAAAAATCTTAAAAATGGGCTCATTTTTCCGGCCGTCACAGTGGTGTTCCCCCTTAAATTGGTAAGAAGCAGAAAGGATCTCGAAGAAGATTCACCTGGCGAGCCAAGATTCTTTGAATTCACAAAATTTTGAACCCGGAATTTGTTTGCTACTCCCATACTAATATTGCGGAACTTTGAGCAAGAGTGCAGCTCCATTTCAAAAACAATTCTACACCGTTTGGTGCATGTTTGATGCAAATCGATAAAAATAGAAATATCAATATCAATTCAATAACTACAACTACTTATTGTGTGGAAATATATATTTTTCAATTAGGGTAAATCCGGGAGACGCGGTCGGGCCGGAGAGTTGGTCGTGTCGCTATATTTCAGAGTCTATACGTAAAAATGCATTAAAGTGCAGACCAATTACTTCTCTAGAAGCCAAATAGTTGAATGAATAGCGTTATTTCGCTTCCTTCTGTGGTTTTCTGGATTTATAGGCTATACAAGGTAAATTGATGTTACATTTAACCTCTTTTGTCAAACAGCGGTTGTACAGAATCGTATTTAAAATATACTTCTAAGTTTATTTTCCTTTAATGTTTGGAATAATAAGATAGTAGAGATATTGAGGGACAATGCACCCAAAGTATTGGGCCATATTAACTCTTCCTCTCAAACCTAACGAGAAGACCATATCTCGCTGCAGAAAGGTGAGATGGTCGAGTTACGATTTTTTTATTATTTTTGTTTATTTTTTTATTTTTTATTATTATTTTATTATTATTTTTGTTTATTTAGTTTATTTATTCACTTTTGTATTCATTTGCCTTGCTAATCGCCAGTAGGTAATTCACTTTCTCTTTGATGTGTTCTTTACTTGTTTAGCGTAAACAAATTAAATATCAATGAATCCGTAGTTGTATTCACTCATAAATAATTTTGCTTTATCCTTTGTTAATTTTCCATGGATAATTATGTGAGTGGTCTCTGCCAACGACGAAAATCATTTCTCCCGGCACCTCGGGGGAGGTGGTCAGATGTCATGACTTCAGTTTTCAACCCGATTTACAGTAAATATTGTCTTAAAGCAAATTTCGACCAGTTCTTCTGAATCGGCATAAAATTCTGAACATATTAGGTTTGTTCTGATAAAATAAGTAATATCTATATTAGTTTTAATAGCCATTTTATATTAGGTCGACCGCGTCTCCCGGATTTACCCTAGTGTTCTCTTTTCAATGTCAAGTCGAAGCAATAATTTTATAACGCTGCACCCCTCTTGCTGCAAGGTGCTGAATTACAAATTTTTTAGGGGATGCGATAGGAAGAAAAAGATACACGAGACACGAAATTACTATTTTCTTTAAATTCAAACAAAAAGACTGCCTTCTTCTACTCTTTTGTGCAATCCACTTATGCCTCTACCAAGTGACTTACACGCGCGCGTTCCTCCGAATATCACCCTTCTCAGAAGCACCTTCGCCCAATCCAAAACAATCGATTGAAATTCAGCTCCACTCCGCGCCAGACGGATCCCGCCACAGGCGGACTTTACAAACAAACGAAACGCATCAAACTGCACGATCTCGCAAATTCTATTTCCGTCGAAAGCTGGACGTCTCGCGCTTGTTGCTCGCCGTTCCATCCTCACCCCGTGAAGCTCCGCTCTTTCTAGCCCGCCACCATGCAGCGTAAGCGACTTATGTAGGAGGAACGACTTACAAACTTTTTCCCACAGGAAACCTTGAACCAACCGCGTCCCCCGGGCCTTTTTTTTACCCAATCGCGATCTCCGGCTTCTTCAACCTCGCCGAGTCCCTCGAGCCTTTCTCAACTCACTCGTAATTTCATTTCTTTGAAGACTAACTTCGAGAGAGAGATATAAGAAAAAAGTTGTTGCCGCTGTGTGTCTCTCTCATTCTTCGATATGTAAAGCTGGGTTTACATTAGTCCAGTCCAGTGATCCAGTCCAGCACTGGATTAGAACTGGAATAATGTAAACAGTGTGATCATTCCAGTCCAGTGCTGTCATTCCAGCAGATTTCGACTGGATCGAAAGTCTACTTTTCGATCCAGTGTTTACCCCCTCCATCGAGAACACAACATTCCAGCGTTGCTGGACTGGTCTAGACGGCTCAGTCCAGTGCCGCCTGGTGCCGCCTGAAGCGTAGTAGGTACAGCGTACACGTGTTTGCATTTTGAAGATAATAATGGCAAATAAATTAAATGAAGACAAAACCTTCAAATGCTAATCTATACTCAGAGGGATCCTCTGATTTCAGTTGTTGCAAAAGTAACGCGGAGCCACCTTTTTCACTTCTTTCCCTTATCCAGTTTCGCATCCAAATTCGCTTTTTTCTCTTCATTGCTACATCAACTATGTCAATAATTTCTTTACAAATTAATATTAAAGCAAGTTTCAGATGATTTTTTATCCTTCTTTTGCGTGAATCCATTATTACCTATCACTTTTAACGGTTCATAAACGACTGGAAGACTGTTTTCCAGTCGATTCACTCGCTGGATCCAGCGACTGGAATAACGTAGACCTCGACCGATTTCCAGTCGAACCACTCGCTGGATCCAGCGACTGGAATAATGTAGAATAAGATGATATTGGCGCGTTGATTCGGTCACTATACAACAATTTATTTTATTATTTGAAAATAAAATAAAGAAAACACCGCTATTTCGTAATTAATTATAGAAAAATCCGACGTTTCGGTTCATGATTTGAACCATCCTCAAGGAAAGTGAGATAAATTATATAAAATTACGCTTGCTGGTGAAAGATGTGTCGTAGCATTTATAAAAGCAAACGACTCCTGAGTCGGTTGGAAGCAGACTGAAGTAACAAGCAGACAACACACACATAGCTAGAGGTGAAACGGACTGTGGCCAAAACAAAGCCGTTAGCAATTTGAAATTATCAAAAACCCCAAGATTTTGAACAACCATACATTCAAGGCAACAAACCAAAACATTGAGCTCGTGTGATCAAATTTTTATAATTTTCTTTAATATAACATATCTACTCATAGGTGTAGTAGAGCTAATAAAGATACATAAAATGCATAGAATATGTAAATAGTAGAGTGATCATAAGGAGGTAAAATAGACAGACACATCATAACCCATTACTTCTTTAGTAATGTTGCGTAATATTCTTGCGGAATAATGTAGACATCCACGCGATTTCCAGTCAAACCACTCACTGGTTCCAGCGACTGGACTGATGTAAACCCAGCTTTAAACGCAGAGTCGAAGCGAAGGCTGCAGCTGGGTTGGCAGCCAATATCTGTACGACAGATCGAATTGTAGACCTTTTTCTATACACGGAGCTTCTGTTGGCTAGTGCTCGCGGGGCAAGAAGGATTCGCCGTCCACTTGAAAAATACCTCTGCTCTTGGATTCCAGCCAATAGTCCCATGGAGCTCATCGTTCATCTTCCTACGCCCCTCGTTCTTATCTATACCTTGTCTTATAATAAAGGCAGTCCCATCGTCGGCCATAAATCTCGAGTGGATCGGCCTCGCGTTTACGATTTCCTCCTGCTCGTTCCGGCTTTAGCCGAGGAACGACGGAGCCTCCTCCGAACCAGCTACCGGATACAACGATCGTGGAGTACGTGTCTCAATATTCGACTCGTTCATCCAGCCGATCATCGTGGAAGGGTGCAGAGACGTTTTCGCCTACTTGCAGGGCAAGCGGGGGATTAAATTAGACTTCCTCGGGGCGAGTTAGCTTCGATACTCGCTGCTGGGTGGCTCTAATTGAAATGAAATTCTAAAGTTCTGTACGGGATGGAGGATCGATGTCAAAGACGATAAGGTAAACGGGGCAAATAAATAAAGCTGCAGGGAAGTAGACACTGCGGAAGTTTTAATAGTCGCAGAATAGAGTGTTAAGAACGCTGAAGAGACTTTAGGATATTGAAGCTCCGAGTTCCGCTAGGAATTAAAATCGCGATCGATTCGTTTTTAAATAGTTGAAGTCCTGATTTTTTTCGTGCAAAAATCACGCGAAAAAATCAGGATTTCAACTTTAAACACCCGCCATTTTGTTTTAAATTTATATTTCGGATATTCCCTCCGGTAATCAGAGGGTACATTAATATACTAACGAAATCTTTTTTGTTCTTTCATTTTAGATAATCTGGTTCCGAAGGGCAGTGCTCGCCGCAAAAACAAATTTTTAAAAAGACTTCTCGGATGCCGCGGTTGTTACTTTATTATAAACGTAAATATTTTTCTACGAAAAAATTACCAAATGTTCTTTAAATGTTGCTCTTTCAAGTGCAAAAAGTTCTGTACAAATATGTGCTTCCGCTTCTCCAAAAAAAATTCAGAAACATTCGGCTCTTTTCGGCCGCCTGGCTAAGTAGGTGTGAGACCCCTTAAATCATCCCTCGTTTAGAACCATCCCAAATTTCCACGAAAAATAAATTGTACGTACCCCCAGTTATGACCCCTACACATTAACAACCATCCAACTATGCGCCGAAGACATTAATAACGATTATACCGCAGGCATTAGTAACGATTACCCTGAATTTCAGTAGTATAGCCGGCGGTATGGCGCGACAGGTTGCACCGAGGAAGAAAAAGAGCCGGCGGGCGTTTACGCGGAGGATCGTTAAAGATTCGTAAGATAAACAGCGTGAAGCAGGTGAGGAGGAGGTCTGATATTACGCGTGAAAAGGCTCTCGAGCTTCGTCGACCTAGAAATGGTTTACTGTCTACGTCGATGGCGAAGAGGGAATAAGGTTTAAACGAGATAGTAGGCGGACTCTTTAAGGCTGGCGATAAAAAAGCAGATCGACCGTTCTCCCGCGTCGAGTGTCTCGCCAAGTGTTGCTCTAGAATTAAGGGCGAGCTGCCACGCCATACAACATCGGCGGAAATCAATCACCGACTACATTCGGCGCGAGCCAAAATGCTATCTTCTAAAAAAAAAAACGTGACGCTAATGGCAGGTAATAAGTTTGATACTGAGGATGGGTCAAAATGGACCCTGCATCCTAGAGGATTAAGTACACCAGCCATCGCGAAGTTCGGGTGATGTGTGAAGAGAAAGAAGAGTTCCGTAACCCTCTAGTGCATAGATTTTTAATTCAATTGGAAAAATTAGAATACTCTAATTTGGGGATGAAAAGACCGAATCCGATGTCTGTTTTCAATCTGGAGGAAATAATAATAATAATAATAATAATAATAATAATAATTTTCGCAGCGTGCGTAGCTCAAAAATGCATTTCAAACTAGATTTCTGTGAAATCGAAATGTCAGATTGAAATGTTTCTTAGACCAATATGTGCGCTGTGGTACTACTTTTAGGCGTATGCACTAGAGGGTTAAACGAGAGTAATAAATAAGGTGCAGACGCTGTAGAGTTCGTCGGAGCTCGTTACCATCAACAAATACAAGGCTAGAACTCTAATGCATACCTCAATTTACTATTTTCATGTGTGCGTTCTGTTATTATTGCATTGTTATGCTTGCTCCGCAGACTCAATTGTTCAAATTGGTGACCCTCGACTACTAGGGTGGAGCCGAAACGATCGTGCTACTCTTCTGGAGTGTTGCGTCTGATTGATTACGCCCAGCTCGCGTTATCTACTCCATTGTACACAACGGGCACAGCGGCGCAGATCGGTGCTCCAGTCGAAAATAATGAGTATTTTATCTAGGTAATTTTCAAATAGAGCCGAGCAATTCGACGAACTGCATGTTCCTCCCATTTCCGCAACAGAATCGAGCGAGAAGAAAAGCGAATGATATTCTGGATTTTATTTGGGAGAGGCGCGAGTGGCATGAAACCGAAACCTTTTAGAAATGTCCTTTTCGAAATCGTCTGCTACTCGTCCACGCGTTCTTCAATGTAATTTGAATCCCATTTCCTCGCGGGAGGATAAACCGTTGGAATTGCGAGATCCGCGAGGAACGGTTGAAAAGTGCCATTTCCAGCTGAATTCGTCGCCATCGAGCGAGACAGTCGACGACATTGAATTAACGATCGTCCACAGTTCGCGCGATGGCAATTCGCAGAGAGATCTTCGTTCCACGGGCCCTCGATTTATGCAGCCGCGAGCTCTGCCTCGCTTTCTGGGTGTAATGAGGTGGAATCTTAAAGACGTCGCAGATAAATGCAACGCGCAAGTGTCATCGATATTCTATGGATCACGGCAGTGATATAACGGAGCTCTACATCTAATTTACTGTCGCCAGTGTTTCTGTAAATACTGCGAGCACCAACGATACGCCCAAGTGATTAATAGTGTTCGGTAACAATATTCCTATAATTCAACGTTTCATGTTCCTTCAACCAACGAAATTCCTCGTTTCACATATCTACATAACCTTCCGTTCGTACTCGAAAACATTCGAGATACGTTCGAGAACGTCCGTCGTACAAAACGCTCCTCCATTAACAGAACTTTAACACCGTGTAGAACCGAGCACTTTTCCAAAATATTTCTCTAACCTGTCGAGTCTTAAAAACCTACCGGTCTCTAACAGCTTCCTATTAGGTTAACCGGCATTAACTGAAATCGAGTGCTCCGAGCGCCACTGGACGACGCTACACGTATCTTCGCGAAAGAGATTCTAAATGGCGTAAGAAACGGAAACTAGTGTCTCACCTTGCGAACGATGTGGCTACGCATCGAAGCGTTGGACGTCCCGCGGCGATATATTCTACGAAGGCTTCTAACCGCCGTTTACGCCGCTAACGGGCGTCGAGCAATCTCGCGGTACTTCCGGTGAAATCGACGAGACGATGAAATCGCCGCGACCCTTGCGCTGCCCGTACCCAGTTTCCACTGAAGCTACCAGCAGCCGGCAAAATTTGAAAATTGCCGATCTAGATTGACCGACTCCTATTCGCGTCGGTCATAAAACGTAATCTGCCAATCAGCTTCACCCGCGTCCCTCGCCGCGCACGCTCGTACACAAGTGGTCGACTCGCGCGATACCAGGCTGCACCGCGCTTTCCAGGAGCTCCCGCGACCTTTGATCTTTATTTAGAATTTCGCGGCACACGGACGCTCGGCGCGCGGGAATATCCAAACACGCCTCGTTTATGGCGAAATGCCGCGATGCACCTGGCTCAAAACGATACGCACGACTGAGGGCGTGTAAACTGGCGCCGTTACACTTTCAAATTCCCCGAACACGCTGCGCCGACAGTGGCGCCGTAATAGCCCTTCATTGCCGAATTCCTCTCCGGCGGTTATGGAATGTCGAGGGCGTCACGTGGGCCACCGCAGTTATCGATACACGGTATCGCTCCGATCTCACGTTGCAACTTTTAATAGATCGTGATTTTTTTCTTTCTCAAGGTTCCGAGGTGCGAGAAACGATCTTCTTGTTACGGCGTACGGCGCGCTATTTACGTACGCTTTTGCATTCAGACACCTTCCGACGAGCCCGACTTATCTTTGTCAAATATTAACACTGCCGACGCAATCTCGGTGTCGCGGAACAATGGGTTTCGTCTTTAAACAAGAATCACTCTACACGAACATGATTTAATTCCTTCTTTTTTTTTTAGATATAATTATTCTGCTTCTTTGAGGATTTATGTTTTAAGAGAACGATTCGCTTGAAAATTGCCAGTAAGCTTGGATATAGTTTATTTGGTTAATTGGAGGAGCTAGGAATCAATTTAATGTAAATAAATAATTGGAAATGAACGTTTCTTGTTGCTATCGTAATCGTTAGCAATACCGAAGAGGTTTTGGGTGACTAAATTAACTTAATGTACATGTAAATGTATAACTCCTTTAATAAAAATTTCAAGAAAAGAGTCACCTTCCGAAAATTACGCACGCGCTGAAAATAAAGAAAAGTTTTATAATAAATGTATTTCCTTTTCTTTTTAATTGCAGATTTATATTTCTCCGATTTCTGTGACGTGGGTAAGAAATGTCTAGATACAAAATTAACTTTATTACCATTCTCCATTTTCGTTAATTCTCCATTCCACTAAGGTCCAAGTTAACTTCATTATTTTACTTTCTATGTTTGCTTTTCGAAGGCTGGTTATGCTTGCAAATAAAAAGAGACGATACACTATCTTTCTAGATACAGAAGGCACGTAAATTACGTTACGCATACGCGGGTATAGTACGAGCAGCTGTGAGCGTCAATAAAGATATAATTAGAAAATTTTGTAAGTACCAAAGTGTTTAATAACAAAGTTTCAATGTTGTTACAGGACGTGTTCGGGAAATGTTTGTTTTACGTACCACGCAAGGATAACGTATTGTTTGTTAGAAGAAATCTACTACAAAAATATAATATGCAAGATTGCTATAATACAGACGCTTATTAAGTAACTTTAGTTTAGCTAAATACACTCCCCCACCAAGCTTAATACATTCTGTACATTATTAACAGAACTACCTCCCCCCGAGGGGATTACGAGCTACCGAAACTTTCCAAACCTTCCTCCGCCGTGTACGTTCTGTATCCAAAACATTTTATCTCCCCGCCGACGATTCGCATTACTTGCTGCGAATCGTCGTAAACCTATCCACGCCATTAGAATATGCTTCCGTGGCAGAACTGCGCTCCATTACATCGCGTAATTTACTTCTAGCGATTGATAGTCAAGAAACACTTGAGGAATCTCCCATCACGGTTTGTGCACATTATCTTGCGACTCGTTTTCAACTTCATCGGCACATATGCACACTGAATCCGATATGGTCCCACCTAAAACAAAATATCTCTGTGAGTATGTGATAATAGATCGCTTAGTCTGCTCCACGCGGAGAAGGATGTGCAACATTTTGTTTTAGACAATTACAGCTTTATATATAATATATATGTTATGACTAGGGATGGGTTTCTCGAAACCCAGATAAGAAAAAGATATAAAATCAACGAGCGCCTATGAGAGTTTGTATATTGTTGTATCTTTGTTCGTAGTCTGTTCCACTATGGTCAACAGAGAGATTTGTGCAGGAATTTTGCTCACTTCAGTTCTCACAGCAAGATATTCCACTTACAAAACAGAATCAGTGCTTAAAGCTTCGAGAGTTTCGTATCCGAGTTTCGAGAATTTAGAAATTATATTCGAAACCCACCCCCAATTATGACCCAAATGCGTTTAGAACTAACGCTACTTTCTTATTTCTGCAAAATTTAATTCTCCAAAAGAGAGAAATTTACTCCTGATAATATTAATATCGTATTGTATGATAGATGGAATGATTCCATTAGCAATACCATCATCCCAGGGATGTCGTCGTGTAACGTCATTAAATTGAAATCTCTTTTAAACTGTTCAGTTGCATTCTAGTTTAGTACTGCCAAGTAACGTAAATAAATCAACTGAAATGAACTTTTATGCGTGGACCGATGCATCGAAATTGTAAGAGTTTTGTATGATAAGTAACACAAAGGTGAAATAAAATGGTAACAGGTGTTGGTAGTAAATAGATATTATTGCCTGTGGCACCTTACATGCAACTAATTACCGTGCAAGAACAACACAAGACATTTTTATGCTATGTCTATGTTGAAGGATATCGTTTTAGTAGGCAAGCTTCATCAATTTTTATCCAAGACAATGTATAAATATATGGCACGAGCTACGATACTGCACTCACACATGTTTGCACGATATTTCAATGCACCCATATTAATAAACCATAAATATCCTGGCAATGGAATATCAACGCTATCCTTGAATCTCTTCAGTTTCAAAAGAGACCGAGGGGACCAGTAAGAAAACCAAGGTAAAATGGATAGTTGAGGGTGTAGTCTTCGTTGGAATAAAATTAAGCAGAACAAAACGGAGAATGTAAAAGAAATACGATTTACACAAATCAATATAAGTGAAAAACAAATATTTACCCGATAATCAATTTAATTATCTCATATTTATTAATTGCTTCAAACGTTATCGACAAGCGCCCGGATTAAAAGTAATCTTTAATATCCCCCTACAAACTACAGTACCCACGCGAGAAATAATGGGAGAAAGAGATTTTCAAAATAATTAATTGATCCGGACTCTGAGAAGAATGTTGGTCAATTTAAATTACACTTCACCTTTATGATTTGATTTCATAATGTTCACTGAATTAGTAATAGTTAAATATTCTCAGCAGTTATTACTTCGAAATTTCGAAATAACGTTCAAAGGGGGAGCATTAAACTGATTATCGTATTAAATGAAAAAAAAAAGAATGATGAAATCATGAAAATAAATTATATACCGGGTATACAGCGTACTATCAGGGAAGCGCCAGTGATGCGATTTATAAATGCGTTGATTCAGCTTGCCCATTATTCTTAGTATCTAGATATTTGTCTGCAAGAAAGATGTTCGCATATTACACAACATTAACTCAACGTACATTCCCCACCGGGCCATGTAAAACACTATGTCAAATAATACACTGTGTACGAGATCCAACGTTTTTAAATAGGGTTCACCATGTGTCCTATTCAAGTTTCACTTTTAACGTTACGTTATATAAAATAGGAGCACACAGGTATGATAACAGCACATTCTTAAAAACTAAACTGGAAGCAAAGATTAAGGCTTCGCGTAGTAATCCCTGGTTGAAGCGACGAAATAAAATCACATATGCATTTGTATTTTTAAAAGAAAATTCAACTATAGATCTCTCGTAGTTGTTCCGAAGAACATTTTTATGAATAAAATGTACTCTCTTTCTCTAGCTACTGATACTAATGAATCGTAATAATATTTTTTAACACATTAAGCACCATACTGACGACGCTTACACGGCAAGATACACGAAAGAGGAAAAAGTGCGTCTTTTTAATGACGATGTAACAAAGCCGTCACTTTTTCGAACCTTTCTTCTTATTTTTTTTTTTTTATCAAAATGTATTTCATATACAAAGGCAGGATTACAGGAAAACCATCCGAGCTGACTGATCGCGAAATTTAACAAGTCAAGCGTTATGGCACTTAACATGTTAAAAGCGATTAAGTTATAACGCCTTCTTACTTTTGACACCGAAATTTATCCATTTACCGCCAACGTTGACAATAATTCATGCACTGTGCAAAAATAATCAAATTATTCACAGTCTTAGATATTAACAGTGTAATTGATGACAGCTCTTAACAAGAACATTACATTACGCGACGTTTCCCCCCCGTAGGATATAAAATTTCGCGAGATCGTTTCGGTAGGACGGGAATTTATCATCGATTTACTTTTACATCATTTGTAACTCCAATCCATCCTGCAGTTAATGCACGACTGCGTGTGTTAATTGCGATACTACGTTATTGGTCTAACGATAACGATGTTATTCTTGCAAAAAATGCTCCAAGGCAAATAACAACTCGGAACAAAAGGAGATTACGAAATTTCTACCGACCTCTGTATACATGTACATGTATATCGAACATCAAGCTGTATTAGTAACGATTTCCATACAAACATGCAAATAAGATGCCAAGACAAAGGTTCTAGCTCTCTTCGAATGTTTGTACGTAGCATCACTTACCTGCGATCCTGAGATCGACTAACGCTTTATCCTTCTGTATGTGCAGCGCGGTGAAGAAGAAGAACAGGCTCCCAATGACTTCCACGAACATCGTGAGGAACAACGCGTATTGCAGGCTGCGAAATTCGATGAGCGTGTCTTCAGCTTCGGTGGGGACTTCCTTTACCCGGGCGTTTAAGCTCTCCTCTGTACGAAGAGCCGTTTTCAGCCCCTCTGATATCTGAATTCGATCGAGTGCAGAAGAGCAGTTAGCAATCAGAAGTTTGTATATTTGTGCCTGCCGCCTAGAAACTTTCGACCGGTAAACTCTCGGATCACCAAATGTGCTCATTATGCCTGGCTAATCCAGATGAATGTGACTATTTTCACGAGAAAAAAACACTGAGAAAAGTGTTTTTTTAGAGAATCAGAATTTAAATTCCGGGCGAAGCCGAGCGGTAGAGCTGGTTGTACGATAACAGAGAAACTTGGGGAATATGATTCGATAACCGCACGAATGAGAGAATGAAAGTGTAATTTACGATTCAATTATCAAGCGAATGGATATTTACCACACCAATGAGATAAGGGCTTCCCGCGTCTCCGAAAGCATGTGCGATAAGTATCTGGAAAGCTGCAGCGGTAGACCTCCTCGTAGGTATCACTACGTACTACGCATACATAAGAGAATCTCAGAAATGCACTTCGGTCAAATTTTGCAAGTGTAAAGGGGTCAGAGATTTTTCGATCACGTACCAGCAGTATGTCTGCCACGATAGACCAATTTAAATTCAACGATAACTGTCCGAAGAATATTAACGTGTAACACAGAACAGAATTCGTATTGGCAGTTATGCATGCAAAGAACAATAACGGCACGCTGATCAAAAGTCCTACGGCGCATATCAGGGGGTCAGCCTGCGGCCACCGTACTCTCAATTTTTGGGCCATGAACGAGCCTAACGGTACACCGATTAGCCCCGATGTCATTCCGATTAATCCGAATTTGTACGCAACACTGAAACATTTCAAAACGCCGATAAGAGCAAATGATTCTCGTAACTGCAGCTACTAAATAGCCGGAGATCAGACGAGGAGAACATACTCTTCTGGATTCACTTTGCTCGCGTTCGGATGTAACGAGAATCCTAGTTGCAAAAATGTCGGAGCCCACCAAGCCAGCGCGCCGGTAACGAACGCCACGCACGTGAATCCAACGGTGGAAAGCATAAAGCTCGGACTAGAACGTAAAGAGAAATTATGAGCGGAGAAGGATACATGGAACGGTTCGTACTTCGGTTGGTACAGTGTTTACTATCTTACTTCTTTAACAAGGCCTTCAAGTCGGTTGACCACGCGGTGCTCGTCAAGTGAGCTCCGCCTTCCCTCTCTCCTCTAATAGGGTCTTTTACCAACGTAAGTAAAAAAATAATTGCTACCACGCCTAGCAAGGGGGTGACGCGTAGACCCCATCGCCAGCTGCCGAAGGCTTTCGCTGTTTCAGCCCCTGTTATGTATCCTAAGCCGCTGGAAATTTAATACAAAGATCGATACGCGTTTCGTACGCGTTACTCGGCACGTCGAGAGCGAGCTTTACATAAATGCTGGGACTTAAGCTCACCTTCCCACTGGTATCGCGAAGTAGAATAATGCGAGCATTTTAGATCTCACATCTTTAACGAACAAGTCGCTTATTATCGTCGGAGCGACTGTGGAATAACTAGCCTCGCCTATTCCGACAAAAGCTCTAAATAAGAGGAACCATCCGTACGACTGAAATAATGTTACACCCAAGTACAATACACAATTGCAACGAACTGTTCGTTATCATGCACGAGAGGATGCTCGCAGGGGGAAAGAAACATTCGTCGGTATTCCATTATCCCTTTCGCTACGAAACTGCTCGAAGCGTACGCGTGATACAAGCACGCGCGACACTGGCGCAGCCTTATAGCTAAGAAAATTAGGTTTAAAGGCAACCTTTTCGTAACAACGACGAACGATTTGCGGGTAATATTCTCGGATCTGTTTTTAGTCGCTCCTCCTCCCACGTTAAGTCTACTTTTACCCAGAATGCTGTAGTTCAGAAAGAGATCGTTCCCCACGAGTGGCGAAATGGCGAAGGAAAACAATGGGATATTGGAATTAAGGTAGGCTCTCGCTACGCTACGCCTGGCCTCGTCTCGCCTCGCCTCGCCTCGCCTCGCCTCGCCTCTCTTCCTCCAAATATTCTAGAGGAAGAATCTGCGGCTCGGAGTTATCAAAATACATGTAGGATTCGGAAAAAAGGAAGCCTCGACGCGGGACTCGAACCCGCGATCTTTAGAGTCTACGCGCTCTGATCAGCTGCCTTAGCCTACTCGGCTACCGCCGACTTCCCTCTCTTGGGTATTCCGTATCCGCCTCTTATGTTATGGAGGTTCCTGATCCCCGCATACATAAGAAATGCATAGGAAGAATAAAATGAGCCTAGGCGAGGCGAGGCGAGGCGTAGCGAGGCGAGGCGAGGCGAGGCGTAGCGAGGGCCTACCTTTACACTGCGTACTTAAGAATTACCTTCATATAGGAGCCAATAAACGTGGTCAAACCCCATAAGAACACGCCACCAGTCATTATAAGCGTCCTGTTATAACGATCCCCCAAATATCCAAACAATGGCGCGAACACCATGTAAGTTAAAATAAATGCAGTCTGCAGCAGCCCGGACTTGTCGTACCCAATATCGAACTCGTGTTTTATGTCCGTCAAGATTCCTACAACAATCGAAGACAGCTCTCGTGAGTTGCTTTTACCCTGGATAGGAAACACCAGGGCACGGCGGACGTTGCCGGTGGAACATCTACGCGCGGGGTACTAACCAGCGATCGTGAAACGGTCCATGTAATTGATAAGATTAACGAAGCATAGCACTCCGACTGTGGCCCAGTCGCTCCTGCTTATCGACCTCAGATCCGTCGGCATTGTTCCTTTTATTCGTCTTTCTCTGGATGTGTTTTGTGCATTTTCCGCGTTTACCATGTGATAATCATACGTTAATATATTTGGAGCAATGCCCTCGCCAGCCATAACAGAGGGGGAACTCGTATCGTTGCCAAATGCTGTTTACATTGCCACGAACGTGTCCTAGTTGTAAAAATGTACAGCTTAACCTTCCCGCATCATGGTTTAACCTTAAAAGGGCACGGGTCTACGATGCAGCCTATTTTAACGCGCTGCGCCAACATCACTGACGCCCCGCCGAACACATCAACGAAATTCACCGACCTACGCGACCGCCACGATTTGCAAACTACGCTATTAACTTATGTCCTACAACGCGATATCGGTGGCGTGACACCTCGCAACGTCACGCACGTATATATGTGAACATAGTCAACATAGTCGCGGTTGACCGGCTTGACAAGCCCCTCCACAAATGGACCAAATAGAAACAGAAGCGTCGGGGACCGCTGCACCGTCTGGCGGCGACGCATCCGAACAAAGCTGCCTCGTTGATAACACAGATAACTGTAAATGGGCGGGATAACGTTCGCTGGAAAATGGCAACGTCGCCTCCCTCTGAGTTGGTCGAGGTGGGGATACGTTTGCTTATCTTCCTATTTAATTAGAGATAAATAATTTACTCTTGATTTGCAAGATGCCTCGTCCATCTCCTGGTGCATTGCCCCCTCAAGTCTGATTCTTATGTAACGCGAACCAGAGGTCACTTGCCGGAATTTGCGCTTGGAAACGGATTTACATTAAAATCACCGATTCGGGCATTTTGGAACGCGCGATCGTAATCGATCCATGTTGGGGAATCTTTCCTCGACGGTTAAAACATATGAATGAGCATTGGCGCCGAAGTTGAAATATCTTTGATCGGGCTGAAATTATTCTGCTAATGAAAGCTTTGATGATGTACATAACATAATTCCGTAGTAATGAGAAAATATATTGCATATTTGAAAGGGAGAACTGATATTGCAAGAATCATCAATTTTGTAATTTGTATAACGTAAGAATACGAAACCATATCCGCCCTCGATGTACTACAGATTTAAAAATTCAAACTCGTAGCACCATAACGGCACGAAATTTGCACGATTTGAATTCCGCTGCGGTGCAGAAAGAATTTACTGCTAGTATTCAGCAATAACGGGGTGTTAGAGAATCAATGAAAGAAGAGGAAGAGGCCCCTACTTTCCGCTTAATATTTAATCACGCAAAGCCCAACGCTATCGCCCGGCATTCGAGGGAATACCACCGAATTCGCGAGAATCGCGGCGAACGGCAAGATGGTGATGCCTTTTCGAACGAACCCGCCTGCTATACGTTAAAAATTTTATTTTTAGAAGACTGCGAAACTGACAAAAGCGCGGCGCCATATTGCGTGCTTGTGTTTGGTTACTGTTCTGGCGCGTGGTCGAGAATTGTTATATTTAATTAATTACCATGTCCGATAACCAGGTAGGTCTCTCCATTTTAATGAGCGTTCCGTTAACGTTAACGCCCCGCTATATAAATACGGCGTAACATCCGAGCGTGCGATCGTACGTTGAGTCTAATCGGTCTAACCTTGCGTACTAGGAGCAAAAACCCGAAGCCGGCCCAGGCGACGCGAATTCCGAATACATCAAGCTGAAAGTCGTTGGAAATGTAAGAGCACGCCGCCCGGTGAACCGCATCTGCGCTATCCTCCGGCGATAATCGACGACCGGCTTCATCGTTTCACTTCCGTTTCTTTTCTTCTTTTTAGGACAGCAATGAGATTCACTTTAGGGTAAAGATGACCACTCAAATGGGCAAACTGAAGAAATCCTACAGCGACCGTGTGGTTAGTCAACTGCCTATTTTTTTTTTCTCTCGCAATAAACGCTCGTAGAAGTAAGGTGAAACGGTACCGATAGATTTTTCATAACGGACACAATGCTCTACGCGATCGTCGGAGATCCAAAGATTCGTAGAAACTAGCCTTATGTTTCATAGAATGTACGATAAGCGATCGAGAGATTCTTACTGCTCGCATTTCGTTCGACGCGCCGAGCAAAGTTTGTCCGCAAATGTTCGCAACGATCGGAAGCAGTTGGAATCGGTACATTCGAAAGTACGCCCGAATGGACCAATTGTTTGTCGTACGCGTACACTTGCGAAGCTTGAAATGTTAAACACGTGCAGTTGCGTCTGGAGGGGAATGATAAATTACGAAAATTTTATACAGGGTGTTCCTATGACGTCGCTCAGGTTTCTTTTCGACGGTAAAAGAATTAATGATGATGAAACACCAAAGCAGGTAATTTAAATTCACATATCTCCAAGTACAGTAGCGGGAATGGTGAAGCGAGAATATATACACGCCGCTGTAAAATAATTCTTAGAATATGAAAGCTCGTTAGTAATAACGGGCTCGTTTAATAGGCTAATTCTAATAACTATTCGCCAGCCGCAAAAGCTGCGCTTCGGTAAGCATCGTGATACGTCAACTCTTTCTTTCAGCTGGAAATGGAAAACGACGATGTTATCGAGGTGTACCAAGAACAAACAGGTGGTCACTACTGAAGAAATTAAATCTATTATTCAGTTTTAATACCTTTTAAAGTGAAAGTGACTATCGTAAAGAAATGGACAAGTTTATCAGTATGTATATGTATGTTAAAAAAGAAACATTATGTAATTTGGGTTTTTTTTTACGTAACATTTCGATGTACTGTTCTACATTCCTGTAACGAGGCAAGTTTAAGGACCATCGACAGTCAGTTTCATACGATGTTATACATTCATCCACGCCAAAAGGAAAGCAAAAAAGAAAGAGAAAAAAAAAGGAAAACCGGAAAGAATCACGCCTTAATGTTCGCGCGTTTTTGTCCATTAGTTAATATCCGCATTTCACGAACTTCTGAATTCTTAAGTGTAGATCGCGATAGTTTTCGAGAGTAAAGTTTTAATTTTGTTATCGGAGCGAGGTAACTATTATATAATACGAATATGATTTAACAAAATTGTTGCGTTTAAGGTACATCTGTAATAAAAGAAGTAATTGTAATAATTTCCCTCTGCCTTTTCAATGTAACTTGTAGCAGCAGCGAAGGCGCGCTTTTTTTTTAACTTGAAGGAACTTGAATGAATGATACAGAAACAACAGCTCGTTTCCATTTCTTTACTCTGCTTTTTACGATCATTGAGTAGCTAATTCGATGTAAGTAATGTGGATGCTTTATCTTGCAGTGTTTAAGGTCGCGATTTGGGTAACATCGGGATTAGAAATTCAGACTCGAGGCGCGCAGATTATTGCCGCGTAAAACTGCTTGCAATCTTCATTTAGAAACATTATTTTGTATATGGGCATCCCCATTACAGAATAGGTACTTACTCGATGATTCGATGGAACGAAATTTCTACAAATTGTAATAAAACTTATTCTTGTACAGATAAGTAACATAGTTTTTGCTTTCATTACTATCGTGTTAAAAACTGATCGACGTTCTTCTTTTAATATTATATATTTGAACGACTCGCTTTTCTCAAGCAACGCAATCTTTTCTTCTTTTTTTTTTTTTTTTTTGAAGCAATGAAAACAATTTAAATAATAGACATGTTTATAGTTGGAGAAAATAAGTAAGATATAGTAATAACATTACTTTAGTAGTATTCTCTTTTACGAAATCTAGAATATATTTAATGATAAGAACGCTCCCATATAACTAGGTTCTCGTTTTTCGTAATAAAAGGCGTAAAATGGATTTTGATATAAACAACGTTGTAATAATGATTAGGTTTACGTTTACTGAGCTTCAACCATTTCACAATCATGTTTACATCTGTCGGTAGCATAAAATACCTGTAATAATTATCGGAAAAATAAAAATAATTCTTCGTCTTTCTCCATTTACTTTACATACAGCTTAAGAGAACAGTCGAAGAAATAATGTTTGCGGATCACAAGGGAAGGTTTTGAATTTAATAGAACTGTTTTTATTTATACATAGAACAGAGTCGATAATTACTATTATTATTAGTCACTGCTGCTTTTTTTTTTTTTTTTTTTCTTCCTTTTAGCACTCTAAAGTGATATTCGTAAATCCTTAATATAAGTTGATATTCCTAAAAGTAGTTTGACTATATACAGATTATCTTGCGTTAACTAGTAATCCTAGTATGTGGCGTTCTATCATTATTACATATTTACAGTGATCCTACGTCTAGAGTCTAGAAGAAGCAATTTCCTGCCTCGAATAATTGGTATCACAAAAAGATCAGAACCCTCGAAGGAAGCTTCGGCGTCCTACGAACAACGTCTCGTTGCGTATCAAATTATACATAACAGAGCAAAGTTTTCAAGTCTACGCCGTTAATTACACAAGTGTACGCGCAAATTGCTTCTTCCGAAGCGACAACAACTCGATCGCCGCAACTTAATCTCTTAACATTTATGCACCGGTGCGAAGAAATCAGCAAGTAGATAAATAGTTCGTTCGATAAAATGAATTTATATAGTTTAATTATACACAGCCCATATAATATATGCATACAGAAAAATAATGCATCAAATATCGCCACCGGATCCGTGACAGATATCCTAGCTTCCCACCGACTGCTGCACAGTTCGCTTGCTTGATCGAATCAGAACGAAAGTCATATTTTCCCGTTTTCCCTCGCACGAGGACGTTCCACAGCATTTACGTCGCGTTAATAATAAACAATCTCACTGGTTGCAATACTGTCGACACTGATCGTGTTACTCTTCGTAACGAGAGGCTGTTGACTCGAATGGTCTGGGCAGAATTTGCACGTCATTCTCCCTACAACTAAGAATATTCGCTGTACAGAATTGCATCTGGTTGGAATAATAATCCTGCCAATTTAACGTGTATACCAAAGAATAGCATCCCCTTCACCTTGTAATTAAAGATTCGCCCGCAATCAGTTCTCGTAGCTTGCTCTTGCCCCAACGATTCAGACTCGATTGAAATGAAGCGGTTCGCGAGGTGCGAACAGAAAGTCGAGCCTCGCCGTTCGTTATTTGAACTTATTCAGAAGCAGTCCTTACAATGAAGACGTCAGTCTTTGATTTTGTCATGTTCGCAAATCTAGCACAACGCGCTCTGCACTTCGCGATTTTACAAATGATGATCAGCAACGGCAAACCAGAAACTTCTATTTCTGAATGATCCAAAATACAGAAGCAAGGTTTTAAAATAGACTTTAATCATCGATAGAACAGTTACAGTAATAAATTATAGGACGTAACGGATTCCCTTTTTGTATTATATCATCGTATTAAAAAAAAAGAGAGAAAAAAAAGAAAAAGACACACGAGTTCAATACTCCTTAACAATCGAAAAATTATCTCGTTAATAATCATGATAATAATAATAAAATTCACTTTCAACAATTTCTCCGTCTCCTAGCGCAACCGAAATTCCGACCAAGAAATTCAATCGTTTTTCCGTCTCCGAAGTACAAATGCTACACACTAGATAAGTACTTTTCTTTTTTTTTTTTTAGAACGTAATTTATGTATATATATCTATATATATATATATGTATATGTTCTTAAATAAAATGTACAAGGTATAATTCAAAACATACATTTTCTTCTCAGATATAGTCTGTCGGGTGTTTTACGACTATAAGCGACATTAGTTCAGCTCTCTCACCTCATTATCGTTCCCATTTTTTTCCGCATTTTCTTCTTCGTTTTTTTTTTTTTTTTGTAATACATGCATTTCATTCAAATATCGTGCCTACTTACTTGCATCGTAATAAATATATAATATCCGTAAAGTACTCGAGCGATCTGTGTTAATTTCTTAAAGCGCTGTTACTTCTTGGCGAGGCATTTAACGGGGAAATAAACGTGCTGTAAGTCTTCGACTCGTTTGAGAAATAATCGGTTTTCGTAACGCCGTAGAAGTAGGTCACAGCGCGTCGCGGTGCCCTACCCACATCTTCTTCGTGTGGTCGAACCTGTGCGCCAGCCATTGCTGCTCCAACAATTGGTATCTGTCTTGGCTTAGGTACAAAGGTTTGCCGCGTCTATAACAAAACAGAACAGCCTGTTTAAATCTGTCCGCAACAAAGTAATGCGTTCAATTACAAATTCGTCCGAAGGACTATCAGAGAAAAGTCGAAAATTATGTACTTTAGATTCCCATCTTCCTCCTCAAAGTCATCGAGGTACAACGACCCCCACAAACAGGCTCGTCGACCGCGAATCACGATAATGTAAGTGGACGTAACTACCAGATATATGCCGGTCCCACCTCCGCAGTCGATCGAGTGCTACAAGAAAGCGTTACACGTAAATTATAATTAAATAAAAGTTCGATAGAAGGGGTGCAATGTAAGATTTACCTGGACAGCCTCGCAGACATTCATCTGCTTGCAACAGTTTTGCTTCAGGCAGACAATGGTACCGCACAGCAAACAGATGCTAGTCTCTTGCGGGACTGAGTGACACTGGTGACACTGGCGCTCGTGGTAATACTGGAAGAGGAGGAGACAGAGAGATGGTATCACGATCTAATAAAACTCGAGCAGAAGTTGAGATACGTTCAACTAGAGAATAACACGCGCGGTACCGTGAATATCTTCTCGTACTCCCTCGGAAGACGGAGCAGCTTCGGTACGTGCCACGATATGTGTTGTTCTATCAATAAATTCCTTGCCGCGTCGCTTTGATTCACGAAAAGTAGAAACTGAAAGCACCATAGGCGAGGCACCGAGGTGCTCGCTTCGTTGTCGTGCCAGTTCAAAGCAACCGTCGAGTTGAAGATGTTCCAGTCCATGCCCTCCGAAACTAACTCCAGGTAATAAACTAATCTAACGAACTCGATGTGCGGTATCCTGACCAAGGGCAGAGGTTGCTCGTACAAATGGTAACGGAGCAACGCGGCCACTCGCAGAAACGGCAAGCACATGGATTGTATCTGAAACGGACATGATGCATTAAATCAGGAGGCTGTCCGGATAAGTGACGGATCGTTTATGCCCACCTGCTGCTCGATATTGTGCATTCTCACTCTCGCGTACGGGGTGGACGATGATGTGGATGGTTTATAGGTGTCGTCTGAACGATACAGCGGAGTATCATTGAAAAGTTTGATAATTCTATAGAGTATAGCTTCCGAGGACGTGGGGCTGCGTTCGAGGCATTCTCTCCTTAAAATCGTCTCCCTCTCTGCTTTGGTGAGGCCGCAACTTATTTGTAATATCACTTGATAGTACAGCAAGTTGTAGATTACCTTTACCACGCTAGAGAAATACGCTGAAAATAACGGAGCATTTAGTACGGTGTGCCAGGCTCGCCGAGGCGACCGTTTTTACAGACAGCACTTTGCGCTCACTTTGATCCAAATGCAAGGGCAGCAACAATATAAATTGTATCAGCAGTGCGGTTGGATCTCTGAGAAGCAAAGGTACTTCCTTTCCGTGTGGTATTATGGCGAGTCGAGGGGCAGACTCGGCAGGTATTCCGGATAATTGCTGCAAGGTGTGCTGCACCGGCCAGGCTGTCAATACTCTTGCGTGCACCGCCAGCACGTGCAGCAGTGCGACTGTAAAGTAGGAAAAGCAGTATGAAACACAGCACTCTTGATTGACATTAATTGATCCCTGTAAACGGAACAGGCGTACTTACCGATGCAATCACGTTTTGGCGTTAAAGGTGTCGTAGTGGGTTGCGTAACGCACAGTGACCCACCACGTTGAACAAGCTCGACTTCAAAATTGGTTCGAGCTACGGAAGTTACAAAGAGAAACAAGCTTTGGTGACTAGGGGAACAGTTCTTTTGTTTATATTTCAAGTATGTGCAACTGGTCATATCCTCCATGGCCTTTCCCATTGCCACAGCCAAATTCGTCGAGATCTAAACAGCAAATAGTAAGACGTATTAAATTACGGAAACACTGTCGAGAGCCAGTAATCGGTTGGAATTTGAAAAAAGAAATCTTACAGGATTCTGCGGTATCTCTTTCAAAAAGTTATGCAGCTCGGAAAGTATTGTAGCAGAAGACGCGTGGCGGGACCGTACCACTGCCGCGCATTCTCCCAGTTGCGGAGAGAGCGGGAGCACAGAGTTGGCCAACTGCCGACAAAGGGGGCACAGGTATTCACCGCTGTCTGTAGCGAAACTTTGCTGTCTTTGTTGGTTACGGAGAGATTGCAAATACGACTTCAAGCAGTCTAGATGCAGATGGTGTCCACACGTTTGAACGTGAACCCCGCCTTCCCAGCCCAAATTAACAGCCAACAGCCAGGAAAGCTATAGTGATCGAATAAAGGGTTACACAGCCTGCGTGTTATCATCGCCAGGGGACATTACGATTCAACAGCTTACAGTATCGAAATGACGATTCAGCTCGTCCGTTCTGCGATCGAAGTAGGCGCCGCGCGTGTCACCTTTTAATATAGGAGGATCTTCGTCGGACGTGGGTAGAACCAGTCTCTCTGACTGCTGTCGCTCGTGGCCAATAACACTTGTTGCCTAGAAGGAGAAGAATAGCAAAGTATTATATTACTATTATGATAAGAATCCAGCTCCCCCATTAAAATACGTTCATCCATTACCTGAACTAATACAACGAGACCCATTGGCACGTCTTCGCTGCTGGGTGTAGTTTGATTGCAAATCACGCAATCGTATTCCTTTTTGCTAGTCAGCTTGGTTGTATTGTCGTCTTGATCCCAATCCATACCAGACACCCCGGCTTCGTCTGAAAAGCCAAAGGACGCGTTACAGGTCTGTTAATTCAGGAACCACCCTCTCAACGATTATTGCAAGTCCCACCGGCTGTTTCACCTGTTTTCATCGCTTTCTCCATAAATTGCTTCTGCTTGTTGGCGAACTCGGCCATAAGCTTCTGCTGCCTCTCCTTCGCCTTCCTTCGTCTCTCCTCCTTCTCTTGGTGCTCCCTCTCCCGCTGCTTGTCCTCGCACTCCTGCATCCGCGGCCACAGCTTGTTTCTAGTCTCAACGATGGCCTCCTTGCACATCGGGTCTAGGTTGGCTATTTTATTCAGCAGCTGCGCGATGAAGAACGGGCCGTCGCCGATCCGCGATTCTTCCGGCTGCGCGGCTGAACTACTGCTGCCAGCTTCGTTGTCCGATATTGCGCTCTGTTTGGGGTTGTAACTGTCCGGGACGCCGGACAGCTGCGAATGCAGCTTCAACAGTAACGAGATTATGCTCTCCTCCACCTTCACTGTCTGCGGCTGCAACGGCCCACCCTGGAACAGATCGACGAATAACAACGAGTTTAACCCTTGCGATACGCTCAAGAGCTACGATATAACTGCGAAAGTGAGCTGTTACCTGAGGATCTCTCCTCTTGAAGAGTTTGTGGGAAGTGGATGTAGACGGGACAATTTCGATCGTTGTTACCCCAGACGTGCTCAGTCTGGAATACGCTGGCTGGGCGGCAACTATTTCGTTGCCAGCCATAACGGCCGGTCGTTGAGGGGCAGGTGGTAGTGCAGGTTGACCACCAACTATGTACAATGAAAATTAAATGCAATGTATTAGTGCGATATATTTCTCGAGTGTTGATAATGTTCGCGGTTTTCTTTCTAAGAAACACAGACGTTAATATTTATTCTGATTCGTATCTCTCGGAAGCACTGCTGGTTCATGCGACATTTCTGGGTGGAAAAGACTAACGTACTGTTCAACGAAGGAGGTGGTTCGAGGGCAAGGGCCATGGTTTCGTCGGTGGAGGCTGGCAGAGCTCTTTGTAGTGGTATCAAATCATCCGCGCTATTACCATCCGATATAGCAACAATTCCATCCTCAGGTGCGATAGTCATGTGAAATTGAGCTATAAAGTAACAAAGAGAGAAATATAAAACAAACGTCAATATGACGTTAAATTCCGGTCGACGCCAAAACAACCATCTTCTAACATCTTGGCTGTATGTTCATTCGTGCATAAATATATAATGTACGCTATAGCGTACTGGGAAGCAAGCCCAGATATTTGCGAGGACTTACATAAGATATAAGTGGACTGTTCTGAATACTTATGTCTATGTACAAAGCTTTACCTTTGCTCGAAATGCAAGGAGGGTTCAATAATTAATAGACAAAGATATAAATCTCACCGTCTGCTCCGGGTAGAGCGGGTAGAGAAGGTAAGGATGGAAGAGTCAAAATGTCAGGCATCTCGTCCGAACTTTCCCACTCAAATTCACCTACAGTAGGAACAACTGAATTTAAAATATGGACAGCGAGATCGACAGACGCAAGCGAAGATGAGGGAAATTCGTCGATTATTCTACTTACTGTCCGAGGTATTCGGCTCTGAATCTTCGACTAGAATAACCCGAGGTATCACGGTCCTCAAATTCTCAGACAAATTATCGCTTTTATACCAGCTAGACAGATCCATATCTTTTATCACTCGAAACGTCCCGTCCACATTGTACTGACACAAAGGATTCGCCTGGTAAAGGAGACGAACGGAGGTACAATATTAATCGGTAACCACAGACAGAGATTATCAGACACTTACAGATTTGTCCGGTATTTCAGCGGTAATTACTGCCATCTCTAACAGGTAAATGGTCAGCGCCATACCATACTCCGACACGTTGTGCCCGTACACAGCCTTGTAAAGGATTATGAAAATCATGGCGTGAAAGACTCTGGTGTGCAATACAATCCGTGGGTCATCGTAATCGGGTGAAACGGGAGCAGGGTGTCTGAACGGTGGCCACGGTGTTGCGCTATTTTTCAGTTTACCCGACTGCTTCACGCTGGAACACGATCATCGGAGATTTTCAGCAAAACAAACAGTGGAGGGCAGAGTTAAATGCAGGGACTTTAAACCGGTATTACGTCAACAAAGCTATACCGAAACCGATATCGTACCAAAACAGATGTGTACCGAAACCGTTATAGAACCGAAATAGGCGAATACCGAAATCGTTAAGGCAGGATACCACCTTTGACTGCGATTTTGGAGGCGTTTTTCATGAATTTTTTTTGCATACAAAGAATGCGCAGAAACAAAATCGGTTTCAGTCATTCATTAATGTAACTTTAATCTGTAATTACACATTATTTGAAACTGAAAAAGTGAAAAATAATCTCTTGTAGGTGGCGCCAAAATACACTCCTTTGGAGGAACATCGTTAGACGGCGTGTCAAATTCCGCTTTGTACGTGGCTCTTAGAAAAAAAAACCAAAGAATGTTCCTATTAACAACAATATTTTTCAATGATGTACGTAGGGATTTTACGAAATTTCGATTTTTAAGAAAATGGCGGCCATTTGAACAAAAAGGTCAATATTTTAGGGTAAAAAAGTTTAAAGAAGTTTATAAAATTGCGCACCAAAAGAAAAATAACAACGCTACAGCAAAAGTCCTACGTACATCGTTAGATTACACCACGGGGAAGAATTGTGCAAAGTTTCAAGTCAATCGGATGAAAATTATAGGAGTAATCTGACACGCCGATTTGGAAAACATCGTTTCGAGAAAAACGCGTTTAAAGTTTTATATAGATTTATATATCTGTTCCAATCCGGTTTTTACACAAGAAAAAGGTTCCGGCCACCTTTCTAATGAATGAATTTCGATTCTATACACTTGAAAGAGTCCTTTGAGAACAAAAAAATTTTCAATTTTTTTTAAGTGCGAAGGTGGTATCCTGCCTTAAAGTACCGAAACCGAAATAAATACCGGTATCTTTCCGGTTCTTCTTTCGGTGACATGGTAGATTAAAGTAATATCTTCGTAACCCTTATTAATTCGAGCTGTAATATCTTCGTAACCCTTATTAACACCGGCATAACGTAATATCTTTTCATAAAAATACCAATATATTAGTATACGTGTAGCGTATAGATTCTTGTCTAATAATATTTTGAAAACTGTAATAAAATCCGAAAACCGAGAAAAGTACCGGTAAATATAGGTAAATATACCGGTATTTCCATATATCGGTATGACGTCATACAGGTATTTGCGTAGTTCGGTTTCTATAAAGGTTTTGAAGATGGAACCGAAAAATACCGGTATCATACCGGTATTTTCAATTGCGGTAGAAGTCCCTGGTTAAATGCTTACGAATCGTGGTAAAATCAACGAGAGTCTCTTCATACAGATCGCGTGTGTAGAGAGAATCTCTGTAACTTACTATTCCGTGAAACGGTCCATCGATATCTGAAAGTCTCTCCTAGGCACCCCTCTCAACGAAACGTGTAGGGGATCGAATAATTCGTCCCAAACGTGCGGTTTAGGGCCGTACATTCCTTGCTGCATGTTTCCGCTGGCTTCAAGATTCGGGGCTCTATAATGTGCTATCTGTAAATGGTATTGCGTGGTTATAGCAGAAATCAGGCGAATCGAAGAGTACGGATACGTACATCTGCTAATACAGATTCAAAGTCTCTGTTTTGGGTGGTGCCGCAGCGCTCTGGCATCAGCTCCATTAACTGGCTATGAGTCTTATCTCCCATACATAATAAAGTAACCATTTCTAAGCATGACATCTCCGGGTCGGATAGACCTAAACAGATATATTACCATCGATTTTTCATATTTAAGCTTTCCGCATCGCCTTAACAGCGGGACGATAATGCGAGTACTTACCGAGATTCGTACGAACATTAACCAACGTGGCTAGAAATGTTAAGCAGCTTTCCAACATGGGAGTGTCGTGCTCTCCTTCTACGTATTTATACTGAGGCGTGCGATACAAGCAGAGGCTCATCCATTCCTTTATGTGGAACCTAACGAAGCAAATAATTATCGCTTGCTTCCTCCGCTCTAAGCGTAGGAGTATTAACAATGTAAATTCATTAGCGTATGAAACAGTTACTTTTCGATGACAGTTTTCAGAAAGACGCCCGGCTGCAGCTTGCTCGCGCACACTTGCAGGAGATACAGGTCTGCGTCAACCATGGAGTTGCAGAAATTGCACTGTATGTACGTCATGGCTTGGCCCTTAATCTGAAGTCCATTGCGCACCCACAGTCCGTTGGAAATTTCGTAGAAGGCAACCTGAATGATGATTCATTGTATCGGTGAAATTTCCCAAATACTCGAAATGAAGGTGTAAGAAAATGGTGGACTCGATGCTGGGAAGTAGATGATCGCGCCGAGACGGGGCAGAACAATTTTTGGATCTAACAGAAAGTAGTTGCTTCGGAGGGAACTAATTAGCAGGAACAAGTACAATGTAGCTGGAATAAAAGTTGCTTTCGTAAAGATTTCGAAATCCGACATTTTTTTTAAGGGATTCTGAAAACTCGAAATTTTGCAAGGCTTCGAATTCTCGAAATTAGGAACCGGAAATTTTATAAGGCTTCGAATTTTGAAAATTCGAAATTCGAAAGTTTCTTGGGTTTCGAGATTTCGACGCCTCGAGAAACCCATCCCTATACTTATAACGTATGCATGATAAGTATGCAGGTGTATATCTAACGGAACTTCCGAAGCCTAAACAGTTTCGTGATGACGAGACTTTCATATCAGCTGCTATGACTATCTCATTACGGTCCCTCACCGCCTCCAATTTGAATCATTCGTTTGATTCGTAATTATTCCAACATGCGTACAACACATAAAAAAGATACAAAATTCTCAATAAATTTTATTGCAAAATATTGGAACATTGTGAACAAGGTCGGGGGAAAAACATCGCCATTAGTGAGTCATCAATTTTTGATAATGTAATCATGGGAAGAATGAGATGAATCATAATATTCTGTTGGCTGCCATTGTGCATAGCAACGGGTATCGTGTAGGAAACATCTGAACCTAAAATATAGCGGGAACGCTTCTGAGCGCTTCCCATTGTGTGGCTGATTCGTAGATTTCATCGTATTGCCCCCACTAACCCGACCAATCCCTTCACTGGAAGGCATTACAAAACGCTGTGTTGTCAGTTCGGTACGACTCAACGGCCGTCAACGGACGAGGGACGAGATACTCTCAGTCCTGGAGGTGCCCGTGCGAGACTCTCGCGCGTGATAAATTCCTCAAGCATTCCCTTAAAATGTCTCCTACTTTTACCATGACTGGTTCGTAGCTCTCGCGACAAAGGAATTCTCCGCCGATCTGCCAGGAAAGGCGAACAAAAGTCGAACGGGATTTGTATCAGTGATATATTACATGTGCCACAGGATCGCGAAGCTACTTTCTATCGGAATCCTCTTATCTATCGGTCATAGGTAAAACTTCTGTCGAGTAAAATGGCGGCGACTAGTAATTCGAAAATAGTTTGCGTCTGCCTGATGCTCAGCTTCGGAGGGTTCGCCAACAGTTTCGACGGTCTCGACCTTATGGACATAAAGGACATATTGCGATTCGGCGTTGACACGATGAGGGACGTCCTCGAGTCGTGGGAGATGATACGTCCCAAATCTCCCGGGGACGAGGAGAACAGCTTGCCATTTGTTCGCAGAATGGAGAAAGAGCTGAGGAATAGTATATCAAGAGTGTCGGATAAGATCGGGATCTATCAAAATAGAATGGAGATACGGATGGACGAGGTAGTGGCCACTCTTCTAACCGATCTGCCCTTGCAACAGAAATTGGATCAAAATCTACGTATGCTAGACCAATACATCGGCCAAATCAACGATCTGTATTACAACTTTGTAACGTACGTTACGGAGACCGCGAAATACGAGAGATACACGCTGGAAGATTTCGCCAGGACGTGTGTCTCTTCCAGATCGGGCGCCCTTCCCGATCTCTTGAAACGCATCCACCGATTGCTCGTTCCACATTCCGATGCAGACTTCAACACGAGCATTCTCGTCTTACTGGCGAATGAGATGCAAGTAAGTAGTGAGAAACTTTTAGATTCTATAGCAACTTCCTCCTCGATCACCAAATAATAAATTTCATTTCCTAATACCTGAGCCCCTCGTACGTTATTTACACGTAGAATAAATAAAGCTACGGTTCATTAAGGTTCTAGAAATTACGAATCTTGGTCGATAAATTGATATACATTTCGAAGAGCTATACGTAATGTCGGTATGCGTAACTAGAACCTCATCTCGTTACTATAAAGCACAGAGTGGTGGAACTAGGTGCGCGGTGATATTGTAACGATCAAGTGACATCCGACTGTTCAATTTACCACTCGTTGGAAACGTAGGTAGAACGTTCCAATAGTGGCAAATTGACTACACTAAATTTTAGTGAACACAACGTGGTTCTGTATCGATCACAAAGTAACATAGTCTAAAATACTTTCTGCCAATTCAACGAGTAGGGTACAAACAAAGGATAGTAGTAAATGTAACAATATCGAAATACAATGGGCCTGTCTGCCTTGTTTGTGCAACTTGTTCCTCGTGATCTTTCGTGCAGCCGCTCTTTGTGAGAACTCAACAAAAGGAACAATCGAAACGGAGAACAAGGAAACCGTATTTTGAACAAACGCGATCTGATAATCCAACTATTACAGTAGCTGCAGCTTTTCTCACTTTTCGTCGGAAAAACTTTATCAGATTCGAAATGCTACATGAAAACGGCCGTTAACATTGATGTACTCAGTCCATTGGTAGAGAAAGTTTCTCCGGGCAAAACATTTCCCATCTCTCGGCTAAGTGGATTCCTTCAATTCAAAATGACAGCAGTCGGAAAGCACGACTCTGGATGCAGTGCGCTTTGCATAAACGGAGAGCTGAACGACGAGCGGAACTAGAATAAAAAGGGGCATGCGCAGAGGTACATAATACCATTAAAGCCATGGAACGATTCCCGAGGTGGGCGAACGGGGGAAAGGGGAGCGCAGAATAAAATGACAGTGGAATGATGCAGAACTCTCAGTCGTGCCCGAGCCCACCGTGAAAAGTGTTCGTTTTGCTGCTTTCTCCCATCGCGTCAAAAGCACGCTGGGCAATTTGCGTTCCGAGAAACGAATGTTTGTGAAACGGTGCGTAACGTGAGACAGGCTCCACGCAGCTCGAAATCGTTTCTTTGCAACCACGAAGCGACCCAGTGTAAGGGAACTGTGATAAAATCTCTTGGGTTCCAATTTTCGTTTATCGCCTTTCGAAACACTGCGCGATCGATCTCACTGACCTTCCGTGACCTCCATACGCTTTGGAAACACTACTTTCCATTTATTTAGAACGAATATCGTCGTGGGTAACGTCGGTTCGATGTTTTTAATTTTTAAAAAGCGTATAAAGCCGCTCGAGGGTGTATAAAGTTTCATGGGGAATCGTTCAGAGATGTTGCTTTACGATATTGTGCTCGACTAACTGTACCGTCTCTCAAAGTTTCTCGCGTCTTCGTGTATTTACACCGCTCGAGCGCATGCTTGTCCTGCTGGCCTTTGTTTGTAAATACGAACGGTTCGAATATGCGAAATTTCCGTTCCACGAAGATTGTTCGAAACATATTTAGAGATAATCGAAGAGTGAGAAAGTAAGTGGAATAATTGGTAGATGAGTGAAGATTCCATTCCAGATGCATTAATGTCTTCTTATTAACGGTAATATTATTTTAAACACAATGTTCGACTTGCTACCATAGTCGCGTGAATTTGCGTGCTGTACTTTACACAGATGCTTAACCTTGGCCGAGAACATATCTTTTGTGTATAGCCACTGCCAAGATATAGGGAGTCGTAAATTAAACATTTGAGCTGCGGGGGTATTTGGTGCCCGGCACCCAGGGCCGCACGCGATATGCTATTGTAAGAGTATCAGTAGGAATTGAGTCTCAAGCCACATGCACTGAGCCCTGATTGAGGCCCGAGCCCCTTATCTGCCCATATATCTGTCAATTCGCTCGTTCCGATTTCCAAATCTGCTCCTTATCTCGCGGCTTACTTGGAACTTGTATCGCAAGGGCACATACAAATTTCGTGTTGTGGAACAAGATGTGAAAATCTTGAACTAAAGAATTATTTAACGGACGACCCTTTTCACGTAAATTAAGGTTACGGTGTATTAAGATTACAACGCGTGCAAAGAAACCTCTGACGGGCCTGCGTCTAATTCGATCGAGCCAACTTTTCTTTCCAATAACGACGATCTGTCCCCATACAATTTTTTCTTTCTTTTTTCAATTCCTCGAGGAAGGAAAGTCGGTTTTCCAAACATTTCTCCGCGAAAGTATGTTTACTTCGACGAGCCAGACATTTGCAATGAGATGAAGTAGGATGGAACAGTAACTCTGATTAAATGGATGTAAATCAGCGGAAGTGCCAATAATTACCCACGGATATGACTCACTTTAAATTGATTAAATGTGATCCCCTGGAAAAAGATTAATCGAGAACTGAAAGTCTGAGCGATGAAAATCCAGCGGCGCGAGTGACACATGATCTTTCCGCGATGGAAACATGCGATAACATTTTAATACGAGCAGCAACGTATCTGGTTTTTAACGTAATCACATTCGACCCTTACAAGCAGCCTGCGCAGTATGTGCACACACGTCCCCCTGAATATATCGATACGCGCCACAAGTGCATACACGTTGCAAAACTAACGATACTCGAATGTTTGGTGCCCACAAGTTTCAAGGACCATTATTCAATTAGCGAGCGTACGAATGCAAATGTCCCGACGTTAATCACTTCTACGATACTGTAAAACTTCTTTCTTCTTTCTTTCTTTCTTACTTCCTGGTAAGATTTATATGAAATGAGGAACGTAATTACTCGTGAATAAATACACCGGAACCCTAGCCACGAATTGGAACCCGAGAGGCTGAATAATTCACAGCCATTATTAGTGGAATCTTTACAACCTGCGTATTCGCGTGTAGGTATCGCACCATTAAAATGGATCGACAGTAGGACTGTATAGATTTCATTTATACGAAGGAACTAGGAAAGAGCATCGACGATATATCGAGTGGATAAATAGAAAATGGAGGAAATGAAAGTTCTCGTATACTTGCTCCACCTCCTTGCGATAATAGGAGTGAGAGGCGATTTTTGGAAGAACGCTACGGAAATCGATGAAATGAGGCACAACCTGCTAGAACACGAAAAAATGTTGGAAGGGGAATTGTCGAAGTCGAAGCTGAGCGTGCTGGGACTGTTGGGACTCGACGATCAAAAGTATATCCAACTCATACAGAATTTCAAGACCTTCGGTGACGAGCTGGAAGCCACGTTCCCGAGCGGCGGTTACGAATATTTAAATGCTTTGAGTTCCTTTCGGCCATGGGCCAGCATAGAGGACGAATTGAAAGGGATCGACGGCCTGTACAACATTTTCAGGCAAATGCAACGGGAGATCACCGGAAAACAGGTGGCCTTAGATCTCCAAAAGTTGGCCGATTTCGCGGAGACTGTTCTGCACGACCCAAAGGCGTCCATTATGGACTCGCTGGCTCATGTCAGTGAATCTGTAGTCCGTGATAAATTGTTCGTTTCAGCTTATCAGGTACAACGCAATTTTAAAAGTCTAATGCCCGAGAGACATTCATCTGCGATTGGCTAAAAAAGTAGCTTCATCCAACTGCAGTTGTGATTTAATTCCTTGTACTTTTCTATGTGCAGGAGGCAGCCTCGCAAATATGTAGCGAGAAACAGTCACTTCAACAACTACTCTACAATCTGTACAGCACAATTACTCTCACTGAGATTAAGGGCTACAGCATGATCCAGTTCTCGTACATGCTGCTGCGACTCTATAATTCAGGTAGCAGACGCGGTGGAATAGTTTAACCGCACTGCCATCGACTTTGCACCTCATTTCTGTAATGACTCTAATCCTAGGTGCCAACTTCGCCAAGGAGACGGAACTGATAAAAGACCAGTACGTAGTGAGAACGTCCGAGACTGTGAGGGCTGTGAAGACCGCCATGGCTTTCGCTCCCAGAGACCTTTGGAGATGCGACGCAACGACACCTAAGTCAGGTACATTCGCATGTTTATACAGTTTCCTGCGACAAGTGCGAGCTCGACACTTTTTCCAGAGGAAACGTACACCAATTTGACCCAACTATTCCAAGGCTATGTCGTAAACGAGGTGGATCTGCACCCGGAGGGGAGCTGCAAGGAAAACTGTGCTTATTTCGGGTACGCGAAAGTGCACGGCTGTTACAAAGACCAATTCTGCGCGCACCAGCGCAAGTGTAATGGCAAAGTACTGAACTGCGAATACATTGACTCCGACATGTGGATTTGCCCCTCGGTAAATTAAGCTGCTCCCTCTACTTTGTCGTGTTCAGCTGCACAGCGGAAGCACATTGTGCGTAATATAAATTTTTTAGGCCAAGAACAGCGACCGGAGATACGAATACATACAATACGAGAACGGTAGAGTATTCGGGAACAAAGGCACCTGCCCAGCAGGCAGGTCGAAGGTGGACAGCTGGTGGCGGTGGTTGTTCTGGCATTGCAGCTATTGCTTTTGCTACTGCGATGATCATACTGTAAACTCTGATCGATACTTTAGCCTACAGAAAGTCATGTCTAACGTGGCGAACAATAGGTAAATAATCTCCGTCATACGATATCGAGCATTCTCGAGAATTTCGGCTTTGAATAACGAATACGTCATGCGTTCGCAGAGTTGTAACGGGCATCGCGCTGAAGAAAGTGAATCAGATCGTACACTTGCAAATACAGGAAGGCGAGCTGCTGGCACGTGGGAATATCAATAATACGACCCTCAGGTGGAAACCAATACAGGCGTTCTCTGTGTTAGACAGTAATGTCAAGAGTGGCGTCGATTATCACACTCTGGCATGGGAAAAGAGGGGCTTAGATCTGGATGATTTAGTGCCGGCTCAGGATCACCTTCTAACAGGTACAGTCGTGATAAAACTTCCTACTTCGCTCGCAGAGCAGCTACTAAACTTCTATGCGTTTACCAGGTGTCAAGTTTCGAACAGTGGGATCGCGTTTGAATTTAGAGATAATGGTAACACCGTTCAACTTCACCACGGGGAAACTGATACAGCCACTCCAGAAGAGTTTCTGGATGAGCAATGACCTTACCGACAGGTAAAGTCTAAAAGTCCTCTCGGGGGGGTCAGTGGGATTGCCAGTCGACGTTTCTTAACCGTTGCTTTTGGGTTTCAGAACCAAATTGGAGTTGTCGAATCCTGATATACCAACTCGCAGTGCTCGACCAGCATTGCCAGACTCGAAACCGAATCAGTATTTGAATTTCGGGCCAAGCGATCGCTCGATGGACGCCGCGCAGAATACAATACCCTTCCTGGACATTCAGCCAGTTGAAACGAAGCGACCCATCCCGATAGCCGGCGCTGGGATCTTTCATAAGGGCAGAAAGGGCTCGGGAGGATTCGTGGCGTTGAAACTGATTACGTACGATTTCACATCGCATTTGCAAGTCGATTTACCACCCGAAACACCGATTATCCCTGCTGCGCTACAGCCGAGTGAAATAAAAGCTGTATGAATTCACGTCTGTACAAGCAATTCCAATGACTTACTACTGTTCAGTGACATTTCTTCGTATGTTACTTCTAATCGCATAAATGTTTCATTGATTTACGTTTAACAATGTGGCATGTTTCATTCCTTTACATGTTTACGGAATTTCCGAAAATTTACTATTTATATTATCAATAACAATTCTTTTTTTAGCTGTCCGAGTAGCTTTTTCTTATTTTTTTTTTTGTGCCATTTTTAGCATAAGTCATTCAAAAGTATCATTTAATGGAGAGTAAAATTTTGTTTTTCAATTCACTACTAAGGATCTCGAATAACTATAATTTCTCGATATATAGAATGAAGTATAGATATCCTGATATTTTCGACCAAATTTTTAAGTACTCGCTTTAATTGTAATGACGGATTCCTGTACTTTCTTTAACGGTTATGTTGTTAACGGATATAAGTGCAAGTATTGCATAAAATAATGTAAGATTTCCTGTCACTGGGGGTGTCTTTTAAACAGATACCTCGCAATCCTGTGATTTATTAACCAAATAAGAATAAAAAATGAAACCAATATACGTGTACGCCTACCATGGATCGAGTTTAATTGAAAAGAAACTAATGGGGAAGTATTATTTGCATTTTGCAAGTCTACGTTCTTTTTTTTCAAGCGGTGTGGGGGGGGGGGAGATACCATTGCGGCGTTGAGATGCGGTTACAGCCGAATTTGAGAAATGAATTTGCATTTTACGACGCAATTAGAGAAGCGAGAAATGTACTCACCTGAACTCGCAGAGGATGCATCATTAGAAGGTGTAACATATCCGTAGGTGGTAATAAGTGATTTAGCGTAGCTCCCTGTTGACGAACAGCTTGACACATGAACACGGCGAAGTATCGATGTAGTGGAAGATGAAACGACACTTGTAAGCTATCACTCTGTAACAGAAAAACCACAAGGAAACGTTACGATACTATTTACAATTCATAGCGCCGTTAAACTGATTGAAATCAAATGCTAGTACAAAAAGGGAAGGGAAGAAAAGTGGCATTAGAATTCTAAGCGAACGTTCAAATATTTACCACATTCGGATGAGTGTAGTTCACAGCATCCAGCCAATCTTGCAATGCTATAAGACAGAACGTGAGCACTCTCCGACTGAGAGTTGCGCTCTCAGGGCCACGCAAATGGGATACCAAAGCCCACATCGGGTAAGCGCTAGCTTCTAATTCGGCGCTGAACGCTGCATAATATGTGTTCGGCTCGAACTCGACGTGCTGATTCAACTCTCTTTGATTCACGTTCATTCCTGTGACAAACGGAGGGAACAACTTCAGAGATAACTGTGTCCGGCCAATTATAAGATCGCAGATAAAATTAAGTAATACCTTGGAACATAGAGAGAAAGTCGAACCACATCTCGAGAAGCGTATCGTCGCTCATAAATCGCACGGCCACAGGCTTGTGCGAAAGGACGTTATTTAAATCGGACACAAGAGGCCAATAACAGTGCTCTTTCATCACTTGTCGTCCGCAGTCCACCACGTAATGAAAATTCTTATCCGGATCTGAACAGACGGGTTCGCGTTACATTTTAAAGCGTACAATCTAACGTGCTACGCGTTACGATAGATACACTTACCGTGCAACGTATTTTGAATTAGGATCTTGCTCATCATGTACTTTAAACTAATAACCATAACGTGTAATAACTTTAACTGATCCACCATTCTCAGCGCCAGACTTTCGTTGCTGAAAAGCTGAAATGTAACACGGTAAGTACGCGGAACACGAGGTCGTTTCGGTTCGCAAGGAGCTCCTTCACCAATACCCACCTGTACACTAACGTGAACCACTCTGTTGCTCAAGGTATCAGGGTCTGTAGAACGTTCGAGCATCATTGAAATTCTACTATAATGCAGCACAAACGCGCGAGTAAGTGCCTCCTTGTAATCTGGATCCGGTAACATGTTTAGCAGTAGGCAAACCAACTTTTGCGGAAACTCGTAAGCGACCGTCCAGAACATTAATTCTTCCAAGAAAGTCGTATGCTCCAAGTGTTCTTGCAACGACGCACATTCTGTAATCGACAAGTAAAATCCTCTCTAGATAACCACCCTCGCCTAGCGATGAAACGCGCGCGAGCCTTACCTTTATATTCATCGGGCGGTTCCGGGTTCGGCAAAGAATTAACTGCATCTTGGTATATTCTATTGCTGTCCTGACAATAGATATCGTACTCCGACTGTCCAGTCGAGGCGGCAGAATCCATGAGACCTCTATATTTCTGTGGATTCGTGAGCGCCGACGTCATCACGTGCCTCATTAACGTGCCCATTTTGTTCAAATCGTGGAGCATGGTTAAATATCCGTCCGCGTCTTGGATGGCAACCCTAAAGTCTGGCGCGCCCACTTTACTAGAATGGATAAGGAAAATTCATGTTAGACACAGCACCTGCGCGCGTCTCGTCCAAGTAAACAGGCACCCGACATACCAATTTTCGCGCAAATGTTGAATCAGACGGAGAATTATTCTAGGCATCATTGCTTCCGCCACGCACAATAAATCTTTAGGAGCGGCGGTCTTATCGACAGCAGCTTTCGGGTCGTGTTTGTCGCAAAATCTACGGGAATAGTCGGACGAAACAGTTACTTTCACGGATATATCTACGGTCTCTCTCGACTAATCGTTTAAGGAGATCCTTACCCTGTCTCTTTCATAACAGACGTATCGCCACAGTCACACGCGCCACCAGCTTGACTAAGAAACATATTAAAGTCGTGGCGATAGTGATTGCCGTTTTTAAAGCATTCCGTACACAAGGACATACATGGCGATATACCACAAGTACGACAGCGGTATGCTACAAAATTGGGTGTCCAGACGAGTCCGCACGTCGTAGCGTTATCGTACATTCTTACTGAAATGTTTATATACGAGACATTTATAAAAGTTTCACTATAAGCGATGTTAGTAGAGTACGTCGTTATTTACTAAGAACTCGCCCTTAATCTGGTTAAGCCGTACGAACGTTTCCCGAGCGAACGTTCGTTTCGTAGATAATTCTTCGCAATTAGGCTCGAACTAATTGTAACGCTTAAGAAACCTCGTCGCTCTATCTGCCAATGACTACTTATCGCGTCTATACATTCGTGTCTATAGCTGCGCATTCCGACGTGCGTTTATCGAATAATCTTATTCATGCCAAATACGCAATTCGCTTTACGCTTATATCATAGATTTTATAATAATATTCGATCGCAAAGTTTCTCCTTCGACGATCTTGCGCAACGATCGAGCGGTCGGTAATAATAAGTTGGTCGATATTTGTTACACCGTTCGACGTAACTGTATAGCCGAGCGATGTCCTTATTCTTAAACGTTCGGACCATCTCCATGCGCGCGATATTATACGCGAGTATCGGCCTGTACGCAATCGAAAGTGAATAAGACAACAAGCGCCTGGAACAATGCTGAGGAGCATTCCGAATGACTGAACGTAAAGCAGTTAGCCCGGTACACTGGAAATGACATAAAATCCAAGCAACAATAATAAACACATTGCATAAACGATATAAATATTCAGAAAGCCCGTAATAAATGTAACATTAACGGCAACGAGTCTACGGAATTTCAAAGCTACTTTGGCACAGAGAATTCGATATATCCCCTTGCTTTCATAACCCAAGGAAACGGGCCGCCCATATTCTACCTGTGTTAGTAAACTCGTCCGGCGTGCAGCCACCAGCCATCAACCATTTACACCAGTCAATGGTTTCCCAGTCGTTGATGGCCTTGCTCGGATTCAAGAGTATATCCAACAACTCGTTAAGGTGCTGCGGACAGCCAGTGTCGAGGGCTGGATTGCTACATTCCGCATAGATGTACGCAGCTGCACCACGTTTGCCCTTGTTCATCAATACTTGGGCCGAAGTGCTGGAAGTCGAGGCCATCGCTGAGAACCTGACCTCGCACGAGGATACCACTGGTTGTCACTGGTTGTGATACGTGTTGCGGTACTCTCCGGGGATGACCAGTGTACAAGAGGCAAACGTGCCAGCCAAGTCGGGTGTGACGTTCTCGTCGCGCCCCCCCTTGGGGGTCGTCGGCGCTAGTGCGCGGGCAGCGCCACCAGAGGTCTTCCGACTCCTACCTGATTTCTCACAAGCTCTGCTTCGATGACTCAATCGTATAAATACGAGTTCTAAAGAACGCGAGAACGTCCCCGATCGCGAGCGTCGGGGGCAGCGTTTGGCTGTGTGTTAGTCGAGGTAACTCGACTTGGAGTCCAACTCCTCTTTGGAGTCAACTCCTCTTTGGAGTCAACTCCTCTTGGAGCTTTTTTAAGAACCCCGAGACATTGAAGAAAAGGGAGAACCGAGGAAAATAATAAAAAATGTACACTACGTTACAGTCACTATTCCCCTCTCCTCCTCTCCCTCCCCTTCCTTCTCTCGCCCTTCCTCCCCTTTTCCTCTATTATCTCGGCAGCCCCTTCACTCTCCGGGGCTGGTGGGTGTTTTTGAAGCCCCAGGGCCCTTTTTAGGCTCGGTGGACTCTGGACATTGGGCAAGATCCCGACTCTCGCGCACCCCCCGGGATCAGGGGGAAATATAGACGTTAAAATCTCAGGGTTAGAAACTGATAGTCTGCTTCTCAAGGAGAAACCTTTCAAGTCAGAGACGGGGCCCATGGACCCCAGGGGATTCTCTGAGCAATCTCCATATCAGTGGGCATCATGCCCCGTCACACACAGCAACTCTGCCTTTTCCTTCCTCATCAATTTTGACGGCATGACGACACCATCAGGGGACCGTTAACTTGCCACCACTCTCTCCTTTACTGCGGCAAGTACTCGGTACTACTTAGTACGATAATCGCCGTCGATACCACGCACATCCGCATTTACTGGACAGCGAAACAATTACTTGATCGGCAATCGTTGGACCAATTGACCACAGCTTATAACTCCTCTACGACAGGTCCTCCTCCCTCTGATCAAGAATCTGTCCATCTTATCGACAGAACAATGACAGAGTGCCAGATCTTGATTTTCAATGAGCGCATTTCGTGCACAGGAGTGTTTTGGCTGAATCGAGTACAATGACACCGTTTCGTACTGCTCGTCGCGTCAATCGTGAACACAGTATATAGGAGAGGACAAATCAACGTTGATGGAATTAGAGAATATTAAAAACGTGGCTTGTAGTCTATTACATTCAGTTGTTTCTGAGCGAGTGTTCAACGCCCTGACTATGATTAATATATATGACGCATGACAAAGGATATTAAAGACAATATAATAATGTTGATTATTTATGATGATAATAATTACAATATCTACTGCGTGTGCATATCTATTCCTGTTTATAACTCTGTAGATTCAACATTTTTCATCATTTGAATCAACTCTTGTTCGAACATGGCAGGCAACCTCGTAACAATGTTTTCGAAGTCGCTTAGTGGGAAACGCATTGTCACCAACTCGGTGGCGCGATACGCAATTGCGGTGGACAAGTAATTTCTGTGTTCAGTATTATGCGTTCTATTAGAACATTTGAGACACATGATTGCACAATTTCAATGTTTTTCCAGAAGATTGTCGGTGCGAATTATTATTGTCTACAAAACTAGCGGTTAGTAACGGTATCGCGGCCCTGTTTAAATCCCAAGAATTCCAGCCAATGGGTTGCAAGGAAGTTTAGGTGCTTACTATGGTAGCACTGGCGTCCAATTCTCTTTTTCGTTCGGATAATCGAGCGTGTACGTTGCTGTGATAAACAAAATTATAAATCGCAGGTAATCTCATATTTTCAACTTCATCCAGCCCGAATTAATGATAAATCGCATGGTACTTTTAATGATCCATCGTTTGGTGTCAATATTTCGTATCGATGTCGTTGAAAACCGTGCTTAGCTGAAAGTGGCCAGCAGGGTAGAACCAGCGCAAGTTCCTCGTTCCCATTGTTTTGCTCGTTCAATGCAGAATTCTGTACTGTTAACTGCTTAAAGTTGATCGATATATTTCACTCAAACAACGAATATCGTACACCTATATTCGTGCACAGGTAGATTTACATCGGTCAAGTTCAATCGTGTCCTTTTTGGTTATGTTCGAATGTCACTTTAAGATGGAGGAAAACAATGTTGTACTTTATATAAAACTCTCGCGAATGTAAAATAACCTTCTCATTTTCAGCCATGGTGCGTATGAACGTTCTTAGCGATGCCCTCAAATCCATTAATAACGCCGAGAAGCGTGGAAAGAGACAGGTGCTGTTAAGGCCCTGCTCGAAAGTGATCATTAAGTTCTTAACCGTCATGATGAGGAAAGGTAAGAAACTCTTTCATTCGCGAGCTATTAAATCGCAGATTTATTTTCGCGCTATGCAATAGCGGCAAAAAATTAACGTTCTGTACTTCTGTTTCTATGATCTTATACTGTATTATTTCCACTCCGTATAGGGTACATTGGAGAATTCGAGATTGTCGATGACCACCGCAGTGGCAAGGTTGTAGTAAATCTCAGTGGAAGGCTAAACAAATGTGGTGTCATCTCGCCCAGGTTTGACGTCCCAATTAACGATATCGAAAAATGGACCAACAACCTTTTGCCGTCCCGTCAGTTCGGGTAAGTATTTAGAGGTTCATATTATTCTGCGAATAATCAATTCATATAATATTATTGTAATTTCTTTACACTCTAGGTATGTCGTCTTAACCACAAGCGGAGGAATTATGGATCACGAAGAGGCTAGGAGGAAACATCTTGGAGGAAAAATACTTGGATTCTTCTTTTAATTTTTATTTAATTCAATAAAAATTTCATAACCAAAAAATACACCCTATACATCCTTTGTTGATAAGTCGACTATCTCGCACGGGACCCGTGTTAATCGAAATATGGAATATTACCTATATGCGCAATAGATTTTTTTTTTATAGTTTTTGTTACGCGAGATTAACGGAACTAAAAGTTTAATAAAAGGAATTGCCATTCTTTTGCTGGAACGAAATTATTTCGATAAATGAAAACCGCGGGAGAAAGAAGTTCCTAAACTTTTGTATAGCATAAACGATACCTCGTTATATAATGCAAAATTCAGAAAAGGTAGAGCTTAATGTAAACAACAAAAGTGTACTATTTACAATCGGAGATAAAGAAAATTCAGTATTAGGTTAAGTAGTTCCAATGTAAACAATATTTATTTAATATTTCCATGCGATAATTCGTGGCGAATAGGATGCACGCGTGCCGAATCGTAGAGCCTGCCTGATTGGTGGCCGCCTCTGTTACCCGATTGGCCGGCCGCCAGTGGGGACGTTCCAGCCATGCGCGTGGTCTCAATTTCAACTGTATACCTGCTGTGAACGCAGGCGGTGACGGTCGGTCAACAAAACTTTGTAATTCGAAAGAAACCCACGGACGGGTCGGTCGCGCGTCGCGTTGTAAATGTTTCTGCGTTCGGGCACAGTTCCGTTAACGAAAGTTTCCCGTACGCGTGTTTCGTTCCGCCGAGGCGCGACTCGTGTGAACGAGTTTCCATCGAATTCAACGATGTTGCCAGGTGTTACCAGGTGAATGTGACCGTTTTGTGCCGCGCGTTACCTGGCACTCACCTGAACGGACAAGCGCACGGAGGAAAGCATCAGGAACTTACCACCTATACCACAACCACGCAAAGTACATTCGTCAGGGAACAAGCGATCGCGGCGGTTATAAATTCCAGTCCGCTAACAATCGGATATTAACGCTTCGAAATACACGCATCCTTCGTCTCTTCGACAATAGTTGCATTGTGTACTGCCACACAAACATCTCGAACCTTTCTCTCGATACCTCACTGACCGACTTGATGCACTTTCGCAACGGCGACAATCAAAAAGACTTGTTTACACGGCCCGAAACATTTGCGACGCGACACACACACACACGCACCCGCATAAATCGCAGGCGGAAAAGTGGCGTGCGGAATGCGACGACGGACCGTGTATAAGCAACGGTCCGACGACACGTGAAACGTAATCCTATAGATTGTATGGGCTTCGGACCTTCGTGGGCATGTTGTGAGACGGCAGAGGAGGAAGGATCGACGGATGGGACACTGCGCTCGGAAGCTACGCGATCGTCGATTTCACGACGGATGGTGGGAGCGCGAGTGCAAGTAAGAGGAATGTCGTCTCGCAGGTGTACAGGGTCGTCGTAACGCTCTTCCGTCACGGCTGTCGAGGGAAAACGTAATCGCGGCCGGGATCGCCACGTGAGAACTCGAAAATGCGGAGATCGTACAGGAACCGCTGGCGTTGGGTCGCGTGACTCTTTCCCATCGTGCGATTGCCACGGGCTCGTCCACCGTAGTGAAGTGCACGAAGGAAGTGCGAGCGGAGGAGATCGAGAAGGCCAGAAATTTGCCGAGCCAACCATGGAGATGCTGTGGGGAAACGCGCTGGCGGACCTGTCGGCCTTCCTCGGCACGAGGACGCGGATTCTGTTTGCCGCTGTTTACTTCATCTGGATAGCCGGCAGCGCCTGCGCCACTGGTGAGTTTTCGCGCCCGTTTTCATCCCTTCCCAACCCAATTTTTTCGCCCATCGCGTACTTGGATCCCTCGTATCACACTTGCATCCAACGTCTCTCGTCTGTTTCGTATAATACGACACGCCACGCGGATAGCGAGGCGGCGCACAGTGGTCCGACGCATAGAGGAGAAAGTGGAAAAAACTCATAACTTCAGCATTTCTCAATATTTTTTCATTATTTCTGTTTCATATTCTGCCTCAATGTAATTTTGTCCACTAAAAAAGTTGTAGAGAATTAAAATGTGTTTTTTTTTTAAATTATTGTTTAATTTCTTTTTAATTTTTTAATTTATTTTTTAACTTACAATAATCGTTTTTTGAACGGATTTTGTACTTGTACAATGTTTAGACAAAGTTGTCGAAACAAAGTACGTAAAATGATCGTTTTAATTCTTCAATAAGCATTTTGCATACGGTACAGACGGTTATAGACGGTGATGGACGGTAAAATTTTTTAATGGGAATTGTACCTCAAAATATGTACTTTCAAACCTTTCAAGTGTCGTTGCGGAGGTAGACGGAGGTACCTGAAAAAATGGTGATTTCTAAAACACCTCGGTATTCTTTGAGATATTGCTATATTCTGACAACAGTTTCAATTCTGCCTCTTTTTGTCCTACACTATGTAAAAATGAGTAATAAAACTACTCCGGAAAAAACAGGTCCACTTAGTGCTATGTAGAAATTTTGGCCATACTTCTTTAGTGCGAGTTTTTCCGCACTTGTAATCGGTTTTAGAGGCTAATTGACAGGAAATGACCAATACATAACCGATAAAAAAACAATACGAAATTGTGACATGATTCTTTTAGGTTTTTTCCGCCTTTAAACCACTGTGCGGCGGGGTCTCGCGGAGCCTATGACGACGCTTCACACTCTTGTTTGTTACCACGGGTTTTTAATATTCTTTACGAATAAGATTTTGCTCCCGTTACTTGCATTAGTGTGCTGGAAAGACTGGGATGCATTCTTACGAAGAAAAATACCAAACCTTACTGTCCAAATAGAAATAATAATTGCGGAATGTTACAATAGTCCAGTGAAATTAGGATTTGTCTTCGGAATAAATCCCAGCAAGCTAAATTTTGGTATGGGCCTTTATTTGGTCGTTTTAAACAATATGTCAAAAGTCCCCATCGATCCGAGTGCCGCTAAAAATTTTACAGAGGGTTGAAAAAAAAAAACAGTTTTTCGCGAATATCTCGTTATCTAGCAGTTTTGCGACAAAAATAGGTCTCACACAATTTATAACCTACGAAATTCTCTACAAAAAAGGTTGTATGAGTTTTTTTCGTAGGAGTAACCATTTTCATGTGTGCCGGGTTACCAAGTTTCAACCCCCATACTTTTGACAAGGGAAGATCCCGAACCCGGAAATTCAGAAAATTATGAAACTCTGTAAATATGTAGCGGAAGTCCTGCTGAGTACAACGCAATTTCGTTTGCTGTCCAAATTCACTCCAAGAGGGTGCAATTGACCCCTGAAATTTTTTTTATTTTGTATTATTACTCGCGAACTGTAGGTAGGGATTGCAAATTTACCGACATTTTCAATTACCGGTAATTCGGTAAAATTCCCAATCAAAACCGGTTTACCGATAATTTACCGGTATTTTTTAAAGTATTGAAAATATAAGAGTAGACATTACAAAAAAACCTTTTTTGAACTCTAATCGAGCATTATAATAAATATATGCAAATAAAACTATTCTGAATATAAAATATGAAATGAGATAACACAAAATAGATATATTTGTATAACTATTGACAATACTTATTAATATGGATCTTCACCACGAAAACAATGAAAAGAATCTTATCTTACATACATAATTAAATATTTTTTATTTAACAATTTTTAACAAATAAGCACGCAAAAAACATAATTTGTTTAAACTTTGGTATCCTGATCGCGATCTAATTTTTGTACAAAATAATCCAGCCACGGATAAAGCACTCTCAGATTCTACACTTATTGGTCGGATAGTCATTAAAAAATCATATGCCATTTGTACCTATATATTTTCTCCGTACTTTTTCTACTTGAAAATATGTCCATTTTTTTGATGACTTGATTTAGATTTTCAGTTCTCTTTTGGCTTAGAGTTGATTCTTCATGAGATACTTCGATTTTCGTCTTTATTAGTAATTGAAGTTTTTTTTCACTGATAACGATGTAGACCGAAATAACGAACGCATATATGCGCTATATTGATATACGTAATTTATCGAATTACCGGTAAAAATTTGACGAATTACCGGTAAAAATTTGACGAATTACCGGTAAAAATTTGAGGATATTTCTCGCGATTTACCGGGAAACCGGTAAACCGGGTTACCGGTATTGCAATCCCTAACTGTAGGAGATAGAAAAAAAGTGTTCAGGAAAAAGTTACTTCTCTTAATTAGGACTAACATTTGGTAAATTATAGTTCTTACAGTTCTTACGGTTCGTGAGTTATAACACAAAATCGGAAAATAGCCGGATTTTCAGGGGTCAATTTCACCCCCTTCGAGTGAACAAATTTAAAGTTTAATCTTTGTGGATAAGTAGAGGATATATAGGTATGTATTACTCAATTTTTGTTGCTGCCCAAATTCACTCTAAGAGGGTGAAATTGACCCCTGAAAATCCGTTTTTTTTTTTAGATTTCCGTCTAATTTCACTGGACTACAACCCCAAGTAGGATTGCCCCAAGCTTTCTCTTCGCTATATCGTCAGAAATACGAATGTTTAGTGACGCGTTCCGCGCCACGGTGGAAACTCATACTCCTAAGTAGAAAAGTAGTAGTCTAATATTCTCCATAATTTCATCTCCTTTTTATTCTATTCCGATTTCGACGCTGCATTAACAAACACCTGTTTCCTTCATCTAAACATTTCATCACCGAGATAACTATCTGGGGCCACGGACCGTGTTAAAACTCTACACCAATCCTGACGGCAGTGATGTAGTCCAGAAACTTGCAAATACGAGCGGTTTATTTATTATAATGGTACCAAGTAAAAAAAACTCCAAGGTCGAATGGATGGTGACTGCCCTCGGCCTGCATGGCAGTGGACGTGTTAATTAGCGGAATCGCGTTGGCATGGAATTTTTCCATGACAAATCTGTACGCAGAGGTAGCCGGTAATTGTCGTCGTTATTACACGCGCGCGGCTATTCGCTTTGTCATGAAAACTGGCACGAGAACAGGATACACGCCCGCCGTTACGATACCCGTGACAAAGATGAGCGTAGAACGCGAATGCGCGGCGTTAGGGTTGAGCGTTCCCTGAAACGGGTCAAGCCTGATATGCGGCGATTTAAACATTGGGAACGTTGCTGAGTGGAACAAACAACGATCCCCTGGCGCATCGCCAAATTGCTTTTACATACGTACGATTGGTTACTGTACGAACGTTTGTCCAGAGGGCAGGTGCCTCCCTCACTCGACCTCCACTTTCATTTAATTACCCGAGCCCGAAGGTCGTGCGATTTATATTAACGGCCTCTCGAATCTCGGAAGGAGATTTCTCGCCGCTTACGGTATGTACAATGTTTGGGATGCTTTTCCTCCGCTTTCGACCGCCGAAGGCGTGCCACGTTGCTCTGGGGTTATTGAATTAGGGAGGGAAATATAGTACGACGACTGCTCGCCTAAATACCTACCCGGTTATCGCGTACAGCGACGCTTAATTATAGCGGTAATTCCGCGGTCCCGTGATTTACTGGCACGGTATCGATGGGTCAGCGTTCATAGCGCTGCTGGTAGTGTACAGTGCACTTCATTATGGACGGTATCAAGGGCAGATTGTAACGTTAAGTGGCCCCCCGTTAATGGACCGTAAGTCGTTTTATGCGGCAGAGCAACGGCCAAATATTGCAGCGGTATTTGCGCCGCTTTGTTCTCGCAATTCTGGCGAGAGTTCGGCGACGGTGCGAATTATGTGGGCCACGTCTTATAAAAAAATTCTGAAACCTTACCGGGCAGCTCAGTTTCCTCTCGGTTGAAGAGGGAGGTTTCTGTAAGTTCTTGAAAATACACACGTCTTTCGGGGCTTCGGTAAGTCGAGGACACTTTAAGGTAAATGTACCAGTGACTAGCCATGTACCAATGCATGGCCACTGATGCAGATATTAATTATTATTAAGCTATGTATATCAATCAGGCACAATATATTGATTAATTTGTGTTATATAATCCTTAAACTTCATACCCTAAAAATGATTTTGATAAATATTATGTTTAAAACACTTAAAAAATTGTTTGAAATCTCACAGTAAAGACGCATGATGAATTTTGCTAGATTCTTCAGAATTTGCTAAAGAGAAAGCGATGTTTGTTAAGCATATAATTATTGTAATATTGGGTTTCTTTATATGAACGAATAAATTATGGAATCCTAAGAGTATTTAAAGCAAGTAATTAACGCGGTATTACGCATTTAGATTCTATTCTATGTAAAAAATACGTGGCTATATATCGGTACATAATATTCGTGTCTGACCCAATAACTAACCATGCCTCCATGCATAGGGCAAGTCGCGATTTAGTATACTCAAAGACTTGTACTAGTGTATAACCAGGAGTATTTTTTGATAGTATAAAGTGTTTTCATTAGGTATAAGTTGAAACTAATAGATAAAGTGTAAATAAAATTATTGGTGTAATATTTAAAAAAGTAAGTATATACATTCATTCAATATTTTCCGCGTTTTCTGTTGTCTATAGTACGTAACCTCAAAATTTGAATTACGCTTTAAGTAATATATAATAATATTGTTAATTACGTTGTAAAATAGAAAAATGAAAGAAGAACAAAGCAAAATGAAAAGAAAGAGTAAAAAAAAAATTATAATCAAAACGACGGTAATAATGCACTTGAACAAGTGATAAATGGTATGAGTACACGTGAGGCAGCTATACAATACAATGTTCCAAGAAGTACTTTATATGTCAAGTTAATCTTTTTAATCTGTTAGTATTTCTTATTTTCTTAACGACCCTTAGAATAAATAACAATTCTTTTGGTATTACAATAAATTCTGACGGGTTATAAATGTCATGGCTATGTACTGGGACAGTGAATTTTAGACACTGGGTCAATCGCCTTTTTACTGGTCATGTATTGGTACAAACGTATTCATTGAATTTTTTTTAAATAAAGGAAGATCCAATCTACCTATTAAATACAAAAAAGCTTAGGATAGCATTAGTTTTTTACGTGATATTGGCAATATATTCTTCTGGTGGCCTTAGCTGGCCAGTCATTGGTACATTTACCTTAAGTATTGTATTTAGCGACCAGGGCGTCGAAGCACGCGCGCGACACGTGCAACGAAACCGACGCGAATAGGAGGGCGCGCAGCGATCAAATTGAGAATGATCCCCGGTGAATAAAATATTGGTATCGATGGGGCCGAATCGGTGCACCTGCAGCGATTCACACGGAGATTGCCGGGCCGCTTTGAACGACCGCAAATAAAAATCTTGAGAAATCTCCCCTTCGGTAGGCCGGCAGCGTGTGGCGTAGGAGCCACCCTAATTGAGATTTATTACGACGTTAATCCGCCCAATTGTGTGAACGAAGTTAAACCGTTGACCTCTTCGTTGACGATTGCAAAGGATACGGAGCACGTGCCGGGCTGTCGCCTCTGTGCGTGCACTGCCATAAATAACGCGCGGGCATATTAGAAAAATCTGCATCCACCCCTGCGTACCAAAAACCAACGACTTTCGAAGCAGGGAAACTTACGAATCTTTGACACTGTATCGAGATGTTTCCCAAACTTTTTTTGAGTCGCAGCCACCTTTTATAATATTCGAATGACCTGCGAATTCGGATATAATTCAATATACATAAATTAAATATACTTAAAGATATTTAGTATATTTAATTATACTTATAAATTCTTTTTTCATTTAAGAAAAATCTAGCAGAACATGGCAATGTAACTATATTAAAAGAAATAAGTGTTGTTAGTTTAGTCGTTTCAACTAAAAATAACCGCGGCCACACCCCAGAAAACACTTTGCGACCCCCTTGGGGTTCGCGACCCACATGTCGGGAACCACTGCTGTATCGCGAGCAGAATACACAATTCCCACGGTATTTTAAAATTCGGCGCGAACAAAATACTATTTTTTCTTTTCTTAATGCAATTTCTCTTTGTGGATATTTATCCAACGCACTTTTAAGATATTACCAAGGTATATAATAGACAATGGGATCGTCACTTCTTTATCTCACAGTGGAAACAGGTGGAAACTTTTGCAGCTGTTTGTACGTTGCCCCAGTTCCCCGAAATCTCGCTCTATCTCCTCTTATCTACCAGGGTGTTAACATCAATGGCCCGCGTTGTTCGACGTGAACATTTAAGCGACGATCCTCTGTTCCGCTTTGAAAAATGCATGGCGGGATGCGTTACAGCGGAAGCGAAATTTCGCCGTTCGTATGAACGTGCCCTGCATTTTGCGCGCGCAGCGCGGTGCGTCGAGTTTGCAACGAGGGTGCGCGTTGCACGCGAGAGGGTCACGTGCATTGATACATACGTATGCAATTAAGATGGCACACGGATGCACGCGGTTTAATACTAATTATCGGCGGTATGACCAGCAATGAAAGCGTTTGTGCATGGAGAACGGGCACGCGTAACGCGAGGCGGATGCGTGAAGGCGAGTTCAGGCTGTAGATACTCTTTGGATGTGCATCGCGGATTCGTCCGCAGTGAAAGGTGTAAAGATTGTTTCTATCCGCATTTAATCCAAAGTGACCCGTGAATGAAGTAGAGCGAGTCTCTACTTTTGATGGATTCACATTCACCGTGGATGAATCATCCGCGATGCGCATCCAAAGTGTAAAGTCTAAATTCGCCTTTAGTCGAATCGAGATAAGTGGAGGGGAAAGAATCCGTGAAGTGCTTGGTATTTATTAGACATATTAGATACTTCGTCTTAGAAACTCTATGGTCCCCGGTTTATTTTTTACCTAATCGTGTTCTATGTATAATAATTTCTTTAACTCTAATTTCTTTGACTTTAAATTTCTTTAATTAAATTATTTAACTCTAAAATTTCTTTAATTCTAATTTCTTTAACTTTAAATTCTTTAACTCTAAAATTTCTTTTATTCTAATTTCTTCAACAAAATTCTTTAAGTCTAATATTTCTTTAATTTCTTTAACTAGCACCTTCCTCGTGCCATTCTCGGCCCACTCGAGTGTCCTTATCCCTTTCTTCCAGGCCGTTTCTAATTTTCAGAAAAGCGTAAGTAGCAGCGTTAACTTTTCTTGAGGAATAGAACACAGCGATTCCTAGATCGTTTAACACATTGCTTCTGTATTTAGCCCGGGCAGCGACTGAATCCTTCGCGAAAGAAACTCGCAGAAGCAATTACAATATCCATCAAGTGTGAACAGAGGGGGTTGCTCGCGATCCGCATGCCTCTTTTCCATAATGCTCGGAGGAACTGTTTGAAGCCGGTGCCGCAGCTGAAACTTCTCTATTGTCCGCGCGTCCTTTCCTGCGGGATCGTTGTTCGCCAATTTACCCTTTACACCAGAATGCATTCATATGCCCTTTACTCGGCTACATTATGTCGACCATCGACCTGGAAACGCTCGTCTTCCTGGGACGGGAACACGAGGATCCATGCCAACTTTTCGTACGCAGCGTTTCCACGGTGGAAGCTCGCGCTGGCCAGGCTGCATAAGCTTTTCAATCGTATCTATCGACTTTACCCTGTGAACTTCTTATTCGCAACAACGAAGAATCCACGCGATCGAATTCTTCGTTGGACGAAAACTGTCCGAAGATGAAAACAGAATGCTTCCTTAGCGCCGCGACGCTCCTCGACTCCTCTCCCATCAATCGAAACGACTTCGTCCCGTAAATTTTTCATACCCAGATATACGTGATCACTGAAAATAATCGGCTACGCGCCGCGTCGAAGGGAAAAGAAATCCCGCCACTTTCCATTACGAGAATATTCGTATCGCACAGGGGTTTGGGGAAGGCCGCCATCGATAATAATTAGCATTTTCGCGCGGCATCGTACCGGCGAGAACGTCTTATCGGGCGATCTACATATTCCGCTCTGAAAACGCTCGTTTCGCAAACCACTGCCGGTAACGACTTCCCGACTTTCGTAATGCAAACGATCCCACCCGCGATGGACGATACGAAAGGAGGAATACGCTGTTACGTCCCTTCCCCCTCGAGGAGGAAGCGACGATTTAAATTATTATCATTACTAATGCGGGGGGAGAAGGCTGTGGATAATATAATGGTGGGTGGTCGAAGGAAAGTGTAAGATTTTTTTGTGCATGTATGCGTATAAGTAGGGATGGGTTTCTCGAAGTAAAATATTCCACTTGCAAAACAGAATCAGCAGTTCGAATTTCGAAAGTTTCGACAATTTAAGAATTAGCTTCGTATCCACCCCTATATATAGGGGAGAGGCTTGCAGGTTGCCACTGCTTGCAGGTTGCCACCCCTGCTGTATTTCGACTTTCTAGCAGTGTCAGAACCTCAACTCTGACTCACATCGACGTTAAAAGAGTAGGTGTCACTATTTTATAACCTCTGGAGTGGACAGACGCAATAACGCTGTGTTTGCTGAGCGAAGGGTAATACAGTGTTTGTCAAGAAACTGAATTATGGAAATTGTGTGCTTTCCTTGTGCTCGTAAATTGAACATTTTCATCAACAATTCAAGACTATACGTACTGTGTTGTCTTTTTTATCTAATTTACATATGCCAAACAGATTTCCAAACATATCATGAATTGACAATTTTTTCTCATATTTTCCTAAAAATGCGTCGGAATGCAAGTTGCCTCCTTTTTTGGCTTGCAGGTTGCCACCTCTCTCTTTCCCGCTTGTTTACACTCAAATGTCATTGAGTTTGAAGCGAAGTGTTTTTATTGCATTTTAGTCATATTTTGGTTTATTTTTTACATTTTTATAAATTTTTAGTATGGCAGCACGCAGGTCAAGAAAATCTGAATAATATAATTTATTAATAAAACTTAATAAATTTTGAAAAGTTTTCTGAATCAGGTTTTTACTTGAGTTTTTTTTACACTTTTAGCAATTTTTTTGGGGTGGCAACCTGCGAGCCAAAATTTCAAGGAGACAATTTTAGATACTTTCGATAATTTGCAGTATAATTTTTCTTTTTCGAGAGTTTGCATGATTTGTAGCTCAGGATTGTAGCTCAACACTTCCTCTTTCCAACTTATACCATAAATCAACGATACGTTAATTTTATGACGAGTTATGATCAGAAAAGCTTAGGGGTGGCAACCTGCAAGCCTCTCCCCTATAAGTAATTTTTATGCCAGACTGTATTCATAATATTGGTATCCCTTGGTTCTGTGCTACATAGTTATAGCTATAGCTCTATCTTGCGACATTATGGTATCTTTTTTTATTGGTCGGCTTCTAAACTTTCTTTCAACCACCACTGTACGCTGAGGCCGACAGGAAGACGAGATGATCCTCGCGTACATAGCCAGGTCACCGTGGGCAGAGCCACCCTCGGTTAAAAGAAATGGCGCGCACCGCGCCCCCTGTAACCTGTACCCCGTGTAAAAGGTGACCAGGTTCGGTGGTATGGGTGCACATAATGCCAGGAAAGGTATCTATCACTGACGTCAGCTCGAACCGTGGCACAATAGAGGACAAGGGCCTTTACCTGGTCCTCGAGCAGATCCCTCCCCCTCCATCCCCCTCGCCGTGTATTGGCCTCCGCGTTCCACTCTGCCGTTTTCTATAGCGTTCCTCTCGCTTTAACCCCGGCTACCTGGCCCTTTTCTCCCTGTCGCGGCGTCGCCGAGCGATGGCTACGAACGAAACTGAACTCTGACATGGTTCTTGCGATCCATGAACCATGATCCACGAAGCAGAATTGAGAAAGGAGGAACATGGGTATCAGAATCCACCCCCATGTTTATTTCTAGGGTTCCTCCCCATGAATGGAAAGTCAGCTGCTTAACCCTTCGCACGCTAAATCAATTCGCCCCTTTACTATCTCTACCCACCTAAAGGATTCACTTGTAACGTCATTTCCACTTTGAACTTGGATGCGGGGTCCATTCTGCTCCGCAATTTCTTCTTAATTAGCTACTCGTCTTGTTACTTAAATGTTATATCCTCCCTTTCAAGAAGTGATGCTGGGAAGTATCACATGTAGCTTGATACTTAGGCTCTGTCGAAATGGACCCTGTACCAGTTACTACCAAATCACCGCATCCATCGCCATTCTAAAAACCCTGACCAGCCCCAAAGTGTGCGCGAAGCGTTGAAGATTCTCAGATCTCCTTAGCTGCACCGATGGAGCTCGGGCACAGCAGCGTAACGCTATCAATTTTCATTGCTCAATTGGCCCGGGGGCGGGGAGGCAGCGGGGCTGCATTTTCTAACAGTTAAATTGCCGTTGTCTATCCACTTGGTGCGACGTCGCCCGGCAATTGCACCCCTTGGTCTCGCCTTTCGTCGCGCTAAACCGCTTCCTATCGACTCGAGGAGTCTCATCTCGAGGAGCCACACGCGGGTCCCCGGCTTTGGCTAGGCTCCTCACCTGTACGGGATCCCCCAGGCCCTTCTCCCGACCGGCTATCGCCGCGCTGCTCTTTGCCACGGGGACGACGAGTACGTGTCTGAATGCTCGCACTCGTCCACCGGATGTCCCTCCTCTCCTCTTCCTTTCATTTCTTCACCGCATCATCTTCATTATCGTCGTCGTTCCCCGCGCCCACCTCCGTGCCGCCCCTCGACTCTTTCACGCGAGACGAGCGTTTCGTGTGTCCGATTGCCGCACAAGTGGCGAAGAAAGTACCTCCCCGCGCCTGCCTGTCGCTGGGGTCGCCTCCGCGAGAGGCCAGCGATATGAGAAAAGTTGCGTGGACGGGATGCTCCTCTGGGCTTATCGAGGACGTGGGAACTGGAGGTGTAGAATCTAGAGTGCGGAGGATGGCTTCTAGGCCGGGAAGAAGACACCCACGTACGGGGTCCTCTGGATAATTATTCTGCTCTCGAGATGCTCTGGCAAGGAAGTGGATGATAAACGCAGCGAAGTAAATCGATACGCGTGTCTCATCGACTTCGCAGGGAGGCCTTCCCATGCCCCTTAGCAGTGACACGAAGCCTCACCAAACTCCTAAACCTATAGAAACAACCGCTGCGAGGAATTACTCTGAGCAGTGCACAGTATCCCCTGATGGTTACAATTTCACAGATTCCTCGACTAATAGTCGATTCACCGCCACGAATCGAGGATGTACCGTTCCCTTTCCTCAATGGAAACTCCGCCGTTCACCTGGAGGCAGATCCTGGATCGCGGGGCGTGATACAGAAGGAGGGAAAGGGCGCACAGTGGTTCCCTAGTCCCCGCATTGTTCGCCGCTAGTTGAATCGACCTTATCTCGCGAGGCGGGCGAGAAGCATAGTTTCTTTTGAATTAAGGGGGTTGGTCCGAGCGATCGTTCGCCATAATTCCCATTATTATTCCGCTCGGAGGTCTCTGCTGCGCGTAAAGAGTGGGGCCCCGGCAGAGAGGTCCCCGTCGCGTCGTCTCGTGGTAGCCAGTGCAGGGGCCACTGACCGCCCCCGGCAAGGCTTTCTCATCTTCCACTTCTTCGTCTTCTTCTTTTCGGTTTTGTTCCACGTTCACTCTGCTCCGCGCTAGAGGGGGGCAGCGTTACACGTGTGCGTGCCTCGGGACGCATCGGGGCACGTAAGTGGCCGCGGCGCAGGCCCCGATCGGGACGAGTTCCTTTATGGAAGAATAGACGACCAACTGGAATGACGGACTATGACGATGGACGATGAACCTTGGCAGCCACTCGACACTCTTCATGGTAGACTCTCATCACGGTCCATCTGTGGGCTATCGATCGGGGTCTAGGTTCCCTTTGAGGGATGTAGCGGCACCTCTGCTCGCCATTTTTCTCTTTCAATTAACGCGTCCGGCTGTGCATGGATCCGCTGGCACCTAGCTTGCGGTACTTGGCGCAAGTGTGCGGTATGTCCCTGAATTTTGGTGCAGCTTTAAAACTTCAATCGAATAATGCCCAACTCTGCCTATAATCCGCTATGGTACCCAGCGCGCGTTAGCTTGCTGTTCGTAAACACGTGGCTGAGCGAGGTACGCGTACACGGATCGTCTTAGCGGCGAGGAAAGGAGATGCAGGACGAGGAATTCGAACCTTTTCGCGCGGAGCGGCTCGAATAATACGGCCATCTTCTCGCGAGAAGCAGCACTCGGGGGATCGTTAAATCTGCAGAAGCCCGTGGCCGAGGTTCAGCTGATGTTGCACTCGCCGCTGGCCTGTCTGCTTTGACTTGGAGATGAACGGGAAGAGAAAGATATCCGCGGGGATCCGGAGGATTACGCGCGTCGTTTAATTCGTCATCGTCCGAGCGGCTGAATAAAACTTTCGAGGCCGAGGCTGGGACGCTTGCGAGACCAGCGGGAAATAGAGAGTAGATTTCCTGGCAATGACTAAACCACGGACGCACGCGTGCAGTGACTCGATTCAAAGGAATCCTTTCAAGCACTCGGCGCCCCGGGTTAGGTGACTTCCCTGCGAAGAAATCGACTGGGCGGGCGGTATACCGAGAGTTTAAAAGAGGATCGACGCGAAGAAAACTCCTTTTGCAGAGGAAGAGACTGCGACTGGTGGCTTCAACTTGGAGCTAACTAGTATAATAATATTTCAATGTCTTCTTAAGGGGACCTTCCGGTCTGGAGCCCCAAAAAATAGTTGATTTTTAGGAATTAATTATAGGAAAACTACTATATATAATTTAATGGGACTTGTTGCATTGTATTAAGGATGTCTTAAGTTATAGAAATATATTTTTTGTTTTATAATTCATTATTGCAGACGGCCCTGGGGAGTCGTTAAAGTCAAGGCGTGAAAAAATTGATCCAAATCGGTGGGACCTGTATCTCCAAAAGTTATTATCCGATTCGACTCAAACTTATTTTATTTTGAAGATTATACTTCTGGCTAGGGGGGGAACTAGAAAAAAAATAAAAAAATGACATTTTTTTTTAGAAAATAACGACACTTGAAGCTTGAAATCACTTTTCCCTGTACTTTTCGTCCTTTCAACGCCTTTGAAAATTATAAATTTTCAATTTTTTGTAATTTTTCTAGTTCCCCCCTAGCCAGAAGTATATTCTTCAAAATAAAAAAAGGTTCAGTCGAATCGGATAATAACTTTTGGAGATACAGATCCCACCGTTTTGAGAACACGGTTTCGAGAAAAACGTGTTTAAGGCAGGATACACCTTCGCACTTAAAAAAAATTGAAAATTTTTTTGTTCTCAAAGTACTCTTTCAAGTGTATAGAATCGAAATTCATTCATTAGAAAGGTGACCGGAACCTTTTTCTTGTGTAAAAACCGGATTGGAACAGATATATAAATCTATATAAAATTTTAAACGCGTTTTTCTCGAAACGATGTTTTCCAAATCGGCGTGTCAGATTACTCCTATAATTTTCATCCGATTGACTTGAAACTTTGCACAATTCTTCCCCGTGGTGTAATCTAACGATGTACGTAGGACTTTTGCTGTAGCGTTGTTATTTTTCTTTTGGTGCGCAATTTTATAAACTTCTTTAAACATTTTTACCCTAAAAAAATTGACCTTTTTGTTCAAATGGCCGCCATTTTCTTAAAAATCGAAATTTCGTAAAATCCCTACGTACAGCATTAAAAAGTATTGTTGCCAATAGGAACATTCTTTGGTTTTTTTTCTAAGAGCCACGTACAAAGCGGAAATTGACACGCCGTCTAACGATGTTCCTCCAAAGGAGTGTATTTTGGCGCCACCTACAAGAGATTATTTTTCACTTTTTCAGTTTCAAATAATGTGTAATTACAGATTAAAGTTACATTAATGAATGACTGAAACCGATTTTGTTTCTGCGCATTCTTTGTATGCAAAAAAAATTCATGAAAAACGCCTCCAAAATCGCAGTCAAAGGTGGTATCCTGCCTTAAAGGTTTACGTGAGCGCCGAGTGTCCGGTTGTTGCCCATGCATTTGCCGCTACTCAAATGCCTATAACTTCTGGAATTTTACGAATTTCAACAAATCCTTTTAAACACGTATTCCTAAAAGGTTGAACATTCGAAAAATGAAATAAAAAAAGAATCGACTTTTAGACCGGAAGGTCCCCTTAAGGTATGTTTTCCTATACCGTTAAGGAACTAGTTCTTGATCAGGCACTAATTTTTGATCAGTTCATGAAATAAATCGTTCTTTTGAGTTTATGTCAATAAATAATTGTTTGAAATAATTATTAAAATAAAAATTGATAATTCAAAAATATATGTGTTGTCTGTGAAAGCAGTTAGTATTGTTAGTTTTAGATGATTAAAAACTAGTTCTTAGTCACCTTATTATTCCATACCTTATAAGTATTTAAATTATATATTTATTTTCAACTTTTTAAAATTTTTCCTTGAAGTTTAAACATTAATTCAACTTTTAGTATAAAAAAAGTCTATGGTTTAATGTTTTATTAGGTTAAAAATAAATATTAAAGCGGGAAACCTTCTAAACTGATCAGAAACTAGTTCCTTAACGGTACGCGTCCGGACGCAGCGTCAGGGAATTCAAAGTCGATTATCTCGAAAATGAAGCGCGACATCAAGAAAAGTTACTGTTGCTTTTCGGCTCGTAACAAGTAAATGAGTCGAGAAAAAGGAATAAAATTTTTTTGCTATACCGCTTCGTTTTCGAGAAAATCGGTTTTGAATTTCTTGACGTTGCGTCCAGTCGCGAACAAGAGACTGGGAACTACTCAGTGGTTTCAACTAGAATCACGCATGAAATCTCCCAGTCGACTGATAATTTCCGTTCAGACTATCCAGAAACTGTTTAAATTCAACTTGGAAATTCACTGCTCTAAAGTGTCCTTTAGAAAAACAGCGAAGCGTTACTTAATATTCCAAGAATTTCCAACATTCATCAGCTCCTTCATTTTAAATCCCCTCGCAGCCGAAAAAAGACACTGCCCCGTCAGACCTGCAGGACCCGCGGAGCGTTTTCCCTCCTTTTCCAGTAAATTGCCCCTTGGTAGCTCGCCAATTGTATTCGTTCATCCGCGATCCACCTCGCTGCATACCCGACGCAAGGATGCAGCAGCAGTCGCGGGGACGGATCGTGGCCGGTCGACGCATCTCGTCGGCTGCAATTGATCGCCCCCCACGTGTTTGTTGCTCGTGACGAAACGAGCTGACCGAGAAACTCGACGGAGCATTTTTAGGGCCCCGTTTGTTCGGCGGGGGGCTGGTCCCGTTAGGAAATTCCGTTTTTCGTCGTCCCGTGACCCTTTTGCCAACTTCTTCAGCAGGTGGACATTGTGTTGGACGTGGACGACTGGCGAAATGGCCCTTATTGTTTTAGGGGCCTTTCAGGCGATGACACGCGTGCACGCGCCAGTTTCATCTTCTCCTCTCTCTGCGTATCTCTCGTCCTCCTTTCTGTTCTCACTTTTTCCTCTCTCGCGTCGCCTGTAAACAGGTCTCCGGTATGTATCCGGGTTGTCGGTGTATTGAAAAGTTCTCAAAGGGTGAAATAGATGCGCGGAAAACAGAAAAGAGGAGCGAGTGAGCGTGAGGGGGGGGCGGATCTCTTTCAGACGGGGCTCACTCTGTAAGCTTCTTTCATCGAGCGAAGCCCAGGCTATCAAGACAGTCTTAAACAGCTCTGAAATTCATGACTTAAGAGCGCGCGCGGATGGCCTGCGAAGCCCGTTCGCTAATCTTCCGCGTTCGCGTATAATGAAACGGCGGGTTTCTGTACGGGAAGGGATCGGATCGACTGCATCGTCTGCGAGATTCGATGCCATTTTGCGGTGGCGGCGAGGTGTCGGTGGTATCGTATCGTCTATCGACGGGGACGTTTAATGTCTAATTTATTGGTCACACTTGTGTAGGTATGCTCGATCTTTGGAAGCTTCTAAATTTTAACAAACTTCAATTCGAATTTCGTGGTACCTACACTGGCAATATGTTCACATTTAAACTTCAAATGGAGAGCTAAAATATTAGTAAATCATATAAAATTCAGTTTACTATCAAGGCATTCGAACTTTGACCACCAAATATGCCACGCGACTAGTAAGCAGGAGGGCAACATAGTACCGTCTGTTTGACAAACAGTCGAATCTACATCTAACGGTACACTTTTCGTGATAGTCGATCGCACTCGAAAGCAGCGGAGCCTTTGTTGCATCGTGTTGCATGAAAAGTGAAAATACCGGGTGAACGGACTGTGGTACCTTAGCAGGTTGCGCAATGCGTACCTACACGCTCAAGGTCTCTATCAGCAACGGAAATTCTCGGTTCCTTGGGCACGGCTCAGAAACGGCGATAAAAGTGTAACAATTTCACTGGCTCGTTACACACTGCGCAACAATAACACTTTATTTTACGATTTCCATGAATTCACTTTTATTCCATATATGTATATTTACTGGCAATGATATTGTACCATTTACAAATTTCTATTGTATTTTCTCGATTTTCGGGGGTTTTAAAAAATTAGCTTTTTTTATTAATAATAAAATAAAAAGATAGTTTTGATGAAAAACTGTTTTGAAAAAGGTTGTTTTGGTGAAAAACTATTTTCCAAAAATAGTTACAAATTTGAAGATGAGAAATTTGAAACATCCGTCTCAAATACCAATCTTTGACAATAAGATTTCACACGTGATTTTGACTTTGTTGCGATCTAAATTTTCACCTTCACCCAGAAGTAAACTGTTAGTTAATGGATATAATTATACATTGCTACCACTTCCGGACGAAAATAAGATTTACAGATACAAAGATCAGAATCCATGACAGCAGCTTATTTCCAAGTGCGCGTGAAAGAAAAGTTTATGGGTCGAAGTTGACCCCGCGTCCGCCGTGCGGAGGAGCTGCCCATTATTCGAGGAAGTGAAGTTTCTCGAAGCCAGCTAATTTGCACGCCACTTATTACAACAATGCGATGAGCGAGAGCCGCAATCAGCGATGTTTGCCCATCAATTTTCGAGCGATGGATCGCGAGCCGTCGCGCACGAAACGATGGCGGGCCTACAGAGTCGTTTTCGTAAATTTCACCACGCGAATGCAATCGATTGTGCAACCGCCGCGTCGTCTCGAGTTCCGACGTTATTACCTCGCGCAACAACTTCAACCGTACTCACTTTTACCGCGGCACGGCGTTTCCTGTACGGGCTTGCAACTTCGCAACGTGCAGGGTATCCCATGACTGCGCGACCGCGAGCTGGCGATGATTGTGCGTAAAAAGTCAAAACACAAGCGAGAAAATGTAGAACGAGACTTTCTCGTACAAGTCTTAATTTTGAGAAGGGACGGCTTGTGCTCCCTTGCATCAGTACTGTTAACTTCATTGTCATTGATTTGTTCGATTTATTTCTTGTAATTTCTAAATTAATAGATTGATATTCTTTGGTAGGTATTTGGGATAGAAATAGAATGTGCCAAAGTCAATCGAATCGACGAATATTTAAAGATGGTTTTCGGGAGAAGAAGACCTTCTGTGGATAAATGTTAATTTATATTTACAAGTTGTTACGGCACGTGGGATCATCAACGGTGCTCAGAGGCTCACATAACGATGGCGACGGACTTATATCGAAGCTTATATATTAATTTTAAAAATGATGCTTAAGGGGACCTTCCGGTCTAGAGCCCCAAAAAATAGGTGATTTTTAGGAATTAATTAAAGGAAAACTACTATATATAATTTAATGGGACTTTTTGCATTATATTAAGGATGACTTAAGTTATAGAAATATATTTTTTGTTTTATAATTAATTATTGCAGACGGCCCTGGGGAGTCGTTAAAGTCAAGGCGTGAAAAATTGATCCAAATCGGTGGGACCTGTATCTCCAAAAGTTATTATCCGATTCGACTGAAACTTATTTTATTTTGAAAATTATACTTCTGGCTAGGGGGGGGGGCGGACTATAAAAAATTAAAAAATTACATTTTTTTTAGAAAATAACGACACTTGAAGTTTGAAATCACTTTTCCCTGTACTTTTCGTCCTTTCAACGCCTTTGAAAATTATAAATTTTCAATTTTTTGTAATTTTTCTAGTTCCCCCTCTAGCCAGAAGTATATTCTTCAAAATAAAAAAAGGTTCAGTCGAATCGGATAATAACTTTTGGAGATACAGGTCCCACCGTTTTGAGAACACGGTTTCGAGAAAAACGCGTTTAAAGGTTTACGTGAGCGCTAGGGATTGCAAACCGGTAAATCGGTAAATCGGTTTGAAGTTTTTTTTCACTGATAACTTAGTAGATATCGACGGAATTATGCACTACATATGTGCGTTACATTGCTATACATACAATTTTTACCGGTAATTCGTGACATTTTTACCGGTATTTCGATAAATTATGTATTTCCCGATATTTACCGATAAATCGATTTACCGGTAAATCGCGAGAAATACATAATTTATTGAATTACCGGCAAAAATGTCACGAATTACCGGTAAAAATTGTATGTATAGCAATGTAACGCACATATGTAGTGCATAATTCCGTCGATATCTACTAAGTTATCAGTGAAAAAAAACTTCAAACCGATTTACCGATTTACCGGTTTGCAATCCCTAGTGAGCGCCGAGTGCCCGGTTGTTGCCCATGCATTTGCCGCTACTCAAATGTCTATAACTTCTGGAATTTTACGAATTCCAACAAATCCTTTTAAACGCGTATTCCTAAAAGGTTGAACATTCGAAAAATGAAATAAAAAAAAAATCGACTTTTAGACCGGAAGGTCCCCTTAAGGTTTACATTCCATGAGCTTCGAATAATATTAAAATCGCTACTCGAAATCTGTCCGTGGACCCATTGCCCCTTCTGCGGGGCAAGGGATCCTGAAATCGCCGGGGCGAAGAAGGAATCCTCAGAAAGAAGTCGGGACGGCAGGACTCCGTAGGAGATTCCAGAGCGACAAGACGTTAGGTTGGGTTAGGTTATGTCTTGGCGGAGCGTAAAGAGGCTCCACAAGACCGTCGTGATAGCAGTTTCTCAAGCCTTTGGGTCCCTTCGCGTCCCTTCCCTTCGCGATTCCTGGAACCGTCGTGGATCCCCCTTTTATTTCCCCTCTTTGCCCTCGCCTCGACCTCTCTTTCCACATTTTACCTTACTACCTTCGCGAACTTGGCTCGCAGCTTCGCCCCCCGCCATTCCCCGCCCTTCCCCGCTGACCTTCCACTCCTTTCCTCCAGACGTGGTTTCTTCGACTCGCAGACCGAGGCACGCGTGTACGCGCGCGCGCGCGCCTCTATCCTACAAATTGCTCGGTCAAGAACGCCGGGCGATCCTACTCCACCGTTCCGACGCTAATTCCACGCTACGGGCAGGAAATGCCCGACTTGTGTGTGACCAAGAAGAGAAAAGGTGTTCATTAAGAGTTCCCGGAACGCCGCTTAATACCTCCTCGCTTATAAAACCCCTCTTAGCCGATTCAAAGTTACGCGGCTCGATGCCACTGTTCGAAAGTTATTTCCCGGGGGAACTATGGATATTTCTGATCGATCCTTGTCACCGTTCGACGCACCGCGAAATGTTGAAAGGTTGGGCGTGATTCATCGGGGAACAATTTGTCGGGAATGCGCAAGGTGGTTTCCCCGGGCGAGCCGCCCTTCTCGAGAAATTCGAATTTGAAAGCTCCCGCGCGTTCGGCCCAATGTGATCGCAGCCAGTGCGCGCGCACCACGCGCGCTTTCAAATTCGAATTCGAATCTCTCGGGAATGAGGATCGTATGGGGAAACTGTACTGTAAGGTTTTTAGTTCATTTTTTGTGGGGAAGGAATTAAGTGCTATTGGTACAAAATTATTTATTTTGTTATTTTGTTATTTTGTTATTCTGTTATTCTGTTATTCTGTTATTCTGTTATTCTGTTATTCTGTTATCCTGTTATTCTGTTATTCTGTTATCCTGTTATCCTGTTATTCTGTTATTCTGTTATTCTGTTATTCTTGTTATTCTGTTCTTTTTTTCACGCTAAAGAGCTATTGATACATTATCTCAGATTTTTGAGCTACCATTTCCATCTTTGTTTATGCAATTTTTACATTTTCAATGTGTTTTCCTCGAAACAAAAATTTGGTCCATATTTAACCTGCTCTCCTATACCTACATAGAGGTTCGTCGATGTTTAAATTGCCCAACTGTGTGGTGGAAGTATTCAATACACAAAGGGATAAGAAAATCTATAATCATTGTTAGCCTCGGACACAGAGAAATTACTCTGCTCCCGCCTGCGGGACACAATTAGAGGCTAGAACGCGATTAGGCGGGTTAATTTAGCTCGAGTGGCCAGTGGAATTCGTAGTACCGTTTCGCGGAAGGTCTTGCAGCTTCTTTGTCCCGTGGAAAGTATAACCTGGCTCGAACTTAATTTAACGAGTTGACCACACGGAAATTCGCCCGGAGTTCTGCGGCCGCAAGAACACTCGAGACGAGCCACGAAGTAGGTAGTCGTGTGCCAAATTGCACTTGGTCGGTGGACTGTCCCCGTGGCATACTGAACGTTCCCTCTTCCGTTTTTCCATTAACCGTACCAAGTGAAATTAATTCGATGAATAAAGAAGACCTTGCTGGGCCACCGCGTCGAACGATAATGGCGACTTTTGGAGACTTTTTTTCAGTAACCACTCATATTATTCAGCCTGGAAATTGGAGTTCCCCTCGAACTTGTACCGCAATGCCCCTCACAAGCTCGAAATTCTTTTGTAGCTAAAAGGCAATTTATATTTATAAGAGGGTTTCATACTTCTTGACACGATTCTCCCAGCTTTGTAACCCCTGGTGACTAGTGACGCCATTTCACTGTTATTTCACTAGGTTCAAAATGGATTTTAGATGCAAATTTTAAGATAAAATCCTTTCTATTGGAACTATATTGTTTCCGTCACCGTTCACAGTTTGAACTTTCGTTTGCCCATTAGTGTGACACACTTGAGGGCAAGGTTTTCAGTTTCTGTGGGCTGGTTTTTAACTTCCACGCTCTTGGACCTCTGTCACCGTGACGTGGCGAGGCAGGATCTCCTCAAGGCTATAAAATGGAACGGTTCGATTCAGGGCGCAATCTTCCGCCACTTAATTCCTCGTGCGTCCTTGAGGCGGCTGTAAGAACCGTGTACGATGTAAATGCAGTTTGGTGTAATTAAAGGATCACTTACTCGAGCAAAGTGGCCAGTGCTTTGAAAGCGACTATGCGGACGGAATGTTTGGTAAAAGTACTGCGGTGAATAAACGGGATCGTCGGTTCGTTTTCTTTGCATGTCATCCCAATTGTCTCCTAATTATTTTGACTGCCATATGATTTTGTAGGATCATTAATTCTTTAAGAAATTGGGAGAAGTGTTATTTTTCTCGGACTTACGAATACTTAGGTTTGCATATCTTATTTATTGTTTTGTTTCCTCCGCTCAGAATTATCAATGTAAAAAATTTCACCGCGTCCTAGGCGGAAAGTTTGAAGTAAATATTTTAAGGAACGTAGTTTCGAAGGCACCTAGTCTGGTGCTTTGCCTTTACACTTGATGTTCCTTCTACTTTTATTTCCCTTTTACTTGCACGCACTGCGCCGGGCACAGTAACAAAGGCTAAGAGAACGATGAACTAATTCCAGTCGATCAAAGTGCAATAACCGTTATATAGATACACGAGTTAATCGTATCGATCGACCCTATCCAACGCGGAACACGATTCAACTTTGCTTTCCAAGCGTGCATGGCTGCGTACAAGAAACACCAAAGCGCAGCTAAGTACTTATTCGTCATTTTATTATGTATCTCTAAGGCCACTGTACTTCCAATTCAGACTCGATTCCCTATTATTGTAGGATCTCCAATCTCGATTTAGTAAACGGTCCTCCAATTATTCTGAACGTTGCCCGCGTAATACGTCAGAATCAAATACCCCCTTTACAAGTACCGTTAATTAGTATCATACAGCAGAGACGAAAATCAATTCACTCCATTACCAGAAACGAGACCACGAAGGATCCATCCCCGCGTCGAAAGAAACTAAAGGAATTTTTACAAGTAGCTACTCGAGAAGCGCTTGACCGAATCTTGAGGTTCAGTGCTCAAGAACAGGCAATTCTGTTATCAAAGATGGAAGGGAAGAATCTCATTTCGTTACGTGGAATAGGAGCAGAATGGAGATGGTTCACCGAATCCTTATGTTGAATGAGATAAATCGGGTCTCAGAGGTGGTTAAAGAATCGGTCGATCGACATTAGAACGCACAGTGGTACTCGTGACTCGCTGGCGCAAAAATGATAGCGTGCGCCGCGTTTCCTCCCCCTCTCCTGTAGGATTTCCCTTCAAAGGGCTTCCTACCCCAGCTGGACACGCGATGCTTACAAATTTACGTCCCATTTACGTGTCGCCCTGCAACGCCGCGGCACCGACAGCTGCCTCGTCTCTGGCCGTTTGTTCAATGAACTTTAAGCACCGCGTCGCATAGCCTCCGTTTCGCGCCGCGGCGCCGCCACCCCCTCGCGCGTTCGCACGTGCATAATGAAATTCGCACCGTTCGTCGGGCCCACCCCAAACCCAACCCCGGCCGCGAAGCTTTCGCGTTGCGCTGCATCCCCCCACTTGTGCCGCGGCTTACTCGCTCGTTCCACCTGCGAATTTTGGGAGACGGTTGTTCGGTTTGCGCCACTTGGAGGTATGAGTTTATGGAGCTTTCAGAGGGGGGATATTTGAGGGGGGGGGGGTGACGGTTTAGTTTGTGGGTTCGCGGAATTGGGATGTGTGGTGATTGGGGTTGTTTGGCACTTTTGGGGGCTGGTCATTTGGGGACCTTTAATCGTGGGAATTAGGTTTTATTAGTGTGGGAATTGGGAATCTTCTGAATTGGTAATTAGGGATCTATAATTTTTGGGACTAGGGGTCTTCAGATTTTGAGAACTAGGTGCCTCCAAATTTGGGAATTAGAATTAGAAATCTCTGAATTGGATATTAAGGATTTAGAGATTTGGAAATTGGGAATCTCAAAAATTGGGAATTTGGAATTTTCAAATTTGGGAGCTACAGATCTCCAAATTTGGGAACTAGAGATCCCCAAATTTGAGGAGTAGAGATCCCCAGATTTGAGAACTAGAGATTCGCGAATTTGGTAATCAGAAACCTGAAAATTTGAGAATCAAAAACCGCCAAATTTAAGAATTCGGGATTTCCAGATTCGGTAATAGGAAATTACTACTTTCTAAACTAAGAATTATAATTCCCCACTAACTTTCAATTTTAGAAATTGCAATCACCTACACCTCCATAATGTTACTTTCGCGAAAGAAGGGGCGGGTTCCAAGGAAAAGAATGGAGTTTCTAATACGCGGAGCAATTAAAACGCACTCGTGCATTAGCGCGGGACATTCTTCCACGCGTTATCGCAACCGAAAATCGCTAACCACCCTTAACGTAATTACTACCTATCGTTACACTGATTCTCTTCGCTCGTTTAGCTGAGGCCTCCGGCTAATTCGCGAAAGAACAATTCGCTCGGGCCCGTTATACACTCGCTCGCGTGCATGCGCCGTTAAAACGAAGAAAGTTCTGTTAGTTTCTCCGCGATGCATAATCCGTAATTATTCTAGTATGTATATTCATGCACTTAGTACGAGTTTCGATGAACATTTGAAAGAACTTGGCAAGAAACTGCATAACAATACTTCAAATAATACCCTCCCGTTAATTCACTTCTATTCAACAGCCAGAGAAGTCCAGCTTTAATACAATAATCAACAGAATCAAACGATTACAGTTAACCAAAATAGCAAAATAATTCCACTGAATATTTACAAAATGTGTCTATAAGTGTCCCGATACAGTCAACCCAGAAAGCATTTAATCTTTTTTTTTATGGAATAACGAATTTAATCCAGCACATACTCTTGTAATTATTTCAAGTAGCTTAATATTGACTTTAAAAGTGAATCTAGGCATTTCAAGCTCCAGCACGCAACTACGTTCGTTGTTCAAGGATCGAAGAGTAACTCGTTCACCGGAGCAAAGCCTTGAATTAGCACACAAGGAAATCACCGACCATTCAGTGCACATTCTCACAACCCATGCATTCCCACGGCTGAATCTTCACCCTTTTCCCCATCTAGGATCTCTACCATTTCTGCGATCCAACTTGCCTGCATTCGCGCAGAATGTGACTGAAATCGTCCCTGAAGAAGCTAGAATTACAAACCCAACGAGCCTCTAATCAATTATCTATTCATCGATTAACATCGCGACGATGTTAATTAAAGAGATTGGAGTAGATCCCACTAAAATTCACCACCAATGCACCCCGGTGCACCCTAGCGCGTCCCATATCGCGCGCCAGCGTCAAAACACTGGTTCAGGGCTCGTTATGCCAGGGTTTATTTAAATCGCCGCCGCTGCCGCATTGTTTACGCTCAATAGAGTCCAGGGCGCGCCGAACCTAGCCCAATGCCGGGCTCCTATTTCTTTTTTCTTCCCCACATCCCGAGGGAATCGGGGGGGGGGGGACACATCGGAACGAGCGGTGCATCGACCCTCGAACACGTGGCACCACAAATTCGACCGTGTTCCTCCGCTCCGTAACCATATGCGCCCGCTTCCTGGCCGCTGCACTCCGCTTATAAGTGCACTTCATTGCTGACTGCCGGCGGGTGGTTATTTCAAGACAAACCCCCTGAAATAAAAAAGAAAAAATGGGGAGAATTGACTCCCTTCTTTTGTCTTAACGCCCGTCCGCGCTGAGTCAGACCAGCCATGGCGTTGGAGGCTGCCGGTAGCCGAGGGAACAGGGAACTCGTGTGAACTTCGTAATTTACAATTCAACGCTTCCACTGACGTCGGCGTGCTTTCGCGTCGATATTTTCCGCAAGTATCGAAAGGGTTGCCCCGGAGTACCCCAATGGTTGCTTTAAAGTACAAGCAACCTCGGAGCTCGCTGCGTACAGAGCTTCAGCTGCCATTCTTAAAAAAAAAAAATAGATTTTTCCAAAATCGGCTTCGACAAGTGCTAGATTACAGTCTCAAGAATATTCGTGCAAATTTTTATTCAAATCGGTCCACTAATCTCTGAGATATTTTTGGTACCGCAAATGCTGTAATTATGAAGGGACGACCTTGGGAGAAGGGACTGGCTAGGGCATCATTTCTTAAGATATCAAATTTCTTTTTGGAGAGAATACGGCTCAATTTATACACAAAAAGGTGTACGTCTTGATTTTTAAATAAAACGCTTTGTTATATGAAAAAAAAAAAAAAAATGGGTAAAGCTATCCAGGACACTTTGAGAATAAATAATACCTACCTCTTGTACTATAGACGCTAAACAAATTTATTTAAAATCCATTTTCGTGGTCAAAGTCACCCCATGTGACGGTACACATCTTCCAGCAGGGTTGAAGTGAATTAGAACACTCCTTTTCGAACGGCGCCCGAATGGAAGTCAGTAAGGAACAACAGTGCCATCGATATCTGTCCCAGGTAACGTCCTCGTTCGCCCTCCCCGATAACTGCGTGCCCCGCATGGCTGATAAAAAGGGGCGCCGCGGCCACGAATTCGTTCGGACTCGACCGGCGGCTTTCTGAATTCTACTCTCGACCGTGAACCTCGTTCGTTTCGGCTGGCCATTGGCGGATAGCCAAATATCTTCGTAACGGCGGCGGAACGGCGGCGGGCAGCTGGGGCGCGCAGACGACGTAGAGGAGCCTGGCTGCGGTACCCTCGCCTCGCCAGTGCAATCGCGTTCAAGTGCATTACACCAGGAGGGCCTCAATGCCAATACACGCCGCGGCGCGCTGCATTCTTGAAACCAGTTTCGCGATAGTGCAGAGGCGAGGCGGCCCGCGCGCGTCAAAGAAAAGCGACCAGCTCCGCTAGAAATTGCGTCATTACGATCCACGCTTTTCCCCTTCCTACGTTTTTCCTCGAATCTTCATCCGGTCTCTTCTCCCTGCTTGATCAATGGCGGCTCTCGGACTTGCTGGGGCGTGGAGCAGAAGCTCCCTGATCTTTGATCACTAGGTTTCTGAACTTCCACTGCGGCACCCTGTTTGCTGCCGTTTTATTGAGTTCTGCAGAGGCTGCTGCTGCAAATTCGAGATTAAAGGGGGGCGGATGCTTGGGGGTCGTTGTGCCGAGGGGGACTGTCGTGGTGGTTGACTTTTTATTAGGTTGTAATATTACGATCTCTGATTCGTTTTGCGAAGGAGTCTGTCTATTTTCCTTAAGGCAATATTTTTTTCTGTGGTTTGTGAAATTGCGGGGTTGGGAATAATTCAAGAGTCCTTGCAGAAAACACTGTAAGTGCCAAAAATGAAATTTTTCAGGAGAGAGAGAGAAAACGTCCCTGGCTTTAAATTATTTACTAAATTTGATTTGTTTTAATTGTTAAATATGCTTCGTGGTCACAGCTTCTTATAATCACAAATTGGTCACACGGGGTTTACTGTACCCCAGCGTCATTTTTTGAGTTACCATTTTCGTATTTTTGAATCTTTTAACTTTTCAGTGATAATTGTACATTCGTGATACTTATACAGTCATGGTCTAATAGTCTTTTTCTAGAAATGTAAATTTTGATATGATAAAATTTGTAGTTGAAAACGAGCGACTTTCCACGGTTGTGGGCAAAAACCGATTTTTTTAAAATTTTTTTATTCTTTTTTCTGCGATAAATTTCCTTTGAAAGACGCGAAGGTGCGACATTTCAAATCGAAATATGCTCTTGGGGTGCGATACACCCCGTGTGACCACGAAGGGTTAAGTATATTAAAATTTTCTTTTTTTTTCATTAATATAGTCCAAATTCACGAAAAGAAGAACTATATTTGTAGAAAACACTGTGTGTGCCACCTCTTAGTTGTAGGGAAATCTGAATGTGCCATTCGTTTAAATTTGCAAGCACTGTAAGTGCCAATCCTGTTTTCTACTGAAGTGGCGTTGGACGTACCAGCGGTATCATCTTTTAGCGCTATTGGTAACTTATTTACAAAGGGGAATTGCATTAAAAATCTATACTATAGTATTACCATTGGCACGTGGAACATTTCCCGATAAAAAAAAAATTAATTTTGGCACTTCCAGTGTCTTCTACAATCTGCAATTGATGAATTTCTGTATAATTTATGGATTTGTTTAAACACAGCGTTAGAGTTAATAATGTCCCGAAGCAGGTGACACGCAGAGCTTGGAACGGTTGAATTCTCCAACCTGCTGTCTTTGTGAACGACTAAAACAACACTTGCACCAAGTGCTTTGCTCTTTTTCCTCGTAATGAATCACGGGGAGTGCCATTGTGAAGACGAAAGTGCACTTAATGTTGGTCCGCGCTCGCGTGCTTTCGCTGCACCAGGGATTAGTGCAGTTCTGTGTTGCGCGCGGAGATTCAGGCGAAAGAAATATTCAATTGAATTAATTTGGAATCTTATTATCACTTCTGTACCTCCAAATTCCACGAAGACTTCAAATGTATCTTCGAAATAAATTTCGCGATCTGTGAATTAACAGTGTGTAAAAACAGTTCGCTGTCCCTTAGCCCTGTTACCATTTTCGCACCGTTGTAAAACCATTCCGTGGACGCGCGAATGGGCGATATCGATTCACGGTGATAAAAAAGGAGCGTCACGATAGCCTCGATCGTTCTTGACTGCCTGCAAAGCGCTGAGAGACATCTGTGCTTGGCCAATTCCGATGCAATTTTTCGCCGATGCTGCGTTCCGCGGCGCGAGCCCCGCCCGCCCTTTCGCTGCCTATGGAATCGCGTCTACCCTTTTCGCTCTGTCGAAAAACATTCTCAAGGTTCCACGCGAAAAATCTGCTCGCCGGAACCTTGACTCCGGAGCTCGAAATCTAGGCGTTGCTACATCGAAAGCTGTGCCAAATCCTCGGGGAAGTTTGTCGTCGAGTCCTGCCGCAGACATACATTAAGGATGTACGGCGGGGAGTACGAGTAACTTCGCTGAAATTTACACGGGGAACCGTTACCATTTAGCTTCCTGCTCTGAGAAATATACGCAGCTTGGTGTAGTGTCCATTGCCAGTCGGGCGTCTAATTTTCCTTGTAAAAGTGATTCAGAGGAGCAACTTTGCGACACTGTTTACAAGCTACTATATAGAATGGACATTGAAAAATCGTGTGTACCCCCTTAAGAATCTTCAAATTCACGAAATTCATGAATCGTTCCTGCTCCGCAGAATGGCCCCTCCTAAAATGGTATACCGTTAAGGAACTAGTTTCTGATCAGTTTAGAAGGTTTCCCGCTTTAATATTTATTTTTAACCTAATAAAACATTAAATCATAGACTTTTTTTATACTAAAAGTTGAATTAATGTTTAAACTTCAAGGAAAAATTTTAAAAAGTTGAAAATAAATATATAATTTAAATACTTATAAGGTATGGAATAATAAGGTGACTAGGAACTAGTTTTTAATCATCTAAAACTAACAATACTAACTGCTTTCATAGACAACACATATATTTTTTAATTATCAATTTTTATGTTAGTAATTATTTCAAACAATTATTTATTGACATAAACTCAAAAGAACGATTTATTTCATGAACTGATAAAAAATTAGTGCCTGATCAAGAACTAGTTCCTTAACGGTATGCTTACATATGTACAATTTTCACTAACAACAAAAAATGTTTCCCAGAATCCAAAGGTTTCTCGAACCACTCTTCCGAATTCTGCCGACAGAACATTCGTATCAGAAGTGTCTAGCTGGAAACACTTCAAGTTCCTTTTGTCCAAAATCACTTCCCCGGTATTTATCTACTAAACATACTGAAACCCCCAATCGTTCTAGCTCTGCGAAATTCAAATCATAATAAATTGAGCGCTCATATATATAAATCATGGGCTTGCACCCCACCGGTGCCCCATATTTTCACGACAACTGGAAGAGCGAAAAATGTGGGGTACCCTGAAATCTAATCAATATTTCAATGTACCGAATGTACCCTCCACTTTCGCCCCCTCGACCACGAAAAACAACGTGTCTGATACAGCAAAATGGAGAGCGGAGTAACGAACGTTCGTAAATTGCGCGCCCAAGGAATGCACGAGTGGGGCGCCTCGGGGCGATGTTTCTTCCTGGTTAGGAGGAATGGCTTGGTCGATGCACGGGCAACTCGTCCAGCGTGGATTTCATCTTCGATTCGGCCGGTTTCACGCGAGATATCTCGGCCGATAACCGGCGGAGGGCCTCCGCAAAATGTTGCGCATTGCGTCTTACAACACGCAGCGGCAGCTATAGCGACCGCCCCACTGCACCCACGGGAGGTGCACGGCAACCCCCTCTGCACTGCGCAGGTGGTCAACCTCGTGCTTCTCTGCTCGTTTCCCTTTTCCCTGCTATACAAGCTTGTTCTGTTCTTCCGTCCCCTCTAACTCGGGGATCAAAGTTCTTGAACGGGGTTGCGAAAATTTGGGTAAAACCTAAGTGATATGTTTGCTGCTACAAGGGATAGATCTAAACCGCCCCAGCTTACAAGGAAATCCACACAACCCGAGAATTCTGATTTTAATAACACTTCCCGTGTACGTAGAGCATATTGGAGTATGCAAGCAGCAATTTTTCCTGCGGAAATTCACTCCGAGGGGGTCTAATCAGCCCTTAAAGTTTTTTTTAATATAACTTTGTAGCGGTGCAAGATAGAACTAAACTTCAAATATAAGAACTGATCAGTTATTTCTTCTCTATCGGAGTGCCTAAAGAAAAATAAAATTATATTATAAAAAAAACGAAAACTCGCGATAATTTTAAGGGCTGATCTCATCCCTCCAAAGTGAATTTCCGCAGAAAAAAGAATAATTGCTCTCTGCATATTACCATATGCTCTAAATTCGCGCGAGGTTTATGAAAACAGAGAATTTTCCGGGTGGAAATGTTTTCCTTGTTAGCTGTAGGTACTAAAAATATCGTCTTTGGATCACGTGTGATACGACAGATAAGTAGCGCAGTCCAGTAAACGATGCTCTCAGGCTCGTTTACAAAGCCCCCAGCGCCCCGGAAAAGGTGTCGAACGCTGCGAGGGGTGGAAAGCGTTTTCCGAGCAGAGATCCGGTTTTCTCACTTAACGTTGGTAAAAGCAGATTATCCACGCCCTGCCTCCCGCCCCTGCGCGCAAATGCACATGCCCTCTCGAACTTGGCGGTGACAGCTGCGCTGCTTAAAATAGGGGTTCAGTAGTTCAGCAACGTGCACCGAGGCTTTTCTATGCCACGATAACGCGGGCCTGCCTCGGATAAACCGTTGCACCCCGCCGATCGTTGTTGTACTGAATAAACCTGATTCTTCCCATTCATGATGCCTGTCGGCCCCGAGTCGCGGCCAACGACGATGATGAATGAAAAAAATTGGGCAAATCTGTTACGTTTTACGTGGCTCGTCGTCCCCACCATTGCTTCCCAAACGGCGCGCCTGATTTATCAACAAGCTTCGTTATCGTGGAAAATTAATTTTGCTGGTGTAATTAAGGGGACCTTCCGATCTAGAGCCCCAAAAAATAGGTGATTTATAGGAATTAATTAAAGGAAAACTACTATATATAATTTAATGGGACTTTTGCATTGTATTAAGGATGTCTTAAGTTATAGAAATATATTTTTTGTTTTATAATTAATTATTGCAGACGGCCCTGGGGAGTCGTTAAAGTCAAGGCGTCAAAAAATTGATCCAAATCGGTGGGACCTGTATCTCCAAAAGTTATTATCCGATTCGACTGAAACTTATTTTATTTTGAAAATTATACTTCTGGCTAGGGGTGGGGGGGGGGCTAGCAAAAATTAAAAAAATGACATTTTTTTTTAGAAAATAACGACACTTGAAGTTTGAAATCACTTTTCCCTGTAATTTTCGTCCTTTCAACGCCTTTGAAAATTATAAATTTTCCATTTTTTGTAATTTTTGTAGTCCCCCCCCCCCCTAGCCAGAAGTATATTCTTCAAAATAAAAAAATGTTCAGTCGAATCGGATAATAACTTTTGGAGATACAGGTCCCACCGTTTTAAGAACACTGTTTCGAGAAAAACGGGTTTAAAGGTTTACGTGAGCGCCGAGTGCCCGGTTGTTGCCCATGCATTTGCCGCTACTCAAATGCCTATAACTTCTGGAATTTTACGAATTTCAACAAATCCTTTTAAACACGTATTCCTAAAAGGTTGAACATTCGAAAAATGGAATAAAAAAAATCGACTTTTAAACCGGAAGGTCCCCTTAAACCATTAAATAATATTCAATTCATATTAAATTCATTTTTACAAATTCAATTACCCTCCAATAATTCAATTAATCGAAATAGTTTTAATAAACCCTTAAGTACCATTCAATTCATATTAAATACATTTTTACCAATTCAATTACCCTCTTACAATGTGTAGTTCGATATTTAGCATGGTAGGGTTGAGTAGCTTAATTGGAATTCACTTCGTCAGACTACCAATAGGGTAGATGTCCCAATTACTGCCACCTTAAGATTATAACCGCACTTCATTTAATTATTTCGCATGTTGTGTAACCTAAAAATTGTTTCAGTTTGAAACATAATATTATTTACCATCTCTTTCATTAAAAAAAATAGTTTTATGAATTAAATATGAAGAATTTATTAATAATTAATTAAAATTCGCGAGCGATCCTAGTGTACCTATAACTGTCACCTCAAAAATCATCTTGTCCTAGGTACATATGAGTACATATATTTTTTAATTTTAATGTAAATCAGAATCTCCATTTTATAATAACTATTTTTTGTACATTTCTTTTATACGTTACGTTTTTATTACATATAATAAATCAAGTGGCAGTAATTGGGACACTGGCAGTAATTGGGACATCTACCCTAGTTGTTCCACGATAACTGCGAAATTATCTTAGCTTCCTAGAGCCACGAGTTCAGTCACCCAGAAAGAAATCATTTCTGTTATTCTTATCGATCGCCTCCAGACTGGTTGCAGACCGTCGAAACACGTTGCTACGTTATTAACCCTGTATGGCTGGTTGACGTGTCGAAGGGTGACGTGACAATTCAGTCTTAACTTCCGTTTTAACCATTTAAAGAGTTCCACCAGTTTTCTTAATTATTTATGTAAACCCACAAGCCTCAAAGTTGCGTGGAGAATCGAATGAATTTTACATTCTAGTTATCAGAGCGCGCGACTATATCGTAATAGTATTTTCAGTAGTGGAAAGCTAAAGAAACTTCTCAGCGAAAGTTTAAGGCAGAGCGATTTTATTATACGAAGAGTAGCCTCGCATTTCTATTCGCCGAAAAAGTTCCGAGGAATTCGTTGGCTCCGGGGACGTCGAGGTGCTTTATGGCTGGAATATCATTCCATGGGACACGGAGCTTCAGAATCAAATCGGAAATTTAAAAAAGACCGCATAATGCGAGGGACAAATACGCGGCACCCTTAAGTCCGTTGCACGGTATGCAAGATTCGAGAGTTTCTGCGCCATGGTGAAGCAGCCCTCACGTGTGCTCCACTTATTAAAGCTCTTCGAGCATCGCTTTTTCGAGTGGCCGACGGCTGCTGCGCGAAGCTTCTGCTTCTTATTTCAGCCCCGGCGCGTTAAAGTCCCGTCTTATTTCGGCGCCCAAAGAAAACGTGGTCATGAATCCTCCATCCATTTGTCTCGTTTTGGGAAGCAGCGTGCCACGGGGTTATTTTAACGGCAATCTGTTCCCTCTTTCGTCCACTTGTATAATCATTCCCTAATTTAGCGATTCCCCAGTTCTGGCCCTTTCATCAAAGCAAAGTGTGTCCAATCGAACGTAATTCATTGAAAAATTCTTTTAACAAAGGATACTTTATTCAACCTTTATTACACACGACTGCTCCATTTTATTTTACTATGATCCTGTCGACTTAAAAATTCAATTCTATCACCGGTAAAACTTTTCCACTTGAACGATCCCGGTCCTATTTCCGTAATTGCAAGCTAAGAAACTAATTTAGAGATTTCGAGGAACCGAATTTCCTTCGAAATTTTCTGCTTCGATAAAGCGCGGAGACACAGTTCCGTGGGAAAGAATGAAAACGAATATTAACCCTGGCATGGTACACATAATCGACTCGTCGCGCGAGGAGAAATGTATGTCTTTTGGAATGCGAGGGTATTTATCGTCATCGTTGAAGCTGATGCGACTGATTATACAGTCGAGAGGGGAAACCATCGACTAGACACGGCGTCGTCCGTCTAAACTGCTGCTTGCAGCGAGTGATAGCTGGTTATTTCTTTTCCCCGGCTGCGCGCTCCTGAAGCACCCCGATCAGAGGAATTATTACTGTGGAACAGCCATCGATTATTGTTTCAACGGTCCTTAGAATTTATCGATCCGCGGCCCACCCCCGTCACCCCTTGCTGGATCTTATTTAATGCGAGGACGCTTTCTTTCAACGCGAGTGCTTTAGAGCGTGTCCTGAGAGGGGAGGAGAAGAAGGGAGTGCCTTGATCGTCGTCGAGTCGACAGAAATTTTCTCCGCAGGAAAATTCTGTGGAACGTAACCGAGGCATAGTTTGAATTCCTATTGTGCCGTCGGTTTTGGAGAAGTCTATTTTTCTTACATTCATTTGGGATTAGTGGTTCAGTTATTTTAGGCTCGCCAGGGGTGTTGTAATTTATGATCGAGTGAGCAGGCGTGAAAGTGAATTTCTGACACGCTGATGGCACCGTAATTGCTATTTGTTAATTAATAGAGGGATAATTCTAAAAAGTAGTTGGTGAAATGGGGAATTTGTGTGAAATCGGGGATTTTGAATGTTTTTATAAATTTGAACACTTTTGGATGTACGTGAAATATTTTTATTCTAATTTTAAATACAATCTCCTAATCGATTTAAGCTCGCGTGGAATCTTTTTTATGAAGCCAGTGATATTGCGATAAAATGAAAATAAAGCTGCGAGGGCATGAAATGTGGAGCACTTAAGTGCCTGCTGTTGGTATATCCGTCGAAACGTTTATGTTCCCTGGCTGGCTCGTTCCAGATTAAAAAATGTTATCCACTCGTCGGTGAAATCTAAGCACTCGAGACGAACGATGTATCGCGGGGCATAAAGCAACCTCCATCATTTGTACAGCTGCGGAGGAAGTAACTTTTGCCAGGAAGTAATCGTCCCGCGGGTACTTCAATTATGGCTGCATTATGGCAATGGTCGAATCAGCTTTTAATCAGGCTTCACTGCCTCAGCCGGTTCTAATTTCTGGCGTTAAGGTCGTGTGATGTTATTTATATATGCTCGTGAGCTGATATAAGAACGAAATAATAAAGCGAGTACCCTCTCGCATAAATTTTCTCAAGCCCTCTCCTTCATCCCTCTAAATTGACTTAGCTCAAACATAAACTCTGTTTCTCGCCTCTAAAACTCTGGAATCCATAAACAAGACTACACATCACCTTCCACGAGAATTATACCGAAATACAGATAATCTCTATTGAGAAACACTTGAGAAACCAAGAACTCTTGTTTGAAACCCGCGAGTTCCCCACAAAACTCCCTCGCCCGAAGCCCAACCCTCGTTGAGATCTTGAACTTGAAAGAGAAGCTCCTCAAGGTTTATTCCTGTAGCAAAGAAGCTACGTAGATTCCAACGGAGGTGTCTATGATAGCTACGGTCCACGGGTGGATATGAGCATTATGCTCGAATTCCACGCGACAACGGCTGTTGAGTCATCAGGTTGAGGCGTGCGTAATTTACGGCGGTACCAAAAGGATGAAGAGGAGAGAAAAGAATGCGAACAGCCGGATGCCGTGGAGCCGAGTCACATGCACGTAAACCGACACGTGCACCCTCTTTTCTGCCACGGTCTGACGATTTTTAAGATGAGGGCGAACCCGATGGACTTTCACGCCATAAACGAGCCGACTTACCGAGCATAACGCGTTTCCCTCGATTCTCCCTCTGTCTTACCGCTGATCGTTCTTCTAAAGATAACGAAGCTTCTTCGCACTTTTCTTCGGGGCCATTCGTAAATTACTTAAGGGTAATTTTGGCGATTTCTTACCTCCTCCCTGCCCCCTTGGCCCAAAGCCCACGATCAAATTTCTACGCACTCATTAACCGGTTAACTGGCACGGTCCTTTTCACTATTCGGGCCCAAACTGGTACCATCGAATAATTAAGTGAATCACACAAAATTTGGTATACAGGGGTTTTTTGAGTCGCTGAACCGATTCCGGGGGTATTTTTTTTCATCTGACACCCCCAACCCCTAAAAAAATAGAATTTAGAGGTGAGTTTGTCAATTCTTTACTAAACCTTTTTTTATTTGTGAAGTTTTCTCGTCTATAATTCGATTGCAGCAGTTACTTTTTTCAATGCCACCCCCAACCCCTGAAAAATAAGGGTTTATGGGTTTAATTTTTTAGTTTTTTTATTTTCTACGAAAAAGTTTCGAATAATTTTATACCTGAATTCTTCATCCATAAATTCCACCGCAAGTGCTTTTTTTTTTATCCACGATCCCAAAAACCCCTATATACAATTTTTCTATATCCCGATAGTATTTTAATATTTGTCAGCCAATTTGGTTCGGCCATTTTGAGTCTGCCATATTGAATTTTACAATTCCGATGCGAAATTCAGATTCAGCAACCCCAAAAACCATTACATACCAAGTTTCATTCAAATCGATTGAAAAACAAAAAAGTTATTCCATTTGATCATAGGGTAAATCCGGGAGACGCGGTCGACCTAATATAAAATAGCTATTAAAGCTAATATAGATATTACTTATTTTATCAGAACAAACCTAATATGTTCAGAATTTTATGCCGATTCAGAAAAACTGGTCGACATTTGCTTTAAGACAATATTTACTGTAAATCGGGTTGAAAACTGAAGTCATGACATCTGACCACCTCCCCCGAGGTGCCGGGAGAAATGGTTTTCGTCGTTGGCAGAGACCACTCACATAATTATTCATGGAAAATTAACAAAGGATAAAGCAAAATTATTTATGAGTGAATACAACTACGGATTCTTTGATATTTAATTTGTTTACGCTAAACAAGTAAAGAACACATCAAAGAAAAAGTGAATTACCTACTGGGGATTAGCAAGGAAAATGAATACAAAAATGAATAAATAAACTAAATAAACCAAAATAATAATAAAATAATAATAAAAAATAAAAAAATAATAAAAAAAATCATAACTCGACCATCTCACCTTTCTGCAGCGAGACGTGGTCTTCTCGTTAGCTTTGAGAGGAAGAGTTAATATGGCCAAATACTTTGGCTGCATTGTCCCTCAACATCTCTACTATCTTATTATTCCAAACATTAAAGGAAAATAAACTTAGAAGTATATGTTAAATACGATTCTGTACAACCGCTGTTTGACAAAAGAGGTTAAATGTAACATCAATTTACCTTTTATAGCCTATAAATCCAGAAAAACACAGAAGGAAGCGAAATAACGCTATTCATTCAACTATTTGGCTTCTGGAGAAGTAATTGGTCTGCACTTTAATGCATTTTTACGTATAAACTCTGAAATATAGCGACACGACCAACTCCCCGGCCCGACCGCGTCTCCCGGATTTACCCTATATGATACATTGCCAGAATTGGCCAGATTTTTGTTTGATCATAGATGATACATTGCCAGTTAACCGGTTAACGATTGATTTCGATTTGATAAATTCAGGAAATATTACAGACCTCTTTATACAGGTCACCCATTAAATTATCTTCTTCTACAATTAAGTATCAGCTTCTCGTTTCAATTTTCCTGGCCTTCGTAGTATAATGTTGTTTAGGGAGTAACTAAAGGGGGGTGCATATACTTTTTATCCGCGACACATGTTGCTGATGCAAATAGCACAGCAAGGCCGGGCAGCGTATTAAAATCCTGCTTCGTTTTTGCAGAGACCCTCCAGGAGCCACGTTTCACCACTCAGCCTTCCAGCAGCGGCAATATTCTTAGCGAGAATCGAACGAAATTTCTGCAGTGTCAAGCGAGAGGTGAGTACGAAATGCACTCGGCTCGAACGTTTGAAGAGATCTGACCCGGAAGAGATGATCCGAAATTGATTATAAGAACCCTTACCCATTGAACTTTATGTTAATCCTGCGCAGTTTGCTAGTTAGCGCGATCACGGAGCCCCTCGTGGATCTCACCTTAAGCTTACTTAACATTCTCAAAGCGCCCGAGCAAGCCTGGCGTACAATTTGAGAAATAGAAGTATTTATCGCTATCCTCTATTTTATTCGTAGATTTTGTAAACTACTAGTTTTATAGTACGCGAGAGCACTGTTAGAAGTAGAGCAACTATGGAAGCTTCTCCTTGAACTTACACCCACGCACTTTGAAGCGCAGAGCACTTGTAAAGCCTCCTCCATTGACTGCTAGACAGAGCCACTGGATTTCGAGGAAAAGGAACGGGCGGAGAATCTTCCCTCAAATTTTTTTACGACTCATTTTCATTTTTCTCTTATAGATATATTTTTGATTCATGCCTTTATGTATGTTTCTTTTCTTACCGAGTCTATAAATGCACACCCAACAGTGTAGCCTTGTTATGCAATGGGTTCAAAGCCTTTTTTCGAATAATAATAATAATAAAAAATCTCCAAAATTTCAACCGCCCTTCGCGACGTGGCCCATTGTTCTCATGAAATATCGAGTATCGGGGCGGATGAGACGGTGACCAGATGAAGCCCCGCAACGGCGGCCTGCAGCCGTAACGTGATAGCATGACCCTGTGCTAATAGTATTAGATCTCCGCGCAACATACACATGCCCCGGCCAAACAAGGAATGCCCGCGGTATCCGTGAAAAATATTCGCCACCCCGAAACGTCCGAAGCAACGCCGACTCCCTAGAAACGGAGTCTTCTTCGGCTCGGAGCGACCAGAGGGCTGAGATTTTACCACTGTCACCCCGAACCTGCGAATACATTTCACCAAGGGTTGTTCTTCAATCTAAAATCGACTCCACCCGCGGTCAACTTCTACATACTCATGCTGCATTTCGTTTCCCAGGGCACCCTCAGCCGAAGTACAAGTGGTTCAAGGACGGGATCCCACTGAGCAACGAGCTTACGTCGGAGCATTACTTTCGAATACAGAGTACGCGCAGGGAGGATGCAGGGGTGTATCACTGTGTCGCCACGAACGATGTAGGATCTATATTTAGCGAAAGAATTACATTTGCGGTAGCGTGTACGTATTAATTACGGCGGCGCTTTGGATGCTCTGTGTGCCCATTGTCCATCGTTCAGCATGCTCTTTTAACGTCATAAATCATATCAGCGACGTTGCTATAGATCGCGCAGCGCGAGGAGGCTCGCGGAATGAAAGTTAACACCGTAATATTATCTTCAGATATGGGGGTGTTCGAGGACCTCACGGAGAGGATAGTAGCCGTGAAATCCGGGAGCGCGGCTGTTTTAACGCTGCCGCCGATCGAAAGCCACCCTGCACCTGACGTGACATGGTTCATGCCCAACGGCTCGCTGTTGTACGGCATAAAGTACGCGTCCGCTCACCACACGTTGCTCATCCTGAACGCGTCTGAAAGTGACCAGGGCCTGTACAGGTAGGCATCGAAGCTTGATGGTAACAGGCCTAAGCGTAGGAATGCCTCGGTGGAATGTTCCTTCACGTTGTATGTGTGTTGCGCAGGGCCAGAGCTATTAACACCCAGCTGGGCAAGGAGGAGAACAGCCCGTTCTTCAAACTGCAAGTTAGCGGGGACTCGAACGTGGACGTGGCACCGGCTATAATAGTGAAGCCGCAGGACACGCAGATCATCAAGGACCAGGATGTTACGTATATACATTGCATTGCAAATGCTAGGTAATCTTTGTCAGCGAAGAGCCAGGACTTAGGGACTTCTGGGCTTCTAGGAGCGGTGATAGGAAGAGAGGGTTTCGTTTGTTATTTTAGGTCACTTTACGAGCTACGAACCTTGTGGACGAAGGATGGGATTCCTATTGAGAACTCCAGGATATCGTATAGCTTTAATGACTCCTGGAACAGAACGTTGGCGTTGATATCGGCAAACATCACCTACACGGGCGTGTATTCCTGCCATGTGGACCTGAGGAGTGGAGGGTATCCAACGGTGAACGCTAGTGCGAAAGTTGTCGTGCATGGTGAGAGCGGTGGCATTATCCTGAGAAGTCTCTAACTATTCGATGTTCCCGGTCGTCGTATGATTAATAATTAAATGTGTATTATGCTTCTTCAGAAAAGCCAACGTTCATAACAGAATTGAAACGGGAGACCCTTAGCGATTACGGTTCAACCGTGTCTCTACCATGCGATGCTGTTGGCGTTCCTCCCCCTAAGATCAGTTGGTTCCGCAATGCTGAGCCTGTTGACCATCTCCTTGGGTCTAGGTATGAGTGACAGATGATAATAAGGAACAGTCGATGAGTTAGTAGGAATATGTGAACGGTATGGGGAAAAACAAGGAATGTCACAAAGCAGCTTTATCGAGAAAATTAAGTTTTAATACTTTAGTTTAGTAAATAAATCAGTAAAGAAACAAGGTTCATTTTCTTGTTAAATAATTTCCTTGCTTTACCTTAACGACAGAAGCTTATGCTTAGGCAAAGAGTCGGGACATTCCGTATTTTGTTCCACTGCAGAGTGAACATTTCCTGTTTTTAAACAGTGTACCAAATCTTTAACGTTATCTTACGGGCGTATTTCAACTTTGCGCTATAAACAAAATCACGAAAAATTGACATTCTCTGCTTTTTCTCCTCGCCCTTCCTATGTGCCTTCAAATAACTTTCTGCTATGTAAAAGACTGTGGTGCAAGTTGAACGTTAATAGATTTTCAGAAGTTCTAGTTTCCTTAATGTTACCATATTTCTATATCCATTCACAGATACGCCATGGAAGAGGATGGTTCACTGACAATTAAAAAGTTAACAATGAGCGACTCGGGGATGTTTCAGTGTCTCGCTTCCAACGAAGCTGGCGAAGCCTCCAGCTACACCTGGTTGAAGGCCAAAAGTTAGTATACCCGTGGCACTACAAATCTCTGAGAAATATCATAATTTTCTTTCGTTTGTTCGTTGAACGATGTTTGTTTGTACACATTATAAGTAACATAATTTTTTGTGGGCCAGAAGGATTAGAAAGCAGACTGAAAAACAGAGTTGTCCGCTGGGCAGCTGGCTACAATGTAGTCAGAGTTCGCCAATCTGATCGCCGTTTTAAGTTCTCTCAGTACCCAGACAGTAAGATTTCCGACGCCACGAAATACCCACCTTTTTTGAGATTATCTAGGCACACGCTTGACGAATGCATATCACACCACAATGTTTGCTTTTTCCAGCTGTACTCGTTTTTTTTCCCCCCTTTGTCTCCCTGGTAGTTATAGTGACATCCGCAAAGCACGAGGACACGATTGTGCGAGAAGCACGTTGTTCCTCAAACAATTACGAGAAATATCCAAACTGTCGAATGAAATAGAGTACCTTGTAGTGTCGTTAGATTTAATCACAGTTAAAGAGTAGTTTTTTTTACTTTAATAGGAAGTGCATAAAAATAGTATAGCCTGCTTGTCGTCGCAAAGGAACATTAACATACATTCATCCCCGAATTCTGCACGTTCGTGTGACACGATTAATTCTTTCCTATATTAAGGATAAGCTCGAGAAAGCAGAACTTTTGAGGATTAGTTGTTCCCGTAGTTACGATAGAAAGTGTATCTAAAGTTTCGACAATAGAACATTCATTGTTGCATAATAAATAATTCAGGTATGGGTAGATTCAGTGCTCTCCATTGCATAAGAACGATCACGCGCGGTGCAGCAATTTTTCGATCATCTTTAAGGGGGTATTCTGGTCTGACGAGGCGTTTTCGTCGCGTTATTCCTGAATTTTTTTACAAAGAACCCATAAATTTGATTATTATTTAGTTTATTGCTACATGCTTATTGATATTTCCACTATCTTTAAAAATTTTGTCGATAGAAAAAAATTAAAGTCAAACGCAGTTGACTGCTTTAAAGTAGTGGTGAAAAAAAAAAACACTGCGACCGTGATTAGGCTCGTTCTAGTGATCTAAAACAAAAAATGTCAAGAGATTCTTTATTTGTATGCCTTTGGCTATCGTCCCTACCAGAAGTATGATAAAATATTTTGTTTCTAAACTTTCACGGACCTTTAAAGTTGAAAAGTATGCGAGAATCAAAACTTAATTTTCAAACCGCTGCCATTCGCTCAATTTTCAATACCTTTTTATCATTCTGGTAGGGACGATAGCCAAAGGCATACAAATAAAGAATCTCTTTACATTTTTTGTTTCTCATCACGAGAACGAGCCTAATCATGGTCACAGTGACCCCATTGTTTTTTTTTTCACTGTTACTTTAAACCAGTCAACTGCGTTTGATTTTATCATTTTTCTATTGACAAAATTTGTAAAGATAGTTCAAATACCAATAAGCATGTAGCAATAAACTAAATAATAATCAAACTTATGGGTTCTTTGTAAAACAATTCCGAAATAACGCGACGAAAACGCCTCGTCAGACCAGAATACCCCCTTAATCACCCGAACCCTTTTCACCGATAAGGTAGACTCTCTAATTACTTTTATTATATACTGGAAAGCACTGAGCTGGGAAAAGTTTATCATCTGTGACCAATTGTTTGTTTCTCCCTTCCTTCTTTTTTTGTGCATGTGATAACTTTTAATTGTTGGTAATTAAAATGATGACACATTTATTTGCCACTTGCAGCATCTGGGCCAGTTATGGAAAATGGTCCACAGAATCTAACGATATTAGATGGGAAAGATGCGACGTTGACGTGTAACGCTGTGGCAGCACCTATTCCCAACACCACGTGGATTTACAATGGTAAATAACGAACAATCAACGGGTACACAGAATATTCAAGAACTTAGGAAATCTGTTGATTTCGTAGATACAATTCCTGTGGAGATTGCCGGAAGAGTACAAGTCTTAGACAACGGGGATCTTCTAATCGCTGCCGTGAAGCCAAACGACGCAGGGAAGTACACTTGCATTAGAGCTAACGAGGCTGGTTCCGTGAACGGCTCGGCGTATCTGACTGTTTTAGGTAAGAAACACCCTTAAACACCAAAGGCTATCAGAGGAACTAATTACCACAAACATTTTATTCGTTTCAGTGCGGACACAGATTGTTCAGCCACCTGTTGACACATCCGTACTTCTTGGATACACCGCGGAGCTGCAGTGCAAGGTTTCCAACGACCCAAGTGTTCTGTACGATATAGCTTGGTTTCACAATACACAGTACGTAGCACCACAGACAGGTTGTAACACGCTCAAGCCATTTCTTTTCTCACAGAAGCATTCTAAATCCTTGCAGGGTAATAAACACGCAAGCTAGTCAAAGAGTGAAGATGCGCACCGATGGTACGTTGGAAATAGTTGCGGTCCGGGCCTCCGACGTGGGCGAATACATGTGCTCCGTGGTTTCCCCGGGGGGTAATGAGACTCGATCGGCGCGTCTCAGTGTAATCGAAATACCATTCGCCCCAATAAACGTAATGGCCAGTCGAGTCGAGCGGATTTCTCCCCGTACCATAAACGTTAGTTGGGTTCCGGGCTTCGATGGAAACAGCCCCACGAAGAAGTTCATTGTTCAGAGGCGAGAGGTTTCTGATCTTGGTACGCCAAATGTCACTTTATAGCAGAGAAACTAGAGCTTCCATTGCAATAAGAATACACACAAGTTTATAATGATATTCGTGCAGGGCCTATACCTGATTCTGCTCTCAATTGGATCACCGAGTGTGATAATGTCTCCGCGCAGAGTCGATGGGTATTACTGAATAACTTGAAAGCCGCTGCTGCGTATCAGTTTCGAGTGAGCGCAGAGAACAGCGTCGGCGAGGGGCCGCCGTCTGACCCGAGTAACGTGGTAGTCCTCCCGCAAGAACGTAAGTTTCATCGAGCAAGCTGTAGCGCGAGGTATTCGTTAGTACCTCGCCACTTTCAATTAAGAATGATTGATCTGTATTTCAGCTCCAAGCGGACCACCCGTGGGATTCGTTGGCTCCGCTCGATCGTCGTCGGAAATAATAACACAGTGGCAATTGCCATTGGAGGAGTATCGAAACGGCCATATTTTAGGATACATTTTAAGGTATAGATTGTACGGATACAACGACAGCCCGTGGACGATACAGAACATCACGAACGAGGCGCAGAGGAATTACCTCGTCACCGATCTGATCACATGGAAGGACTATATCGTGCAGATAGCAGCGTACAATGACAAAGGCGTGGGCGTGTATACAGAGGGCTTGAAGATCAAAACGAAAGAAGGGGTGCCGGAAGCTCCGCCGACCAACGTTAGAGCGAAAGCTATTAATTCAACGTCGATAAAGGTGTGGTGGAAGCCACCGAATCCGCAGAAGATTAATGGGATAAACCAGGGCTACAAGCTGCAGGCCTGGATTAGCCACAACCTCTCAGAAGCGAGCGAGTACAAGTCGACGACCGTGCCGCCTAGCCTATTCGATCCTCTAGCAGAGCAGAGTGCCATTATGACCGGTTTGAAGAAGTACACCCTGTACAATATAACCGTGCTGTGCTTCACCGATCCTGGTGACGGCGAGCGGAGCGCGCATTTTCAAATCCGTACACGCGAGGATGTGCCCGAAGAAGTGGAGAACCTGCAGTTCGATGACATAAGCGATCGGTCGCTTACCGTGAAGTGGAGCCCGCCGCAAGAGGTGAACGGAATCCTCACTTCTTACCAGCTGAAGTACATGATCAAAGACGCGCCGGAATCCTTGAGGGCCGTGAATTGCACGGCGGACGTTCTCTCGGCTAAAATCGAGCACTTGCAGGCAATGACCCACTACAAGTTCGAAGTGGTCGCTTGGACGTCGGTGGGCCCCGGGAAGTCCAGAGTCGCTGTCATACAATCTGGCGTCGAGCCTGTCCTCCCAGAGCCGCCCACCAAATTGGCGCTGTCCAATATAGACGCGTTCTCCGTCGTCCTTCAATTTACACCTGGATTCGACGGCAACTCGTCTATTACCAAGTGGACGGTGCAAGCGCAAACAACTCGGAACACCACCTGGTACAACATATACGAAGTCTCGGATCCTGACGCTAGTACAATCACCGTGGCCGGCCTGACTCCGTTCATGCAGTATAAATTACGATTAATCGCTAACAACGTGGTCGGCGCCTCCGAGCCTTCCGAGCCGACCAAGGAGTTCCAAACCATTCAAGCGCCGCCGTCGCATCCGCCCAGGAACGTGACGGTGCGCGCGATGAGCGCGACGGAACTGCGCGTCAGATGGATTCCGCTGCAGCAGATAGAATGGTACGGCAATCCAAGAGGATACAACGTCACGTACACCGAAGTGCGGACGAATAAATCGAAGAGCATAAGCATAGAGGACCACACCGCGAACTCTTACGTGTTAGAGGACATAGAGGAGTATGCTCTCTACGAAGTCGTGATGCAAGCGTTCAACGACGTTGGGTCCTCTGCACTGAGCCCCAAAGCTGTCGAAAGAACTCGAGAATCGGTGCCTTCGATGGGGCCCATTAACGTGGAAGCGAACGCGACCTCCTCTACTACTATACTAGTAAGATGGGGCGACGTGCCTATAGAGCATCAGAATGGGCAAATAGAAGGGTTCAAGGTGTACTACGGCGCAAACGCCAGATCCGCATTCCAGTACAAAAACATTCCCAGTAACACTACTTTCACGACAACTTTGACAGAGCTTCGAAAGTTCGTTCAATACCACGTCCAAGTTTTAGCTTATACGAGGCTAGGCGACGGTACTCTGAGCACCCCGCCGGTCAGAGTGCAAACATTCGAGGACGCCCCCGGGCCGCCGTCGAATGTATCGTTCCCCGATGTAAGCTTCACCACTGCCCGCATCATTTGGGACACTCCGGAGGACCCGAACGGGGAGATTCTCGCCTACAAAGTGATGTTTCATCTGAACAGTAGCCAAGACCATCAGTTCTCTAAAGAGTTTCCCGCGTCGGATAGAACTTTCAGGGCCACTGGCTTGGAGCCCGAGAAATACTACATGTTCTCTGTGACCGCGCAAACAAGGCTGGGCTGGGGCAAAACGGCGTACGCTCTTGTTTTCACGACGAATAACAGAGAACGCCCACAGGCGCCGTCCATGCCGCAAGTGAGCAGATCACAAGTACAAAGTCGACAGATAACGTTCACTTGGACCCCTGGTCGGGACGGATTTGCCCCGCTGCGCTACTACACGGTCCAGCAGTCAGAAAATTCCGGGCCGTTTCAAACTATCCCTGAACGGGTGGAGCCAACTTTAACGTCTCACACGGCGAACAACTTGAAGCCGTTCACGTTGTATCAATTTCGCATACAAGCCACCAACGATATAGGCCCCTCAGCTTGGAGCACGGAATCGGTTCAGGTCCAGACTTTACCAGCAGCGCCGTCTCGAGGTGTCGCTGGATTGAAAGTTGTTCCAATCACGACATCCAGTATAGAGGTTCATTGGAATGTGATAGACGAAGTATACTGGAGTGGAGACCACGAGACCGGCGGCTATCGCGTCATTTACCAACCAGTTTCCGATTTTCCAACGGCACTTCAGGACACGCCGAAGGAAGAGGTTCTAGGGATAAATGCCACAAAAATCGTGTTGAGCGACCTGACGGAAGATAGGTATTACGAAGTGGTAGTGCTGCCCTTCAACTCCGAAGGGGAAGGCCCGGCAAGCCCGCCTGTGACTGTGTACGTAGGGGAAGCAGTTCCTACAGGGGAGCCTCAACATTTAAAAGCGCAACCAATCTCTTCTACAGAAGTCCACTTGCGGTGGAAACCGCCCCAAGCTAATATGCAGAATGGAGATCTATTAGGATACAAAGTAACTTTCGTTATTCTTCTATCATTTATAAAAAAAAACGTCACAAGTACCCGTTACTTATACAGTCTGTCGTTCCTCGTTCTAGATCTTTTATTTGGTCACCGACTCTCCTCAAGAATTGGAGAACAAGCAAGAGGAGGAAATAGAGGTGGTGCCAGCATCGTACCTAACGCACAGCCTAGTTTTTCTCGACAAGTACACAGAATATCGTATCCAAGTATTGGCATTCAATCCTGCCGGAGATGGTCCGCGATCTCCGCCCATCACGGTCAGAACTAAGCAGGTAAGTCCAGTACGAAATGAAATTAGCTTACGGCTCTAAATTAGTATGTAAAATTCCATTCGTCTTGCTTGCAGGATATACCCGGGCCACCTCATAATCTACAATTTTCAGAAATTACTATGACCAGTCTCCGTGTATCGTGGGAAGCGCCGAAATCGCGGAACGGCGAAATAATCGGTTACATTGTTACCTACGAAACAGCGGAGCAAAATGATCGTATGTTTCTCAAGTTCTTGAAAATGTACAGTACGCAATGAATCGCTTGTGAGTAACATCTTTGCGCTGTTCAAGGTTTCAGTAAGCAAGTGAAGCAGAAGGTAAATGAAACGAGCTTGTTGATCCAGCCTTTGGAGGAGGAAGAGACGTATACCTTTATGGTTCGAGCTCAGACCATTGATTTTGGCCCACCGATATCCGGAAATGTCACCACTGGCCCGCAAGAAGGCTCGCCAATGGCACCTAGCAATCTTGCTGTGACTAAGACGGTATCCAGTGTCGAATTACAGTGGGCTAATGGAGCTTCTGGAAAAGGGCCTATTTTGGGATACTATATCGAAACGCGCAGAAAAGGTGAGAGCGTGAAACGTTTTTAATGCTATAGAGTAGAGGAATTAATAAAGGGAGCGGTAGAAATAAGTGATTGACAGTATATCGCAAAGTTGGGTGAAAGGAACGTTGAGAATCTATACGAAAATCTTTGCTTTATTATTTTCAACTTTATATGATTAATGAAAAGAAAAAACACAGAACAGTACGACTTTCCATTACTAATATTGCCTTTTTTGTAATGATATAGCGATGGAAGAGTGGCAGCATTGTAAGTGTCAATGCACGTAAATATATTGAGCGTCAGTTATATCGTATTAGATGGTCTCTCAGACAGTAAAATATGATTTGTTAGTGTTAAAAATATGGCTTCCTGTTTGTAACGATCTGTGACTATATTGTTTTTTTTTTGTGGTACCTATACTATCGATTGCATGATGTCATAGCATGACATTTTCCATGGATTCTATTAGAGATACATAAAGGATCTTAACTCTTTGAATGCCGCTATTAATTTACTGTAATAAACGAATAGTTGAGGTTTGACTTGTTAGATAACAGTACTCCTGCAGTCTTAACTTACCAATTCCTGCGTCTAATATCTCATCGATGCCCTCCGATCATGTAACATAGTACAGCCGTGACTTCGCAAGTTTTCGATTGTTATTTTATTCAGCCAAAACCATCAATGTTAGAAGTGTCTGTAGCAAGTACCGTCGATTTTTAACTATCCGCGGGCAATTGTTTCTTGAGAAGCGAGAAGAGTAGGACGTCTATTATTTGTTTTTCTTTTTGTTGTAAAATGAAATTACAAGAAAACCTGCGGAAGTTTCCGAGTGCATTTGATATTATGTCTATAATGGTAGAAATATAAGTGTCATGTATTTGTAATTGTAGATGACAGTCGTTGGCAGACAATAGTGCGTAGCAGTAATGGGCCACTCACAGAATACTCTGTGTCGTATCAAAATCTGCTTCCATCCACGTCTTACCTGTTTAGAGTAATATCGTACAATCGTTACGGGATCAGTTACCCCGCGTATTCCACAGAAACGGTAAACAATACAATCGTGCGTATCCTTATCATCCATTGAACATCGATATAATGAATATTCTTCTTTCCTCAGATACTAACTCCGTCGAAATTGTATCTGGAGTATGCATATTTACAGCACAAACCATTCTACAGGCAAACTTGGTTCATGGTCACCTTAGCTGCCACTTCGATTATAATTATCATAATGGTCATCGCAGTCTTATGCGTGAAAAGTAAAAGCTACAAGTATAAACGTAAGCCTCTGCAAATACAGCCGGAACAATGCAACTTGCTGTGATTAACGCTAATGAAATATATTTTAGAAGAAGCGCAAAAGACACTGGAGGAGTCCATGGCGATGGACACGGACGACAGGCAGGAATCTGATTTGGAGCTTTATCGGTCAAGGCAAGGAGGTGGCGGTGCAATGAATATGGCCAATGCCTGCGGCACTTTGGGCAAAAGGAGCACTTTAGGAAGAAAGTCCATGCATCCTCCGCCTCCTACGATGCTAGGCAAATCGCCCCCTAGACCGTCGCCGGCTTCAGTTGCTTATCACAGCGACGAGGAGAGCCTTAAAGGGTACGATGAAAATCCTGACGACAGTAGCGTTACGGAGAAACCTTCGGAAATTAGTTCGACAGACTCGCAGGTAAGCATTCTCTTTACAAATACAAGCAGGCGTGTGTATATAACGTGTAAACTGTACCTTCAACATGCTTGAGTCTGGTAATTTAATGTTACAGGGGTCTGAAAGTGAGAACGAAAGTGTACACTCGGATCCACATTCCTTTGTAAATCATTATGCTAATGTGAACGACTCGTTGAGACAGTCATGGAAGCGTCAGAAACCAGTTAGAAATTATTCGTCGTACACCGACTCGGAGCCCGAGGGCAGTGCCGTTGTCAGTTTAAACGGAGGACAAATTATTATGAACAATATGGCAAGGTCGAGGGCACCGTTGCCAGGCTTTTCCTCCTTTGTATAATGCATTTTTTTTTTTCACGAAAGAGTGACGCTTTTATTGAGTAGATAGGGTGCCGGTTCGGCATAGCGACACTCCAGATCGCTACGCGAGTATTAAGTTAAAGGAATCTGTGCTGAGCACGAATTGGTTTTAATGTCCCGACTTTGTTTCGGGGAATTATCGCTGCGGGGGTGGAGATTTTGAAATTGGTATACACGCGAAGAGAGACTGGTTGTTATAAAATTTCGATCATCCTCGTAGAATAGTTCGTTAGGGGTTTAATAGCTCGGCACTTAAATTGATGTACACGGAGTTAAAAGACTTACGTTGAAACACGTATCCGAAGGTGTTTCGCGCACGCTAACATCTCTTATGGTAATTTTAATGCTTCTGGCACCATCATATTGTGATATATTGAGATACATATTATTTATACTTTTAGATAAGGACCTAATGTGTATAATGAACATTTTTTACTTTTATTAAGTGAATCTGATATCAGAATGTCGCACGGATCTCTCGAGTAATGCAGTGCTTGCATTCTTCTTTTAACTCTAAGAACTTGACACTTAGTTCCAAGCGTTCTGTCGATACGCCCTATAGTAAACGTCGCGGTAACATGATATTGTTAAATTAACAAGAAGATAACACCGTAACGAGAACTGCCAGAGACAACCAGGTAACTATTGAAGTTGATCGGAAGATCATATTTTAATACTATCTCTGTTGAAAACTTTCAATACGAACAGCATAATAAGAACTAATTTTACAATTGGAATGACACGGTTTCTTTAATGGTTCTCTAATTCAAATTTGCAAGTGTTTGTACTGTAAAAAAGAGAAACAGTTTACGAGATATAAGGGGTCGATTTAGATGTATAAACAATTCGCAATCAGGCCTATCATATCAATCTCGAATAACTTGCATAGACGAAAGATATCTGAATCTAATATTATTATACTGAGTAAATGGTGAACATAGGAGTGTTTACATAAAATGCGACTGCGTGCATTTCTAACTATTTGTAAGCGATCTGTTCTTAATAATTATAATATATAATGTACATAAAACTTATATTAACTACAAGCTAGCGATACATACTGTACATTTAGTCTGCAGCTTAGGCAGCGTTAGGTAAAAATTTATTCTAAATAATCTCTAGACATCATGTATTTATCTTTCTTTTTAAATAGATACTTATCAGCTTTTTTATCATTCTTTTTTTTTAAATCATCGAGAAAGCAATTCGGCTTTCGTTCGATTATCAGCATCCATTCATTTGTAGTATATAATGTATCACACTTACAGTATTGAAAAACATCGTCATACACGGATCCACTCGATTTAGCACAGTTATGTTTTTTACCGCGAAACATTTATACGCTGTAATTACTCTTCCGTAGGAGAAACAGGTATTAAATGCGAAGAACATTTCAGACTGATAACAAAACTTATATGAAATGTTTCCCTTCTTTTTTAGCGCAGATTTCATAAGGAACAAGCCATAGAAACAATAAAAGTGTTTGGAGATCGTAGGGAACGTAAAATAAGTTGTAAAGAATATTCTTCGACAATATACGCTAAAATCTAGGAATTTCATACTAAAAATTACATACGTTGAGAATGATTAAGAAATTAAAATAAAATGGCAGCTATAATTCCACTGCGTTTTCATGGAACAATTGCTCGTTGCGCTTGGTCGGCGAACGAAGTGGTTGAATTATACGTGAAATTTGTACGCGTTGTATGATTTCGGTTAGTTACGATTGTAATCGGAAAACGGTGATTAATATGTGTCATAAACTAGAGGGCAAGTTGTTTGGTACACGTTTTACTTTTAAAAGCAATTATAGTCTTATTCTACGCAGTTATCTCTCGTATTGAAAAAACTTGCTTTCTAGTTTTCATCGATCGCGCAGCGCTAACTGTACTACTTGTTAGCATCGGCTCGTCGATCATTGTCGTCCCTGTGTCATAGCGAAGCATTCTTTTCTATTCCCAGAAATGGAGGAACTGAAACATTTCTGCAACACTGCCAATAAACCTTTTTAGTTGAAGAATACAATTATTTCTACATGCATTTCTGTGTACCAATAATGTATTTAACCAAGGTGCATCTGAAATTATAATATACATGTACAAGACATTTCAAGAACATGTTAATCTTTTAATAAAATTTATGCAATTTTATTGGCAATGTCTCTCTACGACTATGTAGCCAATAGTGTTCAGTAGGTCATAAAGAATTTTTACCAATACTAGAAAGGAAAGATGTTTTCGTACAAAGAATAAATCTGTTGCAGTAAGTGATGTTTATTTACACAAAAAGCTTCTCACATGCTTCGTACCACTTGCTGAGCTTCGGCGGACATTTCTCGGAGAAGACTTGTTTGATCGTACACCACGCGGCGATATCCGCTATATTAGGCTTTTCTTTACCGAACCAATCCGAGTCTAACTTATTAGCTATCAACCGCAATGTCTCCTGTTTCTTTGCCGACGACGGTTGAAAGTGTAAGGAATGACACAAGTCTAATATCGAATCGGCCGTATTTATTCTTTGCGGGCAGATGGAATTTTCGTAATTCCGCGAGCTTAACAACCTACTTATGTATCTTAAAAAATTTGTTTCGCCAGTTACATGGTAATTATGTAAGCCAGACACAAGTTCCAGATCTTCGACTGAAATTAAAAATTCTTCATAAGTACGTATTCTTCGTTACTCGAGCGTTTAAATATGAATTTGACTTTACCGTCTTTCCAGATCAGTGACAGGTTTATAATGTTGCTGTTGGGGGAGCTTGAAACCGAACGATGGACCGCAGGCCCTTCTTCGCCGATACTCGAGTGAACATAAGTTTCTACTTTAATATCAACATCCTGCCACAACTTTTGCATCGCTGATATAGAATAAGGAGGTTTCTTTGGGTTCGCGTTAATAATAAGTTTGACATTGACTGGCTCCTGTAAAAATCCATAGTAAGTAATTAACTTCGATTATTCGTCCAACTGAAATCCTACGTCCCATCTAGGGCTCTAACGAATATTCGAATAATCTAAGTATTCGAATATTCGAATACCACAGAATTCGAATAATTTCTTCGAATATTCGAATATTCGAATATTCGGATCTTTCGAAGTTATGATTGTACCGAATACCAATCTGAACATGAGATATTTATTCACAGTTTATCGTGAAATTCTTTTCATATTGGCCTTTACAATTATTTGTTTCTCAATCGATAAATTTTTAACTGTATTAATCTTTGGTAAATTTATACATTTTGAAACGAAAACAACCATCAGTTATTAGTATTATTTTTATAATAATGAGTGGACAACCCCGATGGAATCGGCCAAGGGCCCTCTCCTCTAGGCCCACCCGTGTCCCATCATAAGCGGGTGACAAACAGTATAAGCAGACTTTTTTGTAGGAAGCTAAAACCCCATAAACGATTTTGAGGAACTATAATATTTTTATTTTTCCTTCGTTACTATAACGTTATTTTTCTAAATTTATCGTTTGAAAAACAAATAATTGTAAAGGCCAATATGAAAAGAATTTCACGATAAACTGTGAACAAATATTTCATGTTCAGATTCCTATTCGGTACAATCAGAAATTCGATTGAGCAGAATATTCGAAGGTTCGAAGTTCGAAGTTCGAAGTTCGAATATTCGAAGGTTCGAAGGTTCGAATATTCGAATATTCGAAGAAATTATTCGTATTCGAAATTATTCGAATTATTCGAATTATTCGAATATTCGAATAGTCAAATAATTACAGCTCTACCCATCAATGTTACCTGACTTTTGCAGCATTTCTTTGGGTTCGCATTAATAATAAGTTTGACGTTAACTGGCCCCTGTAAAAATCCATAGTAAGTAATTAACTTCGATTATTCGTCCGACTGTAAATCCTACGTCCCATCGACGTTACCTGACTTTTGCAGCATTCATCGTCGACTGCGGTTTGATTCGTCCCTTTCAAGAACTGGCAGAGCGTCGACACTTGCTGCTTAAGCTCCGCGAGTTGCGTCAGTATCTTCTCTTGCCTCACCTCCAGCACGTTATACTCTGGTAACGGACTCTGGAATAAAATACTTTAACAGCTATTTTACCGAGCTATTTCAACGTAAATTCTCCTTAGAAAAGCTCGACTCTCTTGTTACTCGTTTACTTATTTCTTTATAAAGCGTAGAACGCGGCTTCCGTTAAGCGGAAAAAATAAGGATAAACGCAGATGTAACGAAACATATAAATGAACGCAAGATATCAGAGAAGAACTCTGCGCTATCGCGTACTATCGTACTTGGACACGAACGCTGGATGGTTGTCGTACGACGGTATCGTTAATCGCTCGAATCTAGTTAGAATTTCGATAAACCTACTGTACGAAGGAAATTACAGAAGAAACGTACATTTCGCCGCGAGGCATATTCGAGCCGCTCTCCGTCGCTCGCAATCCCCAAGCGATTGCCAGGTCAGGCGTCACAATTCATTCCTCTACTTATAATAACAAACTAACATTTAAGGTGGAGATATATTAATAACCATTGCACAGGAGGGCAGAGGCATTACGGATTCAGCATGGGGAAAAAAATGTGGAAAAAAGCAGAGCCATAGATTACGGATTTGACAGTTGACCAATAACATTGTTGTTCAATGCCACAGTGGACAGCCACCAAGGTGCAGAACATCTCCCCACCGGGTTAGGTTCCGCGTGTAGTTTGGTTATACAACTGTACTTCGCAGCTTTCGGGTTGCGGTTCTAATTTAGTAAGCCTGCCCTTCCTCTATAATAATTATCGCCGCGTTCCCCGCTTATCCTGCGTTTCACGCCGAATTTCACGCGCGTGGTGGCCGCGTAGTGTCCTGTTAGACGAGAAATTGGAGGGGCAGGCATCGATCAAGCCTGGCAGAACCATATTCCCGGTCGATCGTGATTAGTGCTTGTGGAAATTTTGGGAGGAGTCATGCACAACAAGCCCGGGACAGAGGAGAGGCTGGCGGACACCATGCACGGCACACGCGTGAGTACGGGCGTCGTTTTCTACGATAACTTTAGCGGCCACGCGTCCCCTAGGCGTCGTCGGGATAACAGAATTGATGGGAACCTTCAAAAAGCTGATAACCTGCTCAGTGATATCAGGCACGTTCTTGCACACGGGCCCCGTATGGTCGCCGTCCGTTGATCGTCCGCCGTGAATATTTCGCATTTCGTACATGGCTTTCGTCTGGCGCAACGCGCCGGGCAGGGAAACGATCGGTTTCAACGCGTACATCGTCATCTCGTCGCGCATTTCGCTCGTTCCCTCGGTATTAATCCGCGAGGGGGAAAAAAACAACTCGATAATTCGGCCTCACGTTCGATTGTCGCACTCTCGCTCGTCGCTCGTATTTCTCGATTTTCGCCGGACGGCCATTTTTCATTCGTCCAGCCTACCCCCGGCCGCCCCGCGGCGACAGCCGCCATCCCGGCTATGCGACATCCGTTTCAAAGATGGCGCCATAACTTATTCGCAAAATTACACTTATGCCGGGGGTTCATCTGTTGTTTATTTACGAGACGCTTTGGCGTATTGTTTAAGCGCAATATTCTCGAGTATTATAGTAGCGCAATTATTGGCATAGTCGGGTGAAATTGAGCGGGGCTTTTAGTTGTATAGGGATAATCGGGAGAACTTAGATGATCGAAAGTATCCACGAAATTTGTCGCACCGTTTCTGGCGTTCCTGCAGTTTCGACGGGCAGCTTTGTTCTTATTTAATTATTCGGTAGCTTTGACTTTTGGGAACAGATTTATTTACGTTGTGGACGTTGCTCGCGCAATCCCCTGATTAGTAACAACGACTAGTGTTCAAATCTCCAGCTAAATACATCAGAGAAGCATTGTTTTTGTAGAATTTGCGATGGATCCTGCGAGATGCGTGTTATTGGGAATTTATAAAGGCACGGTTAATTGCAAGATGTATAATAAAAGACGATACAAGATCCCGTGTTTGAACTTGACAGAATTCTAGTGTTGGAACGGTGAAGATGTCGCGTTCGTCGCATGTTTCTCTTAATAGAGATCTATCGTTAAATAAATTACACGGCAAAGGTATTGAATAATTTTCATCTGTATTTATAACGATCATTCCTCATTGACACGATGGTACATGTTGAAAAAATATGTACCGACGAAACGACGTGCTGCAAATTGGAATTAAGGTGGTGTCCTCTGTTGAAGCTTCTCTCGAACTAAGGTTAGATTTCTCTCTTGCGGGTAACAGTGAAAATCCGTTCGATCGGGCCGCGCCGATTAATCGCAGCCCTCGATCCCGCTGTAAAGCATGGCAGATTGAAATACGAGGAGCCGTGCGGAAAACGAGGCGAACGAAGCTAGGAGAGGAAGCGAGAAAAAGGTTTCTATCGGAAGTGCGGTTAGAATCGCGTTTTTCCAACCGCGCATGTCGCCACCTATTGTTGATCTGACAGGATCTTGTGTAGTTACGGTGAAAGCTATTGGATCTTCTGTACGCCTCGCGAGGAATCTGAAGAAGCGATCGTTCGGTCTCCAGATTCCATGAACCCCATTGAAATCCGGCGGATATGGACGCGGCCGATCCGTAGATCGCCGTAAACAGGGAACGAGGGCACCGAGCCGAGGATATAGTCTACCTTTTCCGAGTAGATGCATTCGAGGCCAGACATGGCGGCGATCCGATGAACCAATTGGAACGGCGCTCTCTTAGACGATCAGATATTGTAAATTCCCCTTGCAATCGCGTCAGTGAATGATTTTCTCGACTTAGTTTCGCCGTTATCGGTAGGAAAACGGGCCGTTATCGTTCGGATAGGGTGGCCCGTCGTTCGGCGACCGTAAGGCAGAAGCCACGCAACACCCGTAGCGGAGCGTTGATCATGAAAGAGTTGTGTTTGGTCACGTGACCGTGGCCGAAAAATGGCGCAAAGATCAGAGTACAAACATGGGTTCCATTTCATTGCTACGGTGTCATTTGTATTTGTTTACAAGCGCGCGTTTCCACAAACCACGTGTTAAGTAAGTGCCATTTCGTTGACAGTGCGTGACGGACAATGACGGGGAGAGGGTCGAAGCGACGGGGCCGACCGCCGAAATCGGTGGTCCTGGAAAGGCCGAAGAAGTTCCAGTATCACCTGATGAAGAAGCCCAAGTATCTGCAGAACAAGGGTTCGGAAACGCCGAGCTCCCAGCCGAGCACGCCGACGCCGTCCAGGCCGACGTCGCCGGTCGAGAGCGAGGAGAGCAAGCGCACCACGCGTACGCGAAAATCACGAGGCTCCAGGGACAGGCACTCGCGGAAGGGCGGCCACTCCAGTTCCGGCGTGTACCACCGCCGAGGTTACAATCCCAACGTCGACTACAACGACTCCGAATACCACTACGGCTCGGACTTCGGCGACGAGTCCAGCGACAAGAGCGACGGTGAAGAGGATCCGCTTCAGAGCGACGTCGAGTCGTCCGAGAGTATAGAGGAGCCGGATCCGTCCAGCGACAGCGACTTCTCTCTGTCCAGTTACAGCACCACCAGCGGCACGCCTCGCAAGACGCTGCTCAGCCAGCAGAGACCGCCGAGCCCCGAGCCGCTGTGGCTGCAGAACAGGGATCTGCCGGCGTTGGTCCTACCAAAATCATCCGACGACCTATTAGTCCCTAAGGAATACGTGATGCCGTCTCTGTCTATCTACGAGGTACTCAGACACTTTCGCACTCTGGTACGCCTCTCGGCGTTCAGGTTCGAGGACTTCTGCGCCGCCATCGTCTGCGACGATCAGACGAATCTGCTGGCCGAAATACATATTATGCTTATCAAGGCTCTTCTCAGAGAGGAGGATTCCCAGCAGACGCACTTCGGTCCGCTCGACCAGAAGGACTCTGTGAACGTTAGTTTGTATTTCGTGGATTCTATGAGCTGGCCGGAAGCGCTGCGCTCTTACGTAGAAAGCGACAAATACTTCGATCAGAATATTCTGAACATTCTGTCCACCTGCGAATACCCCTTCACTTCCATCGAGGACAGGCTCAAGGTGCTGCAGTTCTTGGTGGATCAGTTTCTGATCACCAATCCAGTGAGGGAAGATCTGCTGCACGAAGGTACGTCGGGACGGTATTTCTTGGTATACCGTGTCCTTCGCCACTTAGGGAACTTAATTCGGCAGGAAAGATTTATATGGCCATGCTGGGACGATAATTATTTCGCTAATTCGTTTCTTTCTACTTTCGACCACTCGAAAGGCATCAGGGATATTTGGAATAATATTGATTTGTTTATGTACACGACGGTACTCTTTTGTACATCCGGCGAATATCTTCTTCTAGGGAATATGCATTACGACGATCACTGTAGAGTCTGCCATCGTTTGGGGGATTTATTGTGCTGCGAGACGTGTCCGGCTGTATTTCACTTAGAGTGCGTCGAGCCTCCACTAGTCGATGTTCCTACCGAAGATTGGCAGTGTAGTACCTGTAAAGCTCACAAAGTTGCGGGCGTCGCGGATTGTATACCAGACGTCGAAAAGAACGGCTCGCTATGTCGCCAGGAACATTTAGGATTCGACAGACACGGCAGGAAATATTGGTTTCTCGGGAGAAGAGTCTTTGTGTAAGATATACCATACCGCGCGCGGATGAAAGATATCGTGTCCCTGGAATTAATGGAACATAATCATATTTATTTCTAGCGAAAGCGAAAATGCAGAAGTTTGGTACTACAGTACACCTTTGCAATTAAACGAAGTAATGCTCCGTTTGGATCGTAATGAAATGGAAGTTGCCCTTTATCGGGAGTTATCCGATTACAAGGACGAGATTGTGCGACAAATGGAACTTACAGAATCAATTACTAATCAATACAAGGGCAATAAAAAGTCATATCTAGAAGTAGAGAACAGTAAGTGTTTGGTTACATTTTTAGAGTGTTCGCCTTTTCAGATGCAACGTTCAACGTCTTCGTTCAACATTCTCTGATGCAGGTATCATACAGAAATTACAAAAGGAACGTCAGGAGAAGCAAGAGAAGGAGGAAGAGGAGAAAAAAGAGAAGCAGAGGCAAGAAGCGGAGGAAATGGTGCGTAGAATACACGAGGGTACGGATTCTCTCGAAGAGCAGTTAGCAGCTGTTACCGACCAACAAGAAACGAAACCATCCAATGAATCGGCTACGAAGGGAAGTGCCCCGGACGTGGTTGCGGAAAACGTGGAAGCAGATGGCGTAGACACAGATTTATCTGCGGACGCAGGGAACAAGGGTGTCAAAGGTACATCGACTTCGTCGTCCGAAGAGGTCGACGAGGAGGCGTTAGAAGGAGACGGTGCCTCGAAAATTGGCAAAGATGGTAGGTTGTGCAAATATAAATTTCTACTACAAGCATCAACCATCGATTAATCGTTTCTGTTAATCCTACAGGTAAGAAGCACACGATTGTAACGAGGTCGAAGACAGGGTCCTTGCAACCTAGGACGTTTAACATGGACGATTTGAAGAAGCGCAGTACTGCACAGCTGTCGAAGGAAGAGTTAGAGAAGCTGGATAAGAGTTTGAAGGAGGAAGGCGACGGCACTAGATTAACAAGACAGAAGGCCCATCAGATAGCCTCCGGCACGCATCTTTTCAAGCTGGGCATGGACAACAACTTCAAATCGTACGTGAATCAATACAGCACCAATCCCATTGCTCTGAACAAGGCTCAGCGTAACGAGGAGCGCGACAAAAAGAGGCACTTGTCGCACAAGTTCTCGCTCACGCAGGCGTCTGAATTCAAATGGGTGGGAAGCTTGACGGGTACTCGTGCCCTGTTGGTCAGCACGCTCCGCCAGACGATTCTTCAGCTGGAGAGTAGCATTCAAGCGCCGTTCATGCACACCAATTGGCCTCTTCTGCGTAAACCTTGGACCACGGCGGTGGGCGCTTGCGTGAATCCCAGGGATTTCGCGCGCGCCCTTATCGTACTGCAGGCGTGCATCAAATCGGTAGTGTTCGCAAGCGTGTGGCACGATCAGCTCGGGCACGTAAAGTTGCAAAGAGTGACTGCCCTGGAGCGGGAAGAGAAGAAGCGTCAGGATAAGAAAGATAAGAAGGAAAGGGAGGACGAAGAGGAACGTAATCGTTTATTCAACTTCGTCAAGTACACGTTAGGCTTGAAGCATCAAGTGTGGAAGCAGAAAGGTGAAGAATACCGAGTACACGGGCAAGGTGGTTGGTTGTGGGTGTCCGCCGGTCGTCGTTATAGATTCTCTGATATGTCGAAGTTAGGTCTTCGAGCGGGCCCTCAGAAGTTTATGGTGCAAATTCGAGATCAGGAAGGGGTGAAGATGGCAGCTGTGGACCCTGCTACTTACGATTTCTTAATGAAGGAATACTGCCCGTCTAAAAAGGAGGAGAACGTGGACGTGAAAATAAAACAAGAGATCAAAGAAGAGGAATCGTCAAAGGTCACCGCCAACGCGGTGGTAAAGCAAGAATGTAAAACGGAAAATATAAAAACTGAACCTCCGGAAGATAAAGCAACTGATACAGAAACTGCGAAAACGGAAGAAGCTAAAATGAAGACAGAATCGCAACAGATCAAGCAGGAATCGAAAATGAATTTATCATGTATGTTTGTACAGTAAATGATAGTCGTTTGTGTAGTAAATGATGGTCGTTGCAGGAAGGTTGTATTATTAACCTGTTCTCTTTGCTTCTTAGTTTTAGCAGGCACGAAAATCGAGGAGGTCTTCACACCGATCAAAGGGTTCGAAGAAATTGACATTACTAAAGCACTGACTACCACTGGGAGGCTGTATTATCCGAAAATTGCTAAGAAGACTAGGATCGACGACTTTCTAGCGCGTAGGACACATTTGAAGCTTTTAGAGGAAAGAAGATTACTGCAGTCGGTGAGTAGACATATTGTTGATCGGAGGTTTGCTCATTAAATTAATGTACGATCGCATTTAAGGAGAGGTCCAAAGAGCTGCAGAGTCAGTCGACGAATCAGAAGGCCGACGGGGAATCTGAGATCGACATAGAGAATAACGAAGAGAGCGATACGGACGGAGGGGACAATTCCTTGCAGAGCATTCTCACTGGGAAGCAGCCTAGTAAAACTATCTCTGCGTCGGCCAGGGAGATGCTGGCTGTAATAGGGAAGCGCATTCAGCACGTGAAATCTCAGTACGCTAGCATTATGAGGCTTACTAAAAATAGTAATTGTTATTCACGATATTGTAATATGACGACGCCCCCGGGGAAGATCGCGACCGCTGCGCAAAGTTTAACGTCCACGTGTTACTCTCCCATGTGTCTCCAAAAGGCCCGATTAAAACGTGATCTTATCGCGTTATTAAGAAAAGCTAATGCTCTGAATAACAATCAATCGCCGTCGAACGCGGCCGTTGCCACGGCCGCGGCTCAATTGCCGCACGGTGGAGTGAAAACAGAGGGAAGCGACGATGCTAAAGAAGCGATTAAGAAGGACTTGGAATCGGCAGTGGCCCTGGCAACGCACTGTAACGACGAACCAGCCGCCACCAATGTGGTGAAAGATAGAACATCGCCTCCTGCAAAGAAAATAAAGGTGGAACCTACTGCGGTGAGCTTCCTGCTATTTATTTCCATGTATTTAAGAGACTCGATAAATAAACTTTTACGAATGTATAGTTATATATCGCCCATTAACATAGTGTAGAATCTCTCGTTTGTGATTCGTGATGTATAAAGCAAGGTCACTCTTTCGTAGAATGCTGATGCGAATTCCGATCCTGTCGATGTAGTGACGACTACGACGAGCAATCTAGTAACCACCACAACGGTCACTACAACGCAGCAGACTGTAAAGACAGTGGACGGTGTTGTGCAGACCAAGAAAGAGAGTACAACGTCCAAGAATTCAGTCACGTTTTCATCCGAAGTGAAGATGAGGTGAGAGAATTCGAGTACACGAAGTTGATCGCGACGACTATAATCCGAGGAATATTTTTATGCTTACGATTTTGATTATGATGAACAGTACGGGGCACAAGACGATAATTGTGAATCGGAGAGGAAGAACCGTGCAGAGGAGCACCGTGGCTAAAGAATTGAACGCGGATGGCACGGAGAGAGTGTACAGTGCAGTCTCGACCGAAGGGAAGATCTATTTGAAGAAAGTGGCAATTTCTTTGGCGGACAGAAAGAAGAAACGCACCCCCGTCAAATATCCTTTGTGTTCTACATTTTGCACAAAAAACAAGTACCGTAGTATATTGCTGCTGCCGCAACACGAATTACGTAAATTGTCCAGAGTTGGCGGGCGAATACCAGTCCAAGGTTTTCATCACATGGCTAAGGTACTCGATTAAGCTCGTATTTACGATTGTGAAGTGGAATTCCGTTGTTTAATTCGAACTTATCTCGTGAATATTAGGCGAACCTGTCGGTGTGGCCGTATCCCTGCCCTAGACCGTTGTTCAAAACTTGCTGGTTGTACCGAACGGTCGGTATAAAATCGTTGTCCGCAGCGGCCCTTCAATTGAGAATATTATGGGGATGCCTTCGGTGGGACGACATGGCTATGAAGCCATTGTCCAGTGATGGCAAACACCAAATCACCACAGACACGGAAATAATGTCGTTAGAGATCCTTAAACACCGTCACGTTGGCCAGTTTCTGGATAAAGCGCAGTACTTACGCAGAAAAGTTGTTATACCTTTGGAACTTCCGAAGCAAGTCAGAGGTTTGTATAAATTGGACAAGGTAATCGGAAGTCCACATCGCAATCACCGACATTTTCTACTCTGCAGAAGTAACATCTATAAGAAGTGGCCTCAGAAAGAGGAAACGACCCGAATCGCCGCAGAGCACTGAGCCACAAGTTGCAGAGGAATGGGTCGACGAGGATAAATTGGAGCTGTGGGAAATTAAACAATACGGCGACAGGTGTGCTAGCGAAATATACTTCGCAGTTCTTCTAATCGACAAACACTGTTTCAATGAATTAAGTTTCTTCCACCGTGTGTTTCTATTAACAGTTGTGTGCCGTTTTAGCGCAGTTCTACTAAACTTCATTTTTTACTCTCTTTCCTAATTACGATCGAATGTCTTGTAATACAGTTCCGCCTAGTTGTGGCGTGTAATATAGGGAATGACTGTATTGAATTCCTGATAGTTGCCACCTTATAGAATCACTCAAATACTCACCTATCCTTACTTAACACCATTTGATACTAACCCTCCGCTTGGTGTGTGCCCTATCCAGGTTAGAGAAGGCTAATGCCCAGATTATTACTAGGAGTCGATCCGGTCAGCCACAGTCGACAGGTGTTGGTTTGAACCGAAACGCAGGGTCGAATTCTGGTATGAGCGACCAGCTCGTCAGCGGCAAGGCGACGCCGGAGGAGATCAAGGAAAAGATGGAGCAGCAGTTACGCATACAAAGAGCCGCTCACCAACAAAAGAGAGCATTAGAAACGCTCAAGAGCCCAGCTAACTCTGCTTCGCCTACGCAACTTGTTAAAGTCACGGCTAACTCTGGCCATGGTAAGGCTCGAGTTCTACAATCAGGCTTACCCCCAAAACGAATAATAGCTGATCTAAAAGAGTTCATTATCTGTTACAGACGGCACAGTGAAATTAGTCTCCAAAGTCGCGATACCAGCGAACCCAAACAGCGGTACAAAATCGCAATTAACTTCTCTATTGACGACTCCCACGCAAAACAAGACTTTTATTGGCACCAGGCGTATTTACATGGCGAAATGTAAGGGCCGAGTTCAATGTAGCAATTGCAGTTATTTCAGAATTAAGCGTATTTGTTTAATACTCGATGTTTTCCCTTTAACAGCATCTGACGGGACGACTAAAGTTGTTTCCGGGCCTACAAGCATTTTACCAAAATCTCAGTTGCAGAGCGGAAATCAGCAGTCTCTGATTAAAGTTTCTGGCCAAGCAGGTATGCTTAAGTTTACTTATTAGACTCTGTTGCAGATCCTATTAGATTCTATTAATCTTTGCTTTGTTTTTTTTTTTTTTTCTTGAAACAGCACCAGTGCAGCAGATTCAGCAGAAGGTACAGATTTTAAGAGGACCGGATGGGAAATTGCAAGTTCGAGGTCTGATGCCTGGTCAGCAGTTAGTTCAGATGCCGGATGGAAAGCTTCACGTACTGAATACTGGCCAGGCAATTGCTACTAGCCTTGCACAAACTGGTGGGACGAGTTCAACTACGCAGGTGAGTGAATTGATCAATTATTAGCGTCGCGGTATAATATCGGGGTAGAAGAAATGGTCTATTAATTCGTGTAATTATCCTGCAAGACGAAAACGGCTACTACGACCAGCACGACCAAAGCAGTTGCAACCGCTAACGCCACGTCTAACAAGACCAGTCCGACTAAAGCGGCAGCGAACGCAACGCAACAGGTGCAGGCAGCTCAGCAAGCGCAGCCTCAGCAAACGGCGCAGGCAGTGCAACGTCCAACAGCTACCGTGGCCATTGCAGCTGCTACACCTACGCAAACAACCAAGAACGCCATTATGGTGGCCAACGCTGGACAAATTGTACAGGGTGCACAGGTGTGTTTAAAGAATTATTCTCTTCTGTCAGCGACCACGCGCTTTGAAAATCCTTCGAAGGCAGATAGCTGGATGCTGGTTAATTTTCGGAGGGTTTTGTGGCTCTGAAAATGCATGAAACAATGGAATTCATTTAATATTAATCATTCGTTTAGGTATTATCCTCTGGCGGGCAAGTTATCAGTGGAAACCAAATAGTAGTCACCAACGCGAACCTAGCTCAACAGCTCGCATCGGGCAAGGCTCAGTTAACGACAATCGGCGGCCATCAAGTGGTAATCCGTAGCACGCCGACGGGCAATCAAATTGTGCATTTAAATTCAGCGAATAGTAGTATCATAGTGAAGAATACCGTAACGCCGAACAAGCAACAAGGTACGTTACTTTATAATATGTACACCTTAAACAGGAAACACGTCGCAAGAGAAATACTCTAGCGAGGGGATTTCAATCTTTTAGTTCCTGCCTTGCAAACTGCTCAAACGACCACGGCGGGAGGACAATCAACCGAAACAACAACTAACAGCGTGACCAGCAATGCGTCAACAAATGCAACTTCAACTACCACGACTGCGACAAATCAGACCTCAACTGCTCCTGCACCCGGAAGCGTGGAAGCCTCTTTGCTGGCCGGCCAGCCGCCTGGCACGGTCATCAAATGCGTTACTGCTCAAGTTATCCAAACCACCCAAGGACCCCGCATAGTTTTGCAGGGCTTGCAGGGCGCGGACTTTACTCCGCAGCAGCTGGCAATGGTGCAGCAGCAAGTTAAGCAACAGTTGCTTAAAGCCCAGGCTACGACAGGGAAGCAAGGGGTGTTAGGGCCTACTAAGATCTATCTAGCTGTCCAACCCGCGCCTAACAGCCAGCAGACGGTCCAAAGCTCTCAGAGTTCCACGACGGCCAATACCCCCGCTACTCCAACGGCAAAGGCGCAGACTGCGCAGCAACCAGTCGTTTCGCCTACAGCAGCAACGGAGCCGCAAACGGGAACAGAAAGCATTCCAGAGCTGCCACCAACTACGCCGAGCTCTCCCGAGAAACCCAAGGTGGTCGTCCAGCAAGTCGGGCAACCCAGCGTCCCGTCAGAAGAGGAGCCGCAGAAAACAAACGTAGCCAATGGCCAACAGCCTCTGCAGTCCCTGAAAGAAAACGAATCCTCGGCGAACAAATTCATCTTGACCCCCGATTACATTCAACAAACCATTAAGAATGCACTGAAACAAGAGAACCTTAATCCCGAGATCGAGGAGAAGCTGCTGCAGCTGCAACGGTACCAAGAGAAACAGATGAAAGGCAGCGTGGAGAATTCCGTGGCCGCTAATCAGACTCATAACACACCCACGATCACGACCCCCCGCGTCCCGTCTCGCAAAAGACCAGCCCCATCGAACATTCCAACACCGACTACGCCGACCTGTGTCCAATCGGCAGCTACCGACCAGGACACGGAGTGGGCAGAAACCCCTAGAAAGAGACCCGCCCTGAAGCAAGAAAGTCGCGAGACGCCGAAGATACAAAAGATCATCGAGCAGACGGAGATCGAGTCGTCGGCGCCGAAGAATCGCGCGGCGAGGATGAGAGACAGCCAAGAGCTGCGGAGGAAGCAACAAGTGCATTCTCGAATGCAGGTCCTGTTGTTCAGACACAAGGAGCTACTTAAGAAGGATATCCTGAAGAAGAGGGCGTTACTCGAGAAAGAGCTGCAGATAGATATTCAGAAGGATTTGTCGGCGGAGCTGGCGTCGAGGACGAAGGCGGAGAGGCACAAGCAGGACGAGGTGAAAGTGGGAAGCGCGAAACGTAAAGCGAACGCTCAAGTGGCTCAACAAGTTAGTCCCCCTAACAGAGGCGGAAGGCCAAAGAAGTTCAAAGCCCAAGGAAATAGTACCACGCCACCGGGCGCCTCGACCGCGGCTACCCCGAATAGAATTAAGAAAGAGAAGCTGTACTGTCTATGTAGAACACCTTACGATGAAACCAAGTAAGTCCCCGAAGTAACAGCTACATTCTCGTTCGCCGTGTTCGTCTAATAATCACAACTATGTTCTCGCGTTAGGTTTTACGTCGGATGCGATCTCTGTAACAATTGGTTTCACGGGGATTGCGTGGGCATCACCGAAGAGATGTGTAAAACGCTCTCAGAGTTCGTGTGCACGGAATGCAGACACGCGAGAGATACGCAAGAGCTGTATTGCCTATGTAAACAGCCCTACGACGAATCTCAGTACGTGATATGCTGATTACTGCACGCTGTCTGCCGCGCTTCATTATTATTGTGTAAATTAAATGAGTTTCGCTGCCGCAGGTTTTATATATGCTGCGACAAGTGTCAGGATTGGTTCCACGGCCGATGCGTGGGCATCCTTCAGTCGGAGGCGGACAATATCGACGAATACGTTTGTCCGAATTGTCAACGGAACTCTTCAGTGAATTTCGCTAACATGAAGAACCTTAACGCGAAGGACCTGGATCTCCTGAAGAAACTGATTAAGCAAATACAGGTAAAGTAATTGTACAGAGAAATGCGAGTTATGTCCATGATATTAATATTACGATCGTCGATGCTTAGGCACACAAGAGTGCTTGGCCATTTATGGAGCCGGTGGATCCAAACGAGGCACCAGACTATTATAAAGTCATAAAGGAACCAATGGGTAAGTGAATTTTAGCTTCACGAACAGAATTCATCGAAACCTCGGAAGTACCCGATTAATGGAATTAGAGCTTAATCAAGCTTCAGTTTCCGTTGCCGTAATATTATCCGTTGCGCTTGCAGATTTACAAACGATAGAGTTGAGGATAAACGACAGATCTTATAAGAAGTTAAGTGAATTTATTGGAGACATGACAAAGATATTCGACAACTGTCGTTATTACAATCCAAAAGAGTCACCGTTCTTTAAGTGCGCAGAGTCCTTAGAAACTTATTTTGTTCACAAGATTAAGAGCTTGAGAGAGAAGTTCTCCGAAGGGAAGTAAGCAATCAAAACCATGGGAATTGTAACTATACACGTGCGGGAGTACGTAAGCATCGACGGTTTAATAATTTGTGCAGTGTTTAAAAGGATCGATCTGTGCCAGTACACGCCGTAGAAAAAAAAGGAAACAAAAAGAGACACTCAAAGTAGCCATAAGTATGTAAGGGTAGGGCACATAAGTCCGCTATTTATTAGAGTTGTGTGAACAGTTTTTGATTTGCCTTCGCGGAAGCGAGCTTTATTTCAAACTATGCTGTACAATGAATTTTGAACCGGAACTTATAGCGTTACTGATAAGGCCCCATTGATCGTTGGTCGTTCGGAGAGGGACCAATGTGGCAAAAAACAATGTCCACTTGAAACAATGATGAATCAACTCGCGCGAGGCTGGAATTTATATTTAAACCCGCGGTAACGTTAACGCCATGCTGCTACTTCGTACTAGCGACTTTTATTCTTTATTTATACGGGGAAATGGAGCATTAGTTTATTAAGTATACAACGCTTGCGCCAATTTCTCTCTTTCTTGAACGGAGGAACGTGCAATACCAGATTACTCCTTATGCCTACTCTATCGAGAACAGATGCCCCTTCTATTTCTCTCTACAAGGTAGAGGACGGTTATAAGTTTGCGGTTCAGGAATCATTCGTCCCGCGTAAGCATTACACTATTTATGTACATCTATCAAATACATGTAATTATGCATGTTACGAGGATAATTAACAAATATATCAAATCAGTGCCACTGAGCGTTTAGAACGATGAGTTTTTAGTAACCCAGCGCGAAACGACGTCTACGGACTGTCGTTGGACGGTTCACTCGCATGCAGCAGGAGGGGAAAGGAAGGGAAATGGTCCAATCGTTGACGTCATTACATTTCATCGAATAGAAAAGAAAGGGGCCGGGAGGAGTGGGTGGGGGGGGGGGGGGGGGGACGAAAGCAGGAAACAAATTTTTTCTCTCGCGTAAACGTAAGAACTATTTAGCAAGCGCATAATAAATTGTACAAACTTGTTTATTGTGCTCACGATTAACTATTATTATTATTATTATTATGTTGTTTTATCACATAAATTTTCTATAAAATTGTTTATAAGTAGCACGTACGATAATTAGTCCATAAGGAAGGTAAGCAGGCGACGCCTGCCCTTTGTATATACAGCCAGGTAGAAGCGTCTGGATGGAACTAGACTACGGAATTTTTTCGGTTCTGATATGACAAAAGAGCAGAATCAGTTGAAACGGTAAGAAGCTGATTTCGATGAAAATATTGTTTATATTTTAGCTATTAAACTACCGTTTATGAAAATTACGAAGCTGTACTGCGCTGTACATGTACGAGTATGTTCGGTATATATCTATAGTGTCAATGAGCTACGAGAGCAATACTGTTTCGTGCGACATCTACAAAGAAATATATATACACACACACACACACACACACACACAACACACATATATATATATATATATATATATATATATATATATATATATATATACTCGTCACAAAGAAGCATGAAAGAAATGAAGGGTTTCTGAACCGTTTCTGAAACGCCTCGCTAGCGGAATAACAAGAGTGAAAGTAAATAATCGAATATATTCGACTCTTGGGGGCGCAGAGCTTACTTCTGTGAATTGTAACTTACCCGCGGATGCGCTCTGCGAAGAAAGCTATAAGAAGCATCCGCGCAAGGGAAGCTGAACTGTTCTCTGGCGTTAAAGAATGGAGAGTCGTGGCTTCGTGCATGTACATTAAACTACTTTGTATGTCTCTCTCACGAGTTCGGGGCGCGTCCACTTGTCGATCGTTCAGGCGAAAGGAGGGAGAGAAAGAAAAAGCAGATCGCTCAAAGCAGGTTGTACATTTCCTCGCCAGGATAACGCTTGTACAGTATTTTTAATTCTCAAAGTCCACTGGAACCTGGCACTGATCTGTTTTTTACCTTCGACTTTCGATTATAGCCACAGGATACTACACGCGACACGCGTACCTCGTTGCTTTGCCCAGGTTCATTATACGTACACCGCCATTAGCTCTACCGTTTCCGAGCGGTCGCCACGCGCCTCGTTAACCTTATATCAGCGGGGCAGGGGCAGGGGCAGGGGCGCCTCCACGTTTTATCACTGTGTGATTGTGCTTTGAAAAATTTGCATTCATACACCGCGCCGTATCAATAAGGTTTTATTTATTTCTGCTCGCTTAACTCTTCCCTTGCGGCCTCCTCCCCACCCCTCCGGTCATTAAGCTACCAAGCGTTCCTCAGCAGCTCTTGTATCTATAAATCGCGTACTGGGGCCCTGCAGATCGCGGGGAGTTAAGCGAGCATTTTAAAAGGAATTTTATTTCTCTGGTCTACGATACGCGGCCCTTCCCCTACATTCGAGATTCACTCTTTTAGAACTTGTACACGTTTAGGATTCCTCTGCACGTGCCTCGGAACGTTCTCCGCCCCGTACAGACGTTCAAACGGATATCCATAGCAAGTATTACCAAGTATTCGCGTTGTTAAGGCACTCCTACGAGCGGCGGCGAACTGCGCCCGTTTCATAAAGTTGCAACGGCCACTAAGCTTTATCATTTGTCCGTCCGAGGCACACGGAGGAAACAGGATCTGCGTCTAAAAGAGTGAATCCTTTAGCGAGCTCGCCGCCGAGGCGCGTGGCGCGCTCGTTATTCGAAGGTCGTTTAATACTCTTGGAACAATGAACGCGTTTAAGATAATCTTAGACGGAGTACGGTCATTCTGTCGAGAGGGAAATTCCTTTTCTTACATGGGGAGCGACGCCCGGCGATGTGTCGGAGGAAAATTTCTTGTGTAAAAAGGAACAGAATTGTAGAAACACTTTAAGGGACATGTACTAGATATTTAGCCACGTAAGTTTCTGGCATGCTACCGAAATGTAAAGAAAAAAAAAAAAATTAAGTACCGGGTGGAGAAATCGCGGCCGCGTAAGTTTTTACGCCGCTCCACGTTTCGCTCACCCGCTTTATTAATCATGTAACAAGGTGTTTATTTCTATTAAGGAGAAAAAGCAACAAAGTGTGATTACAATAACTATATTCGTCTATAAATCTAATAGTACTAGTTTATAATAAATATATTTGTACTAATTTTAATCATAAACTTTGTTGTTTTTATTGCACTATAAATATAAGTTAGAGGAGAGCATAGTACGTTAATTTACATTTTTTAATTTGTAATTGCTTAAAAAAAAAAAAAAAAATAAACTGCTGTATAACAGCGGCTTCATGAGACTTTAAACAGAAGTACGTTATTACCGTCTGATTTACATATATAAAACGGGAAGAATTCTAGTGCGAACTGGTGGGCGTAAATGCTTTCGGATCGATTAAAACGCTAATTCGTGAATTACCACTCGAATGGAGTAAACTTAATAAGTACTTTGAAGTTGCATTATCAGTCGTTCACTTTCTTCTGTCGTCGTTTGAAACAAAAGTAAGAATGTGTCAGTCACATGGATGAATTCCATACCTTTTATTATTATCTTTGATTCTTCTTTAAAGTGTTTTTTCGTTCTCTATGAACTCAAGGACACATGTATATACATACGTATAATCAAATTTCGTAGTATTCCCTATACCAGCGGCGATATTTTAATATACATCCAAACTTTCTAATAATATGTTGTGTAAAGGTGCTTTATATTCCGTTCGAAAGCGTCCACAACCTCGCCGTAAGTACAAAGTAAATACATCGGAATGCAGCTCTCGCAACGACCGAATGCCGCTCTTAGTCAGCAAGGCAATAAGTGTTCGTCAAATATATCTGTAGAACTCCATCATGTGGCGAAGGCGCCGTTACCGGGGGAACCCGCGAAACCCTACACCCTTACCGAGATCCCCGGGCCAAGATCGCAAGCTTTGATCAACGAATTCTCCAAGATTCAGGTTCGCATTCTCGTGATTCTTCTGCAAACGCTGTATTAACGAAATACTTGTACATCACGAAATGAAATGTTGCAGCAAGTAGGCTCCATTCAATATTTTGCAGACTACCAAAGGTCTACTGGAAATTATTTAGCGGATATCGACGGAAATGTTTTCTTAGATATGTTTATGCAACTCTCTACCATTCCACTCGGATACAATCACCGCTCGATCCTTGGCGCCATGTCGTGCGCGGGATATCAAGTAAATCTAACGAGAAACTGTCCTGCCTGCTAGGATCGCCAGAAAACCGTTAACGTTAATGTACTTTCAGCGGATAATGGCGAACAGGCCAGCGTTAGGATTATTCCCTGGTTTAGAATGGCCGTGTAAACTCCAAGATACGTTGCTTCAACCTTGCGTAAGATACTTTCCAGCGACTGGCTTGGCAGACGTTAAAAGCGGACCAACTACGAAGCAGCGAAGCGATGCTTAAATGTAACATTGGTTGTCTCAGGTAGCGCCGAAGGGGCTGCCGTGCGTTTACACAGCTATGTGCGAAGCTTGCGCCAACGAGTACGCTATACAGGCTGCGTTTATTAAATACGCAGATAGGCGTCGTCGGGGCGCGGACTTCACGAAGGAAGAGAAGAAGAGCGCGCCGTATAACAAACCGCCCGGCTGCCCCGAATTGTCCATTCTATCTTTCAAAGGTATTTCGGCGTAGGTTTGTAGACGATTCCATGAACTGATGAAATTGCTGAAACGATTAGGAGGATTTCACGGTAGAACATTCGCCGCGCTAGCGATGACGCATTATAAGTATATGATGAAAGTCGATATACCTTCGCTGCCGTGGCCGATAGCGAGATTCCCGCATTACTTGTATCCGTTGGATGAGCACGAGAAAGAGAACAAGGAGGAAGACGCTCGGTGCTTGGAGGAAGTAAATATACGTAGACGCTAAGCCGACGCTGCCGATAGTCGCGGAATTTCTATCGAGATGTTTCTGAAAAGGTGGAGGAGATAATAGAAAAGTGGGAGAACGAAATGCCGGTAGCTGGTGTGATAATCGAAGCGATACAGTGCGAGGGAGGGGACAGGCACGCGTCGCCGGATTTCTTCCACGAGTTGCAGGCTATTGTTAAAAAAGTAATCGGCCGCTATTCCACTTTGATTCTTATAAAGAGAGCAATTAGTGTCTGGAATACTAATTATACAGAGGTCTATCCCCTTGATACTGGATGAAATACAAACGGGAGGTGGTGCGACGGGACGTATGTGGGCGCATGATTATTTCGACCTGAACATGCCACCCGACATTGTCACGTTTAGCCGAAAAATGCAAGCGAGTGGTTTCTATCATTCCCCCGAATACATGTAGCGTATCGCTCTATTACTTTGGCGTTTATAATTCATTTCTATTATTTCATCCCCGTTACCGCGATAGTCAATGGCCGACTGTATCGCGAATCGTTGTCCTCTTAGGCCAGCCCTTCCGTACAGACTTTTTAATACGTGGATGGGTGATCCGAGCAAAGTATTAATACTGGAAGGGATACTGCACACTATCGAAGCGGAAGATCTATTAACCCATGTTTGCGCCGTCAGCAATTATCTACTTTGCCACCTAAATACAATGCAGCACGAGTTTCCGCAACTTCTGAGCGCCGTGCGGGGGAGAGGATTCATCATTGCGTTCGACACGCCGTCGCCGGAGATGAAGAATAAACTGATGCATCAAATACGTTTTAAAGGTAACGGGTTCTTGTAATGTGCAGCGAAATGAAACTATTCGTGTAGAGACGTATGCTTCGCAGATAATGGTTTAGATATCGGAGGACTTTTTCTTTTTTTTACTAATTATCAGTGTTATTAACATCAGGTATCCAGGTGGGAGACTCCGGGACAAAGTCGATTCGATTACGGCCATCTTTAATATTTGGTGAATACCATGCTGATATCTTTTTGGAAACCCTTCGTTCCTGCCTGCAAGAACTCTCAGAGAGCTGATACATTTTTTAGACGATGTTTTGCTATTGTACCATATATTTATTAAATGTATACTTTAAAAGACTGCATTTTATAAAAGTTATATTAAAGGATTCCTTATAATATACAGTAATTGTATGTACATCGCTATTCCTTCGTGTAGCTAGACTTTACTGTTTCTAGATTCATTCAGTTTTCAGTGAATATTCTTTATTTGCAATCATATGCAACGTTATTTTTTTTATTTTCTTACCATTTTCGTGTCGCATACAATATTATCGATTGAGAACAGTATGCGACCATAACGCGGTGAGAATTAAAATTAAATAGTTCATCCTGTGGACCGCTAGATAGCCATAGCGTCATGGAACATAAGTTTGCCTATTAGTCGATTCCTCTGCGTCAGAGGAAAGCGCCAATCGCGGTGTGCGAGCACCGAATGACAGCTGCGTTGTGAATCCAAATGTGGAGGCTTACATACAGCGTGGAAAGGAAATAACTTACCCGGTAGTGTTTTTAGCGGTGGGGGAACGACACGCATGCGCGCGATGACGCCGCGACGTTGAACCAATCAACGCCAAGGTGGGAAATGACGGGAAACGAAACGGCGCCACCGTCAAGCCAAATCAACTAGCCAAGTCAAGCGAGGCCCGCGGCCAACCAGCGTTGCCGGGGAAACGGTTGTCGACGCTGGCTATTATTTTGCAGAATGGTCGCTGTGCGTCGAACGAGAAACAAAGAAGAATAAAAAGTACGTCTCATCAAAGCAATAATGTAGCCTTTATTTTTAAAACATACGATCCTAACTCTTCCTCACTGTTAAAATACAATTACCATATACAAGTATACAATGCTGTGATAATCATGAAATAGATTTAATTACTCGAATCCTCTGCACGCAGTTATCATTTGAGGAACATGTTTCTTTAAATACCATCCACCGATTGCAGCGATCCGTTAACCATGTGCCTCGCTAATCCCCCCCACCTACCATCCTCGGCGAGCAATCATCGTGCCCAATCACGCGCGACAATTTAGCGATCGTTAATCCCTATCTATTATTTAAGTAACTTCGTTAAACGCGCGAAAGGTGTCGGTGGTGAAAAACAATGATACGGAAGGGTTCGTAATAACATATATTCTATGTAACACAATACTTACATAGGTACGTCTATGTGTCCATTATATATATAATAACCGGCCATTATTATATATATAACACGGAATTATTAATAAAATATAATGCTCGATAATGTTAATCGTACGGCTACATTACATTATTATCTCGTTTCTCATCATCGTCATCGTCGTCGTCGTCGATCGGTTCGGCTACCATCTACGATCTTTATGTCGGCTCATATATAATATATGTATATACATATACAATAACAATAATCATCTCAAAAGGCTTATACAATATTATTCGGCTAGCGTACGGGTGGCTTGAGATTTCTTACTTCCTAGTTAAATATTTCTCTTCACCTTATAGTACAATATATCCATTTCCGGAACCACGATGTCCTCGTTTATTCTCCACACCTCTGCGCTCATCCCTACGCCGCGAGTACGCACGTTGCATACCCTCCTCCGTCGCGTTACTCCGTTTCTATGTTCACCTTCGTGCTCGACTTAAATGCACCTGCGCGGCCTCTTCTCCCACGATCGTTTCACGCGAGGAAACTCAATTCGACAGTTTCAAGGATCGCTTGCTCCGGATCTATTCGTAATAGATCGATGGCCACGTCCGCGAGTGGTCGCGCGGTCGACCGAGACTTTCTCCAAGGGACAATTTTCTATCTAATTCTCTAACAGAATGGTATCAATCACAGTGTTTAAAAACTTATTGGAAAATCGAGCGTCGCGCGATTCCCCTTGAAGCGGATCGAGGTGGGTCGTTACCCCGAGGCAGAAACTGCGTCGACGTGTCGCCGAAAACGAGGAGGGAGGTGAGATGCGAACTTAACACGAGACCGCGATGTATCCCGGCGAGCAATAAAGAAGGGAACGCTGTTAAATCGACACGCACGGTCGCAGGTGTTTCTACGACGCAGGCGCCCTCGCCGCGCTATATGCGCACCCGATGGGCGCGAGGCAGCGCCATAAGAGGGACCGCGGCTGAATCGCTCAATAAACTTTCAGCGAACTTCGGTGACCGGCGAAGTCGCTGCGCGTAAGAAATGCAAACTCGCCTATTGCACTCGTGATTAACTCGAGGAGAGAGAAAAAAAGTCCCCCTCGCGTCGATTCTTCGGGTCGGTTCGGTTTCATTCAGGGTTTGGCTCGTTACCGTCGAGAAACTGCTTCTTCCAAGCTTTTCGACGTCTCTCTACGATTCACGACGAAGACACAATGCAGTTTGTGCTCTCTACTTGTAACACGGACTACCGCGGATGTTCTTCCTTTCAATCCGTGTTTACATCGCGGCGGCAAGCATCGTAATCGAGGCGCGTACAAATACACGGTACACCTATTGCTATTAGCGTATTGCATGAGCCCTCGACGAATCGGCGGGTCTATTATATCGCTCGGTACTTCGCTCTCGCGACGATATTATACTCGGACGCTCCGCTGGGCGAGTGTAACTGTACGAGCCACTGTTAACCCCTCGGGTGCCGTCGTTTCAAACGCTCGCCGCGTGCGGGACCCCTCTGGCCCCATCTCTTAACCACAGCAACTGAACGCTCATGGGCGTTCCCCGCACATATACGCGTCCATAGCACCCGAAGGGTTAAACTGGACGACGGTGTCGGGAATATTCTTTACAAACAGCTTCGCATCACAGGCTTGTACAATACAGTGATCTCTAGTTGTGTCTGAAGAACCCTCTTCGCACATGCGTGTATTTATACATACTTATGTAAATCGAATTTCGACAGAACATGGGTATAGTGTCGAGGTGCCGTCCTTTGAACTGATCGCAGAAAAAAAAAGTGACGGATCGAGTGGGTTGCAAGCATTCGGTGTTATTTCGACGTTTCGCCGGTATCGGAACAGACGATCGCGCGCTCGCCATGGAAATGCGCCCTAGCCGTGTAAATCGTATGTTCGATGTTCGTGCCCAATTCTGATATGCTTTATTATCTAACCACGCCTGTGCGACGCTGGCAATAGCAACGCGGGCGTGGGGACAGTCTTTGCGTAAAAGGAGTCTTCGTGTATGCGTGTCGCGCGTCGATGTTGCGTAGCCTAATTTAATAGTCGTTTTACCTAATGGAACAAATGCTACTCGCCGCCGCCTATTGTCTAATTCGACGCGTGCGGCGACGTATGTACGCGTGCACGCTCGAAATTAGGGATGGGTTCGAAGCTATTCGAATTCTTGAAACTGGAATCCGAAACTTTGCGAGGCTCGAAGCTCTCGAAAGTCGAAGTGCCGATTCTATTTTGTAAGTGGACAAAATTTTTGCATAAATCTCTGTTGGCCACAATTAAGGAACAATGTAGCAATATAAAAATTCTCGAGGCACCTTGCGAACGATTCTTTATTCGCTTTTCTTATCCGGCTCTCGAGAGTTTCGAATCACGAAGAGATTTCAGTGTATCAAATCCTCGAAACTCGAGAGTCTCTCGAGCTTTCGAGATTTCGACGCTTCGAGAAACCCATCCCTACTCGAAATCATTCCTCGGGAAACCCGGGCTTCTGGTCTCGGGCGCGCGGAGAACTCGGAGGAAAGCTTCCTCGGGGATAAAACGCCTCGAAATTCTCGCAAACGACCGTTGCGTTGCGACGTGGTAACTGCGTGTGCAGGGTGGTTTTATTAAAAAGATAACAACGCCGCTACCGTCGCAAACGGGGCATCCAGACTTCGGAAGAAAAATTTTCAAACTTCTTTCCGCAAGACACTGAGATTATTACTTTTACTTAAAAATAGTTAAAAAATGATCGCAACTAACCACCCTACACACGCACCACCACCGCTACCACCAACATTACAGATCACGTTACGACGCACGTTAACCCTCTAGGGACGACTGGGACTTAAGAGTCCCATTCAGATTAACACATTTTTATTTACGTTCCATCAATAAGATCGAGATTTGATAGGTATAGTGACCTTTACTAGGCAGAGAAGAAACTGTTGTACCATCAGAACCCGAAATTAAACTTTTTTTTGTTATATTGTTATAAACAAATTAAAAAAAAAATTCAAAAAAAAAAACTAACGAGTAGCTTCCAAATCCGAAGTATAAAATAGACTATTTTAACGCTTCAAAAAATTCTACGTTAAGTTTAAAACATCACCGTCCCTAGAGGGTTAAGAGACACCGCGTTAACTTCTTCAAATTCTCTCAAACTTATCCTGACCAATATCACACTGCAGATCCTTGCGCAATAGTACGGCTAATAATATCCAAAGATTCGTTGCAGCGTTTCCTAAATTCCTTTTCTAATCTAGTAGCGATACTGCTAATAGCTACAGTGATTGTATTATACCGATAAACTACGGACACCAACTTCCACGGTCGAAAGGATGTTGCTAATAAAGATTCAGCGTAACCAGTGGCGCACCCAGTGGGGGAGGAACCCGGGCACCCCCAAAGAAGGGGCATTGCGACAAGAAAACAAAGCTGTATTTTATTCCGTAAATAAACTTTTATAATCACCCAACGAATTTTACCGAATTCGCATTAAACATATTTTTTACCCGTTCAACTTGGCTCCCCCGCCAAGATTAAATCCCGAGTGCGCCGCTGAGCGTGACTATCCGATACGTTTCTACCATGTTTCCGTTCTGCCAATGACAGCGCCGACGCCTTCGACGGAATATTGCATACACCCGGTGGGGCGAGTAATTAAGAGCACCGTTCTCGGCGAGCACAGGCGAACGAAACACTTCAATGGACAGTGGTCGATCGATTTAGGTCGCCGTACTTATACCGGTCTATTCGAATTTCGTGCTCGTTGGAATACCCATCGAAGCTGTCCTTTATCATTAAACACTGCTCGATATATTTCTCTTATCATCCTGCTCGCTATTCTCGTCTAACGGATAAACGGCAACTATTAAAAATTCCGCTCCAGTCTCTCTCTATCTCGGTCGACAGGCTCGTACACATATGTGTGTGTTAGAGAAATTCGACAGGTAACGATAAGTTAACGGAAGTAAGGTTTTCAGATTTTGTTGGCGCATGAATATTTTGATTTTCTACTGGATCCGTGAACGATAGGCTAATTAGACATCGATTGTGCGTTGTTTATAAAGTGGTCGTTCGGAGAGAATCATCCGTTGAATTTGGAAAATATCCCCTACGGGGGTTGGTACGTAGTTCTATTTAGATGGGGTGAATACACGAGGCTGCGGTTATGTCCCGTTAATGGCACGAGTATTAAAGCACCCTGCGGTAATAAAATTTTCTCGCCAATCCCCCGACAAATTACGTATATTCTTTTGAGCAACGAAATAAATATTATGCGGTACACAGATGAAAGACTTTCTGCCAGTCGAAACGAAGGTAAGTCGGTATTAATTCTAATCGCTATACTCTACGATACTATCACAATGGAATATTATACGTAATAACATACAACTACGCGTTTAATACACCGCTAATTTTATTGCCTCGTCGATCTAGGATTTAACACTACCTAATAAATAATCAATAAGATCAGGGGACAAGCGGAATAGAGAAAGTAAAATTTACCAGCGCGGCGTCACGTTGCGATGTCTGTGAACCGTTGAAACCTAATACCACGGTTATTAGCCCGTTCTACAATTCCTAAATTACCTCCGCTTTTATTAAAAAATTCATCATCCGCGAAACTCTTAAAAATAAACCTGGCGCAGAACGATATTTACCGAACGATTACATCGATCGCTATCGTTGCAACGATACGCGCGAACATCCCTTGGCGCGACAAATCTCCTAGGCGCGAATGAACGAACGAGAACTAAAAATCCGCGGCGCGAACAAGCGTGCGACAACTAACGGACAAGATGAGTTAATAAGCTCGGTACGCTTTTGTTGGACAGGTTTATTACCATAAGGAGTCTGACGATAAAGTTTTACACTGAAACGTGACCGACGTCTCTTTCTTTGCGTTTATAATTCATCCTTCAGTCGGCATATAGCTACGTAATGCGTGTGTACGTCAGAGTAATCCGTGTGTCTTGTAACGTGGCATAACCGCAGCGTTTATTATAGGAGACGGCGTTGGTCGTCGATAAATAGAAAGCGTCTTGCATCAGCGATATATCACGGACACACGCGGGAGGTTCGAGGAGAGAAACGAAGAAAAGAAATCGGGGGAAAGAGCCGCTGGTCGCGTTTAAGGCCGTCGCGCATTTCGGCGAATCGAGGGAATTAATAACGATTAATTAGTTGTCGGCCGCGCCTCGGTCACCAATTCTGCCCTCTTTAGTTAAAATGTCCTATCTAGCATTTTGAAACAACCGAGAAAACTGAAGTTTTATCATTTACTTTGTATCGTCCTTATTTTCCTTTATTCACATTAAAACATGTTGTCATTATTTCATAACAGCCTAATATATTTTTTTGTAATAGCTGTACCGGTAGGTAATGTATTATTAACGTACCAATTAATGAATTGTTTTAGATAGGATATTTTAACCATTTGGAAATAAGTTAGGTTAAATACATTAGACTGTTTATAAATATTTACGAAGCAGTTAGAGTTTTCTAACGTTACTTAAAAGGTAAAAGACGTGTGCTACTTCAAATATTTCAACATATCTCAAAAAATGAAAAAATGCTAGATAGGACGGTTTAACTAAGGTGGGCAGAATTGCTTATAAACAAAATCTGTATCTGTTTTCCTGTGGTTAGCAGGATGGCATTTCAAGCATCATCGCTTATATAGCCCAACGCACTATAGTCGTATTTATAAAGAAAATCTTCGCCGAAATTGCGCGACGGCCTTCAGTCGCGGCCCAGCGCTCTTCGTATTTCGCGGTCGGCGCGACGCGCGTGCTCGCCGCTGCGCGCTGGATCGGCGCGACGGTGCGGCGCGCGAATTAATCGGCACACACGCATATATTTGACACGGAGTATTGGCGTAATACTAACGAGTCCCGCGAGAAAACGCATCCGCGGATCCAAGGATCGCGCGTTCTCTGACGACCGCTTGGCGAGCTGGTTACTTAGATAGACGGTGTTCGTGCACCTTCGAAGAATGATTGGTAATGACGATGACGATGGTAATAATAGTAATGATAATAATTAATAAAAATTAATAATGGTAATAATATAATATAATAATATATAATAATATATATATAATATATAATATAATATAATATACTATCAATAATAATATGTCTTTGCTTCGTGCGGTCGACCAAGCGCAATAACGGTCCAACCCCGGCCAGGCAGGGGATCGCGTTCCTTTTCTTTCCCAACCGACATCGGCCACTAATCTGTTAATTAGTCGCCGCACGCCGCGCGTCTTGGTCTCATCGTTACGGCGCACGCTTTCCCTTTTTTCTCTCCTTATTTTCTCTTTTTTTTTTTTTTTTTTTAAACAGGTACATACGACAAATCTCGTCGCCCGAAGATCTCGTCATTCTGAGCGCGGGCGGTACAAATGGAGCACCCGGTCGACCGCACCGTCGAAAATTGCATTTTTTCATTAAAATCGATATGAGATCGTTTTGGTATGATAATTCCCGGCCATTGTTATCCGCGACGATTGTTTTTTACCTTCGAAATCTCGGCGATCATGCTGGACAGGGCCCTGGATCGGTATCCTTACGGGGCGATCGCTGTCTGCGGGCTCGTTTGATATATATATATATATATATATATACATATATATATATATATGATATATAAATATGATCGCCCCTAATTGGCTCGCTGGTCGAATCGATCGAATATATATGTGTTCCGGTTAATACGCGCGCGGACTACGCTCCGCCGTCGCAGCGTACAGTGTTGCGAGCCGCGGGGGCGCCACTGCGCACGCGCGCAACCCGACGCGCGGGAATCCCCGTGAAATACAAATACGAGCGCGGGGCCGCCGGCGCGCGGCAGAGCTCCGACATAGAATATATATTATAAGATCGACGACGATCGAGCGGGCGCCGCTTGTCGGTAAACCCGCTACCGGCAACACTGTAGACGCGAGAGCGACGTAATTGCCTATTGTCGCGCGGAGGGCAGTCGGCGCTATAATATACAATTTCGGCCTAAATTCGTCCCCGGCGTTTGAACGTTTTCAGGCGACCTATTTAAATGCGATTACAATATTATACAATATATATATCGAGCGAGTCCCTCGGCTCGATGCAACGAATTCGACTAAGTAATATTGACACGCTCACTTCGCGAGGAAGGTATAACGTACGAAATATAATTTCAGTGCCTATCGGCCGGGCCCCGTCGCGATCGAGGCGATCGACGGCTGATCGGCGCCGATGCTTGCCGACAGGTGGCGCTTCGCTCTCCCTCGACGGAGGCAGCCCGCCTCGAGCGCAACGGCCCCGCCTTATCATTCTCGTTATGAAATAAACCTGAGGTATCTTTAAGTCTGTAAAGCTTCCGTTACGAATCATTTTAAGTTCTCGTTCTCATCCCGTTCACACGCGTCCCCGCGTCCCCCCTCGGAGCTTCTCTACACCATCCCCATCGTTCCCCTTAGCGCGCTCTTCCTTCAACTATATCGTCCTTTTTTTTTTTTTTTCTTTTTTACGTCTTCTGCGAAACGTCACTTCGCGAACAAGAGAGTGAACAGAGAATATTTGGCATTTCGAATGGCACAATCGTTAATCTTGTACTTGGGCTATCCGCGTGGTGCCTTGCGCCTCAATTCCCGCCAAAATTCTCTTTACTTTCAAACACCCATTTCGACGGAAAGGATTCAGCGTCAGTTATCCAGGCTTCTCTGATCAGTTCGCGCGAGAGCCTCGGAGCGAGCAGTTTTCGGAGCCAGCTTTGCCGGATGGTTTTGGGGAAAATGGACTTCGGCTGACGCGTGTCGGATAATACTACTTGCTCGGCGGTTCGCGTAGATCGTGTACGAAAATGTCAATTACTTTTAATAAATCTGACCGTTAAACGGAAAACAGACCAGAAACGCAGGTGTAAACGTAGAAGGGTAGATTTTATCTGCTCCTCCCCAGAAACGCCAGTCAAATTAAAGATATACATACATGTTACAGTGAAGTACAAGCTGATTTAATACGAACGGAACGCTCATTTATATTCCTCCCTGTTCAAGGCATGAACAATTTTATTGCTCTGTGTAAAAGTCGAAATTCCAAGTGAAGTATACACGGAAGAAATTCTTTTAGAGAAACTACATTATTTCCATTCAACTTTTACCCGCTTCTTCATAGTTTGCACAAGGAAGGCGATAATTAGGTGTTCGATTCCTATTGAATCTTTTAATGTTTCACTAAAAGTATAACAAGATTTTTCCCCGTATCGGTAGTATTATTCGACGCTCCATAATAGACCCCGCTGAATCTTTGCCGAGCTGTTTCCGAGCCACTCGAGATGCCCGAATCCAGCTGGGATTTCAGAGCCAACGTTCCTCCGTTGTATAACTGTACGCCCAATAAACCATTTCGGATGACAATTTTGACCTACAGAAGGAACCTATTTGGACGGCAATTACTTTCTATTCTATACGCATTCTTCCTTTCTTCCTTTCTTTTTACACCGACCAAGGAAAGTGTCTCGCGATGGTTCCCGGCGAATCGCCCTCCGGTTAAGTTTCCCGAAAACCTGTCCAGTCGTTATTGCAACGCTATTCGACGGTAGCGACTTCTACACCAGCTGGTCCTTGCGTTCGATCGAGCACAGCTGACATACCGACGCAACGGTTCATCGATTCGGAACGTTTAAAAAAAAAAAAAAAAAAAAAAGAAAAAGAAAGAAAAACCTAAGTACGTAGACAACGCAAGAAAGCCGTTTAAAACTGTACAGCCCCCTTTTCCCGATGGTGGATCCTCTTATCGTTATCACTATCGTCAGCGTTCACCGCGAAGAGCTCGCGGACCGATCGATAGGGGAGTTCGATTGGAACCCGTGGATTGGAGACGCGACGCGGACCGTCTTTGGCTCCGAGTAAAACTGAATTGTCGCAATGGAACTGTCGATTACAGTCACGGCAAATGAAATCTTACCGACCGGTCGCGGCGATCGATAAACTTGATTAGTTTAATTGACGCTCCACCGTGCCCTGTTCTAATAAACGAGTGGCTTAATCTCAGTAACGGTTATCGTTCAACGGGGCGACAATAATAATAGCGGTGATAATATATTACATATCGATGCGCGATCGTGAGATTAATTGTACGGTAAAATTATGCGAGAGAAACGACGTAAGAATGCGCTACGCGGTAAAATTGTACTAGAAGATGAGCATCGATCGACACGATGGAAGGTAGTCCCCTCTCGCGGACACGAAACGATTCTGCCAGAGTTCTGGGGCGGGGGTGTAGGTTTCGTTCGAGTGATGTATGAAACAGACCGAGCGGCACGAATTTCATTCGGGAACGACGGGGGCGGTCCCGCGCGGGACGCGGGCCTCGTTGTTCCGCGAATGATATACGTTTCGCTCGTGGTCTCGAAGAAAACTTAATCGAACGAATCGTCGCATGAACGTGTTTTGATAAAAATTCATTCGAACAGCGCCCAAATCTGGCTTCCACACCCTATTATAGTCTTCGAGAAGTACCCTTCGAATTTTTTCGTTCGCGTTGTTCGACCAAGCGGCGACGAGACGTGTAAAACGCTTACATCGTTAAAACAGACGAATAATAAAATTAATAATAATAAAGAATCGATTAAAAAATTTGACGACCGGATGGCAGCGGGATCGTTCCCCAGACGCGATCGGTCGAAGGTGAACGCGAGGGGTAATCTCGCGCCGCTGCCACGTCGCAAAAGTCATAGAGATCAAATCTGTTCGTTCATATCATTTTTACAAATACGAATTATACGCAGCGCCTGGAACCACGCGGCACAACCCGACACGGCCATCCACCTCTGCGAAATGGATTAGAGACGCGCGGAACAGTCTTTCCCACGCACCTTCGTTTTCGAAAGGATCGGTACGCCAAGTGCGTCGAGCACGAGGCGCGCCGAGTTCATTCGTCAATATAGATGTCAAAAAATATTATCCTCCAACGTTACGACAAACGGTTGTGACAGGAGAATCTGTCAAAGGGCCCGCCGAGTAACAAAATAAAAAAAAAATAAATAAATATCAGAGTACAGTAATTCGTCGTAATAGTCCCGACGAACGAGGCTGGCGGCGGGACAACAACGCGATGCGGAAACTATTCGTAGCCGACGACAACTTCGTGTCGACTCTTTTGTTCTCTCGCACGTTCTCGGATTCTCTCACTCTGGACTGAAGGATTCCAAGAAATGGTGGGGATAGTGAGCGGGACTATTACGCATGGTAAAAACGGGACAATAACGACGAATTACTGTACATATCATTGAACAAGATAGAGGCGCGAAGTGAAAAAGTCGCGAGTTGATCGGTAAAAATAAGGCGCGCGCGCGCTCTACTCGCGATTAGTGAAATGGAACGCTGGGCGCAGGAAAGTCTTACTCGACATCCTCCAACCGATTCCATCAGTGTCGGCTCGTGCCGCGTGTCTGAGACGGCCTGCGTGTGTCGTGCGAACGATCGAAAGCGAGAATGGAGCACGTTTAACGAACGTCGACGGCTACAGGAGCGCGCGAGCGGGCGGCGCGATCAAAAAATCGCGCCTCGGCGATCTTCGGTCGTCGGTGGATCGCGTCGATCGATTCAACTGCGAGGCCCCTGCGTCTCGCGCGCGCGCGCAGGCTCCCTCGTTGGCGAACGCGGCCTTAGGTCGTCGAGAAGAGGTCGCGGGCCCGTGCTCGACTCACCCGCGCAGAACGCACACACCACGGACTAGCGCCGCGAGCCTCGGTAATCGTCTTTCTCCACGCGCGCCTCTCCTTCGTTTTTTCTCCCGTCGTTTTTGCTTCGCTGAATTGTTTATCTGGCAGTATAATAATTGGTGTATAAAATTTTGCTCCCGCCTCGTTGCGACGCGCGCCTCCACCCATTCTCGCGCGTGCCGCCGGCCGCGCCGCCGTGCATCCTCGTTCGCCCGTCTCAGCCTCCGTCGGCCCACGACTTAATATCCGATAAAATTTAGAGAAGAATATCACAATTAGCTCCGCTCGACGCAATCACGTTCCAATTGCACGCCTGCGTCCTTCCGGGAAGAACCATCGGTCGAACCGAATTCGAACGCGTCCGGCCTTCTTCCTCGCGCCCTCGATCTCGCCGCGTATCGCCGCCCGCTCCTCGGGGACGGGACCGAACGATGCTCGCCGCGGATGGAGGGAACACGGCTACGTGGGCGGAAGGAGCGTAGCGATGCACTCGGGGCATGCTCAAGTGATGTGTAAAGCGACATCCTTGAGGGTACTGATACGACTTTCGACGATCACTATGGGGCCTCCGCGCCCGGGACGCTTGCTCGCCACGGTGCGCTTACGTTCTAAATATGTCGGCGTTCAAAAATTCGTAATTAAGAACTCATGCCGCTCGAGCTCGCTACCCTCTTCAACCCCCTATTGGTTTTATTACTACAGGCACCACGCGAGGTATTGCCCCATCGATTTCTAGATTAATATTTGTCGCTGAATATTTCGTAGCTCATCGAGCGCGAAGCGAATGGTCGACTATGGGTCACATATTTTCGGGGTGTCTCTGACGACTACGAAATCTCATTGAAATCGAGGCGCGATATCTCGCGCGACGGTACTCTCGCGGTCGTACTCCTTTCCTCCGCGGCACACGATTTTCAGTCGCCGAGGATCGCGCGACGACCGGCTGCCGGGGGCCAAAATGAGGGCGGGAAATCGAGCGGTGACCGCCCTCGCCGGAAGAAGGAAGACCTATTGCAATGACCTAAGAGTCGGTTCGGGAACCAGCACATCGAGAGGGACATGCGTGCTCGCCTGGGCATCGCGGGCGAGCGCGCGCCTCTTCTACGCACCGAACCAAAAGAATTTTCGTTACGGCGAACCGGAAACGAGGCCATGTTCCGCGCTCTCGTCCATTCAGAGGCGGGGATAGGGAGAGAGGGAGATAGAGAAAGGGAGAGAGAGAGAGATAGAGAGAGATAGAAGTATAGATAGAGAGAGAAAGGAAGGGAAACAGAGAAAGCGCAACAGTCTATGGATGCCTCGTCCCGCACGCCAATTATTCGCTATCTACTAATCGATAATCCCCTTGATTACGTCTAAAAAAAAAAAATGACCCTAACGGAGTTTGCCAAATGCCCGACGAGCGACCAAGGAGTCGTTCGGCGATCGTGCAACGATCTTCCACGTCCAATTCTCTACTCCCTATCACTCGAACGCCGACGCGTCGACGACCCTTAAGAATCGTCGGCTCTTCTCCAACCGTCCGCCATCCGTCATGGGATTGACGTTTCACCCGTGAAACGCGTGTCCCTCCACCCTCTGACCGAAGGGACACGACTGAACCGGGGACCAAGCAGAAGAAGAACAGGAATAGGCGTCCCGACGCTCGCCGACGCGAACGCCCCCTCCGCGAAGACGGCTGTCGTCTCGTGATGGACAGAGCGAACCGTTCGTGCTGGAAGATGATGGACGATAAATTTGTCGCGGGACAGCCCGGCGAGCCGCTGCTGTTACGCGCGGGGTGAACCGGAAGCGACGGGATCGCTCTGGTCAACGGCTCCTCCCGCGCCAGTGTCGCCCGTGACTGTCGCCGTCGCGATCAACGACAGACGACGACGGCGACGGCGACGACGACGACGACGACCACGACGACCACGCGAGCCGGCGATTGGCAGTTGGCGAGTGGTGTTTCATCTGCTCTTTTTTTCTCTCTTTTTTTTTTTTTTTAACGTAGCATTGGCAAACTCTGGGGTCGGCTCGGCGACGATCTCCGCCCGCGGACATACGAACGGGGCGGTCGCTTGGCCTAGTCGCCGAAACGGCTGCAGGCCTTCTTCCACTTGCACTGCGTGCACCAGAGGTCGCGGTGCTCCATACCGTATACCTTGCGGCACTTCTTCGTCTCGCCGCGTAGTCGCCGCGGCGACGACGGCATCTTGCCCGTGGAGACTGTCAGCAGGCCCATGTTCTGCTGGTACGCCTGGAACGGCCTGGGCGACAGCTTTATGTGCTTGATCGGCGTCCCCTGTAAACGGAGGAGGATTACATAGTACGGGTTGATAAGCTACCCTCTGCGCGCAAGTTTCCATTAAACGGGGAGGGGTTGGGTACGTAGCAGGGCCGGTACAATTGGCTCGTTCGATTCTGACAGCGTCGACACGTGCGCGCGGGGGTCAGTGGCCCACTTCCACGGCGGCTGGTACTCGTTTCGTGAACTCTCCTGTGAAGGAATACTCTAGAGATGTTCAGTAAATGGATACCAACACGGGGAAGTGGATCACTGGCCACCAGCAGTGGCGCACCCAGAGGGGGGGGGGGGCAAGGGATCCTGGCACCCCCCCAAATGGAGGGGCTTTGCGGAAAGAATAGAAAACTGGATTTTATTCCTTAAGGGGTTACATACACCTAGAATGGCCGAAACAATCGATGTTCCCAATAAAGAATTTGGAGAAGCTGCAACATCGAAGGAAGGTCAATTCTGGGACCCCGGAATCGACGATTTTTTGTAAATTCAAAGAGAAAAATTCTTTCACTTTATCTGCACCTTAAACTTTAAATGCGGCTTCCTCGAAACTACGTTTTGCAAATCGGTGCCAATGATGCAGCAAGAACTACTCAACCGATTTCAAAGAAACTTGGCACGATTATTTCTCACATTAATATCTAGCCTTTATCATACGGATTTTTATGTAATAGCCACAGTTTGGTTTTAATCATTAAAAAACTGACGAAACTTGATACACATTCAAACGCATATTTCTTCAAAAAATAGCGTATGATAAAGGCTAATTTCTTTTACATACTTTAAGCGACATTTTTCGTTTTTTCTTTTGGATGACACCCAGAGGAGATATTTCAGGCAGCGCCAACTCCTTACGTGACGACCCTGCTCTGTTCAACAGCAGCTACACGGCGAACAACATGAATTATCGTCATTTTTTGTAAAATATTCTTTAAATTATAAGCTCTCAAGTGCACATTCCGATTTCTGATTAACAAAGTTACTTATAGGTAAAAATAAAGTCCCTTAGGTCCTAGGTGTATGTCAGTGCCGTCTTATCGTTTTCGGGGGCCCTGAGGCGAGCTCCATACGTGGCCCTCTAAATTAAACGAAATCAAAAATACCGCTCTACCACGCGAAGTGAATAAGTATTAAAACAACAAGATAAATACGATTAAACGTGGGGTCCATTCCACGAAAAAAGGGCCTCATTTTAAAATCTAAATTTTGGCGTATATTCCTTATTTTTTTCTCCGCCACAGTTGGAGGGTCCATTTCCAATTTTTTTCTACCTTTCACAACCCTTTTTTTTAATTTCCCAATTGTCCGGGGCCCCCCCGAGCTCCGGGGCCCTGGCGCGGTTGCCACTTTCGCCTCCAGGTTAAGACGGCACTGGTGTATGTAACCCTTAAGTAAATTTTTATCATCACCTAATGAATTTTCCTGAATTTGCATTAAATCCATCTGTATCCCATCAACACTCTCCCCCCAAGATTAAATGCCGAGTGCGCCACTGGCAACCCCAATCTCTACCAGAGTGTCGGAATCGAACTAGCTGACTGTACGAGGACCAGGTCCCCTATGCTAACAAAAGGCGTAGGAAATTTCGAATTCTATTCCACACTCCTCGCTAACACTTTCGCAAGGAATCATCCTTTACCCTGCCCTACTATCAATCTCCCCTCGCAGCCACTCTTCTACCCACCGGCGATTGTGAAATAGTGAACGCTGCGTTCCGTTCTCTGATCCCCACCATCGCGCTCTCAGCATTATTGTTACTAGCGGCGGGGATAGCTTCCAGGCGGAGCTGCTTCTGGTACTCGGGATCCTCGTGAGGAGGCCGGGCCATGTCCCGGTGCGACATCGTCGGCGGGGAGCTCATATGATCCACAGCGACTTCCTGATAATAGAACTCCTCCTCGTGGTCGGACATGTCATCGTCCTCCTCGTTGTCGTAGCCCTTCGACTTCTTCGGCCTGCAAAAAGAAAAACGTCACCCCGTCAAATCCCCCGTTCACCCACGCCGCCCGCGAGGGCAGCATACAAGATCGCGGGTCCCTTTACGAGCCCAAGGAGGCCGGCGTTCACCGGCCGCGAACCTATCTTATCGCTCGGTTCAAGGTTAATCGGCGCGCGACCTCGTAAACGGCCCCGGATTTTCGCGGGGACTTGTTGCGCCTTACGCCTCGCCACTTACCCCAAGTGTGATTGGCGCACGTGCTCCTCGATAAGCGCGACGGTCGCTTTGATCTCCAGGCAGCCTGGCCAAGTGCATTTGAACACCACCGCCGCGTTCGCCTGAAAGCATAGGTAACGCTGAGTACGGCGAAACGACGGTTACGGTTACATCAGCCGTGGGACGGGTCAACGCACGAGCCTCGCGGGTGCCCCTCGTTTTTCCCCGTGCCGGTCGACGGAAGCGCGGCGCAAAAAGTGGATTTCGAGCGGATCGAGCCGGCCGCAGCGTCGGCGGGGCAGCTTCGATTGCCAGCAATGATTTCGGCAAATACATGGGCCCTTTGAAAGGGCGGCCTCACGGCTGGACGATCGACGCGTCGTGGCGTGAATCGCCCGCACGCAAGCGGCGCTCGTCGCTCCCGCCAAAGGGGAAATCGATGCGCGGGGGCCAGCCTGCGCGGTGCGCGCGCGTTTCTTTGTTTATATGCCCGGATAGCGCGGCGCGGCGCGGAGCTGTGCCGCGATCACGTGCTATTGATCCAGGAACGATACGACGCTACTAGCCACGAGGCCGACCCCGATCGGGCTTTCGAAATCCCTCGCGGTGCGTGCGCAACGGGCTAGCCGCGTTGGCGTGGACGATTTGCTTTTCCAGGGATTAAGAACGTAAGGCAAATGTCCCAATACCTGGACATTTAAGGTACGGCGGAAACACGTTTGAGAATTGCTCAGTTATACAAGTCGATATATATATATATAAACGATTTTTTACAGTTGCATGGGGCACCGTGTGTACTTTATCATTAAAAAAAAAAACCATTATTGGATTGAATAATTTTGTAAAATATTGAAAATTCGTAGTCCTCACAATGGCCCAAAACCTGGACAGCTTAACTACCCTAGTAGCATTTATTTGTTGGGAGTTTGTTGGGCCAATGACGTGTTATCCGTTGGCCAACTGTTGATGTGTCGCGCTATTTTTAAATGGACCAACGATTGTAACCAACGTAGGCCCTACGTCACTTAACACGAAGGCCCAACCGAAGGTTTCTTTCCATAGGCCCAACTGGGCCCAACTGAAGGCTTCTTTCCAAAAGACGTCTTAAAAACGTACAGAAGGCGTCTTAAAGAACTTCAAAAGACGTCGTAAATACGCCTTCTTCAGGTCTGGTTTAGGAAAAAAAAAAAAATTCGCGGTGAGGAGAATCGAAGCCAAACTTTCCGCTTACAAAGCAACCGCTGTTCGCAGCTGACCAACACACTTCCTTGTAAACACTTATAATTTCTAGTTACATAACTAGTATTAATTGTTTATGAAAACTGTGCAGTGACGCGAAATATTCTACAAAATATCATCATCCAACCTTTAGACTCATTCCTTAAAATTTCACATTTGTCTTAAGACAGACGTCCTCATTACGTATTTATAAATAAGAAAAGGTAAATCACAACAGGTTTTTTGATGTAGCAAATTTTCTGACGTTTGTAAGACGACATTTAATCATCGTTGTAAATTTTTTGTTAATTAACTAACCATAGTAATTGTAGGCCCAACATTAAATATTCGTTGGCAAACTGTCGTAACTTTTTGTTAATTAACCAACCATAACAATTGTAGGCCCAACATTGAATATTCGTTGGCAAACTGTCGTAACTTTTTGTTAATTAACCAACCATAACAATTCTGCCCTCTTTAGTTAAAATGTCCTATCTAGCATTTTGAAACAACCGAGAAAACTGAAGTTTTATCATTTACTTTGTACCGTCCTTATTTTCCTTTATTCACATTAAAACATGTTGTCATTATTTCGTAACAGCCTAATATATTTTTTTGTAATAGGTGTACTGGTAGGTAATGTATTATTAACGTACCAATTAATTCATTGTTTTAGATAGGATATTTTAACCATTTGGAAATAAGTTAGGTTAAATACATTAGACTGTTTATAAATCTTTACGAAGCACTTAGAGTTTTCTAACATTACTTAAAAGGTAAAAGACGTGTGCTACTTCAAATATTTCAACATATCTCAAAAAATGAAAAAATGCTAGATAGGACGGTTTAACTAAGGTGGGCAGAATTGTAGGCCCAACATTGAATAGTCGTTGGCAAACTGTCGTAACTTTTTTGCCGTAGGCCCTGTGTTGGGAATTTGTAAGCACAAACACTAACTATATCCCAACTAATTCCCAACTGTTGGCAACCGTTGGCCAACCAAAAATGCTACTAGGGTAGTATGTCCCGGTGTCCCGATTTTACGGTCCCAAAACCTGGACAGCTTAACTAATATGTCCTGGTGTCCCAATTTAACTATCCCATTACATAGACACATGATAAAAGATCAGCAATTTGGAGGTAGATTAAATAAAAACAACACAATAGTTTCTTTTTGATAAACCAAAAACTTCTATATAAGTTATTTCTGGAAATCAGTAAAGAATAGATTATCGAATGACTAATTCTGAGGTTATATGTGAAAAAAATCTTTCAAATTAAATATTATCGTTAAAACAAGATAAAAAAGGGGAAGTATACTTACAGAAGGATAAGTACAATACAAAGTAATAAGTACTGCAGTCCTAAATAACTATTATATTATTCCGTCAACAATAACGCGTAAGATAAGTCGCAGTTTGCATAGATGGTCTGCGTGGTCAGGTTTCGGGCCGATCCGGGATTTCACTGTACCGATAGATAGACACGCGAATAAAAAACTAATACGACCATAAATTTTAATAATTCAATCAGAAAATAATACTACAAAGCAACATTTTCCTAAAAATGTATTAATTGTACCAATATACTAAACATTATTAATAATACTCGCTTAAGAAAAAGTAGAGACTGTTTAGCAAATCAGCTAACGGCAATACTAAAATGGTGTAAACCGGTGAGTTCAAGAAAATTTATTTTTATTACGAGTGTTACGAGTTTACTAAGAAAAATATGTACATGAATATATTTAATTAAATATTTGTGTAATTGAATAAAATCGTTCTTTTATGGATAAAGCATATATTAAATGTAATAATCAGCATTATTTACACTAGTGTCCAGGTATTGGGACGTGTCCAGAGATTGGGACATTTACCTTATCTGCTATCCCAAGCGGGGTGCTACTGGTATATTTCTTTAATCGAGTAACTAAGGCACCGGGCTAATTGTAAGTCTCGGTTAGGTTGAATTATGATTGTGATGGTTGAATTTTAGACCCCCCCGATTGTCTTGCACGATTTTCTTGATCGGTGGATTTTTCTTAAAATGATTGCCGCGTAGTTGGAAGTCGAGGTAACTTCCTGGAAGTCCTGGCAGAACAGCGGCGGTTAATTGGGACAGTGTGGTGAGTAGGTTTTGAAAGGTTTATTAAGGTTCGCCGTGCTTGAGCAACAGTTTTTCACGGTGGCATTAGTGCGGCTGGCGTTGGAATTGAATAGTGATAAGGGGACACTGTGCGTTAGCACTGCGAAAGTATGGATGCTACCTCTAAGGATGCTCGCCTCTTGTATGCCACCGCGTACACGTGTAAAGGGGAGGCTAAACAACAAAATTACTGCAGTCGTAAACGTCTCGCCGGTAAGCAGCTGCGCGGCAACACAATGGGTGTGCAAGAATATGCAATTGAGGGGAAAGTCAGTTTTGCGCTGATTCGAAGTGATATACGACGGGAGATTTTATCGCCGCGGATAAGCATTGTAGATCTGGTGGCTGCTGGCACAAGATTAATGGATTGGGAAATCTGTGCCATTAACACTGAAGTGTCCAGCCATCTGAAAGAGATAGAAAAACTGAGCCAATTCGATGGACAGCGCAGAGGACTGAAACGAGAAGGCGGCTCCGTTGAAGTTTAAGAACCGATACCACTGGGAAAAACCGCAAGTGCGGTTCCACAGCGAGGCGAGTCCCTCCTCGGCGCGTGAGTCACGGAAAACGCCTATACGGACAATTCCCATAAGGCCTCGAGTTTTCCAGGTAGCTTCGTAACAGGAAAAACGGTTGCCCCCGTGAAAAATTGTTCGCTTGTTCAAGGATCTTTTTGCCCGTGACATCACCTCTGGAACGGTACACGCGGGCAGCGGCGTACGGCGTAGCATAGGCATTACCGAGGTCACAGACCTTCTATGCCGGTTGGCAGGCAATGCTCTCCCTTTGCTTTGCCTTGGCTGCCTTGCCTCCAACAAGTCAGCCCGCGCCCGATCCTTTTCCCACTCGCCGTGGCGGCTTTCGAGCTGCATTCGGTTACGCTCGTTCGTAATCGTGGATACGGACCGCCCTCGGCCATTCGATCTACCATCGGGGCCCGCTAAACAGTCGCAGCCGCGGGCTCTCCTAAAATATCTGAAATCGACAGGTAGGCGGATCTCGATGGAGGAGCAAAAAGAGATTCTAAATTGGAGCAGACTGCGTCGTTAACAGGTTGCATCGGCGGCGTGCGCGCGCGCGAGAGCGCGATACAATGCCGAGCGTCGCGATTGGTCACGCTCTGTCCCATTGGCAAGACGGTAAAAAAAAAAAGGAACAAGCCGCGATCGAGAAGAAAGAGAGATGTAAATCTTCCGAGGAGAAGACGATCTCGTGCGGTGTTTCGAGCTGGCCAGGGATGAGTAAGCGGACAGGGTTGCCGTGTGCTAGAGTCGTCCGTGGGTGCAACGGATACGATGTTGCCGGCAGTCTGGAATGGCTATCCTAGGATCGAAGAAAGAATCGACTTTCGGGGACTTCCCGGCTACTTCCTGCCGAATGGGACACTTCCCCTGCTCCATTCCTTGGTTAATGGCTCGTGTGCACGGGCTTGAGTGCTATTTGGCGAAAGTAGTGACGGGTTCGAACCGCTCGCGAGTATTTTTGTTTGAATGCGAACTACCGAAGTTTCGTAGTGAATCGGAATTTATGCAATGGATTCGAAGCGTTCGCGAGGAACAGTATCGCCAAGATTTTGCTTTAGGGGGTAGGAAAGCGGAGGCTTTTATTCGCCGAAGTTTCCCTATCGAGCGAGTCGATTACTTTGTCCAACTGGATAGTGGACGGGGATGCGCGCGTGATCTCTAGAGCAAGCCGGCCGTCCACCCTAGCGGCGAGCTCGTTTGCGCTACCATTCTATCTTCCCCTCGTTCCCCACACGTCCTACAGGAAACGGAGCACGCACGAGCGTGCACGCCCTCTGGAATCTAACGTCCGTCTATCAAGTCACGCATGCACGTCTGGCGTCTGTTTCGGGCGCAGCCTCGAATCGCTTATAATTAGACCCGTGCATGCGATGATCCACGGCGAACCGACCCCGCGCCACGCCGCTCGGCGAATGAAAATTCCAAGCAAGGTCCGTGTTTCTCCGTGCGCCGGGCGTGTTTATTCCGCCTCGCACCGTGCCGGCTACCGTGCACGCGCCGCGCTATGCCATCGAATCGAGGCATTCACCGCCGAGGTGAACGCAACCAGCGCGACACAGCCACGAAAATCGATCCGAAGCTAGTCGCGCCGCGACAACTTGCTTTCCACCGGTGGCTCTCGCTTTCTCCGCGCGCCTCTCGCCGCGCTGAGCTTCCTTGGAAACGATCGTTAGACCGTTTCTCGATCATTATTATCGCGGCAGTAGCAGCGCTACAGCTCTACCCTTCTTTCCACGCATTTCAATGAACCGCTACATTTTGTAATATATTCCTTTCCCTGTATCTGTTCTATAATAAAGCTGTTACTATTGTCACTACCATAATATTACCACGATCATTGCGTCCCCATTATCGAAACACCAGTATCGATAGTTCAGATACGATTTTCGACCTAACCACCTATGCGTCGATCCGTCCCGCGGATTCTAACCTCAATTCTACGCAAAATGCGTCGCAGCGAGTCGACGAACGCGTCTTCCCCTGTGCTACCGCTCCGTGTCGTCGCCCCGCGCGCCCACCGACCCGCGGCTGTGTACGATCCTTGACGTCACGCTATAATTCGATGTCAATTCCCATTTTGGAATCGCATCGTCACTTCTACACACTCTCCGGGCGGCTTTCACGGAGAGAGGCGGTCGGATGTGGCCGCGCGGGGACCGCCTGGGTGAAAGAGGACCAAGCGCGCAGGAGGGCGGGCAAAGAAGAGGGAAAGAAAGAGAGGAGAGGGCTTCTCGGTCGGCAAGAGAAGTGGGGAGGCGAGGGTAACGCCCGGGAAACCAAAACAAACCAGGCTTCTGTGTGTTGGCGCGTCGATCCGTGGCGTGTGGTGAGGGTCGGACGTTGACCCTTTTCAGAGCCAACACACAAACGCTTTACGCACCAACACACGCGGCATATACGGGGTGGCGAGAGAGGAAAAAATCCATGGGTTCGTTATGGGGGGGTATCGCGGCGGCGAGGGCCGAGCAGATGTCACGGGAGTGACGGCCGACGGGGAGATTAGAAAGTTTTTAGAGCAACAGATAAGAGACCCGGTAATGGCCGGACTCTCCGGGCAACGAAATGACGCAGCGAAAAAACCCATAACGATCCGCCGGGCGATCTTCAGCCACGCGTATTTTATGGCCCCCTCCCTCCCCCCCCCCTCTCTCTCTCTCTCTCTAACCACCTACCGGTAGTAAAACGTAGAAATTATTGCTCCCGCGTAAATCGTTTCGCGCTTTAACGTTGCCACCTTGAATGACGCGCAACTACGGACCGTGGGGAGCCGGCTGCTACTATTATTTTGCGAATGCCAGGCTCGGGGAGGCGGTCCGTTGACACCGGCAGACAAAAAGTCAGGGGCCGGGCGGTGTGGTTCTGGCATTGTTCGGCGTCGTTAACCCGTAGAAATTGGAAACGCTGCAAAACTGTACGGGCACAGAGAAACACGCTGGAACTCGCGCGATTCGGCGCAATTTCCAAGCAAGAACAGGGGTCGACGACACGGCGAACAGAGAAAGAGAATCGCTCCGAGCACGTGAGAGGAGGGAGGAGAACGGTTGAACATCCGTGAGTCACGACGTAACTGCGTCAGGATATTCAACTGTTTTTAATCCGCGGCCGATCGCGGCGCGGGGCCGCCCCGACGATTCCGCCCCGGCAAGAAGAAAATAGGAAAATCCATCGTAATTCATTATTGCCGAAATTACCGGGGACTTTCTATCGCCTCGTACGGCGGCTTCCCTCCGCTCGAGATACGAGCGATGAATCTCGATTCACCGGCGTGATCGCCGCCATTACGAAGGTCAGCGCCACCAGCGTGAACGCGATGAAACGATGGTTGCCTGGCCCCGTCGGCGGGACAGAGAGCGACGCGCCGAAGGAGAAGGACAAACCGATCGCGCTCAAGAGCAAGAGCGCAGGAGGGAAGAGTCGCGCATGCGCGGACACGTTGTTTACGTCTCCGCTCGGCGGCGTGCATCCCTCGCGGCGCCACCGCGAAACAACAGAGGACGCTAGCTCACCGGGCGGCCGCTCACCGCCTGCCGGCGGCGAATCGACTGTGATACAATTCGCATTTCGATCGAACGTACCGCTGGGCTCGGAACGAACGATTAATGATAGCCGCTCGAGCCTCTAGCCTGCGCGTTTCCGAACGGGTTACAGCAGTTTTGTAACACATCATTCGAAGGCCACGAGGCTCCGAGCGCCTCGAAGAATGTTGGGAGTAAGAGACGTTTAAAAAGTCCCTGCACAGAGGCATTGAAATATCTAAAGAGATGATCGCCGCGGGCGAGCTGGCCAACAAAGGAGATAATGAGCGAACACGAAAGACACAAGATAGGATAAAGCGGCGAGATACCAGACGCAAATTGCCGGGTCGCTTGCTCTTCCTGCTTATCGTCTTATCGTTGACTTTGACTTTGACTCGGAGTACATTCCACCGTGCGGTAAAAACCGACCGGTTACCTTGTTCGCTCGTTCTTCCGCGATACGCGCGCGCGCGCGCGCGCGCACGCCGGTTTCTTTTCCATCGCCCAGCCGCGGGCATCTGAGAATTCGAGGAGAAAACGCGGGGGCTGATTAAATAACCACCGATACCACTCGCCCGCCCGCGGAGCCTTCCTTTTTTCACACGTGTCTACGGGAAGTGCCGCGCATTAGCATAATAACTTATGATTCCACTTTCAAACGGGGATTAATTATGCCCCTAATTACACTAATTTAATGCGCAGTTGCACTTTCGTGCCGGCACTGGTATTGGCTTTAATCGATCGAGGAAGACAGAGGAGGGGTGGATTGCTGGCGGGGGAGTAATTGAAACGGAGAATCGAGGCGATCGTTCTCTCGCGGTACAGAGCAATGGTGGCAATAATGCTCGTGCGACTCCGCCGTGAAATAAAAACAGAGGGACGAAGGAATTTGCAATTTCGATGCTACTCAATTACGCGATGCTTTGAACAGCCTCGGAACGTCACTGGAAATTCCAGAAAACGGCAACAAGAAAGATGACAGCCTCCTACGCGTCCTCTCACCTTCGCGCTACTAATATTTCACGCCGCACAGTGGGGTATTGGGCCCCAAAACCCGGACATAAATCGATTTCAAAACTTTTGCGTGAACCGCAAAATTTTCGGTGCACGAGGCGGTTGAATATGTGAGGAACAATGTATGAATATTGTTTTTTTTTTTTCATTTGTGCACTCATGAAGCAACAGGCTTCGTCGAAAGTTAAGAGATTTTAGAGCTCGCGATTCCTTCTTAAGGCAGGATACCACCTTTGACTGCGATTTTGGAGGCGTTTTTCATGAATTTTTTTTGCATACAAAGAATGCGCAGAAACAAAATCGGTTTCAGTCATTCATTAATGTAATTTTAATCTGTAATTACACATTTTTTGAAACTGAAAAAGTGAAAAATAATCTCTTGTAGGTGGCGCCAAAATACACTCCTTTGGAGGAACATCGTTAGACGGCGTGTCAAATTCCGCTTTGTACGTGGCCCTTAGAAAAAAAACCAAAGAATGTTCCTATTGGCAACAATATTTTTTAATGCTGTACGTAGGGATTTTACGAAATTTCGATTTTTAAGAAAATGGCGGCCATTTGAACAAAAAGGTCAATTTTTTTAGGGTAAAAAAGTTTAAAGAAGTTTATAAAATTGCGCACCAAAAGAAAAATAACAACGCTACAGCAAAAGTCCTACGTACATCGTTAGATTACACCACGGGGAAGAATTGTGCAAAGTTTCAAGTCAATCGGATGAAAATTATAGGAGTGATCTGACACGCCGATTTGGAAAACATCGTTTCGAGAAAAACGCGTTTAAAGTTTTATATAGATTTATATATCTGTTCCAATCCGGTTTTTACACAAGAAAAAGGTTCCGGTCACCTTTCTAATGAATGAATTTCGATTCTATACACTTGAAAGAGTACTTTGAGAACAAAAAAAATTTTCAATTTTTGTTAAGTGCGAAGGTGGCATCCTGCCTTAACCGTCCTCTGAAACATCGTTGGCTTATTAAAATTTTCTACAAGTTGTAAAGAAATGTTGTGAATTCTTGCATTATGGAAGCTTCTCAGGTAAGTATATACTACACTTTCCACAAGGTTTTACTTTTTATCATATATATTTGCATAGTTATTAACATTTGAAGATAATCGAGAATTCAGTAAATTTTCTGTACGATTATAAGATTTCATTAACGATTTTGTTATACTGCTAAGCCGTGTTAACTGCTTTTGGTGGTGCCATTACATTTGAAAAAGGTTTGTGAAGACAGTGCAAAAAAGATTGGTTCCGGATTCGTCCGGATTTAAGTTTTATAGCTAATTTAGCTAGAAATGGCAATCGAGAGCTGGTGCGTTTTTAGACGCCTGTACGGTCACGCTCGCCAGGCCTTCGTGGGGTGTTAAGGAAATCTTCAATGAAACTGTTTAAATTATGGACACATATGTATTAACTGAGTAAAATGAAAGAAAAACTAAAATATAATATATAAGTACGTAAAAAATACTTTGAATATTTCGTCGTGTAGTCTCTGATGGTACTGTTTCAACTGAATGCAGACATAAAGTAGAGGACTTACAATTAGTAAAAGATTTATCTACAGCATAACATAAACATTTTATGAAATTCTGTCTGCAATCAGATGAAACAGTGCCATCAAAGACTACACGGCAAAATATTCAAAGCTCTTTTTACGTACTTATATGTTATATTTTAGTTTTTCTTACATTTTATTCAGTTTTCAAGTTTTGTTTTGTATAGCTTATATTTAGTGTGTGTTATATATATTTATCCTGTGTTTATTAAGTTCACTAGTTGAGTTCATATTTAAGTGCTGTCTTGATTTTACTTTTATATTAAATTTCATTTTACTTGTACTTGGTAAGTACGCTTAAACATTTGTCACATGAACTAGATATTTTCCGCTATTGTTATTCAGATGTTACTTATTTAACGGGAATATATATATATATACGTATAGGTATTAAAATGTCAGCAAATTGTTCGGTTCAAGCTGCGGGTCCATCTGGAATTAAACTGATGACGCGAGAAAACATAAAATTTATTAAAAAGAAAGCTACCAAGATGCAATTCCTAAATGAAACAATAGATTTACTTCTTCCCCCGAGCTCACAATTTGGGTAAACGAAGAATTTCTGTAAAAACATTTAAAAATGTAGCTTATTTTAAATGGCTGTATCGTTGTTAAAAAAAACACCCTTTTTTATGGGGTTCGACTTATCGTAAAGGCAAAGGATCATACTTTCCGATAGTAAACATAAAAATTACAAAAAATATTGTTCGCACTCCATAGCACTTGACAAACATCAAGAAACTTTTACAGTTTGGCACATTCCTCTTTAAGGACGGATTTTACCCCCTGGATACCGATTTCGATAAAATCGATTTAATGAGTCGAAAAGTATAAAGTTTAAACTTTAAAATGATTTATGTTTCATCAATTTTGGATGCATTTTAACAAAGTTATGGGAGTTTGAAGATGTTAAAATTGCCATGTCCGGGTTTTGGGGCCAAATACCCCACTGTGCGCCGGCTGATTTGCTCTTACTGGAACGTTCCCCATTTTCAAAAAATTGACTCTGGTTGACTAAATTCCTAAGTAATCGCGCGCGTATGAACGCTGTCGTCACTCGCGACAGTCCGGTGCCGGTTTCCAGGATCAACGAGCATCCGAAACCGGCACGCGGTACCGTTACAGGTGGGAAACACGGTTTTGGGTGACGAGATGAGATGATCGTCATTCATTCTTAATTGCCGCAAGGGGGCCCACGGCGAAACGTGCTCGTCAACCGTGCCACCTCTGCCCGGGTCACGTATGAAAACGTTTCGAAACGCGGCTGGAGCCGCTCGCATGCGTTGCCTGCTTCTTTTTTCTTTCAGGTGGCTGTCAGCGGTGACGGACTGTTACCGTTCACCGATTCTCGAGCGGGCGAGCGAAAGAGCGAGCGATTGTTCGCCGTCGTATCGAACAAGGACGCTTTTCAAGGCCAGCCCCGTTTCTGCAAAGAGTGAAATATTTATTCGAGCTCTTATCGCGAGAGGCTCACTTGTTATTGCCAAACTGGACGGCACCGTCTGCCGCCTGCTATCGGACGGTGGATGGTTCAACATCCAATCTGAGGTCGTGCGCAGCTCGTCCCGCGAGAGACAGAAAATTCGATGGGAATGCTGCATATTAACCCTCGAGTGGCGAGCGGCTCGATGCGCTGCGCAGGTAGCCGAGGCCTGGGTCTGTTTTGACCCGTCGCACCATGCGCATAGAATTCTTCTCTTTCATTTCGCAAGGTTTCTGTATTCATTGTTACGGTGGCGTTACGCGCGAGTCTAAGAGGACCCAGTCCAAGGGACGACACTTTGAGGATCGGTAAGTATTTAGTCTCGGAGTCGATGGATTCTCGCATTACGCGCGAATGCTTTTTTTTTAGCAATACAAAGACTGTCGAAATGACGGAAGAGGTGATAATCTGATGAAGCAACGCCCGGCGAAGTGTAGGACTTGTTGGAGAGGATAGCTTCTCGATTTAGCGATGCTAATCGTTTTAGCGTGCAAAATTATTGTTGTCATAGAAGAGTTCCTTTTTATCTTTTTAATCTTGGTACCTACATCTTATAATACGGCGGTTCGCGAAACATCCATGACCCTAAGTTTGCGCAGTCTTCCAGCTAAAGAAGCTGCCGGCGAGTATTGGTATTTCAGCCTTATCCTTCTTCGAAAGCTAGCTTTCTATAATTTTTCGAATTTCTGTACTTTCTACCTTCACGAAATTCAGCAGATCAACACTCCTGCAAGCTTTATCTATATTTTCAAGCACAGTGACAACGCACTGTCCCATTTTAAATTCTATAGTCAACCAGGAACAACGTCACCAGCAAGTGAAACAATGATGTTTCACCTCTGCCCCGTCGACTGATTAAAATCGACCGATTAAAGAGACGACAAGGTACTTCAACATTGAGTCCTCCATAGTCACGAACGTAAAATGACTCGCTCGGTCACCTCACTGCCCAATACCGCGGCTAGAGCCTCAATTGTCCTCGCTTCCTGTACAGGGCTCTCGAATCCGACATTCAGCTCACTCCTACAACTGCATTAACGCTGCACGCGATTCTTGGGACCCGCGTGAAAACAAGCTCGATCTCGTTCCGGCGAGATAAAACAGGAGGGTGGCCAAGCACTTGGGAAAATAAAATTCGGCTGCACGGTTAGACGTCTGCGTCTGTGGCACCGTGTTTGCTCGCTGCCACCTGCGAACAGGAGCGGATTTGGAGATTTGGTGCCCCTAATAATTTGGCGCCTCTAGAATATTTTAATTTTAAAGAGTCGTGACAATTTCAAAATTAATTCAATATGGCAACTCGCATATGAGTTATTGCTAATTCGGGAGATGAAAAAAGGGGATTGTTTTTAAAGTTGTCGCAAGCCTCTGTGTTTAATCCTTTTTCAATTTCTTGCACTCAAAATGTGACGCTCCCCAAAATTTGATGCTCCACCAAATTTAATGCTTCCCAAAATTTGCAATCCCGCAAAAATGATCGTTCTCCAAAATTTGCCGCTTCCCAAAATATGACGCTCCCCAAATATTTGATGATCCTCAAAAATTATCGCTCTCCAAATATTTACCGCTTCACAAAATTTGACGCACCCCAAAATTGGATGCTCCCCAAAATTGGATGTTCCCCAAAAATTATCGCCCTCCAAAATGTGACGCTCCCCAAAATCTGACGCTCCCCCAAATTTGATGCTGCCCAAAATTTGCCGTTCACCAAAATTGGATACTCCCACAAAATTTGCCGCTCCCCAAAAATTATCGTTCTCCAAAATATGCCGCTTCACAAAATTTGACGCTCCCCAAAATTGGATGCTCCCCAAAATTGGATGTTCCCCGAAAATTATCGCCCTCCAAAATTTGCCGCTTCCCAAAATGTGACGCTCCCCAAAATCTGATGCTCCCCAAATTGAATGCTCCCCAAAAATTTGCCGCTCACGAAAATTGGATACTCCCCAAAATTTGCCACTCACCAAAATTTGATGCTCCCCAAAATTGGATGCTTCCGAAATTTTTTCGCTCCCCCAAATTTGCCGCCCTACAAAATTTGATGCCACCCAAAATTTTGCCGCCTCCCAAAATTTGCCGCCCTAGGCTGCAGCCTACTCAGCGTTTCTCCAAATCCGCCCCTGCCAGTGAATTTGTCACCGCTTGTTTTCGAAACCTTGGTACAGAGCCCGCCAGCCCGGGCCCATGTTCCTTGATTAAGCATGTATTGGACTGTTCGTCGGCCCGCGAACGAAAAGGAAACGGCTGTTGTATTCAAATTCGCCGTTTATCGTGCAGCGAACGATAAGACAAACGACGCATCCTTATCGGCGGGCAATGTTGACTTGCACGGTCCCGTTGATTTCAATCAGTTTCGCATCAAATTCTCCGTTTGCCTCGCGCAAACATCCTTCTACATATACATCCACGTAAAAAGATGCATCTTTATCTTCGCGCGAACAATGCGCACATCGGTGGCGAAACGTTAGCGGGATCGTGTCTCTCGTTTTTCAGTGTACTCGAGATAAAAGCGATCTCCTTCGCGACGGGCCTAGCTGCTGTTCGCTGGAGCGATCGAATTCGGGTGGCCAGTCGAGCGGCGGATTACAGGAGACAGCGCCGGAGAGAATCAAGGTCGCTTTCGCAAATTTTAAAAGGGGGTGGTGCCGAACGAGTTCCCAGCTGGCCAATCGGTTACACCGAATGGTCGAGGCGAAGAGAAAGGATACTGTTCGAGGATAACGTTACCCTAGGGCAGGACTACTTTGCAATTTAATCACGGAATGCCGAACGTTCCTTTGGATATTATGCGGAGTTCGTTCGTTCATTGGTGCGCCGAGTGTACACCTTCCCTTTGATACAACGTAGCAGCCCATGATGCAAGAAATCGAGAGCGCAGAGAAATATTCCCACCATGCTTCGTCACAGAATCACAGCCGAAAACTCTTGGAATATCTGTAGGCAGGGTAGACCGGGGGCGGTAGTAACACTTTGACTTTGGAATACGATTACGCAAAAACTATTACAGTTACAACAAAAGTTTTTTTTACGAAAATGTTACTTATTTATGTGACATTGTTTGAGCCACAACAGTTTCGCTGTATGTCAAGTAATATTCCGGTTATTAATAAAAAATGAGAACCGGAGAAAGTGTTACAACCGTCCCTGACCCCGGGTCGGTTGTAACACTGCATGGAGTCGATAGTAGCACAAATATAACTTTACAAAATTAAAATATTTATTGATTTAAATTATAATAATAAATGAAAAAAGTAAAATCTATAATAAATTATGTGATATCGCAATTGCGGCAGAAATAAAAGGCGTTTTGGCTGGTGCATTCTTCATCTGTTCAATCCTTACATTCGGTATATTGTACCCATTTTTCATTTGGTTTGCTTGTGCTATGCTATATGATTTCATGCAAATAAGACAATATTATTCGCCTTCTTTGTCCCTATTCGGTTCTGTTGCGGTAAAACCGACCCCGACTGCCGATGTTACAATCGCCCCCGACCATGCTTTTGAACTTAAATTATAAATTTTGTCTAACGAGACGCTTAAAAGTGCCAAGTAACGATCAATATTAGTTTAAAAAAGGTCGAATTACAGATTAAAAAATCGAACAAGCACATATTTGCAAAGGGAGTGTTTATATTACAATTTTAAGTCAGTAAGGAAAAGTTACTGTAGGGTATCGAAAAGTTATTTTCTTCACTATCCATGCTATTGCGTATCTGTACTCTTAGGGCATAGATGTGTATATTCCAAATGTCATTCTTCATCATATATCCAAAATTGGTGTTAATATCTATTATATGTTTTGAGATATTTAGCGTGTTACATTCGCCCCCCCCTGTTACTACCGCCCCCGGTCTACCCTACTCTATAACTTATACCCAAAGGCACCCTTATATCTGTGGATTTAATTTATAAAGCAAATTCAATAAAAATTTATTTAAAGAATCAAATCCAGTTTTCTTTTCTTTTCACAAAGCCCTTTCTTAGGGGGTGCCAGGGCCCCTTGGCCCCCCTCTGGCTGCGCCGCTGCATCATATAGCACTCCAAACTATCCAAAAAGAAACGATTCCCACTCGACATCCACCGGTTCCCTCAGCACAAGCTCGCCGGTCGCCGCGCGCTGCGCGCAAGTAAAAGTGCATCGCTGCGCAGTAGCCAGCCGACTTTCGTTTTCCATGCGCACAGCGATACCGCGGCTTGGAAACGGAGAATCGGGACCGCTGCGGTCTCGAGGATCGCCAGGGGAAAACGACCGCCGATGGAGTGGAAACGAAAGAGCGACAGGCGAACGATCGAGCTGCTGGCCAACGCTTCCGATCCTTTCTCGCGGCTGGCCACGTCGCGTTTCGCTTGGACAGCGGATCAGCTGGCAACAGATTTTGCCCAGGCCGAGCGTGACAACGATCGATCCCCGTGACGCTGTCAACGGCCTTGCCACGTAGCGCGGGCACACCGGTTCTCCTCGGCTTACCTGAAGTTGAGCAACACGCGGCTGGGCGCGGCCCCGTCATAGGACCAGTTTACAGTTACTCCCAGCGCAGAAGAAACCAACTGGCTATCCACCGCCGCTTGAAAACTGGCGTCGAGGAGTGCAGGAGATCGGTGGATCTTCTGGAACCCTTCGGCGTTCGAATAAAACAGCCTCATGACGGTGGTTGAGTCGATATTGCGTGGCAGAGTTTGCACTCGATTTGTAGTAGTTGTCAATTGATGGATATTATTATTGTAACTTATTTTTTGGGGACTTCCCCTAGTGCCGGACGCTTAAGGTTTATTCTCAAGTAAAAAGAAAGTGAATTTTTTAACTGTTATTCTTTCGGTAGCGTTTCAAATATCACAGATAGGGTAAATCCGGGAGACGCGGTCGGGCTGGAGAGTTGGTCGTGTCACAATATTTCAGAGTCTATACGTAAAAATGCATTAAAGTGCAGACCAACTACTTCTCTAGAAGCCAAATAGTTGAATGAATAGCGTTATTTCGCTTCCTTCTGTGTTTTTCTGGATTTATAGGCTATACAAGGAAAATTGATGTTACATTTAACCTCTTTTGTCAAACAGCGGCTGTACGGAATCGTATTTAAAATATACTTCTAAGTTTATTTTCCTTTAATGTTTGGAATAATAAGATAGTAGAATTATTGAGGGACAATGCAGCCAAAGTATTTGGCCATATTAACTCTACCTCTCAAAGTTAATGAGAAGACCATGTCTCGCTGCAGAAAGGTGAGATGGTCGAGTTACGATTTTTTATTATTTTTGTTTATTTTTTTATTTTTTATTATTATTTTATTACTGTTTTTGTTAATTTAGTTTATTTATTCACTTTTGTATTCATTTGCCTTGCTAATCGCCAGTAGGTAATTCATTTTGTCTTTGATGTGTTCTTTACTTGTTTAGCGTAAACAAATTAAATATCAATGAATCCGTAATTGTATTCACTCATAAATAATTTTGCTTTATCCTTTGTTAATTTTCCATGAATAATTATGTGAGTGGTCTCTGCCAACGACGAAAACCATTTCTCCCGGCACCTCGGGAGAGGTGGTCAGATGTCATGACTTTAGTTTTCAACCCGATTTACAGTAAATATTGTCTTAAAGCAAATATCGACCAGTTTTTCTGAATCGGCATAAAATTCTGAACATATTAGGTTTGTTCTGATAAAATAAGTAATATCTATATTAGTTTTAATAGCCATTTTATATTAGGTCGACCGCGTCTCCCGGATTTACCGTTATAGCTAATGGCCGGTATTAGGTGCCGGCCGGCGTTAAGGGCACATCCCCTGCTCCGTATGGAGCATTCAATTATATTATCGTTGCTCCGTCTTCTCGTTTCTTGCGATCGATAGTTGATTTACTAGATCGCGTCGAGTTTTCCGCTTACTAAATTTCAGACTCCCTCGCACCTTTCATTTGCACACCAATTGACACAGCAAGAATCAGAGATATCGCGTGTGCCCGTTTTATTAACTGGGCAGACCGATGTCGAGATAAGGTACTTGGCCCCATTACTGGCCATGGTATAATATAATGGTCTGAGCGCTAGTAGCTTTCATTGACGCTCGAGGAAAGTTAGTGCGGAGTTATTCGAGGATGTTGGGCACGGCGGGTTTGTAAATTAAATTTTTATGCTCGAAAATCACGGGTAAGAATGAATTTCAGTAACGATCTTAGTCAAAAGTTAATCAATTTGTAAGTAAGATATTAATAAAGCTTTTTCCCGCGATGGAAACTAGTCAGGAATGGCAATGGTGTATTTTTACCGCAATTACTTTTTATTCTATTTTGTCAATTTATTCAATATTTCATCTGTTATCGTAAACTTGTTTGTTTGTCTGAATGAAACTGGGCTCAAAACGGAGAAGTTGGAATACACAGAATATTAAATGTATTTTATTAAAACATTTTCGAAAAATAAACAGCTGTAGCGATTGAAACTTTCGAGTTGTTATAAGTAGAGGAAGTGCAGCATATTTGGAATACTGTTGGTAATTTGGAATACCGAAGTATCTAATAAACTACTAACGCTATTTAATTTGTAACACCGTAGATTATAGGGGCTAATGACCTCTTAACTAATGACATTTGTGGATGAACCGCAATTTTTACATTTTCGACTTAATCTGCAGAGGAAGAAAACGTCAATCTGCAAAACTTTTTCAGCGCGTATTCAATCGTTCCAATCATGGTTAAAATATGTCAAAACTTTAGTGTTAAACACTTAATCGACTCATTTGCATGTTCCTTCTATGGTTCCGTGCCAGTTTTGCGATAATTTCGAGAATACAAAGTGTGACATGAAATTTTCGGTTTCGATGCCATGTGGTTAATTCGGAATACCGAAGGTGAAGGTAATTTGGAATATTCCAAAGCCTACCGATGCTTTTGTTTCACGCGTAATGGATACCACCGCGTCAGTTTCATCTGTCACCTGTATAACCTTTTAGGAGCATTTGTGTAAATAATGTCTTATAGACATCTACATCTTCAAGATTGGTAGAAACGTGTGAACCAAGAGCGAGTGCAGTATGTAACCGTTCTTAGCATTTTTATAAATATTCTGGTATACATATCTCCTCAAAATATCTATATTTTAGGAATGTCGACGGTAAACAGATACAAAAAAAGGAAGCAGTGGAGTTCGGAGGATATGTCCGCAGCGGTTACTGCTGTCCGTGAAAAAAAAATGGGCTATTTGAAGGCGACAAGATATTTCAATATTCCCAGAACTACACTATTCAGATTAGTAAATGATAAGGAGACACCGATTTAAGTTTATAAAGTGAAGGTAAATTGGAATACCGGTATTCCAAATGACCTGCACCTTAACGAAATCGATACATCTTGTCATTTTTCATTCAAACCAAAATTTCAGTTACTTTTTGTTTTTTATTTTTACTGACACTCAGAAATATGAAAGTTTATTAGTTTCCCTATGATGTTATGTAGTTTAATTTGATCCCATCCTCTGTCGTAATTTTTTATTCGTCTTAAACAAACTGGTATTCCAAATATACTGCACTTCCTCTACCCTCTCGGACTCCCTCCCTTGGGCGCTGAAATGACTTGCAACGTACCTATGCAATGGAATCGCAGGTTGACGCGTGGCGACCAAGGAAAAGCAAAGTGATAGGGCGACGAATTTCGCAGAAGTAAACGCGCGCGCGGATGAAAAGGGGGACGGAATTTTCTGCGGTGGTTGGAGGAGAACCGTCGCGCACTTTCCCCTTTCACGCGCGTAGCCTCCTCTTTCATAAGCTCGTTTCACGGAGGAACAAGTCCCTGGGGAGATATGTGACTTTCCGACCCGAGATCGATACGAGGGAGAAAGTTAACCGATCGCGATCGGGCCGCGATGGTGTTGAAACTGCTTACGTAAATAGCGCGCCGGCTGATGTGCTCGGGGATTCTGCGCTACCCGCGGCGCATGCGGTGTTATTATTATTATTATTATTTTATTTAACATTAACGGTCGTAACCATTTCATATAATACATGAACAACACAATGACGTAAGGTAGAGACAACAGAGAAAAAAAAAATAAAAAGAAGGAAACACGTTAATACCGAGAGAAGCAGCAAAAATGGGGCGAATGATCGCATAACCTAGCTACGGTGCAAGAGTTCCCGGTATGCCTTGGCTCTAAACCCGCAAGTGGATCCTGAGAAAAAGTCCAGGTTTCTAAAAAATGCGTTGCTTAAGGTGCAGATCCTGTAGATCGGGTCGCTTTCGCGAAATCTCGAGGAGTACTGATCAGGGTTAAATAAAAGTGGACTCCTGGTATGGTAGCCTGGCGCGTTAAATTGAATTAAACTAGTAACGGGCGGGTTGTCCACTTTACCATTGATAATCTTGAGCATTAAAAAACGATTTCGAGGCACCAGATCGATCGACGACGAATGTAAACGACTGTTAACGATCGCGTTCTAATAAATTTTTATCCCCCTAATCCTCGAATAAGAATTTAGTCGATTAAAAATTTATTCGAATAAAAAATTATTCGTTGTTCCTCGAATAATTTCATTTTATTCGCAATTCTCATTCGAAACCTTTCGAATGCAAATTTATTGGAGTTGGAATTGGAAGATTTGACAGCCGAATTATAGGGACAACTACTGCGCTGGTCTCTGTACACAAGTCACAGTCGGCAGCATCCCCCTCGCATCTGCACAGTCAGAAATTTAGCAGGAGAAGACTCTGCTCAGGTCTTACGAAAGTCTCATCATAAACCCAGGAATAATGACGTGCCGCAGATGCGGCTCTAAGTGTGCTAGGGTACTAGGCACGCAAGGCAGAAAGTGCATAAGTGCCACTTCAAACACCACGTAACCGGTGAAATAACTTTGCTTGCACAAATGCTAGGCAGCTCGAGCGCTGTCGTTGACAATCACACGCGTGGCGCGTGATCAGGCATCTCGCGGCAACTGCCAAGCGCGCATAGCGAAGATATTAACGCGCGGCCGTCGGCCAAGTGCGAGTGCATTCCCCATTTTGCAGCCGCGTCGCATCGCGTGACATTAATTGCCGATGGTATCACCGCTGGCTTCCCCAGGATTACTCCGACAGCCCCGTGACTTTTCATCGCCTCTCCAAACGCCCCGCAAAGCTTGCGCTCTTAATAAACAGAATAAGAGATTTCCAAGTGCCGCTCGGTACTCACGTAAAGCGTTCAGAGCCTGAAGCAAGGGAGAGGGGACCGCAGGCTAATAACTGATCCCTCTGTGATCAGGCGACCGGCCGGTTCCAGCGGCCGAAGCAGCCCCGTTCAAACGTTTCTCGGGGCAAGGGTATCGCCGATAGCCAGCAAGCTGGAAGGAAAGCTGGGGGCCGTCCCCGCAGCGCGTTAGCCCGCTGATCAAGCGGGTCGATCCGAGCAGAGCCAAGGCCCTCGGAGAGCTTTAATTGCCCGAGCCAGGTTCGCCGGTGGAGGTCAAGGTGGAGTCCGCGGGACGGTCGATAGCGCGCCTGCGCCCCGCGCCCCAGGTAGCGGGTACGTACCACGGGTGCGAACGGGGGCCGAGGCGATGATTCCGCAAGAAGAACGGACGGCCTATCGGCCCCGAGCGGATTCATGACCGCTCGTTAAGGAAGCCGTCCGGGCTTGTTGGCCGCGGCGTGCGCGCGTTCGGCGTGCGTGAAAAAGACTACCAGGACCTAGGGCAACGCGAGGCACATCGCCCCGGAACCGTACACATCTCTCATCCCCCACCACCGGTGTCTGTTTGGTAAGCAGCCGAGAAATTCGCGAGCGTGCGGCCTTGACTGGCTCTCCCGCCGAAAGAAAATGTCTAACGCGGGGGCCCCCCGTGCGACACGGCGACCCCCCTTGCACGGCCTGGCCCTCTGCCGGCTGATCGGCACGCTGGTCGCGCGCGTCACGCCGTCCATCATCGTCAAGGGGACCGTTCCCCCGTGGCTGCGCGGGGGAATGATAATTCTCTCAAGGCGTGTAAACCGACCGTGGGTGGCCGATGCTTTTGACCATGGAAGCTGCTGGATCGATAATTGCGGGCTGGTCGGTGGGATAATAAGGGCGTTGAAATGGGGAGGGAAAGGTCAGTGGAGAGGCTCGAGACGAAGGAAGAGGCTGGGCGAGGCTTTGAGATGAAGTTACGGGATAGCGGAGATGGTATTCAATTATTCGGGGGATGTTGAAGGGTGTGATTTATTGGTGCCTGTAGATTTGGGGGCATTTAAGTGGTATTTGCTCAGGGATCCGCTCGGATCTGCTCTGTTCAGAGTAAAGTTGTGAGCTGTTAAGGTAAATGTCCCAGTCCTTAAACATGGCCCAATAATTAAAAATTGAGAAGAAATTTTATTAATAATAATAGTTTTACTAATTTGCAACGTTTAAACTGTTCGAAATATAATTGCAAAATGTATTAGCTTCATATAGATACAATTATAAGCTTACATAACTGAATAGTTATATCATACAAAAATATTATTGTACAGTAAAGCTTCAACAGTTTCAATCTCGCTTCTTACCTAATGGGCTCAAGCAAGCGAGAGAATATTTTTGTTAAGGTTGTAATTAATTATTATTTTATAATTTTTGAAATTATACAGTTGTTTTGGATTTATTATACATTGAAAAATTTAAAATTAATTGGATCTTTTAATAATTTTTAGTTTTTAATATTGAAATTGTTGCGTTTATCGACTAGTACACGGTAACATGACACGTACCAATCATTAAACGTGTGTTCAATGGTTGTTTAACCGCGGTGTTACAGACGTCAGTGTTCAGTAGTTATAACATTATAAATATTTATTGTACCAAAGTAAGTATTTTTTGTATCCTATATATTTACGTTAATAATAACTAGACAAAAATATAATACTGTTTAAGAATTATTAGGATAATTAATCTTATACTCGTTATAATATTAACATAACCTAAACTTTTATAATATACTTTTAATCATTTTTTAACTTTTTCAGACATAAAGTCATGCCGAAGGTAAAAAAGATAAAGAAGAAGAACTACAGTCAGTTGATTTATTTTCATTAACTGATAGAAATAGTTAAATTAAATACATATTCAATAATTGGGACACTGTTAATTAATGACTGGGACATGCTATGAATTTTATTTAATTACTGGGCCATATGAACAGTTTCATGTTTTAATTAATTTAAAACTTTTGCTTTAACAAATGTAGATTCTTGTTACGTTATGTGAAAGTAGAAATTTTAAGCTTTCGAATAATTATATTTAGTTATAATTTTATACTATTTAAATATAAAAAAAATTGCAATCATCTCAACTGCTTCCTTAACTGTTTTGCCATTGGGACATTTACCTTATCTACGAAGCAGGTAAAGGCATTCCGCACGGAAGGATCCATTATCAAACGGGGATTATCTGTTCTACGCGGTTAATAATTAGTCTTTCGTTAAAGCACACCTGATTCGTCATTATGCTCCGTAACTCTTACACAATCGGTTGCGTAACGTACAATTTATAATGTCGATAAGAAACTACGGGCAGAGAAGTGGCGTGCTCCTGCTTGCACGCGTCGATGATAATCATTAAGTACACTGCCGTTCATAAGCATCTGCTCATTCAGACGGCTTTAGTTTCCTCTCGCATCTACTATGCTTTCCGATAAGCTTCCCTGTCACAGATCCCAAAGCTCGCTATTTACAAGATGTTGCTTCGCCCTGCGACAGAACTTTCTCTGGAAGAATCAAGCTGTTCGCCAACGGTGCCGCGTTTGAAGCAGCAAATGAGCCCATTTGGAGAGTGAATGGCACAAGTTCGACAACCGTTCCGCGAATACTCGCGAGGAGGCTCGTAATTGGGCCAGGGGGCGGCAAGGGGACAGGCACTCTCGAGTGATGCAGGCCCGCGGATGATCGGCCCGACGGTGGAACAGACCGTTGACGATCAATCACGATGAAGTAACGCGCCTTTCGCGCGACGCGAAATTGAAATGAATTACGCGGTGGAAAATAACGTCACGCCGTGGAATTCTCGACTACTTCCGGGCAGGTGCGAGTTTTATAATGACCGAAGGCGCAGTTTCCCTTCCCCGCCCGTGACTCTTTGCTCATTAGAAGCGGCGTCAATCCTTACAAGGTCGGCGAAGCTATAGTTTCCAAGGAGATGCTTGATGAATATACATCTCCTCTTGGCCTTCCCAGGAGCTTGCACGCATTGTCTCCGCGTTTGCATTCCTCCGATCTCGAGGAGGGGACCGAGCAGCCGAGTGCTGCAAGCTGTCGGAGAGATCGACGGTGCAGGTATCTGGATCTTCGATCGATTAAGCGAATTATTCGCGAGATCAATTTCGGTGGCCAAATGGACAAGTGTCCGAGTTGAGACATTGCGAAGCGCTTAGGGTTGCCAGATTCAAAAGGGAACAAAATTTAAAAAAAAAATTAAAACCGACTTCAAAAAAAAATAAAAATAAAATTGCACTAAAAAGTAAAAAATAATTCTTTCCCTTATTTAATCTACGACTCGTATTTTTCAAGTCGGTGCCTCATCATTTGCACTGTGTAAATGTGGCGCCGGCTTAAAAAATATGAGTCGTAGATTAAATAAGGGAAATAATTATTTTTTACTTTTTAGTGCAATTTTATTTATTTATTTTTTTTTTGAAGTCGGTTTTAATTTTCTTTTTAAATTTTGTTTATTTTTAACTTTTTAGTTTTATATATATTGATACAACATGCTGAGGAGATATGCGCGTACGTACATAAAATAATAATAATTAGGTGACAATAGTCTTTATTATTAACCATAACGGGCAAAATATTGGGCCAATGTTGATGCGGTGTAGGATGGCATCGCCCCCTTTCGAATAAAAAAAAGATCATCAAAATCGGTCCATATGCTGAGCAGTTATGCGAGGACAAACATATAAATTATTATTATTAACCATAACTGGCAAAATATTGAGCCAATATTGATTTAGTCTCGGATGGGACCACCGGGGCATCGCCCTCTTTCGAATAAAAGAAAGATCATCAAAGTCGGTCCATATGCTGAGGAGTTATGAGGGGACAAACATAAAAAAAAAAAAAAAACACACATACGGGTCGAATACATAACCTCCTCCTTTTTGAAGTCGGTTAAAAAGGAGGACAATCTAGTCTGAAATCGTTTAAAAGGGAGGACGTTGTAAAAGTTGATATCTAAAATTTCGTTTTATTTTACAACGTCCTCGGTTTCAACCGATCTCAGACTGTCCTCCTTCTTCATTCTTGGATCTGGTAACTAGTGATGGAATTTTGCCGAGTGAAGCCGAGACGGGTGGATCGCTTGAGTTGTGGGTAAAATAAAGAAGCCCCTTTTTAGGAGATAGGACACTGCATTTCAGTAAAAAAAAAAAAGACATGGCCTTGGATACCTTGCAGTATCCCCAGAAGCACTGAACTCCCCTTCTGTGCGATTCTAATGTCTCAATCCTTCTGCAATTTCAAAGTGGCGGATTCAGTCGCTAATTAAAGCAAAAAAGTGTTTGGTAGGGTAGAAGCCCCAATTACTGACACATTAAGGACTGACTCTAATATTATTGCATAGTATCTGTATTTATTGACTAAAAGTATAAGTTTTTTATTTTATTTATTATGGTTTAATATGTTTACTTCATGAAAAACATTTTGTGGGTCTCAGAAGTTCTATTTTTATATATAAATTCATTAATCTAAAAAACATATTTCGAGATCTATTACTGACACCTCTAAAACGTGTGTGACTGAATTACTGACACCCCAATTACTGCCAGCTAACCTAATACTGTTTATTACTCATTTTACGGTTATGTCGTCTCATGTACATGAGCAACTACTGCTATGACAGTAATACCAAAATGCTTGAAACGCTTGTACCAATTAGGGTTTGTCGGTTTTAAAAAACCGGGTTTAAAAACCGGTTTTATTTACAAATTTGTAAAATTCGAGAACCGGTTTTAAATTTAAAAAACCGGTTTTATATAAATACTATAATTAATATGCAGAAATGAAGTAATTATTTAATTGAAAACTATGTAGTAGGTAACAGTTTACTGTAAAACTAATCATATTCTCAAAAAAAAAAAAAAATACTAAAGGAATAAAGATATATAATTTGGTAACACCTTTTAAAATATTTATATTTTGTACGGGCTTTAATTATCTTTTTTTTTTATTTGGTTTTTTATAGATAGAGTATATTTTATTTTGTTATATTTTCCTAATTCCATAATATTAAGGAAACTGAGATTTTTTAAAATAAGTACAAATATTTACTTACTATTTTAACTATATTTTTTGTGAAAATTCGAAAACCGGTTTAACCGGTTTTTTGGAAATAGTGGAATTCGAAAACCGGTTTTTCCAAAAGTCGGTTTTTGTATAAACCCTAGTACCAATCACTATCACCCATATATTAATTAAAAAGGCTTAATTAATCGTTATATTACGATCGTTGTGATTTTCTATGATACTTATATTGTCCTAAAAAATTATTGTTTATTGTGTAAATAATTTAAATATAGTAATTATAGCCATTTCTTTAGTGCCCTGTTTTCTCTTTCACTAGTAAGGAAGTCGCCATTTCCACTGTTGTCATCAAATTAAAATTTTGTATCGTCTTATAGAAATTAATGAAAAAAAAATATTAAAGTGGTGCATTTTCTAGCGTATAGATTATAGGTTGAATTACATAATTCTTTTTTTGTATGACTTTACAACGTTTATTTATTCGTTATTTTCAGTAAAATAGCTTAAGGTGATAGTAATTGGGTAGGTGTCAGTAATTGGGGGTTCTACCCTATAATACATTAGACGTCGTTCGGCGTCTGCACCATCAGCCGCGGATCAGCAGTCGCTCCGAGCACCAATGTCACTTGCATTTGTGCCAACGAGGGGAACGCAAGTTGACCTTTAATCCGCCGCACCAGAGCAACGTATGCTGCATCCGCGTGTCCGGCCTATTTCTGCACGGTCGCCTCGTGTATATCGCAGCCCGATGGAATATCGCGCGGCCGAAACGTCGATGCCGATCGGAGGACGATTCGCGTCACTTTGGGGTTGGACTCCTAGGGGCTGTGTTAATTTTAGGCGGGCCCGTTGCATTCCGGCAACCGGCTTTAAATAATGATCTCGGGCTGGCATTGGCGAAGGTTCGGCGCGTCGTTCCGTGAGCCGATCGACGATCGAAATTAAACGAGAGCGATATATTTGCGAGCGTAAGCAGCGGGGGGGCTGTTCGAGTGGGCGTTTAAGAATGCGCGCTATGACGGCCCCTACGTGCCCGTGGTTTCAAACAGGCGACTAGAGTCGTGCGATGGGAAGAGGATCGGATGGTTTTGTCGTGGCATGGAACGTATCAAAACAAAGAAGATCGCAGAAGCGTTCGCTACGCTCGTAATGTCGATGTCATGGCCACTGACTTATGTCACGCCGCGCCGGTGTGCGCGCGCGAGCGCCCGCGCGTGCTCGCCGCGGAATCGCTTGGTACGGAGCTCGGGTGTATCGGCGTCGTACCGTTAGAAATATATCTGGGGAAATGCAGCGTAGATTAGATTTCAGCGCGGGCGGATTAATTTTGAAAAGTGGTAAGGTTCAGTTGTTGGATCGACAAGGTTTTCCAAGTTCCGGAGGATAGACACTGATGCGTTCTGATGAATCGAGCCGCTCGCGGGACAGTTATATAATTTATATAGGAAAGGAAAGTTGCTCAATGAATCGACGATGCCAAAGCGCTGCGAATAGCGGACTGCTTGCGAAACCGGGCGCATTCTACGGGCTTCCAAGTAGATTCGGTGCGGAAAAGTTACCGCTTCGCGCGTTCCAATCGCTCCTCGTAGAATTTCCTCGCCGCCGGCCAACCGATTTCTGACCATTCCGCTCAACGGAGCCCATTACGAAAATGTCTTAATTACCGATACAGCTGCTCTTACAGTGTGCCATCGTATGAATCACGAGACAGTCGCTTTTACGATGGAAGACACCGCCGCGGTCTGCTGGCAAAATTTATTATTAGAAAATTATATACAACTAATTAGCGATATTACTGCAAAGTAACTATGATTATTTATACTATCGCGATTCCATTGAACGACGAACTTAATTTGCAAAGTACAGGAATTTCGGGGCACTCTACAAAATTATAAAACGATTACGTTTACAGGGGAAAGGGCGTTATTCGTAGCAAAGTGTCTCGTCAGGAATTACTATGCAACTGGTGGCGGTGCTAGGCAGCAGGGAATATCGCGGCACCATTGAACAGAAATGGGCAAAGGTGTGTATTGCTCGTTCGCCGGAGTTTGAAAGCGCATTATACAACTGTTTAAAGAAAATTGACGCAAGCAGGCAAGGAAAGGGGAATCGGCGCGCGTAATCGTAATGCTGGGCTAGGCCCGATTCGTTGTTGCCGGGCGCGCGGAAATACGTACGACAGACATTACGGTGAACGTCAGGTTTACGCAATGCTGTTACGTAAGGCGGACGTGTCACAATACGGCTCGACATCCCAGAGCTCGAGGCGTGTGCGTATGTGCTATGTGCATCGTTGGCAATGAGTCGAGACATCCGCGGGCTGACTAGAAACGTCCACCGAAACGGCCCCCAATTTCGATGGAACTTCAGAGAGATTTACAGAATCGTCGGAGATAAGGAACGCCCACCTGTTGCGTTATCCGAAACTTAAGGGTCAGCGGTGAAAGCGCACCTCGAGGATGGACGTTTCCTACATCCTCGAGGATGACTGTCTTCGGGCACTATCTAGTGGAAACGTGCTTGCATAAGTTGTCTTGCATTTCCATCTGTTTCGTTAGGATTATGCAAACGATATGCACATTTACGTAATTGATTGGCCGGCAGCTAACGTAACGCGAGTTCCCAGAGAGTTTTTTTCCAGTTACGATGAAGCGCATTGATTGCGTTTCCTCTTGCGATTCGTCGCGAGAATGGCGTGTTACGTTATTTACTTGTTGTTGCTGTTTTAAGGGGTTATATCTAGTCAGGAGGCCGAAAAAAAGCGAATGTTTGCGAATTTTTTTTTGGCAAAAACGGAAGCACATTTTCACAGAACTTTTTGCACTTTAAAGAGCAACATTCAAAGAACATTTGGTAATTTTTTTGTAGAATAATATTTACGTTTATAATAAAACTACAACCGATATCCAAGAAACCTTGTTAAAACCGGTGAGTAAGATATCTCAACAACCACTGCACCAATCTTTCTATAATTTTGTGTGCTTATTTTTTATATAAAAATCAATCGACTATCGTTCGCCTTTTTTTAAACGTATATTTTCGATTTTATTAACGAAAAATGGCCGTTTTTCGCGCGAAAATCAGGACTTCAAACTTTAAATAGCCGCCATTTTATTTTAAATTAATATTTCGAAAACTCCCCCTGCGTCAGTCGATAGATACATTAATATACTAACGAAATCTTTTTTGTTTTTTGATTTTAGATAATCTGGTTCCGAGTTGCAGTGCTCACCGCAAAACAACTTTTTAAAAAAGCCTTCTTGGATATCGGTTGTAGTTTTATTATAAACGTAAATATTTTTCTACAAAAAAATTACCAAATGTTCTTTAAATGTTGCTCTTTAAAGTGCAAAAACTTCTGTGAAAACATGTGCTTCCGTTTTTCCAAAAAAAAATTCGCAAACATTCGCTTTTTTTCGGCCTCCTGACTAGGTATAACCCCTTAAGGGGAGACCCGTGCTCGAGATACATATTGAGGGGCTGATGTAAAGTACTGGGATGGGCAAACAGATTGTATATAAAGGGAAAGTTATTATACGTGTTTTGTATAGCCAACAGGTTGGTGTTTTTTTGTTTAGGTAGAGGATGGAGTCGATCTTAAATATACATATACACACGTCACGAACTGGAGCGAGTTTCAAGCACCTGTATAAAAATCGCAAAGGTGAACGTATGTAAAGTTGCGAGGCGAAGTGTACCGCGGTAGTTAATAACAGAATCAGAAGCAGCTATTTTGAGTCCAGAGCTCCACTGTCAAGGAGAATTCCCAGCGAGAGCGTGAATTCCTACCCAAACACAACGAACGTTCCGAGAAACGTTCCGGAAACCTTGCCAGACGATACCGCGCGGGTCGTAAAAATAAAAAGAGCTCGTCGCATAGACAGACGCAGCCAAATATGGACCCGTTACGTCTCAGAACTTTCATGCGCATTTCCCCCGTCCGAAATCGGGACCGTCTCGGTCAACGATCCTCCACGAACTGTTCAAGATCGCGGAGCCCGGGTGGTTTTTAATCCGCTAATATAAATTTCAAGGTGCAACCCTTTTTTACCGCACAACCCCAAGATTCCACTTCCTCGGAATCGGCCAGCGCTCGCGACACGTCCCCTCGATCGGTCCTCTAAATACTCTAATAGCAAGGGCGAGACGGGGTAGACGAAAGGGGGCCTTGGAGGCGACGATGGTCAAGGCCCCGCGTGTCGAATTCGCCGTGCCGCGGGGGGGCTAGGAGCAGCGGAAAAGAGATATCGCGGAACTAGAAATAAATCTTCCCCGGTGCGCGTTCTATTCGACGAGCGCGCGCGGCCGCGCGGTGCACACAGCCGCGCCGCAATGCACACGGATATTGTTTCGCGCGCGTGCAGTCAGGGCCACGGTGACCTTAACTACCGTCCCCCGCGTGTCCCTGCACCGCCGCCTCTCCACCCTCCGCCCCGTGCAGCCGCCTGCGCGTAGAGTAACGCTGCGCAACGGGCGGCGGAGGGCCAGAGGGGTGGCACGTGCCACCGGTGACGTCACGTGGTGTGCAGTGCGACGCGGTGCATCGCCGGCGCCGGTTCCCCCCGCGGCTCTAGAGATCTAGGTCCATTGCGGAGGCGTGCGTCGCGACGGTGCGATATTTTCTGCGCAGACGCACCCTCGCGGCTGCACAGGGGCAGCCTTGGCACCATCGGAGGCGAGACACGGTGTTTCGTTGGGAAACTAACGAGACCGACATCGCGCGCGGTTATTACATTCAATTTGTTAATCCCTCGAACGGCAGATGGACTACTCGTCAGACGGCCGCGACATCCATTTCGCCCTATAATTTTATTCGCGAATGTATTGGGATGATTTAGAATTTTTTATTCCACCTTCTAACTTACAATTAGCTTCTTAGTTCAACTTACAAGCGAAGTTCCCCGACCCGGTAATTCAAAAAGTTATGAAACTTTGAGGATATGTAGAGGATATAAAGATATCTATCGCGCAATTTTTTTTGCTGCCCAAATTCAGTCTAAGGGGCTGAAATTGACCCCTGAAAATCCGGTTTTTTTTTTCTCGATTCTGTGTTATAACTCGCGTATCACTTTCACCAAAAATGAGAGCCCTATATTAAAAGAAGTAGCTTTTGCCTGGAAACTTTTGGGTGCGCCGTAGGGCCAGAAGGACCTTTCACTTTGCACTGCAGTTTCGGTAGCGATAAGGTGAGAGGTCCGGTGAATATGGAAGCTGATAGGATTGCAGTCTTGTGTTTTGATTAGAGATCATAGCCTGCCACAGTGTGGAATATTGAAGGGACCGTGATCTGTGAGCCGTAGAGGAAACTGGCGGATTTGAGGTAGATCAAGTGTGCCGTCTCTATGGTCAGTTACTTTAGGATAAGCGGAGCCAATGTACCAACATCTCTGGGGACCAAAGTTAAAACCCAGGCCCTGCCCCAAAAACCCCATTGCTCCTCGAGCTGTTCCTCAAGGTTACGAGTATAATGCCACAAGACTGGCCTGCTCTCAATGTCAGCCAGAATCTACAGAAAGACGAAAATACATCCACCAGACCGAGAAGCAGCGAACTAACCTCGGCAGCTGCCATTGAAGCCACGATTACCACACCGGCGAGAATCTATCCCCCAAGGAATCCCCGCCAGCTCGACCGCAAGGATCACCGATCACCATTGCAAATGGCAACGGCGAAGGCTTCGAGTCGCTTCCGGCTTCCGGCCGCGCCCGCATCGCGCAGCGCAGACGAGTTTCCTCGAAGCGGCGGATCGCTCCCCGATGCGTCGCGATAAAGTCGATTGTAAAAGTCGTTGCAGCAGCCAACGCTATCGGCGTTATCTCCGCGGGCGATTACTTCGAGCGGGCCGCCAGATAAAGGTACAAAAGAAAGCAGATAGAAAACGCGGCCGGTGCCTCGCGGCAACGGCAACGGCAACGGCAACGGCAACGGCAACGGCAACGGCAACGGCAACGGCAACGGCAACGGCAACGGCAACGGCAACGGCAACGGCAACGGCAACGGCAACGGCAACGGCAACGGCAACGGCAACGGCAACGGCAACGGCAACGGCAACGGCAACGGCAACGGCAACGGCAACGGCAACGGCAACGGCAACGGCAACGGCAACGGCAACGGCAACGGCGCACGCGTTTGGCAGCGCGGCTCGGGCCCCGGGACGCGAACGGAGAGAGGGGAGCGGAATCGTGACACGGTGGTGGCCACTTCCTGGCCGGACCCCCTCTGCCCGGTCGTGCATCGCGGTCCCAGCTGATGGGAGGCCGATATGGGAACGCTGTGGGTCCGTTCTCCTATTCTAAACGCGACCTTTCACGCTGACGAGTCTAGCCAGGAAGAATCTAGGCAGCCCCGGCGACCTTGATCGCCGAGCGCGCGGATATCTTCGGCTGCCGGGTCAGGTGGCGCAGAACACGCCTCGCGATACGCTCGCGCGGCCAGTGAAAGTGGTCGGGGGGGGGCCTCGAAAATTATGCGCCTCCGCGTGCAACCCCGGCTCGCCCGATCGTAGATCGCCGGTAAGAGGGAATTCGAACGGTACTCCGACCCGGGTCGCGTTCCGCCCGAGATGAATGAGCCCGAAGTCGACTTCGCGGTCGGTGAAAGTAGGAGGAACCTTCGGCTAACTGGGTCACGAAGGCTCTCGACGATCCCAGGGATATGGCTACTTGGCATTTAAGCCCGGACTCGTGGAAGGATGAGTCGGCTGCACGAAAGTCGGCCGCGATGTCCTCCGTGCACGGAGGAAGACGAGCACGGCCACGGTGCTCGCCGAGGGAGAATGTTTTTAAAGGCTCTACGCGCTGCCGAGGGACGAATTTTAGGTAGGTCCTTAACCTAGGCATCGGTGAGGAATCTGGCTCGGTACCGAATACACGCAATCTGCCCGAAATCCACTGGGCGAGTTATTAATTAGTACCTAACTCCCACAGGCGTAAAACGGGATAGAGAAGTAGACTACCCAGCGGGCAGTGGCGGATTTAAAGAGAATGGCCCAGATGGCAAGGGTTCTGGGACACCCTGCATACATAGCAGAATTACAAATAAACTTACGCGCGTGTGGTATGAAAATTATGGGACACAAAAATATAGTATTTAGATAAAATCTTAATTTTTTTTTTGGAAGATGGGGCCTTCTGGACAGGAGCCCAAGCGGCAACTGCTCATTGGCCGAACGTTAAATCCGCCACCGACAGTGGATCATTGATCCTCCTTAAACCACCGAGAGTACCAGGACGTTGAAAGAGAATGTCACTCACCTGCTCGCTCTCGTAAGTGGCGCAGCTCGCTGGTCCATTCTCGATCGGGTCGCGGTTCACTTTCGACCGAATCTGAAAAACCATAAGGGGAGCGTGTTAAAAAAAGGCTGATTGCAGGGCCCACCATCTGCGGGGCTCAGCTATTTTCGTAGCCGGTCGGGCCGGTCCTCCGCCGGCGCGCTCACCGGCGCGCACCTAAGTTTAGAGCGCGGCGATAATACCTCAAGGTTCAACTTGTTAGCCGTCTTACGAAATACCGAAAATCGCCGCGCGTGTTTACATCCTTGGCTCGGTCCAGGCTTATGTCATCGACGTGGACTTGGCACGGGCCAGTGGTCCGCCTGGTGCAGCCTGCAGTCGCCGATGCACACTAGCGCTACTCGGGATAAGATATTCGGGGGGAAATCAGGTCGCTGACCTACTATCGAGGCGATTTGGTATATCAGTCAAATGGGTTGAAGAAGCCGGGGGTCACGAAACATTTCGCTGATTTTTACTGAATTTCTGCGGGGTCAAGAGGTGGAGAGTTAGGACGATGTTGGTACCTCCTCTTGTGGAAGTTAGCAGTGTATTAACAATAAAGCTTTTAAATATTACATCAGTGTCTCTAGTCCATTTTATTAGATACCCCCAACATATGGTATATAAATTTCGAGATGCAGGTGAACCGTTCTCATGACATTGAAAAAGATTCAGATAACGATGGCTCTCGTAGCGTTAAAGAGATATTTGTGTGTGAGATGATTGAGTGCAACAGATCACGTTTTCTGGATTCGGAGAAACGGCTCTGCGAGGCCCAACGTGTGCAATGGTGCAACTTTAATTTAGGTGTACACGGCAGGGTTAAATCTCCGTTTCACCCCTACTGTTGATTGACAGTATAAATTCTAAGATACCGCACAGTAGCTCCTTGTATTGAAAAAACTGATGCATTATCTACACTCAATGTGTGAGAAACTGCACCAGGTATTCGTATGCCAGCGACCCTCGAAAGTCGAGGTTGCAGAGGGTGAGCTCGAAGCTTCGCTCCGCGAACGTGGCGGTAGTTGTTGCGACTGCATTTCTTGCCGGTCAGGGGCGACGTTCGTGCCAAAACCTCTCGCGATCGGTCGCTCCTTCCTGCCTTGTAATCCCCCGATTACAGAGTGATCGATAGGCGTTACGAAACGCCGATGGTCCCCCGACGTCGACAAAGTAAGTCCAGCCTTTCTACCGCGAACGCCCTGGGAATCACCGTATGCGGCGCACGCCGATAACGGTTTCAGCCTTGCCGCGCTCCAACGATCGAGGATCTCTCGCGTGGCTCGCGTCTTGATTTTCATTTGGATCCCTCAACTCCACCTGCGATCCACCGATTACGACTTACCGTTACCTCCTCCGAACGAAGACCCTGAATTTTTACGAGGCGAGAACCCGTACGCGAAAGAATGCCAGGCTCGCTCGATTTCACTTCAACTTTCGATGAGATCACGACGAAATACGGCCTGATGGGGGGGACAGAATTTCCACCAACGACCGACAATTACACCCGTGGGATATCCCCACTTCTCGATCAGCCAGCACACTTGACTAGTAAAACGGAAATAAGAGGAGGCAAGGCACAAATAAAAGCAGTCAAAGATTATCGACCCTTCATCCGTCCCCATCGGAATCCGTAGCCACCAAACTATCCCCAAGCATCCCCCAAGCACCCTAGGTGCCATCTACCCATTAGCCGAAATCTCGAGCAACAACAATTCTTCCAGGAAACGACAACAGCTTTCCTCGCGGAGATGCTGTTTAGTAAACACCCAAGAACACCACGCTGGATCGCGTGGCAAACAGATGCTGCGTAGACTTCGCGGCGTACCCGTGCAATTCCTTGCTATTCGACCCCTGGACTATTTCAATCCCGTATAACAACGGATGTTCCCCAAGTGGAGAATTTTAATGTGTACACTTGGTTTTATATACCCACACTTCGATGGTCCAAGCAGTACTCGATGCTTAAAGTTTCTCGGGGATAAAGAGAACGGTTGGATGCACGAGGAAGCTGGATGCCTCGGTATCGTTACTGCGGATCACACGTACTGGCCGTGGCGCGGCCCTACGCGCTAGTTTGCGCCAGCTACTTACGCAACGCGGCGGTTTTATCGGCCTCGTTGACGTTAATTAAATGTAAGCCTTCGACGCGGAAGGAGCTAAGTTCGGGGAGATAAGTTCGCCACGCCTCGCGAGCGATTTAATTGTACGGCTGGCGCTGCGGCCGCGGGGCGGCGATAACCTTCGGGCATTCAGAAGGATCCACGGAATGTTCACGGATGATAAGAGACCGTTATCGGGGCAGCCTGTAGGTCGAAGCCGCGGCGAGGCTTATCGAGCGTGCTCTTCCTCCTTGTGAGCTTCGTAACAGTCCGAGCCAGCCTGCCTGGGAGCTTGGGGGATCAACGTCGCGACGTACGGAATGCGTCGCCAGCATTGCTGGATGGTCCTTGGATGTTAACGAAGGGCTGACTGACTTAAAGAGGCAGCTCTTAAAACCTCGCGTCGCTCAGAGTGTTAAGGTCGATGGAGACTTTGGAAGAGGAGCTAGCAAGAGGAACATTGTCCGTGGAACCGGTGCCAGCACGGGACGCTGGAAACTAGTTTCGAAGGTCGAAGACTAGACACCGGTGTGTGGCTGTGGAGGATTGTTTGCCGCGGCCGAAGGAGGATGTAAAGAGAATCGAAGGAGGATCGAAGAATTTGATCCCCTCTGATGTGGGCTGCGATGGTTGCAATGCGGATCAAGCTGGAGGTCGCTAATTAGATCTGCATTGTACCCCAGCGTTATGTTATCTATTGCAATGCTATCTTTTGAGATAGCTTTCGATAAGGAAAAGATCTGAGCTAAACAGTTGCATCTAGAGAGATATAAAGTTGAATACACTATCTTTCTTAAACGTAATTACACGCCGTATTCCGAGTTCCTAGTGTTATCTTGATAGAACGATGAATAATACTGACCCTTGGCCAATGGGACTTGCTAATTATCGAGTCTCGGGGAAACGCGGGACCGAGCTACACACTCGACCTTTCAAGTATGCTTTCACATCTTACAAAGCGATAGAAGATACGAATCTCTGACTTGGATACTAGTCTACGCAGCCTTGACAAGTTTCACGGAACGTATGATAGCATGGGAAACTGATTTCAATTGGAATCCAGGCTGGGAAATTGTTTCCAGGAAGGATATCGCACCATTAACGAGCAATCCCGCGAAGACGAAAGGAACTTTCTTAATCCAATCTCGAACTTCTTTACACTCGCCTGCGATTTCGCCTGACTACGTGGAAGCGTTACTGAGACGATTTGACAAGGAAAAAAATTGGTCTGAAAGTAACAGGCGCAAAGCAGAGGGAAAAGTAAAAGTTGACTTTCAAAGACTGCAAAGAAGCCTTGTTCGAGCGCAATACACGAGAGATCGATCTACATAGGAAGTTTACAAACTTGTTGAGAATCCCTGAGAAAGTACACAAAATCTCAATAATGGGGGGGTGGTCCTATTTTGGGGGTTAAAAACGTAGCAAAATTTGGGATTTTGTTTAAGAACCTAGCGATTCGATTTGTCTGAAATTTGGACCATGTTTTTATGCGTGTTTGAAGAAGTTGCAGTTATTTTTTTATCAATTTTCAATAATAAATATAGGGGTTGTGAATGTTTTCTCGGATGAATCGAATCGTTAGTTTCTTAAAAAAAATATCACAAATTTTGCTATGTTTATATACCCAAAAACAGGATCCTCCTCCGAGAACTGGTAGTACCTACCTTCGATCGAAAATGTTATAATTTTAATGCGAATTAATATTTCCAAAACCTTTTAACCCAGCATTGAAGCGAAAAGCAAAAATACAACGCAACATTCACCCATAAACGTCCGCTGCCAGTAATCGTTTAAATATATCCACGATGATCGACGACGTAGCATCGTCGCCGCGGTGGAAAGCAGAACGAGCGACACGGAAGACAGAACGAGAACGAGGAAACTGTTCCCGGAATCGCATCGACAGAACGATAGATAATCCCTATGGGTTACACGAAGGCCAAGTTCACCAGCTGCGGATTAACGTTGCAACACCGATGGTGAGCGTTGCACTTGAATTTTATCAGATAACGAGACCGTTCGATTAATCGATAGAATGTGCGCGCGCGCTTGCTAGCCGCACGCGTGTGCCGATGTGTGCTCACCTTCTTCTTGCGCGGGTGTTGCTCCTCGAGGTAATCGGGCACGATGCCCTCGTCCAGGGTGGTGGTGGAGCCCGGGGTGCTGCTCGACGACGAGCCAGACGCGTTGTAAGGGTAGTGCTGCTGATTGTGCGAAGGATGAGCGGTGGTCGGCCATAGGGAACCTGTTGTCGGTGCCCCTTCGTCGCTGAGGGGCGGGCTGGGGGTGCCACTTCGCCATGAAGCCCCGCTGCTGCTGCTGCTGTTCGACGTGCCACCGACTCCTGGCGAGCCGACGACCATGCCGCCACTCCCTGCTCCTCGACCTCCCCAGGAACCTTATCGACGCGAACAGGGGTGGTTTCTCAATTAATTATTTTCTCCACGGCAGAGATTCCACGTTGATAACGGGGAATAGGGTACGCGGAATTAATGAAACGCTTAGATTGAATGGGTTACCAGGAGGCAGTGACTCCGCGCCCCTTTGGGGCTTTAAGATTTCTTAGGATTCTAGGGCCGGGGTTGTTGTGAAAGGGACCATCAGTAGAGTTAAAAGAAAATTCTTTGCCAATTGCCAATAATATGTCCAAATTATTCGTATTTGGGATGAGAGTGGTTCTGGCGATTCCGGTACCTACTGATGGTCCCTTCAACGAACTTCTCCGTAAGATTTCAAGAAGAGATATAGCTCAAGTTCGTTCGCTTTATTGACCCAAAGTCTTTATTAAGAGTAGAAATATATTGAATATTTTTCAGTCGAATTATTTCCCTCGGCTATCTGCCACCTTTTGCCGTTTTTTGGTAAAACTACTGAAAGAAGGCACCCCCGCACATCACCTAATACATTTCGCAGCCCCCTAATACTTTCGCGATTTAACTGTGTCCGATGGATATTGAAGCTCGAGCTGTCGTTAAGCGCAGCAATAAAATGGCACAGTTGTCTCACGTCGGAGGCTCTTTTTTATGAAACACCAGAGGCGAGCGCGCAATTATTCCGAACAAAGCCGCAAGGGGCAGGCATTAAAGGCGCCAATTGCGCCAGCAGATATCTCCAGCTCGTCGATTCAATATCCCCAGACATTGAACGCAACTGGTAGCAATTGCATTTCGGTCGTTATAATTCGTTCTTGCGTGGCGGAGGCACGGGCAAAGGAACGACCGCGGCTCACGAATAAAATTAGGATCAATTGCCGGCGTTCCTAGTATTAGTAAGCATTCGCCGCATGATACTGACCGTAATTGTGCTGGCAGTGAAGTGGCAGGGGATTGTGAGGACTGTGTGGCGAGCATGAGAGCGACATGAGGACCAGGGCGGCGGTGCATTCGTCCATGCAGTCGCCGCGCTCGTTGGTACGGCAACCCTCGCGACCGCAGCCATGGGGTATTCTGTCGTTCCAGCCGCTGTACGAGCGTTCTGAATCGTTGCTTGAGCTGGGTCGCCGCTTCCGGGACCTGAAACCATAGCGATGCACATTTCTAATCAGTCCCAAATGACACGGAATCGCGGCGCGACATCGTGTCACACCTCCACCAAATTCACACCAACCATTCGCACTCAACGGAACTTGTGCAATACAAACACTGAACTGTAACCCCCTCGATCCTAAGAACACGAGCGTACCTCGCGTGCGGGATTCAAATATACATATCTGTGAACAATGGTCGCCGAACGCCCATCGGCGTTACCCGCGCGCACTGCATGCATCGAACTTTTAAAGCGACATTACTGCACTCCGAGAGTCAAAGGAACCGTACTTTCGATCAGTTCAGGTGAGACAACCCCCTTGAATGGTAACGAGTGAACCGATACACCGATGATAATTCCATGGCAGTTCAATACCCAGTGAAATTGCCTCGTTCCCTGTGACCAAGCAGAATTCACGCCAAGTCATACCGATCTCCGAACAATGTTGCACGCACGAACACGCGCGAGCGATCGATCGCACGTCGCGAGGAGGAATGACGGGGATTAAAGCCGGTCACGTAACACGATTCGTCGTGGCGTAACGGAACGAGATTAGTAGATGAACGCGCGGTTTCGCAAGAGGAAGCGTTTTTCTTATTTCTTTTTTTTTTTTTAAAAAAAGCAAAACGCGTGTCCCGACAATGGGGGCCTGTCGCCCGTAAAAGAGAATAAGAGCCCCGCGGTAACGGAATAACAGCGCCAGGCCGTTCGTGGAATTTCGCGTTCCTGCAATTACGCGAAACAGTGGTTGTACTTTGGCCGTAGTCCATAGGTAGCCGGGACCTCGGCCGTTGTACCATAATGTCCCGATGGACGCTGTAAATTACCACTTTTCCGAGAAGAGCTGTAAAGATGCCGCGATAGATTGGCAGCTTGGCGTTTCCCGGCTCAGAAGTTGCGCCCGGCGAGTGGTCGCTCGAAATTACGGTTTCGCGGAAGAAATTAGCGGGCGCGTTAACGATTCAGCGAGCGACTGAAACGGCGGCCCGTGATTTTCATTTGGGAGGGTGTCGATGGAGAAGCCCGCGCGGGACGGCACCCCCTGGCACGCTGCTTGCGAGTAGATCGAATGGTCGTCGCAGGACATTCGACACCGTGGTGATCAATAGGGACCCTGACTTTCTAGGAAATTGCCCGGGTAGATTCTCCTCGTTATCCGCGGCGATCCGGTGTCAGGCTGCTACCGTGGAATAATCGAATCGATATTGGCGCCCTGCGGAGCAACGCCCACTGATAACGGCCACGTGCTTGATAATGACCCGCGACACTGGGGATGAAAGGAATCCAGAGAAAGTACGAGGACTTTCGTTAAAGGCTTGAGGTAAATGAGGCAACGAAAACACATTAGAAATAGGTATTTCAGAATAATTCAGGTATAATTCTAATTGAACCCGCGGTGGGCACACTGGGTCGTTTATGTCCGGGCAAGTTGCCTCTTTTCTTAAACTTCCTTCCGAATTTGTAGTTTTCCTAATAAATCCTTTAAACATTTGACTCAAAGAACGATTGTATATTAAGAGGGGTCACTCAAGTGAAAATGAACTACCAGTAATTTTACAGATAAAAATTTGAAAATATTTATATCCATATTATTTTTTACGCTGAAATGAATTATGTAAGAATTAATACAGTGACATTTTTTTTCCAAAAATTTAAAAAAAAAAATTTCGAAAAAATTATTCGATTGTAAAATCCATACCCTTATTGCTGTAGAATTGTATACAAAGACTGCAAAAAAAATTTCAGCTCGAAAACTTCATTTTTGTCGAAGTTATAAAGTTTTTTGTTTTGGCGCAGTAACTAAAACGCTCCTGCTTCGTACGTTGGACCGACCAAAATGAACTACCAGTTATTTTACAGATAAAATTTTGAAAATATGTATATCCATATGATTTTTTACGCTGAAATGAATTATGTAAGAGTTAATAAAGTGACAATTTTTTTTAAATTTAAAAAAAAAATCGAAAAGATTATTCGATTGTAAAATCCATACCTCTATCTCTGTAGTATTGTATGCCAAGCCTGCAAAAAAAATTTCAGCTCGAAAACTTCATTTTTGTCCGAATTATAAAGTTTTTATGTTTTGGGACAGTAACTAAAACGCTCCTGCTGCGGACGTTGGACCTTTCTCTTCTTGCAATGCCTGTTCTCTTCGTGATTGTGCAGTTCGTATCATTTTTCTTGCAAGTTTGTATCTTTCTGAGGCTTTCTGTTTATACCTTTCAGGGTACCCTGCCCTTTACCCCCTAAAGTAATACCTTTCGTACGCTCCTGTTTTACCAAATCGGTCAAAGCTCTCCATAATCTTTTGCCAACGTGGTTCACACACTCTTTTTTTTTCGATTTATAACTTTATAACTCGGACAAAAATGAAGTTTTCGAGCTGAAAATTTTTTCTGCAGTCTTTGTATACAATACTACAGAGATAAGGGTATGGATTTTAAAATCGAATAATTTTTTCGAAATTTTATTTTTAAATTTTGAAAAAAAAAAATTGTCACTATATTAACTCTTACATAATTCATTTCAGCGTAAAAAATAATATGGAAATACATATTTTCAAATTTTTATCTGTAAAATAACTGGTAGTTCATTTTGGTCGGTCCAACGTACGAAGCAGGAGCGTTTTAGTTACTGCGCCAAAACAAAAAACTTTATAACTCCGACAAAAATGAAGTTTTCGAGCTGAAATTTTTTTCTGCAGTCTTTGTATACAATACTACAGAGATAAGGGTATGGATTTTAAAATCGAATAATTTTTTCGAAATTTTTTTTTTAAATTTTTGAAAAAAAAATGTCACTGTATTAATTCTTACATAATTCATTTCAGCGTAAAAAATAATATGGATATAAATATTTTCAAATTTTTATCTGTAAAATTACTGGTAGTTCATTTTCACTTGAGTGACCCCCCTTAAAGTAGAGACTTGAATAAGTATCCCATAATTTTTCTCAGATTTTTTGAAAGTCAAAAACGGTAAAAAAAACATCCATGGACATAAACCTTCCGTGTGCCCACGGAAGGTGCGAAAATAAGTGTGCCACGACGGGTTAATAATACTTAAAAAAAAAAATAAAAAAAAACCCCAAAACAGTGGCGCGATCCACGGGTTGGGAATCAACGTACTGCTACTGGACTAAATATTAGCTACCTGAGTCACTTGTGATTAGTATTACTTGTTGAAGAATCAGAATCGAATATAAACAGCTTATTCTGAGGGGTCAAAATGGACCTTGCACCCAACGTGCTTGTCACATGTGACGTACGTATTAAGGTCCTCAGGTATGCATCTCAGGAATAGGAATATAAGCAAATCATCCCAGCCCTAGAATCAGTGGCGAAGAACACATTTGCCACTTCGTGCCTTGGAGGATATAATTTCCCGGACCACTCGAGTGAATCGTCTATCAGCAAATCCGGATGCACCAGGCTCAAAACCACCATGAAACCGACGATTAACCGTCGCCCCGTATGGCGTTTGCCGCTGGATCGCGCACTTTCTAGAAACCGAGCGCGGGTTTCACCTCCGCGACGTTCTTTCTCCGGGGAGCCCCCCCCCCCTCCCCCGGGGAACTTTCATGCCGAGCGTGGCTTTTCATACGAAGAGCCGCGAGGAACGAGCGGACGCGGAACAGAGAAGGCGGCGTGCCCCCCGCCGTCAGGTCAGCTCGTACACCGAAGAACAAGCGTGCGGTGTGTATGGCAGCTTGCAGAGATATAGTGGCTAACCTGGTAGCCACTCAAGTTCTGTGTAAAGCGATATCCACGAGAGAACAGCCAGCACGCGTGTCCTTCGTTACCAATTACAAGGTTGCACTTATTTAAACACGTCAGCGACTTAAGCCACTGATACCAAAAAGTGTATTAAATAGATTTCTGGGTTGCCAGCTTGAAGAATAGAAGCGAATGGCACCGCTAACTTCGCCCCCTGAAAAGTAATATCCACGATGCAAAGGGTACAAAGTCACCGATTGCAAATTTAATTTATATAAAGCAGTAATATCCAAACCAGTGGGGCCTTGGCATCCCCCTAGGAAGAGGGAAAAAGAAGATTAAAGCAACCACGGTTGAAGTAAGGTAAATGTCCCAGTCCTTAAACATGGCCCAATAATTAAAAATTGAGAAGAAATTTTATTAATAATAATAGTTTTACTAATTTGCAACGTTTAAACTGTTCGAAATATAATTGCAAAATGTATTAGCTTTATATAGATACAATTATAAGCTTACATAACTGAATAGTTATATTATACAAAAATATTATTGTACAGTAAAGCTTCAACAGTTTCAATCTCGCTTCTTGCCTAATGGGCTCAAGCAAGCGAGAGAATATTTTTGTTAAGGTTGTAATTAATTATTATTTTATAATTTTTGAAATTATACAGTTGTTTTGGATTTATTATACATTGAAGAATTTAAAATTAATTGGATCTTTTAATAATTTTTTGTTTTTAATATTGAAATTGTTGCGTTTATCCACTAGTACACGGTAACATGACACGTACCAATCATTAAACGTGTGTTCAATGGTTGTTTAACCGCGGTGTTACAGACGTCAGTGTTCAGTAGTTATAAAATTATAAATATTTATTGTACCAAAGTAAGTATTTTTTGTATCCTGTATATTTACGTTAATAATAACTAGACAAAAATATAATACTGTTTAAGAATTATTAGGATAATTAATCTTATAGTCGTTATAATATTAACATAACCTAAACTTTTATAATATACTTTTAATCATTTTTTAACTTTTTCAGACATAAAGTCATGCCGAAGGTAAAAAAGATAAAGAAGAAGAACTACAGTCAGTTGATTTCTTTTCATTAACTGATAGAAATAGTTAAATTAAATACACATTCAATAATTGGGACACTGTTAATTAATGACTGGGACACGCTACGAATTTTATTTAATTACTGGGCCATATGAACAGTTTCATGTTTTAATTAATTTAAAACTTTTGCTTTAACAAATGTAGATTCTTGTTACGTTATGTGAAAGTAGAAATTTTACGCTTTCGAATAATTATATTTAGTTATAATTTTATACTATTTAAATATAAAAAAAATTGCAATCATCTCAACTGCTTCCTTAACTGTTTGGCCACTGGGACATTTACCTTAATTCAAGAGCTTTGTAAAAAGAAAAGAAAACTGGATTTTATTCCGTAAATAAATTTATATAATCCCCCAACGAATTTGATTGAATTTGAATTAAAAATATTTTTGTCCCTTCGACTCGCCTCCTCCCAAGATTAAATCCTGACTGCGCCAGTGGTCCAAACCAGAGTTGGGCATTCTCCGAATAAAAAAAAAAAGTATACTCCTTATTCCCGAGTCACTTCGTTCTATTCGCCATTCTTATTCGATATTATTTGAATAAAAATTTCTACGAATAATGCCCAACTCTGATCCAAACCAAATACCTTCGCCCCCTCTAAATCCCTACCCGCGACCGAGCATCCTACAAAAGTCACCGTTACGCGTTCCCCGTCAGCAATTATTACAAGCCCGCGTATATTCGGTCCCGTTCCTGCACACCCCAGTCCCGCCCGAGTGCCAGCATCCAAAAACTATGCCGAACACGTTCCCGCCGCCTCGGCTGAGCGTAACGTAGCAGCCAAGGGTGCCAGGCGACTCTGCTCCCTCTCCCGCTGCATCCCCCGAGACGTGGCCGTGTCGCTGCAAGCCGCTGGCGTGCACGCGTGCACGCGATAGATGCCCCGCGAGGAGTAGGGAACGCGACGCGAAACGGTGTAGTCAAGGCCGTCGGTTGTTGAGCCGTTCCGCTCGGACCGGTACCATCGAGAGTCGAAAGTGAAACGTCGCGGTGTTACCCCGCCGCGAGGAATGACGCACGTACTAGGCGGTATTTCGAAAGTAACACTTTCTGGCTACGTGCACGCTCCGACAAGTGCCGCCGACAGCCCGAAGGCTGCTCGCGAAAGCACGTCGGGGGCAGGGAAGGGGCGCGGGCGATCGCTCGATCATTACCATCGGATCGCGACAACCTGGGGAAACGGTACCGCGGGGCAAGGGCGGGAGGGGCCGGCGGAGTTTCACCGTGTGGAAATACGAGTCGCACGAGGGGATACGCGCTTGGGCTTGGGGAGGGGATGAGATTGGACCTCGAGGGGAGCCACGGGGTACCGTTACGGCGGCCGCCGAGCGGAACCGAGCGCTCGTTCCGCGATAATCCTTGGAACACGCTAATTGCAACGGAATCGTGTCGAACTTAGTAAGAGGCTCGAATCGGGTGGAGGAGGTGGAAGGGACCGTTTATGCGAGAGAGAGTGGAGTTCTGGGTGCGAAGTTGAAGTCGGTTTGAAGGGAGCTGCGAGATTGATGAAACTATTGGGGTAGCGAGGAAAGATGCGGTGGATGAACCATAGACTTATATAGACGGAGCGGAAGAGAGGACTGTAGGCGAGGGGACTGTAAGATCGGAGGGGAAAAGGCAGAAACCATACAGGCAATTCGGTAGCTAGGTTCGGATGTATTCGGTTCTTGTCGGTTCGGCATTAATGGCTATGTTCGAAACATAACCACTGTTGCTCAACTATTACTGTTCTAAAGCATCGTAGTGGTCGTTGTATATAATCATATTGTTGCGCCGGGGCGTTTCCCGTACCGGCCACCCCGACGCAAAGGGTCGAATAAAGACACGGGTTCACATTAACGACCGGGTACTTTATTCGTGATACATGTAGGCGTCCCGATTATAGTTCGCGTACGTCCTAACGCTCGGACGTACGGTACTCGACTCTCTCTTTGTCGGCCTCCTGATCGTCCTCTTCACGGAGGCCGACCTTCTGTTGTCTTCTGCTGCGAGCACCAGTAGGCGATGCTCGGGCCTATACCCGGTGCTCGCAACACTACTCTCCCCTCTCGAAAAGCGGTCGTCCCGACCGCGGTGGTTCCTCTTCGGGATCTTCGTACCCCGGTCTGAAGGAGTGGTCGTATCAGTTCGGTGGTTCCTTCAGACCTCCGCCTCGGCATTTGCCTTCTCGCTCAGGGGAAAACCACTCCAAAAACCCTGAGCAAGGCGTGGGTACTACCGGACTCTTAGGGGTAGATCTGCTTCCTCTTCGAAATGTCCAGCGACGACTCTGTCTGTTACTGTCCCTCGATGGGACTCTCCTGCTCCTTGTCTGGCGGCGTTCCTGGGCCTCCGTTCCTTGTCCTGCGGCGTTCCTGGGACTCTGCTCTTGCACGTCCCACGACGATCCCTACCGCGTCGTGTTGGAGAATTCCCCCGGTGTTTCCAACGACGAATTTCTCCGGAATTCCCCCGGTGTCCTCGTCTTCTCCCGTGGGTCCCGCGCTGTTCCTGGGACTGTTCCGGAGTGTCCCACGGCGACGTTGTCGCTCCGGCGCTGTCGCTCCGGCGCTGTCGCTCCGACGCTGCTGCTCCGCCGCTACCGCTCCGACGCTGCTGCTCCGCCGCTACCGCTCCGACGCTGCTGCTCCGCCGCTACCGCTCCGACGCTGCTGCTCCGCCGCTACCGCTCCGACGCTGCTGCTCCGCCGCTACCGCTCCGACGCTGCCGCTCCGATGGTCTGGTCCGAAACTCCAGTCCTTCTGCGACTCCGGAGTTCCTTTGTAAAAGAGACAAAGAACATTAACCTTCTGTTTCTTTCGGGAGACTTTGGTGGAGGCGGACAGAACCGAGAAGACGGAACGGCGAGCCGAGCACGAAGCAGAGGATCGCGGCTAGTCACGACCGTGCTAAGGCTCGCTCCCCGAACAATCCGCTCGGAACTCTCTGCTCGTCTTCTCTCTTCTCTCTTCTTCGCCTCCAGTTTTCCCCTCCTTGACTTTCTGATGGCCCCATTCCTCTTCTTGGCCTCTGGTGCTGCTCCAGGGGACCGTCTCGTTGCAGCTCGTCAACGGTCCCGTCTCCGCGATGTCCCCCCCGACCGATCCGTGCTTCGCACGTCCGTCCGGTGGTTGGGGACACCATTTCCCGTCTGCTGTCCACCCTGTCGAGCTGGGCCTGTTGGTACGCATGTACCGGGGAGCCGCCCAGATCCAAGTCAACAGGGCTAGAGGAGCGGTTCCACGTATGTCCGCGCTCTCCTGCGGGCTGCTACTCTGTCGTAGCACATTCGGGGAATTCGGGGCCGCATCCAAGCTGCGGCAGCAGTCCCCCGACACCTTGTCCCTCGTCGTGGGGTATCGTGTTCTCTGAAACAATCTAAGAGAGCGGGGGCTGGTCTGCGAATGCAGCCCAGTCCACCAGATTAGCTTATTCTAATCTTCCTTCTTGCGTCTTCCTTTCCCCTCGTCTCGTGTCTCCGGTCTTCTTTAGTCGAAGAACGGCTCATCTCGGTTGAACAGCTCAACTCTCGGGCTCTGTCTTCGTGGGTTTTCAGTGTTCGCGCGACGGTATTCGTCCTCGAACTCCCTCCGTCGCGACTTATGTAACACTCGGCCTTCCTGCGACGATGTTCGTCCCCGAACTCCCTTCGTCGCAGCTTAGCAGCAACTCCACGCCTTTACCGGCGCCTCCACGTTGCTCCGGTGGTGCCGCGCTCCTGGGGACACCGCTCGCCAGCAACACAACTGCATGGATCCCTGGCCGTCACCCAGAGCCGTACACCCACCGATCCTTGGTGTGGTCCGTGCCCTCCTGGACGTCCCCGCGTCCTTGTCGGAGTCGCACCCTCCACCACCAATGCTCCGACGCTCCCTCTATAGCGTCCCGATTCGGCCTCTTGTGCTGGTGATTCCCCGACTCCGTCGAGCCCCTCGATTCTTCTTGCCGTTCCAAGGCGAATCGGCATTGTTGAGCGTCGTATCCGGATGGCGTTCGACGACTCACACTTCTCCACGGAAACGTTCTCTCCGTCACAGGAGGATTCGAAACGTCAATGTCAAACGTCAATGTGTCAAATGTCGAAGTTGCTCGATACTCGCGAACGAGCCAACTTCAGTCCGTGCTGTCATTTCTGTTGTAATCGTTTTCTACGTTATACAATGACACCGATACAACCAGAATTCAGGTTCTTGTTCGTTGGTCGGCTTCTCGAGCGTCCAGAGCCGACCCTGCCATGGTCTCTTCCTTTGCAGCAGCTTCGTCGCCAAATCCTCGGAGCTGCTCTGATGTCGTCGATTTTCGACCGCCGTCGCTATTTCCTCCATTCCCGTTTATCCCTCGCTGTCGGCGGGCCTCGACCGCCGTCGCTGTTCCGCTCCGCTGTTTGTCCCTCGGTGTCGGCGGGCCTCGACCGCCGTCGCCGCTCCGCTCCGATGTTTGTCCCTCGGTGTCGGCGGGTCTCGACCGCCGTCGTTGTTCCCGCTGTTCAGCCCGTCCCTCGCTGGTCAGCTGCTTTTCCGGATGTCGGATCCTCTTCTGTCCTCAACGAGGAACTCGCGTCGTACGCAACGGCTCCTTGCGTATCGCACGCAACAGCTCCTTGCGTATCTTCGGATCCGTGATTACGGATCCCACTTCTGACACCATTGTTGCGCCGGGGCGTTTCCCGTACCGGCCACCCCGACGCAAAGGGTCGAATAAAGACACGGGTTCACATTAACGACCGGTTACTTTATTCGTGATACATGTAGGCGTCCCGATTATAGTTCGCGTACGTCCTAACGCTCGGACGTACGGTACTCGACTCTTTCTTTGTCGGCCTCCTGATCGTCCTCTTCACGGAGGCCGACCTTCTGTTGTCTTCTGCTGCGAGCACCAGTAGGCGATGCTCGGGCCTATACCCGGTGCTCGCAACAATATATTAATTGAGTGTAATAATGACTTATTGCGTAGTAAGCGGTTGTGCAAATCGCAGGAAAAATAAAAACTGCGAACAGTTGGAGAAAGAAAATATAAATAATGATAGTATTCGATTTCACATGTAAATAAATAAATATACATACATAACCAACAATTTATATATTATATATATAATCTCAGAAATTCAAATGTGTTGCTTGATTATCGAATAGATAATATGTTTATAATAAATTTTTTTTTTTTTTCATCAGTTATGTCGCAGCAAATGAGCGATATATATCTATTATACTATATATAATTATTTATGCATATTAATTATGTTTATGAACTTTTAAGCTTACAAAATCTTTAAAAATATAAATATTATTGCATATATCTATAAGTACGATTTTATTTAAAAAAAGCTTCATTCTATTTACTAATTTTGTTATATATATAACCTACATGATATACGAAATTTTGAATTTTGTATAAGTATACCTAACCTTTTCGACTAAGTATCCCTCATAGATATATGTAACGTCATTGAATTTCGGAATAGCCCCGAGGAGGAACGGAGTTACCCGATTTGCCTGTATGACAGTCCCCTTACCGCGAATCTTACAACCCCCCTCAGACACGCTCCGTCTATATATGTCTATGGGATGAACGGGGTGGTTGCGCGGGGGCCATGACCTGGAGGAATGGTTTTTGATAGAACTGAATTTAAAATACGGTCCCATTGTGCGGAGAATATCCGAACGCTGGAGTGTAGGACGATAGTAATGGATTTATCATTTCATGGTTTGCAACCCGCGCGTAATCGGTTTAATTAACGGTTTCTACACTTCCAGGTTTCGATTGATCCCCTCCATTGATCGCTTTCCTCTTTTAAAGCCAGCGTGTACAGAGCGATATCAACTGTAAATAGGACTTAAGTCGTTATAATTATCTTTTACATTTTTTCTGTTACCCTCTGCTAGTAGTAACGCTTGGTTCTCTACTCTGCGTCTCTTCTCCTGCTGTCACAAAACGGGCCTTACCCGTTCATGAGAAACTAAATTATTATATTAAGAACAGAGACTGATGGGTTTAAGTGATTTTTAAGATACTGATAGCAAATGGCCAGGTGTGCAAGTGCTTATCTCCCTTTGATTATACTAGAATTTAAGTGTCTCTGACCTATTACCACGGTTGGACCTTGATGATCATAACACTTCCACCGACGTTCCTTCAGTGAAAATAGAATAAGTAACAAGTCCCGTCTTACTACCAGCGTCGCCCGAAAAGACAACTTTAACGAACGGCTCCTCGCCGTGGAGCGTCGAGCATCAGAAGCCGCGACACGCGAGAGCGCCCCAAAATACCGACAGCGTGACACTGACGCGTCGAAAGCCCCCTGTCCTCGCCGCTTGATTAAAGAGACCGCCAGCCCTCGCGAAGATGATCGACAAAAACGAAAGAGAAAGTACTAATTGCCCCTACACACAGTGCACCGGATCCGCGCTGCCTTGTACTTGGACACGGTCAACATGCCCGGGAGGAGGGATAATCTGTCGACGTCTCTGCCGTGGCTCCGCTAATTGCGCGGCAGAGCGAGGGGGTCGTAAGAAAAATTGGAGCGTGGGAAACGGAGCCTCCCATCGATCGTTTCCCTTTCTCCGATTCGACTCGTCTTTTTGCAGGGTGGGCAGCCGCGCCGAGCTTTCCGAAGCTGGGTTGCAGCCAGAGCAGCCTGCTGTGCGGACTGCACGCGCCGATCCCTTTAGCCACGCGACTTTTCCTGGCCGGCGATTTCGCGGCGTTTAAATCCGCGGCGATCTTGCAACCACTCCCACCACCTTGGCCCGATGGAAAACGCGGAGCTATGCACGCGCCTGCAGCGTTAACGACCAGCGTTATCAGCGTGCACGGTGACGTAACGTTACGCAAGCGGCTCGAGCGAAGGACGAGCCCGGAGCTCCACGTGTCGCGGGAGGATGGTGGCAAGCACCGCTGACCGTCCGTGGATCAACGTTCTTCTTAAATCCTTGGTAACGGCGCAGCGCCGATTAGCTTCAATGACGTCTGAAGGGAGGGCTTAATGAGGATCGTCTGAACGCTTCGAATTAGACCCATTAAGCCCCGATCGCGGCAGGCAAAGGTCGAATAATGCGCTGGCTTCGGCGAGGTAGGAGCGCTGCGCTTATGCGGGAGCTTCGGTTGAATTTTGTGGAAGATGGGTGCGACTCGAGGAGTAGTTCAGGCGACGGAGTTCTCGTAGGAAGGCTACGGGTACCAGTGGAACAAAGATGGGAGGCATACAGTGATTAAAAGACGGGAGAACTCAGAGGTACTCTGTACCAAAACCTGCCAAGTACCCTCTACAGACATCCAACACGTGGAGCCGATCTTCTAGACGCGATCCATGCGATTGCCACTCGTAGAATCGACGAAGCACAAAAAGCAACACTCTTAAGATATACCGCTGTTCATACAGGATTCTATTAAAAAACTAACATCTATCAGGCAACAGCAACAAGTCGTAGAAGGTCGCGAGATGTGGATTTGAACATGCTGCGGTTGGGAAACGAGGAGCGATTTTTTGTCAAAATATATGGGCGGATATTTTGTTTCCAACTGTAAAGGTGCGAATCCACGATGAGATTTTACGCGAGACTTATCTATCATAAATAATGGGAGTAGTCGCGAGAGATGAGATTTTGGGAAATATATCATGAAACTTGTCTCGCGAGAGTCTAGCTTCATGTAACTAATGACAAAATAATTAAAAAGAATTTTTGTCCCGCCGTGGATTCGCACCTTTATGCTACTGTAATGTGGATGAACGCTTACGTACAGCATGCGTCGCTTCATCTTCGATCTAATTTTCCCCGAGCGAGCACACCGATCAGACTGGGAGAGGCGGGCGTAAAGAGGAGAGGCTCTTCCGTGTCCTGGGCCGGGTGCACAGGTCGCGGTTGCCCCAGAAACCGTAATGCACTTGCCGTTATATGGGTCGGGAAGCGGGCTGATCCATATTCGGGGATACGCCGTCCCCGTGGACGGGTAACTGGGTCAGCGACTCGTGCTGCACTAGCGAAACTCTGTTGCTAGCCCGCCACCGTACGATCCACGGGATTCGCTATGGCTGAGGGACGTTCGGCGCACGAGGTCGTTGAAACGGGTATACCAGGAGCAACAAACGTTCCTTCTGTTCGTTAACAGACATCGACTGTGAATCCAGTGTCTCCAATGGGGGGTGAAGGGCCGCGAAGCACAATACCACCCGCGTTCATTAATGTGGGAAGTTTCTTGTAATATCTGACAGGGGAACATTCGCAACTGGAAAATTCTGATTTTACTGAAACCTCGCGGGAATGTAAGGAGCAATTTTCGTGTTTGCGGAAATTCACACTGAAAGGGTGAATAGGGCATAAAAAACTGAACAATTCTTATGTCTAAAGTTTTCTTCTATATCGCATGGTTACAAAGTTCTATTCAAAAAACGAGAAACTAGGATAACTTTAAGGGGTCATTTTACTTTGGACCGCCGAAAAATTAAGCTACTTTCAAAGATATTTTTCTGAGTAAATGCGATATGTAATGAAAGAAATCTTTTTGGTATTTATTAAGCCACTCTTATATTATACAAACAAAAATTTAAAAAGAATTTTTGCAATTTGTTTGAATTGTTTTTTACAGTGTCGATATGCCTACGCCATGAACATACCTCTTTTTTTAGGTGCCATATTGATGTTGTAAAAAACCATTAAAACAAATTTAAAAAACAAATAGCTACAGTTTTCGGCCGATCAAAGTAGAATGACCCCTTAAGGGCTGATTTTCTCGTAGATTTGCCCCGAAGTGCGTATTAGACACTCGGAGTAGATTCTACGAATTATATCCACGTAACACTGTAGGAACGCTATCAGAGCTCCTACCGAGAAATAGGTGCAAAATAATTGCCTAATTTACACCCGATGCTGCCCACAACGCAGTACCTGTCAATTCTAATCCAAAGGATATCTAACTAACCCCTTTTATGTAAACCGAATTCCCATGAAACGTCCCTTTATGCGCGTGCAAACGCACTCCTGCACCCTCCGTCGCGGATGATGGAGCGCCCTGCATGTACCGAGCGATTCCACGCATCCTGCGCCCGTCGTCGGCCCCAGGACGCGACCCGCGGCGGGGTCAGCCAGCACCCCCATAAGGGGCGCGTGGCAAGCGCATCGATCTAGTTCCAAACGATATCCGGGTTACGGGAGTCGGACGGCGGGTCACTCGGCGGGATAGAGGAACGCGGTACATAGCCTGTATCGAGCGGCCTGATTCCGCGGCAGGACAACCCGGACAACCTGATTTCGGCTACGCCGACCTCATTCGGTGACCCGATTCCCCCGATTCCACTGGCTTGGAATTTACGGAGGGCACCCCTTGCGCCGAGGCTTGGGCGGCTACCCCATTACATTGGGATTGAATCGTTGCTGAAACGGGTGACGTAGGGTGAATAGAAGAGCGCCATTCGAATTTTGAATGCTTTCGAAACTTATCACTTTTATCGCGCGACTTTGCGCTGTTCGGGAAAAGGATACGTTAGCACTCTGAGCTTCAGAGAACTTTGAGAGAATTGGCTATCGCTAAGCTAGCTATGCTTTGGGTGTTTATTGTATGGGATTAGAATTTGTCAGGGAGCGTGATGTTGGTCGAAGCTGAGTACATTTGTGCGGGGAAAGGAATCTCTGCGAGGATCCCGACACGATGATTGAGGTATCCGTCTCTATGCAGCAGTGTCCCATAATGCTTGCATATTTCAGAAGACTGTTATTCAGCCTCCGCAGAATTGATGAAGAGACGTACGAAGCTCCTTCAGGCTTATCTCGCAATACTCGCCTATTGTCCCCTCCACCACCAAAGAAAAGACACTCCACACCACAAAGCGCCCCTCCGTCAGCTCGTTAATTGCACCTAGGTATGAAGATACCCCGAACACCACCCTCCGCTCGATCCTCCCGAGGTCCCCGCGTAAGGTCATCCAATTAGTCGCGTTATTTCATCGACCTTCCTCCGCCGAAATAATCCCTTCCCACCATCGGCTGTTCTTTCTGCTCGAACAAAAGCTGGCTGAAAGAGCGGGGGCGGCCCGCGAGAGAAAAGTTGTAGCGGAGGCAAGGTCTCTGGATTCTCGTGGTGCACATTAACGCGGCTCGTGCATGCATCCACACCCAGGCGCGCGCGCGCGCGCATGTGTTGGTGCACGTGCACCACTCCCTGTTTCATTGCCCCAGATTCGCCGTTGGATAGAGAGTGACCCCCTCCCCCCCCCCCCCCTGACCAGTCCAAGTGGGAGTAGGGCCAAGAGCGTCGTCAGGGAACCCTCGGTCTTCATCCTCCTCGCCTTTTCTTCCTCCCCTTTCCTCCTCCACCTCAACAAGTAGCGGAGGCTGCCAAGTACTACAACAGGTACATACGCCGTATGCAGCGGCACGTGCATCCGCAGTGGAGCGGCCGCGGCTCGCCTGCCCCGTGGATATATATATATATATATATATATATGCGCGCGCGCGCGTGCGAGAAGAAAGGGGAGAAATGTGGCAGAGAAAGGGAGGAGAGCGTCGCGGAGAAAGAGGGCGCGACGAGGGAACGGGAAAACAGGAAGGATGAAAACGAGGCGCGTGGCATCGTGTACCTGACCCATTTATCCGATGCGACTCCGCACCGCTTGCTACGTAGCTCTATCGATCGACCCAGATCCGTGGCCCCAGCCTGGCACGACCTACTATTTGTTAGGCCACCTCGGCCACCCTCTTGTGCCGACGCCGCCGTGTGCCCCTAGCCCGTCGCGATCGCGGCACCGACGAAACACCGCCGATCCCTCGCGGTCCTCCTCCGACAACCTTGCGGAGCGCGGAAGGTCGCGAGCTCCTGATGACTCTCGACTTTGGGAACTGACCAGGGACAGTGACAGGCCTTCGGGGTTCCCGGGTGGAAACTGATGACCCCGCGGTCGAAATTGGCGGAGCGGCCATCTTGCAACTTATCCGGCGGCGCGCGGTGGACCCATGGTGTCGCGTACGCTGGGTCCTAGGGGCTATTTTCTTCTAGAGCAGGGGAGGCTACTGGGATCTGGTTAGGTGATGGTGTTATGAACTGTGCACACTTGAGGGTGAAGGAAATGTATGGTGAATTCTGAGGTCTGGAGGGGCATCTGATTTTGATGGTCTTTTCTTGAACTTCAACCTCGAAAGTTACACTTCTTGTTAAGGGGTAACACCACTCTAGAGGCAGAAAAAAATACCTAAATTTGACAATTTATTTTGGGAGTATGACAAACGGAATTGAATTTCTTTTCGGAGGGTTTATTTAACACATATCGAAGTACGAAAAACAATTTTTTTTTATTGTCATTTTCATACAAAATGGCGGCGACAGAGCCTGTCGTCGAAAACAGCTTTTTTGAAAACACCGCCACGGGAGGACGGATTTCTCGGCATGTATGAGTCCGGGAACAAAAAATAAAAAAAAAATTATAATCTATATACAATTGGCTTTGGAAGTACGTAGTGCTTTTTTTTTTAATCAATTTTTGTGGAAGTGGTGCACTTTTTAAGAAATGAATTGATTTTTTGCCCTAAACATGAGCATTGAATTGTTTATAAAAAAAAGAGTTTACATTCAATCAAAAAACGGCTACGTACTTCCGAAGAGAATATTGTTGTGAAGCTACTGTAAAAATTTCAAATCGATCCATGCAATAGTCTCCGAGAAATCCGTCCTCCCAGTTTGAAAGAAGCGGTTTCGACGACGGGCTCTGTCGCCGCCATTTTGTATGAAAATGACAATAAAAAAATTGTTTTCCGTACTTCAATATGTGTTAAATAAACCCTCTGAAAAGAAATTCTATTCCGTTTGTCATACTCCCAAAATAAATCGTCAAATTTAGGTATTTTTTTCTGCCTCTAGAGTGGTGTTACCCCTTAATCTGCTACTAGAGCCGAGTACAACGGAGCTTGATCCTCTGCAGAGCTTTCTCGTATCAATTCCAACCCCCAGAAACTAGTAGATTCTCTATATTTACAGCGCGCGTAATCCATTCACTGCGTTAACCCACCATGCGTCGTTGCAATTGCAGCCAGCGTTGTCGCGGCAAACGCAGCGGCGCTGAACGCGCAGGCAGAGGGAGGGACATTTTATGCCAGGCTCGTAAAAACAATTCTATGCCGAGGCTTCGTGCTCAAGAGAGCCAACAGACAGAAATGACATCTGCCAGTCGCGCGATACTCTGTAGGTCAAGACCACGCGGCTCGTTGGCATATTTCGTCGCTCGAGACCTTGGCTGAGGAGTGCGCCTAGGCTGCACACCGTTGACAGAGGGCCACCTTCTAGCGTTCCTCGACGCAGCCTCGTCCTGGCTGCTCTAGCCTTGCGGAGCCATCGTTTCGAGCCACTCCGCTGGCGATGGATTGCTCTAGGTCAGTTGAGCGCGGGGATCGCGGCACCGCGGGGAATAACCGGCAGAAAAACCCAATGGCAAGGCGAAGAGATCCGGTGGAAGCTCTGGGAATGGGAGTTTACCGGAGGCTACCTTCTGTTCTTGCGAAATATTCTTGGTTCGTGTTCCGACGATAGGCTTGGATTGGTAGACGTGCAGTGTAAATCGTTCGAGATAGCATATGCCACGAGTGAAAGTCTTTGAACACCTGTTCACACGTTTGCCGTCGCTTTGGGGGGCTATGTAGGTCTCTTCTGTGCGAGAAAGTCGCGGCACTTTTTCGCTTCTGTAGTTGCGTGCTCGAGGGATTGTCTTTTTATGAGAAGTGGGAGGATATGGGAGTTGATTTGAAGTTTGCTTTATGTAATTAATGCGCTGGGTGTATAGTAGTGTGCGAAGTGCACTGTTTAAAATTTGGTGACGAATCTTGAGACGCTGTCTTTTCGTAGTCGTAGCTTTGAAGTGCAATTCTGAGTGAAATCATCTCGAGTATATGGTGTGAACTAACCGCGCTGGATATTTCAATCGATTTTAGGATTCGAACGTCGTAAACATGCTTCATTAAAACTTGGGAGATCTGGAAATCATTAATAGAGACCCATAACCCATATTTGTAATCACCGATATGACTTCAGCTAATTTGTTATCAGAATATAGGTAACGCCCGCTAGATTTACCGCGCACAAACTATCCCCGGACTCCCGAACAAGGCTGGTCTAATAGAAGCTGAAGAACTTCGATCCATCTTCGTGCTCCCACTAAAACGCATTGGTGTTAACGAGCAATTTACTATGTTTGTAACACGAGGTCCCGAGCAAGCAACACACCGCGCCTTCAGACATATTTATTTTCAATTAACATACTTTCGGCCCCTTATCTTAATAGGCGGGGACCTTATTCAGGAGCTTCATTAAGGGAACAATTTCGAACCCAACTTTCAGGTAGAAAAAGCTGAATAATAATCACAAGGCTACCCTAATTACCAGCCTACATAAAGCATAATAGACTCCATTCACCAAGTCGTGCTTCATCGGAACCTTCGCAATCCTCTCTAACATCCAACTACACTAATAGCAACAAACAGTGCCTCAACCATAATGATCATTACCCCGAGACTATCTATTTCCCTCTTAACGACGCCCGAAAATCTTAATGACTCCTTCCAGCTGAAACCCACAGTGGCATTCCACATAAGAAACTTAATCCCAACCTTTGCATAATGATAAATTTAGATATAAATTTTAACATACAATTCTGCGTTGCTTCTGTCACCGTTCACAGTTCAAACTTTCCTTCAATCACTGCTATGCGCGCGAACGATGCCACTATTACCAGAATTACCATTTCTACCATTGCCCGAAAGGAAAGGTTCTCGAAAGCAGCAGCGGCAGTGGAAACGGCTCGATGTCTGGAGGCCATTACTGTGTCCGCTGATCTAAATGGCCACCCAATTTGACTCCCAGCGAGAACGCTCGTCAAGACCGACGCGGATTGGGCTCAATTAGCACGCCGAGGCGCGACGAATAAACGAAAGGGAAGCGAAGGGGGCATGGGGGAGCAATGGGAGGGGGGGGCACCGGCGCGGTAACCGGGATCGAAACAGGACAATTGCAGTCCTGGGTGGTGGGTGGTCCGGGGGTTGCTAGGGCATATACAGAACGTGGTAGTGCACCTGACCCATATAGCGGCGCCGGTATTGATCGACCTAATTCCAGTAAAACCCTCCACCTCGCCCGCAGAGATTGCTGGCCGAAATTACGTAAGCTAACCTACTGACTCACTGCACCCGTTGCCGCAGAACAAACTTTCAGTTGTTACGCCCGCGTTTCGAGTTTCGCCACCGTAAACGCGGCTGCACACTTTTAATGGGACCGCCAGCAGAGTGCAACTAGACCCCGGGATTTCGACATTTCGGCTACAAAATCTACAATTCTACGAAACAGCAGGGTGTAACATGGTGCCTCGGAGGTGATTTTGGAAGCTTGAGGTGACAGAAATGGGAAGCTCTGAGTGATGGAGCACCTTGCATCTGATAGTGATTGTTAACACTTCCTTTGGCAGAAGGTTCCATCGTGTGGACTAGAGAAGGATTTTGATTTTATAAGTTCTGATAAAATTGGAGGTCTCTTTAATGAAGATTCGGTAAAGTTTTAAACGGCTTCCATTCCTATGTGTATTCTGTTATGAGATGTGCGGTGTTTAACCGGTTAACTGGCAATGTATCATATATGATCAAACAAAAATCTGGCCAATTCTGGCAATGTATCATATAGGGTAAAGGACCCAATTACTGACACCTAACCAATTACTGTCACCTTAAGCTATTTTACTTAAAATAACTAATAAATCAACTATAGTATATAATGTATAGTATAGATTATAGGCTGAATTACCGAATTCTTTTTGTGTATGACTTTACAACGTTTATTTATTCGTTATTTTAAGTAAAATAGCTTAAGGTGACAGTAATTGGTTAGGTGTCAGTAATTGGGTCCTTTACCCTATGATCAAATGGAATAACTTTTTTGTTTTTCAATCGATTTGAATGAAACTTGGTATGTAATGGTTTTTGGGGTCGCTGAATCTGAATTTCGCATCGGAATTGTAAAATTCAATATGGCAGACTCAAAATGGCCGAATCAAATTGGCTGACAAATATTAAAATACTATCGGGATATAGAAAAATTGGGTATAGGGGTTTTTGGGGTCGCTGAATCTGAATTTAGCATCGGAATTTTAAATTTCAATATAGCAGACTCAAAATGGCGAACCAAAATGGCCGCCAAATATTAAAATACTATCGGGATATAGAAAAATTGTATATAGGGGTTTTTGGGGTCGCTGAATCTGAATTTGGCATTGGAATTGTAAAATTCAATATGGCAGACTCAAAATGGCGAACCAAAATGGCCGCCAAATATTGAAATACTATCGGGATATAGAAAAATTGTATATAGGGGTTTTTGGGATCGCGGATAAAAAAAAGCACTTGCGGTGGAATTTATGGATGAAGAATTCAGGTATAAAATTATTCGAAACTTTTTCGTAGAAAATAAAAAAACTAAAAAATTAAACCCCTAAACCCTTATTTTTCAGGGGTTGGGGGTGGCATTGAAAAAAGTAACTGCTGCAATCGAATTATAGACAAGAAAACTTCACAATTAAAAAAAAGTTTAGTAAAGAATTGACAAACTCACCCCTAAATTCTATTTTTTTAGGGGTTGGGGGTGTCAGATGAAAAAAATTACCCCCGGAATCGGTTCAGCGACTCAAAAAACCCCTGTATACCAAATTTTGTGTGATTCACTTAATTATTCGATGGTACCAGTTTGGGCCCGAATAGTGAAAAGGACCGTGCCAGTTAACCGGTTAATCTCATTTATTCCAGAGACGCTGCTAATAAGCGACACAGGGCAAAATACTAATCCCCCGCTATAAAAGCAGCGTAGTGTCAGGACGCTGTTATGATTTTAATAAGGCACAGCGGCGACAAGCTGCTTCCATCGCGGAAGAACCTAGAGCACAGATCCGTAAGCCGTATCCTCTCGTAATTGAGACGGAGCTTCGATTATATCCCTCCTCAGGAACAGCCGCGAACTATGAGCCGAGGATGATACGAGGGAGGAAATGATGCGCTAGAGGTCCGAGGTACCTAGATCGTTTGCAGTCTCGTTACGCGTGAAAAATGCGGTCTTCCACGATTTACGGAGATGCCGGAGGTTGCGCGCGTGAGGCTACTCACGTAGCACGGTTGTCCGCGTGAAAGGTCGAAACGGGCCTCACGGCTCGACCAAAAAGGGATAGCCAATGGAAGGGGCTCTGGATGAGTCAGCGCAACAGACGTGCCCCATTATGATTCTAATTTTTATCGAGGTATTACGGAAATGTCTTCCGCTTGTACTTCTACCAGAGAAGTGGCAAAAGGTCGAATATAGCCAAGGAAAATACTTCGATTAAAAAAAAAAATTGACATATATTTCCACTTTTAGTAAAGACTTGTTCAATAAAGAGAACGAAATTTTGCACCGAACCGAACTAAGGCTAGATCTCTGGGCTGGGATGAAGCTACAATTAACCTGCTGTGTGGCAGAAAATAGTTTTGGTAGGTTCAGAATTATCCAGAATATTTCCCGAATTGAAGATCCACGCCGAAAGCGTGCACAGGGTGAACACCCCCCGACGCTAGTCGAAGCGTTAAATATACCGCATCGAGTGACATGTTAGAAAATTGACTGTCCATGAATGAGTTCACAAAGCTCGCCCAGTGAATTGAACTATTTATAGCGGAGAAGAACTCAGTTTGAGTATTCAACAAAAGGGCCAATTGAAGTCGGGAAAGACAACCGTTACGGGCGCAATGTGGAGCAAGAGAGTTTTTCGGTAACTTTCTCCGCTATGACATCATCCTCGTGAAACAGTATTTTTCTCCGAATTCAATTCCCACTTTCATCCACTGTAACATTCCAGCAGCAGAGATCATGCTGCGGGAGAAAATATCCATATCCAGGGGCGGGTCTGGAGATTTGGCGCCCCTAGGCTAAAGAGCGTCTGCCGCCCTTTCCGGGAAATATCAAATATTTTAATTCGAAAGAGTCGAAACAAATTTTAGAATTAATTCAATACGACAACTCACATATGAGTTATTGCTAATTTGCTGCACGAAGGAGAGAAGTGAATAATTTTTAAAGTTGTCCTTTAAAGTTTTCAAAGTGTAAGGCACAAGAAAATAACGATCAAGAAAATGGCGCACGATCTTACGGAAAAATAAGCTACTAGTGCGAAAGGTGGGGTTCGCAACTCAAAACCGCTTCACTCGTTCATCCCCGCGCAAGGGTGGACGATCAAAGGGTTGGTAAATATTTGCAAGAAACTGGGGCCCGGTTCGCAGATGAGTTTCACGGGGCGAGATCCTTGGCCGCGACGCAAGGTCTCGTTGAACTGGAGACGCGCTTATGCTTTCGTCATCGATACCGAGAGATTCGAAAGGCATTCCGATTTCTCTCCTGTGACCTTTCCTTTCACGTGGGGCAGGTCGTGCCAGGGCCAGGTGCAGCCACGGCCGAAAACACCGGCCGGCCGTCTACCTGCGTAACTTGGTCCCGGCGAGGCCCACCGGACGTTACAACGAGTTTCCCCTCCCAGCCTTCGTGGTCGTCCTTTGTGAGAGGATCTTCGAGGCACGGTGGTGCACGACTTCGTTCACGGAGCGAAAGAAAGAAGAAGAAGAAGAAGGAGGAGGAGAAGCAGAGGGGGAAAAAACGAAAAGTCGAGGAGGTCGTTGGCATCGGTCGTCGGTCATGAAACAGCCGTTCCACCCTTCTCGAGGAGGGAAACCACCATGGGGGGAAGGGAAGTCGGGTTGGAAAGGGACAGGTTCACGGAGGGAAGAGGACGGGATGGCTGTCTGTCCGAAAGATAGGGATCTGGAGTCGCAGGTGGGTGGAAAGCGTGAGTTTCAGCAGCTAACTCCGCTTCCTGTTCGCTAGCTGCCTCGCCGATGGTTTTTCAGCGGCTCATGGGGTTCCCAGACTGGTCATTTTTCGGGGGATTTGATTCGATTTCACGGGGTGCTTGCTCGCTGCAGCCTGGACTTTACTGGTGGAATATCAGGTGGATGCTAAATATAAATATTAACCACTGCGTTATTCTTGTGTCGTCTCCTAAAATATACACTGCCGCTCGTCAGCGTTAGGACACCTGCTGTATTTGCAAAAATGTGATGCTTGGTACAGGTTGGATAGGTCTGGGTAGTTGAAGATTAAATAATTTGATAGATTATATTAAACGTTAATTGGAGGATTAAAAGTTTCATATAATTCATGAAGATCTTTCTAAACTTTCACCGCTTTCAATTTAAAACACCAAATGAAGTAAAATTTGCTAGAGATACTAAAGAAATTTCCAACGTTCCTCACAATTATTCCACACAGAATAGATGTCCTAAGTCCAATGTTCTTGCCCATCTGTGTTTATGAACGGCAATGTACACCCCGCTTAAGTGCAACGTCAAGGCTTCGAAAATACTGCGATGAAGAAGCACCCCTACACCCAATGCTCGCTTACCCTCGAAAATAAAGTTATCCCCGCTCCGTGTCCGAGTCGTAAAATTCGTCACCGTCCCACCCGCGTGCACCGCGCGGTCCAACGGCCTACGGTTACAGAGGTCAAGGCACCCGATCTTGCCCGGCTCGGGGTGAGCTCTGTCACCGAGGAGGATCCCACGAAATTCACCGCCCCCCGAGCCCCATCCGAGGGGGCCCGAATCGCGACAGTTGGATCGGATTCCACGACGTTTAACGAGGGCGAGAGAAGAAAAGCATTTCGGCGACCCTCGCGTGTGGTGGAAGGGCGAAGGGACAGGTGTCCGGCGAGGGTGCATTCACGGTCTAACGATCGGCGGCAACCAGACGCCTTTTAACGCTCCCCCCCGGTGCAACGTGTGGGTGCGCGCAGCCTTTTTCAAACTGCAGGCGGATACCTTCGATCTTTTGGGCGGAACGCTGCACCCACACGCGTGCAACGGGGACGCGTAGACGCGGTCGCACACGTGTCGACACTAAATCTAACTTGGAACGGTCCGAGGCGTAAGAAAGAATCCTCGAAGGGAGGCTGCAGTCGCGCTCGGTGTCCACCGACGCGGTATATCATCTTTTATGACCCTCTCACGGCCGCGGAAGAGTTTCCGAATGGATCTAAAATAAATGATCGGAGAACGCGGAGGGGGCTGATAAGATCTCGGTCCGGCGGAGTCAAAAGGGAGGTGAAGAATTCCGGGTTGTAGGGTACTGTAGGTATTTGTGCAAGCTTCGGGTACTCACAGGGATCATTCCTTGGTTCCAGGGTAGCTCCTTCAAGATGGCGGTCCAGGCGTGGGAACGCATGCAGGAGTTCGAGGTTCGGGATGAACTCTTCGGGATGGGATATGGGTATCTGCGGGGTATACATGATGGAGTTTGTGAATCAATTTTGCAGCTTGAATTTTGGGGGGAATATTTCGGACGCGCGGTGTGAAGCGTCACTTTACCGCTGGACTTTGTCAGACTGTTAGTATAATAGGGATAGGTGTTTAGGAAGTTCGACTTCTGCCAATCGAGTTACGTCTGACCGTACGCTGGACAGTGCAGAATTTGGTATCTAATGTTCCACTTCGGTGCGGGCTTGTGTATATTCTGCGACGCCCGAATTTACGATGGGAAATGGTAGTGTTTCGTTGTGTGAGCAGATTTCACCGATAGATCGATAAGGTGATAATGATAGGGGCCGACGGTAGACACAGCTTAAGGCGATGTAAAATAGTCTAATGCAGCGGTGCTTAACCCTCTAGGGACGGGGATGTTTTAAACTTAACGTAGAATTTTTTTGAGCGTTAAAATAGTCTATTTTATACTTCGGATTTGGAAACTACTCGTTAGTTTTATTTTTTATTTTTTTTAATTTGTTTATAACAATATAACAAAAAAAAAGTTTAATTTCGGGTTCTGATGGTACAACAGTTTCTTCTCTGCCTATTAAAGGTCACTATACCTATCAAATCTCGATCTTATTGATGGAACGTAAATAAAAATGTGTTCATCTGAATGGGACTCTGGAGTCCCAGTCGTCCCTAGAGGGTTAACCCGTGGTCTGCGGATTTAAATTCGTATGGAAGCATTGCAGTAAAAATATTATAATAGGAGCATGTGTATACTCAAATAAATATTTCACGCACTTTAGGACTCCAAGTCTCCGCGACAACTAAAGATATTTAGAGGGGTGCATGGTACAAAGGGGTTAAGAACCGCCGGTCTAATAGATATGGAAAATGATTATCAAAAAGAGGTTGAAGACTTACCCAATCACGTGTGGGACGTCGATGGAGTGAGATGAGGCCCGCTTCCGATCACCAGCCATATCGGCGAGCCTAGCGAAATCAGTATCCTGGTCGGCCAACCGGGCGCTCTTACGTGACTCGAGCAACCTGACCTCGTCTATACGTTTCGTCAAGCTCATCGTCTGCAACAGGACGGACGTGTCCACGTGAGATCGAGTGTCACACCCGAAATTTCAGTTTCACTCGGCATTATAAAGTTACCCACTACGAAAATCCATTCACCCCTGTCTCGCTTAAAACCTATCACACACTCTGCCCCATCAATTTCCCTTGAAGCTTACCCGAATAATCAGCGGAAACTTAAACTCGTCTATCCTTTCCGCTAACTCCTCCAAAACCTGAAATTTGCCGCCCTCCAAAATTTGATGCTCCCCCGAATTTTGAAGCTCCTCAAAATTCGCCGCTCCCCGAAATGTGAGGCTCCCCAAAATTTATCGCTCCCCAAAATTTGCCACCCTCAAAATCTCCCATCCTAGGCTGCAACCTACTTAGCCGCAGTTTGTATAAAATAAAAACGCCTATTCACACCGCACTCAACTAAAATCGCTGCCCACCCTGGAGACTCGGAAGACTAAAACTAGCTCCGCGACTTGTCGCAGCAGCTTAAACAAACGCACCCTTGCGGTAAAGGGTCTGGCCACCTGGCCTCGACCCTCCCGACCGACGCTATAAGACAAACATCCTCGTGGCCGGATATCATTCAAATAATTGCTATGCAGCCATTCGATCCGAGAAACGCGTAACAGTGAGTGAGAGAGAGAGAGGGAGGAGCGCATTATGGTCAATAACGAGAAACCACGAGAAATACGCGCGAGTTACCGCCTCGAATTCCTGCCCAGGGCGTATTCGCGAGGAGGAAAAAGGACCACTCGACGCCCATCCACTTAGACGTCCCGCAGGCTTCGGTGTTACTCGCTGCCCCGCGAATTGGAGCGCGCAGACGGCGAATTCTAATCTGCGCGTTAAACGGTCGAGGAGCGAGTTAACTGATTACCATTAAATATCGTAATAATAGGTGTGCCAGGAGATGCTGGTGAGTCCCGAGACGCGAGGAACGAGATCGGTGGAAAAAAATCTGCATCTCCTGTGGCGGAAACGCGCGTTGAAAAACAACGATACTGTTAGGCGTGATGAATACTCGCGGCTGATCATTAGGGAAGCTCGACCTTTTTCAGCTGAATGTCTCCCGAGTGTATCTCGCGGGGCAAGAAAGGCTCGCTACTCCCGCTAGAAGGAAGCAGATTTCTCTCATTCATCTCGGAATTGTTCAGCGCGGCAATTCGTCGCGCGTTCCTCCTTCGATGGATGCTAGGAGGACCTCGAGAAAATGGGCTTGCTGTTTTTAGGAACAATGTGCTAACGCGTTCAGCCGCTGGGTAGGTGATGGAGTCTTTGCAGCGAGTTGGTATTCAACGTGTTTATGATAGCAATGAAGGAATACGAAGTGTCGAAGAATTATTAATAAGTCTTCGCATTGCCGACTGCCTTGAAAGAAATTATTCCATAGGAAAATAGTCTTTCCCGTTACTGTGGATTTCCGCGTACTCCTTGGAATAAGCACTTGACTAGCGGTGCCATTTGATTCTATTCGAACGAGCGTTTAATGCAGCCGTGTCTGCGATACTGCCAGCCACTCCTGCGAAACGTCCACCCGCGAAGGCTCCGATAACGCAGACAAAACACAACAGTCATCAAGGTATATACGCCTCTCCGCGCCGAGCAATCAATCGGCCAGACAAATTTTCGTCCACGTCCCAGATATCGCAATTAATTTCCGCCTAATCCAGCGATCAGCCAGCACCTTTCCGGCCTTCGAGTACAGCTGTCGCGCTTATCGCCGATAGAATCGGCCGCCTGATATCGGGGAAACGAGTCCAGTCTGTCGCGCGTCTCTCGGTTCCTCAATTAAAACCCACTGCCCCTCCCTCTCTCTCTCTCTCTCTCTCTCTCTCTCTCTCTCTCTCTCTTATCGCCCCTCTCGTTGATAAACGCGTCTGGAGCAAACGAAAACGGCGCAGAAGTCTGGTATCCGTCCACTTAGCCAGAGTTTCATCAATCGCGAGAGGAAGCTGTAAGAGCGACAAATCGGTTCACGCACGGGCGTGGAAAGATTTTACCTATCGACTCGAAGAGACAACGTAGGCACACGATTCCTTTCCCATACCGAAGTCACCCGACCCCGATTCCCTCGGCCATTCCTCTGGGCCACGTATTTAAAAGCCGATTAAAATCGAATCAGCTCGCTCTGCCCGCAGCAAATGTTACGCGCGACGACCGCGAACGCCTCGTCTACCGCTTTCGTGCGGCCGTAATTATGAAACTTTCGCGGCGAATCGATTCGTCTCGGCCACTGTGGTAGCGCTCGCCGAAACACCCTATCGCCGAGCAGCAAGTACGAATCAAGGAACTCGTATCAAGCCACCGTCTCCGAATTCCCCAGAAGTCCCTAGGCCCCGAGGTTCCCGAAGGTACCTCTGGGCCCTTCCCGCCACACGGTCGCTCGTGTATTGACACTGTCGACGAGGGAGCGTGACACGGGACCCGATTCTTACGTAACATTAATCCACCGCTGAATGCCGGCCGGACGAGTGTAGGAATCACGCGCCACTGAATTCGGCATGTAAATACACGCCGTTGTAGAATGCCACGCACGCCATGGTCCGCTCGAGGATTCAGGCTCGCCCAGCGAGCGCATCGTTCGTTCGTTGAAGCCTTCAATTACGCGCGGATGGTAATGACGCGCGAATCACGCAGAGGAATAGAGGTGGACGGAAGGGCGGGAGGGTGGACAGTTTCGTGTCTGGCGGGCCAGAAGTTGGTCGAACGTATGTTCATGGGGCTCTTGAAATATAAGCAGCCGTTAAATTAAGTTCCCTCGAGGATTAGCTAGCTGAGCTGGGTTAACCGAAAACCACCCCTTTTTCGCTTCGTCGTATTGGTGCGGTTAATTAAATGGCTTTAGCAGGGGTTACTGTGGGTGGAGTCTTCGTCGGTGTGTTTCGGGGCTAGGGTGACTATGTTTGGCATTTGGGGGGGGGGGGCGGTAAGTTTTTTTTTTTTTTTTGGTGAAAGCTGAGATTTTGTTGCGGTGAAAGGAAGTTTTATATGGGAGGAATACTAGGGGTAGATTGTACTTGGATTAGAGGAATGCTTGGGTGGATTTGAGGAAATTGCTTTGAGACATGAAGTATATACAGCGGGGTGCATTGTTAAGTTATATTAATTTCCAAGGTTTTCATTCTCTTACAGTAATAAAATTAATAAAATGGGAATTTTATTCCGTATCTCAGAAATATTGTTTTCATTGCATTCTTCTGAACTAATCTCGCAAAAGAGGTGATAAATTTCAATTCTATCAAATACAGAACCCTTCCCGCGTGCCCCGTGGCTTCGCAACTGTGACCCTTAATGAATCTCTGAAAATGAACTTCAACTTCCATACCAACCAAACAGCTCCCCAATCCCACAATACTCCAAGTGCCACATACTCCGAAGTGTCCTCATCGCTTTGACCGCACATTCGTCCCTCCATCGTCACCTCGGTTCGCTTCCCCTCCACCCGAAGCGCAACAACCCCCCGAGGCACCTTCGCGAAACAGTCGAACCAACGTGCCATTATACCCAAGCCGCTGCGACAGATCCTCCATCAGATCCACTCCAGCGACTGCGATCCCTCACACGCCAACAATTCCACCCGTGTACCCAAGCGCTCCTGAAACTACGACCACCAATTTCCACCGCCAATTAGCGATTCCAGGCCCTTGCGAAAGCGACCGCTCGATAACGGCCGCCCCCTCCTCGCGTGCACGCGGCGAGCAACGTGTGCCGGAGCATCGCCAAGGCCGACCTACAAGTCCGACTGATTAAACATTCGGAAGCACTCGATCCAACCGCGAGATCGTGAAGAACTCCACAGCTACCCGGACGCTGGTTTCCCTATGAAGGCTCGGTAACTCCGATGGGGCGGAGCACCTGCATTCTTCACGGCTGAACCCTCTCCGCTGCCTAAAGGCCAGGCAGGAAGGAAGACCGTTCAAAGGTCACCCAGCCACTCAGGGTCGAGCGGACGATTAAGGGCGCGTGTGGAAAACATGGAAACGGAAAGGCGGTGGGGGAGGAGGAAATCCGTGGAAAACGTGGGGAGGAAGTGGACCGTAGGAGGAAGTGTATATCTACGCTCGAGGTCGCCATGCTCCGTGGCCGTGAGCCACGTGCACAACGATGCACTCCAGCGCACTTTCACCAGGCTACTTTCAAATTTCTATCGCCCTCCTCCCCCGCTCCGTCGCATTTTCCAGCCTGCTCGACGCGCTACCGGCTCGTCCACGCGCTCATCACTCGCACGCCTCTGCCGGTGCTCGAGTCTTTCACGGCTAGGAGAATTTGGTAGGCGAGGTGTCGTCGACCTCGCCCGGTCCCCGGATCGAACTCCCGCCGACCAGACATCGGCCACGCGCTTCCTTCTCCTCTGTGTGACAACAATGGTCGCGTGGTTCGCGAACACGCTTGCGTAACCGCGGTTAGATAACGAGGCACGAAACTCTCGCGACCAGTGACGTCACGCGGCTGGGCGACTCCGCGACAAGATTTAATTGGCGGGAGCGGATCGCCCTGGAAGAGCTTTCAGGCTCGATGTGCCGTGGAACGCGGCTGTGCTGACTGGCGGGAAAGTGCGGGTGAAAATCCAAAGCTGGCGAATTCTTCGTACTGCTGCGCGATTGCTTACGAGGCAGCGTTCCCGGCACGAAAATTCTGAGGTCGATGAAACCTCGTGGTAATGTAGAGCATGTATGCGAGGAAGAATTGGGGACCTTGCAGGGGTGCACGTTTCATGCAAATCCGATTACAAATGAGCGATTTATTGCGAATAAATAAAAATAGAAATATGTATTTTTATATTAGTATTTTCATTATAGAATATTATTTCGCCAAAAATAGAAATAAAAATTTATCCACTGAATAACTACATACTACTTATTGTGGGAAATAATAATTATCATTTCAATGTTAAGCCAAAGCAATAATTTTATAAACAGTTTTTTCTAATTTACTCCGAGTTGGTAAAGATGGAGCTGCACCTTGTTGCAAGCTCCTCAATTCCTTTTTCTGCGGAAGTGTAATCTGAATGGGGTGAAATCAACCCTCAAACTTCTCGCGTCTTTCCATTTTTTAATATAACTTCAAGAAAACTTTAAATAGGTATAAGAATTGAAGAGTCCTTGTAGAAAACAATCAAATTCTACATTATAATATCACCATTCGCACGTAGAACATTTTCCAATAATCTTCTTTTTTTTTTTTTCAATTTTGTCACTTACAGTGCTTTCTACAAGAACTCTTCAATTGTTCTGTTTCGTATGCTCTATAACACTACCAAACGGAAGATAAATTTCGATTAAAATGTTGACACGAAATATAATATCTTCCCGCCATGCCATCCTGTGGACTTGAAATATAGACTCCTTCTTATCTTTCCCTACATCCGCAGGCATCTAACGAATACCGCACAGAGGACTCCAAAGCAGAGTGGCTTAAGACTGATAAATTCGCGCGGTCCTGGTCACCACGGAATTTCGTTAATCGTGCCAGCTCCAGCGGCCGAGGCGATTGACAGAGTGAAATCGCCGGTTTTTTGTGGAGCAACGAAATGGTGCGCGCGGCTAGGACACTCCTCCGTCTAGATTTCGATCCTCTTTTTGCTCCCCGATAGACGCTGGCGCGCTGCATGTCGGGCGGAACGATGGAAACGTGACGTTCTAGGCTCCAGAGGGGACGTCACCACTTTCGTCCGACGGCGGTGGAAGGTTGCGAAACGCAATATCGGGTGAAAGTGCATTTGCTTCATTTCACAAGGCACGCTCGGAGCGCGGGGGCCCCGCCGAATCGCTGGGCTGAAGAGTTTCGCCGCTCCGAGGGTGTTGCAACGACAACACCGTTTCGCGTTAAGCAACGGAAATCTACTTGTGCAACGTGCACTCCAATTGGATGAATTCGAACGGGCCTCAACGAATCTCGTGCTCGACACGCTACTCCGAACTCACGGATAACGTATCATTTACTTCATCCCTGGCAAAACAGAGTCACTCCTGAAGGACGAATAAAATTCTACACTTCCACCATCTACAGTTCGATTCTACAGGCCATTTACGTAGAAAAGTGAAGCGAGCGTACAAAATTGAAAGAGAAATTGCTTACTACGTCCAGGATCTATGGTTTATACAGTATCTCTGATATTATTCAAGCTGCTATTACGTTAATAAACGCTGCGATTTTGCGCGAACGCGACGCGACTAGTTACATCACGGAACAGCTATTACATCAACAGCAACTTCTGTGAAACAAGCCACCAACGCTCATTTACATAAGTACGCGTAGCCAACAATTCCAGAAAGAGACCAGTCCACCCGGAATAGCAAATTTTATCTATCCACAAGTGGGAGCGCAGCTTAAGGAACCGCAGCTGACCAATCAACTCCATTTTCCACCCAATCCCTTAACCACCTCCAAATCACCAATTCAAAGAACACCATCCATAAAATAAGTGTCGTTTTATTGAACCCTCAATTATATTCCAAGCTTCACATCGCGCAAGTAGGAACGCGCCTTAAGGGGACTAGGCAGTCGTTTTTCGTGAGAAATAGACTCTGTCCTTTATTTATTTGTAAACAAATGAAAGCACATCCAGATATATGCTTTTACCCAATGTTTATTACTACCATACTGCCCTCCTTAGTTAAACAGTCGTATCTAGCATTTTTTCATTTTTTGAGATATGTTGAAATATTTGAAGTAGCACACGTCTTTTACCTTTTAAGTAATGTTAGAAAACTCTAAGTGCTTCGTAAAGATTTATAAACAGTCTAATGTATTTAACCTAACTTCTTTCCAAATGGTTATAATATCCTATCTAAAACAATTAATTAATTGGTACGTTAATAATACATTACCTACCGGTACACCTATTACAAAAAAATATATTAGGCTGTTACGAAATAATGACAACATGTTTTAATTTGAATAAAGGAAAATACGGACGGTACAAAGTAAATGATAAAACTTCAGTTTTCTCGGTTGTTTCAAAATGCTAGATAGGACATTTTAACTAAAGACGGCAGCATACAGATTGAAAAAAAAGTAATAAGAAATATATATGTGCTTTAAAAATGGCGCTGCCGACGGGTAAACATTTTAACGTTTTTCTGTCGTTTTGCTTTAATATCGGTGTCAAAATGTGACGTAATCCGATTATAAAGGCGAGATTCTTGTTTGTTGGATTCATAGTTTCCGCCCAAACCTATAAAAACAACAATTAAATCAAAATCATGCGATTGGTGGCTGAAAAACGGCGATTTTTCCGAGAAAAATTCGTTCTTATTTGTGCGCTGCAAAAATCCGGTGACTCCTAAATTTTTTTATAAAAATCTCGAATTTTTACGGATCATATCAGAGGTTTGGGGCGAAATGGCACATGTTTTACACATCCTGTAATTTTTTTCAAGTCGATCTGAACCTCCATTCGTTCGCAATCAGGAAAAAACCAAGAGAAAAAAAGATTCGAGAAAATCGCGTTTAAAGTTTCTGGGCAAAGGCGACGCAATAAGTTACCGCTTGATCTTTTTAGCTGCCAAATCAACAATTTTGCGAATTTTAATATAACCCAAACGGCATTTTATTCAGAAAAGATAGTACTTTCGGAAAATGCAATAAAAAAAAATCGATTTTTCGACTGCCTAGTCCCCTTAAGGTTGCAACCAGCGGCAGGCCCCCTAAACTGTCGCAACCGACAAGGTTGCGCGCGATCGCCGCATACCAGGGCGCGTTATCGTCCAACGGAATTCGCGACGGACACTGCTTGCCCCATAGGTCTCTGAAACACCTGCAATCGTCGACAAGATCGCTGCTTTTTTTTTCCCCTCCCTGGCTATCGCTCCGTTGAAAAGCACTCGGTGTTAAAGTTGGCCAGGACGGAATGCAACAGGCGTACAGCGAAACCAGCCGCGAAATCGTTATGCCCGAAGCGGTCCAAGGCTTTTCCTGGTCTGGCCATATTGCCGTGGGACTGCATCGCGGACGGCTGGCCTCGTCATGAAGCAGGAAAGGAAGGCCGCATTCCATCAAACAATGATAACTGTACAGCCAACGCCGACGAATAAAGCGCGATACAGCTCTAGCGGACCATTCGGCCCTCGCGGGGCAAGGTACACACGCGATTGCTCCCCGGCGCGTGGTGGACATGACGATTTCATGAATCAGAACCTTCGCGCGGAGCTGAGAGTGCTTCGATCGAGGACCCACGGGGCAAGCTGAATGCTTCCGAGGAGCGAGAGAGAAATGGGTTTAACGAGACGCAACAGCTCGAGTGTGATCGTTGGCGATGGGCGTTTGAGGGTCTGGTATGAAAGTTTATTTTCAAGCTTCCGATCTCTTGAGAGGTTTGAATGGGTAAATAGTTTTCTTATGGCCTCTGTTTTTATGGTATTGGCGGAGATGGCGTAGCTTCTGTCTTTGGAGATTGCAAGAAAATCGTTGGAAATAGTTGGATACCGTAAACTGGAGGAACATTAGCATGTTTTTATAACATTTTGTTATGTAATGTAATAATTAAGATTCCTACATTTGCTTCTAAGTTTTCGGAGTAATTGCCTTTCCCCTAATTTTTAGAATTTTGTAGGTAATTCCATCTTGCGGAGAATTTGAATTTTAACGCCCGGCATACTTATTTATTTCATCCATGATAGATGAGAGATCCCATGCGTCTCGCGTTATCATCAATGTAGATATGTCCCGCGCGTAGGCGATCACCTACGTGTTTTCTTTCGAGCCTCGGAAGTAATTATCGATTCCCCCCGGAGCACCGACGTCGGCAAAAGTGACTGCCGTGAAATTCGTAGGAGCGACCGCCAGCTCGTGTCACCATTGTCCCGTTTCATAGCTATGGCTGTTATTCATAATCGCGCATAGTTTGAACACCTGCACGAGCACCCGTGTGCAATCATGAAAGGTCAACGTGGAATTAGTGTACACCTGTTCTCGGCGAAACAACCCGTGAACGTGTACTTCTTCTCCAGCCTTCATTCCGAGCCGAATCTTATAACAGAATGTAAATGAACAGGAAACGTTTAAGAAATTCCGATGGCATTGTTCGAAATCAAAAATTACCCTAGTAGCACAAAATATTGAATGCACATACATCCAACATTAAAAAGAGGTTCAATCTCTTTTTGATATTTAAATATACATACAATATTTATTCTAGATTAAGCAGCAAATATTTTTTCCAAATATACTGGAAACATTCATTTTATATTATGAAAAAAAAATTTTTTTTCAAGTATACATAGTAAATATTTATTTAATGGTAGAAACAAAATATTTTTTCGGAATGTTTATTTCACATTTCCTGAATATTTATTTCACATTTTTTGAATATCTACTTTACATTTTTTAAATATTAATTTTACATTTCCTGAATATTTATTTCACATTTCCTGAATATTTACTTTACATTTTTTAAATATATATTTTACATTTCCTGAATATTTATTTTGGAATTCTGAATATTAATTTCACAATTTCCAGAATATTTTCTTTACACTTTCTAAATATTTCTTTTATATTTCACGAATATTTAGTTCATATTTTCTAAACATTCATTACACATTTTCAGTATGTGTATATAATATTTGGAATCAACATTTTTTTCATATTAAAAAGTGTGGCTAAAAAAACATTTGTTTAATATTTGGAAAAAATATTTAATCAATATTTTGTGCTACTAGGGTATATTCTCCTCAGCTCCAATGCTTTCGGATTCTTTCGACTGCAATAATCTCTATTAAACAAAAGCGTTTAATTTTCAAAATACTGACAGTCGATCGCTAGATCGAAGACCTGATAATCTGAAACTTAATATTTTCTGCATCTCCCACATTCCATCGCCCTCCAAAATTCTGCTTACCAGCCCCTTTAATTACGAAACGCGGACGCAAGAATCGAAGAATTCGGCATGTCAAGCCAGCCCACTAAGCTAAAATATTCTGTATTAATCCTCTACGGTTTTTCTTTGTTCTCTATGTACCAAAGGAGTTTCCGTATATATATATATATATATATATATATAAATAAAAAATAAATAATGCCAGAAAGTTGGAAATACAGCGTTCCTAAGTTTCCCTCAAAATTAAAAGAGCCCTTAACGGAATGGGACCTAGCGGGGTTAATACAACTGAAACGCCGAGGGAACGCAATGGTGGGACGATTGTTTAGGCAGGTGCCAGTGCCATTCACTGACTCGAGCGATCATCGCGCAGAACGCCGCGAACATCGGCGAGAAAACGGCCACGTTCGCGAGGCCATGACCTCGATCGAAGAATGCGCGGAGATTCGGTCCGCGTAACGGGACGCGTAAAATTCACAACGGAGCCAGTTAGCGCCACTTTGCTTGGCGTCTTTCTCCGGGGACAGTGAAAAAATAGCGCGGGCTCCGGGAACGAGGCCATTTATCCTGGGCTCCGTTACCGTCGCCGCGAAAATCCACGGCGGCGCGCGGTGCCCTTTAAAAGCAGGAGGACCGGCTGGAAACCTCGAGCAACGGCAGAAAGACGGAAGCGCGACGCGGTTTTAACGATAATCTCGTTAGTTATGTGTCGCTCAATGCCGAGCTTAACCCTGAAACGGCAACCTTCGACTTCTCCCCATTTTCGACGAATAGGATTTAGCATAACGATTAGCGGGCACCCTTTGTAGGCTTAGCAGCGGAAAGCACTTTGGAACGCGGCGTTCGCTCCTTCTTCCTCTTATTTCCCAGCGCGAGCTCCACCGGTAGCTTCCACGCGACAGATACCTTAAACCTTCAAACATCAATTGCTTCCCCTCGCGGGCGGACCTTCGGTGCGTTGGATCGGGCCTCGGAGTTAAGGCCGTCGCGAAGCGAAGAAAGTAATGATAATTAATTAATTTATAAAGTTTTCTCTTCGCATCGCCGCGCTTCGCCAAAATGCGCGACGGCCTTCGTTCGCATAAAGGACGACGTGTACTCCGAGAATATTAGCGTTGATAATGTTGGACGGAGTAATAACGTTCCTACTTAGTGATTCGATACTTGGAGGCGTCGAGAGTTCCTTCGGCAACGGGCGCTCGATAAGAGGCTGCTTATCGATGGACGCTCGTGACGAGTGACTAATGAGGGAAGTTGCATCGCACTTGGAACGAGATAAACGGGGGACGAAAGAGCGAGATAAACACGTGCCCTCGAATGCTGCATTCCTTCGCGGGACACTTATTGGGGGTTGACCGGCGGCCGAGCGAGCCAGCTGAAGAAATTGGAGCAGCCAGTTGGTCCCCGCGAGCCTATTCGCAAGATCCGGGAACGCTGCTGATAATTTATCCCTGACGTCATTCCGCGAAAGCGCGCGCTGCAGCCCGAGGAAGTCCCGGCGAAACGTTGGGAAAGGTTCGCGCGCTCTGACGTCAGCCGTAATGGCTTTAATTTCTTGAATTCCAACTCTGAGAGGTTCGTCGCAGCAACGGAAAGCAGACGCGACACCACCTTGTCCTTCGAGTTTCATCCGCAGAACTGCGGCTAAGAAGCTGCAACGCTGGAATGAGAGTCGGACGGGGCGAGTAGGCTGAAGCTTAAGTCGCGCTCCCACTTGCGCGGGATCTTTTGCTGCCGTAAAGGCCGTCGCGCATTTCGGGCGGAGCGCGACGGCCTTTACGATACGGAGAGCAAAGCTTCTGAACAATCGGCGACCGAAGCGCAGCGACAATGAATTAATTATTATTAATTTCTGCGACTCGCCGAAACGCGCGACGTGCCTTTAATCCGCGGGCCTCCTTTCGCGTTTAATATCGCGCACATGGAAACGAGGCGTCGGAGTGGATTCCACGGATAAGCATTTACATCACAGGGGCGATTATTATGAGCCATACAGCGAGGCTTTAGAAAAACAACGGTTACGTCATGCGAGGAAGGTTCTTGGTTATTTCTGCGCGTGGACGCGGTCCGTTTTCCTGGTGACGGTACGTCTCCGCTCGCAGTGACTGTGCTCGAGTACTGATACGAAACTGGGGCGAACGACACTCGGGACGATCATCTACGAGCACGGCTCTTGGGTGTGAAGGTGTTGCGTAGATTGCAATAATCTACGGGTCGTAGGAGTGGACGATACTACGGTGTCTGGATACCTTAGACTATTTAGGGTAATCTGTGAGTCGACGTATTTCAATCCTGAACGAGAAAGATGGCCTCCCCTTGATTTCTTCGAGGCTATATATTCCATTATCCCGACCAAGTGGCCATGGAAACTAATTAGGTATCCGACTGATCACTGCTCCGTTTTCAGGGATAGGTATTAATAGCAGCTGAAGCGTAATTAAATTTTCATAGAATAATTTATTATTCGAAATCCTGAACGTAGAGTATTATTCGTTAGGTACACGCGCAGCTAATTATTTGTGCAACGAGGACACCAGCAGGGTCTACCGAGCCTAAGGATAACGAAAATCACTACCTATTTCGTTCGCCAGAGAGAGGCGCGCAGTTTGATTAGAGGAAACAGTTCGCCTCGTGTGCAATTAATCGCGCAGGTTTTAATCGCACCTATCAAAGTGCAATTGAAGAATGACCTTTGTCATTGCCGCCGCGAAATAATACGAGCCGGTGATTCAGCCCCATCCTTCGACACGCGCGTACCTTGCGTCCAATGACAGCTCCTTTCCCGCGAGATAACGCACGCCCCGCTTTGGTACTGCATGTCCGCTTTGCATTGCATTCCGTCCACCCTTTTCCATACCACAATGCGGCTCGGCGCGAGCCACAGATACACATCCTCGGAGACAAAGGATATTCTTAAACCGTCGCGTTCCATCCGGCGCAAATCATGCGACTTCCCTTTCGAACTGCCCGTAATCGACAGCATAATTAATCCCCCAAAGAATTTAATCTCGCGCGAGATTTGCTGCCAGAGATCGGTGCATGATCTAAGTAGTAGCGTGGAAATCCGCGCGGCGGGGGTTATTTAAAAAAGAAAAAAAAAATAAATGAATAAAATGCAAGGCTCAGCGCTGCGCGAAATTCAATCTGCCGCTAGGAGGATCTTAATAAACCAGCCCCGCGGGGAGGTATAACCGTAACGTTTAATTGCACGGAAGTAACAACTGCAATGAATTCTCTGTTGATAGTCGATTATACAAGACCGACGCGAGCTCCTCTTGCCGCTTTGTTGACCGTATAACATAGGAGAACGATAAACGCTAGTGGACGCTCGGTACTTATCAGTGCGTATCACCGGCGAGCAAGATATTAAAAGAGAATCAACCGTTGCGTAACCGAGGACATTCACACGTTCGCCGTCCCTCGTCTTGGGCTCCGTTTATTGAGATAAGTCGTACAATAGAAAACGTAAGCTTCGGCTTACTGAAAGACGGCCTCCTCGAGCCATTGCCGACCGAAGGACGCTGCAGCGCGAAAGCACGAAGCATCAGAGATAAAGGCAATCAGCCGCAGTGAAATGAAGTCCACTTTCGATTATACCGCGTGCTAGTACACGAACAACAGACAATTAAGTAGCGTAGCACTGCAGAATAATTATCTGCGTCCAGGGCTACAGTACTCTGGGATTAAAATTGGTGCGAACAGGAAGAACAAAATTCTTTTTTATTTTATGTCTATTTCTCTGTTTTTTCTTGTACACTAATGGGACATTATCCCGTTTATATATATATAAATAAATAAATAAATAAATAAATAAATACTCCCAGCTTACGGAGACTTTCCCACGAGACCGTTCAAAATTTCACCCGCAATTCAATTAAAAGTTCTGAATTCTAAAACACGAATTTTCCCATTTTCTATGACATACTTCTTCGGGGGCTCCTTACGATACGTCTCAGTTTTCAAAAAGTTCCGAAGAAGGCCCGAGGGCTAAAGCTACATCCCCCACGCATCGACGCCGATTTCCGCGGACCGACAGCCCACAGATTGGTCAGCATCGACAGCGTCTAGTTACGAGCAGAATCGGTTGCAGCAGAGACGATGTGCACCTTGGATCGCAGCACTCGTCGCCGTCTTATCTAAAGAGGGCACGTGAATCGTGCTCATCTGGCTCCTATCTATCTATCCGCCTCTCTCCCCTCTCTCTCTCTCTCTCTCTCTCTCTCTCTCTCTCTCTCTCTCTCTCTCTCTCTCTCTCTCTCTCTCTCTCTGTACCACTGGACTGGCACACGCGCTCGAGGTCCGTGGATTTCTTTGTTCCCCGCGGATCTATTCCCGTTCCCCCGTGATCGGCGAGGCCGTTATTGGCCGGGTGCCGATGCTAATGGCGCAACCTCGTAATCGCGTTTCCACGTGCAGACTGCACCTGAACGTGAGTAACGAGCGTCTGCTAGGAAACTGGGCATGTAGGAATCTAGGAACGGAGGGGGCCTCCAATCGCGGGAAAGGACAAAGCTTGGCGAAGACAGCCGCTTGCCGATCGCGTCGTAGCTGTTGCATCAGGGACCCATCGCCGTGATCTTTCGCGAGGGATGCTGGATCGTGGCGCTGCCGGCGGAGGTTAGACGGGGGAGCGAGGAAAAAATGGGGGTGGATGTGTCGTTGAGTGAAGTGGAGATTGGGGTCTCGAAAGGAAAATGGGAATTTTATACGAGCTGATGTGGATGCTTGTAGTGACGTCATGGGTCAAGATAGACCCGGCGTCCGCTACTCGAGGTAGGGTTTGTCGGTTTTTAAAAACCGGGTTTAAAAACCGGTGTTTTTCTATAAACTTGTAAAATTCGAAAACCGGTTTTTAAATTTAAAAAAAAAACGGGTTTATATACTAGAATTAATATGTAAAAATGAATTAATTATTTAATTGAAAACGTTAACATTTTGACTTGAAATCGCTTCGGGCACAAGCAAAAGTGCATTCCGAAGGTGCATACCGAATTAATTCAGACCGCCTGGCGCGAAACAAGGAAAATATTTTCGCCCGTTAAACCAGAGACCGCGCAGTGTCTGACAAGCTCGCTTCCAAATTCGAAATACGTTCCACCGCTCCCACTCTGTGTGCTCTTCAAAGTCTATCTTTAAACATTTTCGCCAAGAAGTCGAGTCCTTAGTCAAAGTTCGCTGCGCTGCGGCCGCCCGATCTTATCCGTATCTTCGGGACACGGTACAAAGTCGGTATGTACCTCGAAACTCCGCGCGATACAATATTCAGCAAGGACGCTCGGCCGGAATCGCGATACTCGGAAGCTGGTAAGTCCAGGCACTATCGGAATCCACCACGGATCTGTACCTCCAACCGAGGAAACCTAATGTGGAGCGATGTTTAAAAGAATTCCAAGCGAATCTGAAGAAATAACCATTTCTTCAGGGTCCCAATCAGAAGGAACTATTCTAACGTAATGGCATTTCAACGATTAACCGTCGCCTGCGGACGCGAGGTCCACTTTGACCCGACCTAAATATTAAACTACACGTGTTACAATTAGTACATATTAACTCTAGGTCCTCCAAGACCCCGTCCACATTAAGGTAGATTTTCCTATACGCAGCTGGACGCAACGTCAAGAACTTCAAAGCCGATTTTCTCGAAAACGAAGCGCAATATCAAAAAATTTCATTCCTTTTTCTCGACTGATTTACTTGTCATAAGTCGAAAAGAAACAGTAACTATTTTTGATATCGTGCTTCATTTTCGAGAAAATCGACTCTGAAACCCTTCACGTCGCGTCCATAGGAGAACCTACCTTTAAATGGGAACTAGTGACGATATCATTCTTTCATGCTTCCTCGGTTGCTCCGAATCAATTACCACCGAGCAGGGAGCAGTGCCTACTTTAGCGCAAAGAAAGAGTCGCGATGCAAAGTTCGCGCAGATAATTGCTGTTTGCTGACAGATCAAGGAGACGGGCTAGATAATTGTATCTCGAGAAACGGTCCCCGACGGTGCGTGCGACGTGCGCACCGGTCATCCCAGGCAGACTTTACCTTTCGGATTAGCCAAACATCGGCCAGCTAGCTAGTCCTCCGCTCATTGACAACTTGGCGACGTAAGCGTTCTGACGCCGCGGAAAGTTCAGTCTTGTCGAAATCTTAGTCAGCGAACCGGCGATACCACGCGCGGTTACCAGTTCGAGTTATTTTACGACAGAGTCCGTCCCCTCTCTCTCCTTTCTCCAGAGGAGCTCCGGAAGGTTTCGTCGAGCAAGCATAAATGTTACACAGGCGAACGATTTACCATTCCGATGGAGGAGTCGCTCGTTAGGCCCGATTATCAGATCCGTAATCTTTATTAACGAGTGATTAACTCGATACTCGATAGGCAACTTCTATCTGCATGAAAAATTCAGGGCACTTCTTATCTAAAATAAAGGACCTCCGACACTAAATGAAAATATATTGGGCATTTCGCGGGGTGCCATCGCGATTATTTTGCGGATCTCGTGAATAACGAGATTACGTTTATCTGACTGAATTTATCAAGGATGGGTTTCGAATGGCACTTCACCGCCGTTTGAAGAATGAAGATACTTCGTTCGATCTTAAGGGGGGACTCTACCTTGTTGGACCGAAAAATTGCATTTTTTTTTTTTGCTTTTTCGGAAAGATATGAGTCTTGTGTATACACTCTGCAAAGTCCTTTATGGCCCTGGAATAGCTTAAATAATGGTAAGTAGTCAATTTTTATCCTTATACATAATATGAACTTTTAAACTCGATTTTCTCGAAACTACATTTTTCGACCTGGCGTTGAAGAAATCTCGACAACCAATGAAGCAAACAACTTGAAATTTTACATGCATGTTGAGCAAGCGTCTGTCTATCTATGGTAGTAGATTTATTGCCGTATTGTAACCGTTCCTAATTTTACTTAATGATGTTTTGCCGATTTTTGAGAAAAATTCGATTCATCATATTCAGAAGCCTGCCATTTTAACATTTCTTTGTTTATCTTAATGAATCTACTACCATCGATAGCCACATTCATACAGATTAAGAATCTCTTTCGTTTTTGTGTTTCAGATTATCCTTCGAGTATATTTCGTTAACGCCAGGACCACCCTTTTTTTTTCAACGCCTCAAGTCAGCGCTCTGTATCAGCCACATCTTTTTTTTACCGTCACATAAAAATTTATAACAAGAGCTGAAGATACAATAAAACAGCCTGTCAAACCACAAATTAATTTGTCAAACCGTTTTTGTACAAAAAATTCACCAAATTCATCGATTTTTCGGCCCAACAAGGTAGAGTCCCCCCTTAAGAAACAGATGCATATTTCTCCCTTGCACTAGTGGGCCCGGCGCCGGCCGCACATTGGAACGGCAGCCTTTCGGCTGTCTGCACGCCATGCTAAATACATACGACTACTTATCTAGAAGGTTCATTGCTAATGCGTTTCCTTGACTATGCCAACGGTGCCAGGGCTTAAGAGCACAAGGAAGATAACGGAAGCGTCCGACAAGTCCATTGGAAAATTTCGAGAACGTTAGTCAGAACGATCAAATTTGATCTGCGGAAAATTATATTCCGCTGTCTATGCATAATTTAATCTACCGTGGACAGCAGAAGAATTTCCAAAAGCAACACTCCAGTGACGGGAATATACACCAAGGTTCCAGACGTCTGGTCTAGAACACTTGAGATAAATATCCAAACTCGTTACCGAAAGGTGAATTCTTATTTGGGGATGTAGAGCCATTAGATTAACTCTCGTTATATCCACAGTGATGGAATCGCTCGTGGACAGAGAAAATACGGTCTGAGGGGAATTAATCAATCGAAATGTGGTCAACAAATGGCGAAACAGCCCTACGTCATTTTCATTTCCATAGGTAAACACTCGTCCGCCGATAACCTCCTTATCAATGCGAATCGCCGATCGATGGAAACAGCTTGTTAATGCCATTCCTGTTTACGACACCCGGCGTACGATTCCTACATCGAGATTCGTATCGAACTAATTGATAACGCCTTCCTCCCCCTCGATGCGTTGCCGCGAGGAGGACGGAGGCTTGTCTGAGTCCTTCTACAATGGAGGTTAAGGCGGAACCACGCGTGGGGCAGGAACAGAATTTTTGAAAAGTTCGCGCGGAACACAGTAAACGTTTCGGTTTACGCACGTAACACAATAGCAAGTCAAGGTTCAGCTGTGACGACTAAAGCGGGGTTCCCACTTGTGTAATATAAAACTGAATATTTCGCATGGGGAATGCTTGAAAGTGAACTGGAGTATCTAACAGAAAATGTGACCATAACTAAGTTTCGCATGACCATGATCTGCGCCACGCATCGACAAGTGGGATCGTTGCTTTAGGAAACCAAAATTGAGTATTCAAGCTACTGTTTCGTTAGGAGCGCAGATCGATCTTAGGACAAAGTTAGCTTTGGAAAACGGGCCCTATTTAAATCCCTGAAATTAATTCCGTGCTACCAGTCGCGCACGTGGGAACGCGGCTTAAGAGCAGAGCCAGGTAACGCTCCGCCGCAGTTCCATTCCAAGCGAGAGAACGGTGGAAGAACGAGATGAAATTGCAAATATGATTCCGGTACAGCACGGTAGCTCTCTCTATTGCGATAAATTTTAAAAGAAGGCGAACGGCTGTTTGGGTGTGGTGAAAGGCGGAGGATGAAATATCGCGTTATGAGCAAAAAATTCACAAACATCGGTTGACCAACTGATAAGGAGGGGACGCGTAGACAGAGAGGGGGGGGCGAAGGAACAATACCCGCGACGCATTCGAGCTGATTGCTTGATAAGATCGGTACAAAAGACGGCCTTGGTGGGCGGATTTAATCAAGAAGAACGAAAACAATGATCTATGAGACCTGTATCGGGATTATCGCGCGATCATAGACGGTTTTCCGCGTGGAACGTCAGCTCCGAATAGCAGTGCTCGCCAGCTGATAAGAAGAGTGACAATGAAGCTGCGCAGAACCGGGGAAAAAATACTCGCCGAGAGTATCGAAGATAATGGGGCTCTGTGTCACTTGGGATCAGAAATTTTCTGTACGTTTTCTCTGTCGTCACATCGGGCGCAGGGAATACAAGAGGAAACTGCGTGCAGCAATTATCTCGCGGAGATAAAGCATACATCGACGTACCGCGAAACGATGAATCTTATCAGCAGAATGCGGGGAGCTTGTGTGCAACGCAAGGTGCGCAAGTCGTTCAAGGCAATCTCGAATTTTTGTAACTTTTCTGGGAACCCACCGATTCCGTGCTACGTTTCGAATGGATTAATAAAGAAACATTTGTCATCCGAGTGGTTTATTCAATTTTAAAAACTGAAGGATTGCGAAGGATGAAACATGAAATTCGAATCTCTTTAACGATTGTCCGGACATCCTAGGTCACGGAAGCTAGTAATAAAAAGTTTCGATTCCTTTCATCTCTCACAATTATTTACAGTGATTTACGCCTCCTTGGTACCAGAATCGATCGAATCACGGTGCCCCACTCAAGGCCTCGTACGCTTCCACCACATTCGTCATCAATAGTCCTACGTTCCTCCCTTCATTCCAGACCAAACGGAGTTGAAGTGACCAAATCGAATGGACCAATTATGAATTACAAAGGTCCACTTCACCCGGTCGGCATTCGTTTTCCCCATATCTCTTCGATATTTCCTGAACATAGTTTAGAGTTCAGAGGAAAGCTCTGTAGGCTCTTTGGCTTGCGCAACATTCACCAAAATGGTAAAATTGGTGAAATGGTGAAACGGAGCAGCCAGAAGTCGAACGGGCCCATTTGTACAAGTCCCAGGTCCACCCTTATCTCGCTGAAAATACAGCATACTTCTGCCCCGCGATCGGCGACGTGTGCACGTCGCGCGGCTCGTCGGGCACGAGTGACGGCAATCGCGACAACAGAAGCAGCAGGAATCGTGGAGCAGCTGGACGGCCTGATTGTTCCTCCCGGTAGAAACCGGCAATCGGTGTCACTGTGTCGGGCTGCTACCGGTGACGTCACTGCTAAACACCGTCGACAGGCCCCTACTCCGTTCGCCGCTGTTATCCCCGACACTTACGACACTGAATAAGGAACGAACGAGCGCGGCCGATTAGCAGCTGGCAGATAATGTTGCCGCGTGCGCGCAAAAGCCGGCGAACAACGAAGCGCCCGCTCCATTGTCCCTGGTGGCGTTCAGATGGGAAATGGCAGCCGGGGCGGCCGTAAATGGGACGCGAAATGAATCACTGCGCGATGGAGAAGTTGGCCAAGCGTCCGTGGCCGAGCAAAGTTCGCCTGGGGATTATTTATGGCCGAGCGATCGGGCCTTTTAGGGAAAGGGTTGCGGTAGGACTACTGTCGGGGGTGGACGTTGCGTTTGGGGCCTCCTTCGGGGTGGAATGCTCTACTGAAACCTTCTCGGTGGTGCGGCGCGACTTCCTTAGGCAGAAAAATCGTACCGAGGCCTCTTTGGACGTGGCGGTTATTCGTTTCCAGTATACTCGAAATCCGGAAGAGTTATGATGTCAGAGGACGTGGCAGATCGATCGCACCGCGCTCCGTTCGACGGCGGTCTATTTCAAACGAATGGTGACGTGGAAACGGCTGGCAGCCGCGAGTGACGCTCGCTGAGTAATTCCTCAGTTCTGATGGCACCGACACTCTTGTCATCGGCTCTTCCTACTATCTGCGCGTCACCGCGCGGGCACACGTCACGAGCGGCCGTCGTGAAACGTCGACGCGGCTATTGTTCAAATATGTGCGAGGCTGGGAAACGAAGCGGGCGGCCTTAAATCTGCCAAGTGTGTCACGACCGGCGCGCAGAATTGGGGGAACGTTGCTGCGAGAGAGAATCGCGTATATGGGACTGATACGAGAGCAACGGGGAGCTTATGATCGTCTATCCTACTGATGATGGCGCGAAGGAAGTGTTGGATATGGAATATGCGAATGGGATCGCCTAAACTCTAAATGGTTTTTAAATTCGAGTAGGCCTGGTGAGGGACCACTTTAAAATATAGATTAACCGGTTAACTGGCACGGTCCTTTTCACTATTCGGGCCCAAACTGGTACCATCGAATAATTAAGTGAATCACACAAAATTTGGTATACAGGGGTTTTTTGAGTCGCTGAACCGATTCCGGGGGTAATTTTTTTCATCTGACACCCCCAACCCCTAAAAAAATAGAATTTAGGGGTGAGTTTGTCAATTCTTTACTAAACCTTTTTTTATTTGTGAAGTTTTCTTGTCTATAATTCGATTGCAGCAGTTACTTTTTTCAATGCCACCCCCAACCCCTGAAAAATAAGGGTTTAGGGGTTTAATTTTTTTAGTTTTTTTATTTTCTACGAAAAAGTTTCGAATAATTTTATACCTGAATTCTTCATCCATAAATTCCACCGCAAGTGCATTTTTTTATCCGCGATCCCAAAAACCCCTATATACAATTTTTCTATATCCCGATAGTATTTCAATATTTGGCGGCCATTTTGGTTCGCCATTTTGAGTCTGCCATATTGAATTTTACAATTCCAATGCCAAATTCAGATTCGGCGACCCCAAAAACCCATATATACAATTTTTCTATATCCCGATAGTATTTTAATATTTGGCGGCCATTTTGGTTCGCCATTTTGAGTCTGCTACATTGAAATTTAAAATTCCAATGCTAAATTCAGATTCAGCGACCCCAAAAACCCCTATATACAATTTTTCTATATCCCGATAGTATTTTAATATTTGTCAGCCAATTTGGTTCGGCCATTTTGAGTCTGCCATATTGAATTTTACAATTCCGATGCGAAATTCAGATTCAGCGACCCCAAAAACCATTACATACCAAGTTTCATTCAAATCGATTGAAAAACAAAAAAGTTATTCCATTTGATCATATATGATACATTGCCAGAATTGGCCAGATTTTTGCTTGATCATATATTTTTTTTTTTTTTATTTTCCGTCTTTATTTCACCAATTAGTATACAGTAAGGTGAAAAGGCGAGGCTCAGCTAAAGCTGCTATTAGGCCTAACCTCGTAATAGCGTACAGACCAAGCGCAAACTTGAAAAACTTAAGAAAAACTAAAAACTAAGACTAAAGACAAAAACAAAACTAAACTAAGCATAGAACTAAGTAAATATAAATATATGATACATTGCCAGTTAACCGGTTAAGAAATCTACGCTCCCTCTCTGGGGGAAAATTCTGTATTATTAATTTTAACAAATTCCTAGCACCTTTAATGATGTTCCTGAGGAATCTCGATGGATCGTGGAATTGAGGGAACACCTGTTCAAGCAGAGTTATATGCAAATGTGATTTCAATTCTCAGAGCTACTCGAGATTCGTATTCCAACGATTTGAAAGCCACCTAATGAAGATCCTACGAGGGGCAGGTACTCACAGAGAACTGCCCCCATTCCTAATATTTAATTTCTACCGGAGACATAAAAAATTTCTCTGAGAGTCAAACGGATGCGAAGCGCGATTGCTCTGGTATTTCCGTCTGCCTTGTCTCGTAGGTGTTTCTCCCCGTTAAGAGAAGGTACGTACCAAAAAGCAGGTCACGCAACGGTGATAACGGTAATCCGTAGAAGCCGTGGTGCAACGTCGTCCGCGTGGAAAAGCAAACGAAGAAAAGCGTGTCTTACCCACGTATCCCATAAATTGCAATACTACCGCTTGGTTAGCTTTGTACTGGCTCCGGGCAGTAATGACAGCCTGGGTTTTCCCCCCCGGATCACCCTGGCCATTACCGAGGTAGCAATTTGGAAAGTCCAAGCTGAATATTGTAGTTTTCGGGCAGCTCGCAGTACCTTACGACGAATCGTAAATCCGAGATAATTTTAACAAAGCTGGAGACAAAACTCCTATACATCAAGTATACGTTAATTTTAGGTTATTTGAAATTTTCGAAAGTGTCCGACCAGCGATGTCGAGCCATCTCGATAAATGGAGTGCTACACTCTGTGCGAGGTTCGCCAGGAGACATTAAACAAAGGAAGTTTATCGTCCAAGTGAGGCTTACTCATTCATCGAGTATGCTTATATGCCGGTTGCTCGTGCAAGCACGCATATACGCACATACGGCACCGTTCGCAATTATCCGACGTAGTCTAATATCAAATGAGTACATATTCTGCTTTCGTTACGCCTGCCAAGTTCCTTTCAATACATATTATACTATTTCTTATCAGAAGCAGAGAGATATCGATGTTTCATGTGCGACGGGGGCCTCCAATGACCCCGGAAATCAAACGTAACAGAACTGAGGTTAAGCCAGTGGTTCGACACTACGACCCACACTATCGTCCATTCCCCAATCAATATTTCACTTTCAATTTACGCGAGACCCAATTAAGTACATCCAAGTGCAGTAAAATAACTTTTCTTTCGTAAGAGTATAGTGGTGGTCAAAGGAAAGTCTGCTTTCCAGGTGGGGGCAACATTGGGACGTTGGTAAAGAAAAATATACTTGCTATTTATAACCCATTTTGTAATGTCGATTCAATTAAAAATTTAAAACCGAAATGTAAAAATATTCCCTTTTTTAGTATAAATAAACTTAATAAAGATTAATTTAGAAAAATAAGCGATTTTTTTTCAAAAGCCAAGGGAGGCAACTGACCCTTTTGCACCCCTTCATATTATATTCGTACCACTACTCTACTCTGAGCAAACCCCCCGTCAATCCTACTATCCTGCTAATATAATAAATGCGAAAGTGTGTTTGGATGTTTGTTACTCAATCGCGTCACAACTACGCAACGGATCTTTCTGAAATTTCGTATACATGTAGTTTAGGACCGGGAATAACACATAGGATACTTTTTATCTCGATTGATTGCATAATTCCTGTAGGATAAGGAATATCCTACTAATCCTACTATCCTACTAATCCTACTAATCCTACTATCCTACTAATCCTACTAATAATAATAATATCCAACTAATCCTACTATCCTACTAATCCTACTACTAATAATAATATAATATATATATATATATATATATATATATATATAATAAATGTGAAACTGTGTTTGGATGTTTGGATGTTTGTTACTCAATCACGTCGCAACTACGCAACGGATCTTTCTGAAATTTTGTACATACGTAGTCTAGGACCAGGAATAACATAGAGAATACTTTTTATCCCGATGTTTTGAACCGATCTGGACAAAATTTTTCATAATTAATCTCTGCAACCCTGCGGAAAATATAGGCTACCATGAAATCTGGACATCCCACACCCTCCCCCTTATTTCACCCTCTTGATAATCGAAGTTTTACCCGGGCAACGCCGGGTACTTTAAGGCAGGATACCACCTTTGACTGCGATTTTGGAGGCGTTTTTCATGAATTTTTTTGCATACAAAGAATGCGCAGAAACAAAATCGGTTTCAGTCATTCATTAATGTAACTTTAATCTGTAATTACACATTTTTTGAAACTGAAAAAGTAAAAAATAATCTCTTGTAGGTGGCGCCAAAATACACTCCTTTGGAGAAACATCGTTAGACGGCGTGTCAAATTCCGCTCTGTACGTGGCTCTTAGAAAAGAAACCAAAGAATGTCCCTATTAACAACAATATTGTTCAATGCTGTACGTAGGGATTTTACGAAATTTCGATTTTTAAGAAAATGGCGGCCATTTTAACGAAAAGGTCAATTTTTTAGGGTTAAAAAGTTTAAAAAAATTTATAAAATTGCGCACCAAAAGAAAAATAACAACGCTACAGCAAAAGTCCTACGTACATCGTTAGATTACACCAATCGGAAGAATCGTGCAAAGTTTCAAGTAAATCCGATGAAAATTGTAGGAGTAATCTGACACGCCGATTTGGAAAACATCGTTTCGAGAAAAACGCGTTTAAAGTTTTATATAGATTTATATATCTGCTCCAATCCGGTTTTTACACAAGAAAAAGGTTCCGGCCACCTTTCTAATGAATGAATTTCGATTCTATACACTTGAAAGAGTACTTTGAGAACAAAAAAAAATTTCAATTTTTTTTAAGTGCAAAGGTGGTATCCTGCCTTAAGCTAGTAGCGTATAAATTCCAACCGCAATTCTTTCGTTTCCACTACCGCCTCGCGGTACTAAACGTGCCTGCAGCAAGAATCCCCGCGCATCGGTACCGAAATTATCCCCGGAATAGCTTCGACAACCATCCTACGATTAACTATATTCCAGGATCCGAGTGAAGTCGGTGCATCATCGGCCAACAGCCGGCGAACGGTACCGCGTACGCGTGCGTAAGAGGAGAGTAACTCTCGATCCAGTTCGCGCGCGTTTATCGAAAGGCGAGAGTGTCAACGTTCACCCGCGCGAAAGTGAAAATCTGGGTCCGCGCGGAGCGCAGGCGAGAGATACCGCCACGCTCGCCGATTGTCGACCAGCGGCGGGGAAAGAAGGAAGGCGGGGGGGGGAGGGGGAGGGGGAGGCGGGAGGGGTAAAGGCCGGCCCGCGGCGGTATCTAGGCTGCGACCTGCTTCGCGATATCATTTGGGTCATTGTGTTTCAGCCGGGTCCAGCGAAACCGGGTGAACGCGGCGCGGCGCGGCGCGGCCCGCCGCGCGCGGATCCCTGCCCGCGAGAAGCAGGGGCGCGCGCCAGCGTTATGCACCTTCCCGTGTCCACGCATGTGCGTGCCCCTACGCGCGCGAGTGCCGCGGCTATTCCGCCCCGGCCGCTCTCGTTATATCACAGGCGACGTTGCGTAAAACGTACGCTGCCAGCACGCTCTCCTCTCCGTTACGGAGTATCGTGGCCGCCTTTCGCCCCTCCGCTGGCCCCTTTTTAAGCCTGCCCCCCTCCCCCCACCCCGCCCCGCCGGCCCACCGTTAACCTCCCACGACTCTCTACCTCCTCGTTCCGTCTCTTTACACGCGGCTCAACCATCGCCGCGCGAACTCTGACGCTCGTAAGCATCTCCCGACACGCAGCGAAAGTTTGTTTTCATTTTTTTCACGCGCTCGGCACCACTCCCCGCTGCCAAGCCGGTAGCGTGCCAGCGAGTCGACACTTTTCGGACAAGCGCGCATACCGGCGGACGAATGGTATCCGTGGTAACGGAGAATTTTTTCTCGTCGGCAAGGAAGAACTGCCCGAAACAGACACTTAAATGTCTCCTTCAGTTGCGACGGTGCAAATAGTATCTTATATGCAATTTGAACCCGCGGCGTACTCGCCCTTTGATGGTTTTTGCATCGTCGCAAGTGTATTGGGTAGGATACACTGTTAAATACCGGCACTAATGTGTGTATATTTACGTATCGAGTAGTTAAAGGGTTGTCAGAGGATCCAGCTATATTACAGTTACTTTTATCGTACCGTGTAACTAGCCGAAGAACGCCCGCTCTGTTCTGCCTCTCGTAGGAGTAATTTATTCATCCATCTTGTTAAATCGTCAGACGCGTCGTGTAGGTTAGCCCGCGCCGCCACCTACTCTCGACAGCTGTTTTTTTTTTTTTTTTTTTTTTTTTTTTTTCGTCGGCGGACGCCGGCACAAAATCGTTTAATCGATGGCGCAGAAGGCCGTCTAGAGCGCTCCACATAGTCGCTACGTTGGTGGAAAGTCGCCGGGCAGTGAGAAATAAGAGCGGCGGCGACGCTAGGGAGAAGGAAAGGAGGAGACCCGATGGGATAGCCGCGCGCGGGAGAGCCTCTCTTTCCCCTGGCACCACGGCTAGCGTGGCCGCGCGAGCCGGCATGGCGCGATCCACGCGCGCTCGCACGGGGACGAGCGGAACGTGACGCCTTTCCTTGTGAATCTCGCGCGTGGAACGCAACCGCCCGGCTTCCCCTGGCTGCGCGACCGGCACCTTCTCGACCCACTTTTCTGAGAAAGGCCCGACCTCGCTTTTCTCTCGGTGCAAATACGCGCCACTTTTCCCTCGCGTCCTTGTGTCCTATGCAATACGACGCGCGAACTAAGTTTTCGTAGCGCCGATCGCCCGTCTACGGGGGGGGGGCAGCACCATCGACCCATGCGAACGTCACTTCTCCATGGTAGCGGTAGAAACGTGCCATATTGCGTTCCGTTTACCATATGCACTCTAGTCGAGCCTGAATATCCGTATCGTCGCGAAGAAATTCTGTTATCGTTGAATCGTTCGAGGAAAGGGAAAGTGCTGTTGGATACTATGGTCGGTTGCTTCTAAGAAGCCCAATTCATGGTGCGTAATTATTCGCAGAGGGGCGAGTGTTGGTTAGAAGCAGCTTTTATGTAATACACATCGCATTGTTGGTCGCGTAACAGTTGATAGTTGTAAACTATCGGCGTGGATTGTTAGAAAGTCCCGGAGGAGTTAACCGATGCATATCCTACCATATGTTACCTCCGCACACGTACAAGGTTACATTATCGATCATAATTTACGGCGCGTGCTGCATCGTTACGTCAGTGCGACTCGTTTACGAGCGAGTGTCGGGTGGGAGACGGGATTCATAAACTTACGCGCGTTCTGCCCGCGATCAGCTGTTTTCGCGGAGTTTCCTCTGATCTTGCGAGAATGAAAATGAAATTTCCATTGCCGCGGCTCGAACGCCGCGTGATAAAATTTCACGAAAACTCGCCGAACCGTTGCAGGAGATGTTCTACGATAGAGGCCGAGTTCGATGGTGGGGAGTGTTTCGTAAACCCCATTCCCTACCTTTCCCTACTTGCGGCGAAGCTTTGAAACAGAAGATTTCGCGATAAGGAATAGAAGTAGAGGCTCAAGTTTAATGGACAACGAACATTTCACTAACAATCGAGTAAGAACATAGTATCAAAGAAAGACGTGGATATATTCAACTCTGAGTATCTAAGCACGCTGAGCCTTCAGCGAAAGATGTGCGTGAAGGAAAAGTGAGACCTACGAGCCGATCTCATCGGCCCCATACTATATTCTCGCGGACAAGGGCCCACGCTTTGGCACGGATCTCGCGCGGCATGCTGATTTACTTTCCCCCGGACAATGAAATTTCGTTCACGGCCAGTACTGTCTTAAATGACGCGGCCGGGGGCCCGTGGAAAGGTGCCCGTACACGGAGCGTGGGCGATTCGGCGAAGCCGCGCTGCGACCGCCTCGCGTTCCCGATGGAATCTGCGACGGTCGATTCCGGGTAATTGTAGCGGCACGCGCGTCCCATTTTCCAATCCCATGCCGTCACGTCGTCGGCTCGGCGTGCAGCTTATTAAAAGTCCGCGCGTCTCGTGCGTACTACGCGCCCATTTCGACCGCGGAGCCTTGCGCGCGCGATGCATATGCATCACGCTGCCACAGACCTGTTCCAATATCCAAGGTAATTGTACTCGAGCGTGCTAATGATTGCGACACGGGCGCAATCGCGGTAAACCAAATCGAGGAGGGGAACGGGGGGAGAGAGAGAGAGGAAGAGAGAGAGAGAGAGAGAGAGGGGGAGAGAGGGGAGAGCGTGGAGTATGGGGCGAGCAAAGAGAAGGCGTTGCATTGTAAACTCTATGACCGACTTTACGAGCGATCGGCTAGGATGCAGTGCCTCCAACGGCCGGTCGCCGTAGCTAGCAGCCATGTTGTTTCCAAACGCCGAAATCAAGCTCGCAGCAGTTTACGAGGAGAAAGGTGAGGCGATCGTTGTTTCGCGGGCAATTATGTCATAACTTTCGGTGCCGTGTCTCTGTATCCTTTACAAGGGAATATCATACGCCTCGTTTAAAAGAAAGAAAAGCATCGTAATTAACCGTTCCCAGGCCGCCATACGAGCCCGAGTCACTCGACGGTAATTCTTCTGGTTTCGTTACGCAAAGGAATCCTGCCTCGGATCCCTGTATCGATCCACGCTTTTCTCCCTCCCTCATGCATATTCGATTTTTACCAGACGGGTCGATGCTAAACAGACGCCCATTTTCCGAGCCGGCCTTTCCAGGATAGCACACCGGACGTTTATCTACTGTTCCACAGATTGTAAGCTGCCGTAGGAAATTCTGTGGCATAATTACGGTAGTACCCGGAATAATTGCATGTATTAAGATAAAAGAAAAAAAGAATTTGAGGCCAACAGAGTTTCGACCATCGCACAGTGGGTTGAAATCCCAGAAACATGGTAAAAATATGAAGGTAATCTTTGATATTTACAAAAATGAGTATACTAAAGTTTTCGCAGTCGCTGATTACGAATCTGAACTAAAAATGGCAAAAAAACAAAATGGCGGATCCAATATGGCGGACGCGTATACCCAAAAAATATCAGATTTGGTCTAAACTTGGTATTCTAGGGTTTCCGAGGTCGCTCAGTACGAATCTCAAGTCAAAATGGCAATAAAAAAAATATAAGGGAATATCAAGATGGGTCGATTTATGTATTAAAAAATATATGGTTCCATTTAAAAAAACCACCACTGTCGTCGTGGAAACATGTGTTAATTAAATATCTCTTAATTACAACAATAGTATTAGGATTCACATCTGAAAATAACAACAGATATCAATATTTCAATTAACAGTGTTTGCAAAAAGAAATTATTTTCATGTACTGGGAACCGTTTTGAATAAACTGAAATTTTAGAGATTGGAGCAAAAACGAGCAAAATCTGAAAGTTAATCTCAGTTCTTTAATAATCAGAGATGATAACTGTGCAAACAAAAATGCTTGATCGGACTTGGAAGTTAACTAAATGTTTAATTGTTTTTGTAGATCAGCTATGGTAATTAAGGTTATACGAGGCAATTTTGAATTAAACATTATGAAGGTATTATTGCTTGCCTCAAACGTATAACAACAAAAAGTAATTAAATAAACACCTGAAATTGACGTCTTCATCGCGAAACAGAAGTTTAAAACACAGAAAACACAAAAAATAGCTACACAAAATCGTTTGATAAATCGCTTGGAATAAACATGTAACGGAGTTCCTACAGCTAACTGTTTTTGACCGACTCGGGTAAGGAAGGAAGAGTTGTAGAAGGCTGTGGATATACGTTTTATTGTGCGCACATATTTCAACTATACCAGGGATAAAAAATCAGATGTTTAAACATTCTTTTGTATTTCGATTTTTCGCCAAATTTTGGGGTCTCCTGCCCCACTGTGCATCGGCGGAGCGACCTTTCTTGGCGATATTACTCGGGCCGGCTATGGAAACAGATTCTACCGTTGATTATAGGAATTATATGATAAAGGCGCTGCTCGTGGCATGGAACGGCAGCGATAGAAAAGGAATATTCATTTTATAACGCGGAGCGGTTGGTTGCGATCGAGAAGTGGCGTTTCACGGTGGTTGCGCCGCCTCTAGTTTCCACTCGGCGACATAGACGGGCACACGGACGCCGGCCGGCCGGCCGGTTCGTGGCTATAGGTTAATACTTATGCGGAGTGGCCATCCGTGATCCATCTTGCGTAACCTATTTACCGGCGAAGTGGTACAGGCACGTATGACATAATCCCGTGCAGCGGAGCACGCACTGTAGATCCCGGCCTGTTCGGATACTATTTTAAATAGCCCGTTGCCGAGGCGCGCGTGCGCCGTGGATCGAGCCGGCACGCCGACGCGCGGCGTTACGCAAATTAAAGGTACGCGAGGAGAGCCGACTGAGCAGGGCATAATCCTGCTTTCCAATTCAAACATCGTTATATCAACCTACCGACGCTGTACAATTCTTTCAGCCGTACAAATCTCCACCTTGCTCCGCGGTTCCAAACCTGTTCCACACCACGACACGCATTCCTAATGTACGCGCAAGACGGAGTCCGGGTGCGGAAAGCCTTGCGGACGGATCCAGGCTGCATACTCCTTACAGGGACACAAACTTCGCCTAACGTTCAGCAATTAATTAACGTCGCGGCGATACCTAATCTCAGACCTATTGCAGATCGAGAGGGGGCAGAGGGAGATGGAGGGAACCAGCGAGGAGATTGACCACCTGCTGCAGCGCGACCAACTAGAGCAATGAATTATTATACGGCGGGTATCAGCGGGCTGTCAGCAGCTGTTGGACGGGCGCCGGTTCTCCGAACGGGAGGAGCCGCAGGCGCGTCCAAGATTCGCCGAGCAAGTTCGGCCCCGAAGAGACGCGAAAAAGGAGGAGAGGCGAGTGGGAGATAAGGCGTATTTACCGGAAGTGCGAGCGGCCGGGAAGATAAGGCGCGGGGATCGCGGCGCTGCGAAGAAACATCCGCGTAACTACGTCATCCGCTGGACAAGCCCAGCACACGCGTACCGGGACTTGTTTACATCGCGCCGGTTGTCGCGGATGCGCCCGTATGTCTATACATATAGCCGAGGCCAGTTAGGAAGCGCTCGGTCAGCCAGCGCTGTCGGGATATCTATCTTTGGATCCGCCGCGCACAGCCGGGCCGTGTACGTGAAGGGGGCGCGCGAGCGCGAGCCCGTCCACCGGCCGGTGGAATCTCTTACTCAATCGTCTCACGCCCGTGCCGGTGACCAGTGACACCGTTAAACGCGGCCATTATTTCGAATGCGCCCCGCGGGTCGGATATTTCCGTGGTGACCGTAGATAGAGCCGATGGATCGCGGGCGTAACGGCCGCCGAGACGCACTCCCGCCGCGGAACGTGTTACACGTACAATGTTGCGCGTGTACCTTCTCGCACCCGCGGAGTGAAATGCACGCGTCAGTGGCTCTCAACTCTCTCTCTCAACTCTCTCTCTCTCTCTCTCTCTCTCTCTCTCTATCTCTCTCTCTCTCTCTCTCTCTCTCTCTCTCTCTCTCTCTCTCTCTCTCTCTCTCTCTCTCTCTCTCTCTCTCTCTCTCTCAACTCTCTCTCTCTCTCTCTCTCAACTCTCTCTCTCTCTCTCTCTCTCTCTCTCTCTCTCTCTCTCTCTCTCTCTCTCTCTCCTTCCTCCTGCGCGACATCTCGGGCGCGGGAAGCACGCGCGTAGCGGCCGTTCAAGTGAGTCGATCGCGGAACAATCGGTGCTTTGATGACTAGCTGCGATACAAGGAACGCGGAGCACCGCCGAGAAATTCCTTTGTCTTCCGGTTGCGAAAACGCTCAGCCGAGAAGAGAAGCAAATCCTCTCGCGGAGTGCGCATTACGCCCCCCGCCCCCCCCCCCCGGGGGGGGGGGAACCAGCGGCAGCTCGAGAACTACCCATTTACGCGTGCCCGCGCGAAAAGATAAACGCTGGCCCGGTATTTACCGGTTCACGCTTCGGTGAACTTGGACGTCATTGGAAGCCTACCGTGTTGCACGTGAAAACAGGCGCCGACGCGGGAGACCGCTTGCGTCAGAGTACTATACCGGCGCATTAATTGTGACACCCCGCGTTTAAAGGTTATTAAGAAGGGTAAGAAATGTCAGCCCCCTCCATCCCGCCTGTTATAAAAGCGATCTCCAGCGCGCGCGCGCGCGCGTTAATTGCGCGATATAAACGATAGGGATAAATACTACCGGCACGTTCGCTACACACCGCTGCCGGTAGATAACGTTATGCGCCGAGTGCTACCGTAAGGGAACCACCCAGCAGTGATTTCTCGACCGCGCGCGAGCGGGGCAAGCCAGCCGTTGGCCGAGCGTAAAAACATCGGAACCGGACACTTCGGTTTGACCAGATCCGGTTCATTTTTCCCCCGGAGCGAGCCGAGCGAGCGTGCGGCCAAGTTTCCACGAAATGGAACTGCGGTCACGCCTCAGCTACCTAACGGAGGTAGAAAGATATTGCGCTAATGCGTTCCACGTGGGGTCACCGGTAGCCGGTGCACAGGCGAGCACAGCGCTGCCCGTGCTCGCCTCGCGCATAAACCGAGGCTCTCCCGCATACACGCGCAGGCCAGGCGCTCGCCAGTGCCTCTCATTACGCATCTAACCGCGCCCACATAGCGGTATCGGGGCAGCGTATATTTCTTCGCTACGCCTGACCGACCGTAATAGCCCTATCCCTCGTTTTATGGGGTATTTATTGCGTTGCGCTCGCCACGCTTTTCCACGAGCCCACGGGAACGCTCTCGCGGCAAACGGGCGCTGGGGCGAGCAAGCCAGTCCGCTACCCCGTCCGTAACTCGAGAAAGGCGTGTCGAAAATCGACGGTCACCGGCGGTGGATGCGCCACGAGGCGCAGCCATTTCCTTCTCCGAACCCATCCGTTAACCTGTTGTTCGTCTGCTACGGGGGATAATATATCCCTGCCCCTGCACCCGCCAGTCTCCTCTACCGTATTTACCCGGGAATATTCTCGGCGATCGCCGGATCGCCGCCAGCGAAACGGATTTCGATCGCCACCGGGTTACGCCGCTGGCGTGTGGCGTGCCCGCGCTCGTATCCAGACGCATCGTTGCAAGGTAACGCGTCCGTCCGGTCTATCCTTCTCTATCCCGTCTCGAGCACGGGCCAGAGCAGCGTGTCTCGCTCATGCGCGCCGCGTAAATGGAGCATCCACTCTATAGTTCGCTCGCCGAACGAGGTCACGAAAATTAAATTTTCTGATTAACGGCGCACGCAGCGCGCCCGGCAACTCCCCGGCGCCTGTCAACGCGGGATCCTCGCGGTCCCTAATAGCCGCGGATCGGGCCACTGTGCCAAACGATGAGGAGGAAATACGCTGCTGGAATTCGCCGGGCGTGCCGTCGGCACAGCCGGTGCCGCGTTATCGCCGGCGAGAAACGCATTTCCCCGCTCTGGAAAGTGGTCTATCGGTGTGAGACACCGGCCTACGGAGGAGCGTGGCTTCTGCGCCTGCGTGTGCGTGTACCAAGCGTGTTTGATGCGCGCTAACCTGCTCGGATGCAGCGAGATCCGGCGGGTGTATGGATGACGTATCAAACCTCCGTTGCACTTAACGTGCCCCACTCGCCGAACCTTTGTTCCTTTTTCTTTAGAAGAATTTTCCGCCGCTTATGGGGGATAGAAAGAAGTCACCGCGAATCTATTTTAAGAGGCTCGAAACGGCGAAACCGTTACACGTAAATAAAAGGGAAACTTCGTTTCGGTGAATGTTAAGATCGGCGTTCTATCCGAATTTTCAAATTTTTCTGCATTTGACGATCCTCCTATAGGGTAAAAAAATCTGCATCCCGAAAATATGCGACCTTAAGCCAAGAAATTCGACGGGGCGACAAAATCGAGAATTGATATACCATTCTCTCAAAATCGACTATTTCTACTATACTAATTTATCCAACTTTCCTTGTCAAAAATTTCAAAAGAATTTTCACATTTCAATAATCGGCCCCCTTAAAGGCTCATTGCGGGCAGCCCACGTTCAAGTTCACACGAGTCGATCACAATTTCCGTGCCCTCAAAATTCACCGATATTATATTCCACGTTCCTTGTATCAAACGTCTTGCAACCTAATAATATCAAGCACAGTATTCGCGACTTCAACCTGCCCACCTAACCTTCAAAAAGCAATCCCCCCACCGACCATCATTTTCCTACGTTGAACATTTTCGAACCTAACCTAATAGAAAAAAAAATCGACAATATCCTCCCCCACTTCCGCTTTGCATGCAGACCCTTAGCGTAAATCGCTCACCTCTTGCCCGTTCGGCGCGATGATGACGTCCACCTCGTCGAGGTGCTCCCGATGCTGCGTGACCTCCGCGTGTATTTCCCGGCCGTTGTACGTCAGGTAGACCTTCTGACCGGGGACAAGCCGCGCGGTGGTCACGGACCCGAAACCAGGCCCGATCAGGTCGCGGTCGGAGTACTCGGTGCTGGGGCTCGGTGGGCGACCGCCGGGCACGGAGTCGAACCGCACGGAATATCGAGTCTTGGGTGTAATGCTGAGGCCTGACTCGGAGGCGGCCGACGCCGGCGTTTTCACCGCGTGAATGACGCCGCTGTAGTACTTGCCGTCCTCGCCGGGCGCACACACTCTGGTGCCGATAATGCTGCGTTTCGCCAGCCTCTTGCCCGTCGACATTATTCGTGGGGTCTGCTGTTGAACGACTTCTCGTTGATCAGCCGGCGCGGATCGATAGTTGATTATCGATCGATACGCGTTGTGTGTCGACGCGCGTCCACTGAACCTTCACGGGTCACCGCGGCGCACTATCTTCGTTAAAGTTCCTACCACCGATTTGTCTCTCATAAATCTCATTTGCACACGTTTCCTTCCTCCTCTGTCAATTCCCTTCGGTCTCGGTTACCACGAGAAAGACACCACCCCCGCTCGCGAATCGTAAACAATGATCGATCACGCCGCGAGACGTGTTAATACCCGTGCGCGCCGATCCGCGACAGTCTGACTGCTGGCACACACGTGGGAGACCGATGCAAGTAGCGTGGCGATCGATATTGTACGTACGAATCGATTGGATGCAATCGAATACGCACTCCCGGAAACGGGTCACCCGACACGTCGAGTCGATTTGATTTTTATTCTCTCTCTCTCTCTCTCTCTCTCTCTCCCCCCTTTACGAGCCCGTTTAATCTGGCTCGCCGTGCGTTGAGGATACGTCTTTATGATTTAGGTCATCGTCACACGAGAGCCTCCGTGTACACAGGGACCGGCTACCGGTCGGCAGCTTCGCGCTGGGGATCCCGGGGATCGCGATAGAAAAGATTCCTAGACCGCGGCAAGACGCGGCGGCCTTCGCGGCCTGAACACAGAACTGAGCGTATCAACAAAACGGCGTGCACCGTCGCCCGTCACCGTGTTCGTCACGCCGTCCGCATGTTCCAGGCACTTGGTGATTGATCCTTGATAATACGTGGCCGTGCACGCGGTAGATAGCATAATATATGACCGACGATTGCCGGCGTGTGGAAATCCGGCGTTTTACGGTGGCCTGGGCGAGCGAGCGGTAGGCGATACGATGGCAGACGGGCACGAATGGGACTCGCGGTACCCGACATGTGACGCGCAGCTGAGCGACCGGGAGGGACTGAGGAGAGACTAAGCAAGCGGCTTTCACTGCGCCGGCCGGCCGCCCGCCCGCCCGGGAAAAACAGCTGATAGATAACAACAAACCCACGTGACCCGGCCTCGAGCGCCGATTGGACGGGCGCGCTGACCTACTTACTCTCATTGGCCGGCCGCCCGGGACAACGAGAAGAACGGGAAAAAATCGCAGGCCAGAACCCTAGCCAAAGCGCTCCGCACGGCGAGACCCTCCACTATCCCAGCCCTCTCCACTGTTCGTACGCCTGTACTCGGCGTCCCTTCTGGCGTCCCTCTCTTTTCCGCCGCGCGCAAGCCGCGAAGTACCTACGCCGGACTTTTCTGTACGGACCGGTACGAAATCTCATGCACGTACATTCCCTGCGCCACCGACGAGCCAGCATTTGGGCGTGCAGCCCCGGTCGCGGATACCGTAGAATTTCCGTAAACCCAACTCTCGTAATCAGCTGGTAGCGTTCGATGCACAGGGCGGTCATTTTGCCATCAGCTGCGAACGTCCGTGACGAAATCCGTGCGAGTGATCGGTCTTACCGACATCTACGGTGCTGTCGCCAATGAGACCTCGCTTCGCCAGACGCTCCTGCTGCCGCTACGATACCATACTGTATCACCTTTTTAATGAAATACCCCGGATTCCACGGGGACCTTAGCGTCGAAGGATCGCAGCGTCTGCATGAAAAGGCCGGGCGCCGGTCGCGCGGTAATTAGACACGTTTCAGCAGAGAAAAGCCGTGTTTGTGCTTCAGCTGTCAGTGGACGGCGGCCATTTTACGTCAGCTGAGAAGGTCGGTGACGACACGCGGCGAGTGAAATATCTTCGCGGTGGCCGCTCGAGCCTCGGGGGGGGGAACGTGTCGCGAAGAACCTCACCTTCGAAACTATTTCCAAGGCTTGTCACTGCATCGCGGACAATTGTGCATGGTCCCGCGTGGTCGTCGATGCGAATGCGCGCCGTTCGAGGATTATATGAGCGTAACGGAATTAAAGGCGCGCCTGCGGGCATGCATCTCGAGGATTCGATCTCGTGCCGGCAGATCTATTCCGGCCTAATGCGCTCGCCAGTCTCCTGCCCGTGTGCTCGCGATCGATTTAACGCTTAATTGCACCGACGTCGAATTACGAGTGGTTCGCGTCAGCTGAGGGCGCTAGTGACGAAACACGGCCGAGTGGAGGGTCTTGGGAGGTGAAGATTCACTTTCTTAGCCGATGCGCAGTAATCGCGCTTTCGGAAACTGGTGCACGACCGTGATCGTTTTGTCCATTGCGAGCGATTTTAGGGGGGCACGGGCGGGGGGGGGGGGGGGTTGGAGGGACAGGATTGCGATGCCGGTACGCCGGCTCTCGGCCGAAAACACCGGCGGACGCCGATGAATCGATCGGGTGCAGCCAGTCGCGGTGCCCATACCGTATGCTTGTCATGGCGGCGCGTGGTGGACGAGCAATGAAAATGGCCGGAAGATGCGACGAGGCCGGGCGGGGAGGGACGGTAAGGCCGAATAGAAGGCAACGGTCCACGCGTTCTCAGCAGCCTATCCTAGATTTATTTCCGTGGATGTTGCGCAATAAACGCTGCGCTGTTAGCTCACTGAACGCTACCCCTCGCGCGGCTTCGAAAGAGGTGCCAAGGGCTAGTGAGTAACATTTAATTGCCACCGGCTGCCATTCCTCTCGTCTAATAAAGAAACGTAATTGCGCTCGGCACCGTGGCATTGTAACGTTATCTCCGCTATGCCCGTGTATAACAGGCTGATCCTCAAATCAAATGTACCGTGTTAATTTTCTTTGGAAAGCCTTTGGATCCGCTCGCCCCTTCCTCCCTCCTTAATAACAATCAATTAAGAAACGGCGTTAACTCGATTACGCAAGTTTAGGCCGTACTTTCACTGGAGCGACAAGACCGCGGCGCAGCGCAAACAGACCGAGCTGGATACGAAGGGAATAGGATTTTATTGCTGTGTCTCTGTCGTTGCTTTGGAATGACGTTAATTGTTCACAGAGTCTGCGTATTGGGTAGAAGAAATTCGGGGTTACCTGTTGCGTGGTAACGTTGAGACAATGATGTCCGGTTCAAGGAATAACCGAAAAGGTCAAGGTTCACTGTTGGATGCAATCGTCAGCCATTATTTTAATGCGATTCCAGCGAAGATTTCAATACCTACATATTTACGCCCCACGTGAACTCGACACCGAAAAAAAAAAACTGGAATTCGTTCCTGTTGCCTACACAGCGGCCGGCCCCTGCAAACGAAATTTATCACGGTCATCGGTTTTGGTTTGCGGCGAGCTTGTTTTTCAAAGAATTGCCCTCCGTTTGTGATAGCTCTCTATTGTTCTTGCTCGCCGACCGTGTCAGTCGGTTTAAAAGAATTGATACAACGGCCCCGACAAATAACGCCTAATTCCTAACTGTACTTTCCTTTATGTCCTGTTTATGGAAACATCCTGTTTACCCTCCAGATCCCCCGGTGTTTTCAGCGACCAAATATGCGAACGAGGCACCAATCGAAGGGACAAACGCTTTTGCGTAGTAGATAACTACGCGCTCCCCTCGATTACAGATTATCTTGTAGAGTTTTCGTGGAAATTCATTATTCCGTTTATCGGTGGAAAAAGAAGCCGGGAAACGGTAAGACGCTACGCGATGACGTGTATCTCGATCGTTAACACATCGACATCAACGCGATATACACATAGGCGTGTTGGAAGATAAGATTACGTTGGCGAGGCAATCGCAGGCCTCGTGAAAACGCGAAGAGTCCCTATCATAAGTGATTTTGCTACGTTCAAATCGCTTGCGCTGTGATATCGTTGCAATTAATTTCCCCGAGGTTCGTCAGGCAGGTTTATTTACCATGACCGACGGCGCAGCCGTTTGTCTGGTCGCCTCGCTCCTATTAAATTCCGTCAGCATAGTAGTTTCCACCGAACCGTCGGAAACGTGCCCCGTGTTCTGTGTGTGTGACAATTGGTACGAGTTGCAGCGCGCATCTTGCACAGGCCGCCATCTTTACAGCATAGATACAGGTGCACCCAGCACCGTGCAAGCCTTGGACTTGTCGGATAATGTGATATCGTATCTGAATGATTTTGCGCTGGCGGTAAGCATCCAGTTTCGATGAAACGTTTTATCTGCAAGGAAAATTGATCGTCCTATAGGAATTTGTTTAGCGTTAACGAGACCGAGCATCGTTGTTTACATTTAGTGACTGAGATCGTTTTAGAACGCAGGTTCGACGAGTCTGAAGTATCTGAATCTTTCTGGGAACGCGATCAGCGAAATCGGCCTGAACGCTTTCGCTGGTCTCGAGGAACTGACGGTGGTGGATTTGACGAAGAATCATCTGTATTATATTCTGGACAATGTCTTCGCGGAAAACAGCCATTTACGAATCCTGAAACTGTCGAGGAATAATTTCAACTCGCACGTGCCGAAGTTGCGTTCGATTTGGCTGACGGTAATGACGGGAACGATCCGACATTTGTTAGAATGGCCTGTTTCGAAAGAGAACGCAGAGAAATTGCAAATTCCACAGTGGGGAAAACATTTTCTGTCTAGGAGCTAAGCTTGGACTCGTGTCAGATTAGTCACTTACCTTCGGACACGTTCAATGGACTCACGCATATCCGTCGTCTCGATCTCTCGAACAATTTGATGATTCAGATGAGCAGCGCTGTCGTGCAGACGTCGCATTTTTTGAAGAAGTTATCATTAGAAGGGTACGATAAGCGAGTCCCCTGAAACGTGTATACTTCTGCATCAATTTACCCAGGCGTTCGGCTAAAAACTACCCTTTCATATTCGTGCTTCGTCACAGTAACCCTCGATTCACAGTTCTAAATACTGTTCCCCTGAAATGCTATTCGACGCGCGACCTATTATCATACGTAGATACATTAGAGACCACTAGGAATGCAACGATCAAAAAACCTTCTTCCAGAAACCCGTGGTCGTGCAACAGGATCATGTTCGATCTACAGGCATACCTCCAGCACAAGAATATCGAGCACGACGAAGTCTGCGGCACGAAAGCAGGCCCAAAGAAGTTCGAGAAGATGATTCTCGGACCAATGAGCAAACAGCAGAATTACCATCGCTCGGCAATTAAGAACCAGACCGTTCATGGAGCTAAATCGGTAATTAGGAAGAACAACACCGCGAGCCTGCTGAATGAAGCTCCGACACGTGGGGATGCCACGGGCGCAACGAACGTCGTCGATTCAGTGAGGAATATTTTACCGTATTGGTTCCTTGCTGTCGGTTTCTTGCTGGGCGCAGCGAGTGGGATGATTGTTTCCTACGTTTGGCTGTCTGGCAAATTCTCGTGCTCCCGAGGGCACGGGCATCGTGGCGCACACAATGACCCTTCCCAAGGACTCTCTTTGTTATTGAATTCATACCTACGAGACAGTATAGACAGTGACGCGAATGTTGTAGGATCGTGCCCGGGTACTCCTCCGCCGCCGTATCGAGAGGTTATGTTACGACCGACTCTTTATCGTTGCCCACAGACAGCCACCAATTTGAATAACAATGCTACCGGATACAGAGGTAGGTGCGCGTAGCTACAACTGGCAATTCATTGTCGCGGCGTCACTGGGCCAGAGCACGCATAAATATCGTGCCAGCTACATAATTTATCAGCCGTTCGAATTTCAACATTTCGTTCGTTATAATTTTTTTCATACCAGCCTGCTCGGCGATGATACTGCGCACGATTATTGCGCGTCGCGCATTAACGACCCGGTCATCGACCAATGATCGTCAATCAAAGTGACGGGATATTTACTCTCCTTTTTTCGCCACAAGGATTCCCAAGCAAATTCAGCAAACTAATTGGCGATAAGCAATCGGCAACGAACACGTTCGTAAACAAGATTTATTAAGACAAACGATTTATGGTAGTCGGGCGTACACATTGATAGCGTAAAAATGTAAATCTCGCGATACATAATCTAGGGTACATGGCTGCAAGTTATACTACAATATATTACATACGTATCTAACGATAAGCGCGAGTAAGTCTTTCGGCGGAGGCTTACACGATACAAGCTTGACGCTTCGCGTCCAACACGACGCAGCGATTCAGGAGCAATCGTCGCGATCGCTTCGCGGATCTGATCATTGCGTAGCTATCATGTTACTCTTATCTACAGTCTGGGTTGTACTAACTGCGACGGTCTTGCAGCCAATGGCGGCTATTATATTCTCTGTTACTTCGTAGTCGTATCTCGTACCGCGCAGATCGGTAATCACGCTCGCGTCTTCGTTGAAATCGTTCGACATCAAACCAGCCGGAAGGCGCATCTTGATCTCCTCGATGACACCGTCCTGTATGTCTAATACCAAATTAAACTGATGGAGCTTGTCGTTCTGGCCGAGCGCATCTAAAACGCGCGTCACCCTGAATTTCGGCGTTTTACCGTAATTCCACTCCCACGAGCGAAATGTGCTTATTAATTCGTTCAGACCTGGAAGCATAATCGTCGGTTACGAAACAGTTGGCTGTATTTCCATTCCCAAGGCGTTACGGGCAACCGCAAACTTTCGGGGAACGTATCCGGACGGGAGGGATCGAACTTTCTACCTGGGAACCAGTCCTCGGTAGGATTGATGAACTGGAATCCCTTTTGGCGTTGAATGAGATCTTGCCCGCCGTCTTCCAAGACCAGCGGTTTCGTACGGAGGTACTCCCAGCCGATCGCGTTAATAAGCTTGTCCATGCATATGTGCGAATTCACGTCTGTTAAGTTCTTTATCGGAGACCGCGTAGATGCCGTGGCATTTGTCTCCACGCCGTTCTGCAACGTAAAAATAGATTCTCAGTTTGTACCCCGAATAAAGAAGATACAGGCTGCCTTCGGATAAACACTGCAATTAGGTGTTGACCAATAATAAGCAGCGATAATTAAATAATGATACATCGCTCTACGAGAGGAACAAAAGAACAAACCAGCGTTCGAGAGGCGTAAACATTTCGCCCCTACCAATATCGGATGCAAAACGAAGAATAAGGAAGAAAGCTCGGTTATATTTCGTCGTATCTCCTACCATTCGGCAATAGTTTCGTATGACACTAATCTCAAGTACACTGTACATACAGAACTTGTATCATCATTCAACTGATCCGGCGGACTTTGCGCGGAAAAATATGATAGTCGTTGGGGAAAAATTGTTACCTCTTTTCTTTCAAGGGCTAGGCTTAAAGCTGATTTGTTCACGTCGACTAAGAGTGTGCAGTGGTGATACGCATTCGGTCGCCCTAATTTCGCAGCAGTACCGGACACCTGCGTTTCAATAGAGTTAAGGAAAAACAGGTCGCGTTTTCGTGAAGCGCGCGGCTCCACTGTCAATTAGGTTGTTCCAATACTGTTTCTCAACAGGGCCGGCGCGAGGATGGTTGGCGCCCTTATGCAAGATAATTTTTGGCGCCCCCAAATGTTTGCAGCTGTTTTCTATTTAATACGTTTTGCCTTTACGAAGTAGAATTAAAAGAAGAATTACATTTACATTTTGTTTATATGGGAGTTGGGTTCCTTTATTATTATGTCTGCGATATAGTTTTTTGGCGCCCCCTTCGGCTGGCGCCCTTATGCGGTGCATTACTTGCATAATGGGTTCCGCCGGCCCTGTTTCTCAACATCATTTAACGAACGCATATCAATTCGTAAATTAAAATTGAGATGGGGGGAAAAAAAAGGTAATCTGACGACGCTCGATGGCGCCTATTCAACGACGGTACGTGCGTTGAAGAAAAACTTCGACGCATTACTGTATACAGATTCTGATATAAGACATAAACAGAAAAGCACACCGATCACAAGATTGCATGCAGGCAATAACTTGCGTTATCAAAGGACGCGGGCAGTGTAAACGCGCCTTAAATTAAATAGAATTATTTGTTAAGCCAATTAGGCTTGTAGCGTAAAGTCAGGGGTAAAGGGTTTCGTGAGATTTGTATGACAATGTTGAGCTATTCTGCACGTACTTTTGGAACACCCTTATCGCTAGGAATATATGGCCATGTATACATTACATTGAAGGATACTTTGAATTCCCCTTCAACGACGATGTCCTCGCGCTTATTAACGTCAGCTTTCACGCCCCATTCCCGATACAGGGCTCTCGTGATTATCCCCAAATTGTATTTCCGATCATATCGTTCCCGCGTCGTGAAGAAGGACAAATTCAGATTGCCGTTATCGTGGTAGACGGTACCGCCCCCGCTGTTACGGCGGACTAACGCTATACTGCGCTTCTCAGCCAGCTGAGCGTTGTGCTCTATCCACGGGTTCTGATGACGTCCGATCACGACGCAAGGATCGTTACGCCACAGAAGTAACACGTGATGATTCGTAAAATTATAATGCCTGTAGAGCCAATCTTCTAGCGCTAAATTGGTGAACACATTCGTGGATTGCGATATAAATACTGACTTCTTTATCGAGTCGTTCGGGTCACCCTGCTTTTCCTTGAGGCTCGTCGAGAATCTGGCCACTCGGGTCAGATCACTGCATCGAACTCTCCGCTCCACGACAATCAGAAATCTGTTTATCAGAGACATCTTTCTGGTTGGCAAGTTTCTTCTCTAGTCCCTCTTCCTTATTCCTCCTTGCCTCTACCTTCCCCCCCCCCCCCTGGCCGCCTGTTCCAGAGCCGAACGGGATCGTGGAGCGGAGCACGCGAAGGCACCGATACGAGCGACCGTACTCCCTAGAAAACCGCGCGGCCTCTGGCCTTTTGAAATCAGTCTTTGGTTATAATGAGCTTCCGAGGGGCGCTTGCTACCTCTGCACGTAGGTGGGATCAGCCTTGGTTGCAGTTAATATTTACGTCTGCAGGTAGCAGCCCTAATGGCAGGTTCGTTTCGTGACGTCGGATTGACTGGCGGTTATGGAGATGAGGTAGTCGTGGAGCGTGATCGTTTGGTGCAGCCACTTCCACGTTTGGTCCAGGGAGTTGATACGGTATCGGATACCTAAACAGTCACGGCAGTCCTTTTGCATTCCTCCGTGTGCTGGCAGTTTGAAAAGAAACATTCAAATTACGCGCGACGAACGGCACGCGTAGGTAGCAACGATTGTGTCCCGGCGGGCAGTAGTGTCGCGTTCCCAAGAACGTCGCAGGCTTGGCACGCGCGGTCGGAGCACTCGAGACTTTGTAGTGCGCGGTTACGAATGTCAGCCAAAATTCATCGACGCACTCGCGGACTCGTAATGAATAAGTCAGGCATTGGCTTTTGATATTATATGAGCTCCGTGTGGTCGGAGAAAGTAGAGGGGGGGTGCATTGAACACACGCAAGAGGTTATCTAAGTTCGCAGCACAAAGTACAGCTGTCCCGCGCGCGATATCGGCCAACGAGACTCTCTTCGCCTACTCTTCGTGATCCGCCCACCCTCCTGCAGCGTTTATTTCAGGATCGTAATTATCGGCATACGCGCCCCTCTGTAAATAGCTATTTCGCTGCCGTCAATGAACGTTACGTATCCGAGGGAATATTGCTATTAAATGTGAGTATTTCTGTGAATACTTCTGCGAATACGGTTGCTTCGAAAAAAGGATAGCTTTGCACGTGAGTCATATATTTAGAATCTTACAAGGTGGGGTGCGGTGGAAGTGTAACACTCACGTTTCAGTGTGCTTATACAGGGGGTTGAAATATTGAATCCAGCAGTATATTTCTTTGCTGCGTATGGTTAATAATTTACTAGATATTTATCGTTCAATTTTCCACTGCCTGTACCTGCTGCTTTGTAAACGTTCTTCATAGCGAAGTACAATAGTACTGTGGCTAAGGTGTTAGCTTACAAATTCGTCTGTTGGCTTGTTCATGCGCGTGTTCGAGTCCCGTTGTGACTTGTCTATATTTTTTTTCCATCTCTTTCTCGATCGTTCACAGTGGATACGAAATTACGTACATATGCGCTTTATACATTATTTATTACTGTTTGTAATTAATAATCGGACTTTTTTACACCTTGCAAGAGCTCTTGAAAGATGAATGGGGTCTTCTTGTTAGATACTATCAGATAGATTATCTGCTTACATTGATAAAAAATTCTATCGATTTATTTAACAATAAGCCGGGGTCGAAAAATTTATAAATTACATTTAAGAAAATAACGTTTAAATTTGCGGAAATAGTACCTATTAAAATATCCTGTTATACGCGTCTGCATTCAAGTGGCATAACAATGCAAATCACTAAAATTTATGCACGCAAACGCACGCGTATCAACGCCTCGTTTTTTCAAGCATATTTTGCATTTATGTATTGTATACGACACTGTGCTTCCATGATTCCTGATAACCAGACAAAACTCCTGAAAAGTTACGTTTACGTGTCAGTTAACGTCGCCGACCATAGGAGGGGGTAATTAAGGCCAATTGATAAAGATACAATATGTATTCCTTACCCTTCCGCGTGGTGTGCACTACCGTTATTATCGACTTTGTGGCAGTGGCGTAGATAAATGGTTTGTGGCAACAATTTCAATACAAAATTCCGGATTTTTATCGGCCAAGTCAGCTGATTCTCCCTTTGATCGTTGCTTAAACATATTTCAATGTTTATACTTCAATAATAAATTATATGGTTGTGTTCTCGAGGGTTCATAGAGTAATTTGGCGGAACAAGCAACCGAATAACTATTACTGTTTGATCACAAAAAATGTTCAAAGTTGAAAATATGCATTTTTTTTTCAAAATCGAATTTCTCGAAAACTGAGCGTGATGGCGACAAACGGTTTGCGGATTCGTATTCAGCGCACAAAAATCTATAAGAAACGGCTATTGAATGTTACAACTCAGAAACAAAATTAAATTTTGTCGGACAGTGTTATCTATCGTATGATTCTTATCTGGCGCCGCGCCAATTGTAATTGCAGTCATTTAAGCGCAATTCGACTTCAATTTTACAGTTTCCGTTCGCATAATTCGGTCGTTTCCGATAAACTTTTCAAAGTTGTGGGGCAATTCTGTGTCGGCCGACTTAAAGAATAGCAGGCTATTTATATTTAGATAGTTGAAGATTGTACGCGTACTAGTGAAAAGGCATTGAAAAGTATCAACGCTTTCGTTCGTAAATATAGGTAAATATACGAATATATATTTATACATATATCATTCACGACTGGATACAAATAAAAATAAACCATTTTTAGTTTCGATTTTCATGCAATCTATCGACAACTGAGATATACAGTTTTAATTGACACGTTTGCCGCCTTAATTAGTGCGTTCATTAACAAAAACATTTTGTTCCGATAAAATATTCCAAATTAAGATGCACGGATAAGGCGCCTATATTCATTAATCATGCGTGGTACGCCGGCTCCATATACGCGTTAATTAACATTCGTCTGATCTACAAACATTTTGTACGATTAGCCATACATTGTCTCCAGACATTCGTTTCTTACGACGTTATTTGTTATTCGTGCAGAAAACAGAAATACATTCTTATCGATTGCGTGTAAAGAATAGCGAATTATTTTCACGCGAAGGATGCTGAAAGTAACAAAGGGGCCGTACGATCGGTCCCCCCCCGCGATTTCGACGAAATGCGGAGGAGAGAACCTAGAAGCCGAATGGCGACACTTTCTGGAATAATTTCTCGCGTCAATGCGAATTTTTCAATAATCCATCAATTATCCCTTTAAGTACCTACAAATTCAAGCGTTCTTCAGGAAGCGTGCTGGGTGGAAGCGAAGAGAGTGGTTGCTTCGTAAACGTTCAGCGTTTCGAATCAAATAATTTTCATGTTCAATACTCCCGTGTTGAACGTGAACACCGAGTTAATCGTGTTACGAATAATCGCGTAGGTGAAGCCGGCGTTATGGCCTTGTCGTTAGCCGCTGTAAATACCATAAAGAGAATCTGCTTGCGCGAAAGTACCGTCTATAGGATTACAGTGAGATTCACTGTTCGTAACCGTTCGCAATTTATCCGTGCATCGCACTTTTCCACCGTTAAAGTGAGATTTCTTATTTACAATACAGTTGCTCCGTCGGTATTGTTGCGATAAAGCCTGATTACACCGTTTTGCGAGAGTTTCAGGTGTTGGGCCTTTCGGTACAGGAGCGCACAGGGAATCGAGAAATAATGGGGAAATTGCAGTATCCCGAAGCGCGGCGCGACGACACCGTCGATGTTTACGATGGCACCAAGGTTAGAAAGAACACTAACATATATAGTAATCAAGCGCGCAGATTACAAGATTTTGTTCCATCCGACAGGTAGCAGATCCGTACAGGTGGTTGGAGGATCCAGATTCCGAGAAAACCAAAGCATTCGTAGATGCCCAGAATGCCATTACTAAGCCGTATTTGGCATCCTGCGAGGCACGTCAGGATATCCATGATAGACTGAAGCAGCTGTGGGACTTTCCGAAATACTCGTGCCCAGCTAGGCACGGCGATAAATATTATTTCTACAAAAATACTGGCTTGCAGAACCAAAGGTAAGCGTTTCCTAAGCGTTCGTTTAAGTCCAGCGCCCTAACGAACACTACATGTATCGTTCCAGTGTTTTATACGTACAAGATACGTTGGACGGCGAGCCGACGGTATTTCTAGATCCAAATACATTCTCGGAAGACGGTACCGTTGCGATTACTAGTTGTAAATTTAGCAAAGATGGTAGCACATGCGCGTACGGATTATCCAGCAGCGGGTCCGATTGGTGTACAATACATTTTATAAATACTGAGACTGGTAAGCTCGACGGGATTTACTTTTCGGGCGAACGCCTGGGGAAAGTTTGCCATTAATAATCGTTCGTACAGGCGAGAAGTATCCGGAAATCTTGGAGAAAGTCAAGTACTCCCCGATAGCATGGACTCACGACCACCGCGGAATCTTCTACGGATGCTATCCAGACCAGAAGGGTAAAACGGACGGCTCGGAGACGGAAGGCAATAGGAACCAGAAGTTGTGCTACCACGTCGTCGGCACGCCGCATTCGGAAGATGTTGTCGTAGTCGATTTCCCCGAAGAACCTCTGTGGAGGATGTGAGTAACGTAATCGTTTGATTCCAAGAAGAATCGCACATATATTTCGTTCTCACGTATGTATTTCGAAACGATCAGAGGAGCGCAAGTTTCTGATTGCGGTAAGTGGCTGATTATCACGCCTGTGAAGGACTGCAGGGATAATTTGGTTTACTTCACGGAATTGAAGCCGGAGACGAGATTGAACGAGAAGCTGCAATTGACTCAAGTCGTTGATACATTTGAAGCCGATTACGAAGTTGGTAACATTTACTACAGCGATTTCGTTAGACGGTTTCAATCTTCTAAAGATTTAATCACTGCTTATCCGTTGTTAAATAGTATGTAACGAACGATGGCACCAAGGCCATATTTCGGACAAATAAAAACGCCCCGAACTACAAGTTAATAGGTATAGATTTACTGGATTACGAGCAAGAGAAGTGGGTTGATGTTTTAGCAGAACACGCTGATAATGTATTGGACTGGGCTTGCGCGGTTGACGGTGATAAGTTCGTGGCTTGCTACATTGAGGATGTCAAGGTGAGCGAGAACTCCTCCGAAGCAATTTACATCGCGGCAAATTATAATGCACGATAAACTACGGACGTAACATTATTAATACCACGAGCTCTCTTTTGCAGAATATTTTGCAATTACACAGCTTGAAAACTGGCGACAAACTCAAAACGTTTCCGCTAGATGTTGGCACGGTAGTTACTTTCACTGGGGAGAAAAGATATTCCGAGATATTCTACCAGTTCACATCCTTCTTGATCCCTAGTATTATATACAGAGTTGACCTGAAAAAAGACGAAGAGCCGGAGGTTAGCGATATACGTGTCTCGATAAAATGCAACTGACACAAAATTTAAACATTGCATATACATTTACAAAATTATCGTTCGCAGGTGTTACGAGAGATTAAAGTGAAGAACTTCGATCCGAGCTTGTACAAGACTAGTCAGGTGTTTTACAAGAGTAAGGACGGTACAAAGATTCCAATGTTTATAGTAATGAAGCATGTACGTATTTGCGGCGCTATTTTTCTCTCTTTATAAACGGAACCAAATATCGACAACGATGATTTTGATTTAGGATGCAGTCTTGGACGGCTCCATGCCGGCTTTACTGTACGGTTATGGAGGTTTTAATGTAAGCATTCAACCTACGTTTAGCGTCACGAAGCTAGTGTTTGTCCAGCATTTAAACGGGGTGCTCGCAATTCCGAATATTCGTGGCGGAGGGTAAGCTGAAAGAGCGGCTGATGGTTCATTAAATATATTCACATTCACTGCAGCGTTGCGCTATAAACGATTTCAGCGAATATGGAGAAAAATGGCACAACGCCGGGCGATTCTTCAACAAGCAGAACGTGTTCGACGATTTCCAAGCCGCCGCCGAGTACCTAATTGAGAATTGCTACACCACATCATCGAAATTAAGTATCCTGGGTGCAAGTAACGGTGGTCTACTAGTCGCCGCGTGTGTGAATCAAAGACCCGATCTCTTTGGCGCCGCGGTTGCTCAAGTCGGGTAAGCGTACATAGCGGATTCGTAATGTTTTATAAACTTGCTTCTATTTTACATACTGTTCTTCGAATGCAGGGTAATGGATATGTTACGTTTCCATAAGTTTACAATTGGCGTTGCTTGGGTGTCTGATTACGGCAGTTCCGACGATCCGAAGCACTTTGAGAATCTTTTAAAGTACTCCCCCTTGCACAATGTGAGGGTAGTAGAAAACGGACAATACCCAGCAACATTGCTGTTAACTGCGGATCACGACGATCGCGTGGTGCCATTGCACAGCCTTAAGCTTATTGCAACGTTGCAACACACGCTTGGGGAATTACCGGAGCAAACAAATCCGTTACTCATTAGAATAGACACTAAGGCTGGGCATGGTGGTGGCAAGCCAACTATGAAAGTGGTTAGTGTTTAATAATTCATTTCTTTGTTTACCGCTTGTCTTTTATTGGCACTTCTCACTGTAAGACCCCTCGTTGTTTCAGATCGATGAAAGTACAGACATTTTAACGTTCATTGTCAAGTCTTTGGGTTTGGACTTCAAATTGTAACGCATACCGAGAGTATAAACAATTTTTATATTTTATACTACGCTTAAATCTTTTAACACGTTTAAGAACGTTACGCGATAACATGGAAAGCGTGTTCACACTCTTATCGTACATATTGCAGAATACTGTTTTAAAATGATGTAATGCGCTTCTTAGCAAATTATTTTATACAGGAGGAAAATTTCTACCGTAACGAATAAAAAGGTTATGCAATTTACCCCATAGCGTTCATATATTTTCTACTGGCCACGAGACTCACGCGCTCGTCGATGCGTACGGCGGAGTTCCAGATATGTTAAGAGTAAACAGTGTACCCATCATCGATTTTGGTGGCGAATAGAGTTAATATATGAATTTTTTTTTTTTTTATTAAATACTAAATAACAAGTATACATTTCATTAGTAACGTATGACATTGGTATTTGGTTGTCCTATATGCTTTTAATAGTAAAGAAATAAAAAAAGAAGATACAATACGATGCGGTTATACCTCGTAAATTCTTTACAATTCTTTGTGACAGCTTTTCTATCACAATCGATGATATTTCATTCTTGCAAATCGCCTTGTCCGTGTTTTATTCTAAATCATGGAACTTGTGTAAATAGATGCGTGTCGTTAATATTGCTGGAAAAAGAGACCAGTTCCTTCTTTCACGAGCACTATTAACAGGATAAATTATTCTTTTAAACAAGGAACTTTCGCGTATCATGATCGTGTGTACATGTAGAATCCCCCTAATCACGCTCTATGATCGTCTCTCTGACTTCACTCCTTCAGAACGTATCAATGAAAGCGATGCTCCCGCAAATGCGTTGCGCAAACAGATCTCCGAGAGAGAACATTTTAAACTACGCTTCGCGGCAGACGCTTGCCGCGCGAGAAATAAATACAACATCGCTGTAATGTACAACGCGTGTGCGAGCGGACGTGCGCATTTAGTTCCTAAGACAGCTTACACGCGCTATAAACATCACATCTATAGGATTAGTAACTAACGCATACTTAGGTCATTGATAAAAATTCTGTTTTTTTTTTTTTTATAAAAGCGGCGAGTGTTGTGTAATTCTTATCACTATTAACATCACATGTGCGATACCCTGAACGCGATTGATCATGGCACGTGATCGTTTTTTTTACATAATGGCCAAGTTTAGAGGAGACACGTCGAATCGATAATCGTAGATGCACTTGAAGTTTAATTTGCATGTTCGTCACAACACCTGGTGATCCACGCCGCTGGTGAACAGCGCGGTGAAGAATTGGGAGAACAGCTTGCCCATGTATTGCTCTTCTTTCACCGGCCACACGCCCTCTAAGAAACCGATGTGACCGCCGCGGGATGTTACTACCACAGCTACGTTCTTGGTCTCCGAGATCTCCTTCAGCGGAATAGCTAGACGCCGACGGGAAGAATACATTATTCTAGCGATGACGTCGTACCTTTGGGCAAGTAGATTTCAATATTCAAGGTTAATTACCATGAACCGGCTGGAACGGATCGTCCGCGGCACTCAGGCAGAGTAGTGGCACGCCGATCAGATGCAGTTTATCGTGTATGGTCGCGTTCGAATAATACTCCTCCACATCTCTGTAGCCGAATTGCTTCACCGTGAAATGCGAGTCGAATTCCCTTACGGTTTGGCTCTGATGTACAAAGGCGGTCGTTGTAAGCAAGTGAAATCAAGTCAACCGTGATAAGGGGCAGAGTCCCTTCGCATAGAATCTTTACGTCGGGAGGCAGACTTTGTTAAGCTCACCTTAAGAATAGTCTCGATATCAACGTCAAAGAATCCAGACTCCGTCGCGTAATGCAGGCGCTTTATGTTCTTGCGTAGCGTGCCAGCCAAGTATTTGTTCATCATCAAGTTAAAATAATTCTCCTCGGTGTTCTTCGTCGCGGCGAACACGTTCCACGGTACAGAGATGAGGAAGCATCCCTTCAACTTCCCTCTCGCCATTACTCCCTGTTGGGCTAAGTAATTGCCTAGAATTAATCTGCAAGTAAACGCGTACAAGGGATATTACAAACAGGGTTCGTTGGCGGCGCCGCTGCTATTACGGTACGATTAAAGAACCGATTATAATTTATAGAAATTTTAGGGATTTAATTGCTTCGTAGGTAAAAGCTTCGTTACCCTCCCATCGATATTCCAGTCGCCCCGAGAGGCACATGGGGGTGAAGCTTCCTCACGTGCTCGACAACCTCGGACAAATCGTCGCTGTTGGCGGCGCAGTACATCCGTGGCGTCTGCAATCCCATGATTACCAGTTAAGCCCGTTTCCCTACATTCGCAAAGCATACCGCTCGTTACCGTGCTAACTGTACCTTCAGCTCCACGCCACCTAGGCCTCTGTTGTTGAAGATCACGCATCGTATGCCGACTTTTTTCGCAGAGGAGACAAGGCACTTTATGTACTCCGCCTGGCTCGCGCCGGTCAGCCCCGGCAAGATGATCACGATCGGCGAGATAGCGGAGGAGTCCCCTTCCGCCCAATCCAAGGCCACTTCACCTCCGTCCGCCAAGGTCAGGATCTCTCTGCGTGACGATTAGTTAATTAATTGGAGCGAGCACGGGCGAGATAATTAGCCCGCGATCGTTTACTTGAACAAGAGTGATGATTAATTAGTACCTATTAAAATCGTCGTACGGCGTAGGACGCGGCAATACGCGAGGTGACACATTTTAAATTCTGCAAACGCGCGTACTTCGAAGTTCAGCTAATGGAGTAAGTGAAGAGTCGATGGAGATGGAGGGAGAGGAAGAGGTCACTTTAAGGTCGCCTGTGATTTTCCTTATGTTAATCTCACTTTCCTCCATCTCTCTCGACACTTGGATGCACATTGCGCTTGTTTAATGCAACATCCGCGAATTAAAATGTGTTTCCTTTAACACCCATTCTGCCCAAGCTTACAAGGAGAAGGCACACCTGCTGCAATCGGTTCTGGAATGAGACTAGGTGGACATTGTAGTACACACCTAGTGTTACAAAACCCTTAAGGGTTTTATCAAAATGGGCCTTCGTTTTCGAGAAATTTGAGTTCAAAGTTTGGCGCGATACTAGTAGTTCAGTTGCGCAAACGTTTTTTTCAAGCAACGGTCGTAGCTGCGGTAGTAAGGTGTTCGGCTACGGTGCCGGAGGTCTTCGGTTCGATTCCCGTGTTCCCCCCTTTTTTTTTCTTCTTTTTTTTTTCTTACCGTAGTAATGCAATGGCTGCACCTAAAATTATTTTGCGTTGTAATGGCCGTCAGCTATTCGGCAGTCTGCAGCCTCGACGACTTCGGCATATTTTTCAAATATATAAAATCACTCGCACTTATAGATGTAGTAAATTTAATGCATCATCGATAATAATAATAATATTAATATTGTTGCAATGATATTATTTGTAATTTGCGGTTTTATTATATTTATATTATATCTGTACTTGTATTATACTTGTAATTTGTAATCATAATACTGTATGGAGTATTATTGTAATAATATATACTATTAACATCATTATTGGAACAAAATAAAAATTGTTTGACGCAGCCATTACAACGCAAAATAATTTTAGGTGCAGCCATTGCATTACTACGGTAAGAAAAAAAAAAAGAAAAAAAAAAGGGGAACACGGGAATCGAACCGAAGACCTCCGGCACCGTAGCCGAACACCTTACTACCGCAGCTAAGACCGTTGCTTGAAAAAAATTTTACGCAACTGAACTACTAGTATCGCGCAAAACTTTGAACTCAAATTTCTCGAAAACGAAGGCCCATTTTGATAAAACCTTTAAGGGTTTTGTAACACTAGGTGTGTACTACAATGTCCACCTAGTCTCATTCCAGAACCGATTGCAGCAGGTGTGCCTTCTCCTTGTTAGTTAAAACGTCCTATCTAGCATTTTCTAATTTTTCAAGAGAAGTCGAGATATTTAAAGTTCCACGCGTCTTTCACCTTGTAAGTAATGTTATAAAACCCTAAATACTTCGTAGAGATCTAGAAGAAGTCTGATTTAATTATTTCTTTACAAGGACGGTACAAAGAAGATGATGAAACTTCAGTTTCCTCGGATGCTTCGAAATGCTGGATAGGAGATTTCAAATAAGGGAGGCAGCATCGTATAACCGATCGTTTCCTAGCGATTCCTCTCAGTTTTTAATAAGTATGAAGTTAAAGGTAGACTTACCAACCTGCGATAGTGAATCGACGGTAATATTCGCGACCTAAGAAGGCTGGCCAATATAGTCTGCGCTCTTGATTCGAAGCACCATAGGGTCGGCCAGAATTTGTTCCTGACCAGCGGCACGTGTTCTTTTAGGAACGCTCGGAACGGCCCGTTCGCGCATACCAGCAGCGGCGTCTGAAAGTCGTTTAAAACACTCGTCATTTTTATCGATTCACCGAGGTGTCCCGAGCATTGTCCGTCGCCTGGACGCTTGAGACCGTACTTCGATGAAATCGAATCTGCATCTTATCGTTTGCGACGCCCGTTCGCTCGTCTACTCGCCCCGTCTATAATAGATCACGCTTCGAAGTAGAGATTAACGAAACAATCTGTGTACTTCGACTTCGCATCGTGCCTCTTGAGCATTAATAGTCCGGTGTTCTACTTTTGGCAAGAAACTCTCCACGTAGGCATCTTCGACGACGCAATTGCTATACACATATTTTTCCACTGTTTCTATGACACGCTTGCAACGGAAATAATCATGTTTCTAACATTGTAACATACTGTGGCCGCGTGGACAGCGTACAGAGACGGGATTAATCCACAACAAATATAGCATTATCTGCCATTAACGCTTTTGTTGTGGAAAAGAAACTGTAATGGCCAACCGTCACACGTGTTTATAAAGAGCTCAATACAGTGATCGCGTGCAGCGGCTCTATAATTGGCCCTAAATGGCTCCATTCTACGACGCTGGACTAATAGAATACATCTGCGAGTACGATTAAACAACTTACGAATCTCGTGGAAGAGTTTCCACGAACAGCCGGGTCGTTTCGTTCGAAATTCGTCTTTTATTCGGAACGGTATTGGGAAACCAAGAATTCCGATACGCCAACTAGTGACAAAAAATGGAACTACTCAGAGTAGGCTGAAATCCGTCGAGCTCCATATGATTATCAGTGTTTATATAGACATTGTTGTGAAAAACGAGTGTTTTTAAATTTTTTGGAGCACTAAATTTTTACTTATTCGATTAATAAATACTTATTCGGTATGTTTGGTGGGATCCAGCCTACTGTCAATAGTTTGCCAACTTACCACCGCAGCGCTGAAATCTAAGCCACGCCTCCACTTGGTTTCCCAATATCGTCGCGACGGGGCACGGATTTAATATGCAAATCGCATTCTCGCGTAAAAGGCATATCTTCATTTGCATCAGTTTTATATACAATCGTTTCTTAGAACGTTAGCGAGCTACCGTGCAAACATGACGAGCTGCACGCGTGAATAGGCCCGTCTATTGAAACATTGCGTTATTCTTCGCGGCTGACTATTTGGTGAGCGTGAGTTTACCTGTTCCGGCGTTTGCGCCTGGTGTGTGCGCGCGCGCGCGCACGCGCATCAAGCTCGGGGCAATTCGTCCGGGGCGAGCGCCACGGAGTTTTAAGGTCAAATTAATAAATTGTGCGGCTCCTCGTGGCTCGTACAGGCCACGAAGGGTCGTGCGAGAGTTCGAAGTAGTCGTATCGCGGAAATAGTGATAATATATCGGCGTGATGCATCGCGATCACGATGCTTAACGCGCGCGATAAGGGAAATGAAACTTTGCTCGAGCCCAGGGGCGTCCCGATATTTCCAAACGCCGGGCCACGCTCGTTTCAACGAGCCTCGAACTCCGCCAAGTTTCTTTTCTTTAATGCAGATTTTCGAGAGCTTCCGCGTGGCAAATTTAGCAGACACTGATGCATCGAGGATGAATCGACGACCGCGAGCGAAAATGACATCAGACACAGCGCGTACGTAGTTAACGCTCGTGCATCGTTTACGGGCACCGAATGTAGGGAGTGTCGAATCAATTCGCCTTCAATTAGACTTATTCCCGTTCGATCGTAGACCAGGGGACGCCTGGAGATCGAAGTTACGTATCCCCCGAGCAAGTGTCAATAACCTTTAATCGTCGCGAAAATCAGCCGAGCACGTTGCACGTTCGACGAACGGAATTCTTTATCCGTCGAAACTATATCGAATGGAATCAAGCCAGACACGGCATACTTACGCGTGACTGAATCAAACGCGGTGCTGATTGGGAGTAATGAAGGTTAAAAGTCTGCGTACAAACGATAACGGCCGCTGCACGATCTAATTTCAAGTTTGACTTAAGGCTTAAGTAACGCCACTGCGTGCAATGCCACCGCAGAAACGTTTTACAATTAATTTCGCGATACGTCGCTACAGGTACAGCAATCCTAGCCGACGTTCCTGCAGCAGACGCTTCGCTACATAGAAGTGCAATCGATCTACGAGCCATAACCTATCTTGCATAAAAAAAAAACCTCACAATCTATATATACATTCCCAGCTCAAGAAGCATCAACTTCGACGTTCAAGGTACAGCCCCTTACGTTATGCTACCACATTTCACATCTCTCGTACGAAATCTACGAACTGTCCTTTAAATCGCGACAGGGGAATCGGACCAACCAAGGTCGGCAATTTCAATCAATGCATCGATGATTAATTGATCAGTGTTCATTTCAATACCGTGGCTCGTTCAAACGTAACCCATGGCTCGGCGATATTTTCGGCACTGTAGGGTGGCCAATACCGGCAACGGCGGGGAAAAAGGTGGCATGCCTTCTTACCCACATTTGCCCACCATGCTTACTCACTTTGACCACTTCGAAAAGGTAGTAGACGCAGAATCCGAAGCCCAGTAGCGCCCCGTAGTAGACCGTCGGGATGTCGAGGAGTGGCTCGATGTAGTTCAGCATCCTTGTGCTCTGTCGATACGTCTAAGTGGGCTTGGTTGGGCGTAAACGCCGGTGATCGCCAGGACCGTTGACAATCCTTGCACGTCGAACGCCGGTAGCCAACAACCGATCGCGACGCTTTCATACAGTGTCGCGCGACCGCGCGCATGACGTTCAAATAATTGGACGGCCAACTAGCCTCGCTAGCCGGCCGACCGGTACCGATAGCCACTGCAGCTACACGCTCGCACATAGGTGTGTATGCTCGAGATTCGGTCACGTGCGCACGAGCGGATCCGCTCCCACACTGGCGAAACCCGACTCGTCCCGCCGCTCGTCCGAGCCGTGCGTTGCGACGAGCCTCTGGGAGACACGTACACGGCCCCCTTCGCCGTGTGCACGGAGTGCCGTGTAACGCGAGTTATATAACGCGAGAGCAGAACTTTTCGTATCGACATTCGTAATGCGGCCTGCACTCGCTTCCCGCGACCAATACGCCCCGCGCCGAGCGGACCGCGTAAACGCCTGGCCCGATGCGTCGAGGGGGCCATTCTTGCATTACGCTCGATCCAGGAGATCGCAGAGCGCTAATGCGTCTTCGGGCGAGAACTTACTATCGCGGGCAAGTCGCCTCGATCGGCGATCTTCCGCTATTGCCACACACGCTGCTCTTATCTTTGCAGTGTCATTATGAGTGTTTAAATGGGCATTAGTCGAGCGTATTGCAGGAAGTTATGTTGGTTACTTTTTGTTTCTTTTTAAATGGTAGGTTAGTATGTAGGAAATAAGCGGGGAAGGTCGTCGATGCTATCAGAAATCGCGCGGTATGCGATTTTCGTCCGACTGTGGTAAAGCTGCCGACAGAGGAACGCGAAGCGATAATTTGGCTTTATTATACGTCGGGTACGTTCGTGCAGTGCGCGTCGTCGAGGTTGCTTTTGATGAGTCCCGAACGGGTAATGTTTTTGAGGCAGCGGCGCACTCAGGATTTAATCTTGGGGGAGCCGGGTTGAAGAGATAAAAAGATTTTTAATGCGAATTCAATAGAATTCATTAGGTGATTATAAAAATTTATTTCGAGAATAAAATCCAGGTATCTATTCTTTTTACAAAGCTCTTGAATTACTTCAGTCGTGGTTACAGTTATCTACGCTTTCCCTTTTCTTTGCGGGGTGCCAGGGCCCCTTGCCTCGCCGCTCTGGATGCGTCACTGTTTTGAGGTATTCAATGAACCAAACAGGGAGCTGTAGGAATTACTCGTGTTTAATTCGATTGTAGTTTACTTGCTTTTCGAAGAGAGACAGTGGTTCTTCCATTGTGTCCGGTAGCGCGTCTTGGAAATCGGTTTGATGTAAATGGTCGATACGTCCCAAGAATTAGTTCCCTAATGGCTTCTCCGAATATGTATTGGGGATTGAAAGATAGGTGGGAAAAGATATAGAACCGCGTGATTTGGATTGTAAGAAAAATGAATTGAGAAGCACGTCAGGGGAAAGCCGTCTGTCGTTCTCTTTTTCAACCGCAGACCTTTTGAGACTCTTCATGTTACAATTTCGCTATAGTATTTATATCTCATATTTCTTTATTCTCAGACACGTAGACACACGTCTACGTTTGCGGTCGATCGCGTGGTAGTTATCGCCGCGCCGGCTCGTCCAGGCATAGACGCTAATATGCTGGTAATAATAACGCGACGTAAGCTTCAATAACACCTTCTGCTTCCTTTTAATATTGCCCTTTACCGTCTTAGTTTTATCTGTACATTTATCGTATCTAACAATAATCTCTAATTACTAATCTCTAAAATACTTTAACGATTGGTGCATTTTAAAAACCGCTTCTTTTTACAATGCAATCTAAGGCAGAAGGAAGCAACCACTTTGTTCCAAGAAAAATGACTCCTTTATTAAACACAGTCTTATACATTTCACGAACATAACGAAACCGTAACCAGGGCGCCTGATTTTAGTCGTGTGGCCCGAAAATCGGCAGCGAAAAAGGGGATCTGTTTTAACATACATTCGCAAGGATCGACGCTGCTAATAGACAATTAGAGTCGATATTCCCGCGCCAGGTACACGCGAATACGACGAGCGTGTTACCTTGATAAAAGTTCCGGTATGCTGAAGTAGACTCGAATCCTCCACTGTCCATTTCGGACGAGGCTTACACGGGGGATCTACGTATCTCACGGGGCACCTTAATTATACATGGGCACTATCAGAGGACGCTCTCTGATGAAAAGGGGCAGCTTTACTAACACATGGAAAACATAAATATTACATCCGTAAAAAAAGACAAACTTGAATGGAGGCAAACATTTCTTGGCGACTAATTGGCAACTTAACGGCAAACGCGAGACATGTTACTCGCATGATAAACGCAGCTTAATGCGCACAAGAATAGGTACGATAGAACTTATATGGAACTTACAATTGGCCTCATTAAATATATAGAAATAAAACGTCGACGCGCCTCGCGTAACAGGTTCGCATACAACGACTAGCAGAATGCAAACGACTAGGACCATTTTGTTCGCGAACCACTCGCCTGTACGGTTCGAGGAAAATCCAGCACCCTTCGTCGCGCGCTCGACCCGCTAATCGCTTGACAAGGGGCAGTCGGGGTCCTCGGGGCGAAAGCCGCAAGCTGCAGCATTCGCCGCGCGACGGACGGGCGAGCGCGAAGAATCCCTTTCAAGCAGAGAAAGTGTAAATCGGTTTGCTCGCTGGCCACGACGTCGACTGATTCCGCGGCAATAATAATCGCCCGGCGAGTAAGGCAGACTTCGCTGCAACGGGGCATGCACGCGGATGATATTACACCTTAACTTATGTACAACGTTCTCGTTGGTAGAGCGTAGAAAATACATTTCAACATCCCGGCGTCTCGTGCGCATACACGTCTTAATCCTACGACGGCTACAAAAATAAACTTGTACGCCATGGAAGCAAAGAGTGTACGCAGGGGGTACCGAGGGGGCAGGGGCTGGTAAACGTTTCCAGCAACCTCGGTAGGTGATTCTGAATCAAAAGGGGCATAGAGGATGGCTCTCAATAAAAATCAATTAGATACCAATGAAAACTGTGCAATGTCCTACACCCTTTTCAAATACAGATCATCCATTCTCGCTATCGTCAGACGTTCAGGTGAACGAGACCTCATTTCTGTGGCCAATCCACCCGGCTTGGTATCGGCAATAGTCACAATTTTTATCAACAGACAGATAAGAGCAGCCTTCGAACGGCAGAAGGCTGTTTCTAATATCATCTTCCAGCGAATGAGCAATGTTTATCCCCGTGACTATTGAAAACAGGCCACAGCGTAGATAACTATTTCGATTCAGAAGACCTGCCAAGCATGCCAGGAAATCGATCGCCGCCTGGCACCCCTCTGTTATCTTATATCCTCGGAGGTCTCAGCGAGTCAACGATACGAGCGGGAGCGCCTCCTGTCTGCCGTCAAGGTACGTTAGAGCTCGCTCCGTTGTTTACGTGCTCTTTCGTAATCGACGCTCAGCCACGGATGTTGAAATTTGTTCACCATATATCATGAGCTATGCCCGCAGCTCGACTCGCGGACGTATTTCGCCCAGGTGCGGGTGGGCGCCATGTCACCCTTTCGCAGCCTGCGCTGGTCACCGCTGGCGCGGATCTGCTCCATGATACTGCGATAGGTCTCCTCGCCGTAGGTGCAAGTCAGGCTCTTCCTCAGTTTCGCGGCGCCGGTCTCGAAGTTGGTCGGCTGGCTGCCCACCAGCACGTGGAGGTTGTTCTTCACCTGCACCGCCCAGTCCCACATCTCCGCGACCGAGCAGTTGCAGACGAACGGGTTGCCAAGCAGATTCACCGACAGCAGCCGCGGATTCGTCCTGAATACTCGCGGGCTAATCGAGCTCAGGTTGTTATTACTGAGGTCCAAGTGCTCCAGGGCATGCAGCTTCTTCAGGCAAACCAGGTTCCCCGTTCCGGAGATGTTGTTGCCAGAGAAATTCAGCTGGGTGAGCTTCTTCGTTCGCGAGAACAGGTTCTCGTTCAGATGCCGAATGTTGCAATGGCTCAGATCGAGGATCTCCAGGTTGGACAGATGGGGTGGCAGGAGGGGCTCGTTCTCGGGGACCTCCAGTGGGTTTCCGCTGAGGCTCAGCTCGATTATGTCAGTGCTCACGCGATCGCCGAACACCTTGGGGTCTATGGGTGTCTTCAGGTCGCATTTGTTCAGCTCCAGGCTCTCCAGCCGCGTTAGGTTAGCGAACAGACCCTCCTCCAGGGTGTGCAGCTTGTTGCCCGACAGTATCAGCTTCTTCAAGGTGGTCATGTGAGCGAACGTGTTGTTGCCGACGTAGCCGAGGTTGCAGTAGGACATGTCCAAGTATTCCAACGACTCTAGAGGATTCAGGAGGCTGCCGAACGCGTCTGACAGAGGGTTGTGCGAGATGTCGAGCTCCTCCAGGTGCTCGAAGACGTGGAACGCGTTGGGCAGGCGTCGCAAGCTGCAGTTGCTCAGCGAGAGCTTGTGGAGCTTCGGTAAGTGACGGAGGACCACGGTCAGGTCAGCGGCGAACATAGGATTGCCGCTCAGATTCAGAACGCGCAGCTTGCTGGCGTTCCTGAACGCCTCCTCGGACAAACGGTCTTGCAAGTTGCAGTTGGACAGGTCCAGCGACTGAAGGTTGTGCAGATTGTGGCCAAGCGTGTTCCCAACGTCTAGATGCCACAGCTCGTTGTCGGCGAGCACCAGCTGGCGAAGGTACAGGTTCTTCGCGAAAGCGTCGCCCGGCAGGTTCGTGATGCCTGTATTGCTGATGTCCAGGTGCTCCAGCCGTGTCAATGGAGCCAGCATGTTGGTCCAGCTCAGAGTGCGCAAGCCGTTCCCAGTCATCTCGAGCTCGCGCAGATTCTCCAGGTGGGCGAACGCCACGGAGGACACGTAGGTCAGGTTACAGCCGTTCAGCTTCAGGTACTCCAGATTGGTGAGGTGGTCGAACGGGCCAGGCTCGATTCGCTCCAGAGGGTTGTAGGAGAGGTCGAGCTTGTTCAAGTTCGTCGTGTTGTGGAAGAACTGCGTATTCAGGCGGCGGATGCCGCAGGTGTTCAGATCCAGGTAGAGCAGAGTCCGGCAATTCAAGAGGTGGCCCTGCACCTCGTCCAACGGGTTGTTCTGAAGCTCCAGCGTGATGAGACCGGGACTGTCCCTGTCGAAGGATCGAGACGTTCGTATAAGTTCGAATGGGGTGTAGATTACGCGGGACGAACATGCGAACCTCCCTCGAATTAAAATCGGTTAGCACTTTCTGTCCACCAGCAAGTTAATCCGAACGATCCTTACCTGAACGCCTCGGGGTCAACGTGGGCTATCTCGTTATACGAGAGGTCCACCTCGAGCAGATAAGTCAATCCAGCGAATGATTCATGACTGAGCTCGGTTAATCGATTATGCGCCATCTGGAGACGCCTTATCTTGATCGATTGCGGGAACGGGTCGACCCGCGCGACGTTGTTGCCATTCATGTCCAGGACGTAGACATTAGGGCTAAGCTCGTCGTAAGGGATGCTCGTCAAATTGCTTTCGGAGCAGTCGGTCACCCAGTTGACGCGAAAATAATGACAGTGGCAGTCCATGGGGCACTCCTGCTCCACCAATTCGCCGTTATAGGCGAGCGTGGATGTCGCAACGGCGACCATCAGCAGTAGCTGCCCTAGCATCGTCTCAATCGTGCGATATATCTGCAATCACAATGAACCGCGATCAGTGTTTTATTCGTACAACAGTCTTATTTCATATTTTTCTCTTGAACGTCAGCAGTCCCTTCGGGACCGAAAACATGGATGCCTCGCTGCGAACGTGAATTGGACCTGAATGAACGAGTCGGGAGGGGTGGGGCGGGAACAATTGTTTTATTTGTCTGGCCACATGCGGTATAGAAACGGGCGGATGAATGCAGAAAAGGAGGGAAATACGCCGCCGCTGTCGAGATTTATTCGGCTCGGTTACGACGACCATGCTCATTGTAGTGCATTGCCAACAAGATAACCGACGAGTACTAATGGTCTGAAGCAAGTGGAACAATTGTCAGTTAAGAACGGACTTCGCAATTGGCGGTCGGTAATTCCGAGCAACAATGCACGGCGCCACAGGTCGTTGAGCCAGAATCGTTAATCGTTTCCGTAAAGCACACTTCACTATCCTTTTACCCCTTCCTTGTCCCCCCTCCCCCCCCTCCCAAAAGCCCCATTTAAAAGAAGCCATTCAACGAATTCCTTTTATTCCCTAAATTATTATTATCGTTAAATCCGTGGGTAACTCGGCCTCCCGTTATTCGACGGAACGGTCTAATTGGCGTTGTTGCTGTTCCATCGGTAAGCGACGGTAATTTTAATCTCGAAAATAAAATCGTACAGCGATCAACGCGGCTGATGGACGAATATACGCGTATGCAATTAAAACGGCTTAATCGGTATTATTTAAAATCGCGGGACGGCGGGAGACGTGACTGTGGAGAATAAATGGTACATGTGTAGCGCGGTACGGCTAGCGCGCGCCTTCATCTGCATTACCATCGGTCCGTTGATCAAACATGCGCCGGCTAATGGGAGTAATTTGTACGCATTAAATTTCGCGGAGCACAATCATCTTCGTTACAGCGATGAATAACATTCGAGGAAGTTTTCGTGCCGGGGAGCGAAGGCCGGCACAAAGAAAAGTGGCGACGCCTCTGGCCAGCAGTCAACTTCACAGGCGAAGCCCAGCGGAAGTCTTTCCGCCAGAATGCCACGCGTTCCACGCTCCACTGCCCCTTCAGCTCTCCACGTATAGTTCGCCCTCGGCCCTGGGCCATTACCATCCGCCCCTCCCCCCATCAAACAGACTCTGCCTGGTATGGGGAAGTGTATTTTCCCCTTTCGATTCCTCCTTGTATTTCTCACTGTCGCCTCGCCTTTGGCGCCACAAATCTTTCGTTTTTGAATTCCATCCCCGAGCCAGCAACCCCTCTACCACCACGGGGCTCGGGTCATTTGCATTCAGACTCTAGGCGAGACATTCATACTTTTTGCAAATATCCTCTCCCTTTATTCGCGATCCGGGGTTTTCAGGCATCGGCGGCGGAGGACGCCTTGAAGCGGAATTTACGCCGAACCCGACTGCTTCCGTTAGAAGAGGCGACTAGAACCATTTTCGCTACCCATTCATACACAGTTTATCTACGGCTCTGCGCGAGATCTATTTCTTATCCAGTTCTCTATCTCGTCGCCCGAGTCGGTAACACATAGAACGCGTCACCCGCAGCACGGTATTATATGCATACAAAACAGAGTTACAGTTTGCAAGCTACTCTTCCTCACGCTCCCCAATCCCTTCTCCCGAGACGCGATCGCGTGAATCACTGTGACACACACTTTTGCCCTAATCGGAAAGCAAACACTTCGCATAATTAACAACTTAAAGCAGAGTACACGGCTCGGTTAGCAAGGGGATTATGTGTTCGAGAAATCGCCTTGAAGAGAACCACGTTATCGACGTATATCACAGTGACGTTGCTGTATCGCGACCGAATATCATTTTCCACGGGTCGCATATCTTTTCTACCGTTCTTTAAATCTGGATACTGCGAGGGCATTTGCATAGGTATCGAGAGAGTGTCGTCGAATGAATATTCATAAGAAACCTGGTGCTCGCAGAGGCAGATGGATTCCTACGATCCATCGGCGGGGATTATCGGGACGGGCGTCGATTCCGATCGAGATCACCGCTACTTACGCTGCGTGTGGAGTTCGTCCCGGAAACAGGTCGAAATGCAAGCGTTCACGTACCGGATAGATGTTATCCTTCCGTCCCGCGGCAGAAGTGAGGTTAAAGCCGCGAGCGTAGCGGCGGATTCGAGCGTGGCACTGGACAAAGATAGATTGAACTGAGTTTGCTGGTACCCCGGTTAAATTAAACCGTGTCCGGCTGACCGAGGTCAGGGTAAAACCTACTGACGCGCACTCTCGTTCTTTCTGCGTCGTATTAGTCTCGCGACGCGCGTCTTCACGGGGTGTTATGCTCCCCTCTCCCCTTTCTCTTTTGCATGCCACGATTGCACGGGCACACACGCGACCGTCTTTCATCCCCGCTTGCCAATCACCCGAGTCTCATTGCTTCCGAGTAAAAATTCAGCGGGATTGAAAATTCTCTTCCATTAGGCTGTCCTAACCTCCTACTACTTTGTAGAGCCATAATTTACCTGTTGGCGTCGCTTCCTTCCAAAGGATGTTGATCAGTAATTCCGCGTATATTCACGATTCGTTGATACGATTATAAGTACTCTGGAGTTCTTAGTAACGCAGCATTGGAGTGGAAGGGTTGGAGAACACTACCAATCTTGATGTACACACTCGAAACGCATGCGCGCGAAAGCTAACCCTTTTTAAAAACACGTTCCGCTCAGTGGGGCTTAATTCGCGTACACGTAATGCTTCTCGAACCCGAGGAATGTTCGCTGGATATATCGAGAATCTCTTCTTTGTGGAGTGTTTTTAAGGCACGATGCGGCTGAGTAATAGGAATATCGCGTGGGATGTGTCACGAGTGACACGTGCTCTATTGATTATCCATTATCTGCGCGAATTCTAAACGTATCTCGCGTTCCATAAACATCGGACGACATCGTGAAATAATTAGCAGTGTCCCGTGATCCCATTGCATAGGCTATGCGATATATCGCGAGCCCGATACAAGCTGAGAAATCAATGAATCGATCGGTGGTACTTTACCTTGAAACTAATACATACGTCTTCCATGACGTTTAAAGGTTTTAGTTAAAGCTTTACCTTGATCCGTAGTATACTGTTTAAGCCTCCTTTCTTCTTGGTATTCTTCTAATCGCACATATAACAGTTTCTAGTTTCTATACCAAACAGAACAGTGGTAACGATTACCTCCGAAGTAGGCACCGGTGACATAACACGCGCATGCGCCCCCCCAATTTCGTTCAACGATTATCTTTGGCAATAACGTTTGAAGCCCGACGTTCGGTTTAATAAGCGTATTAAATGAATAACACGATATTTTTATTCTACGACCTTTTTTTACACCCGTCTGACGCTCAGGCGCAAACACTGTTTATCACGAGATAAGTTTGTCGTATATGTAACTTTCAGCAATGCGTAGTTGTTTTACGCAGGTTTACGCGAATTCTAAGTACACTTGGTCACGTGTACCGTGTACGCGTACGTGGTCAAGGTGCACAACTTAGGTTAGGGCCAAACCGGGAGATGGGGCGAGCAATTGAGTCACTCGACCGGCAAAGTACTTGACAAAAAAACTGGTTTCCTCTGCGATTAGCATTAATCAAAGTCATCCTATACGTTTTTCTTTGTCGCGCCGAATAAACGAGGAGTTTTTTAACGGCCGATCCGTCTACGGAGAAGCAGAATTTCTCCGCGAAATTTTTCCGTGTATCCACTCGAAACGGTGACGGATGTAGTATTTTAGGTTACGTTAATACGATATCTCTGTGCCAATCATAATACGACAAACGTGCGGGCGTATTGAATGGCCATAGAGGACAATGGGAAATCGATATGGCTTGGATATGGTACGTGTCACTCGTACGTCCGGGAGCGTTTGTTCACGTAGTCAATGCGTGATTGAGCGATGAGTGCGGCGCGTCGAATTCTGAAGAATCGCATTCGGCCGAATTGGAAGCGGAGGTCAGGCATTACGCCAGGCATTGCGAAACGTCGGGAATAGGATCTCATGATCTTGACTAGGAACAACGACCTGCCAGCCCCACGCTCGTATCTCTCCACGGCGTGGGAGCGAGCGAGACGCCGGGGCATCGATTAACTTTGCAATTGACATTAGGTTTCCCGATAACGTGCCACTGAATTATCGCCCCAGATTAATTTCCCTCTTAGCCAGGGCGCGCCGTGGCTCAATTTTTTCGCTCCGGCCTCGCGGAACGAACGATCACGGAAACGTTGCACCGCGCAAGGTTGCTGGAAAATGTATAGCCGGGTCCGATTCAGATTTCGAGTCGTTATCTTCTCATACTTCTATTAATTCGTTTGCGATGGTCGAAACGTTTAGTTTCACGCTCTACCGACTGCACGGTAATGATAAGTTAGTAAATAAAGACAAGTAACACTATGAGAAGTGATGAATCTCTTTGTTGTTCTATTCTGATTTTAAGGTTAAGGTTAAGGTTTCTATTTTCTCTTAGCATACAATGTTGTTCGTAAAACTAAAAAACGACACTTCAAGATATTATCTTATACAGCCCAACCAGTCTTTGTTAGTCTGATTTTGATACCGAGTACACACACAGCACAGACGTCTTAAAAATGTCAATTGTACGTCTGTTTTAGGTCTGAACGGCTTTAGGACGTCTTTTGGGCGTCTTTAGACATCTGTGTGCTATCTGGGTAATTGAGGAGCGCCTTGTTCTTTGATTGGAAGCTTTACTTTCAAATTGAATTATAAAAACGTAGGTTGTGATTGGAGGAACATAAGAGTGCATGAGTGGGTGTATGAAGAATATTCCACGGCGAGTCTGTGACTTAATAAATTCAATTGATTCATGAGTCACGCGTGCGCGGAAAAAAGATCGACTTGTCCGTGGCAGGCTCAAAACATCGAGCCGAATCAATTGACGTATTATAAAGGAATTAAAAATGTGTAGATGTGATATAACTCGTGCAGTTATGCGAGCTTTATATAGACTGTTTTATATTCATCCGCGGATTGTACGCAACCGTTCTGTACACGTGTGTACTTCGTTTCCGAATTGCACAATCACGCTGTTTATTCATGATGCACTAATGCCGTTATCAAAGTTTAAGGTCAGTGATGTGACTCTTGCATTCGTTTATAATTTCACATGTATCCGACCAGAAGAAACTGTTCTGCATTCGTAATTCTTGGAAAAGACGCCTATCCTACGTTCGTACGATATTCAATTTTCAATTCTTATTTTCCTTATCTTTTTAAAAGCTCATCTCGAATACACATTTAATCTTACCTCAATTATTCGTGTACCGATGGAATCGGTTGTACTTTAGAAGCATTGATTTAAGTGGAAAAATGCCAGCATGCGATTTTCCGTAAATACGTTTCAAAATTTGGTCCACCGTATTCCTGCGAGTACCCCGTAATGTTGGGGGGAAAGGTAGCGGACTACTTTATCCATGTACGAGCAATTTATTCGTTCCTACCATTCGACACCAGAGGGCGACAAAGTTTCATTTGTCCCACTTAACGAGCAAACCGCATTTCTTCGCGACTAAAATCACAATTATCGTTCCCTAATTAGTTCCATCTTGGAGGATTCGAAATTTATCAGGATTACTTTGGCGCACGTGCACACGCTGCGCGGGGAGTGTTATTAATATAAATAAGATCTTCCGTCGTTGTCGTTTCGTAACGCCTGTTATCTGATGTCTCTCGGTTAATTAGCAAAACGTACGATTGCGAGCATTATCGTACCATCTGCGACGGAACAGAGGAAAATGGACGCGCGTATCTAACCCATTCGACGTGTGCTTCAGCGATCCCGTTGAATTGAAGCGATAGCTGGTATCACGTGAGCGTATGAAATTTAATTAAGCCGAGTCACGTTAACGTCTCACTCCGGCAAGAACCACGAGCGATCATTCTTCCCGTATTATGGATTTATGGCGGAATTATGGCCGCGAGTCCCGTGTATTTTTTCGCGCTTATATCCCCCTGAAATTATGTGAGAATGACTCTGGCAACCAGCCAGCGTGCCGCAGAACGCGCGGAGACAACATGTACGGAGCAACGAACTTTGGTAAGCGTGACTCCGGGGACGAGATTCTTTTTCTCTCTCCCTTAGAAAATCTCTTCGGTTGTAAAGTTCGCTCGTCGTTTCTTGGAATCCGCTCCCTTCTATTTCCATTCACGAATACATTCGTAGACCATCGAACGGGTTGTCCGGGGAATTACGTCGCGTTTGTTGCTTCCTCCTGAAGGAATCGGGACGCTTGGAGTCTCGATCTCTTACGGAAATAAAGTATCACGGCATCCCGGTTTTAGAGTGTACATAGAACACGATGGTTGCGAGATTGTAATTCATAGGGATTGCAACGACTCTAACGAGGTACTGTAATTATTCTAACGTTTTGCGATTTAATGCAGGAAAGGAGTGCCTTCTTCAGGATTGTTTCCCTTTCGAAATAGGGGGATCGGGGATTTGGTTTAAACGCTGGTTATTTAGGTGCCTCGCTCTTACAATAGAAGCTGAGAACCGACGTCAGCCATAAAGCTCTTGACACACAGTGCGAAGGTGTGAAGGACAAAGTGTTCCCAGAATTGGTCCCGAAGCATTCCTCACATTGCACGTAGACGATCGTGAGAGAATTTATAGCTGATTCCATACGAACACCTGATTTAACTTCACACTTAACAGCGCGAGTGTCCTTCTATTGCATTCTGTCGCGATAACGTTGAATTATATTAGGTGTACTCCTCTAAGTGAGTCGCGTTCCGTATGTGAATTCAGCATCGGGGAAAAAAGCTTCACGTACACAGCCCACCTATCTCACTTGCCCACCATTTTATGACTATTACAACGAATTTATTACACGTTTCACACGAGAATACAGTAATTGCATAAATTGCACGACGGAGGGCCCAAGTATTTCTTTCCGATAATTCTCGAGCTAATATATAAACAATCCCCTTATCACGATAAACAGTGATATATGATGTAATTAGCAGACCTCAAGCGAGGGGCTCGCAATAAAAGCGCCCCTTGTCAAATGTCACGAGATCCGCAACTTCAGCCTTTAATTACTAATATTTAAAAAAAAAAAAAGAAATTCATTCAACAAAAATTAAAGGTACTAGAGTGTTCGTGTACTCTCCTAGAAAGCACGAAAACACTGGCAAGGGTCGTTCTCGTTACGAGGCCCTTAATCTACATATTACGTACACGATCCATTTTTACCATTCTTCTGCGACGCTAACGAACTTATAACTACAGCTTCCCCATGTAATCGCACGCCCCCGTCATACAGTGCCAAGTAACCGAGCGACAATCCTCGTTGCAGGGAGCAAGCCAACCCACGGAACCCCACTCATCGCTCAACCGCCTAATGCATCATTCCTCAACCGGTCGCATCGGTCTCCACGGCGCGCGGCCTCGTCGACGGACGCGTATTATACTCCTGGACTCGCAACTGCTTCGTACACGCCCGCCCTCGGTACACGCGCCCGGATTTAATCTCCGGGGCCAAGCCCGTTGGAAAGCCGTAATTCTCGGCGAGTAAGAATAATCTCGCGTTCACGCCGTTGCCTCGGCTAGCCTCTCTCCAGCCGGCGCGGTTGGGGCGCTGCCTGCCGGCCCGAGGTTAGGGTTGCAGCTCCCGCGGAGCCATAGGGGGTTTGGGGTTAGCAGCGACGGTGGTGGGAGCGGCGGTAGTCGCGGCGGTGGGCGGCGATGTCGACGGCGGAGGTGGAGGGGTGGCGGGGCGAGCGAGCCACTGCGCAGATCCCAAAGTCCCACAGCCGCGAGTAGGTAGCCAAACTCCGATTCAGTGAGGAGTGACCGTTCCCGTTTGCAGTGCAGCTGGAAATCTCAGGGAGAAACCGCGGTCTTTCGTCCTCTCCTCCTCTCTTCTCTTTCTCTCTCTCTCTCTCTCTCTCTCTCTCTCTCTCTCTCTCTCTCTCTCTCTCTCTCTCTTTCTCTTCTCTATCTCTATCTCTGTCCCTCTGTCGCTCCTTGTCACCTCTCATCCGTCTCACCCTCTGTCTCTCCCTGTCTGCCCCTCGCGCTGCCTAACCACCCTCTGTCTCAGTTGCTCTCGCGGCGTGGCGAAGCGTACGCACGCATCCCCCAGCATTTTTTCCCGTCGTTCGTCCCTCGGCGAAGCCAGTTCCCATCGCCGATACCGGTCGCCTCGCCGATCGGCGTTGCGCGACACCCCGCGTCTGCTGCGGTCGGGGAACGTGTCTCGCGGAGATTCCCAGTGCCACCCCACCCTCCGCCCGCCCTCGCGGATGGGCAGTCACGTGGCTGGGCGGCATCAGTGACTCAAGAGTGCCGGCCCCCGGCCTCGCTCCTCGGGGCCCGACTTCGTCCACGATCATCGCGGCCGGATGAAACGTGCGTGCGCCAGTTGATCGAGGTTTCGCGCGGCATTCGGGCCCGTGGACCTCCGGGCGGGCGCGCGCGTGTGTGTGCAGAATCAACGGTGGGCCAGGTCGATGTGCACAACTCCAGGGACACGCACCGAAACTCCACGTCTGTCGGTGTAAGTACGCGCCAACCACTCTTTACGCACGCCGCCGCGTACCAGGGCGACAATGAGTCACGGGCCAGGCCCGTCTAAGGGCACAACGCCGTCAGCTGTGCCCGCGAAAGAACGAGCCGTTTGCTCGCCACTGCAGCAACAGCGCCAGGTGAGCGTCTGGGTCTGCTGAAAAATAAACCGGACCGGAATGATGGCCTTAATAGCGTGGCGGGGCGTTGTTTATTAGATTAGGGGTGAAGGGGGATTATGGTGGGACCAGTTGATGTCTGTGTAAATTTTGGGGTACTGAGTGCACTGGATAGAATAATTAGAGAATTTATTTCAGAGATTCCGGGCAGGGGGCTAATTAAGTTTCCTGTTTGCTAAATGTTTGCGCGGCGTGTACTGCCCTTTGGAGTGCGCGGCTCTCTAATTACTCTGGGCAGTGCAAATGCTAATAATTCTGTTTAAATAATATCCCTTCCACTGGCGAATAAATTATAACGAGCACCACTGTGTGCATATCGGTTAAATAGCCCTCTTCCTTGCTAGAAAGAATGCGGTCGAAATTTGAAGTAGTTTATATTTAATTCCTATTTGAATTCTGCAAATGATGCCTACTTAGTATGCATAAAGGACCTTTAGATGGTCGTGCACTCACAAAAATCTGGAAATACAACATACAGCGGCAATATGCAGCTGGATAAGAGCTATTATCTTGCTTCTATCTTGATAAGAAATCTGTCCGAGATTCTTATGCAGCCCAGAAAGAATAAAGTAGAAAGAGTTCTTAATCGATGTTCTTAAAAAAATGAAAAAAGGGGAACCTGCCGAGCAATAAGTCCTATTAATAGTCTCGAGTCGTGGGTATGTGGATCGATTTGATTAAAAACTTTATGCGAGCGCACTGTTCGTGTACACGTAGGTACACATTTGCCAACAAGGACGTCGAAACACGTCTCGCGAAAACGGGCGGAACGTAAACAGTGCTCGGCGTGAGCACTCGTAAGGTGATTCGAACGACGAAATGCTACGCTAAAGATGTGCAATCTATTCGGCTGTAGCGAAGGCACGTAGCATACTAAATTTATATTCATTTCCTCTTTTGTATCGAGTCTTAGAAAAATATCATGCAACTACGGTATCTCGCGTGTTCTCCGTAGTACGCGCGATAGAGATGACGATTCATTAATATTCTGATTAGCAATTCATTGGAGCGTCGAACGCGGTAATTAAGCACGAAGCAATTATCCATACGATTGCGATCTGAACAATACCACGCGTTTTTAACAATCGGATTCGGAATTAAAACGCTCATGAGAAGCATTATTGCCAACGACCATCCCCTGGCAATGCGATTTCGCAAAAATCAGCGAACACAAAGGCGACCACGGTTCAATGGTTTATCGCCAATACGCGCGGATAACGCTCGCGATGCCACGAACCGTTAAATGTATAAAACAATCAGCCCGCCCCCGTGGAAAATATACAGGGTGTTTAGTAAATGGCGGTACAAGGGGAGGAAGAAATTAGAAAAATATAGAATACATTTCTTGCAATTCCTTGCATAGTTATATATAGTTCTCGAAGAAAATCATTTGGTACAAAAGTCTCCTTCATAACCAGACCACTTACAAGTAGAGTATTTTAGGTGTCCGCCTCCGATCATTTTGATTTTTGGATATGTTATAGAGGACCGAAAAATAAGAAATACGTGTTTTTTTATTTTCCCCCGTTTTCATATTTGGGGGGTGAAAACTGCGTTCAAAGTGAGGGTTAAAAACTCATTTTTGTGGAATATCTCGAGAACTATTAGAGATAGGGGAATAGTGTCAATGGACGAACTTTGTGTCTTTCAATGCGAAATATGACTGACTCACCAGATTTTCAAAAAGTCCACAAAAATGATTTTTCACCCCTAACTTTGAACGCAGTTTTCACCCCCCAAATATGAAAACGGGAAAAATAAAAAAACACGTATTTCTTATTTTTCGGTCCTCTATGACATATCCAAAAATCAAAATGATCGGAGGCGGACACCTAAAATACTCTCCTTGTTAGTGTCTTCAAATCTAAAATCACTTTTCTGAAACTAGACGACCAATGGAACAAACTCCTTGGACACTCTCTACTTCTTCCTTCGTAAGGAACCACCACCTGGCCAATTGCACCTTGACTTGGCCACCCTGTATTACAGCCTCCCTCCGCCGGTCTCAAACTTCATAATTAATTTCCTGATATTAAGATGGGGGGGGATACTTCTAATCCTGATAACTCCGGTTCCCCGCGAGGGAGAGGCTCGTTAATGAAATGCACCCTTACCCCCTTCACGGGATATTACTATTTTTGCAGGCCGTGGAAGGCCCGCCCGCTTTCCCCAAGCCAAAAATGTTCCTACCGTGTTATTAACATCGGCTTATATCGCCGGCCAGGTATTAAGTACGCGCCGGTATGGCCGTTCCCGTAATCCCTTTTCCCCCGGAACTGAACTTCCAGCACGCCGTGCAGAAGTGGCGAGGAGCCGCGGAGTTTCAAGAGCTTCAACGGCGCGCACGCATCGAAACGCAATACCGACCCCGGCGACCCCGTGCCAGCAATATCGGCGATGTTCATAAATCATGCGCACGTCCACTCGCTCTTGTCGACAAACACTTGCCTGCTCCAGTTCAAATGGCTGATTAATAATGCCCGATGTGTGCCCCTGCTACCGTCGCAGATTGCCCCGGTCTTGGGGGATAATATTTAATATTAAGCGTCTCGCCTCGCCCGCGCTCTAAACGATTTTCTTTATTCCGCGGGGCGGCGGGGTCGCTTCACTTGGCCGGCGAGCAAGGGCGCATCGATTTTGCTCGGATTTCGCGTACGGTTAACGCACCCTGGCCGCGATGACGCGTCAGACGGCGTGCGAAGCACTGATGAAAGTTTCTTCAGAAAATTCACTTCCCTCCTGCGGTCTGGTTTTTAATTATTCCCGGGGTTAGTTGTTTAAATTTAGAACAGGGGATAAACTTGGAGCATCGTATCGTCTACTGTAATACGCGAGACTCGAGGCAAGCCTCTTCCTCCGTGCATACTAATAAAGGAACATATCGAACCCGCAAACGCCGATTTTGACGAGACCGCAGATTTGCGGAATAGTGAAAAATATTTGACACGTATCTTTTGTTATCGGCAATCGTCCAGGAAGTGGTGAAAAGAGCCCCTACAGTTAGGGGTCGAAAACAGATTTTCTGAAAATTTCGAAAAACTGAGCAGGGAGCTGGATTTACTTTTGCTGTTTTCGCCCCTTCAAAATGGACGATTGCCGATAATAAAAAAATACCTGACAAATATTTTTCACGTCGTTTGGACCGATTTTAAAAAAGTTACGCGATTTTAAAAGTTGTAAACTTTCTTTTGTCCGTCACTGTATAATCCTATCGACTACTTAAATACCATAAAACGGAAATTAGAATTATTATCCAAGCAGAAGCCGCGTCCACCGATCCTTTGGAAACCTCCACGGAAGCCTTTATTACACCCCTATTTCGCGAATATAAATAACCGTGCACAAATACGATACGATATCACCTGCCGAGCCCCACGCATTAAAGCACACGATCAAGTGTCCAAGGTACATAACTCTTATCATTAGTTTGATAGAAATCTGCCGGTGCACGAACCACCCGGCTCCCTCGAGCACGAGTCTCGACTCGCGTTCCCCGTCGCCGAGGGTATGAAGTCGAGGATGAAAAGTCCCCGATACGAATGCTTCTGAATCGATCCCAGGGACGTGGCAGGAGAGCGAGTCGAATCCCCGACAATCAGAGACCGGAGCAAAGTATGATTATCGCGGGAGTCGCGCTCGCCGCTTCGGTACCCTCTCTGCACGCCCGTGGCCGAGCGTTGGGGCCGAGGGAAGCGGGGAAAAGGAACGGGGAAATGGAGCAAAGGGACCCGTGAGAAATTTTAATAACGAAGGGGACCAGGTCCGCGTACACCCCAGGCCACCTTCTGTACCGTCAATCGACTTCCATCGGTCTCTCGCGTTAAATGACGACGCACCTGGCGCAGCGAACGGACGGGCGCACTCGCTCGTGCACGCCGCGCCGCCGGTCTCCACCCCCCTCTCGATTAGTTTCCCCGTGGCTGGAGAAAAGGTATTCCGGCGGCCGCATTAAAAACCGTGGACTGTGAAAATGGGCCACAAATGCGCGGCAAAAAGGTCTGGGAAAGGGGGAGGAAGATGAAAGCGCGGACGGGACAGTTTACGCCGCGGCTCGGATATTTTCGCAGCCCCGATGCGGAGGGGGTGTAGGAAGTTAAATCGACGGTGGAAAATGGAGATAGAGCGGTGGATGGAACGTTGTAAAATGTATAGCCTGGGGTAATTTAGAATTTTATGAGGGACAGCACGTTCGCAGACTTCTTTTCCAGGTGTGGGTGCATCTTTGGGATGAAGGTAAAGAAAAATATAGTAACGAAGAAACCACCCTGGCGACGAAATCGACGAATCGGATCGTGAAACACGCGGCGCGAGTGGAGTAGCCATCTTGCTTTCTCGCTCAATTCGATTAAAAGTTTAAAACCGACATTCAAAATATTCACTCTTTTAGTATAAATTTAATAAAGTTTAGTATTTAAAAAGCGAGAGGGGGGGAAAGGGGCTCCGGACGCCGCACAGTGGTACATAATCGCACTTTTTGTTCAAATCACCATACAGGTCGTAATTTTTGAGTAATCGTGACGATTTTTTTTTAAATTCTTCGCAATTAAATTCTCTATCGATCCCTCCGGCCGGAATTTTGAATTTCGTTGCTGCTTTTTTTATATTTAGCGAAATATACAGGACTTTTAGAAAATCGATGTCTGTGGGACTTTTTGGACGCCGGTTCCGAATTCAAACTCAAATTTTCTAAATTGTAGAGCTTTTTAACAATGACAACTTCAATATATCGAAGCAAAATTTCAGAAAATGATATTTTTTGGAAAAACTTGGTGTGTATAGATTTTCGGGGTGCTATCTTATTTCAGAATTAAGTTTTGTGCTTCTGGATGCAAATCTTTAATTTTATGTTTATGTACGTGTCTTAAACTCGAAATGTACGGATCAGAAGATATTAAAAGAAAATGTATTATGTCCTCGTTGGTATGGATAGGTGTCGATTTCCGTGTATTATTTTCTCTACACCTCTTAATGTCTTTGTTCCTCGCCTCTTGTGCCTCTTCCGATAACTGCCCAATAGGGATTAAAAATGTCTCTATTACATCCGACCCATGCATTAAAATCATATGGCACGAAGAAGGCACTATACCATACAAATGCAGCGTACGAATTCTAACAAGAGACCTATTTCAAATTGATTACAAAATACGGTTGTGACGGCAGCTCGGGATTTAATCAATTCAAACAATCCTTTACTAATCCTAATGATTTAGGAAACAATAGTATTTTCATGTTTTGTATGGTTCCAATTAGTTTAATAGTGAATCGTGCAACTGATACACCGATAGAGTTTTGGCGAAATAAATACCCATGTTCTACCCAGCACTGCCGTACAATTAAATACTCATATCAGAAAGAAACATTTTAATTCATGGGTCGGATGTAATAGAGACATTTTTAATCCCTATTGGGCAGTTATCGGAAGCGGCACAAGAGGCGAGGAACAAAGACATTAAGAGGTGTAGAGAAAATAATACACGGAAATCGACACCTATCCATACCAACGAGGACATAATACATTTTCTTTTAATATCTTCTGATCCGTACATTTCGAGTTTAAGACACGTACATAAACATAAAATTAAAGATTTGCATCCAGAAGCACAAAACTTAATTCTGAAATAAGATAGCACCCCGAAAATCTATACACACCAAGTTTTTCCAAAAAAGATCATTTTCTGAAATTTCGCTTCGATATATTGAAGTTGTCATTGTTAAAAAGCTCTACAATTTAGAAAATTTGAGTTTGATTTCGGAATCGGCGTCCAAAAAGTCCCACAGACATCGATTTTCTAAAAGTCCTGTATATTTCGCTAAATATAAAAAAAGCAGCAACGAAATTCAAAATTCCGGCCGGAGGGATCGATAGAGAATTTAATTGCGAAGAATTTAAAAAAAAATCGTCACGATTACTCAAAAATTACGATCTGTACGGTGATTTGAACAAAAAGTGCGATTATGTACCACTGTGCGCCGATGTGGACAATGGTACTCGGCGAGACCTAATCCCCAATTAGACCAGTGAGGATTATAAAACGTATAGTCTGGAGTAATTCAGAATTAGGCGATAGACAGTGGGACTCGGTTAGACCTAATCCCTAGTTGAACCTGCCTGGGCTGTAAAACGTGCAGTCCGGAGTAATTAAGAATTAGATAGGCGATAGGAAGAGGTTTCTTGCTGGGAGCGCATAGATCATTCGTCGGAGGAATCAATGGACGGAGTGGCGCGGAATGGAAGCCATTTTCCTCTCAGACGGGGAAACCTCGCGTATTTGCATTGGGAGCGAAGGAAGAAAGGATTCGACTGCATCTATGGGCCACCTCGAGCTCCGAGGAAGTTAGGAGCGACGCGAAAGTTGGAATCTAAGGGCCGGCTCGTTATTTACAGGGGTAGCGAATTGGATTCCATTATGGGCAACTTTGTTACGCGCTTCCATTGGGAAATGTCAATTTGAGAGGCGGAGTCAGTTATTCCGTTAAATGCTAAAACCCTCGGACGCCGGGGCAGGCATGGGGCTGCCACCCGTGCTTTAAAGAAAAGTATCTTACGTTATTACACGTAAATACGTTATTATACGCGCATGGGCTACTCCTCGCGTTCCCTACAAGTAAGTAGGCTCCAACAAAGGGTCGTTCACGAGGCATCCCCTGTCCGCCTCCTTGCGCGCGGCGTTTCTTCGGCGCGCATCATCCTCTCCGCTGTCGGTCGGTGAAAGAGGACTACAAAAGTAGCGAGCGGGGGTCCACCTGGCGTCGCGTCTCTTGTTGCGTGCACGGGGTGGAAGGCATTCGCCCGCGGCTATTGATGCCTCTCCACGCCGAGCCGGGGAGATCGTATTCTCGCGGGCGGTCGAATTAAGCGGTCGTGGGGCGCGAAGCGCGGTGGAAAAGCCGAGGGGCTATAAATACAAGGCAGACACGGGGGCAGGCTCGGTGAAACGGAGGCGGAAAGAGACAGTGTCCTCGGCACAATGCGTGCCGCGCCAATCCTATTTTCAGAGATACGCATCTCTCGCCCCCCGCGCCGGGAGGGAAAAGCGACAGACAGAAAGCGAGGAGGGCCCGAAGGAGGCGAGATGGAACGGAAGATGGGAGAAACAGGCGGATGGATGCGGAAGGGGGGTTCTAACCGCTTTATCCCCGAATCGAATCGTTTCCTCGGCGCGGGCTCTGCAGCTGGTCCCGCAGCCTTCTTTCAAAGTCCATCCTCTCTGACTCCGCGATACGATCCCTCTAGAACCATTAGAGATGCGGAGCACCGCGGACACCGAAAGCCGACGACGAAAGCCTCTCGAAAGCAACGGCGCACACCGGCGCGCCCAGGATCAGCGCCTCCAGCAGAAGCGGTATTTTTGTCCACCCTCGCGGATATCGTATCCCCGAAATAAGCTGAAACCGATCGCGTTTTGGTGCGGGTGGAATTTGTCTCGGTGCGGTGTATAAATATCCTTTAATCGCTCGTCTGTTAAGGTCCCCGACGACTCTATCCGTCGCGCGTAGCCTCGCGGAGGCTATAAAGCCCACGCGAAACGGCCATAGGGGTGGCGATCGAGGGAGGATCGACGACTTTGTAACCGGGGATTATTTCCGCGTCGCCGTCGTGGGTGAAATCTCGCCACGGTTTTCCAGCGTTTTCCCGCTCGTTCGCGCGTGCACGCCGTCGGCGCGCACACGCGAGCCGCGATAAGGGGACGATTTATCGGCGAACTTGGCCGTATAAAGGCGCGCGCGTACGTTGGCCGTCGCGGCCGGCTCGCGGGCCACCTTCCCCGCCCGGCCGCTCGCGATTTAAGCTACGCCGGGGGCGCCCGGGAGGCGGGTGGGCGTCGTCGGCGGTGGCTGTGAACTTGTACCTTGCACTTCAACTTTATGCGCGACACGTTGAAGGGCGGGCATCGTGTTTGCCTTTGTTACCAACTTTGTTTGCCAACCGCCATTGTTTACGGACCCCTTCGGTGGTAGGTCACGGTTCACGGAGCCCCGCTCCAGGAGCAGTTCTTTTGTCTCGAGGAACCGCGCCATTAATTGACTCAGACCGCGACGAACGGGCCCCTGACGTTCATCCTGCGCCGGGACAATGCGCGATTACTTACCACACGACCAACAACATTGTGCAATCGAACAAAGGGGATCGGGGAAGGTATCCCACGGGAACGTACGCCTAATAGAGGCCAATGAAACGGCTACGGACTTCTACGCGGCCCCGTTGCGGTTTTATTAGCCGATGCCTCGAGATTCCTTTGGGCAGAAAGTTCCGTTGTGGTCGAGCGGGATGCTGAGGGATTTTTAGGGCCTGCGGCTTGAACTTTTGCAATGTGCAGTTATTTATCTTGGTATTTGAATATTATATACTATTATATATCATTAGATTTCAAACAAAGAGTGTATTGCCAAAAAGTACCGTAAAATGGGGAAACATTGGCAGAAGGGGATAACATTGGCACATGCCGGGGCTACATTGGCACCTGTACGCATGAACATATATAGTCGCATTCGAGATCGAGATTTTTAGGTATTCAATTGTTTCAACGTTTGCGGTTAGATGTCCAATAATCGCCTGTCAAATAGATAACTTTGTTACGTTATACATTATATTATTAATAACATTAGATCGCAATAATGCCTAGAACTTATACACCGACTACTGGGAAGACGATAATGTTTGCAAAATATGTTTATGTAAATGGGAAACATATAAAGGTCCTGACCAGAGTTGGGCATTATTCGGTTAAATTTTTATTCGAATACGGATACGTATAAATCCCAAGATTTATTCGCGAATAACGAATGACGGTTTTATTCGACGAAAAATTATTCGTTATTCGCGAATAAATCTGTACCGTTATTCTAGTCAGATTCATTCGGATAAGAATTTATTCGTTATTCGACCTGAATGAACGACGAATAAAGGTCGTCGCCCACTAGGCCGAAGCGCGGCGAAGCGAAGCGCGGCGACCACGCATCGCTCATATGACAGAACAGCAGCGACCACGCATCGCCCATATGACAGAACAGCGGCGACGAGCATTTATGAAAAGAGTGTATATTTTTTTCCTAATCCTTCTAATATAATTCAATTATAAGTAACTTGTTTACAATTTAGTAATTAGCCAAAATACATAGCATAAGTTGCTCTATAACTAACTTTGAATATATGCATATGTGAATATTCGCATGACTATTTGTATGTATTTAGAAACGTTCAATGAACGCTTATAATTCGAAGAGATTGATTTTTTCATTAGTTTAAATGGATTGCCGTGAGCAAATTTTATTTAAAATAAATCAAAACGCCACTCTATATAGTACCGCGGTCTTACATCTTCCTGCAAAGTGCGACCTATGACAAGAGTTACTTAACCTAAAACATTAGGTTTCATGGGTGTCAGTCAGTGGTGTCATGAATTCATGATACATCGCCGAAATCACGTGATCATTTTATTCGTCCGTTGACTCGAATAAATTATTATTCGAATAAGAAATTATTCGAATAAATTTTCAGTCGAATAAAAAATTATTCGTTATTGTCGAATAATGTCATTTTATTCGAATTTTTTATTCGAAGATTATTCGAATAAAAATTTATTCGCACAAATTTATTCGAATCCGTATTCGAATAAAAATTTAGCCGAATAATGCCCAACTCTGGTCCTGACCGGGTGCAATGCATAACGTATCGTCAGTGGGTCTGCGGAACTTGTAATCGAGGAACCGAAACAATTTCTTATGAATGTCCAGTCTGTCTGGATGACGATTAGATTTTTTTGTTAAGATGTAAAAAATAAAATAAAATAAACAAATTTAAGTGTCAATGTATCTAAAGGTTGGAACCGACAGGTCCAGTAATTTAGTCGAGTAGCGAGTAATTAAGTAATTTACGATTGTTTTACTAAGCTACTCCACTAAATTTTAATATCCACACACGAAAAATGATGAAATTATTTGCTAATCGACTAAACTACTGGACGTGTCTGAACCAGTCTTTACTGACTTCAGAGTAGTAAAACTTAATCTGTTACTGCTATTTATATGATGTGCCAATGTTACCCCGTACCGACTGGTATTTAACATGTATTAAAGAAGAGATTGACAAAAATTTTATGCATTTTAACACTTGTAGTACAATCACGAAACATGCAATGTTATGATAGGATACTTAAAGCAACTGTAAACATTTTAATTTTTACATTATATAACAAAATGTATCAAAAACCTGCCAATGTTCCCCCATTTTACGGTACGTTCTTTGAACTACTACCAAGTAGTACCGCGATACCAACAAATTACCTGTAACAATATCAGTTTTAAACTTTCATTTAACCACCACTGTATCCATCGCGAGTCCTGGACTCTGCAATGTGGCGACGGTTTCATCCACTGGGATTGATGAATTATCGGCAAGTATCCAGACTTTGCAGAGAACCCCCAAACACTTTTAAACCGTCTCGTTTGAATCTTACTTATCGCCTCCCGCGCTGCGAAATGCATCCACCCGCCACCCCAGTCGTTATCTCCGAATTCCGCGAGCTATGTTTTACACGAGAGGCAGGCTATACCCGCCCAAGCGTCCCCTAGAACTCACAAGTTCCATTCCCGCGAATAATTACTGTACCTGCTCCACGCCAGAATATACACGTCGCGTCCGTTCCCCGCGAAGCCATAAATCCGCGTTTAACGCGATACAGAAGGCGTCGCCGGGGCGAAAACACGGCTGGCGAGATATTCCGGCTTCGGGCTGTAAAAAATTAAGACACATCACCGTCCGCGAGATAAGAGGGAAACAGAGGTCGCCCAGCGGACCGCGCCGGCCGGCCGGCGTGTCGTTGAATTACAGTCAACGTTCGCTTAACACACCGCGCCCGGGGATGATGGCCGTGAAACGCGGTAATCATTTGATAACGATCGACTGTATATACGCCGGCCCTGTCCTCCCCCGGCCGCCGTTAGCGCCGCTCCGCCCGCCGTGAAAAACGAAGAAACGACGCGTTTAATCTCCGGTTTCCCGTAACCGCAAACCTGATCGAACGGGCCCGCGGAATACACCTGTAATTCGATACAGTACATCCTGACTGACAGATGGAGGTATTCACTGTTTCGCGCGAAAGCAGGTAAAAGGGGGCTGAAAGGAAGGCAGGAAGTCCTCGAGGGACAGGAAACAAGGGGGGAAACGAGAGGAAGATAGGGGTGGGCGTGCAGGGGGATGGGAGAAAGTTTCTCGTCTAGCTCGGGGACGATAGCCCCCGAAGATTCCGAACGCTCCTCGGACCGGAACTTCCCTTGAAACCGCGTCGATGATTAAACCTTGTCCGGCTTGAACGTGTTTTAATGAACGCGTAAATCACGCTCCTTGGACGCGCTGAACGTTGCTGTGCTTTATGGCCGGTGAAAACGCGGCAGCCTTACGCCGCGCGCAGAAAAATCACGGTAATTAACATTCGAGTCGTAAAATAAATCATTCGGTGGAAAATTGGTGGCCATTAAACCCTTCCGTTCGCGTGGCGGGGACGATGGAACCCGATAAATTCCAGTTCTGGGGCGTGTGTGTTTTGTCCCGGGGACGCGAATGTTCCCGCGCAGTTGTCGGATTTGAATTCCGCGGGTAAGGTGCGCGTTTATGCGGGGTGCAACGGAAATAAGGGCTTTGGGAATGTGCTCCGGTTTTACTTTCTACTTTCAAGTACTCCACGCGGCCGCGCAGAGCCTATTCTTCCCTTAACGTGATCTCGCAAACATGAAAAAGCAAGGGGGTTGTTTAAAAAGGCTATGAAAGATTTGAAGTAAATCGGGGGAGAATTAACTGCGTTATCCGTGCGCCCAGTTTGAGAAACGTCGCGTCGGGAAAAACGCGTTCAAAGTTTTAGGAGGTCAGATCACCTGCGAACGGCCGATTCCGAGCGTTGGTCTACCTGCACCGAACAATCTGTAGCTCCGTTATTTCTTTGGATTTTAATTTAATATTTTAAGGGTAGGTACATTATTGAGACCCCAGAAATTAAGAAAACACAACAGAGAGATTTCGATTTTTTTCGAACCATCACTACGGTTAGTGGTTTCTTCCCCCCCTTAACCTCCCATAACTCAGCCCGTGCTTCGAGTACAGGACTCAACAGCGCGACCCCTAGCCGATCCCTGTACACAGCTTACGTGTGCACAGTGTTCGGAATGAGCGAGGGGCAGGGTGGTGATCAGCGGTCGTTAATGCAGTGTTAATTAGTCCCTGCTATCCAGCCGAAGGGATTGCAGCGGGGGGGTGGGGGAGGGTGCGTGCTAGGGCTAATTATATGCCCGCGGAAGCGTGGTTTTTTCATTTTCATCCGCGGACGGTCTCCACGGCGGCGATCGAAACGCCGACTAAATAATTCAACGGGCATAATTCCCGGCCGCGTGTGCACGCGGAATGGCCGCCGGTGACAAAGGGCGAAAAATCACGGAGCCCGCGTCGCCCGAGGGCTGATTTTTTTTCCCCCCGACGCGGGGGTACCTATGAGATATCGATTGCGTGTGCGTCTTGGGCGCGCGTGCCGGGGAAAAACGAGGCGCGCGGGGGTGGATTATCGGGGTTGCGACACGGCAGAACGGGGGTCGGCAGGCCGCGGTGAGCGGCGAGGCCGCGTCGCGATCCCGTTTACCATGCAAAAACGAATTTACGTGCGGCTGCTTTTCCGCTCTCAAAGCAACAGGATGTTACGGGGTGCCGGGGCTCGTAAATATTCCCCACCGCCCCGCTCCTACCGATAAAGCGGATCTGTTCGTGGCGGGGGGGGGCGCGATTAATATTCATTAGAAACGGCGGCGAGAGAAGAGTAGGGAACGAAAGAAAACACGAATGGAAAGGAAATAGAAAGGTTCGGGGGATCGGGTGGGAGGGGCTGAAAGGGGCACTCGCGGGGGACAGTGGGAAAAAATGATATCGCGAGGATGAAAGGCGAAGGGTGTGACTGGTGGACGTGCGACGGACCCGGGGGGGGTGGGTGGGAGGGTTGAGGGAGGATGGATGAGACGCGCGCGGACCTGGGTATCTTTAATATCTTTAATCCACACCCCTGCGCGCGAACGCGGAACGGAGGTATGCGTGCAGGGAGAAAGCACCCCCTGAGAGTCTACCAGGCCTCGCAGCAGCAGGGGTAGTAGTGGCTCTCTGTGTTTGAGCTACGCAGGCGCGGTTTATCGACTGCCGCATATATATATGTATGTATATATAGAAAGAGAGTGAATGAGAGGGTAAGGGAGAGATGGAGGGTGAGAGAAAGAAGGGAGGGTTAGAGCGGAGCGAGGAAAGCGTTCCGTTTCGTTTCGTCTCGTTTCGTTTCGTTTCGCAGTAACCCGAACAATTTCTCTGCTTCCAGCTCTCTCTCTTTTCTCTTTGTTCGCCCGCCGTTCGTCTCGGCTCCGGATATTTGTCCGGATTGCAATTGCAGAGGGCTTTTTCCCACTCGTTTCATCCCGCCCCTTCCCTTCGGTTACCCTCTCGCGAGACCACGCTCCTCCGCCTCCGCGCCGCGTGTCGCCTTTCTTCGTTCCTCCTTTGGCAAGCATCCCCGTCGCCGCTCGGCCGCCCTGCCCCAACCCTCGGGGAGCCCTCGCGCGCTCTCCTTCCTCCCGACAGTCCCGACGCCGACGTCGCCACGGCCTCCTCCGCCGCGTAAAGCAATATTTCACCGGGCACGGACCGCGGCCGCGGTGGAATCGCTTCGAGATACTCGATGACCGATCGAGTGGCATCCCCCTTCTGGAAATGCGAACCGGACGGGGAAACAAGGGGCGCTCTGCCGCTGGGGAACGCGTGTAACGGATGATTCGGAAATACCGATGGGATTCGAATCACTTGGAAATTGGCGATGAAAGATCGCCCCGAGTGTTAATCGAATGGAACGAATTTCAGAGCAGCTTTGGTTAAGGGTTAACTTGGCAATATCTATAGATGATATAGATATATATATATATATAGATGCTACATCATCCCCTAACGAAAAGAATATTCCAAACGCCCCAAGAATGTTGCCACCGTCTCCTATACTTCGTAAAACTTCGACGCAAGGGGAAGCTTAAATATCTACCACTTTAATAACCGGAGAGGCAGTATCCCACCAACGACTTTCTCGCACTTCCCCGATCTTAAAGCCGCGTAGAATGCCCGGCCTCCGACCAGCTATTTCAGAGCCACCGTGTATATACTCTTTGAGCCTCCGCTCGTTGGGTTCCACCCTTTTTCCCGCCGCGATCGCTCGCAGCACCCCGTTCCGCTATCGCGCCAGGATTCCAGGCCATCGGCGAATCTTCCCCGTCATTTGCATAATTTCCTGGCAGCCACGAGTGCTCCTCGAACGAGCGCAGGCGACTCCCGACGATCGCCCAAACTAGCGTTCTCGGCGGCCGTGCCCCTAGCCTGTTGATCGTTTTATGAAAATTTCATGGCGCGTCCCAGCGGCCATCGTCGCCGGCCGACTCCCGAACAGTGATAGCCCCCTTCCGCGTGTATAATATTCGATCGGACGTCGCCCATTACCGGACGCCCCCGCGGCGACGGTTCTTGCGAGAGCGCGCGCGCGTGCCTTTCGATTATATCGATATCGACTCGGAGATAAATTGCGCCTTGGGAAGAACAGCTGTCCGACGGGCGGGGGAATTCCACGGGCCCCTTGTTGTTCCCTGGAAATATCGGCCTCCTCCGGCACCGAAAATTAATAGCCCCTCGGCTCGTTAAACGCCGTTAAATCCGAAGGCGTTCGTTCGGCCATCCGAACGACTCCACGAGCACTTAACGAGGCATCTGTCGTGTCGAATCGCTTGGCTGCCCTCGAAAATGTAAATGGGACGTATAAAGGGTGGCGGTAGAGAGTTAGAAGCTTACAAGATCCCCAACCCTTAAATTCAAAAAATTATGAAACTTTGGGGATATGTAGAGGGTACATAGGTATGCATTACGCAATTTTTTTTGCTACCCAAATTCACCCTGAGATAGAAAAAGAGCTTTCAGAGAAAAGTTATTTCTTTTAATTTGGTAACTTACACCCCTTACAGTGCGCTTGGTCTGTACGCTATTACGAGGTTAGGCCTAATAACAGCTTTAGCTGAGCCTCGCCTTTTCACCTTACTGTGTACTAATTGGTGAAATAAAGAAAATAAAATAAAAATAAAAATAAAAATAACACTCGCAAAACACTCTACCACGGACAGAAGCCGTCGATAACTCGTGGAGCAAGTGTTTCCAGCCACACGATCCCATCACACTTTTTTTTCATCCCCAAACGCTAGCAGGGGCTTCGTCTTCCTTGACTTTCACCACTTTCTTCTCGGACACCCAGTAGTTTTTCGTCTTCTTCCCTCGGCAAGGTAGGAGGGATCCGTTTCGAACAGGTGGTAGACTCGGGCGGGGACCAACAGGTAGGAATCCGACGGGTCTGTACGGGTCAAGAAATGCATAAATTAAGCGAGAGGGGCTCGGCGTTAAGGGGTCCAGTTGCCCGGTCTACGGACCTGTAATTTATTCCCAGCTGCGAGCGCGTCGTTCACCCACGGTCCGGGGACTATTCATTAAGACGGGCGGGAGAGCGTTAGATTAAAGCCAGCGGCGGAGAACCCGGCTCCCTTAACGAATTTCCCGATTTCCCTGCGCTTTTAAATATGCTGATCGAATTAGCCGTTCCAACGGGATGATACCGGCCTGCGACTTTTTCCACCGGCCGCTGGGAGTGGGCGGTAATCGAATTAGCATTTCAATTGCAGCCGCGATTCGCGCGATTTCTATAGACCCGTGCACGCGCCGGTCCAATCGCGGACCTCTACTACTCGCGCGCCGAACGTCCGCCGTTATTAACGGCTTGATCCGTTAGCATTCGCGGGATCTGGGTTAATTGCCGGGCAGCGGCGTTTATGGCGTCGCGTTTCTTTCGGCCTCGCGTCTACCGGTCGCAGCCCCATGAATATTCCGACACGGAGACTGCTTTTAAGTCGCGTACACGTGCACGCTTTTTCGTGCTTAGGTTCTTGTTTGATTCGCAGAGAGATGGGGGTGGAATTTGTGGCGGAGGGTTTTGCGTGCAAATGAATTGGTGGCGCGAGTGGCTTCTTTTCGGGGAGGTTGAGTTTGGAGGTGTAAGTGGAGCGCGTATGATTAGGGTGGAGCGAATGTTTCTTCAACCCTTAATTGGTGACGTCCCACTTTGTAACATAAACGGTGACGCGGAGTCTCGGAGATTCTACTTTATTAAGCGGTAAAGCACTCTAGAGGCAGAAAAAAAGACCTAAATTTGATAATTTATTTTTGAAGTATGACAAACGGAATAAAATTTCTTTTCAGAGGGTTTATTTAACACATATTGAAGTACGAAAAACAATTTTTTTCATTGTCATTTTCATGCAAAATGGCGGCGACAGAGCCTGTCGTCGAAAACAGCTTTTTTGAAAACACCGCCACGGGAGGACGGATTTCTCGGCATGTATGAGTCCGGGAACAAAAAATAAAAAAAATTATAATCTATATACAATTGGCTTTGGAAGTACGTAGGGGGTTTTTTTAAATCAATTTTTGTGGAAGTGGGGCACTTTTTAAGAAATGAATCGATTTTTTGCCCTAAACATGAGCATTAAATTGTTTGTAAAAAAAAGAGTTTACATTCAATCAAAAAACGGCTACGTACTTCCAAAGAGAATATTGTTGTGAAGCTACTGTAAAAATTTCAAATCGATCCATACAATAGTCTCCGAGAAATCCGTCCTCCCAGTTTGAAAGAAGTGGTTTCGACGACGGGCTCTGTCGCCGCCATTTTGTATGAAAATGACAATAAAAAAATTGTTTTCCGTACTTCAATATGTGTTAAATAAACCCTCTGAAAAGAAATTCTATTTCGTTTGTCAGACTCCGAAAATAAATTGTCAAATTTAGGTCTTTTTTTCTGCCTCTAGAGTGGTTTTACCCCTTAACCCGGCAGAGCACACGTGGGGGTCTGGCAGACTCCCACCCATGTATAACGTTATCGCCATCTACTGTTTCTGCAGCAATACTGTTGACGCTCTGTCTAGCTTCTAGATACATTGTTAGCATTCAGTATTTCAGTTCTTCTTGAGATTTCTTCACAGAAACGATTTCTTTACAGTGTCGAATTATCGTATATGAGCAGTTAAAGCTTATGTTTTGGAGTATGTTATACTGTTTCAGTTTCAATAAACAGTCATAAAACACACAGATTTTTATATATCGTAATCAATAAATGTTATATTTTACTGGGGGTCCATGAGCACCCCACGTGGGTACTTATGTTACGTGTGCTCTGCCGGGTTAATTTCACATTGTCAAGCCTATTTTTAACATCTACTGGAGCATTTAGTGAATTTATTGCATGTTTGAATAGATGCTTTTGCATGTTTCGTTCGAAACCGCTGAAAGTTGCCCTCGTGGCACGACATATTCTAAAACAATTTCGAATGAAAAGATGGGAAATATAGGAGAAGTAATTCTGCAGGACTCTTCCGGACTCCACGTGACTGGTTAAGGGATGATTAAGATTTGAATGTTCCCTTTTGTTTAAATTTCTTAGCGATGGAATGGGAATATTTCTGACGTTTACTATCGAGTACAAATTGAATTTCCGCCTATCGCAAAAGTTTATTTTAGGAGGATCAGACGAATTATTTTAGCTGCGTCGGGAGAATCGAATGGAATTTAATATGATTTGTTAATATCATTGGAAGTTGAAGCTATAGAGGTGATTCATGGGTGTTATTTCTGCGCCTCGTTTCGTTCCGCGTCGTATTTCCGTCGCAGAGTGATAATTGACTTTTCAACTGCGATTTTCAAAGTCCACAAGTCGTTAGACGGGCAAATGAATTTTACATGGCCAGCGTTATATCCCACACGATGCCCCGAGAGGTTTTTCTCGGACAGACAACCTAGTTTCAAGTTGGCCTCCACTTAATGACTTTTCTTTTGACGCAGCAAGAAAGTGGAGCGAGTCAAGGATTATCACCTTCGTTCCGTCAAAAATTCCACTTAATGACTCTGAGCCGTCGCAATAACGACGCGGATACGTGCGAACGTGACCGCTGGTGCGCGTTAGCTCCTTTATAGCCCAGTGTATGGCGTTCGCAGCGATCCTAAATCGGGAGTCTGTTGCGAATTCAGCTCCAATGGCGTGCGAACGTTAGAGCGATTCTTATTTTTCAAAATTCGAAGCAATGAAACACAGCTGTATGTGTATATGAAAGGTAAGGGGGAAAGCAGGGAATGTCACAAAACAGCTTCATCGAGAAAATGAAGTGCTTTGTCACGGGGCCATTTGAACTTTATAACCCTTTGTTATTCGACAGTTTTGTAGTTCCAGCTGCCACGAAAAATGGCAAAAAGTCACGAAAAATGGACATTCCTCGTTTTTCCCCTTACCCTTCATATAAGGTAAATGTACCAATGACTAGCCATGTACCAATGCATGGCCACTGATGCAGATATTAATTATTATTAAACTATATATATATCAATCAGGCACAATATATTGATTAATTTGTGTTATATAATCCTTAAACTTCATACCCTAAAAATGATTTTGATAAATATTCTGTTTAAAACACTTAAAAAATTGTTTGAAATCTCACAGTAAAGACGCATGACGAATTTTGATAGATTCTTCAGAATTTGCTAAGGAGAAAGCGATGTTTGTTAAGCAAATAATTATTGTAATATTGGGTTTCTTTATTTGAACGGATAACTTATGGAATCCTAAGAGTATTTAAAGCAAGTAATTAACGCGGTATTACACATTTAGTTTCTATTTTATGTAATAAATACGTGGCTATATATCGGTACATAATATTCGTGTCTGACCCAATTAGTATCCAAGCGTCCATGTATAGGGCAAGTCGCGATTTAATATACTCAAAGACTTGTACTAGTGTATAACCAGGAGTATTTTTTTATAGTATAAAGTGTTTTCATTAGGTATAAGTTGAAACTAATAGATAAAGTGTAAATAAAATTATTGGTGTAATATTTAAAAAAGTAAATATATACATTCATTCAATATTTTACGCGTTTTCTATTGTCTATAGTACGTAACCTCAAAATTTGAATTACGCTTTAAGTAATATATAATAATATCGCTAATTACCTTGTAAAATAGAAAAATGAAAGAAGGACAAAGCAAAATGAGAAGGAAAGTGTCAAAAAAAAAATTATAATCAAAACAACGTTAATAATGCACTTGAACGAGTGAGAAATGGTATGAGTACACGTGAAGCAGCTATACAATACAAAGTACCAAGAAGTACTTTATATGTCAAGTTAATCTGTTAATCTGTTAGTATTTCTTATTTTCTTAACGACCCTTAGAATAAATAACAATTCTTTTGGTATTACAATGTACTGGGACAGTGAAATTTAATCACTGGGCCAATCGCCTTTTTACTGGTCATGTATTGGTACAAACGTATTCATTGAATTTTTTGCTTTTTCATATGCCAGGAATATAAAAATGAATACATGACAATTTTTTTTTAAATAAAGGAAGATCCAATTCACCTATTAAATACAAAAAAAACTTAAGATAGCATTAGTTATTTACATGATATTGGCAATATATTCTTCTGGTGGCCTTAGCTGGCCAGTCATTGGTACATTTACCTTACAGTAGTGATCAAAAGAAAGTTTAAACTCTGAACGGTAACAAAAGTAAAGTACTTCCATCCGAAACAATAGTACTTTTAAAATTCATATCCCATAGATTCTGAGCGGTACCAGCGTAACACTCAAAGTCTACTTACAAAGTTGTATTAAGTTAATTAAACTTCTGACCACCAATTTTATAATACGTGTATCCAAACGAAATTTCCTAAATTTCCTAAAAAAGGAAATGATGAAAGAAAGTATTTAAATTCTTAATACATCCTCGCGAGGCGACCAAATTTTGTTTTTCACAGTGAATTGCACGCACGACGTCACCCCTTCTAAAATGTTACCGCACACTTTGCTTGCACTCTGTGGGTGACCAGGAAAGCACTGTTACGAAGCTCGTACTAGAATCGGAAACTTTTGCTATTCAGGTTGTTGGTGATTCCCTCGCGCGTGGCTCGCAGCCATCACTGCGGAGGGTGTAGCTCCCGACGGGCTCGGTCGGTGGTTAGCCAAGTCTGGGTATGAGTTTGGCTCATCTTCAGTTCAGTTTTGGAGCCGCCGAGGCTGGAACGAGATGAGTTGGAAACGGAAAAGGGGATCCTGTAAATTGAATGACTTGGCCTGTTATATGTTACCCGCGGCTTCTTTGCTTTATACTCCACCCACCCCGGCCTCCCTCGCGGCCCCGAAATTGGGCGGACTGCGCAGATTCCATTATAGACAAGAAGTCAGCAGAGCACGGCCTAGGTGCCTCGTTCGATGCCGTGGCCGCCATGTATTATGCATGCCCGGACAAATTTCGTCGTCCACGCTAGACAAGAAAACGCCTCCGTTTATTATTTATTTCGCTCTTTATCGGTGAACGGGAAATCTCGGATCGACGTGCTTCTGGCCAGCCGGGGGCGGTTGAATAATTTAGGGCGAGCCAATGTAACGGGGCTAAGAACGCAGACACGAGACGAACTTGCACAATCGACGCCGATTATATATGTATATTATACGGGACGACGTTATCCGTCCATCCAGTGATCTTTAATATTTCTCTTGGGGTATGTCGATTGAAGATTGAAAGTAGATCTCTGTCTATGCTTCTCTACATCCTGAACAAACTGCAGACACCACGCTTGTCGAGCTAAGTAAATGAGACAGTGGAGGAGGCAGAATTTGAATATATACATATATCACCAGCTTCGATTTTCATGCCAATCCTGTATTCGCTACCCCTACGCTATTTCCCCGGGTGCAAGAATCGCGGGAGCAATCGAATCAAGGGAAGAAACGCAATAAACCAGTCTCCACTGACCCGATCAAACACCGCACAGTTCGAACCTAATTTCACGGAAGCATCCAGCACAAATATTTCCCTCCCTAGTGGCGAAAGATCCCTCCCTTTCCCCCCCAGCTAATGCAGAGCCCTTCGCCCTTATCTGCCCGTAGACAAGTGTTGTTTATCAGGCTGATGTCGCTTATAGCGATGGCCAGAAAGCCCGAATTTCGAGGTAATCACGTCCCCCTTGATCCCAGCTCGAGGAAAGCCCGCTTTCACCCTATTCCTCGCGACTTCCTTCCCGTGGATACGGTGCCCTTCGTTCACCCCAAGAAAATACGCTGTCTCCTCCAGGCCTAACTCTCGAACGGCGACGGCGGTGGGGGACGTAGGGTCGAAGGAAAAAACGTCCGATTTCTCGTGGAAGAAAATAACGTCGGGCCTGCTGCCATACGGGATATTACATGCCGCGGATGTTAACGTCCGCCTGTATCTTTTTTTCTCCACTCTCTCTCTCTCTCTTTTTCTTTTTTGTCGCGGCCCTGGGAGACAGAGAGAGAGAGAGAGAGAGAGCGCGTGGATGGCAGGGAGAGACGTATAGCTCTGTCAGATAGGCGGAATGCTGTAAATCTGTGCATTATACATGACAGCGAGATCAGCGCCATTTGTTATTCCGCCGGGCAGGGCGCAGAGGGAAGAAAGGGGGACGTGAAAAATTACTGCCACTGCCAGCACTTACCGAAACGAGGCTTTCGGGGAACATCCCACTGCGGAACACTTGCCAGGAGACTAGTTACGGAATTGAAATTATCAGCGGTCGCTCTCTGATGATGCTATATACTGGCTCTCATGCTGCGCCGTGAACCAACTGTTCCAACTTTCTTCGCCAGACGTAATCCCCCTTTTTTTTTGCATCGAATTCGTCGAAGGGGAGGGAACCTATCAATGTTCAATGTTTAACGCCGTTTCTGATCTCTGCTAAGTATTATCGCAGATAGCGGCAGGTTCGTCAATTGGGTTACAAAATGTCGAGCGCTAGCAAAGAGTCCTGAAAATGCTGGTGGACTCGATTAAGGGGATGTGACTTTAATCTGACCCCATTTTCCAACGCTGGGCGAGTAACTTTCTAATATGGGAAAGTATATATTAAGTTACACGATGTGGGTCATCTCTCCCAAAGACGCAAGCCGTCCATTCTAACGACGAACTATCTCTCCTAGCACCTTAGGAGAGTCCGATCCCATGACTTTAGTTTTCAACCCGATTTTCAGCAAATACTGTCTTGAAGCAAATATCGACCAGGTGTTCTGAATCAGCATAAAATTATGAACACATTAGGTTTATTCCGATAAAAAGAATAATATCAGACAAATTAAGTGTCCCACTAAAAATATTTTTACATCATACTTGATTTTTTAAATGCTTTTATCACGCACAAAACAGGGTGTAAGCTCGAATGGTTTTGTTCCTATTTCTCCTTTCGCATTTACTTGATATTTTTACCATCAGCCGTCATTTATATTCATTAATTACCGAGAAATTGATGAGGTGCCATTTAGGTGGCCAGTACTATATTGGCAACTCTCCCCTACCTACTCCATAAAAACACAAACATCTATCGTCGCACAATTCTCCCCCAAATCCCTTCATTCCAGCCACGAAACCGACAGATTCGCCTTCCGTGCTACATTCAAGATTGCCTCTTTTACATCCCAAAATTGCTCCTCCAGCGAAACGAAGCCCAACTGCATCGATTTTAACTCAGCGTGGCTCTCCATTTCGTCCTCAAACGTGTACTCGCGCAACTTTCCACAACTTCTATCCACGTCCACGCGAGCTCCAGGGTGGGGTGGCAAAAACGACGGTGGGAATACTGGTTTTCATCGACTTGTTAATTTTCGGAGCGATCCGCTTCTCGGAACTATTCGAGGTGTTATCGTTGTCCCTCTCGCGTCGGCGGGCTAATGTTATTTACTTTGGGGTAGCGTGAAAAAGTCGCCGCACGGGGGCTGAACTGGCCGGGCTGGACGGGCGAGATCCGAGCGCGAATTGAACGCGCAGGTGTCCGTAAATAAACTTGCATCGGGTTTGTGCAGCAAACCGGCGAACGTTAAAGGGTAGTTACGCTCTCGCGGGTTGCCCGCTTACAAAGCTCCTCTTTCGGCCGCCGGGATTTTTATACCGCCGAACCGTTCCCGACGGGTCCGCCGTGCCCGCGCCTCCGGGAATATCGTTTACATAATTACGCCGGCGATCCCAGCCAAAGAGGAGCGCTCTTCCGCGTATAGCGCACGCAATAATGAAAGTGGAAAGGGTTATTTTAAGTCGGCGATTTATATACAGGGTGTCCTGGAGTTGGGTGTCGTCTGAGGCTGCGCTGCCGCGCTTCGCTAATAAAAATAAGACGCCGTCGGGGGTGGAGGGTTACTACTGGTGGCGCAGAGAGGGTGCTTCTTTTTAGCGAGAAGTAATTATGAAGTGTAGGGGCTCCACGGGGAAGCCACTGTTATTCAGAAAGGGGTCTCTGGGAATTTATCTAATCCACTTTGGGGGTCTTTACCGCGCTCCGTGCCGCGTGGGCCACCGGTGGTCCACGCTGAACAAAAGCATGCGCGACACAATGCCATCTTGAATAATAATTAGTCGTAGTAGATACTGTCGACTTGTAACGTTTCAATGCAGCCATGACCAGCGTTTTCTTCCCCGTTGTTTTTATAGTTCTGTTATGGCTTCTTGATAAAGTATTCCTGGGTTTGGCTCCGCGTGACAGTTTCCTTTCATTTACCCGCGAAATGAAGTAAAAGAACGCGAGGTACACAGTGTATACGATGCCACTGAGGGGTTATAGGTTTCTATTCAATATTCTAGTCTACGTCGCAGCCGATGGCGTTGAGGGGTTGAAGTTAACAGACCTCGGGTGGTTGAAACATAAGCGCCGTCAGAGGAACGCGTCTTTATCTTCGCAGGAGAAAAGTGTGGGAAGGGAAAGCTATAGAAAGTTGAGTGGTCGCGTAACTCGAAACTTCGCGGAGTTAGGGGTTGAGTTGTATCGGCGTGGCCTTCTGGCATTGGACCAATGACATGTTGTTCGATGCATTTTATAGGGGACGACAGTGCGCGTCCCCGACATCGGCTGTTTCCAATAATCAGGACTCCGCTATTGACGGGGACAAGATGCTTGGATGGATCTTTATTATGCTCGAGCAGTCGACATGCTCGACTTCAACCTGCTACGGTTTACCGCATCCTTTTATTCGGGAGCTTGTGCTCGAGTTATTGAACTGTTTGGGAACTTGAGGAAGCTTTAAGAAATTTTGGAATATTTATTTTAAAATTCCTTAAGGAAGCTACCTGCTTGCGTAAGTTGCACTTACGTGGGACTGAAGCTATGGGAACCTTCATAAAAAATTTTTACCCTTTTCTCTGCCACTTCTATATCTTCTACGAAGCTGAAGGCATTAGCTAAGCTCCTCATAAAAAACTGCCAGTGTTATCTTTGAAGATGGCTTCTAATTCCTCCTGGCTTCCAGAAACACTTAGCAACTCCGTTAGATTTTTATTAAATACTAATTAACCTCGGGTCTAGTAAAATATCACAGAACCTCGCGATATTAAAGGCACAATACACGCGGAGATTTTCATCGAAACACAAATTAGGGTTATTGAACAGCCCCGTTACGGAGTGGAACGCCAACTGAATGGCCCCTGTTATTTGATTGCAGGGCAGTTCCAGTCAAGGAGGAGCTCATATGGAATGGCATCACGTGGACCCTCGGCGACGACGCTGCCAATCGCGATAGCGATTGCCGTCGCGATGTCAGTCGTCGCGAACGGTCTCTGCCCGAGCCAATGTCGCTGCGACGACGAGAGCCTGCGCGCGTCCTGCGCCTACGCAGGCCTCGAGGTGGTGCCGATCCAATTAAACCCGGAGATCAAGCATCTGGACCTGTCCAACAACCGCGTCGGGAACATCCACCTGTCGTTCGGCTTCTACGGTAACCTGGAGACCCTCGATCTCACCCTCAACACCATCCACACGCTGGGCTCGGACAATTTCGTCTTCCAAAAGAAGCTGGCCACACTGAACGCGAGCGGCAACGCGGTCAGAGCGCTGGCGAAGAACGCGCTGCAAGGCCTGGCGGCCCTGAAGGAGCTGAACCTTGCCAGCAACAACATCTCCGACATGGACGAGCAAGCGTTCAAGAGCACGGGCGAGCTGGAGGTGTTGAATCTCAGCGACAACACCATCACCAGCCTGCCGAGCGGCTTGCTGAGGAATCTGCACAAGATTCGCACGTTGATCCTCAAGCAGAACTCGCTGCTGGAGATCCCGACCGACAACCTGGCGCTGGCCCCCAGCTTGGAGAACGTGGACCTGTCCGACAACCTGATACAGGAGCTGGACAGGGACTCGTTGCCCCCGTTGCCGTCGCTGGTCACGTTGAACCTCGCCAACAACGTCATCCGGAACATCGCCGGCGACACGTTCGACCGTCTGCCCGGTCTGCTCAAGCTGGACCTCTCTGGGAACAATCTGACATCCGTGCCCACGTTCGCGCTAGCCAAGCTGCGCGTACTGTCGCAGCTGGTGCTCAGCAGGAACCCTCTGGGTAGCCTGGACGCCTTAGGTTTCCGCAATCTGTACGAGCTGAGGAACCTCGAGCTGAACGACTGCTCGATCCTCAGCGTGCACTCGAAAGCGTTCGACGACAACGTGAACCTCGAGCGGGTCTCGCTGGACGGTAACCGTGGCCTGAAGGAGCTGCCGTTCAACGTTCTCTTCGGCGCCAGGTACCTGAAGTGGGTCTCCCTGCGTCGCTGCAGCCTCTCAACCCTCCACCACATGCAGTTCCCCGTGGACGGCCTGCTGTCGCTGCGCGTCGGCGGCAACCCACTCGTCTGCAACTGCTCGATGCGCTGGCTGTGGAACGTGATCAGGGCGGAGGAGCTGCGGAACGAGTCGAGGCTCGAGCTGGACACCCACGACATCATCTGCACCGACGAGCAGTTCGCCGGCAAGCCGCTGATCGCCCTGCCGGAGGGCTCGCTGCAGTGCAGCCTGACATTCTTCTATCTTTCCCTGACGGCCGCCGGCAGTATCGCCGCCACCGTTGTCATAGTACTAGTGATCGCCCGTCAGACGCACGCGAGGAGGAAGAAACGGCTGGCGTACGCCGCCCCTAGCCGGCCGGAGTTCCTCGTCTACGTGGGCAGGAGCAACAACCGCGTGGACAAGAACGCGGAGTCGTACAGCAGGCGGCTGCTGGCCCTGGGCGACGACACGCCGTACGACACGTCTCGCGGCAAGAACGGCCAGCCGAGCCGGCAGCCCCAGGACACGAACATCTACGAGACGCCCAGGTACACCCGCGTCAGCCGGCGGGACGCGGAGCCAAGGCAGCCGGCGGAAGAGGGCGTGTACGCTGTGGCCGACGTGAGCGATCCGCGCGACGAGCCGCCGGAACTCTTGTCGCCTTATCGCGCCCAGACCCCGGTTCCACCGAGGTCCGCCGTTCACAGACTCGACTGCGCTTACGACTACGACTACGACTACGATTACGAACCTCCGCTTCCCCAGAAGCCTCACGTAGTGTTCGTCTGAGCGCGCAGCCTCTTGCCGTCTGTACCGAGCATTACATACTGAGAATAAGAGCGAGGGGGCCGTGATCCTCCTCAAGCGCACCTCGGCCCGTTTCGCCCATTGGCAGGCTGGGCTCTTCGTGGTAACCGCGCGGGGGCTGATGCAATAACGGCGCCTGCATCCCCGCGTTACTTATCCCCATGAATATTCCCCACCGCGACACGTGGAAGCAGGAGTGGCAGGTCTCCCGTCTGCCTGGCTCCAACGCTGTCCCCTGGGGATACGGAACCACCGTCTCTCCGCCGCCTTTCCACCTCCGGCTCCCTCCGGCAGATTCTCCCTACCAACGCCAGGCAGTGCCATCGACGATGGAGGCTGAGCCGTGCCGATGGGCTGATGCGCCCGTCAACCCGATGTAACGGAATCTGAGAAAGAGCCGCCACGGCGAACCGGGCACACGCTCGACGCGCAAGTCCGTGTTTCGGCGAGGGGATTACCGTAAGAAATCTCCCCCGAGGTGGATCCATCGTTGTCGCGATCGGGGGAGACAAGGGCGAGGCTCTAATAAGGCTGGATCTGTTCTAACTGATTGCGCGAGATCAGCCGTGATACGGTAATCCTTCCCGGAAGTATCGATTCCAGCGTCCGCAGGGACGGCTGGCGTACCCGACAGCCTTACTGCCCCACGCCCGAGGGGCGGAGGGGCGGATTTTAGAGCCGCTCTTGAGGATCGTGGACGATCGGGCGGCCACGGTTAGCGAGCCACGAGCGTTCGTCCAGGATGGAAGGACAGAAGCTGCCACGTGACGCGCCACCGAACGGCGGCCACGCAGCTGAAAATGAAATGTCTTCCGAGATAGTTGCGCCGCCGGGGAACCCAGATATGCATTTTCGCTGGCTAGGGAGGGCGCGTAGGCGGGCGGGCCGGAGGGGGAGCGCGAATCCGACTTGGAATGTAAATTGTACGGGGGCGCAAACCTGCTGGTTGTAGCCGGGAACGTATTTATTTCCACGGATTGCGTCGGATTCCGTTGGTTCGGTGCAAATGTCGGGGGCGCCGTGTTCCGCGTTCATCTCCCGTTTAAACGTAGTGACAAATCAAATCAAAGCAGCGTCTCGTTAGCCCGTTTAAACCATTCTAGGACAGCATCCCGCCCCTCGAGATCGCTCCCGGTCTTTCGCTATGTTTTATCCGTCTGCGTCTCGCTGGACGTCTTCTCCTCTACGTTTACCCGCGCAACGGTGCACCCTTCGTACACATTCTCCCCACACCCCCGTCCGGTTCCCTCGTTCAGGGTCCACTTTAGGCCGTGTAAACCTGGGCGACGGATGTCTAGCGTGCCAGGTCGCCTACCTCAGCCGAGGATTTTAACGGGGAACGATTTGTAAAGAGAAAACGGGGAAGAAGACGTCGACTGCCGTTCCTCCGCGTTTTTAAGGGAGCAAATTGACGCGCGATGTTTGGAATCGCGGGGACGAACGGGCCCCCGGATTTCGCTTCTCTGTCCCGCCCGTCGAACGGCCGATGGAGAGGACCGTTCATCAGGATCTTGTAAATTGAAGCAATAATAGACGCGACCTTTAACCGTAGGCACCACACTACACACTGGATATATTTAGAGACGAGATTACACCCGTTTATACAGACATAAGCATATATATATATATATATATATATAGATAATATATATATATTTATTTATTAATTTATGATGTTAAGTTTGGAAAGATGTTACGTTTTGAATACAAAAATGAGAGAGGAAATGAAAATATAGTACTTAAAGCATCACGAAGATAATGCGCACGTCTCCGTCGTGGAACATCGCCGAGGGGTGTCGCGCCCTCGAATTCGCGTGGTCCCGTTCTGGTACCGTCGACAGGCGTCACCAAGTCGCGGGACGATTACGCGAACTCGTGGGCACGATCCGCGGTGATTCGTCTGTATGCGTGCTATGTGTTTGTGTGCGTGTGTTTCGCCGTCGAGAGCGTGTCCTCGAAGCGTCACCCGTCCGTCGAGAAATTCTCGCGGAATATCGAATTCCGTGCTGATTAAAGCCTCCCATTTAGATAGCCCCCCGATAGGCAAAGTTTCCGCGTTAAATATTCATCTCGCCGTGGGGGAACTGTGACCATGGCTTCGTAAACGCTGGATCTATGGTTATTTCTGTGGGGCCGATTCGAGTTTACATCAAACGTAAGGGAGTTACGTATAGCCTTCTCCTTCAGTTGCATTCCGTACCAAAAGACAAGAAGAAAGATTCATAGGAACGCACAATTTGTATAACTTACAATTAGTTTATCTTCCCATCGAATACACAGAATTGCAAACGGGGGGGCAAGAAATTAATGATTTATTTAATTTAATTATACCCCAATAATTAAATTATCACGTATTAACTTTAATATATTGAATGCGACATTTGCAAATATCAGTTCATTAATGTACATATTTAATTTAATTATTCATCTCAACTGTACCGACTCGAGAGTGATTGAAACAGAATCACCGCTTTGCATGTACGTGTTAGGTATCCTGTAGTCCCTCGCGCACCCCCATCGCGTTGAATTTCACCAATTCGCCTGACACTCGGCCGTTTAATTCACGTTGCCATTCAGCCGCAGTGGCGGCATAAAAAATTGAGCCAGCTAAGCGGGGAATGAAATATTCGCGCCACCTGTAAGAACGTGATTCCCGGGGAAACGAACCAGGACGGCTCCGCGGTCGCTGGTATTTCTACCCCGAGCGTCTCCCCAGGACCAGACAGGTCTGAAAAATTCATCTTCCCCGGCCGCGGAGAACCGATACTGCGAAGGGGACGAGTCGGGGGTGAAAACAGAAGGTCCCACTGACCTAGAAGTCGCTGGCTCCTCTGGCCCTAGAGGTCGTCCATCACGCGCAACTTCTCAGCTTCCGATACGAAGTTCCCAAACCGATCGGTCGGAACCTGGAAACTTGCTCGCGTCCCCGGCTCCTCCATGGCAATCTGGTTACGCCGGGACTTTCCGTTTGCACATTTTATATCCCGTAGACCCGCGCCCCATCCGCCGCTGATATCGATAAAGTGCAGAACTGTCGGGATATGTCAGGGGTCGACGCGAAACCCTCCCCCACTTAATTCTATCGCGGCGAAGTTCGATGATTGAGTCGCTGAACAGGACGGGCCGTGTTCCATGATTTTATCCACGGGGAATGGAACTTATCCCGGCGTTTCGTTGTCAAACTACGAGGAGTGGCTCGGAGAAAGGGGGTTGAAGAGATCAGTGTCGCGCGTCGCTTGTGGAAGTAGATAGGAAGTGTCCGGAGATCCGAGATGGGCGAAGATTTTATTCAAATAAACATTTCGAATAACGAATCAAAGTTAAAAAAAATTATTGTCGAATGAAAACATTCACTTTATTCGTCCAATAATCTAAAGTTAAAGTAACTTTTATTTGATCCGTTATTTAAATAATTTTCTGAATTATAATATACTTCAGTCGTGGTGACTCCTTTTTCCTTTTTCTTTGCGGGGGGTGCCAGGGCCTCTTGGGCCCCTGTAGGTGCGCCACTGCCTCAGTAGCGGTATAAACGGATAGATCACTGGCGTAAATTCTCATTGAGCATGGAACAAAGGTGGATAGAGGACTAGTTCGAGGTGAGCGCGAAGCGCGCGGCCGAGAAGAGGCGAGAAAAGACCACCTTCCGACGGCCGAAAATATTACAGCAGGAAGCGTTTTGTCGGGGCCACCTTCCCGCTCGGTTAGCCAAGATTCTTCGGTGGCACTTGGCCCCGACTCGTTAGCCATGGTAGTTAGCCACGCTACGCGACTCCCCGGGTCTGAAGAACGAAGAAGAGGAGGATGAAGAAGGGAGGGTGGTCCAGGAGGAGGGCTGGATCGCGCGAGAAAGACCCAGAAGAGGGCTAAGCGGCCTCTACCCGGTATGCTTCCTCTTTCCGTTCCGCGACGGGCAACCCCCCCCCCTTTTTTCCGGCTTTGCTCCTGGTGGGATTCCGATGGGTTTCGAGGGCGCGCCCCCGTTCGACGGCTATTTTTGTATGTACATAGAATGAAACCTACGCAACGTCGTATGCGCACCACGTTCCTCGAACGCGTGAAAACGTCCGTCTGTGTGTGTCCGTTGTTTCTCAATTGTTCGTTTACCTGTCTGTCTTTGTCTCTCTCTCTCTCTGTCTCTCTATCTCTGTCTTTCTCTCTACATTATCACCGCCGGTTTCATAACAACGATGCAAACATACAAAACTCTCGAGAGCCTTTTCGGATGGAATTTCGCTTGTAAATGGAATGGTAGGCGACACGTGTATATGCTTCACCACTTCCTCCGGGGCTGGTGAACGTCGCCCGTCGCTCGATCGCTCGAGTGCTGCTCGTTCACTCGCCTTTTCGACGATGCTAATATCCCTGATGAAGGGTGCCGCCGCCGAGGCGACACCCGCCTTCCGAGGGAGATTGCTCGGCCACGGTGTATGTTGTACAGCGACTTCTCCTTGGTGGGCGTTTAGGCGCGTTTTGGCATTAGAATATTAATCGGGGGACGTAAATTGCGTGTTTGGACTTAAAGTTACTTGAGAGTACTTATACTTGCTATCCTGCGTTTGATAATTAGAGACAGTGCTGGGAGTAGATCGCTGTATGAGAGGTAGAGATGATCTCGGAGGAGATTATATCTGAGTTTTCATTGAGCTTTTAAGTTCCGATCTCTTATGATCAGGCCCGGATTAAAGGGGGGGCTGCAGCCCCGGGCCCCACTGTCCAGGGGGGCCCCCGTTCTAAACCTTCAGTTCTAAGCAATTTAAACTCGTTATTGCTTAAATTTTTGTTACCCCCCCCGCTTTTCAACCACCGGGGCCCTCGAAGGTTGGATAGCCCCGGGCCCCAAAAATCTTAATCCGGGCCTGCTTATGATACGGTAACTTGCAGTTCATCGACGTAAGTTGCACAATTTTATTTATTTACGCACGAGGGATCGCATTGTTACGCCTTGTGTTACTGAATTATTAGCAGCTAATAGGTTCTCGAAGCTTCTATAGATAACAAATGGTACAGTGGGAATTTGTGTTTCGTGAGCTCACGATAGAAAACCTTGCGACCCCTCGGACACGTGTCAATAGGTTAGGATATTGTAACGCGATTTTTTTATTTTACACACCGCTGCGAATAAGCAGTGGCGCCCGAGCAACTCCCTCCGAAACGCCCAGGGTGTCCGCCGACTCAGCCGCGTTTACTCGTGTATCCGACGTTTAATGGAGCTAGTACTAGATTAAGGCTAGAATTAAGACAATATCGACACCAGCGTTTCCCGAACGATTTATCGCGGAACAATGATGCCAGCCGCTTCGTTACCAGCTTGTGTATTTACGTGCGTTTATGAAACCGGCTTACTTGAATGCGTACCACTGTTTGTGCCGTTCGTACCTTGTCTTCGTCCCTTTGTCTGCTCGTTTTCCGTGCACCCTTTAGCAAACTGTCGCGTCCTCGTGAACCGACGAAGACCAATCACGTGTAACTGTTCCGTTCATCTCCGCGCAACATGTCATTGCACTGAACCTAACCTATGTCGATCTTTCCTGTAAATAGTTTCGTCCGTTCGTAGCCTTTCTGTACAGTCGGTCGCTTCATTCCTTCTTTCTCTTGCATTCTTCATCCCCCCGCCCCTCTAAAATAGGGCCGGGCCGGGTGAAAACGTCGAGGGCACAGTTCCCGGCGTTCGACGACTTTATACTTTGCTGATTCGCAGAATTCTGATAACGCGGAATTGGCTAGTTTCTTGGTGGGGAGGATCGCGATTTTTTGGATCTCGTAGCATCTCCTTGGATCGAGCGTAGCGAAAGGTACCGATGGTCCCGGCGCTCGATCGAAGGCGCAACGATTTACGGTGTTCGATAAAACGTAGACGTAAATTCGTATTTTGCATAAGTACTGTATCGCAAGTCGTGTTTAAAATTCTTTCCAATTCCGATCGACGACCATAGGGGCTCGGTCGACTTTTGCTACGCGTTCAAATTGCAAGGGGCGAGCCTCGTCTTGTGAAACTCCGCTCGAAATTTAGTTCGAACTTTGGGCTGGAGCTACGAATTTATACTTAACGATTTATATATATAACAAAAAAAAAGGTGTATATATATATATATATATACACATATTCACGGGTACATATGTATGTACTACTTACATACACGAAATATTTTAAGTAACCATATAGAAATTTCATACATTGCTAATAAAAATGTTTAAGATACCTAATAAAGTTATATTGTATATTCAGTATAGACGGTAGAACATGTTCGATCCCTTTCGCTGTGTTGCCTCGCTGTGTACACGTGTAGACTATCTCTGCTATTGTAATCCCCACTGTCTCATGTGTCCAATCCTTCTGTGTGTATCGTTTGTGTCGTCGATATTAATATCCCCTTATTCTAGAAAGGGACATATATTCGCTTATGACGTAACCGTGGATAAGGCGAATACGATGGGAGCGTTGGCAAGTTTCGAGAATTTATTTTTTTAAAAAACACAAAAGCGCGGGACGAGAGGACGTCGAGTTGCACTCCGTTGAATAAACAGGGGATAGCCGGGAGGTTTTTTCATGCACGGGTACAAATAGATTTACTTTAGGGATAAAATCCTATTTAAAAATACCACGCCGCGGGGACCATAAATTTCACCTCTTCTCTCCCCTCCATTCACCGATCGGGTGAGCGCAGGAAGTTGCTGAAGTGTAAGTTTGGTTTTTTTTCACACGTTTAAGTGCCGCACCGGATGGTCTTTAGTAAACCGGTAAAGAAAACGAGCAAAGCGAGTACACCATAAACGGTGCATAACTCGAGAGTCTTGAGTTTGGACATTTCAACACGGAGTCCGTCGAAGACCGATAGTACAGAAAATAAGTCGACGCGCACATTTCACAAATACGTTTTATTCGTGCGATATGTATTACGTACGGACTTTTCACTTTTTTTTTTTTTTTTTTAATCCATTCAACGTGCGTGGAATGAACTGTATCGTTACAGGCGAGATTATTTAAATACAGACGAGTTCACAGGTTTATTACATAGTAATTGCTTTGAATGCTTGTTCGACGAACTTTACAACAGTATTGTACATATTTGACACTTTAATTAAAGTCAATTAGAATGCTAGTTGAACAGTGTATGGATGTGTCGAGCTTTGCAGCGTCGCTCCCGAAAAGTTACGATACTATTTCCTTCTTATCGGATGGCTACGTCGGAATATCACAGGTAAAGTTCGAAGTCCACTCTCGCAGCGTTGTAAAATTGATTAGTCTCCCCCGTTCTTCGCACCCACGCGCCGCTCTTGAAGTAACCCTCCTTCGCCCACTCGTGCATTTGCTGGGTCGTATGTGGCCCATGGATTTCAGCGTTCTCGCCTTGCAACCACTTCAACTCCCATGTCACTTCTTCTTCCTTAGCCTCGTCGTTTTCGGAATTCGCTGCTCCCTTGTCATTGCCTGAAAGTAGATATCGAGTGCGTTACGTGCGCGCAATCGTGTGCGAGTATAATCGCGCGGGAAGTGTAATTACTTTCGCTTTCATCCAACTTTGCTTTCTCTTTCTCATCGAAGTCGTCGGCGTACATATCCAATTCCGCCTCCTGCTTCGAGGGATGCGCACGCTTCTCACCCACCTCGACCTGCAAACATTCGCGTCGCGATAGAATCATTGAAATTGCCGCTACGCGTTATTACATTTTCATCTTGGGGGGACTACCTTCTTTTTGATTTGCTCATAACTTTCTTGATATATATCCATATTCCCCGTACGCGTCAACAGTTCATTGGCCAATTCCGTTAGTTTCGTTATATTAATGGAGTTCTCGTCGTCCTCCACTTCCTTTTTCTCCTTCTTCTTCTTCCATCGTTCCGCAGTGGTCAACCTTTTCTTTCCCCTGCCTACGCACGATCGTCGAAATGAACATGCATTCTTTAAAGCGGAATCTAATCGATTGGAACACCTACCGAGCCTACATAAAGCCTTGGACACCGTCTCGCCGGGTTTCAAGTATTCCAATATCTGTTTATAGAGCTGAGTCGGGTCGAACATAATATCCGGACCGTCGTCGTCGCTGTCGCTATCGCTATCGCTATCTGCCAATCCCTGTTTCTCACTGCTCTCAGTATCCTTCTTTAAGCTTGCTGCGGAACTCGGTTTGATCTATCAAGATTATGCCTTAGTAATGTTTCGCGTCACTGGGTAAACAAGGCAGGTTTACAGATAATTCTATTTCTCTGCTGTATGAAAACACATTCTGATATTTCAATAATGCAACAGCCGTCGAGCAAGAAAAATCTTGTGAAAACAAAGGCGTATCCAGCTTTCGAATCGTTCGCTATTAATAGTCACGTTTCGCCATGGCAAATAGAAATTCCGCAGAACATTATCGATCGTAGGCACGACTTTCATCTCTCGATTGATTTTACGAACCTGCATCCAATCAATGTTGTCTAACCAATTATCTCTAATCTCTTTCTCTTTGTTCCAAAGATAATGGCCATCCTTATCGAAATGCCCTTCTTCCAATTCTTCTTTCATATTAAACGCCGTGAAACCCACGTTCGTTTCCGCGGCGGTAGGCCCATCCTCGACACCTACGCAACCCGACAGGAACGGGTTAGCCAAAAATGAATTCGCCGTCGACGTTAATCTATCTATGCCTCTGCGTACCTTCGAAGTCGTCCTCGTGCATCACATTGTAAGTATCCTCGTCCTTCTCATCGTCCTCCTCGTCCGAGTCTAACGAGTTTTTCACCGGCCCCTTATTAGTGGCTGCGTCCATCTCGTCGAACTTACGCTTCAACATTCTCTTAACTTACGAGTACCACCTATAAAATAAACGATACTCGTGCTTTATCTGGACGGTTTATTAACGACACTTCCTTCGTCCTGTCTCGGCGTGTAACCGAAATAACAGAATATTTCGCTCAACTGAAGTACAAATAATGTAATCCTTCATCGAACGATGCGTCACTTGCGTTAAGGAAGCTATCACTCAACTTTGCGCGCTGATAAGTTCAGTTTACTCTCGAAATGCGTGACAGACGAGAGTTTCAGGGAGACGTGTTTGACACGATATAACGCTGTGCCCGATTTAGGTTAGATTTCGGGCAAGGTGGGGAATGACATCGGTTTCCACAAGCGTCGCCTGGTAGAATGAAGCAGAATCATCAATCACACGCGTACGAAACTGTACATACTTACACGTACTGTACGAACGTGTCATTCGCAATTTACATGCCTCGACGGATAATACGCGGATGTGGATACTCGAGAGTATTTAATATTTGGCAAATATTTCGCAGTGGAGAGAAACTGAGAATCGTAAAAAATCAAGCATCATATTTTCAATAAGATATTCGACGTAGGTTCGTTTCCCACCCGCCAGAACTTTAAGGTGTTCCAGAAATACATCAAGTGTGCAGACTTATAAGTGGAAAATTGAATTAATTGAAGGAAACAAACAACTTTGTAATTAACGGTTCGCTAACTATTATATGATATCTTTAATATTCTGTCTTATTATTTGCAATCCAACAGTTTTCTGTGCGATTGCAAGTGCTCTGACAAGACCAGGGGCGGATTTTGATATAGGCTAAGTAGGCTGCAGCCTAGGGCGGCAAATTTTGGGAAGTGATAAATTTTGGGAGTGGCAAATTTTTGGAAGCGGGAAATTTTGACAATACCAAATTTTGGGGAGCATCAAATCTTGGAAGCGGCAAATTATGAGCGTAAGAAATTGGGAAAGGTTTAAACACAGACGCTTGAGACGACTTTAAAACTCAGATGTGAGTTGCCATATTGAATTAATTTTGATATTGTCTCGACTCTTTTAAATTAAAATATTTAATAATATTACGCTGAAAGGGCGGCATACGCTTCCCAGATAGCACAGGACGTTTTAAAAACGTCCATTTTACGTCCATTTTAGGTCTGAACGTCCACGGCTTGATTTGTGAAAATGGACGTTCTTAAAACGTTTTCTGGACCTTTTCTGGACGTTTTATGGACGCTTTGAAGACGTCCTGAACGTCTGACCTGGACGTTTTTAAAACGTTTTGGTGCTATCTGGGTTGTTAGCCTAGGGGCGCCGATCTTCAAATCCGCTCCTGGCCAAGCTGCATTTCAAAGCCATGAAATTCTTGGATTTGAAATTTGAACGAATCATTTTAAATTGAAATATACACGGAATTTGAAACCAAAGGAAATCAGCAATAAAGAAAGAAAATCATCAGTATCATTGAAAATTTAAACAAAAGTAATTTGTCACAAGGAAACATATTCTGTATTCACAAAGAACTGTACTAGTATGTTGCAAACTAAAAAACTGAATACCTCAAAGAGTATAAATGTATAGATTTACATAAATGAAAAAATACATTTTTTGTTTCTTTTTACGAGTTCTAAGTTCGTACTGTTTTTCTGGAACACTCTGTATACTAATAGACGGGTACACTATATATGCAACTTGAAACAGCTGATCCCGCGCGTCTATAGCATTGTTACATGCATTTTGCAACATGTATCGACTCTTGCGGATATAAACTGTCGGTAAGAGTCGGAAATAACAATGGATAAGTACAAGCACATCTCAATACACGAAATAAATAAAGATATAGCCTTTGCTTTCAATTATTGTCTCCAACAAAATCGCGTGTTTATTCATACATCGCGTTGAGGATAAATTCTTCTCTACGCTGTAGAATTCTATAAAATATGTGACAGCTAATCACGCCTTGTGTAATTCTATTTCTACTGTCTACTTTCATTCTACATTATTAGGGAAGCAGTAAGTACAATGTTTCGTATAAGGCAGAATAAATACGACTGACACTTTTCAACTGATACCAATTATTTTGTATCTCAAAGATCGTGTCATTGATGTAGATATCATCCGATGTTTACACATATCACCGAGATCGCGTACAATTCTTTCCCGAGCCTGTCGATAGAAATTTATATATAATAATTATACAACAATGTTATTATCAAGCGACATTGCTTTATAATAGGTTATTAATATAAATCCCTCGAGCAGACCAAGTTATTTTGAGCATACCCCGAAGGTTGGCTGCCAACCTCGGAAATTCAGAATCTGCTTCTCCGATTTAATGTCTAAAACATTCTTTTGATTAAACTCGTTTAAAAATGGACTCAGATTCTGCGGAAATGGTGAACGAAATCAAAGATAAGGTAATATTGCACTGGAACTGTCGGAGCCTCGCGGAGTTCCCCGAGGCGATAAGAATCTACGGGAGCCACATCCAAGAAATATATTTAAAATGGAACAAGCTCACGACGTTGCCTCCGTGGATCGTAGAGCTGTTCAATGTCACCAATTTGTACATATACGGAAACTTGATCAGGGATCTGCCTCCGGAACTTTGTCAGATGACTCAGTTAACGGCCCTCGACTTGAGCGCCAATCAATTAGAGCGAATACCTCCTTGCATAGGGAACTTAGTTAATTTGAAATCTTTACTGCTAAATCAGAACCTAATAGATAAACTACCAGTCGGTAAGTCCCTAAACATTGTCCGCGCGCCGTTGTATCTGATTTAATTCTTTGCATATTTTTTTATAGAAATGCATCGAATGCGTAACTTAGAAATTTTTTCCATCTCTGGAAACAGATTTGTTGTGCTACCGGAATGGATCGGTTCGTTGCCCAAACTGAAAGAGTTAAACGCGGATAACAATTACCTGATGGAACTGCCCAATAGACTTACTTTGTCGCCAGAGATATCGGTGATCTCCGTGTGTTCTAACAGGTTGTTATACGGAATAAATAGAAACGGTCGCGGCGTCGAGACGAATCGTTTGTAGATAAGACTTTCTGTTAACAGTATTAAATGCTTCCATTTTATGCAGAATAACTTTTATATAGGCTAAGGCATTTACCGCTAAATGGATTTCTATCGTCCCCTTGCATTAGATTCGATGCGAACATGCATTTGAACTATTTGTCCTACCCGCTTCTCCATCAGTTAACGTCGCGAGTTCAAGATTCGTATACGTACGATCAAAGAGGTATTCTGGGGTACGGGTGAGTAATATGTATAAGTATAAAGTAGATAAGGGAAATAACGGTTGTACAGAGAAATGTAAGTTAAGGTATATTTAAACCTTTTAATATAAATTAACGGCATAATACAGATTTCTTGTTCCGATTAATTCTTAACGCTAAGAAACTCGCGTCTGTTATTATATCTATAAATAAGCGCGTGTATATACAATCTTAGATGTTTCAAATCGAATTACGAGAACACTGTGTTACGTACGAATATAAAGTTGAACGTGAAAATAAATGCGCTGCACGGAAAAGATACTGATCTTCTGATTGTGTTACCACGACAACTTTTGAAGGTTTATAACGTTCACGAGAGCAGAGTTGCCTCCCTGTGGGAGCTAGCTTTGAGGAGATCTTACACCGAAAGGTAAATACCGTAGTTTCGTGGACTATATCGTTTTCAACGAGAACACGGCGCCATCCGTTACTTCAGTGCAAAGATTCGATACTTAATTCTAGGTATAATCATACGCTTAATATTGCTACATCACCTATAAATATAACTGTTCGCTATGAACCGATTGCCATAAACAATTGCCAAGTACTTGACTTCGCAATGTCTCCTATAAATCATGCCTCCTGCAACTTGCTAGTCAATGGACCTATTAGTATTTGCGTAAATGCTGAATGCCAGCAGCCAATCTTCACAGAAGCTTGGGTTACCGTCGGCGCCAGCCATCACACGGAGCCTGTGACAACAGTCGCCTTATGCTGCTGCAAAAGGTACGATAAATGTTATCTATACATCTCTATATAATATCAAGGGTTTATCTTAATTTTGCAGATGTGCGTCTGAGTTTACTAAGCATTCCAACATGACAGTTATTCATGACTGGCATCGTATAATTTAATGCTACTTACTTCGTTTAATAGGCAATTCTGTAAATATAATATCGTTAAGATGTAATAATAAAAGACTTGTAGTGTTTTTAAATTAGATTTAACGATCTTTTATCATTTACTTTAAACGTTTATCGGCAGTTGCTCAATGTATATCATTTAAAAATATTTACCTAACGTTCTATCTTACAGCGGCCAGTAGATCGAATTCCTATTATACAAACAAGCTATAAATATTTTAGTCACCGAATGCCTGCTCTGAAAATAGCACGTCTTATCTGCGGCTGGAAAATTTTCTCTGTAGTAAATTTCTATCTTTTCCAAAGTAGAAAGTTTCTTTAGACCGTTTCTTTCATCTATCCGTTACGCAGTCCTACGTTTAAGCTATGAGAAAGTCTAATGCTCTGTCGCGATCGACGTTACATTTTAAAAGTGCGGCAGACGCTTCCTCCTCGGGGAAGCCCAAGTCGCGTAAAGTGCATAGATTTTTATAGTAAACTTTGGCTTTCTCTTGATTGTACTCTGTAAGGGCGAGTGCTTTCTCGGCGTCCTCTTCAGAAATTCCTATCTCCTCCAAGGACTGCACAGCCAATAAGTATTCCACGATCTTTTTGTTGTCTCGGCCACCCAAATCGCGTATGGCGCGAGCGGCTCTCGATAAAGGGAAACCCATGTCGTTTAGATGGCGAGCTAATTTCTTGTCCTCCTCCGTCAAGTCCAGTAACAAGTTCATAAGTGTAACTTGATTCGATACTATCGGCTCTTCTATTTTCGATGCTTTGTGGGAAGTGGTGTTAGGGTATTGTAAATTTGGCCAGGGTTTCCAGTCCTGTTATAACAGATAGATGATTGGAAAATTAAATATACAGTAAATCCTCGTTTGGAGCCCGTTTCTACCACGCGTTAGGAGCCCGGCGACTATCCCCACCATTTCTTGGAATCCTTCGGATGAGAGTGAGAAAACCCAATGAGCGAGCGAGAGGAAACGAACGAGTCGACACGAAGTTGCCGTCGGCTTTCGTTCCCTCTCGCTCGCTCATTGGGTTATCTCACTCGCGCCAGTGGCCGCGCGGAATAGTGTCCAGTTGCGTTAGGAGTATATAATATATATATATATAAACAGTCCAGTCTGTTGAAAAATACTGTTACCTCCATAAAAGGTCTTTCTAAGTCTCTCTGTAGTTCTTGTACAATTGTGGACACGCTACGGTGTTTAACATTTTCCTGTTCATTTCCTTCTTGATTACTCATTTCGATTTTGGTATTATCATTCTTCTCCTCCGTATGGATCTCGGTCCGATCGCTAATGGTCAAGTCGTTCAGTATACTCTCCAGTTTTGCTGGCGCTACCCACTGAGATGTAGGTTGCAGCACCTAAACAGCATACAATAAACATATTGGAGTCGCTATTCATTATTTAAGCAATTACAAATCCATTCCATTAACCTGCGCAAGTTCTTCCATATCATTGATCGTCTTTAATTCCATATTGTCAAAAGGACTGCTGGTGTCGTTATCAAAATCGGCGAAGTCAAGACCGTTCGTTTTCACGTCGTCGCGGAGATCGTTCGCTGGCGGAGATAAAGGCTGTGGAGTAAGAATCGTTGTCTCCGGCCCGGGGGCGTTTACAGGTGTTTGTTTGACGGTGTCGGGTAGCGGTGGCGGCGGAGGCGGGGAGAATTCTTTCTTCTCTTTCTTCCTCTTCTCGTCTAGTCGCGCGACCCGTGCTTTATTGTTCGCCTGTCTAACTTTACGCCATTCGGTCATCTAGAAATCAAACGTTCGACAATTCCCGCCCGTCGTCATTGTTTACGCAAAGCTGTACTCTACCTTTTCGAGCACGGATCGCTCCAGACTGAAGTCGTACGTCAACTTCGACACGTCCGGTAGCTTGTTATTATATACAGCTGGTAAACAGACCTTCCTCGGAGGTTTATAGGCCTCTGCGATTTTGACGTGAACACCGTCCATGTAGGACGCAACCAAATCGCATTGCGCCGACACCGATGAGCGAGCCATAGTTCGGAAGTACAGAACAATCGCTGGCAAGTACTTTGCCAACTTTCAAATCAATATACACAATCCATATAATGTCATGACATAGTATATGTCTCTTATTTTCATCTCTTTTCGATATCCTCGTACATTCAATACTGCATACTTAAAACATATTCGTGGGAAGTACACCCAAGTAATTTCTCTATTACATACGCCAACTCGTATTTGACAACTACCAGTGATTTAAATTTCCGATGCCTTCCCATGCAGCCACACTATGAAATTAGTGTATAAGAGCACAGCGCGCAAATTATTCGCTCCGGCACCTAGCGGCGATGTCCGCGCACTAAAGACCCTAATTTGAAATGTTGCGGCATACTAAATCATTTGTTTAGAATTTGAATGTATACTTAATTAGCGATACAAGCTTCTGAAAGGTTCAATTATATAACTACGACAATGCGTACCCTCCTTAGCAGCGAATAAATAAAAAGATGAGTTTCGAATACGCAAATGATAAGTGCATTGTAGTGGCTTACATACGTCTTCCACCTTCCAGTCCATTACTGTCGATGGAATTTTGCCAGTTCTGGCTAATAATAAAGACTATTGTTACCTAATTATTATTATTTCATGTACGTACGCGCATATTTCCTCAGCATGTTATGTCGATATATATAAAACTAAAAAGTTAAAAATAAAAAAATTTAAAAAAAATAAAACCGGCTTCAGAAAAATAAATATGCCCTAAAAAGTGAAAAATAATTTTTTCCCTTATTTAATCTACGACTCACATATTTTTTAAGTCTGCGCCTCATCATTCGCACTGTGTAAATCTGGCGCCGAGTTAAAAAATACGTGAGTCGTAGATTAAATAAGGGAAAAAATTATCTTTCACTTTCTAGTGCATTTTTACTTTCTGAAGTCGATTTTAATTTTTTTTTAATTTTTTTTAGAAAAGAGCCGATCAAGCACGCACACAGACGGGAGTACGGGAGTACTTGAGCATATATATGCGTGTGTGCAGGGCAGTGATGGGTAAAGACACGAATTTTCGATTTTATACACGACACGTCTCTTAAATACCGTAAATGTCGTAAATGTCGTAAATGTCGTAAATGTCGTAAATGTGTCGTAAATGTCGTATATCTGAAATGAAAATAACTAACCTATAACACATTTTTCGTATAGGTTATGAAGAAGTGCCAATTTATTAATAATTATAATTCTGATTAAAAAAATTAAATTAAATTAAGTTACACTGACGAAAAATGGATATTGAAAGGTTAGTAAAAGAAACGCATTCGGAAACCAAGAATTTCGATACGCCAACTAGTGACAGAAAATGGAACTACTGAGAGTAGGTCGAAATCCGTCCAAGTCCATATGATTATCAGTGTTTAAATAGACATGTTCTGAAAAACGAGTGTTTTTAAATTTGTTTGAACACTAAATTTTTACTTCTTCAATCAATAAATACTTATTCGGAATGTTTGGTGGGATCCGGCTCTATTTTCAATAGTTTGCCAACTTACCACCAGAGGGCTGAAATTTAGGCCACGTCTCCACTAAGTTTCCCAATATAGAATAATAAATATAATTTGTTTACTTTCACCACACTGGAAGGGATGTTGCACCCAAAAAATAAAATTGATAATAACTTATCAATTTCATTTTTTCTGAAACGGATATTTTTATTTGCATAATTTTCAATTCAAATAAATTTTATTTATTATCGTACATTTATTTCTAATTACTTTACCTTTCACGATTCATTTTTATTAGTTATTATCTAAACAATTACAAAACAATAATTAATACCACGCTTTTGAATACTTTTTTGGGGTTAGGAAAGTGACGTTTATATGTAGTTTTCGACGTAATCGACGTATTCTATAGTATTTTCATGCAACCAACAAGCGAGTCAGAAAGAATTATATTTTTCCAACACTTTAATTGTTGAAACCTTAAAATAATGAATATTTCTATTTATTACATTTGCGACAAATGACACGTATGAAATGGGCTTAAAAACGACATATTATACGTACATTTGCGACATGTCGTAAATGCATTTGCGACGCGGTGTAAAATACCGACCCACCACTGCCCACCATTGGTGCAGGGTGGCGGCAGCAAAGCGGGAGACGACGGTAGGTCATGGTGGGGAGAAGCACTTGTCCCACGTTCCGCGATTCTTGCATCACTGCTGTGTCCGACACATGACGAGACTCGACTACTAGTGACTACTTGTTATAGCGGTGACAGGTCGAGTGGATTGAGTCACTCGCCGCCGCTCACCGCCAGTTGATCCGAACAGAGATACATATGCGGCTTTATCTGCCTTCGAGGGCTGATCTTAACATCTGCACTTGAAACATTATCGCTCCTAAGCGGTTCAGTCGATTAGTTTCCGAGGATTAACGTGGCGCGTGTTCTTGCAGTCTTGTCCGACTTCCGCTCCTTCCGAATAAAATAACATTTAAAGGACCTTCGGTAACTTCGGTCTCGCGGAAAGATGACGGTAACAGCCATCGCTGGTCGAACGATTCTGATACCGCGGGAAATAGCGTATTTCGGTAGAAATATATCGCGCCTTTATCATCGCCATCGAAAGCTATGCTGTGCGAATGATTTTCTGTTAGGAAAATGCTTGTCAGCACCGCTCATCGCCGATACGTGGACTGTACAGAGGACCTGTCACACCAGCAAAAGCAAAGTAGACAGTTTCCCTGGCATTCTGACAAAACAGCAGGCGAAAGAGCTAGCGTCCAAGCTCACCGCAGAGGAACGCGATCTCTTTCTGGCCGCCCTGCAGGAATCTAAGTCCGACGAGGATAAGGCTGGATTTCAGCGTAACTACCGCTCATTACGATAGCAGAGTATACAGTAGAAATGTTTGCAATGCAGATACATCCTTGTTATACGTCTTTAAGGTCAGCTAGCAGTTTTCCGATGGTGCAACGAACTCGGGAGACCCAGCAAGATACCTTCGTTGGGCACCGTGGACGCTACGGGCAAATATTGTCGCGTGCCCGACGATTGGCTGATACGCAAGTATGGTAGGAACACCAAAATAACTTTTACCATAATTAATCAAGAATAATTCGTAATATTAAGACAGATTCAATAACATTCGATATTACTAGCGCGTGTAAGGGATATCGTTGAATCGACGGAGACGTTCGGGCTAGAGCGCGCTATAATTGTTATACACTTTTTGCTGGAACACCTGGTTGCAACGGCGTGCAACGGTCGTAGCGCACTTCTTGGTCCGAAACAGCACCATTGATTTAACATAATCTTCTTTCGATATTGGAGACTTTGATGGACTAATAACACTGTCCAACACGATTTTTGATCTGCAATATCCGCTGCGTGATTATTGTAGAGTTCTTCGCCCTGAACACGAATCCGCAAGCAGAAATGCTCTATCACACTCAGTTTTTGAGAAAATCGATTTAAAAAAAAACTGCAAATTTTCAACTTTGAACAATTTTTGTGTCGAAACGGTAATAGTTATTCGGTTGCTCGTTGCGTCAAATTATTCTACGAACCCTCCCGAATACAACGATATCAGTTATTATTGCATTATGATCATTTAAATTTGTTTAAACAACGATCAAAGGGAAAATGACACCCGAAATGCACCCATTTTTGAAGATATCTTTCAATTTATTTCCAAAACTAAGGGTCTTAGAAAAAATCTGACTACTCCACGCGATGCAGCAGACATTTTTCCTCTGGAAAGCATCAACAGAAGTGGTAAGTCACGTTTTGTTTTCAATACAGAAGCGAAAGAGTTTGGCAAAACGCGCGGTGTCGACAGTGGTAGTCGACAGTGGTAGTCGACACCGCGCATTTTGCCAAACTCTTTCGCTTCTGTATTGAAAACAAAACGTGACTTACCACTTCTGTTGATGCTTTCCAGAGGAAAAATGTCTGCTGCATCGCGTGGAGTAGTCAGATTTTTTCTAAGATCCTTAGTTTTGGAAATAAATTGAAAGATAACTTCAAAAATGGGTGCATTTCGGGTGTCATTTTCCCTTTGATCGTTGTTTAAACAAATTTAAATGATCATAATGCAATAATAACTGATATCGTTGTATTCGGGAGGGTTCGTAGAATAATTTGACGCAACGAGCAACCGAATAACTATTACCGTTTCGACACAAAAGATGTTCAAAGTTGAAAATTTGCATTTTTTTTCAAAATCGAATTCCTCAAAAACTGAGGGTGATGGCGATAAACGGTTTGCGGATTCGTGTTCGGGGCGAAAAACTCTACAATAATCACCCAGTGAATATTGCGGAACAGAAAAGAAGTTTAATTTTGTTGGACTAATAATAACCCAGAATAATATACGAATTTACTAATAATTCTAAGCTGAAAAGTGAAAATATGTATTATCGTATTGCGATTCAGTGTAATCCCCGTGATTCTTTAACAGTATAAAATTTTTCCTCTTATTGCATTCTACACGGACATCACGCTGTAAGTTTAATGCACGTCGAACTATATATTTCACTAAATTCTATGGCCTAACTCTTTCACTTGCTTCTCTTCTACTCTCACTGAACATTCTGGATATTTTAAAAAGACCACAGAGCCACACTTAGGTAATAAATCACATTATATACACATCGGTACCATCTTTATCGCGGTATAACACGATAATATCATTCGAGCCATCTAAATTGTATTTTCTGGATAAGAACATAGTATGCGATGATAAATATTTATGGGGACTTGCCCTTTTCATGTTCGGGTAATATACTCGGGAAATCTGCACTTTAAACGAACGATCGCTTCGTGCTCTTTAACTGAAACGTACCATTCTGTTCGGTAGGATTTTCTACAGTTTGATTAAGAAGCTCGAAATACACTTTTCATATTTCGAGAATCACTTCAATGAACATAATGCGGTATGACTCTTGCCTGAGTAGGCAGGTAAAAATAAGTTGAGGCTTTAGGTAAATAATCTTACAAGTCCCGCTACATAAGACTGAATAGTTGAAATAATTTTACAAACACAATTTCCATTATTTAAGTTGATTCTCGCATCTCCCGTAGAACCGCAGTGTTGCGTAAACTCAAGAATGCTCTTTTCGTAGCTTAGAATTCTCCTTCTTTTTAACATATGTTACGCACTGTTTAGTAAACTTTAATGTAAATGTTTAGGTGAAAAGAATGTACTTTGGTTTGAATAAAGTTTTATTTCGCAAAATCTTGTGTACGTGATTAATTAGTCGATCGTCCCGAGAATCTTGAGTTTCTATGGAATAAATTTCACTCGTACCTCGCCCAGGCACTTCTCATATGAATGTTTAGAGTTAATTATTATTTAAAGATACATTTTAATTCATCCCCATTGCATATCTAAAGTAACAAGCGCATGAATGGTAACTAGTTTGTGTTTTTCGTAAGTAACGCGAAGATTGTCTTCTCGTAATCGAGTATTTTCTTGTTAGCGATCCTTGTTTCTTCACGAAACGACACCCATTTATATTCTGCTCTTTCCCGTTGCAGTTGAAAAAATTCCAGGACCGACCACGAGAGATCTAGTATTAGGTACGAAACTCGATGTATCTCGTATTCGAAGCTTCATGTTACGCTTGAAGCATCAATGTATCTGAAAGACACGTAATTTCAAATTTCTTGGCTAATGTTCTTACAGTTGGAATTGCGAACGCAATTCCATTCATCGGCTTCGGTTTTCTCGACAACTTCATCATGATTGTCGCTGTACGTATCACAGGCTTAATACAGTTTATTCTCCAGTGTGTAATTCGCTCGTTTCAGGGGGATCAGATCGAAATAATGTTAAATAAAAGATTTCCGATATCCACTATGACAGCCGCCGCATTAGGAAACACGGTGTCCGATATAATAGGAATCGGATCCGTACATTACGTAGAAATTTTTGCACAAAAGATTGGATTTCGAGCGCCGAAGCTTACTTCCATCGAATTAAATCTGCCTAAAATAAAACTAGCTGCTAATGTGGTATGATATATCTGCTTTTATATTCTATTTAAAAATGCTACCTTAATGCTTCGCCGGAGGAAGAAGGAAAATAATTTCTAACAATTTAGGGACGAGTTATCGGAGTTACGATCGGATGTCTAATTGGGATGACGCCTATTCCTCTGTTTTCGTATTTCCATAATAGCGATTGAAGTTGCGAATATTAGGCGCTTAAAAGTCTTTCTTACGCATCGAGCAGATGTGTAATAATGGAGACGGAAATCATCCGGTTACTATGTATGATATAAATGGAGCTTTTATCATTATTTGCAATATTAATTTATGACAATCATACGTGTTTATGTAATATAATTGTATTCTCTGTAATAACGAATGTATTTAATGTAAGAATGTATATAAGATAACTTTAATGTATTATCGGAATGGTACTAATAGCATTAGCGATAGATGTACTATAGGTGTCTTATGTTCCTCATTAATTCTCCGTCAATTACCGCAGCTTGCGAACTCCTACGAGACTTGCCTCTCGCCGATTGCATTGGCTTTAAAAATAATAACACACTTATGCGTGTCTCGTGGTATTTATTGAAAAAATCACTTTGTTAGTATAGAAATTATTTATACGTTTACAAGTTAGTACAAAAAATATATACTCTTTCTTTTCTCTAGCGAAGGTGTTACGTTTTGTTAATTCTCTAAAATTCGGACATTTAATCTTCAGTACTTGTGACCCCGAGTTATTTTCGTGACGTAATTCACGTAATAGCTCCAGTCGTCCAGAAAAAAATCTATGCCCAGGACTTGGTTCCAATCCTGCATTCTTATAAGATCGTCCGTATCCTGCCTCAACGTGGTACCGTCCAGCACGAACTTGGTAGGTGTCATTAATGAATCTGTATGCCCGATTTCATCCTTTATCGTGTGCAACGTCTGCTTCGACTCCAAGCCCGAATATTCCGGTAGCCAGGTCATAACTGAATTCAGCCACCATTCCCAGCGCTCGTTCACAGTCTCGTTCGACTCGGTACTTTCGCAATACTCTTGAGTCTCGTTGCAGTTCGACAAAGTCGGCATGAAATCGGTGGGTAAAACACTCTCTGATGCAGCTTCTACTGTTGTATCCATTATTGGATTTAAATCTACTTTCGTAATGTTCGTAGGATTCGTTGCCGCCTGCCGTGGGCTAAGTACTGTCCCCGGAAGGTAGCTCGCGACTAAAGCGGAGCCCAGGAGGGTGACTATCCCCGCGGTATACGTTGCCAAACATATGGACGATATGTTTATCATGGCGTGCGCCACCGTTATCAGCTCCATTGAATTCATTAGACAACTTAACTCCGTATACGAAAACCAGCCCCTTTTTCGTGCTTCTTTGTACGCTATATCTTTCTCCAGCCTCTGTAGTCTTTCCCAAAAGTCTTGATTGCTAACGAAAACCGTCCAGTCCTAAGTGGTTTAGAAAATTCATACGACCATCAGTAAAATTCGCCAGTAAATTATATTAAAATGGCGTGCGATCATATAGCTCCCTTACAATGGCGTTGAGAAAGTCCTTTTCCAATTGATTCATCTCCATTATACTTAAATCACCGGATTGCGCCCATTCGAAGTTAAAAACTTCACCTTCTTCCCCTTCGTCGTTCAGAAATTTACTCGCCACCATCTAGAAAATGCATACTATAGTCTCCTGAACCGCGATGCTTTCCTTAAAGCGACTCCACTCAAATTAATACCAATGAAACGAGGAAAAGTTCGGAGGGGGCCACTCGTCGAAGGTATTCTGGATTACAGTCTTTCAGCCTTTCTAAGTACAGTAGAGCCAAGACTAGGGAACAAGGCGAGACGCACGCGTTTCTAGAGATTCTACTCGCTTCCTCCACATCCAGTCGTTCCAACGTATGACCGCTCCTCGCTTCGGTGAAGAGTTCCGCTGCCAATTCTAAGAGGAAAAATTGTAATTACGTAATCGGCTGTGCGAGAAAACGATTCGATCGTTCGCGCAACATCGCTGGACGGCCAACTAAAGGGATACATCGCCACCGTAGCATCCCACACGAAACGTAGGGAATGCGAGCGATTCGTACTAACCAATAACAGGCAAACTGAGACAATCGGTCATCGGTAATTTAGAATAGTATAACGACTTTGTTATACGATTTAAGAACTCGCCATGATTGCCCATGCTCTGTAACAGGACGTACAAGTGAGAAACAGAGGATCCTCGTCCCTTTCAAAGAGATGGTAAACAGCTGCCTTACCGTAGGATTCGGCGAGGCTTTTCGTCGAACGAAGAAACAAACGGAGCGGACCAGGCTTCCTATACAGTTTCAAACGTACGCTCCCGATGAGGGGAGCAACGAACGATTGTCTTTAATACAAAGACGCCGTGTCCGGAGTAATATCAATCTATTATAATTTCAGGCGAAACGTGATGATTTACGTTCCCTGTGCATAATGAATAGGGCTGCAGGTGGAATGCCATTCGTGCCACTACAAATGGAAATCAGCTGACTCCAGAGAACGTTACGATATTTATCCGTCGAATTAAACGCCCAAGTAGTTAATGCCCGTTTGAAAAGACGGAGCCAGATAAGACGCTCGGATAGGAAAAGTTATCGTACTTTCCGTCTGATTACGCCGCTCGCCATACTCGTATGCGCGCCTTATTGTTGGCACTACTGCGAGGCAATGAACTCATAATTGAATTACCAAAATCGAATGAGCAGAGTGAGCGAGCAGAATGCTTCAATTTAAACGCGTTGAAGTAGAAAAGTAATCGGTCGTTCGTTTTTAAGTTTTCGAGCGGAATCACGGCTACCTGCCCAAGCGGAGATATCGCGAGACGATAATACGTATTAAGCCGAAGGTCGATAGTTCTGTGTCACATTTCTTAGGTGTGGTGCGAACATCATCGTATTTATTAGTAAGGATTCACCTGCGGCTACTTTCACGCGCTAAACAGGTTATTTGACATATGTCAGATTTCTTATTACCGAATTAGCTACTAATTGGTAGTATCGCGAAAGGGTCGAACTGCCTGGAAAGTGGCGTCGAGCAATAGTAAGCCACGTGAAAATGTGATAGCAGTGATGCGTTTAAAAGGGAAGAACAATAGCAAATCCTTTCACAGCGTCTATAAGGTGCTCTCGCGTATATGCCGTAAGTACACTGTGTTTTTAACATTTTAACTAAAAAAAACCCGCCCGTTTGCTTCCCTGGCGAGGCACAGTTCTGTTATTATTCTACACGATATATCCGATTAATGAAACTAGTTTAAGATTTCGAAGTATCGTTCTGCTCGTATCGTTATTATTCGCTTCGCTGATAAGTAAGTTTGAGAATTAAAGAACGCTGTATGTTGGTCGTAATTATGTAGAATTGGATACTATTACTTCCGTCGAGTGCTTTAAGAAATACGATGATACGCACGATGATGAGAATGATCTTGTCAGTAGGGACCGCTGATAAAGGCCAGCTTGATGGTTTCATGGCGGATGCTGCGACGCCATCGATAAAGAATGGCCATAATTGCAGCAATATGGATTTCACGGCGCAGCCCGCCAAACAAACATCCGACGTCCCGAATGTTATTGCGCCGAAAGTACTGAGGAACTTGAACACCCAGAGACTGAACAATCAGTTCACCGATGTCGGCCTGGTCGCCGAGGGTTGCGTCGTCAGGGCGCACCGATCGGTCCTGGCGGCGGGCAGCGCGTACTTTAACGCTATGTTCACCGGCGGCCTCGTCGAAGAGCAGCAGGAGCTTATAGAAATTCATTCCGTGTCCGCTAATATTCTGTCGCTGCTGGTGGATTTCATTTATACCGGGGACGTCGATATTACTCAGGATAACGTCCAAGAATTGTTCGCAGCCGCTGATATGCTAGAATTGGACGAAGTGGTATCCGGCTGCATTGTCTACTTAAAGCAGCAGCTGCATTACTCGAATGCTCTCGGGATTTATAGGTGAGATCGGCGTCCGTCGAATATACCAAAAGTATTCCGTGGAACAGTCTTCCGAAACACCCTTACTTCGCAGATTCGCGGAAGCGCATAACCGATTGAATCTGTTGGAGACTGCTCTTCGCTTTATACACGTCAATTTCCCTCAAGTTTCTCTGGAGGAGGAATTTCTGGATCTACCGAAAGAACACCTCGTCAATTTTCTCAGCAGCGATTATATTCACATCGACACCGAATTCCAGGTCTAGTATATTTCCACGAGAGCCGGAAGCGTGTATCTGTGGATTTACAGTCGATGCTTTCTACGTACCGCCAGGTGTTCCAAGCTGCGTACAACTGGATCACCTATGACATACCATCGAGACGGTGTCACGTATTCGAGTTATTAGGCCACATACGCTTGCGGCTGTGTTCGATAGTGGAACTGGAACGAGTTATTTTGGAGTGCAAAGACGCGAGCCTCCTTGTCGCGCTGAGATCCATACAGAAAGATTTAGTATCGAACAAAGGGTGCCTCGTGTCTCTTCATGCGCAACCAAGACTATGCGTGAAGAAGAACATCTTACTGATCGGCGGCTCGAGGCGCGAGCACTCGGAACACAGTGGTTGCAGGGTTATCGAAAGTACTTATGAATCAGTGGAGAAATACGATATATTCACAGGGTACAATCACGTTCTATTTACTTAGAGACCTTTAATTGCCTTCCAATCTTATGCTCGCTGTTACAGACAATGGAGCAAAGTGGCGCCGATGAGCATAGGTCGAATACTACCAGGAGTTTCGTCATTAGATGGTAGAGTGTTCGTTGTTGGTGGAGAGATGGAATCAGGTATTACCGTCACTTGCGAATGTTACGATCCACGTGACAACGTGTGGACTCCGCTTGCCTGTATGGAGAAGCCTAGGTGTGAATTTGGACTCTGTGCCTTGGACAATAGCTTGTACGCATTCGGCGGTTGGGTGGGCGACGACATTGGCGGCTCGATAGAAGTGTATGATCCAATAGCTAATTCTTGGACACTAGACGGGCAACTTCCGGAACCGAGATTTAGCATGGGGGTGGTCGCTTATGGAGGTAGGCGTTCTCTGAATTTAAAGCAATAAACACGCGCGGGTAACAGGCGATGCTAAACCTTCGCGCAACCTTCGCAGGATTGATATACATGGTGGGCGGTTGCACGCATGACATCAGACATCGTCAAGACGTAATGTGTTACAATCCAGTGACTAGGGAATGGACTTCCTTAGCCCCGATGCTCACGCCACGCTCGCAAATGGGAATCAGCATTCTCGATGGGTATCTTTACGTTATCGGCGGCACTAATAAAAATGGGTTATTCTTGACGTCGGTCGAACGATACTCTTTCGAGAAGGTAATTTCTAACGTATTCTCTGTGTTAAACATTCTCTACTTCGTCGTCTCCTATGTTCCAGAACAAATGGAGCGCCGTGGAGCCCATGCACCTGGGCAGGGCGTACCCAGCAGTGGCAGCGGTTGACAGCCGACTCTACGTCATAGGAGGTAATCTGTCACAGGAAATCGATTTTTACCGGACACAGATCACAATTCGTACCGTCGAGTGCTACGACCCGCATTCAAACAAATGGCACAAATGCGCCTCGCTGCAGACGAGCAGGGGCGAGGCGGCGGCGATCGTCGCGCCGGTCTGATTGAAATACCATTTCAACATTGACAAGTTTAGAATCCAATGTGTTGAGCATATTTTATATCACTTTGTCCATGCGCATTTCGTTTCGCGTTCCAGAATGATATTCGAATGCCTGTGTGAGATTGCTTAAGTCGATAACATATATCGAACGAGAAATATACTTTCTTTGGCTACCTTCTTTTACGTCGTATATACAGACATGATTAAACGTATGGAGGGTATTCCAGAAACACGAGATAAGCCAGAAAGTTTAATTTCTCGCGCCAAAAGAAATCGGAAAGACGCATGTCGCTTCGTAGTTGAGCGGATTTCGGTCCCCACCAATCAACGGCTTTCCCTCCTTTCTTTCTCTGCATTTATTGGCTACCGCGAAGCGTGGTAACCAACGGTAATCAATGAATCATCCCCACTCAGTATTATTTCGGCCGCGGGAGAGTCCACGCGACTTGTTGCTTCCTTTACTAACCAAAGTAAAAGTTCAAATTCGAGTAACGATACCAAAGTATACTAATAGTGCGCTAATAATAGTGTACTAATAAGATACTAAAGTTATCGTAACAAATAAATATCTGTATTTATTTCTATCGCGCGTAAGTACACGTTGCAACTGAAATTCAAGTACCACGGACCGGAAGCTGAGCTCTTACATTTTAAACGGCCGCATCTTGAACGAAGTTTCGCTGCAAAAAGTAAGAGAACCTCAGATTTCTTTTCGCACGGGAAATTTCTAAGGCCCATAATTTTCAGGGCAGCTTTATAAGCTAGAATGTATTTTTTTATGACTTACAATTTTAAACTGTCGAAACGTTGGTAGCAATTTTTCTTTTCTACCGAACAGAAAATGCAACAGGATTTGAGAAAAGAATGGTCAAAGAAATGTTCCATTTTGAAATTAGTACAGTGCTATTTTTCTGTACCCTCGGTACATAAATTATGTATACCGATTCCGAAAGGGAGGGCCATTAGATGTGAATCTGCTATGATAGAACTAGGAAGCTACGATTTTGAAATACTTTTAAAAAATAATTTTATTAGCTGTAGAAATGACTGACAGTCTTTCACATTCTATAGTCATTTACCAAAGTTATTGATATACGATATTCTATTGTAAATTCGATCGCACTACACAACGAGAGATACACGGATATTTCAAGCTTGTATAAGAAAGGGATTTCTTAGTGCAAAGGATGCAAGGCGAGATATATCTAGTTTTCATCGAGAATCGTATGTTATGATCACGCGTGTTTGTGATATTTATCGATCTTTTTTTTTTATATCAATTCAATTCACTCTACGATAACCGTGTATGTGTGTTCCAATACTTATCAGTTTTTGCGGGTGTAAGAAGAAATGAATACTTAATACTATAACGACATTATCTCTTTAACTGTCTTTTTATTTTAATTTAAATTCTGTAACAGCAGATTTCGAGTCGTGAGATCCTGCAGTATCTATAAATCACTGCAGTCATAGATTTACAGTAATAAGTAGGGGTGGGTTCGAAGCTAATTTTTAAATTCTCGAAACTCGAATCCGAAAGTTTTTAAGCCTTCGAAACTCTCGAAACTTGAAGTGCTCGAAAACCGAAGTCAACGAAAATTTTGCATAAATCGCTATTGACCATAAAATTCAAACAAAAATATAACAAAATGAAAATTCTCGTAGCACGCCGCGAACAATTATTTACCCATTGGTTTTATACGTTCCTTTATCTGGGTGTCGAGAGTTTCGAATTCTCGAAACTCAAAACTTTCTTGGGTTTCGAGAAACCCATCCCCAGTAATAAGTTTTACAGAGAAGCTTTAACGCAACCGAATTTCAGTGTTTAGAAGTGTGTCTGGTGCTACGTTGAAATTAGAATCGAAATATCCTTTTTATATACTATAAAGTTCGTAAACAAACCTGATTTTTAAAATTCTAAGATTAAGAATTTCGAAAGCATAGAGAAATATATATATAAGTCAAAAGTAAATTTTCAGGAAATTAACGAGGGATGCTTCTCATGATATAATTTGCTCTTGCAAATTCGTAAACAGTAATAACAAGTACTTAGCTTCAGAATAATTTTTACAAGTCATATGTATATTATATCAATGTAATTCTATAATCAACTATTCTTTATGTTCTCATTGTAATAACAGACTCCACTACATTAATTACTCCTATGTACTTCTTATACCAAAGTTTCTTTTTTATTACACGATAAAATGATATACTGTCGTAACAGCCTCTGTTAAGTTTAATTTAACTGCGCCCTTTTTACATAGACCTTTGATGTCGAACCTGCTATCGGTTAATCAGACATGAAATATTATTTACACGCTTTTTAACAAATATAATCAAAATATCAGTAGTAAAATACAAATACGAGAGGACAGCAACAAATGACAGCGAGAAGTTGTGGAGAAAGGGGGAGATATATAGAGAGAGGGGCAGAATCTTGACGAGCGATACACGTATGAATAAAAATGTATAAGAACGTTCTTTGTAGCCCGGAAGGGAACAATAAAGTATTATCTACTAACGTACGATTATATATTTACGCATATGCACTTTATATTAGCTTCCGGAACAAGATCAAAGTTGAAGTTCGATACATTGGACAGTTTTTGTACAAAAATTTCATTGACCGATAAGCATATAAATATTTCGCAGAAGAAAACAGATGTTACATTTAAAAATGGTAAAATCGATAAGTGTATTGTTAAATATCGAACTTTGGCTTTAGAAGGTTGAATATAATTGCCACTAGTCTCGTGTAACTGCTTGATGACGAAAATTTACCGCAACGAACAGAGTTACTTTAATTATTTTTTTTCAAGGGGAGGACTAAACGGGCATCAAATTCCACAAAGTAAATTCAATATCGTGTAGATATGAAACTTTTTATTCGTAGGACTGACATATATTTCTTGTCGGGCGAGTCTGTGATTAGAACCGATCTTCAAGTCAAAGAGATTTGCGTACAGTTCGGTTAAAGAAGTCCGAGAAATAAATATGCACTTTGAAGTTCACCGTTCTGACTATCTTATGTGTGCTACGTGACGTACAAGCTATCCAGCAGATTTTACAAACAAGTAAGCGAATGATACTAACTCTCGTGAACATTTATATAAATGTATGGTACACATCTTTCATAGATACTTAACTATTACAAAACGTAGTCCAATTCGTATCTAATGTACTGATTCTTTGGGTCGTTCATAATTCGAGGATAGCCGGCAACCAGAGCATCTTGCCCGCCTATGTAAAGGGAATTATAGATTTTCCAATATACATCCCGTACCTTTCGCGCCGGGTGGAATAATCCCTGCAATTTCAAGAACGTTATCGTCAAAGTGTGCTCTTATTCGTCGCGCTAAGAGAGTTCGATGAAATCCAGTGGATCTCGAAGCGACGATTTCAACGAAGAATTTATTCCCAAGTTACATACCTGTAAAGTATATTGCAGTATTTTAATTGGTCCAAGAGCGACACGCAAGCCATCCACAGCGTCCATAAATGCTTGCACCAAGTGCGGCGAAGTTTCGAAGACATTGGGCCACACGTGATTCAACAAATGTATCAGTGCATCCTCGCAACCGAAACCATAAACACCCAATGCCATGTGTTTGATGGCAGCACATGCAGTCTGCCTGTGTACTAAATCCCTGTAACAGTAATAACGATAAATAATAAACTGTGGCCCTGTGCCCATAAGAGACTGTAGCTGTTTTCATGAACGTTTCTTTACCTGTCCATGAGTGCGTCCTCTAGCAGCGGGCTAACGGCGTAAATGTAATCCTTCCCCATTTCTCCGATGTATTCGAACAAGAACGATAAAGATTTCAACACACCGTTCTGCACGTTCAGCTCTGGCACTCTGTACTCGTTCATTAACGCAGGGAGTACCGTGAACGGGCTGCAAGTTTCTGCGACAATAGCTATGGCTACTGTAGTACACACGCGATTCTGACGTTCTTGTACTTTCAAATTGTTCAGTAGCGTGGCTAACACGTCGTGGGGCCTGCAAACAGAAAGGATCGTTTCAAAAGATTGTTAAAGCATAGTTGCTAGGTAGAGTTTCGCGTTGATAGTCTGTAGTTACCCTATAGCTTTTGCAATGTAGCCAAAGGTATTGACCGTAGCTCTCCTAATCGCTTTCTTGTGAGCTTTGAGCAGCTCCAAAAGCTCGAAGCATATCCTCATCCATTCCCTGGCAGACACATACTCGGGACCTCTGTCTGCGATCCTACCTACCAGGTCAATACAATTCTCTTGTACCTGGAACGCGCGAAATTTTATTTAGTGACTTCTGCATCTTAAGATCTGCATATACAGATAGGAATTTTTATACGAAGCGACACTGACTTTCTCGTGCCTGTTCTTCAATATCGGCGTAAGTCGCGGCAGCAGGTCTTTGATAGGCGGCGTCATCTTTGTCATTCCTATGACATTAACGATAGCTTTCAACGCACCTAAAATGCTACCCAACACTTCGGGGTATTCCTCGCCCAAGTATTCATAAAGCACAACACCTAAATGGCCCATTAGTTTCTCCTGTTGGTAATGTAAACGCACTTGATTAGTAACCAATTCGTACAATGAATTGTGAAAATCAATTTTTACCTCTTGGCAGGTTTTCATGACGACAGCAATTCGCGAGATTAGATCAGCCGCTTGTTGCCTGACTTTCGCCGACTTGTTATTCAATCTCCACAATATCGTACCGCATATCTGCGGCAAATACGCCTTCACTCGTTTCCCCAGCGTGTTCACGATGGTGCCAAAACCGTTCAGCATCACGACATCCTGTGGCGAAGTAAATTCATTATAGCATCCACATAAACGAAGCTTTCGCAGCATTGTCGGGTACTACAAACCTCTGTCGTCTGTTCTTGGAAGGCGTACAAGATACCGTCTATAAGTTGCTCCTCCAAACGGGAATCAACATCCGCAGCTCCCAAGTTACCCATTATCTTTTCAATAGTTTCCATAACCATTTTCCTGTACTGTTCGTTCTCATCCTTCAGATCATCCACCACGCGATTTATAATCTCCGACGCGCCAACTTTGTTCGCGATTTCAACCGTCGTGTCGACCAGCTACGAAATCAAGGAGTTAGAACGTTTGCAGCCTCTCGCAAGCTTTGGTTACGCGTGGGATATATTTACCTGTCTATAATTTCTACGATCTAAAGCCATTCGATGATTCCAAAAGTGCTTGAAGAAGTGAGGAAGAATCTCGTCTTTGATGTACTGCGCTTCCACACCATCTGTCCCGCAGCATTGTTTCACCACCTATTGGGAACGTTTGCATCAATTTTTAGCCAGGCGAAACCTTAGACAGTAATGTACCATTGTTCGATCATCTTACCTTCAAAACAATCTTCTTCATTTCTTCGTCGGGCGACTGGAATTCACGAATGAGAATCAACATCACTTCGCGAGTATAATAGTTAGCGTATTCAGCGTCCATAAGAGGAATTAGATAACCAATCGCCTTCAAGAAGGCAGCAAGACCTTTCCCCCTGTGCGTACGAATACCTTTCCAGAGTGGTTTCAGAACAGAGTCGAAGCTTTCGATACCATAAGGCGTTGCTGCCTCGGCCAACGCAGCAATCGCTAAAGCTGTGATAGTACGGACTTTTTGCTGCTCGTCGACCAAACCTGTGAATTAATCAACGTCCTTTAACCGTTTCCTTTGAAATAGAACGATTCGGTGGTCGGCAATGGTTTAATTACCGTGCTCTATGATCTCGACCAAGCTCTTCAGATGCGGCAATATAGCGCAGCCCATAAGAATAGCGATTTGTTGTACGATTTTGATGCCAGTGTGACGAGCTTGCCATGATTTTTTACTACGACACACGGCTTTGAGGAACGGCAGTAGAGAAGGGATTCCCAACGCCGACGCGACCACAGCGAATGCCCTTGCGGTCGTGTTGCGCACGTACTCGTCTATATTATCGATATCTGGTCTCATCGTGGAGATCATCGTCGCTAGACCAGCTGCTTTCGCCAGATTAGAGATTATTTCTCTGCCCTCTACGCGAGCATAGTAGTCCTCGTCGATCAGCAAAGGTTCAATGACGACCAAAATCTGAAACGCAAGTTGTATTTTACATTGGTCGAGGTCAGAGGCGGGCAATGTTGCGTGAAAATTAGCATACGCACCTTATGTACATAAGGCCTGACCAAATCGTCAAGTTTGTAAAGAATACGATCGATGACTTTCACGAGAAGATGACGCTCTTGATCCTCCAACGTAGGAGACATAAGGAGAGGAAGTATCTGATTGAACAACGGACCAGCGCCAAATTCTCTCGCCTTGTCAGTGATCTGCCTTAGAGCAGCCTTCCTCATCGGCGGCGTGCCATTCTTGATTTTCAAAAGCAGCTTCATGATCTTCCTCTCCTTCTGCTCCTCGGGGCTGAGAGTCTCTTCGTCAACGTCCACTAGCAATTTATCAAAATATTGTGCGTCCTCTGGCTTCATGAACGGCAGGTTCCCCTTCGGTTGATTGTCCACGAATTTTGCGGTTTTGTCTTCCGTCTGGATAAAGAATCCCTGCGGGGTGCCGGCGATCGGCGTCGGCGTAGCAGTGAGCTTCCTCGCGGGCGTACGAATCGGTATGTACCCTATCGTAGGAGAATACACGCTTGATTATTATTGTCCTGTCATTGTAGTCTCGGGGTAGATAATGTCCCCGATGCTTACCCGCCGGTGGCTGCAGAACTTTGTACCCGGGTGGAAACAGGGCGTCTAGTTCGTCATCTGAGAGCGGTCTATTTCGCTCGTCGATTTCTCGTTCCCAGCGATACGCTTGGAGCTGCTCCGGCGTCATGGACATGAGGTGTCCCGGCGTTGGGGTGGCCAGTCCCATAGCTTTAGGTCCGGTTGGCGTCACTCCGCTAGGTGTTAGAATAGACGTCTGATGTGGAGTCGCAAGGGGCGTCGCTGGAGTCTGCGGCGTCATAGAGCCGGGCGTCTGGTTCGAAGGTGTTTCGTCCCACCGACTTCGACGTTTGCTAGCAGACGGTGTCGGTGTCTCCTGAATTAGATCACCGGCAACGCGATCGGTCCTCGGTGTCTCGGCCCAGCCGCTGCTATGCCCGGGCGTTTCTATTGAAAAGAATTCCGACATCGTTAGCCTTGGTCTGTAACGTCTCGGCGGCACTTACAGCGCGAACATACCCCGTTCAGTTTTCGGCGTTTCATCCCAACGATTTCTGCGGCTCGAAACAGTTTTCTCGTGAGACGGGGTTTCCCTACCAGGAGTAGCCGCACCAGGCGTTGCATGCCCTGGAGTAGCATCCCACATTCGAGTACTTACGCCTGGCGTCGCACCAGGAGTTTCTCCACCTTTGCCGTGGCCAGGCGTTTCGTCCCATCTGATCGCAGCTGGTGTTACCTGTTGGTATTTAAAGAGAGTTAATGGTAACCCGTTTTACACCGTTCGGAAATAAGCTCGGGAGCTAGTTCTTTATTACATCTGCATTGTCCCAGGATGTTGGCGTGGCAGTGGTACCACTTGACTTTTTCGGAGTTGGAGCATCATCTGTCTGATCCCAACGGCCCCTTTTCTTAGGCGCTGGCTTGGGCTCGCCGTTTGCTTTTAATGTTCCTTCTTTGGCTTTCTCTGCTAGTTTCTTTCTTAACTGTAAATACACGGAACAGTAGTCGTATAAATGTTTGTATTGCTCATGCGGGGGTAACGAAGGAAGCTGAATGGAATGTTGAATGTACCTCAGTTTCTTCGCCTTTGAGTAATTGTTCGCGCATAATCTCAGTGTACGTCCTAGAACCGATATCTGGAGTCTTGCCACCTGTAATCAAGAATCAAACGTCACGCAAAGCGCAACCATTAGATAATCGTTCGAAGAATGCTCAAATTTTCAGAAACTTCTGACATACCTAATCATTTTATTATAATATTCATTGTTCAAATGCCCTCAGAATATGTTTGCGCATATTCTAAGTAAACTACTGAATTCACTCTCATTTCCACGTTGCATATACCATTAAGTTAAGCGACAGAGCGGTTTCAGACGGAGATCATAAACGTATCATATTAATCGCACAACGGACTTTAGAGAGCTGCAACAGCAGATGGCATATAGCATACGTACGTGAAAATTTGGTGCCATAGGGAGCACTGTCCTGCTCAAGCCTTCCACATCGAAAAATACTTTAGCCATCTAAAAATCAACTCATTCTTGTTATTAATAATATTTGCACACCAACCACTCATACTAGTTTTTTTTTTTTTTTTTTTTTTTTTTCAATATTTACGTTCTCGCGAGAAACACATGACACAATGAGAGCTCAATGGCATACCATTGTCTAGGTTTCAATCAAGATGCCGAACGGAAAAGTTTTCGCTAAGAAAGGGGGGCGCGCGGAAATGATATATGTGATCAAGATGGAAAACAAGATTAAGTCTCATTGTATCATTTATACGAAGTGACTGTAACGCTGTGACAATTCAATCTCGCTTAACCTTCGACATAGTATCCTCGGTAAGCAGATGATTCCAAATGTGCAGACCGTCACTAAGATTGGAAAAAAATGTATACATTAGTATGTATTTGAAAGAGTCGCATTCATTCTCTTCATTCAAGCCAGTTTTTTTTCTACTTTTTCATTGCTCCCATAATCTGAGCATAAAGAAACCTTAAATCTATTAGCTACTAATAACTGAGGCAGTCTTCCGGGCAACATTTCTCGTCTACGGACTAGATGAAAAGTTTCTATACAAGCTGCGGCGCCTCGGGTTTTTGCGGGGAAGCGGGCACGCGCTTCGTCGTTTCCTCAGTTATTGTAGCGGCTAATACTACAGCAATATAGGGATGTACTGATTACTTAAACATTCGTAAGGGAAACGTGGATTACAATACATCGTTTAAGGCAGAATCTGTACATGTTAGGAGCAGTTTGCGTGCTTGCTGTAGTATCGGTATACTTAATATCTTCACTCTATATATATGTACATAGGGCTTATCTAGGAACATACAATCTTACACGAGTCAGTGTGTGAAAACTTCGACTTTACAGAGACATTCAGAGAATTAAAGATGTCAGATACAATGCATGATAGGCGAATCGAATTATATCGTGAATCGTTCGAGACGAAACTGTCGTATTAATTATTTACTGGTTAAGACGGACAGAGTACGATCTTACCGAGCGAGTAAGATTATATAACAGGGTTCGACTAATTCCGGGGAATTGCGTATTCTGCTTTTACGTTGTATATACTTATAATTTCGCTTATCCGACAAAATTCTAGATTCTATGTTATAAAGATAATCGTAAAATGAAATAATAGTGAATCATAGAGAAAAAAGTAATTAAATGTTGCCATTTAACTATCGAAAACTTTGTGTGGTGAATGCTTTTCAAACATGTATATAGCATTATGATGTGAAAGAGTCAACTCCGCTTTTGCCACGTAGGATCGATCTGATCGCGCAATTTACCGTTCGACGAAAAATTACATTAGCCGCTTACGCGCGAGATTACGCTCCTGCTTTATTAAAGTCAAGTTGACTCCTTCTTTGCGATACGTTGCGATATATTTAACGAGTTCATTTTCTTATAAACTGTAGTGATAAAAAGCTTTGTTGTGCATATATTTTGTCGCGATATAATCAGTATGAAATTTTCTACGTTCGAAAATTCGAGACTGCAAATACATTCGATTATGTAATAGTGAAAATCTGTTGCCTGTCTGTAAAGATACATGTAACAGCAATTTATCATAATTCATTATACTGCTACAAAATATAAACAGAAACTGTAATATGTAAACACACTTATGTCTAATTACCTGTTCTGTTCTTATAACTCATAGCTTAAAAGAAAGAAATACCAACCTTCTGCGAATGGATCAACACGTTCGGGAGATATAATCATTCTGCGTCTTTTTTGCCTATATTCATCTTCCCTATCCGCTATGGTGGGTCGTCGTCTATCCGCAAAGGGATCATAATCTTTTTCACTCTGAACAACAAAGCGATTAAGTAGCACCAGCGTTACTATTAGGATTAGTAATAACATTCCCTTCGCGCATCCCTTACCTGTGCAACGTCATTAAGCAATGCGGCGGGTGCATTGTAACCAGGTCTCTTATTAGTGCTAAACGTAGTTGGTTCGTAATCTTCGTCCTTAGAAAATACAGAGGCAACGCGTTAATTATCGTATTTTCAGGCCAAAATTACGGAAATTACCTCGATTTCATCGTTGGCTGCGATCGATGTAACGTAGCCTTCGTATTTATTGTTGCTTCCATCGTATATGTCTTGATCGTAGAAGCCAGTCTTCCCCAGACCCACTTGATCCTTCTCTGCCGCTACATTTTGAATCTCCTTTTTCTTTGACTGTATTTCTCTTATTTGTGCTTCGATATCTGCGGATTAACACGGCGCTATTCGTTACGGCGATAGGGTGCGAGAAAGTAAATCGCAATTCGGAAAATGATAATAAGATTCGCGTAACCAATAATATTGTATATTTTCTGTCTCGGATTGCCAGTGAATTCAGTCCACAACAAACAAACCTTCGTGCGTTCTAGGAATGGAATCCATCGTGCAGCGTCGAAAGCTGACAGCAGGCAACCCCTGAAATTCCGGTCAGAAATTCCGCCCGACTCTATTTCCAACACGTGAGCACGCCTTTTATCTTTATATTGTCACACGCGCGTAGCCCGTTCACGTTATCGATAACATCCGATCGAATGTGAAAATAATAGCAGAGAACCAAGTTCCGTTCCTTACCAATTTTTACATTGGTAATGATTATAAGATGGCACACTACGTATTGTTCCTAAATCGTTAGGGCGAATTAATATTAATGTCGCGCCCCAAATTAGGGTACATATCCAATGAGACTATTCGCTGCTGTGAACACTTGCCCTAGAACTAGGGATATTTCGTTGCCGCCATAATGTAACTAGATCGCATTCTGCCACTATAATACCCCAGATAAAACATCCATTCGATTAAGGGTGCGTTCCGATTCGCGCATTGAGCGCATGAGGCATTGAGGCATCGTACGATTCCCTAGAATTTCTCTCACTTGCCACCAGTGATGGGTAAAGACACGAATTTTCGATTTTATACACGACACGTGTCTTAAATGTCGTAAATGTCGTAAATGTGTCGTAAATGTCGTATATCTGAAATGAAAATAACTAACCTATAAAACATTTTTCGTATAGGTTATGAAGAAGTGCCAATTTATTAATAATTATAATTCTGATTAAAAAAATTAAATTAAATTAAGTTACACTGACGAAAAATGGATATTGAAAGGTTAGTAAAAGAAACGCATTGGGAAACCAAGAATTTCGATACGCCAACTACTGGCAGAAAATGGAACTACTGAGAGCAGGTCGAAATCCGTCGAAGTCCATATGATTATCAGTGTTTAAATAGACATGTTCTGAAAAACGAGTGTTTTTAAATTTGTTTGAACACTAAATTTTTACTTCTTCAATCAATAAATACTTATTCGGAATGTTTTGTGGGATCCGACCCTATTTTCAATAGTTTGCCAACTTACCACCAGAGGGCTGAAATTTAGGCCACGTCTCCACTAAGTTTCCCAATATAGAATAATAAATATAATTTGTTTACTTTCACCACACTGGAAGGGATGTTGCACCCAAAAAATAAATTTGATAATAATTTACCAATTTCATTTTTTCTGAAACGGATATTTTTATTTGCATAATTTTCAATTCAAATAAATTTTATTTATTATCGTACATTTATTTCTAATTACTTTACCTTTCACGATTCATTTTTTACTAGTTTTATCTAAACAATTACAAAACAATAATGAAGAGTGTTAAGACCAAGACCACGCTTTGGAATACTTTTTTGGGGTTATGAACGCGGTGATTATACGTAGTTTTCGATATTATCGATGTATTCTACAGTATTTTATAGTATTCGCATGCAACCAACAAGCGAGTCAGAAAGAACTATATTTTTCCAACACTTTAATTGTTGAAACCTTAAAATAATGAATATTTCTATTTACGACATTTGCGACAAATGACACGTATAAAATGGGCTTAAAAACGACATATTATACATACATTTGCGACACGTCATAAATGCATTTACGACGCGGCGTAAAATACGCGACCCATCACTGCTTGCCACCAATACAATGCCACTTCCGGTGCATGAAGCGCGCAGGAACTGCAAGAATTCGGAGTTGCATCTGTTCCTGCGCGCCTCATGCACCGCAAGTGGCATCGTATTGGTGGCAAGTGAGAGAAATTCTAGGGAATCGTACGATGTCACCAATTTCATGCGCTCAATGCGCGAATTGGAACGGATCACACGAATGTAATAGGAAAGGGAAACAAAGTGAAGTCCGCGCAAACCTGAGGGGTTTGAAAATAGTTAGGGATTCTTTTAGCGAGAGGACTTCAAGTTTAGAAATTAATCAATACCCGCTTGGAAACGGGTGCTTGAATAAATGAGCTCCACTTTTATCCCTTCTCCTTTGTGTAAAATCAGCACAAAGTCATCGTTAATCTCGTTAATTAATGTAATAGCTGTTGCTACTACTATCGCCGACATTTTTGCACTTTCACTCTCAATCAAGATTGTAAAAGGCGCCACAAATCATGCAACCTGAAGTCAAAGGATTCTAGGGAATTTCATGCGCCGACAGGGCATACATCTCTATGCAACTTCCTGCGCATCATGCGCTCCATGCGTGAATCGGAACGCACCCTAAATCGCGGTTGTTTGCATTATTAATAGCGAATTCGGTACATCGCACTGATTCTGCACTGGTGCCAGAAAATTACTTGGATTGGTTGTTTCTGATAGAAACGAAGATAGCTCTATAAGAATCAACCAATCCGAGTCATTTTCTGGCACCAGTGCAGAGTCAGTGCGAGGTACCGAATTCGCTATAAAGCACAATCTTTATGGTTCTCCACGCAGTCAACTATGTAATTTTGAATGTGTAACAAATTGGGACGGAACGTTTAAATGTAACATAATGAATATTCCTCGTAGAAGTGAATCAATCGTTTCTGCATTTAAATGAATCGAATGACCATTTTCTCTTGCTTTGCAAAACAGCACTAGAACGATACAAACGTTTCAGACACAGTAGATTTATAACACGGGTAGATAATAAAGAGTAAACAAATGTCAGACGCTCCTGTGGGCAAATGTTTACTGATAAAGAAAAATTTATTATTTAACTACTACCCGCGATACAGAAGTGTACGCGTTAGGAAATATTAAGCTGACCAGCACATTACACTCACCCGAGCTAATGATCTTTGCTATCTCATTTATTTCTATTATAATTACATCTCATAATTTATCGGATCTAGCTGCGTTTAGTTGTTCAGGATATTCTTTACAATTCAATTTTATTGTATAAACTTCTGAACTTTAATTATACCCTCGCAATAGTTAGTCACGATCGAGCACTTTACCAATTGCAAGTATTTCTTACTCTCTCTTCTCGTCAAATGCGTTCTTAGAAACGTTCACTTTTTACGTCGTTTCGTAACTTCTCGGATATACAGCGTTCCAAGCACGAGGGGCCTACGTGAAAGTTTTAACGTAGCAGCGAGCAGACGCTGATCATTAAGAAGCTTGGTAATCACAGTGATTATTGTCTCCAACGTCCATGCTCAGGGTTATCGTTTGTTTGTTCCTCGTTCGTTCCTCCAACATCTCCGTTCGTGTGGGGATTCTTTTCCTCCGATTTCACCGAACGTTTCCTATCACGAATACGTACTTACTTAGTTTCACTGACAACGGAAGATCCCGAACCCGGAAATTCAAAAAAATTCCGAAACTTTGTGAACATGTAGGGGATTTCCTCCTGATTACAACGCAATTTTTGTTTGCTGCCCAAATTCACTCGAAGGGGGTGAAATTAACCCCTGAAAATTCGGCTATTTTCCGATTTTCTGTTATAACTCGCGAACTATAAGAAATAGAAAAAAGTTTCAAGACAAAAGTTACTTCTTTTAATTAGATCTATTTGGTAAAAAAATTATTTTACAGTTCACGAGTTATAACACTAAATCGGAAAATAACCGGATTTACAGGGCTCAATTACATCGCCTTAGAGTGAATTTGGGCAGCAAACAAAAATTGCGTTATAATCACGAGGAAATTCCCTACATATGCACAAAGTTTCAGAATTTTTTGAATTTCCGAGTTCGGGACGTTCCCTTGTGAGATACATATATTCCATTGTGGACATGCGATTTCCCCTTCATATACCATACTCGAGAATTAACCCTTCGTGGTCACACCTCCTTATAATCACAAATTGGTCACACGGGGTTCACTGTACCCCAGCGTCATTTTTTAAGTTACCATTTTCGTATTTTTGAATCTTTTAACTTTTCAGTAATAATTGTACATTTGTAATGCTTATACAGTCATGGTCTAATAGTCTTTTTCTAGAAATGTAAATTTTGATATGATCAAATTTGTAGTTGAAAATGAGCGATTTTCCACGGTTGTGGGATAAACCCGATTCTTTTTAAATATTTTTTATTTTTTTTCTGCGACATTTCAAATGGAAAATTGCTCTTGGGGTGCGATATACCCCGTGTGACCACGAAGGGTTAAGCTGACCAGATGTCATCATCTGTTCTTTAGATAAAGATTAGATAATCGCTGGTTCAGCGGTAACGAGTATGTAATTTTCTTAAGTTCAGGTCCCATCAGGGAAGGGAACTTTGATCCTTGCCGCAGGTGTCGCGCGTGTAATCATTTAAGAGATGTTGTGCCGCTAATGATTTTGAAACTCTGATAAAACTCGTTTACCAATCGATAACCGCGTTTCACGCGTTTGTTTTGTCACTCGTTCAGCAATTCGTATATAATTACAGCGTATAGATAGGCAGCGACGAGATCGACGAGACGATAACAATCCGCGGGAAATAATAAAGCTCGTAAGTCTTCTTCTCGTTCATGGCGGAGGCTCGACTCTTTATCGCGGGCCGATCAAAATATTTTACCGTAGCCCCAATACCAATTATGTGCAGGATGATCGCCAGGTTGCATAATTAACTTTGTAACCAGTATCTGTTACGTGACTCGAGGCCGAGCGCGAATTATTTATTAAAAATCATGCAGCAGGTAACTGGCGGGGTCCGAGATCATCAACAGTCGATCGATGCGATGATGGAAGTACATAGATTTAACATTCAACCGATGTTTCATTCACTGAACAATGATGCAGTTACATTGTTAGCTCATTTTTATTACAATCAGCTCCTCGAGAGCTGCTTGCCAGTGGTACTAAAATTATCTTTTATTATTCATTTACATTCACGTAATACGCCGCGGGACATTACAGTGCGTTCTTTTGTCTGCCTAATAGTTACATTGCAAAATAATTGCAATACTAATTAGTCATCGGACCCGATAATGTTAAGCGTACACAACTTCGATGCTCTGACGTCAGAAGCGATTGAACATCTTTATAAATAGTATCGTATCGAATTTTTCGGGATGTCCTGCCACTTCACGAGCTGATATTTCTCAGAAAATGACGCTCATAAATTTGCTATAACCTAAAATACTCCATGCCTTGGGGGGGCTTTTATATTGCTCGTATCTTCCTCGTTACAGTTCCCCGAAATGTTTAACGGATTCGCGGATCTGTTTGACGAATTCGTAGACTTGTTCACGCGAAGACACTTCGTCCCAGTAGTCCACGAAAAACGCATTTTGTATACGAGCCACATTGCTACCAACATAGGTACTTTCCGACCCCGTCGAGAGATCCCCGTGGATCATTAAAACGAGGGGGCGGCACTTACGCGTTTTACGTCCGCCATGCAGGCAGAAGAGAGAAGCATTAACGGTGAGCCGTTATCGACTGTCCACTTCCGTGGGAGCGGCTTATCAGTAGACCCATTGGATGGGGTTAAAAATAGAAGGCACGGTTTGTCGTAACACATACGGCGGATGACCTCAGTACGTGCCGCGATATTATCTGTCATATCGAAGCCGGAGATCATCGGCAGATATTGGCAGGCAAATACAGAGGTCGCATGAACTGTTATCAACCGTTAGCCCGGTTTCACAGGGCGATACATGTATGCGGTACGGGTATGATGGATACCGATTTTCATTGTTTCTTTTTCGAGTATCGTCGTTTCCATAGCCATCGGTTCCATAATCATCGATGTAACACCATACAATCAATGATACATTGTATCGCCGTGTGAAGCCGGGCTTACGCTGCGCCTCCATGCGTGTAATAAAGCAATCGTGGATCGACGTTTAGCGAGCAAGTTTATCGGCACGATTAACAAAAACACGTGAAAACGAAAGGTGACTGAAGATTAAGAGATCGTATCGTTTTTTAAGGATAACAACGGCTAATAATAGACAGTGATAATGCATCTCGCGAACTTGTAGCTATATCATTGATCGATATTGTAGAACCTGCAATCGGTATTCCGAGTGCCATTGCCACCTGGCGACATAACCCTTTTAGTAGTATCTTCTTCGATCAGGGATATAGGTGCGTATTTACTAAAATCGCGTGTTTGGGAATGGAAGAGGGAAGAAAGTCTGCAGGAGATACAGGACTGCCATACATCATGCTGTAATCCGCCCGTCAATTATTATTGATATCGCAGATTGCGATCAGACCTTCTCCGACTTTCCCGTTTAATCAGTTCCTGTTTATGATACTACAGTGTTATCGGGGAGTTTAATAATAGAGAGCCCGTAGCTGGAAAGAAACGAGCTTCTGCATCGTAAAAAGAACCGGTATGTAAGTACATATCTATTCTTACCAAATACCGGGAATTTCTGATAAAGTGCGAATTCACTCGGGAAGTAGGTACTCGATAATGATGGACAGCTGCAAGGCTGCCTTTTTAATAAATCGAGTGAAGCCGTGCGACATTCGATATATTGTATAATTTATATCGTACACATTCGCGTAGCAACCGAACGTGACGCGACGCGATTAAAAATTATCGCGCTTGTAAATAAGCATAGCCGTTAAGTGCACACGATCGATTTTAATTTCCCGGAGGATAATAATTGTAATAAATAACTCGAAGGATAAACCTCCCTTTTCCTAATTCCTTTTTCAAATCACTTCGAGATTGCACACTTTCAATAATACATTTCGATAAAGCGGTATCTTTATTACCGTCCGTATCGCCGAGAGCCCCGATTTACGAAATCATGGCGTAAATTTATCGCCAACGAGGGGGTGCGTCGGTATCTCGATCGTTTTCATACCGAGCCCGAGGCGTGCATATATAATCATTAGCGACGCATGTAAAGCGAACGATATCGGGATTTTCGCACCATCGTTGTGATAAATTGGTCCGAATGCGAGATCACGTGCGTGTCACATATTGATGGATCGCGAGATTCACTTTCAGCCGTCGGTTATTTTTAGGACATATAAGCTGCGCCATTGTTCATCTGATAGAGTACCTGGAACGTGTGCGCATTCGGGTCACACATAACAGAAATGCCAATAATTAAATAGTATCGTGCAATCGACCCGGCCAATCAGATCTTCCCATCTTCCAGGCTAAGCTCGATACCAATGCCCCTAGTAGCATGTTTGGTTGGCATACAGTTGGGCCACGCACATAATATTAGTTGGCCAACAGTTAGATTTGGCACTTTTTTTTCAGGTTGGGCCAACAACAGATGGCCAAGGTAGGCTTTCCTACTGTTGCCCAACCATTTATAGGGCCTACCGTACTATATGTAATAGTAATCCAACGGTAGGCAAACGGTTGGATTTTGAATTATACTTATTATTTATAGGTAACGGGAAAATGTTAGAATTTCAACTGGCAAAATTAAAAAGTTAGGTGGACTCATTTTAAACTAACTCTCTTCGTATATGCTCTAAGATCCAATATAACCGTAGCCTTAAACAATGTACAAAATGACGGACGGGACCATTTCGCTCGCGAGGCGGCTTGCGTTCTGTGACTGTCGACGTCAACCGTTCCACTCAACCCTCTCTTCCCCCAGACAGTCTTCATAAAAAGTGTAGCCAATGTGGGTTCAAAATTCTTTCAATTACTTTGGGATATGATTTTATTTTCATCCGAACCTATATATTTGTTTTTATTATCTTTAACTAAATGTATTTCCGTAGGGCATTATTAGTTGGCCCAGAATTGGTTATTCGTAGACAAATCACCGGAAGATGAGTGCAATATTAAACAGTTGGCCCAATAGACGGGGTTTGTAGGCGAAACTACTAACCACCTCCCAATTCATTCCCAACCGTAGGCAAATTGTCGGGATGCAAATGCAACATTCAACGGTTGGGCCCTGTAAAGAAGGTTTGTAGGCGAAACTACTAACCATCTCCCAACTGATTCCCAACTGTTGGCTACCGTTTGCCAACAAAAATGCTGCTAGGGTGGTTACAAGACGTACTTATGTACCAACGATACAAGGCTCCCCGCAACATCGATGATCAGCCGCTTCGCAAAGCTGCGACGTATGATTCTTTTTTATCCCAAAGGAAACTTTATTAATACACCATGCCGAGAGAAGTAATCTCAGCTTCCACGATTTTCAGAACTTCCCTGGAAGCGCTATCCCGCGGCTAAGAGAATCGAAGAAGCTGCTTATGATGCTGCATCAACGCTCAAAAGTGCCAGTTACTCAATTGTTTAGAACGTAGCCACGAGGAGGATGGCCATCGGGACGTTGCGATACGCGTGTCGTCCCGTCCCATTAATTTGCAAACGAGTTCCCAGCGTTGCATGAAATTTACCGTACTCGTCGGCATCACCCGCCGCGTCTCGCCGCCTCTTCACATTTTTCAAAACAATCGCGCGACGACTAAATATAGCCCCATTGAAACGCAGACATTTGCTGCGCGGCGTTTCAACGTGGCTGAATTAATTCACCTGCGCCTATCAAGTATTCCACGCAGCCACGTACCGATAACGGCGCCCGAACACGTTCAGCGTCTCCTTGTGCCTCGTTTCAGAACGGATCGACGGAATAACCGTTAAACCTCCCAATATTAAGGGGCCATCGTTGGTTCATCCTCTGGACAGCCTTTCCGCGGGAGTTGTTCACAAACCAGGGCGTCGATGTTCGGTGGGGTTGAGTCGTTAGCGGTGAAAAGAAAGTTGGCATTATATTTTGCTGCATTTATATTTGTAATTATATTTTAAAATTTATGTTCCACAGATTGCAGGGTTTGCAAAGTAGGCCACTGATACCAGCAGAATGCTTGATATACGAAATTTATAATGGAGGCTTCCAAAAACATGAGTTTTCAACTTCCTTTCGGCCGACACTAGATCAGACGTCACGTGGCAGATGCGGATGATTTTTCGCAAAATGGTCAGCGTGGATTCGATGCTCGGTGCGCAGCAGAGCGAGATGTGCAATCAGCTCGCGCATAGATCGCTAAATGTTTACAGTGCTTTTAAGACGCACCTTGTAAGCAAATATGCACCGAAGGCCGCGTTGTAACAGAGAGGCGATGCGTCTATTTTCATTTCGCGTGCGTGATGCAGCAGCACGTGCCGCGAAACCCAATGGAAGAATTATAGGGACACAATGGGGCGCGGGGTGAGCGGTTGATACGCAGGATGTGGAGCCGTCGATATGGGCTCGAGTAAATGTTGGACGATCGGAAGGGTTCCTCTGTTGGAACCACCCTTGAGACTCGCGACGCTGTCGTCCCGATAACCGGAGAATTACGAGGTCCTCATTAAACTGGACGAGCTCCTCAAGCTGGCACCTTAATTTATCAGAAAATCGATAGGAAGGTGGGGGCAGTCAGCTTATTCTTCCCTTTCGGTTGACAAACTTCCTCGCGCATCTCACGGTATTCCCAGCCGACAATACATCTCCACCCCAAACTTATTGTTAGCTCATAAACTATGCCCTACCGATTTTACTACCGATTCTAACATACGTATCTCTCTCCCTGGGAATCATCAGAAAGCGGGTTTTAAAGCAGATGATCCATTACGCGATCCTCACCGATCATTTCCGTCGGCCGAGTCACGCTCGCGCGCCCCCTTCTGACGCAACCCTTCTTACCTGTTAGCGCGAAACGTTGCGTTAGTCGGCTAATTGAGACCGAGTCAGAGCGCAAATAATTGGGGGGGCCGGCGATGATTCCTTAATCGCGGGAAAACGAAGATCCCCCGCGGCTCGAGCACGCGCTCGCGCAGACAATGCCCGGCCGAGGATGTGGTGACTCATCCCCAACCGCGAGCTATCGCCTCGTACTACATGCCGGTATATGTATAGCGGCAGAATACATCATAGGAAATGTGAGATGCTCGTTAGTCTCGTTCCAGGTGGCTCGTTATCGCTGGTAGCAGTGTGTCAAGTATCACATAAGTTAGCCCCAACGCGTGACACTCGTGTAACGCTTGGTAAAAGGAGAATTATGAAAGAAGCTCGTCGATTCAGGCAAGAAGGAGGGGAGTGGTCCATATCCGGCAAGAGGGTGGTGTGTAGGGTCATTTGGAGGTGGCTGGACGAAACGCCACCCACCATTCGAGCTTCGGGGGTTACGTGTAGGGATTTCACATTTACCGACATTTTCAATTATACCGGTAATTCGGTAAAATTTTCAATCAAAACCGGTTTACCGATAATTTACCGGTATTTTTTAAGGTATTGAAAATTTAAGAGTTAACATTACAAAAAAACACTTTTTTTTAACTCTAATCGAGCATTATAATAAATATATGCAAATAAAACTATTCTGAATATAAAATATGAAATAAGCTAACACAAAATAGATATATTTGTGTAACTATTGACAATACTTATTAATATGGATCCTCACCACGAAAACAATGAAAAGAATCTTATCTTACATACATAATTAAATATTTTTTATTTAACAATTTTTTTTAACAAATAAGCACGCAAAAACATAATTTGTCTAAACTTCGGTCTCCTGATCGCGATCTAATTTTTGTACAAAATAATCCAGCCACGGATAAAGCACTCTCAGATTCTACACTTGTTGGTCGGATAGTCATTAAGAAATCATATGCCATTTGTACCTATATATTTTCTCCTTACTTTTTCTACTTGAAAATAAGTCCATTTTTTTGATGACTTGATTTAGATTTTTAGTTCTCTTTTAGCTTAGAGTTGATTCTTCGTGAGATACTTCGGTTTTCGTCTTTATTAGTAATTGAAGTTTTTTTTCACTGATAACGATGTGGACCGAAATAACGGACGCATATATGCCCTATATTTCTGTACGTAATTTATCGAATTACCGGTAACAATTTGACGAATTACCGGTAAAAATTTGACGAATTACCGGTAAAAATTTGAGGGTATTTCTCGCGATTTACCGGGAAACCGGTAAACCGGGTTACCGGTATTGCAATCCCTAGTTACGTGCACCTGCGGGGGTTAGGGGAGAATCTTCTTCTAGCCGAGTGCTGACTTTTATCAGTCACATTTGATTTCTAGTCGAATACTTTCGAGGAAAGTAGGATCTACGTAGATTGTAGTGCCATTGGTCATTTGGTTTCATTTGATTCTTGTAATTGAGTTCTTTGAAGTTCCCCAAGTGCATGCACCCATCTCAAAGTCCGTGCTCAGGTAATACAATGGAGACGATAAAGAAACAATGGCCGCGGGTGTTCCTCGTGCACCGATCTATGACCCCGCTAAATAAACGTTATCAGTTTATCGAGCAAGCAGATAGTGAGTTAATATAAATACGCTATTCCCTCGATCGTCTGCCGCGATAGGAGATGTCCAGCAGGTCCCGCGGCCCGCGGCTCGGTCTCGATACACCAGCGCGCGGGATCGTGTAATCGATGTGGTAATGGGCTTGAAATCATCGCGCGAAACAGGCAATTTAAAGGTAACAAAGCGCACGAGGAGGATTAAGCCCCCCGGAAGACCGAGTCCCCGGCGAAAATATTTAAAGTGGAGTTAGCAGGATACGCGAGCGTAAGCAGCACCTACGACCAGATTATGATAATACGACTCGTTCTCAACGGTGACGTCCGGTGACATTTAGAGCCGGCCCCGATGGACGTGCAAAAGCCGCGGCAGAAAGCGAAAGGAAACGCTTGGGGCCTCGAAATTCAAGCTATCACACGAACTTGGCACAGAAGAAGCTTTGGCAGTAATCTCTGGCAGTGAACTTGCGACGTCGATGCATCGCGTACTGGCCTGGACACTCCTTTGCTTGCCTTCCGATCTGCCGACAGTCGTCCCGAGCAATTACGGATGATAAGGAAATTAGAGGACGGAAGCTTGACAAGAATTGTAATAAAAGAAGACTGAAAGGTGTCGCCGGTTTACGATAATCATTCGCCAGCTTCCGATGAATATGTAAATGGTAAAGCTCGATGGATAATAGCGGCTGCACATGGTCCTCGACCATTCTTCTTATGCAATCCTTTTGGCACACCGCGCTTTCCTCCGTTCCATATTTCTCCCACATATTCAGGGCATGCTGTATGCGCGCTGGAAACATTATTTTCCACGTCTGCCTCTTATCTGAGTGCCATTAAACGCCCCCACTCGGCGATGCTTTCACGCTCGCAAATTTTCTTGCAGACTCGCGTGACACGGTTGATTCGACGCTCCCCATTACCTCGGCCTCGACTGTTTACGTAACACCGAATTGTGAAGGACAATGGTAATTATTCTTGACGGATATATGCGCATCTATATCGACGAATGAAGAATTTTACCCAACCGCGATATCGAAGTTGTCAGGGGAAAGAATGGCTCTCAGTTTCCCCGCGAATTATTGCGACGCGCACATTCTAGAACCGTTTGGAATTAGATTTATTATCCCCGCGGTTCTGTCGGCTCGTAATTGCCAGATAATGGAATTGTTTGCGATAGACGCTTAACGAGCCTCTCCGCGCTCGCAGCGCGCGCAGTTTCCTTAGCGAAATTTCGTTCCCGAACGTCCAACTCCATCATTCAGTTTGATTCAGTTCCTCGAACTCGAACAGTCGACACTCGGCTGCCATTCAGCGTCTGCCGCCTGACTCGTCCATTCCCAATTCCCGGACCGTCGCGTTATTTACCTGATTAATTTGACGTTTCCCAGAAGCCCGCTCGTCCCCCGGCACGGAGGCGAGGTGTGTAATCAGTGCTGCATAGTACTCAATTACTCGCGGGATGACTTATTCAATTACTCGCCGCGTCAGGTGACTTTTCCATAAAGGATCCGCGTCGTATGTTGGAACGTCTCGGCCCCACGCGTACCACGCGTACCACGCGATACGATAACGTTACAACGGAGATAATCTGCGCCGCCTCGGGACCTTTGGACGTTAGTGCCATTGAGGGGGTGCCGTTGCAGGTCGCGCTGTAACACCCGTGGCCATTTTCCAGGGGCCGAACACCGTCAAACACTTTCGTGTACTTTTGTACTTCGAGATCAATCATCGCTCGGGAATAGAAAACGCTCAGCAGACTGTGCTTGTCGATTGGCTTCCAGTTTGTTGGAATTACGTGACGCGGGATTTAGCGCCGTGGTCCGTGAAGATTTCTAGTATCTCCCAAGTCAGTTTCGTCGCGCGACTAATGTCTATCTTAGTAGCGTTGTTTTCACATTTCCTGTGGCTCTAAATGGTTTCTCCAAATGATTCGATAAAGGGTGATTGAACGGTGGTGCTTAATGTGATAGTGACGGGTAGGGTTGATGGGGAGAAGAAATTCTTATCGCTACTTCTCGGCTTACAGACACCTACGGAAATGCTGGCATTTCGTACATTAGTCTTGCTCATAAAGAAATACCTATATTGCGAATTTAAATCTAATTGAAGGCGAATCAACCCTTTACGCGTACCTACCTCTATCCCACCAACATAATCCTTAAATTTAAACTTTCGCAGACGAATGCACGAATTTCCGAATTTAGGGGCACTTTTATACCACCCATTAATACGGTCAGAAAGAACCCTTCCAGCTCTCGCTAATTTCTCTGCAACTACTCTGAACCCCTCAGAAACTATTCTCAACCCCCCGCAAATTCCCCAGAAGCATCCCTCAACCATTTAAATTCCTCAGACCCGATCGTATCTCACCGCCAACCGATCCAAAAACCGTCACCAACCAGTTCTTCCAACCGAGCATCGACGAAGTCTCCGGAAAGCGGCGGGCGACACGCGGTGTCGAGGGGTCGAGGGGTTCGCGCTTGGGGTTGGCGATCGGCGGGAAGACAGGTGTATAGCCGGGGCACGCACAGGCTGGCCTCGAGGGGAAGAGGATTCGAAGCTCTGCTCCGTCGCCAGTCCGCCAGGTGAGCCAGCGAGCGCGCGCGGGAACGGCCCCCGTGCCGCACGGCGTGAAAGAGGGGACGCCTCGAGTGGTGGGGTGTCCGCCGCGGCTTATCTGGCGACTTTATGTATATTACGATGCCCAAGGCAGGAGCGCGGGCAGTTCACTGCTGGCTAACTGGTCGGAGAAGTCGGCGAAGCCGAGTCTCAGCCCGCCGGCCCGGTTCACCCAGAGAAACGTGTTCGAGAGCGAGCGTACGGCGCGCCGAATTAAGAGCCCGGACGGCACACGTGCTACCACAGCCACGGGAACGCGCGCACACGCGCGCACGATATAACAGCTCTGCTGGCCTGCCCGCCTGCCCGCCTGCCCGCTACCCGCGACACCGCGAGCACGGATATATACACGCCTGTATACCGGTCAGGTGCGCGAAACCGCGGCCGTAGTGGAAGCCCGGGGCGGCGCCGAGATTGGCAAGCTGATCGAGTCGGTATCGGTGCTTCTCAGTGATCACTTCGATCCAGGATGATCGTCCTCGCGTGGTCCCTGTTCGTCATGGTCTCGCTGCTGGTCGCCACCATCCAGGCCTTCCTCGCCGCTCCTCTATCAGGTAATGGCAATTCCTGCACGTCCAATAATATCGCACGTAAGCTCTAGCCTACTTCGCCTAGCCCACGGCCCGTTCTATAGCCCCGTTCTTGGCTCTCGTAACCGAGGCGAGGCGATTCGAATAACTGTACGTGGGCAGAACTTTCGCGGAGGTATCCGTGAGTCATGGTGGCCTCGCGAGTCCAGCTCGCTGGAACCGGGACCGTTAGGTTTTACCCGTCTGCGGCGAAAACATCGCGAGAATTCGGCATCGAGCTGATCGGAAAGGTCGAGGACTTTGGGCGCTGTGTTTAGCGTGTTTCGCGTGACATCGGCGAACGTCACGTCGATCACGAGGACGGGCATAGATCGGAGGCTCGACGGCTTCGGTATCTGGCCTCACGTGGCGCCGGACGTCAGCCGCAGAATCGTTATTCAGCGTTCGCGCGAGGCGCAGAATTTTGCTCCTCGCCTCTACCTCGGTCGAAGGTTCTGGCAAGGTTCTGTGACTTTGCCGCGGCCCCGATAACACGGGCGAGTGTAAACAGTGAACAGGTCGGGGCTTTTTTTTCTTCTTGTTGTTCCGAGTTGGGCCCGCCTCGGTTCCGCGGAAACGCTCGTGCTTGTGAATGGGAGATTCAGAAATGGACAGAAATGGGTGACAACCGGTTAGACCGCGGAGATTTAGATTATTTTAATATAATTGGAGGAGGAAATACTGTTCGGAGGACCTTGTTGCTGAGGATGGTTGACGAACTCTCTAGATGTAGGTATCAAAGTATTTAAAGTATTCTTCTGTGATGTGGTACTGTTAAGTAAGCGGTGGTGGGAAGAAAGTTTAATACAAGGCTTTAACTATTACATTGGTTCCATTTTAATTTCTTATTTCTGTTACCCATTCACAGTTTAAACTTCCTTCCGACCACTACTACGGGACCATTTCCGATGAAATAGAGCAGAACAGTAGACCTTCGGAAATCTCTATGCACACGTGCATTAATCCCACAATCCATAGGGTAAATCCGGGAGACGCGGTCGGGCCGGAGAGTTGGTCGTGTCGCTATATTTCAGAGTCTATACGTAAAAATGAATTAAAGTGCACACCAATTACTTCTCTAGAAGCCAAATAGTTGAATGAATAGCGTTATTTCGCTTCCTTCTCTATTTTTCTGGATTTATAGGCTATAAAAGGTAAATTGATGTTACATTTAACCTCTTTTGTCAAACAGCGGTTGTACAGAATCGTATTTAAAATATACTTCTAAGTTTATTTTCCTTTAATGTTTGGAATAATAAGATAGTAGAGACATTGAGGGACAATGCAGCCAAAGTATTTGGCCATATTAACTCTTCCTCTCAAAGCTAACGAGAAGACCATGTCTCGCTGCAGAAAGGTGAGATGGTCGAGTTATGATTTTTTTATTATTTTTATTTATTTTTTTATTTTTTATTATTATTTTAATATTATTTTTGTTTATTTAGTTTATTTATTCACTTTTGTATCCATTTGCCTTGCTAATCGCCAGTAGGTAATTCACTTTTTCTTGGATGTGTTCTTTACTTGTTTAGCGTAAACAAATTAAATATCAATGAATCCGTAGTTGTATTCACTCATAAATAATTTTGCTTTATCCTCTGTTAATTTTCCATGAATAATTATGTGAGTGGTCTCTGCTAACGACGAAAACCATTTCTCCCGGCACCTCGGGAGAGGTGGTCAGATGTCATGACTTCAGTTTTCAACCCGATTTACAGTAAATACTGTCTTAAAGCAAATATCGACCGGTTTTTCTGAATCGGCATAAAATTCTGAACATATTAGGTTTGTTCTGATAAAATAAGTAATATCTATATTAGTTTTAATAGCCATTTTATATTAGGTCGACCGCGTGTCCTGGATTTACCCTACGCTTAAAGTTTCTATCAAACATCTTAAAACTGTGCATTCAAGCGTCCACAGTAACGGACCCCTTCCCGAGGAGAAAGTGTCTTGACCAAGCGATCCTCCGCTTCGATCGCCGCGCGGTTTCCTGAAAATCTTATCCAGCGTCCCTTTCATTCCTCCTTGTGCGCGACTCGCACCGACCAACCTCTCCGCGCCGGTTCGATGAATGAAAATCGAACGCGAGCGGATTGAGTCTCGTCTCAGTTCTCTCTCGCGAAAGGCCCCCGTTAAAAATAGCCCCGCGCGAGAGAGTCGAGACGGTCAACAACAGCGCGTTTCATTCTAAGATGCCTGTGCATGCTCCGATGCGTCGATGGGATAGATTTAAACGTCCGGCGTCGCGGATCGCCAGCAGTGGACGGTGCCTGGGTGAGCGATCAGCGTTGAATCGTTGCCACGCTGGGCGTTCTCGCGTCCGCGCTTGTTGTCCCTACATTCGGGGCAAGTACGCCAGGTGCGTTGGCCCGGGAACTTAATTAACGGTGCGATTGAAAGACGCGAGATTCCCCCCGCTGTACCGCGTATCGATGCGTTTCATCTGCGAGGGATTAAAAAGAAACTTCATAACGCGCGGGGCAGATTAGATTCGCGCTCCCCTCGGCGACAATAAGTCCGCGGACGGGCAGATTTTATCCAATTGTATCTCGAGAGCTTCCTTCTATTTATGCCCGGCTATTTATAAGTCGAGGGGGTAATTAACGAAAGCCCGAAATCAGAGGCGAATTATTCGCGCTGATCGATAAACCGTCGGTGTCAGATAAGCGTCGAATTAGCGCTCCAAAGTTCGCTCCAAGCCGGACGCCACTTTTGGTGGCGAATCCTCCGTATCAGCCCACCAACCGTTCAATGAACTTTGCTCCAGCCAGATTCGACGTGTAACTGATGATAGAAGGGAATCCTCTCTTCCACCCCGTTCCAGTTGGTTATGGCGAACAAGTTTCTTTGGATTTTTTAGGCGATTGGAAGTGTGTTAAGTAAATGAGTGATAGGTATTTCTTTCAATACTTTTGGGAAATTAATAATATCGATTCTGGTGTTAGAGATTAACTTTTAGAGGAAATGGCTAAATGTTTTGCTTCTAGCGGAAATTTCTCTGCGCTGGGAAAGTAGAATCTTTGTAGGTAGGTATATACTTGTGGGGATGCTTCGAGCCGACTCTATTGATCAGTGTTCTTTATTTAAACACAACAGCTACGGTTCTCGTGGAACACGAGCAAGTGTACATGGCAGTGATTCGATAGGGACCCCACTCCGAAATAATGACGCAGAAGGAATTCCCTATCTCCTCAACCTATCCCATGTCCGTATCTTTAACACTCGAATACATCTGGGGGGCTAAAATTTCACCCAGATTTGTTTCATTATTTTACCAACATGTACCTCTAATTAAAAAAGAAAACCAATCGCCGTCACGATGAAGGTCCCGCTCACACGTGACGGAGGAACCGTTTCGCTTGCGATTCACGAGGAAACGGTATTCCTAGCCGAAAGGCAACGGGTCCCGTTAAAAAAGAATGGCGCCACCTACGTTCGATCGCCTGAATCTACCTCGACAAAAATGTTCAACCGCGTCACTCGACGGACAGCGATCGTGATTGCGCGCTCGTATTTTCGATACGCGGTGTTATTTGTCGAGATCGTTATTGGCCCCGATTACCGTTCTGCGATTCGAGCATGCTCGATCTATGGCACCACGGAGAAAAATACGCTTTAATCCCTACCGATGGCTATCGGGAGGCTTCTCGCCGATTAGGCAGTCTTTGCATAATTCGGATACGTTCTGTCGGACGATTACGATCGGCTACGAGTGTTTTTTTTTTTCAATATCGCGGAGTATTTTCGTTTGGGGCCCCGATCGGCGAGCAGACGGAATTTGATCGAGCGGATTCGGTTCCCTCGGAGCATTTTTGATCGATGAACTTTCGGACGCAACCCGTCTGGTTTGATTTCTTCAGGACTTTGGCCATTTCTCTCTCGACCATAGTTTTTCGAAAAGATTGAACTCTTCTTTACAAAGTGTGGGTCGCAAAGAAGGGAGTAGGTAGGTGCTTTTTACAGTACCGAAAGGAAAATAGAATTTATAAGTTACACTTTATCCTTATTTATCATTATTCCCAATATTTATTTATTTCCCTTTACGGGTAGACCCCATTGTTTACAATATGATAAACCAAATACATTACTGCACACGAGATTATAAACCGTAAACACACCAAAAACAAAATAAAATTTAACTGGTAACAGCAATATAGGAAAATTAAAAATTGAATAGAAAGATAACTGAACAAGTAAACTTAAAAAAAAATATCATATCCTTTCCTAAGGAACCCCATACAGTTCAGACCAAAACACATTAATGTTCCATGCAAAAATATCCAAATTGGATTCGTAAAGTTGAAAGGTGATGAGATCGTTCTTTAAAAGACACATTTTATAAAGAACTGCCCAATGAATACTCTACCATTTCAATTACAGCGTAACGAGCATTAATTCATTGAAATTCCACTCAGAGTACATTGCAGATATTGTATAAACTCTGCGGGAGATCGCGCTTAGCAATATTCGCGAATGGAAAAATCGACTTTCCCTCGTTCCGCGCAGAGATACCCTCGCCGTACCGAAATAACGATACACTCGGTTGCTCCTGCGGAAGAAAGGGTGGAACCAGACGCGGATGAATTTGATTTTGCGCGTTAATTACACGCGCGCACCAGGCTCGGCTCGTGGCCCGAAGTTAAATGCCCCGGCTCCACCGATCGATTCGTTTACCTTAATTGTCGTCGGTTATCCGTTAACGAGCCTGTCGCTTTCTGTCAGCCCTATTGGCGGCCTGCCAGTGGCCCTTTTAAAACCAGCCTAGTCCTCTTCGATTGGATATTGTAGTGAACTGCTGTAGCTGCAGAAAACCGGCGTCTGCGTGTGCATGCCTAAGACAGGACCATCTAGCACGGTGCATGCACACTAGGGTGGCTCTCATTTACTCTTGGTAAAATTTTTTTTCAAGATTTTCTTCGGGGCACCCTCCAGAATAGTTCCAAATAATTAAAAAAAAATCTGTGTAAAGTTTCAGCTCGATCGGATAACGGGAAAGGGTGCCCCTGGGCCGTTAAACATTTAAATCATTATTTAACAGCTCGCGAAGTCGATTTTATATAACGTCTTCCAAGTTATTGATTAAATAAAAAAATATGTCAAACAAAAGTTGTAGATCCGGACAAGGAGCATCTTTTTTGTTCTATTACTATTTTTCGTGCGACAAACGGTTTTCGAAAAAAACTGAAAGACTAAAAAAAAACTATTTTTTTTCAAATTTTGAAAGTTTAAATGCTTCTAGAACGCTTTTTATTTATGAAGGTATACAAAAAAAATGGAATTTTTATTTTCTATTTTTTAAACATTTAAGGGGAGGGGGCATATACCGAAATATGCAAAAAACAATTTTTTTTTTTATTTTCAGTGTTTGATATGTGATGAATGTTTCCTGAAAAATTGGGGTCAAAATTCGCAAAAATATCGGAGATATAGACGTCATGATTTCGGGTAAAATGATCATATCTGATGTCTATATCTCCGATATTTTTGCGAATTTCGACCCCAATTTTTCAGGAAACATTCATCACATATCAAACACTGAAAATAAGATTTTTTTTTTTTTTTTTTTTTTTTTTTTTTAGTTTTCGGTTTTTTTTTTCGAAAACCGTTTGTTGCACGAAAAATAGTAATAGAACAAAAAAGATGCCCCTGTCCGGATCTACAACTTTTGTTTGACATATTTTTTTATTTAATCAATAACTTGAAAGACGTTATATAAAATCGACTTCACGAGCTGTTAAATAATGATTTAAATGTTTAACGGCCCAGGGGCACCCTTTCCCGTTATCCGATCGAGCTGAAACTTTACACAGATTTTTTTTTAATTATTTGGAACTATTCTGGAGGGTGCCCCGAAGAAAATTCAAAAATCGAAAATAAGAGCCACCCTAATGCACACTCGGGTGCATAGAGACACTAAATTTCGAAGCTGCCGAGGCGCGGCAAACCGTCGAGTAACACTTCATCCCCATGGACGATATAAGTGAAACTCCTAAAAGCACGGAAGGAGAGATGCTCGACAAACAGTCACGTGCCGGAACGTGACACGTGAGTAGGATCTAATGGCGAGTCGAACGATCCACATCGATCGGCCGACTGATAATGCCAATCCCAGGCTTAGCGATCGATCATCATGGATCAAGTGGGCCAAGTTAGGGGTCGTCCTCAAATTACGTAAGGCTTTATGGGGGGGGGGGGCGCGAATTTCTTACGTTTTCTTACAAGGAGGGGAGTCAGGTAGCGTCTTAAGTAATATTTGTTAAACTAATTTTCAATAAATTTAGTCAATTTCTGCATAACTTGGCCCAAGTGTCACATACGCGTGCCCTGGCGCTCTTCGATCGCTCCTGCAGCTGTGGCTGGTGTTTGTTGAGACTGGGTTCGAAGTAATCGACAGGTCCGATAATAATTCACGTCCACGCGACCGGTTTGCCCGTATAAAAGTATAAGGACTTTTTAAAGGCGAGCAATTTTTACTGGCCGTTTTCCTTTGTTCCCCGCGATCTCGCCGTCCCGAGGCACGCGGTGACGCGGAATAGAAGGAAGTACGAGTCTCGTGGTTGTCGGTGAATCAGTGACAGCTGGATAAACGAAAAATGCCATTCAGCGTCGACGTAGTCACTCGCGGTAATAGCCCCTGGAGGCGCGTTTTAGGGAAAACCGCCTGCAACCGACCATCCCGAGGGAAAACGCGGCGATTACTCCGTAATGAGCAGTCCGGAGGGTCTGAAAGTCTGAATTTTCGGCTAAAAGGAACAACGGCGGTAATGAAGGCCCTTCGATGGCACAATGCGTCGTTCGATTCGCCCTTAATCGGCCCTATTTGCATCTTTCTTCTTCGTTCTTCTTAGAGTCTCTTATACGTTCAATTTGCGCAGGTTAGCATATACTACTGACTCTTCATGTGAGCCCAGTCCGTGCGGAGACCGCCCCGCGGGCGTTCAGCGAGAATGGTTAAGAGACGCGAGTAGAGGAGTCCCGCACGTGGCGTTCGAATTGTCGGCAGCAAAAGGATTAAATGTTAGGTGCGAGCAACAATTTACTCTCCGTGCGACAACGTTTACTGTACCAGCGATTATTCAAAGGGATTACCCTCGAAACCTGCCGCCGTCTGTTGTCCGCCTTTAAATCACGAGATTTAATCGGTGACCCAGTTCGAGGCAAGCGCGCATTATTCTAATCCGTTTCGTTAAATTTCTACGCGACAGGCCCGGCAACCCGGCCTCCAGGCTTCCCATGGCGGACGTCCACGGACGTATTAGCGTTTATATTCACCATGTATCGCGCAAGAGCTTCGGGAAACCGTTACGCACACGTGGCTGTAGTCTGTCCCCGGTTTCTGGAAAAATTTGCCGCGCGAATATCAAGCTGCCCCGTCTGCCGAGCGAACAACCGTTTCTTCTCGCCGTACTCGCGAGTCTGGGCGCGCAGATGTTGGAGACGGAGGATAAGGTCGTTTAACTCGAAGCCAGCGGTGCCTCCGACTGGTGCCTGGCTCAGGCATGATTCTAGAAGCAGGTTACAGTTAGTTACTAAAAATCGAGAGGGTTAAAGAAAGGCAGAAAGGCTCCTTCGAAATTCTTATCCCATTACCATTTCACGAGATTCGAATGTCCCTTGCACCAATCACGCTCCAAGTGTCGAATTAATTGATCCTTCGTCTCGGCATAATTTACCCGCCAGCTGAATAATTCAGATGCTTAATGAAATGAGAGCCGGCAGGCGAAAGATCAAGGCCTATTCTAGAGGAGCTGGAGCGAATATGGCTATTTAACACCGCGACACGTTTTGCCGTCTCGGCTCCGTGCCGATTTCTCGCGGTGGCAGAAAGTACGGCCCGATATTTGCCGGTTCGGTTGCCGTATGCGCTATCTCGATCCCCCGGAGAGTCATCGGCATGCCTGGGCCCTGGAACGGAAGCTGAAGGGTCGGCGTAGCTCTCGGGTGGGGGCTCTCGTCGATCGCGCCCGCCGCGAACAATGGCGGGGCCACTTGGAGCCAGGTAACAATACTTCCGATAATAATACACGGCGATCGCGAGAGCGCTGGGCGCCAGCCAAGTCTCTTCTTGTCAGCCTGAACTCGGCCGAAAACAAAGGAGCTGGTTCGAAGGTCTTCGTCCACGGGCAGAGATCCGAGATAATTGTTACATCCTTTTCGGCCCTGGAGGACGACTCTCTAGCCGTCCACTCGGTGCAAGCCAGGCCCGAGAAACGTATCCATTAACCACCGTTGACATTTATACTGTTGCACCTGACCTTCGCTCCTCTGCATAGGCACACATTAAAATTCCTCTATTAATATTCACGGACAGATCTAGCTAAATGACTTCTTGGGACTTTGCGCGCGGTTCACGAGCCTTCGCCCTTCTTCTTTCGCTGATCGGTAAAGTAGAACGCTAGAACGAAGCTTTAAAAGAATTTTAGAATTCCAAGGGTAGCTACGGGATTTATTAGCATTTGGATAGCTCGCGATATAGGGGGTGCTTGAATTTTGGTATCGCCGAAAAAGGAAATCCGATGGTTTTCATTTACGTTTAGGAGAAGTGGTTTCTCAGCGTGTCTGTGTTTCGTAGGAATACGCCAAGCTACTTGTTTCTACTTTATTATCTTTGGAAAGGATGGATGCTACTTTGCGAGGGGCGGGAGGGCACTGTATGTGTACTCCTTAGAAATCCACTGTACAGTGCATCGCCGAGCACACGTGCGCGCGCGATTACGTAACGTGCAATCAGTGACGGTGCTTCTTTTATCCGATGCAACGCCAGAGCGACATCGTACGCGATTGTCTTAATTGCACGCTTGTTTGCCTAGGTATCCGTGAACGCAGGCGCTATCATTCACGATTCGGCCGAACGATTCAATCGAATCCTGGCGTTCTTCAGCAGCCGTTCACGGCCGCCGTTGGCGAGCTGCCGAAAGTTTTGTTATAGAATGCTTATGTTTACGTAAGAAAGGCCAGCGGAGTGAATCCCACGATGTATCGACCTCTAGAACGAAAAATCCCGCCGAGAGGGGGGGGGGGGGAGAGGCAGATAGAACGAAATCTGATCGGAGATCTCGGGCTCCCGATCGATCGGTCCTTTATTCCTGCAGTTATCGCGCCGAAAAACATATTGTATTTAATTGAAACCTGATAAAACGACTGCACGATAGCATCTCGACTCTGCTACACCACTATCGTCTCCACGATTCCGCCTCAATGCCCACGTCGTTTTGAACAGACTCGCTTTATCGAGCGACTCGAGTGGGTCTGAGTGGATCTGAGAATATCGAGGCTGATCCACAGTTTCCTCGATCCACGAAACTAAATAGAAGGCGAGATTGTGGAGATTGCTTTTATAATTGTTTTTCTTATTCGGTCAATAGATGGCGGCGTCCGGGTCGCGATGTTTCTTTCAATGGTACGCTGTAGAACGCCATCTAGTATAATTATGGTTTTCCTGTTCTTCTCGAGCGTTCGGTATCGTGACTATTGTGGCCATGTGGTATTATATTTCTATGTTAATTCAGAAACAGCTGTGGTATTTATATTTCCTACAGAGATACGTATCGATTCGAGATACGCGACCTCCGAGTGGATCGTCGAGATCCCCTCGTTCGTTAATTTCGTTGTTAATAGGATTGCATTGGATATTCTTGTTTTCCTCTTGGGCGTCCCACACTGTCTCAATGAAAGATGGTAGCTGACCACTTTGCATCCAGCGTGCACACACTAAACACAGACCTGACGCTGAGTATTTTGATGACTGTTAGGAAGATTATCGTGCAAGCGGTCGTCACGTTCGCGGACTATCTGAGATCGAGCCGAATCGCATCACATTTTCCAAAATAAACTGACTGATACGCGGAGGTACAAAGTGTAAGGCGCGATAGGCTTTCTCCGACATTCAACGATCCCAAAAATTCGTGTAAAATTACTGTGGCGATCCTAGATCTTCTACGCGGTCCATGGATTGGTCCAGGGAATGAAAGCTGTGCGATTTCTCAAAGCGTTAGCTTTAACATCTGTTGAAATATCTGGCGGGTTATATCGAAACGGGCTTTGTCAGATATTCCGCCTCTGAACCTCGCTCTAAACTTCACGTCCCCCTAATCGACCATCTGTCTACCCGGCGGGTGGGGTTGAACGGATAACACTAATTTAATAAGCGGCGGATGGAAGACGACGAAAAACGAGCTCGAATAACAAGCAATTAACGTGGTCAGCTTTCTGCGCGCGGCCATTGTTCGTTGCGCGGTGAATTAGACTTTATCACGCGTAGTAGAGGCGAAGCCTGGATGATTAACGGCAGACGCACGCCGTTAAGAATAGTGTACAATGGAAAGCAGTTTTACGAGAGTGTCAGGCTCGAGGACTTTGTAGATTATTAGTCAATGCAACAACGGTTGCGCAACGCTCGCTGGGACGAGACGTGGAAGATTCATCGTCGCTGGGAGATGCTAGGGGGGGGGGGGGGGGAGGTGATGGACAGGGCGATCCTAGGACGCTCGATACACCGGTGTTCGTTGAGGGCGATTAATAGAATAGGGCGAGACGTCTAAAAAATACGTTGCAATGGTCGCTGTATCGACTGTTCGTAACCGTGATGTTTACGTAATGAATGGTTGCTAGAACGTTCTGTGTAATGCGAGCGGGCTACGAGCGAGGCCGGTGCGAGACACTACCCACTACCCAGCAGATTTATCGAGAACCAAGGTGCTAGGGATTAAGCCCCAGTGGTAGGAAGATATCCATACTTGGACTTCTTGCGACATTGACAAAAGGCAAAGGGAGAATCGTAGTGGAACGGAAGAATTGGTGTCAGTACCATTTCGGATTCAATCAACGAATGGTTCTACATATAAGTCGCGCGAAAGAAATAAAGGAGCGTCAACATTCACGAGCTGCCCTACGACTCACCTCGTTCCGGGGGCGGATTTGAAGATTTGGCGCACCTAGGTTGACAAGTGTCTGCCGCCCTTTCCGCCAGATATTATCGAATATTGTGATTTAAGAGAGCAGAGACAATTTCAAAATTAATTCAACATGGCAACTCACGTCTGAGTCATTGCTAATTCGCTGCGTGAAAAAATGGGAATTGTTTTTAAAGTTGTCTGAAGCCTCTGTGTTTAAACCTTTTCCAATTTTTATCGCTCAAACTTTGCCGCTCCCAAAAATTTATCGCTCCCGAACAATTTTCGCATCCGACAATTTGCCGCCCCCAAAAATTTTCCGCCCTAGGTTGCATCCTACTTAGCCTATACTCGAAGCCGCCCCTGCCTCGTTCCACGTATTCATAATTACCACCCAGTTTCTCGCGCTGAACTGCATTTTTGAGAATACCTCGATCTCCTCGCGAAGTACGCGACGTATTTTAATATTTTTCGGCGCGGGGGCCCAAGGGGGCGAAGTTTGTGGAAACAACGGACTGTACTAGCAGGAGTAACCATTTCGCGAGCACGCCGGAACGAGACGACTTTTAAGCGCGTTTCCGTCCGTGGAAGTTAGGAACTTCGGGTGAAAAGTTTATCAAGCACCGCTGGTGTGTTTCTCAACGAATGCGAGGCAGAAAACGGATTACGAAGTAGGTCGTTCCTTTTAAAGTGATAGGAATGCGGCATTGTTACGAGCGTGCAAGAATAATGCTTGGAGACGTCCTTCTGCAGAGACGAGATCCTTAAGGGGTTAGGCCACCTTGGACGGAGCAAAATTGCAGTCATTTTCGGCATTTTTTTTAGGAAGATAATAAAATGAACAGAAAATTTAATATGAAGCCTGTTATTATACAACTCTCGCCGGAAAAAAATCGTATTTTTTTTCTTACAAAATGGCGGCGGTAGAGCCGTGATACGCAAGATCTTGTGGAGCGACGTTTTCCACGGTGTTCAATCTCACGGCTATACCGTTTGACTTAGAACAAAAAACCAAAAAGCTTTATTTTCTGCATGCCTAAAACTATGGAAGTACGTAGCGGTTTTGCGATATCTTGAATATGTTCTGTACAATTGACACTTTTATAAAAAAAAAATGCACTTTTTCTCTCCATGGTCACCATTTCGAGACAAATTAATGTTTCTGGATTTCCCTACGTACTTCCATAGTTTTTCCGGCGAGAGTTGTATAATAACAGGCTTCATATTAAATTTTCCGTTTATTTTATTATCTTCCTAAAAAAAATGCCGAAAATGACTGCAATTTTGCTCCGTCCAAGGTGGCCTAACCCCTTAAGGCGGGTTCATACGTGTCAGTGGTAAAAAGTAGTGATCCTCTAGGCAGTGATCGGACAGACCGCAGCCATTTTGGGACAAAACCGGAAATAACATAACCTAAACATTCGTTAAATCGTCTGCTTTCCAAGCTGCTTGTTTATCTATCTCTTTCTATTCGTATTTCTGTCTCTTTCTTTCTTACAGTTTCTTTCTCTGTCTATTTCCGCTTTAGACAAAATCGCAGCAACCAATCAGCGACGATATGCGTTTGTCCGATCACTGCCTAGAGGATCACTAGTAAAAAGTATCGCTTCCCTGTTTTGGGAACGGAGCATCCCGCACTCATCCGTCTCAGTTACTGACACTGACGGCACTGAGCTGTCACGAATTCGCCTTCACAGCCTTTTCCTTGCCGAAGCATTATGCCATGGAAGTAGCTATACCGGGGACATTATTTCGCGGGACAATAATGGAGTTCTTGCACGAAACCTCTCCACTGCGGCGTGCGTAGATTCGCGGGCATTAGCTTGTCCGGCGGGACAAATTGCTCGTTAGTCGCTCCTCGCTGCAACGATCGTTGTAAACGTCGCGAGACAAATCAAGGACCACCGCGAGCAAGTATGCGAGTGGTATCGTTTGGTTGCATCTTCCATGGTATATTGCGTTTTGAGATACCAAACATTGGCGTAACTAGGCCCCACCCGACCCCCTAACTAGTTACGCCAATGGTACCAAAGTTCGTGACCTCTGAGGACATCCTGTTTACTTCGTGGCGCGCCGATTTTCGATATCCTCGCCACTATCTGCTGCACCCCTTTGTTGGGCAATTTAAATTCGTTTAGGTCTAATGCGATAATAACGAGGCGCAGAATGGAGTGTTGTGTTTGCAATTCTCAGGTGGAGATGGACGCGGCAGGGGGTGAATCATATGAATTGCGCGCGCTGTATTCGCGAGCCCGCTGTCGCAGCCTTTTTCGTCACTATTTTCCTCGTGAAGTTCTGGTTACAGAACGTTTGCGGAACGCTCCATTCGTGATCGGATTAGTCAGCTTAATATTTCATTGTGCAAGGAAAAAGAGCAGCGAGCGACAAGTGGGCATAAAACCAGGCATTGAGAGCAAAATGGAGTAACCCGCATTTTTCGCGAAATTGAGTTAGCAGCAATAATGTATTCCAATAGGCAGTACTAATCATATAAAATAGGAGGACTTTGCTAAATTTTCTAATTTTGAAGATAAATCGCTAATTATAGTCCGAGCGATAGCGACAGTCAAGAATCTTTTATATTTTTTATTTACTGTAGAAATGTAGTTTAGAAAATAGAAAAAAGTTTTATTCCATTACTATAATTATTTTCGTCGCAAAGAATTCCTGAAAGTCGCTGAATTCATCGGCGCGCTAACCGGAATGACCCCTTAATTCTCCCCAAGTTTGGCCGTTGGGTTCTGGGTCAGCCTGTTGACGAATCAGGGTCGACAGAGCCACCGAAAATAGAGCCCATTCGATTTTTCGTTACGAAGAAAGCTGAGGCTTATGTAACTTTCATTGCGCCAACTTCGATGCGCCGATCATTTTCAGGCTGCCCTTGCTCGAAATCGGAGGCCCCCTTGTCGTCATCGTTCCCTCTCTTGAGAGAGACAGCGCGCTTACGTGGATTCCTGAAACGTGCGCAGTTTACGCGGCATCACACGGTCCACACGAGGACTTTGTACTTAGCGCGAAAATAAATCGTAGGTACCTTGCGTTGCAGCGATCATCCTGTGTGGGGGGCCTCAAAATCCTTTAAGTGGGCCCCAACCCTTAGGGCCTCCAAAGGTCTTAACTCGGCCCTGAAGCTGGTTTAGCGTATTTCCAAAAATTGCAGACGGGAAACGCTGCAGAAAAATGATGACACTATAAATCAAAAGTTACATAAATACACGTCAGATTGAATCACCTAATGGCCAGTCTACCGCGAAACAGCAGGATCTAGCGAAACAACGAGTTATCTACCAAGCAATTAGTAGTACGTAATCGTGTCAGGGTGGACTCGAATTTCTGTGTGAACCGAAACACGAACGACGTCCTTTCCCTCTTTCTCGTCGCTTTAATCGCGAGCAAACGTACAATCGCATGGATCGAAGAGGTTTCGAGGATATATATGATATTTCAATGGGCTTCAATTGCGCAACGATGACTGAAAGTGTAACAAACATTTGGGAGAACAGTGACTCAGAAGCTCCGTCCTTTGACGCTCCGTCATTTAGTACGAGTGGACTCTTGAAAGTATGGCTTCATACTTAACAGCATTTCCCGTCTACCGAGTAGTCTGTCAATAAAGATTGCGATCGGTTTCAATTTTAAAGGAACGATAGATGATGCCTGATCGTAATTCGAGGGCCGAGCCGTCGATAATCTCACTAAATAATCAACCGCGGTTAAGTTATAAACCCCATACGCTCGATTAAAGCGAAACGCCTGGAGCTAGAACATTTACAATTCCATCCTGTTCTCTGGCTTCGTTTTATCTGAAGAAAAAGTCCGAACGAGTGAGCTCCGGCATAGACAGAAACAGCGCGCACCGAAGGGGGCGTTCGATCGCGCCCACGGTGCTTGACACTTCTATCCAGCCGCAGCAGACGTCTCGCGATAAGAGTTATCAGTGCCACTGGCCTGGCGGTAATTATGCGAGACGCCACGGAATCGCGCTTCGTAGGAGAAGCTCGCGATGCTGACGCGTGTTTTGTTTCGCGAAAGAGCGGGGAAAACGGGTAGAGCTTACGAGACTCTTAACCGAACGAGTCCGACGGGATCTGAATTATCCTCGATGTGTGATAGGGTTGCCAGCATTTGCACAGTACTCGGCTGGAGGATCAGCAAAAATAAAGAAAAGAAATTTCAAGGAAACACAAATTATTTTATTTAACAAAATATAAGAGGAAACAAAATAAATTAAGTTTTCTCATAACTTCTGAAGTTCATGATTAGAATTATGTATATGAAGAAAAGTATGTACATATAACATAGTAGCGAGAAGAAATTACCAGCAAAACCGTAGACTGGAGAAATGTCACCAAACGCGGAGTCTCAAAGCGAAAATGGCACCGTTCGCAACCCTACGTAAATCATGGTGGATCATCGTGCTCGCGGTGTTTGCAGGTGACGAGATAAAAGAATCCCGCTCGTCGGCGAATTGGGGCGAACCTGGCGCCGATGTGACATCCATTGCGAGAGATATATTGGCCCCTAATGTCGATCCTAATCCGTTGATTCTATCATCGAAGCTGGGGATCTTCTTTATCTAAAGTACACGTTGCTGATGCTCGGACTAGGGATTGCACATTTACCGACATTTTCAATTACCGGTAATTCGGTAAAATTTTCAATCAAAACGGGTTTACCGATAATTTACCGGTATTTTTTAAGGTATTGAAAATTTAAGAGTTAACATTACAAAAAAAAACTTTTTTTTTAACTCTAATCGAGCATTATAATAAATATATGCAAATAAAACTGTTCTGAATATAAAATATGAAATAAGCTAACACAAAATAGATATATTTGTGTAACTATTGACAATACTTATTAATATGGATCTTCACCACGAGAACAATGAAAAGAATCTTATCTTACATACATAATTAAATATTTTGTATTTAACAATTTTTTTTAACAAATAAGCACGCAAAAACATAATTTGTCTAAACTTTGGTCTCCTGATCGCGATCTAATTTTTGTACAAAATAATCCAGCCACGGATAAAGCACTCTCAGATTCTACACTTGTTGGTCGGATAGTCATTAAGAAATCATATGCCATTTGTACCTATATATTTTCTCCTTACTTTTTCTACTTGAAAATAAGTCCATTTTTTTGATGACTTGATTTAGATTTTTAGTTCTCTTTTAGCTTAGAGTTGATTCTTCGTGAGATACTTCGGTTTTCGTCTTTATTAGTAATTGAAGTTTTTTTCACTGATAACGATGTGGACCGAAATAACGGACGCATATATGCACTATATTTATGTACGTAATTTATCGAATTACCGGTAAAAATTTGAGGGTATTTCTCGCGATTTACCGGGAAACCGGTAAACCGGGTTACCGGTATTGCAATCCCTAGCTCGGACGCGTGACATTGTGCAATTTAATGCACACATTAATCCATCCTGTGCGAAGTAATTAAGAAATATCTCGCGGAATCTATCGATTAAAAAGCGTATATCGAATGAAGTGTCCCTTGGATTCTTAAGTCCTGACGGCAAGGTGTAGATTCAGCTCGCGTGTCCTTCTCCGAATCGCTCGAGATATCGCCTTTCTTTATATAAAATTCCGTAGAAGGTGAAAGCTTGAATCTTTCAAAAGCGCCGACAGAAATATGCGTTGCACGCGCGAGCGAATTACTACATCCCTGTTCCCTTCGCCCGGCGGTGTCGCATTAAACAGCTAGGCGAACGATCGGTACGTCGGGACCTCGGTTTTAATGCTCGCTTTCTCAACCACCGCCATTCCAAGCGCATGCACGTCGCTCACGCGCGTATCTCTGTCTTATTGCAGTTCACGGAGTGTCGAGTTACGATGTCACCGGCGCTCAGCGGCCATTGGAGAGCAACGAGGTGATTCACAAGGCTGTCAACAACCACCAGTACCCGGACCATTCGACAACCGATGACGATCGCCGGGAGACGGTCTACGTGATCGAGTTCGAGTCGGAGTCGAACGAGAAGGAAGAAAGCTTGCAGACCAAGGGGAATGACGCGTCCAATGGTGAGCACCCTGGTGACCGTCTAAATCCCTCCCACTCGACGAAAGAAATCGGAAAGGTGGAATACAATTTCCTCGTAAGAGTCATAATTTGCGAGAGAAATAGCTTCGAAGATCGCCTGGATGCGCCTGCGAAGGCCGCCGCACAGTGGGCCGGATTCACATAGTTTGCGCCATTTGGGTCTTTTTTTTAACATATCGGAATGAAATTTACGCCAAAAAATAGGAAAAAATTATTCCTTTCTAATGATGTATAATTTAATTTTTTATTTATTTATTTATTTACTTATTTTTCAAAATTTTTAACTAATTTTTGATAAAAAAAAATTTAATTGTGTTTATTTGGTACCTTATTTAATGCCCTTTTCGGTGCTTTAAATGGAATGTTCGGGAAACTTTTCATTTCCATGCAAAAAATGTTATAAGCAAAAATCGAATAATAAATGAATGCAACCAAATATCGCTTTGTTGAAATTAAAGACCAATCTTTTGCGCTAAACATCATCTTCTAACAGTAATTAATGTAAATAATGTATTGAAAAATAATTCTGAATATAGTGCAGAAATTTGCGATGTTTTTTAAATTTGACAAAGAATATCTTTCAAGTCCCAACGAATCCCAACTTCTAACCAATTGGAATATTTTCAGTACACCTTCCTCTACATGATTATGTAAAAACCACATCCTACTTCGTCCTACTTTACAAATTATTACTGTTTAAAGCGCGTCGCGTCCGATATCGGGACTCCGCGAGACACGCAGACACTCCCCTAAGGATTTGTTTAGATTATAATCACATGAAATTGTTTATACTATGGTGCAGATAAGGCTTTGACAAAGTTCTGGATTTTCTGTCTGCAGTCAGTTGAAACAGTACCATCAAAGACTGCACAGTGTGACATTCGAAGCATTTTTGCATAATATTTGAACGTTACGCTCTAGTTTTCTTTCGTTTTAGACAATTTTAGTTTTGCCTTGTACAGTTGATATTTAGTGTGCATAATATATATGTTTATCTTATATTTTTTTAAGTTTATCAGTGAAGTTCATCAGTGAAGTTTATATTTAAGTTTTGTTTTCTTACATTTATATTACATTTCATTTTACACATATTTGGTAAGTACGAAAGCTCTTACACATTTTCTTGGGTATTTTATAGCATTCAACCGCATTCCGCATTTCCTTTTTTTTATTCAGATATTAGTTATTTAACGATAATGGAGGCTTTCCGCACACACCAAGACTTGTTCTTCACACTAAAAGATTCGTCCAAAGCCCTGAATGACTATGTATTTTTACATCATATTATATGTGAGAAAATCGTTATTTCATCACAAAGTTCAGACGCACTAAAAACCAGGTTAAAAAAATATGTGTAAAATGAAATGTAATATAAATGTAAGAAAACAAAACTTAAATATAAACTTCACTGATGATATTCTTTGTCAAATTTAAAAAACATCGCAAATTTCTTCACTATATTCAGAATTATTTTTCAATACATTATTTACATTAATTACTGTTAGAAGATGATGTTTAGCGCAAAAGATTGGTCTTTAATTTCAACAAAGCGATATTTGGTTGCATTCATTTATTATTCGATTTTTGCTTATAACTTGGAAATGAAAAGTTTCCCGAACATTCCATTTAAAGCACTGAAAAGGGCATTAAATAAGGTACCAAATAAACACAATTAAATTTTTTTTTATCAAAAATTAGTTAAAAATTTTGAAAAATAAGTAAATAAATAAATAAATAAAAAATTAAATTATACATCATTAGAAAGGAATAATTTTTTCCTATTTTTTGGCGTAAATTTCATTCCGATATGTTAAAAAAAAGACCCAAATGGCGCAAACTATGTGAATCCAGCCCACTGTGCGCCGCCGCGACAGCATGCGCGCCCGGTGCAGCCCACTTGCGAAACCGATTTTCTCGAGAACGAAGCTTCCTATCGGAGGCAAGTATTCCACCGTCTCGATTCAGTATCGATAGAAGAATCATTCCCAGTCGGTTTCGCCCGCAAATCGTTAATATCTCTGACCGAGTGCCAGTCGCGGCTTACGCGGGAGCTTCTAAGTCAACGGTTACTCGAATAACCGATCTTCCAATTACTCCAAGCGTTATGCAACCGCTACAGTAACCCCGCGACGCGTTCAGCCGCCCGTATGTATTCCGATCTCGATTTCATGCATTATTCTTCATCGACGTCTCCATCGAGCCCGCCTCTGCATTAATATATTAATGAAACCGGCGGGCGTCCTCTCGCATGAATATTTACGAAAAGGATATATATATATATGTGTCACGTATTAACGGCAATAGCGATCATCCCGCTATCAGAATCGGTAATGCCGCGCGGACGACGGCGGCCGATGCTCGGGAAACTTTCCACGGGATATTCATGCCATGTTCGTCCAGGGAACACGTTCGAAGCGTCCCGGCTCGAACGTGCGTCGCGTGCCTGCGAAATCGGTGCACCCGCCAGTCGACATCGGCTACCTGGCTCCGTCGGAATCGCACGCCGCCGGCTTATCAATCTTCCAATACGCCTTCCGCTGTTCCCATGCCGGGCAGTGTGACATTTCAGCCGAGTATCGGTAGGCGTTTCCACGCGCCGGTTTCTCATTGCTGCTTATTTATAGTCTTACGGAGCGGCTAGTTAACTCTCGTTGAGCTCATTAGCCCGGCACCCATTCGCCGATCGTCCGTATCGAAAGACGTAATTTACATGAGACTTTACACGCGAGGGTAATTGAGCTAAATCGAGCTTGGCGTTCACTCGGGGCGATATTACTCTGGCGGTATCTATGGCTGCGATCTTTCGGATAGTACAGTGCCTCCACGAGATATAGCGACTTCGCAAACGCAGCCCCGGAGTGTTTCGCTGGCCAGTCCAAGGCTGTTTAAAATTTGTAGTTTCGAGGAAAAATCTTCTCTCGTTGAAGCAACTCGATTGCACAGCTGTATAAATCCGTTAAGTTTCCATTTTAAATTTTTTTTTCATATCTACTACAGTTTGCAAGATATACAGGAAAGTAGGAAATCACACGTTAAGCTTTAAGGGGTGTTTTCACAAACGAAAGATTGCCTGACACTTCTATCGAGGTCCTCTTCAAAACCTGCAGGGTTACCAAAAAATCGGTATGTTCGGGTAACGGATTTTCCCTTGTTCAGTGGCGCGCCCAGGTGGCCAAGGGGCCCTGGCACCCCCGAAAGAAGAAGCTTTGTAAGAAGAAAAGAAAACTGGATTTCATTCTGTAAATAAGTTTCTATAATCACCTAATGAATTTCACTGAATTTGCATTGAAAATATTTGTATCCCTTCGACTCGGCACCCCCTCAAAATTAAATCCTCAGTGCGCCATTACCCTTAATCGCTATATGTCGGGGAGGCACCATACCGCGATGGAATACATGCCGGTGGTTGTAGATGTTCCAGAGACTTTTGCCGCGAGACAACGCCGAGACGCTTCGCTTCTGGACGTATCTATTAACGTCTTCTCTTCCTTCATAGGTGGGTTTCTGTTTGTTTCAGTGGACGGGGACGGCCAGAATCCCCTGGACCCGTGGTCGATCGTCTGGTACATCGGCTCGTTCGGCGGCCTGGTGGCCTTCTTCCTGATAGTCAGCTGCTCGGAGTGGTGCTGTCGCCGCGGCGGGAGGCCGCTGTCGGTGGCGTGCTCCCAGCGGGCTGAGGTGATGAACGGCGGGCAGGTGGTCACGGAGACACCCCCGCCGCCGTACCACTTGTTCGCGCCTCCGCCGTACGACTCGGTCAACTACGGGGAGATCGTGGACAAGACTACCGGGGAGAAGGTGGACATTTACGTGATATCGGTGCCGATCGGTAGGCCGGTGGTGCAGGTCCCAGCCTAGACGCCCCTCGGTCGCGTCCTCGGGACGAATCGGCATCGAACGACACCGACAGCGTTCGGGCGCAATGGATCCCTTTCCGCGGAAGCTTCTCCTGAGCGGGAGACGCGAGGGGTGGCTCCAGCGAAGCATCGACGCGCACCCATTTGACAATCGTCTGCTGACCCGTCTCGCCGCTGCTTCGGCAGAGGAGCGGCGCGGGTCCGGGGAGCAGCCAGAAGACGAGCACACGAGACGCTCGAGCACCGAGGAATGCCGGATGCGCCGGGCCTCGGGACCTGCGCAATTTCAATGCTTTAACGAGAGAATAATGGAGGTTCTCGATGACCGCGGGACGAAGCCAGAGACCCTTTTCGATGGAAGGATACTAGTGGATACGATTAAAGAGTTAAGTAAGCTTGATGCTGAGGTGGGGGCGGACAGATGCCTCGTGGGACCAGGGACGATTAAAGATTCGAATGCTGACCGGTGGGGGGTCGAGGGCACCGAGCTTGATGGATGGGGAAATTGAGTAATCGGTTTTTAAGCGAGTGTAGATAAGACAAAGTGACTAGCAATGGGAATGCTTCTAGAGGTAGCCTAGTGGGAACGAAGGAGCCAGCAACGGGAACAGCAATCAAATCTCATTGTACTTTAAACGATTGGACACGAACGACCGTCGCCGGTGGGTGATGATGTCGCTCGTGGAACGAGCTGAAACGGTCGCGCAATTAAACGATTGCGCGCGCGCGCGCGCGCGTGTGCTTCTAACGCGAATCTGTTGTACAGATATCAAGCGAGGAACTTTTAGATAGATTACGAAGCACGAAGAGACATGTGGACGATAAGAGTTCACGGGTTAGCCGCGCGATTTTCTACGCTGTCGCGAAGCATCGAGGATTAGGACCAGCCGCGGTGTTATACAGTAATCGCGGATTTTATTTCGAAGATATTGTTTATCCGATCACTGCCTTGGCACGTGAGTCGTGTCGAAATTATGCCGCTCCGTCTTACCAGCTTGACGCCATGCCTGGTTGCGTTCAGTTTCGCCGTACTGCCATACTCTCGTACGCTGTGCCGTTATCGTTCAAACAACGCGCACCAGATCCCAACACAGCAACGCGCAAGCCGCCTTTGGATAGTTTTATACGTTCGAAACATCGGGCAGAGAAATCTGCGCGCGCGGTGTAAGACGAAAAGTCCCGGCCGTCGAACTCTCCATCTTAATTGAGTAGTGGACACTTGATACTCTGCTTGAAATAATTATACATCATAGCATAAACGTAGAAATCGGAGCACAATTTCATTGGCTCTCCTTGATTCTTGAAAAACAGTAGCTGCTGTAATGGAAGAAAATTAAATAGACCGCAGAGGTCACCGAGATGCTGTACCCTCGTTAATTCAGCTCCGTTGCACATTGTTTAGAAGAACGATGGATATATATATATATATATATATTCTCGGTAGCTTCCTACAGTCAATTGATCCTCCTCCGATTATAATTACTTGGAGCAGTGTAAATGGCATCCACAGCCCGCTTTTTGTACGAACATGCTTCCACCGCAGAGACCTTCGAATACTTCGCTCACTCGTAAAACAATGTCACGGGTGTATTCGCTATTCAGGCATACGTGTTCTGCGTTGATTGCTGCCGATCCCGGTGCATGCAGCCATTGCGTAATGACAATGTAATTCGTTTATGCGACCTGAAGGATTCATCAAGCGCGAGCACGTGCGCGAAGTGCCCGAACAATCACCAATATTGGTCCACGCACGCGATTGACCTCAATCGCGAGCGTACCAAGTCCGGCAATTGTAGGCGATTATACATAGGTTGCGAGTTGACTTGCCGCGAAAAGAATCTTAACCGATCGGGATCGCGAAAACATTCTCCGGAACGGCATTAAGCCGTCGAGTACGGTGGTCTGGGACGTTTGGCGTGCATCGTGCGCGAGGATCCTAAATTTTCCAGTCTCATTTGTCCGCGGTGCTCCCAAGAGCGCGTTCATCGTAATCGAAGGACTAACGGGACGACTTTGTAGATTCGAGTAACATCGCGCGGGAAGCGAAAAGCCAAGTATATCCTTGCAAAGGTAGATTCGCAGCTTTCGTCATAAACACGTTTCATTCGAGGCGATAATGGCCGCTTGTTTGAAGCACGGCGATTGTTTCAAATTTAAGTTATACAACTGCGCAGCAAAATCGTTTTAACAAGTGCCGCGCGCTTTCTAAATACGTCGCGTTCGCAGAGAATTCTGCGTTCCCGAGAGAGAAGTCGAGAGGGTGAAATGAAATTTCTTTGCACGGGGGCTTCGTCCATATTTTTCTTTAAAGAAAAATCGATTTTAAACATCAGAACGTGGCAGACGCAAACCGATTCTTTCGCGAACGAAGCTTCGCGCGAGAAAGTTTTATTCTCTATTCTCGACGTATTAGACGCAGAATCGTGCTGATCGCAATTGTGCTGAGAATTAAGAGGCACGCGGTATTTGTGATTGAATGGGAAGAGCGAAAGAAACGATGTCTCGTTCATAGGAAAAGAGCGCTGCCTTTTATTTTTACTTAAATTACAGGACGACAATTTCGTTACAAATCGAGCAAGATGTAAAGAGGGTATTTATTAGGCGTTTAATATTCTTTAAATAACATATTGGATAATCGCGTGATGAATGATGTCCGTGGATGAATACTCGAAAACGCGGGGAATTTACTTTACTTTGAATGTTATCGCATTGATCTCCGTCATATTTAAGTTTGAAAAACGGCCAACGTTCGAATGAGCAAGAGAAACGAATGCGCGTGCGCGCCCCTGCGCGCGAGGTATGATACGTGTTGCGTGGCGAATGCTAGAGAGATTTATCGTAACATTAAGTACAACGTCAATTATTATTATTGTTATTATTATTCTAATTATTCTAATTATTATCGTCATTGTCTCTAGTGATTTTATTATCATTGGACTCGTAGCCGTGTTCCCCGATGACGATGGGAACGCATTACGATGAATTCGCTCTCATTGAGACTTGCAGAGTCGCAACGCCGTCGCTATTTATTTTTTATACTTTTATACGTACTGTTTATACGTGTTCGAATGTCCCTACGTTACCAATAAAATTTCTTTACGCACGAAACTAATTTCCGCGCCCTTTCCGATCTTTCTCGAGAATACGGGAAACATCTTGGGGCATACAGTTGTATGGTTATGTTCTCCCTTGAGACGTCGCGTAGTCTTTCATCGTTTATATTACGTCTTTTCAAACTATTCATCTTTTGCACAACGGAACTTCTATTTCCTACAAATTTAATTCTAGTTTTCTATGGTTTTCTACTTCCGGTTTCTATGGAGGGAGGACTTGCGAGAGAGCGAGATCGGTCGAGATGCCCTCTTGTGGCGGAGTCGGAGGTATCGCTACAAGGTATTGAAGGGTATTGAAGAAGCAAAACGAAATAGAGTAAAATCAAGCAAAGGGACCGCCACCCCTGGAGAATGCGAAAGCGTCGAATGTAAGAAGGCTTGCAAGGAGCATTCTGATTTTGATGATATATAGTACAATTTTGTTAATTTCCGGTAATGATCGTAATCAAATTTACAAATACATACAATTTTTTAATAGATGTATAAGGACTCTTCGTTTTTTTAGGCTATTTTACGAACTTCGGTTCGTAATTTATAGGAAATTTAAGGAAAGACGAAAACCCTAAATCTGGTGTCATTACCCATACAGCACACTTCGTTGCAGCCGTATTGCAAGAACGTTATTGCAGGTTGCATTGTAATATCGTAAGAACGTTCCTGCAATATTGCGTGCACATCGATGTGCAATGTTCCAGTGGCAACGATCCTACCATATTTATGCAATATTGGGCGCACATTGCCGTGCAATATTGCAGAAATATTGGAGTGACAACGCTTCTGCAATGTATCACGCGTATCGACGTGCAATAGTCATCAACTCCGAGTTCCTGCAGTTCCTGCGCGCCTCATGCACCGCAATTGAGACAAAGTCTAGGGAATCGTACAATGCCACCAATACCGCACCAATACGATGCCACCAATTTCATGCGCTCAATGCGCGAATTCGAACACACCCTGAGCAAAGAGGAGGTATAATAAGAGGCGTCACTCGACAAGGACAGAAATAACCTAGGGAAATCACTAGACAACCAATTTAAATGCCCATTCGGCAATGATCGCTAAGCTTCGGCAATGATCGGTCAACTTCGGCAATAATCAGCCAATTGCGGTAAGGTACATTTAGTCGATTTGAATATCCCGCTCGAAATAGACAACCAATTTAATGGCGTTTTCGGACGGTCGCACTGGGGCGCACTGAGTGCGAATTTTGGCCAATCGGAGGCGAAAAAGTTCACACTCTTCGCTTACGATTGGGTAGGGTTCGCACTCGGGCCGCCCCAGTGCGACCGTCCGAAAATGCCATAAATGCCAAGGTCAAGCAAGGACTTCAAAGGTTCCGCCCGGAGTGACGCCTCTTATTATACCTACTCTTTGCCCTGAGAGAAATCCTAGGGAATCGTAGGATGCCGCCAATTTCATGCGCTCACTGCGTGAATCGGAATGCACCCCTTAACTTAATGGCGTTTTCGGACGGTCGCACTGGGGCGGACCGAGTGCGAACCCTACCCAATCGGAAACGAAGAGTGTGAACTTTTTCGCCTCCGATTGGCCAAAATTCGCACTCAGTGCGCCCCAGTGCAACCGTCCGAAAACGCCATAACAGTTCTGACAACATTGCGCTAGCGATTGCCTCTTACGTTATTTTCAACCGGTCGGAGGTGCTATTTTTTGTTTTACCTGGCTTTAACTCTCATCGAAAATCACGCGTTGTAACGTTCGGTATACGGAATTAGAATGGGACCGATGTGGCTGTACAAGCGCCAATAGGAGGATCAAAAATGGACAATATTACGGCAATACTTTGTAAACATATAACCTGATCATGGATTATTTAGGCGAGATAATAGCCCTTGGAATTGACAGTGTAATCTTTGGTATCTGCTTGAAACAGTACTTCCATTGCAAAGGTGCAATTATATCAGTCAAGGTAAATGGATTAATTACCGGCAGGATTGTTCGTTAAATCATGACGAAGTTTATTCCTCTGACATCTAACCTCGTAACACTCTCATTCTGGCTATTGTAACTTCTCAGTATTTACGATGCTGTGCGTAATGCTTAAAAATACTTCAAAACGTTCAGTTTCTCTACAGGATGCAGAGTTCCACCAAGTCGGCCCGCATTTGGGAGAGCTAATCGACAAGAGCGCCGATGAAAAGATAAGCTACATAGCTATCAGTGGAATCGTAAAACCCTTAGGAAAGCCGTTGAACAGCATCAATGATAGGAAAATAACCGGCGTCGTACAAAAGCTTAAAATTAAGGAACATGTCGTAGCTAGAAGCTCTACCGGCTTCTGGTACAGCCGAGCTTTCTTATTATTCTCCAAAACCCATAAATCCCTGAAGTTACAATTCATAGATATACCGTTCGACGTTTAGGACAGACCAGGAGCGCACGGTTCATAAAGTATATAACACAGTGCCGTTTGTCTTACAACGCGGCACCCAGTCCGTAGAAGTATTAGAACCGTTGTCGGCGGACATTTTAGACTTGGACGTCGTATCGAATACCTTCGAACCAAGCGTGCCATCGTTTGCGGATCATTTATGGGGCTTCTTTACAGGTAGAGAGCACGGATAATTAATTCTCCGTCGAACACCGGCGATTAACTGCGTTACTGATCGTTAGGTATTCGCCAACGTGGTTTACAATCCACGGAAGAACTACTTCGCGAGGGCGCAGTTATCACGGGTATAGGCGAATTAGCAAGATCGAAATCTAAGGCGCTGACGTTGCAACGTCCGTTAAACGGCACTCCGTTTTATTTAACGAGCATGTCGATTAGTTCTTTACTCCGAAAATTAGACGACCGTAAAAAGACGTATAGGTGAGTGAAAGCATGTAGCTCCCATGATACATGTAAAAAAGGCGTAACGCTCTCTCACGCCGTCGTGGCACTATTCAGATTGCTGTGTTTCATGTTCGGCGCGATTGGATTGCTAATCGGCGGAGTAGTGCTTCGACGTTACTGGAAAGATAGAACGGAACAGAGATTAGCGGACGAATTGAGGCAGTCTCTTGCCGCGTCTCGGAAAGAAAGAAGGCAGAGAGTGAGGGACACAGATCTTAGAGAGGATCAGTTGTGCGTCGTCTGTCGCACGAATCCCCGTGAGATTATTCTTCTTCCGTGCGGGCATGTCTGCTTGTGCGAGGACTGCTCCGATGATATTACCGATAATTGCCCTATGTGTAGAGCGCCCATCGACCAAAAAGCTGCCGCGTATATCATCTAAGATCAGGATAAACAAGAGGTCCTTAAGGTACAATTCACGATAGTTTCTTGTTATTTGGTAAAAAAAGAATATTTCCCGAAGATAAATGAATATTCTCGAAAATCGGACGGCGAACAGTTACGGCGCGCCTGAAATATTGAAAGATAATCGGAAATCTCGTACATGTACTGCTAAGGAATAAACTAATTGTTGGAAGTGGTTGAACTCGAGCCAAATTGTTTCAATCGAAATTAGGGTGGATGTACCAGTAAGTGAACACGTACCAGTGACTGGACATTTTTTATTAAAACGAGTGAAATAAGTTATTAAAATAAGCAACTAATTAATTAAAGACTTCTTTCAATTTCTTGCTTCATATCCAAACAATTTTTGCAGCACGTAGAATCAATCGCGCTGCAAACGTAATTTTATAAAAGTGTTCATTCATTAGCCTTAAGTGTTCATTTATTGGTGCGTTTACCCTACTGAAATGCGAACGTATCTGTAATAAGCCTACCACCGATTTCGATGACTTCTTAGTTAAAGCTAATTAATGTAAACAAAAATTAGAGAATATAAGATATATTTTTATTATTGAATTGCATATATCAGTGGCTTGCAGTAGTACGCGTGATGTCAAAATTCTATACTTTGCGCTCTCTTCTTGTCGTTATCTTTGCCTTCGTCGTTTCCGTTCGAAACATTCTTAATCGAACTCATCATTCGTTTGACTTTGTTACTTTTTCCAATACCAAGCTTCGGTAGCCCCCTATTCAAACCTTCCAGCATGATGCAAGCTTTACAGATTTCCTGACTCGAAACGAATCCACATCGCGAGCAAGTTCTCCTCTCAGGCATTTTAACGGTATCTTTCACTTGTAACGTTTCTCCTGTAACAGAGCATATTGATTATACGCCAGACATCAATCGCAGCTGCGATAACGCAATTATGCTACAATTTCATTTACCGGAATGAATTATATCCAATATGGACGAAGGTCGAACTTTTTCTAAATCTTTAAGAAAGGTCCTCGCGTGTCCGCGATATGCGTTCGGCGCAAACACGCATTCCGTCGAGAAATATACCAAACGCTTGAAATACGCGTACATTACTATCTCCTTCTCGTAAGCATATTTAAGAGGTTTACATCGCCGTATGCAATCCGCTCCTGACTGCGGCGGAAACAAAGCGTTCGTTATTATTCCGCTCGGTACATAAGTTTTATCCTGCTTCGTTTCTGGGAAGACTTACTGTTACAACCGACGTGCACCGCCGTAGTCTCGCGATATCACCTCGCAAGATATTCATAAGAACCGTTTCCGCGATGTCGTCCGCGTTGTGACCTGTCGCGATGCAATCTACGCCCAGGAGAGCCGCACCCCTGTCCAATGCCTGTCTCCGAAAGACACCGCAGAACGTGCAATTACTTTTTCTACCGATCTGAAAGAACGAAAGCGGTAGATATCGAACGTGAATAATTCTAACGGAAGATTATGATATCGACGTGCGTTACGAAAAGTAGCACATTTCATTTGTCTTACGAAGACAAGCACTCTGCTCATTCTGATCACGAAAAACAGAATGTTTCGATTCTGTTCTCGAAAAGTAGTATGTTCGTGGTATATTCGAAACATGCTTGTTATCGGCAGAAACATTGAAACATGCTTCTTCTCGTGATAGATTGAAATGTGCTGCTCTTTCTAAGACAAATGAAATGTGCTACTTTTCGTAACGCACGTCGATATATATTCGTACTTCGGCGACAATTTCGTCCATGGTCCATCCGTACAATTCTTTGTAAGATAGTATCTTCAACGGTAATCCGTAATCGTCTTTATTTTGTTGAACAGTTTTCAAGCTATCGTCCCTGTACCCTGCAACGATATAAACGTCTTGAGAACGAGTCTCTCGAGCTTTCGATGTTCGTAATAATCTTTCCAACAAGCTACCAGTAATTCCTTCGTCGATCGATAGAAGAAACAGATCAATCCCGTATCGGTATCGCTCGTTCAAGGTTTTCAGAACATACGCGAGTACCGTAGAATCTTTCCCTCCCGACGCTCCGATAGCAACCTTCTCGCCAGGTTTAAATAACTGGCCCTTGGCTATAGTATTATGAATCTCGCTTTCGAAAGCTGCGAAGAAGCACTCCTTGCACAGGGCATGCCCGGTTTTAGGTCTCTGCAACGAAGAGCACACTCGTACTTCTCAACACCTGCGTTTCGCTCGGAAAGGTTTATAAGATCGGAGTCGGAAATTATTTAACTTACTTTGAGGATAGCATCTTTTCCACAATTCGTCGAACATGGAATCGGCATTTTGATTAGATAATTTCCCTATATTCTACTTGCTTTACCTATGCCACAGATGTCGCAATAAAATGTCTATTACAATGGCTTGCACCTCGAAAATAGCTCTTCTGTTTTCTCAGAATGTCTGCATTCTTCTTTGTCGAAGCAATGAAATAAATTCTATAGTCTACGTTAAACGCGATCGACACGTGATATTTGCATGCAGGTTATAACGAAGTTCTTATTTGAAAACTATCTAATTTCCCGCGCGCGTAGAAATCACTTCGAATCGTAGTTACACCGAATTCACTTTCGCGCGATTGAATTTCGGCGACGTAAGCAAGATAAGGAGAATCGGGTGTAATTTAAAGCACTTATAAGATATTTTTAATCACTGTCGTTTGGCAGTTCAATCGTAACGCGTTTCGAAGGAAATTTAATCCTCTGGTTTCTCTGGAGGTGGGCCACAAGGTTGCAGCATCTTCTCCATAAGATTGAATCGCACGCGTGCCTTTGCCTCGTTCTCAGCAATAGCGAAGAAATTGAGGAGATCGTAATGTCCCATGTAAGAGCTGCAGGAATCACGATGCTGATTCACGAGCCATTCGAACTTGGTTGTGTCGGCGTGGCCTGTACCGATGTACTTCGATTGCAAATGCTCCAACTGACTGTGGATGTTGTAACGTTCCCCCATACTTCGCTATTCTCGATTGTCCGACAGGCACAGAAGCACGATAAAGAATAATACTGTTCAATCGCTTAAATGGCTTATTGATACTGGGCTCGATTTCTTGCCCTTTAAGCTTATCGTGCGACAAACATTTGCGTTGCAGCTTGCAGCTTGAATGTTCCAGGTAGACAGAGTAGAGGGCGTTTTAGTCAGCTGCGTAATGCAGCATTTTCATGTATCCAGAATGGAGGAATAGAAATGGTATCGTTTAAGAAAATCTTAATGTAGTAAAATCGCAAACAACTATAATTATAATGGGACTTATTAGGGGAGAATTAAAGAAACCTTTTGCCTGCGCAGGTATTAAAATATATCTAGTTTATTTCGTGTATTTGTAATTATAAGTACTGCTAGCTTACAAAAGTTGGAATATTATGTTGTTAAAGTGATATTGGAATCTATATACGTTGATAAAGAATGTTTAGAGGAAACTATCTGAATCATATGTTTGTTTCGAAGTCGATTAAATGATATAACAGAGAAGTAATATGTAATATATTGCTGTTCTATTCCATTCCTATTTGTATTAATTGATGGCTGTCTGATTGCAGGTATATTTCTATTTACAAACACAGAGATTAAGTAAATTCAATTGGACCAATTGCATCGAGCATAATATTATACAAGATTACTCTGCAATTTCGGTTATTCCGTATTTAGTCGGCAGGGCGCAGCACTTGTCGCTTGTTACGTCAGACAATAATGACGTGCTAATGGTTAATGGCTTCTACTTACTGAGCTACCTTTATGAGAAAGCCAAATACAATCCAAAGAAAATTCATGAGATATGATGCATCGGCTACTAAAATTATAAAATTATGATTGCCTGAACATTTAATTGTCACGATAGCTATTAATATCTATCGAACTTCACTCGTGGCCTACGAAATATGTGCTGAAACTGTTTACCGAGCAACGAACGTAACCATTCGCACTCATCGCTACGTTGGACCAGCCCGATGCAAAGGAACCCAACGATCGGCGTGATATCACAGGATTTACATTGCACGTGAGTAGTGATATACGTCATTGGCTCGCGAATCGTTCAAAAAAACGGTAAATGACTCTCTTTCGCGAAAACTGGGCAACTCCCTTGCCACCCAGTCGTTAACAATGGCGGCTGCGCTAGGTCGACCGAAAAATTCTTTTCTAGAAAATATTCTTTAAACCGACGAGTCATAGGCTCGCGTCGGCTAGATCCTCGGTTTCCTCCAGGGAACATCGCGGCTCACCGAAATTTACCGTTTTTCCTTACATTTGCCGAGGAATCGCGCTGCTCGGGAATATTGTTACGTCGACTAAACTGTACATGTGCGTGTTCGTGTGCCTTCCTTCCTACATGTGCGTACCGTTATGTATGTGTGTTATATCCATGACGATCAGTATCAAAGTATTGAGGAGAACAGAAATAATTATAATACTTTAAAACTTTCTATACCGATTTATGTTAAGGTAAGTGGTAAAATAATGTGAACATTTATAAATTAAATTGCATTTTACTTTGAAGTCGATTAAATGGCAATTTCCCCGACGATATTGTATTTACATACTCACTAATTGCAAAATAGACAGTTACAGTTTAATCAGGTTTCATTGTTTCTCTAGTAAGTCTTTCTGTGTTACTCCCATAAGTAAGGTATTATATATATATATATATATATATATATATATATATATATATATATCGTGCGATTTGTATTTGTATAATTGAACTTGATAAAGAATATGCGAAGAGCCAAATGAACGTGTAAAGTATACGGATAATTATTTTGATAATTATGTAAGCTAATAGAATAGTAGAACGATAACATGTGCCTTGCTAACTCGGTATATTACTAACACCTGTGTATTTTAGTAGGTGACATGCCTAGCAGCCGTGATATTGAGCGAGCCGAACGTAATGGAAGATTTCGAACGCGCAGGCGAGGCAGTACAGGAAGCGATATAAATCGGCACAGTTTCGAAGGGTCCGATAAGAAGCATAGGAGGCATGGGAAAGGGAAGAGTTCTGGAAAAAAGAAGAAAAAGAGGTCGAGAGATAAGTCCATAGAGAATGTCCCGACTGTAGCATCATCTATCATTAAACCTTTGGTTGAATACTCAGACGTGAGTAGCGAAGATTTGTCGGAACCGGAAGCTGGGGAGATTCAATCGGAAGATAGTAGGGGTAATAGCTACACGGACGGAGAGGTACCTGAGCCAGTTTTACAGAGGCGCTACTATGGCGGAAGTCCAGTGCGTGCTCTCGGAGCATCACCTATTAGCCTTTCACCATCTCCGCCAGCTCAGCACAGGCATTCTGGCAGGCATTATTCACCGAACGAACAGCAGCCGTCGGCGATGCACGGCGCGACACCCGAGTACGAAGAGGAGTCTAGACGGTACGCAAGAAGAAAAGAGAAGAAGCACAAACGGGAGAAGAAGAAGAAGAGGAGCCTCAGTCCCTCGTCTAGTTCCGGCAAGAAGAAGAAACGAAAGTCGAAGAGGCATTCTCATAGTATGAGCCCGCATCGCATGGCCGATGAAATTATTGTAAGCCCGGACCACGAGAAGCCGGTTGGAAATTGGTCAGAGTCACCGCCTTTGCCGTTGAAAGATAGCACGTCGCCGATATCGCCCGCGACGCCCCAGGAGCAGAGATGTATGAGCGACGTAGAAATCGAAATCACAAGGCAGGCCCGGAACGTAACTCCACCACCGCTTCCTCCGAGGCCGCCAGAGTCCCCGCACACCCCTCTATTACCGCCGAGGACAACAACGCCGGAGAGTAATAAAGCGAGTCTGTCTACGATGAAGCATACTCCCGAGAGGCAGAAGCACAGTCCTAGTATTCATACTCGACGTAGCAGCGTTAGTCCGGGGCCCACTGTTAGTTCAAGTCGTAGGAGGCCTCACAGCCCAAGCCCACCGTCAAGGCGAAGGGACCATAGCCCAACGAGAAGAAGAGACTTCAGTCCGAGTCCAATGGTGCATAGACTCAGGCACAGTCCTAGTCCATCCTCCAGGCGGCGGGAATTTAGCCCAAGCCCTGTGGGTCATCGGCGTAGAGATCCCGTTAGTTCTCCACCTTCGAATAAACGTAGAAGACGAGACGAGTCCGATCGACGGCACAGGCACCACGAGAAGGATCGAAGGGACAAGAGAAAGTCGAGGTCCACTAGGAGCCCCACCGGAAGCAGGTATTATATCTTGTGTATTATAAATCTGTTACAATAAATGGTCGCACGAATTAAGTTGCAGCGATCAAAGTACCGTCGTCTCTCTCTCTCTCTCTCTCTGTGTCGTACAAAAGATAAAATTGTTGTCCAGGTTGCATTTGCCACTTTCCCGTTCACGATCTCGGAGCCCTGGAAGATGGGGGCGAAAGATGCAGTCGCGCTCAAGGTCGCGTTCGCGTAGACGAAGTCGCACGCCAAAAAAATCACGCTCGCCCAGCAAGTCCCACAAATCGGCCAGGAAACACAAATCGAAGAGCCCTCGCCCCTCGAGAATACCCTCCCCTTCCCCCCACAGGTCGAGGGCGAGAAGTCCATCGAGCATCACAGCGAGGAACCTTAGAGTGCAAGCGAAGATTAGTGAGACTAGTTTATTCGCCGAGCTCGTGAAAGACAGGAATATGAGGGAATTAGCGTACAAGAAATTGCAGGCGGCCAAAGAGAAGGCTGTCAATCAGGACGAGGTTCAGATTATAGAAGGTACGGACGATAAAGATGCTAGTAATGCGTCCTCTGAGAATAAAGCTTCCACAGACAATAAAGACAAATACGTGAATCATAAAGAACAGTCGAAGACAAATGAAAGCATGAAGTCTGTCGATGTGGTGGATATCCCTGTCCCAGTGGTGGACGATGGGCTTTCAGGGAAAACGCCTCCATTGCCAATGATGCAGTCTGTCGGTGCGACGAACTTAATGCCCGGAGGTAACCAACCGCCTCTGACAATTGTATATACGTCACCGACAACTGCGAGTAGTAATTGCCCGATGACTATCACGAATAGTCCGGGCTTTCCATCGGTTACAAATGTACAAGTACCTCCATTGCCACACTCTGAGCCTGCTAACGCAGCAGGTTTACCGCAAGCATCCATGCCAGTGCCTATTCCTGTATCAGTACCTGTTCTCCCAAACTTGTCTGTCCCACCGCCACCTATACCGATCCCAGTCCCAGCGCCCAACACGGCCATGTCCAAGTTCAATCCACCTAACAATTTAGTTCCTCTTAAGTCCGTAGACCCCCCTAAGCCTCCTATCGTAGCATTCAAGACGAAAAGCTTGTCGAGACTACCGCTACCACCTGGAATCAATCAAAACGATCTAGAGAGCATAGACTCGCCGCCGAGTCGCTCGCCAAGTCCACCCAGCAAGGCGCAGATGAAGTTCCCAGCGTCCACGCCGAAACCACCGCAGAAGAAGAGTATTAAAGATTTACCTATGCCACCAGGTAAACCACCCTCTTCTTTCTAGCACCGTCGTTTCCAGTCGTCGCGGAATAACTTGGAAACGATCCAAGTAATACTATTTTTATTCCTAGTTGTCCCTGGATCGGAAGATTTGAGCGGAGAGGACGATCCGAATGCGACGCCGCCGCGCACGAAAGTCGAGCGTGTCCCACCGAAGCCGAAGTTAAAGAGACCAAAGATCTTGAAGCGCAGAGGCTCGCGGAACAACCACACGCCTATGTCCGCCTCGGGCGGCAAGGACTGGGGCGAGCGCTGCGTCGATGTGTTCGAAGTTATAGCGCAGATAGGTGAGGGTACTTACGGGCAAGTCTACAAGGCCCAGGACAAACGAGCTGGTGTACTCGTTGCGTTGAAGAAAGTTCGATTGGAGAACGAGAAAGAGGGATTCCCCATCACGGCGGTGCGCGAGATCAAAATATTGCGGCAGCTTAATCACAAGAACATTGTCAATCTGAGGGAAATCGTCACGGACAAACAGGATGCCTTAGACTTCAGAAAGGTGTGGCAACGTTAGCATATATGCGCGCGTACAGGTGTCGGTCGTCAGAACGCAAATGACGTCCCATCATTTTTTTTCTTCCGCAGGACAAAGGTTCGTTCTATCTTGTGTTCGAGTACATGGATCACGACTTGATGGGCCTTTTAGAATCCGGTATGGTCGACTTCAACGAAATGAATAATGCGAGCATTATGAAGCAATTGTTAGACGGATTGAATTACTGCCACAGTAAAAACTTTTTACACAGAGACATCAAGTGCTCGAACATTCTGATGAACAACAAGTACGTAAACCATACCGCGACGGGCGATTTCTTTTCGAATTCTACAATCTGATTGTGTAATTGTCGTAGAGGGGAAGTGAAGCTAGCCGACTTCGGACTAGCGAGGCTTTATAACGCCGAGGACAGGCAGCGCCCGTACACGAACAAAGTGATCACTTTGTGGTACAGGCCGCCCGAATTATTGTTGGGCGAGGAGCGTTATGGGCCTGCTATAGATGTGTGGAGCTGTGGTTGTATTCTAGGAGAATTATTTTCTAAAAAGCCGCTGTTCCAAGTAAGGATGCCGATGGGCAAATTATACATTCTACTTTCGAAAGGCGATCCTGTTACGACATTCCGATTTCTCTTGTCAGGCCAATGTAGAAATGATGCAATTAGAGATGATCTCCAGAGTCTGTGGCACGCCGACTCCCGCCGTTTGGCCCTCTGTGATAAAACTGCCGTTGTGGCACACACTAAAGCCAAAAAAGTCGCACAGGAGACGCTTACGAGAAGACTTCTCGTTCATGCCTGCGCCGGCATTGGATCTCCTAGACAAAATGCTGGAGCTAGATCCTGAAAAGCGAATAACGGCCGCTGACGCGCTTAAGAGTGCTTGGCTGAAAAATGTTCAACCCGAGCAGTATGTGTTCTTTCTGTATTCCAATATGCTTATAAAGGGAATATTATTTCATCGGTTCGGTTGTAAGATACGTTACAGAGTTAGAGTTATACCTGTTTTTTTGCATTCATATTGGAATATAATAGAACGAAACTCTTTAGGATTATAAGGTTTAGTTTATTTGTAGTGTTTTCGTTGTCGTTTATTGTAATGGTGTCTGTTGCTCATGAAATTTACACATCTTGCGTGACAAATTAGGATGCCAGCGCCCCAGCTTCCCACTTGGCAAGACTGTCACGAGCTCTGGAGCAAAAAACGAAGACGCCAGCTACGGGAACAGCAAGAGAGCTCTGCGGGAAAGATACCTCTGCTCCCTCTACCAAATAAAGGAGGTCCCCATAAGGCTATTGAAGATCTATCCGACGTCGGGGGGTGAGTAGCCGTAGAGAGACATATTCGCACAAACTGGGATGCGATCCAGTACTGACCACAGATACTAATCGCTTACACACGTAGATGGCTGTGTACCGCAGTTGTGCTTGGCATTTATTTTTTTTTTTCTTTCCTAGCAAAAAGTGCGTTGTCATAGAAATATTATTATTTAATGAACGAAGACGTAACTGTTGTAGTATCTTACTTCTCGTCGTCCGTTTGCATGCTACTCTCGATAGTTGGATAAAAGGAATAAGTTAATTTTAGTTTGATTCACAGTCGTTCAAACACGACGGGTGGCTCTATAGCGCGGAGACAATGGAATTATAAGATACGAAAATGTACACCATCGTGGCCCCTTTTCGCGGGGGTTTCCATGCACAGGGATTATGTTTCCGAAAATACTTTGCTTCTTAAGCACACAAAACACTTCCGAGTGCATACGAAAATTCACGGCGACACGTTTTGTCATGGCAGAGTATGTTGATAGCAGTTTGACCGTTTGCGTGGCTGGCATCCTCGGATATTAGAGTAACACGTGTACCGATGATTGAGAGAAATTATGATACCGGTCGTCACAACACTATATTAGTATTCTTCTTTTAAGTGATATTTTATTCGGTTCGAAGGGTGTTATAGGTATTTATGTAAAAGTAACCAACGAGTAATTCCTATTTCGATCCGTTTGTGATCCAATTTAATCAATTGCCTTAGAAAGTGATCGTACGAGCTTGAGAATTGACACACTTTTCGCGTCTGATAATATCCTGACCAGAAATAGATAAACATGTACATATTTGCCAATCCATAGATACGTCACATACATACGCATATTATTACATGTTTGTGTATGCAAAGAAAGAGAATGCACATATGTACAATTTTATTCTGAAATCCATAGATGCATTTACATGACTTGCATGTATATGCATACTGTCGTCAGTGACCACAATTGTATCAACGATATATAGATATATCTGTGAAATATTCACCTTTGGGCGATGAACCATTGAACAAAAAAAAAAAAAGAAAGAAAATGAAGGAAAAAGGTAAAAACAGTAGTAGGTTGTATGATTGTAAATAAAACGGAATCCGAGTTGCTGGAGTTTCATATTGTTAAATTTTCATATTGAACTACCAGATTGAGATATCTACAAGCGTATGAGATAGTAATATGAAGCGAATGAGGATGCGAACGAATAGGCGATCTTTGTAATATTTAAAAGTCTTGGAGTGTAAATAGGTCAAACGGACACAAAGAAGAGGCAGTCGGAAGATTGAAGATATGGAATACGACGAGCCAAGACTAAAAAAAAAAAGAATGTGAATGTATTTACGGAAATATTAACGTCACACGACCAGCACCGTCGATAATTCATTTTATTTACGTTAATTCAGTTTATTTAAACATTCACATTTATGGATTAGGTATACTTTAATAGGTCACAATTCCGCAACTGTGTTATAGTTCGTTACTCTGTATTATGTAGATAGTTATCGTAAGTTTCAATATACGAATGGCAAGGTTTTTGATATCTCTGTTAAATATATTCACGTTTATTTGCATGCGTTCTGTATTGTGATGCCATTCTTATAATGAAATTCGGAATTTAGACAAACCTAATGTATCATCGTCGTAATGTAAAATAACACTGAATTACTGTAATATAAAAATATTTACTGAATGTCCAAAGGCGTCTCGCCTAACATTTTTTTTGGACGATGAATTTCCAATGTTATTAAAATATTTTATCGTTTAATTTGTTTAGCCCCTGCCAATGCGTCTATATTTTAATTTACGAACTGTTAAGTAACCATAATCCTTTTAAAAAAAAAGAGAGAGAGAAAAAGAAAAAAAAAGTATCATATCTGACAACACTGGGACCTTGGGAATGAATTTAAAAACCAGTATACACTATGATGTTGTACACAATGACAATACTCTTCCAAAATGTGCTGCAAAGTACATGTTACTTTTCTACTTATTCCACAATGAGTTCGAAAAAGATCATTCATATATATTTGTTACACTTATGTAGATCGTGTGAAAATAAATGGCACGTTGATGTTACGATGGCACTCTATTCCGCAGACACGATCAGATAAGATTAGGAGTGTTTCAATTTTCCTCATACATGAAACTATATGACATTAAATGATAGCAAATGGATGATTGAGAAAGTTCATGCAATTCGTTGCAAAATATACGTCCCATTATGAATTCCACGAGCTTCGTCATCTCGCGTACCGTTTTTTACAAAATTCATGCCGCTCTACGTAACAGCGAATTTCAAGACGCAGGAATTTACGGGGACATTATGAATATGTGTAACTAACGATGTGTGCTGCTTTAAAGTAGTTTCGATAAATTCAACTCGTTCACCATGAATACTTAATGAATCATTGAAATAAATATAAAGAATTACTGCGCATAATATATGGTAGCGATTTAACAGAACTTTCTTGCACTCGAAGAGCATAAATAAAATTATATTTCCTACTTTAGACAATAATTTAAGAAGAAAGATTTCGAATAGCTTGCAACAATTATCTGTCTACGTTGATATAATTATTAGTATTTTACTATAATTAGTGTAAAAAAAGTCACGCAGGTACAGCAGAATGAAAAAAGAACAGTTTGTAAAAGTCGCGCGATTTTTCGGCGCGTTAATAAAGTATCTTTAAATATTGTTATTCTAGTAGCACATATTGAAAAATTCGTTGTTAACTTTTCATTTGTACGATCGTGCTCATGTGAAATTCAAGTATCTGAATGTTAACTATTTTTGTACTATGTATTTAGAAAATACACTCGCAAGCTGACTCCAATAGCTGTACAGAAAATAAATTGTACATTTCGAGCATAAAAGGTGTACTGATACATGACCATTTACTTTAGTTATTATATACACATAACTAATATGTAGAGTGCATGCATTTGGTTATGTATATATTAACTTCGTTAATGCATATAGTAATAATAATGTTGTACATAATAGATACTACGCGGAGGATTATGTTTACATTTATTCTATCGTCCATGATAAGCAATTACTGTGGAGTTTGTAGAAAGCAACATGCACTTTTAAATACAAAACAATAGTAATTATAAGCAGACGGAAATTGGCAAAAATATCTAATCAGAAAAACATTATGTTTCAGGAAATAATGTTATTGTGGCTGAATGATAGAGGGAAAATTTTATAGCACTTATAAGAAATATAAATAGGTAATGAATGCTCTAAATCTGTACGATTATATGTTTATACCCAGGGTGTCCAGTTTAATAATTCACATCAGACTTGGTTTTGTGTATCATATAACAAAATCCATGTGCTTGGGCTTTACGATTAAAATAAACAATGCTTGATCGTTTTGTGCAGAAAAGATTGGGGATGCAATGAGTTCGATGATCATTATATTAAGACCTCTATATTCGTGATCCTTTATCGAGTAGCTCTGTCATGTTACTTCACTCGTAGAGATATAAACAAATAAGTATGCAATGAAATTGTGAAAAATAAAATTTACAGAACATGAATAAAGTTTGATATGCTGTGCCTATTAAATTGCATGTATATCCATACGAACTAATGGTTTATTAGTCTTGCTTCTTCGATATGCACATTTATAAGTTACATCATCTTTTTGCATGACTTTCGTTCAGTATTAAATAGGTGTTATATTCTTGGGTATTCCTGTGCTACCACTTGTGTCGATAGTGTCTATACAACATTCATCTAATTGCGAAGTTTCATTTCGTATTATATAGTTCGATATTTCATTGTCTGGAATAGCATGGTCTCTTTTAACAACGTTAGCTTCGCTTTAACGTAGCGTAAGTCAGTTATAAAGTTTCAAATCGATATATTTATACATCTTATTAAATCTACTAACTACTTGCGTCTTCCGTATAAATGCATTTAATAGACTTCATTCGATATGATACTTTTATAAACAATCGCATTTGCTAAGATTACCCAAGTCGCCTCTCTACAATCTCCCTAATATAACATTTCCTGCTTGATTTCAGGTCTTCCAAGCGTTTAAAAATGGAAGCAGGCTACAATTCCCATCAAAATCGACTCGGCGCGGAGTCCCATTACGGGGGAGACAATTTGTTTAATCAAAGCGGGCCGTTCATGGTCTCGCCCTCGACGTATTATTATGCTAGTCCTCCGCCCGTTAAACCACGACCCAAGGGAGACGCTGGCGCTCATACGACAGAGCTGTGCGCGGAAGATAGCCTCGCTCGAAAATTAAGTATCCTTACAAATGCCTTAAATCAGGGAAAACCGATTCGCGTCGATGATCTCATGTCACTCCGATCGGATAACGAGGTAAACACTTTACGATCTTCGCTTCGACTATCACCGGCTGTGCGACGGCGATGTTATCCGTCGTTCATGATTGCAGAGCGATCCGAAAGTAGTACAGTTGTTAGGGGAGCTGCACGCCGAACTCCGGCTCGCCGCGAACTCAAGACCAAGCGGGCAACTGGAATCTCATCTCCCCGTGTTGAATCCGCCGTCTTTAGGTGAGTTTACGTCTCGTCGCTCTCCGATACGCGCCCTCGACGCCGTACTGACCGATTCGACTGTCACGCTTCCAGATACGAACACATCTCAATCGGGAAACTTTGACGCACACGCGGTTTACGCTGGCGACGACGCGATGAGCTCGGGAAGATGGTCGCAGCTGGCCACGGCTGGTGTTCGCAGTGCGTTATTGGCGCTCATGTCGCGCTACGGTTTGGAAACTTACAATCCTTCCCCTGCTATCACCCGACCCCCAGGTAAACCGGCGTCCAGCCTGACGCAGAACCTTTTCCTGCCCTCGACTTCCTCTCAGTCGGCATTCAGCTCATAATGATTTGTACATAACAACTCTTTACAGCGCTCTAAGCCATGTTTTGTATAAAGATGAAAAGGGTCTAAATTGCTATTTTTTAAATTAACTAGGCACGGAAGTACAACTGCGTCCGAGTTGTTTATAGACACTGCTATCTTGTTCGTAAACTGTAAGTGCACATTCGGTGTATACTTGTATATAATTGATATAACATTAATATCTGACCAGTTACTTAATACGGTACTTGTATCTTTAATAATATCGACATGCTCTTTATAGTGCACATTTATGCGACGTACAACGTAAGAGCTTTAAAGTCTTGAAGTTTTCCCTTTTAGTTCTCGTTAGTTGTAGATTTATTTCCGACATTAGAGATGTCTAATATATTTATATGTACATACAAGGAAACGGATGTAAAATGTATGTACACTTGGAAGAAGTTAAAACGAAACATTCTTTTTAGACGGACACTTTTATTATTTTTTTTTATTATTTTTTTTTTTTTTTTTTTTTAAGAAAAGGCATAGTTTCGAAGTATTCATCGTTACGCGTACAGTTTTATGTTAAGCGATATGTTCTGTTACAATAAACGAGTTCGTTAGCGGAAAGAAAGAGAAAAGAAAAGGAGCAAAAAAGAGACAAAGGTACTTGGAAGAAAAAGCTTATATTGGATGCATTCTGAACGTTTATTTATTGCATAAGATTTTTTTTTATATAAGATATTTACGCTTATTTATTATGCAAGTAACTACAGGATGTAATGTACATAACGCATTATCAAGATATAATAAAGAGACAAAAGTACAGAAATGTAGGAGGATTCTTTCAGGTCGGGACGAGAGACGCGCGATAGTTTCGCTAGAAATGATCGTTCGCATTTAAAACTCTTAACGCTGTAAAATACATATCATTTTTTGGTTAGGTACTTACAAAGTTACATTAGCTAAGGGATGCATTTTATATGTCGAGATGAAGTGAGATATATAACTATTTGAGACGGCAGAATTTCTCTCCCGCAAATCAGAGTGCAGGGCGGAGAATCGAATTAACGCAAGCTTTCACGAACGTTTCAGATTGAAGTGGTTACGAGCGAACACGTACACTGTGAAAGTGAGGTTAGGATGTGTGCTTCTGTACCGGCGACCTGCATGCGATCCGCGACGGTGTTATGGCGGGTTGCGCTGCAATTCGAAAACAGGCCCATGGCAGCGCAAGTGATCGTTCGGTGAAGTGATGAACGGTACGACAACACAGTGTGGGACATGAATAATAAATCTTTCCCTTCTATTCAACCTGTTCGTTTCAATGTTCGCGCTGTGATACTACTATATGTGCAATAAAAAACGCAGCGAAGTAATTTAATGGCAAGTGAAAAAAAAAAAAGGATTGAGTATTGAATTGTTTGAAAAAAAAAATACACCTAACCTCGTCTACTTTATCGATGGCTACGTCGGACGTTCTACAATTTCATTATTACGTAGAAAATGAATGCGCGCGAAATGCTACCAAGGGTTTCGCTGGAATACTCGGAGAGGCATTCGAGCAATACAAAAGTAAGTATATGTCTGCTGTTTCTCCGCAACGAAGTACGTTTTCGATCTATTTGCTTTTTAAACTGTCTTTGCCTATTGATCAGTGTTACACAGATGTTCCTTCTCTATCATTTGCTGTCGTTTAATTAAATGTTACGTGTTAATGTGTAACAACAATATAAGTTGTAGTGGTAAACAATAGTTCGCAATTAACCCTTAAGCAGGCGCCTACTTAAGGGACAATGATACATTTTTTTTCGAAACTATCAATTACTCTTATGGTTGCAGAATTATGGAATGAATATTTAAAATTGCAAAAGCGTTGCGAAGATGTCGACGTTAAGATTCCGTTCGTAGTACGTGAATCGGAAAGTTGTCGAAACGAAGTTGCGTAAGTCTCTGTTGTTATTGTTATCGGCGACCGTACGCGATCGTCTCTTTTATTCACTGTGCGTGTGTGTGTGCATTTTAATAGCGGAATCCCAGAAACATCTCAGCATTGCGCAGGACGATGCGAAGGGCGCGCGAGTCAAGCATCGTCTGAAAGTACAAAAGCGTCCACATCCTTGTACGGGAGCGTTTCAAATGTGTGCAGCTCCGACGTCACTTCGGACTGCGACGATACTGCCTTAAGCGATAATAAATCCGTTCAGAACCGAATGGCGAACGATGAGCTATTAACAAGTCCAATACTCGCGAGAAGACGTTCTAAATCTAGATGGAGCAGCGTCGCGCGGCGTCGTTCTATTTTAGAAGACTCCCAAGACAGTAGTACGTGCGTACCGATGAAAGAAAATATTACCATTCTGATGAGTAGCTCCCAGGAAGATGTCTCCGAAGAAATGGAGCGTTCGTTTACTCAGAATAATAATGACCAAATAGAGTGTACGCCTGTATCTACGGTGCCCAGGAAATTGGGCTTCAGTAAATTGTATAACATCGATACGCAATTGCTGCAAAACGGCAAGAAGTTAAAGCAATCGAAGCTTGTATTTCTTCCAACAGAGGAAACCAATGCTAACGCAGCTCGTAAGGCGTGCGAAGAGAATGCCCTGAGACCGCGTATGTCGCCTACGCCTGCGAGAAATGCGAAAGGGAATTCAAAGAATGGAGTTAAGCCGATAGACGAAGAAATAATCGAAAGCAGTCCCACTAAAGGCGTGGACACAAATTTAAAGATAAAGAATCTAAGACTGAAGCGAAAGAGTCCTGCGAAACATATTCAGAAACATTCTATATTTGATAAAATCATTGACAATAAAACTAGTAGGACAATGCTGCCTTTAACCGAGATCCACCGGGCCGGTGTTAGTCGGTGCTCGCCTGCGGACGCATCTACGCCAAATGACGAGTCGCGTTTAATTAAGAGATCGAAAACCTTTGCTCCTTTGCTCCCTGAAAGTATCGCGAGCACTATGGATATTACAAGCCCTCCGTTCTCTCAGTCGCTTATTACCTCTGAAGATATGAAAGAAACTAGAAACGTAGAAAATGCAGAGAGTGACAATCAAGCACAGAAAAGAAAACTTTCCGAATCGGCCGTTCAGTCGCAGAACTATAATTCCTCTACATGCGACGACGAGACGTTCTATGCCTTAGAGGAAAACCTTAGAGAAAATCCTACTCGTAACGTAGATGCGTTAACAGAAAAAGTAGCCCACAGCAAAATATTTCCATTTCCGCGTTTAAAGAGTCTTCTGGATAGCTTTGACATGTAAGCACCGTCGATGTAAATACAAGAAGGTATAAAACATTTATATAAGCCACGATATATATACAATCCTTTGTTACAGACCACCTGAGAAAAAAGATGGCCCCATCTATGGATCATCGAAGGATAAATTTGAAAGGGCAAAGATGACTGGCATTTCTTGTTGGCAATGTAAACAGGTAACATGGAATTATTATTTTAATCATAAAACGATCGATATGAGCGGTTAGTCCAAAGTTTGTTAAAATACAATTCTCTTTCTGTTGTTGCTGCACAAAGGCATTGGATTGTAAGTCAGTGCTATTATAACATTCTTTTATGTCATGCGCCTACAACGATGATTCTATGTAACGCAGCTCGAACAATTTTCTATAAAAGCCCTTACTTTTAGTACTACACTAGCCTCGGACTTTCCGAGGATGAAATAAAAGCAAGGCAGAATCAGTGTTCCCGCCATAGAACTGTGCACAATGAAAGGGCAGCTACACCAGACGGTAGTTTCATCGATATAGTTTGCTAGTTGAAATGCATAGCGATATCTGTTCGTTGCTTACAAGCCTTACCATTTTTATTTCAGGATTCTGGGACCCTTTGTTCCCTGATACATTTTCATCCACTTTAAAATACGACTGATCCGAAACATGTTAACGTGCATTCCGTGTATAAGTATTGGTTTCTAAGTACGTATGATATCTTTATATTGCTGTTTTATAACATTCACTGGCTGCATAATGTCCAAAGATGCTCCTGTGGATGCGTAAGATTTACGATAGAGTAAAGAGGAAATAAATACTCAGGCACAAAACGCGTGCTGCGCATCGTTGATTTGAACATAGAGTGATTTATTATATTATAACACATATAGTATTACATTTTGAGTAACATAGTATAGATTTATATAACTATATTATTTCGTCTTATATAGACGCATTCCTTTGCATAAAAATATAGAATCTGTTATATGAATGTGTGCTAACAAAGGCTAATGAAACTTATCTTTTGGTCAAGCAAACTTTCACGCTCTGTTCACAGTATGTCGTTTGTAGTTAATTTATAACACGCCGGCGAATTGTAATATACAAATTGTAAATTATCAACTAATATTCTTAACTGCTCTGTATTTAGATGTGCCAATTACAGAACTTTCTAGTACGGAAGTGATGTTGGAAATAAAAGTTCTTAGTATTGTATTCTGTTTCGTTTACCGCAACTGATTCACTCGTCTAATTCGATTTATCGTTTCCCGTCCAGAATGAAAGTTTGACTCCTAATTCAGATAGAAAGGAAGGGCAGAAATGCAAGTCACGAAGAAGAAAATATTATTCAACTGTAATCGTACTGCACAATGAGAGGAAAGGAACCTTTAACGCAGCCTACTGATCCTGTGGGAGGCTGGATCTACAGGATCAACAGTGCTGCAACTTTGACGTAACGACAGCATTTCTATTTATCATTTGTCATATCGATGATACTCTGTGTAAACATGTATGCTTATATTTTCTTTCCCATTTTTTAGTTACCGCTTAACATCATTATCGCGATATGGTGATTGAACATTTCATTCGGGGACCGTTCATTGACACTTCCGTTTGATATTAGAACATTAAGTTTATGTTACGTGGTCATACTATAATTCATATTTTCACACCGATAAAACATTACTCTTATAATTTTTCGACAATGACGATACTTAATTATAAACGCCCGTAACTATTGTGCAGCTCGATCATCCTTTCTCGTACGCGTAGAAAAAAGACTGACAAACGCATAGTTCCCGCGGCCTTTCGCGTACGATTTTTATATTTAACACCGAATAAAATTTCATTCTGTGGAAGTAACAGTCGTTCGTCGAAAGCCGTATTTCTTTAGAATATTTAACAGTAGTATAAAAATTCTGATTTCAATTTCTAAAACTATGATTTCGAAACTTGTCTTTCAAAAATAAAAGCTTCTTTCCCGTTTTATCTATCGAGTGGTTCGTTTCGCAAAGGAGTACGAAATCGTTGAGAAACAAGCAGATACAACAGTCTAATGGAATGTGTAATTCAAAAGATTTTCAACTAATCCCGTTTGAACATCGGCGGTCTGCACGCTTAATAGAATTGACTGAGCAGATAGGACTATGTTAATTACTTTGCGAATATATTTTAATATTCTGTTTAAAGCTGTCGTAAAGCACGTTCGTGAGGTCATTCGTGAGAGGAAGCAACGTAATTTCAATTTCACTTAAACGCTAGCTTCGTGAAGTGAAGGAAGGAAGAAGCTACGTAAAGACTGAGCTACATAATCGGTGGTAAGCGCTGATCCCGGTAGCAAAATAACTTTGGAACTTGATAACATCGTTTACTACAAAAGATCGCGTTAAAAGGCGATTCTATAAGAATGCATAGTACAAATGATCCTATTATCAGCCGGCGTTTAGAATCCCAACAGCTGCATAGCTCAGTCTTTCGAATCCGTGCGCTTGTACCTGATCATTCAAGTAGGCCGTAGTAAAATGAGATACGTAATAAATATTACAGATTGCCCCTGCACCCCAGAATAACTGTCCAGCAATGTAATTTGTACGTATCATTTATGTGTCATCGCGTAGGACGAATGTGTTTGTAGAATTCCAGAATGAAACTTATGCACGCGAGAATTCAACGCTCTCGAGTAAAGCGTAGTTGAAGCAAAGCTTTGTAATCCGTTCGCGCGGTTTTGCGACACGTCGAAAGTATTCTGAAGTGGAAACTTATAGGAAACGAAAGGTGAAAAATTGATTCTAGATCTCGTAGATATGATTATAATCGACTAGAAATATTTGGCCATGTTTCTTCTTTCAATAGATTGTAATTAATACTTTGCCTTAGCTCGCCGCCCACTGCAATCCGGAGTCTTGATTCTACTGGCCTTCCTTCGTCGAAGTGGTGGGTCCCGTGGGAGGAGATTTCTCGGCAGAGGGTGCGGGTAAAGCCTTGACGATGGCGTGTACTTCTTCCGCCACGGCCATCAGGACGAACTTAAATTGTTGCTTTGTCGCTACCATGTCGGGCCTCTGATCTCTTATGTGTTCTAGAGTAGACGCGATATCGATTTCCTTGGCTCCTTTCATCATACGGTTCAACACCATGTCGATTAAACAGTATGTACCAGTTCGACCGGCGCCATCGCTGCAAACAAGTTATTATATTTCATTACGGTTCACCTCTACCTGGTGCAAAGGGTGATAATTTACAGAGAAAGAGGTAAATACGTTACTTACCTGCAGTGAACGACTATGGGGCACGATCTGCCTTTGTACGACTTGTTGATTTTCCTGAAACGATAAGTAACGAGCGTTTAACAGCAAGCTTACAGTTTAAGGCAGAAGAGCGAGTATGAAGTGGTTTAAGGGGGGTCACTCAAGTGAAAATGAACTACCAGTAATTTTACAGATAAAAATTTGAAAATATTTATATCCATATTATTTTTTACGCTGAAATGAATTATGTAAGAATTAATACAGTGACATTTTTTTTCAAAAATTTAAAAAAAAAAATTTCGAAAAAATTATTCGATTGTAAAATCCATACCCTTATTTCTGTAGAATTGTATACAAAGACTGTAAAAAAAAATTCAGCTCGAAAACTTCATTTTTGTCGGAGTTATAAAGTTTTTTGTTTTGGCGTAGTAACTAAAACGCTCCTGCTTTGTACGTTGGACCGACCAAAATGAACTACCAGTTATTTTACAGATAAAAATTGGAAAATATGTATATCCATATGATTTTTTACGCTGAAATGAATTATGTAAGAGTTAATAAAGTGATAATTTTTTTTAAATTTAAAAAAAAAATTCGAAAAAATTATTCGATTGTAAAATCCATACCCCTATCTCTGTAGTATTGTATGCGAAGCCTGCAAAAAAAATTCAGCTGGAAAACTTCATTTTTGTCCGAATTATAAAGTTTTTATGTTTTGGGATAGTAACTAAAACGCTCCTGCTCCGGACGTTGGACCTTTCTCTTCTTGCAATGCCTGTTCTCTTCGTGATTGTGCAGTTCGTATCATTTTTCTTGCACGTTTGTATCTTTCTGAAGCTATCTGTTTATACCTTTCAGGGTACCCTGCCCTTTACCCCCTAAAGTAATACCTTTCGTACGCTCCTGTTTTACCAAATCGGTTAAAGCTCTCCATAATCTTTTGCCAATGTGGTTCACACACTTTTTTTTCTTCGATTTATAACTTTATAACTCGGACAAAAATGAAGTTTTCGAGCTGAATTTTTTTCTGCAGTCTTTGCATACAATACTACAGAGATAAGGGTATGGATTTTAAACTCGAATAATTTTTTTGAAATTTTTTTTTTAAATTTTTGAAAAAAAAATGTCACTATTAATTCTTACATAATTCATTTCAGCGTAAAAAATAATATGGAAATACATATTTTCAAATTTTTATCTGTAAAATAACTGGTAGTTCATTTTGGTCGGTCCAACGTACAAAGCAGGAGCGTTTTAGCTACTGCGCCAAAACAAAAACTTTATAACTCCGACAAAAATGAAGTTTTCGAGCTGAAATTTTTTTACAGTCTTTGTATACAATTCTACAGAAATAAGGGTATGGATTTTACAATCGAATAATTTTTTCGAAATTTTTTTTTTTAAATTTTTGAAAAAAATGTCACTGTATTAATTCTTACATAATTCATTTCAGCGTAAAAAATAATATGGATATAAATATTTTCAAATTTTTATCTGTAAAATTACTGGTAGTTCATTTTCACTTGAGTGACCCCCCTTAAGGGGGAACACCACTGTGACGGCCGGAAATGTAAGCCATTTTTAAGAATTTTTTTCAGGAATAATTTACAGTTTTCATAGAAAATTTTTATTATCTATCTTTAGTACGCTGTCTTAAGAGACTATACAAAAAAAAATAGAAAAACATGCATAAATTTTAATATATTAATTAATCTTCTAGATCTTCCCACGCGAGCTGATCGAATGTGTAACTATGGAACAGCAGGTCCGAAATTAAATTTCATTTTTTTTTTATAAACTATATGAGAGTAGTTTCCGTTGTGCGTACGGATTCTTTGATTGAAAACCAATTTTTTTAAATACGCTCGAAAAACTGTCCATCTTATTCGCGGATTTTCGAAAATTTTCTTCTAAAGCGCACCATTTTTACAAAATAATTTGTTTAAGAAATCGATACGCACAACGGAAACTACACTCATATAGTTTATAAAAAAAAAAGAAACTTGATTTCGGATCTGCTGTCCAATAATTACACATTCGACCAGCTCGCATGGGGGGTCTAGAAGATTAATTAATATATTAAAATTTATGGATGTTCTTCTATTTATTTATTTTGTATAGTCTCTTAAGACAGCGTACTAAAGGTAGGTAATAAAAATTTTCTATGAAAACTGTAAATTATTCCTGAAAAAAATTCTTAAAAATGGCCTACTTTTCCGGCCGTCACAGTGGTGTTCCCCCTTAAATCAAGGGACGCGTACCTGCGGAACTCCAGGAGAGACTTGGTAGAGTAGGGCACACCGTTTTCAGGCCAGGATAAGAAATGGAATTGCGTGACGGTTCGGGTTTCGCCGGTACGGAGATTCTTGAGGTAGAATGAGCGCACCAAGTAGTCGTCGCACCAGAAGTGCTCGGACACAAGGTGCACCTCGTACGTGTGGTACGTTTCCGAGCCCTCTTCCGGCCAGTAGCGATGGCACATGGCTACACCCTCCTCGGTGAGTCTAGTTAACATCACAATCACGACACTGCCCTGCTCCCAAACGAGTTGCCAGAAATCCGCTGTTGTATGTGGCAGAGGTCCTTGGGTGGCGATATAAGCTGGATTCCGAGGATCGTGATCCGTCTAAGGAAGACAAGAACCATTAGTGCGCAACACTGCCTCCTCGTCGTCATCGTTTGTTCCTTTGAAAGCAAGTCACACGGCTTGCCAAGGTGCACAGAAAGCGCATTTGCTAATTTGTGAGATCCTCTATGATTCTTGAGGACTTGCAAAAAAAATTAGAAACCTGTTTCTACCAGGTCTTGCAATCGAAGCCATTTCGCACGATCAGAGCTGTTGCGTACACTGGTGCCACACTAGGCGCGATACTTTACACTGCCAATTTGCATATTGCGTGTTACTGAAATGTGGGCGTAACTTCCGGGGCGAATTCGTTACGCAGAGATTGTATGACTAAAGGTCCGCGCACAAGCTTGCCTTACACGCGGCAATATTTATATTATATTTCCCTGCGTCGAATTCAATATGCCAAGTTACACCCGCATTCCATAATATCCTCTCTGCGCGTGCCTCAAATTGTCATGCTTCGATTCGCAACGATGGAAGAATGTCTACCGAAAGCGTTATCAAAAGGAAGCATTGCCGCATTGTCAAACTGTTCGAGGGTGCTCGTAAATGCAAATGGTACAAGTTCTACATGCTCGTCGCGTGACTTACCGACTTCTATTTTCAGTTCCGTTTCAATGAATTTATAGTGAAAACGAGGTACACATATTATTGTAGTCGGCGTTAGTGTGTTCATAAGTAATAGCGAGTATTCGGGTAGTTACTTACAATAGTGGAGGCGTTAATATAGTCGGAGTTCTTGGCGTTAGCGAGGTCGTTCAGGATCACCCTGGAATGGTCGTAGGGAACCGCCATGCCGGGGCGATTGCAGTTAGCATTCGCCTCGCTTTCGGCGGCTTCGGTGGAGCGGGGATCCGCTTCGTACGCGCACAACACCGTCCACTCTTGATCCAATCGGTCCTTGTTCTTTATATGATCCTCCATGTAGCTCTGGAATATTTGCCGTAAACATTATCCGTATACAACAGAGATCGTTCGTAAGAACGGTGTATCAACGTACGAGAACCATCTGCCCCGTTGATATGTCCATGTTCACTAGAGCTGACTCGTCTCCCCACGACGACGTGCTGGAACGATTCGATGGCAGATTACTAGATTCGCTCTCCCGGCTCAAGCTAGTGATGCGGGGCGACTCTGGCTTGTCCGTTGGCTGTTTCGCCTGCATCCTCGCTCTGCACAGATCTTGGTAGTCCTTGGATGCTTCCGGATCAGGCGTGGCCAGCCCTGCCAGCTTAGCTCTAGACTTAGCGTGACGTCGAGCGATCAGCAACGTCACTGCTGCTGCTGCGCCGGCAGCTGCACCCCCCGCGGCCACCACTGCACCAAACACGCTCGAACTCATCTCCGGCTCCCTGGCAACCTCCAGCGTGGCAGGTAGTTTAGCCTTCGAACAAGATAGCGCGGTTAATCTCTATTCAGTGGACAGGCTGAACAGATCCTTTAAATACACTGCTCAAAGCAATTCTTGTACAGGGATTGGATAGAATACTACGTTCGCTTAATGGTGTTTCTACCGAGTGTCTAGCTTATGTAGAGTGTAGAGCTTTCAAAGTGCAGGGTACCTTATGGAGTCACGATATTAGCTAAGTAGACGATCCTCTAATTGTTTTGGGCAGTGTATGTTGCAACTTAAATGTCTTTGTAGTTTCATGCTTTAAGTATGGTTTTAAGATGAACCTTGTCACCTATGCCTGCACGGACCACCTCTGCGCCCAGGGTTTCCTGCAACTTGCCTCGTATATCATCTAAGACCGAAATATAATCGACAGATTAATGATTATCGTTCCTACGCACGCAGAGCGCTCGCACACACCTATTTTGTCAACGACGTCGGTAGAATTGTAATTCTTATTATTTCTGACCACTTTGAAAGTCACTTCAGCTCTGCCGACTCGGATGTCCGTCAACGCTCCAGGTGTTAGCCCCAGCAGTTTCCCCACCTGTAGATTCAACGAGCTGCTCTTATCTGCGCCACTGTGTGTAGGTGTTTCGAAGGAGAGTTTTACCGCACCTCTTTGACGACGTGCTCGCCCTCGGACCACGTATGGAAGGCCTGCTGAAACTCCACGTACACGTGATCCAAGTCCACATTGTTATACGACTTTGGATCCTCCGGTTCGCGTCCAGTCGCCACTTCCTTCTTCACTAACGGTGCTAGCAACACCTCGTTCTACAAGGTAGCGTTCAAGCGATCACATTATCCAATCATTCATTTCACTTTCTACCATTCTTACTCACATCTTGCTCAGTTTCGATCGAGTCCGATTCATTTTCATCCTCCAGAGCTGCAAACACATTTGTTCGTATTTAGATGAATGCATTAAGTAACGATTGAATATTCTTTCGACTACTATAGACCCGCAGCCCGCATTTGGTCCCCCAGCTACTAATCTGCGGCCCGCAATTGTTTCGAACTAAAATCAAATTCACGCCATAAATTAAAATTCTTTGATTAGCATATTTAAGTATACAATATTGCGGCCCGCGTAGAGTATTAGGTTTCCACTTTTGGCCCCACCGCTCGTCACTGCTGCAGACACTTACTAGACGCTAATGGAGTTTTAAACGCGTAATTATTCGTCGAGAAAGGAGGACCTGGTTTCTTCACGTCCAAACGTTCTCTCCTCTTAAAACCCGCCACTTCTCGCCTCCACAGAAGTTCATTCAAGTCGTCGTCCAACAGAGAGTCGTACGCGTTGTCTACTAATCAGACTCAGCTTTATATCCTCGATACTCACGAGCAAGTTACTATCAGTTATCTAAAATATTACCGTCCGTATCTCCGTTAGACTTGTCATCGACAGCCTGCACGAGACCACCTTCAGTGTACATGGCTTTCTCCACCGACGAAGCATCCTTCCGAGGCAACTCGCCGTCGTCATTAACGTCCTCGTAGTCCTCGTTTTCGTAGTCATCGCTCTTAGAATTACGTTTCACATTCTCCAATAGAAATTCGTCGGTGCTCGAGAGCTCCGACAATTTCCTTGGGTGCTTGTACTTCCTAGAGAACGCCTTCTCGTACTCCACGTCCAAGTCGTCTCCCCTTTGCTCCTGCTGGGAGTAACGATCCGGAGGCTTGTCATTCACTAAAAACTCCAACTGCTCGACAGGCAGGCTCTCCATGGCGTTCGGATATCTGTCTTCGGTGAACTTTTCCGACAGCTCCTCCTCGTCCAGAGCGTTCTTTAACGACGCGATGGCGTCGTCATTGTAATTCCTGGGGTTGTAGGGCTGTCGCCTGGTCCGGTACAGCCTCTCGTCGATCCCGTCGATGGCCAGGGGCTCGTTCCGCGGCTCGCCTTCGGCGTCGTCGTAGTTCTCCTCGCTGGCCAAAGAGTCGTACTCGTTGTAAGAGCTGGGAGGGTACCTCGACCCGTAGAATGTAGAGGCGGGGTCTCTGGGTTGCTCCTTGTAAGGTGACCTTGGGTGCTCGTCCTCGTAAATCGTGCCGCGGAGGTATTGGCTAGGGGTTCCGGGTGGGTAGAACAATTCATTGGCGAACTGGCCGCCAGAATTGCCATTGTTGGGCGTGAATTTCACTATGGCTATAGCGGGTACCTTTGGGCAGGAGGGATATCGATCAATAGGCAGTACCTTATGAGTTACTGTGGTTATCATCGGTTCTAAGCTCTGGGTCGCTTACCCTGGTCTGCTCAATTTCATTGTCGCTCTCCAAACGTACCCGTTGCCTCAGATGCTGGCAGAGTCGGAGGTCGTAGTTCTCCCTGAAAGAAACGGATAAATCAGATTCTTTGTGTAAAGATATCCTTCTAGAAGATCGAACTACGATCTCGCCGTACCCGTGACGCAAATTGTGTAAAGACGTTTGCATGATGCATTGGGTGTAAGGATGGGTCCATTTGTAGCCATCTGCTTGTAGCCTCTCCAGCTGCAGTCTCAACAGTTCTAACTCGTCCACGTCGAAATTGTACCTAGCGGAGTGAGAGGAACATTGTAAACCCCATTTCAGAAATTAATACTTCATCGTGCGGAAGGTGGGCGGAGTCGAAAGTTGAGAATTAACTGTACCGATACATGGAAAGTCAATTACAGCCTGTCCGCGCGCAAGTAGCCTTCACTGGGAAACATAAATTTAACGCGAGCTGTTGTGCGTCGCGGAGTAAAATAACTTTACGCTGTCGATGAATGAGGAGGAAGTAGTACAGCCCGCTTTATGATCGGGCAATAAAACGGGGAAACTGCTGGCCGTGAAGAGTGGCATCGGTTACGAGTACTTTCTCATTTTTAGGGCATACTTATACACGTGATAGCGGAACGTACAAAGTGTAATTATTTGTAAGTTAATTGGCAAACGTATGAATCGAGCTACTGTTACTATTAACAGCAATAATAATATCCCGATCTTGGAGAATTTTAACGAAATATTCTACTTGGAGTCACAATAGGATTCCCTTAGATTCGTAACTATTAATAGACAGTAGTAAATTGTGAAACGGTGCCATCACTCGTTAGCGTCTGATCGTATAAGGGCGTTACTACTTGCGCCCGCTCGCGCTGTACGATTAAGCGTCGAGCGTTCCACTGGCTGAAATCAGCGAAAGTGGAACAGCAGCCTCGGGGGAAGATGAGTGATTCTATTTGCCTCGATGCACGTGTCAATAACGGTGCAGGGAATTGATTTAGTGGCAAACTGAAAAAGAGGTTTGCATCGGGAGGGAATATTTAGAAGAAAATTCATTAAGGTGAGAGCACTTTTCTTCTTAATAATTGATACATACTTTGCGAATGGACATTCGCGGATACTCACTGGTAGTAATCTTCGTCGTTCAGGTCGACGTAAAGTGGTAAACATCTGCCGAATGCCAGGTCTGGAACGATAGAAAGAGATTTTCATTTCATCCACCTCGCTCGCTCCGAGATATCTTAATTAAGATAGAGGTGTTAGGCGTTACCATTGTAGCAAGTTTCTGTCCGAGGATTGCAGAGGCTATTGCTGAACAGGCACCCTAAGAGTGCAAACGTAAAATATATTTAAAAATCACCCACAGGGAATTCTTCGTCAGAATTCGTCCGCAATACTTGTTGCTTTTTTTAATCCCCCAGAAATTAAGTTTCTTTTCAGGCGTCACACTAGGCCCCTTAAGACATTCTCTGTAATCTCAGCCGTGTTAAATTCAATTCCTAATGAGAACTAAATTAGACGCAGGTGTGACCGAAATACTCCTTCCCGATAGAACCAAAGATTTCACGGTCGCCGGGCGGTCCCACAAAATCTGGGAACCTCTCTCCAATTAGCTAATGCGACCTGTGAGCTAATTTTCGAAACGCCCCCGCTCGGATCGGAAATTGAAATTGCGTAGTGCTGGATATAGAACGCCCCGGGTCTCGACGTTCGTTTTGTTCGCGAGGGATTGACGCAAAGCGTGTCTGCGTCACGAGTTTCACGGCCCGATTCTCGCGAGCACGTTTTCCATGGTTGCCTCGCCGAGATCGCAATACGTTCCCTAATTAGAAATAGCGGCCGCTTTCCTACTCCCCATTTCCCAGACGCGAGCGTCGCTTAATCCTTAATAAGGGTTGGAAGATCGAGCAGCCAGACGGACGGCTTCGTTTGCGGATGTACCACGTGTACACCGGTCATAAATCCCCGATCACCCTCCGGGGGAACAGATGAAAATCTCTTGCAAAACTCGCTCCGTCTGCTCGTTTAAACAGGAAGCGCGGTGGAAGTAATCTTTCCTGCAACTCGCTAATTACCAATATCAATGATCGCTAGGTATATAGGCAGAGGGAAGTAGTAGGCGTTCCAAAATTATAACGAGCGGTGTGAAACTCGAGCACCCTGCCGTACAAATAATTTCGGAATACCTCGCCGAGGTAGCGGCTGGAGTTGAAATTTCCTCTTCTGACGAAATCGAATTACAGTGACGGCAGACGGTGTTTCATTTCCTTTGACCTTCGCCAGCCCGTCGAGCATCCCTGAAAGTGTCGCCGTGCCAGCTATGGGGTGCGAGATTTTCTGTTCCCACGGATTCCTCGCCCAAGAAAGAAACGAAAGGAGATGAGCGGAGGGGCACGGATTAACGAAGAAAGACGAGGCTTCGCGAGAAGAATGAAGCAAGTGTCCTACAGCCGAGGAAGGAGGACCTGAAGAGACACCTGAATGGGTCAGGGCGGTAGAGGTGGGAGCGGATCCAGGGCAGGAAGAGTGGAGGCGAGTTTTGCAAAGGCGGTGGCCGCGTGGGATGTACGGCTCGATAATCGTCGAGTGGGGTAGCGGGTGAATATCGAGCACGCAGAGTTCCACGCCGCCTGTTCCTCTCGGTTCCCCGAAGAAACGTCGAATTTCGAAGGTCGCCGCGCAATAATGGGCGAGTTTAATCTGGACCGTAAGGCCTGGCGGCATGCCGGGCTGCACGGGTCGCAGGGGCGAGGGTGAAATCCGAGTAACTAGGTGGCACGTCTCGTTCTAGGGGCAGACCGAAGGCATCGGGGGAGGCTGATAGGAAATCGATGGCTGACTTTGAATTTTCAATGGACATATGGGGATAGGCGATATCGGAGGAACGATTGCCGCTCGACGGGAAATTCGCGCGACGTCTTCTCTCATCTACCCCTCCACTAGTCGGAGCAAGATTGTCTGGAGTGTGCTGTCGCCTCAATAAAGAACCGGCAAGGAAACCTCTTCAAACTTTCGCTGCTAATATTCGCGATATACAGTTTGCGTAGCCTACTTCTTCGCCCCTGCCACTCGGTTGATTAAGTGAAACTTCAACGGCAAATGGAGTAATCAGCGTTGTTCTCCCAGCTGTTACTTCCCACGCGAATGAAAGTTGAACGAATGGAAATTTATATAGAGCTTCCCCATCGTTTCCACGGCTTTTATGGGGCGATCGGTGGGCAGATCGAACGCTTTTAGATTATCTGCCACTGTGCAACCATGGTGCACATTTTTCTTCGGGATTATTGGCACGCGATTGTGCAACGATTTTAGGGTATTTGCCTGGTAACAGGTGATGCTTTGTCGGCGATGTTTTAGCATATCAATAGGAGAGTCTCGCGAAATTTATTGTCCATGAAGATGAATAAGTGTACCCTTCACGAACGAAGAAAAATTGTCACAACGCAACGTAAATTTAGAGGAATGTTTAAAGACTTCTTTCTTTTGGGGCCATTTGAAGGCATTGGTTTACGCGAATAACACACAGACTTTACAATAATTAAAGGACCATATTGAACACGAAATCGAAAATCCAGCCCCACAAATTCTTCACGATACCATGGAAGAGGCAATAAAAAGGGCCCAAATTTGCATCAATTCGAGTGGCGGTGATTTGTTGGGTATTATCTTCGGAACTTGATGTCGCAAAATTTATAGGACCCGATAAATTGTAACACAAAAGAAACGCCACGTTGTTTAATTTAAAACCAAAGTTGTAGAATAAGAAAATCGGATGATTAGTTTTGCGTCACCTGTAACTAGGCGCTCGGCGAATTTACTTTTACTTATTCCGCGAACGCGTTAATCGATAATTGCGTTTTGCACGCGCGTGCAAAGGAAGGCGAGACAGCTGGTGGAAGCGTGAACAGTCTCGGGGGGAAATTTGCATGCGAAACAAGAGCGGTCAGGAATTTTCTTTCTTCATAGGAAAGAGTGACAAAGAAATACACCAAGCCTGACTCGAGATTCTCGGTATAATTTATTCATAAAAGAAAGAGGATCTAAATAACAACTACTAGCTTGAATTAAAATGAAATAAATTTAAGTGATATTTCTCGCGAGAGGTATTCTTCGTTTTAACGACCCAGAGATAAATCCGCCTGCACAATGGTACCCGATCTTCCCTTATAAATCCTCGCCGGAGAGGATTTCAGTGAGCGTGACTGGATGAAAAACGTGCTGACCGGAAGGAACGGAGTCCTCGCGGGGGGGTTCAAGCCGAGAGGGAACGAAATCGTCTTTAATCGCTCGCGACGGGTCCGAGAGATGTGAAATCAGCGAGGAATTTAATTTCTCAGCTCCACGTTTTCACTTCCACGCAGGCTGGCGCTGCTCTGTAATATCGAGCAGTCGACGACACGGACGAATGGGAGAATTACGTGCCCGGTTTACTCATCCTGATATAATTTCATTCGAAAGTGTACCTCAGGCTTCCCTCCATGAAAATGTCCGACGCTGTTCTTGCAACGTTTCAGTTTTATTAAAAAAAGGCTTATTATTCTAGGTTCCAAGGATATCGGGGGATCCATAGAGGAGCTCCTTTTGTGCCTGTGGCGGAATGATCGTACTCACCGACATCACCGTCGCCCAGAATAACGTGATGGAGGAGGAAGAGCACCAGCAGCTCCGAGCCTCCACGCCACCACCGTTTACGGCCCATAGATGTTCCTGCAATTGCGTATCTAATTTACGTCTCTCGCCGATAAAGCCCCGTTTCCTTTCGACCAGATCGCAATCACCCGCCTTCGCGCGGAAGAAAGGAAACTAGAGCGGCTGGGGGAGACGCGAGCGTAAAGTCCACGGGCGTCCATGGAAAGTTGTATCGTATGGTAGAAATTATTGTTTCTACTCAGTAAACTGTGATTCGTAATGCAAAGTTTATTGTCGACCCCTCGGGTCTCTATATTCAATTATTGCGGAAGTTTGTTCTTTACGGGCTCGCGATGGGTAGAGGCAAGGGAGAGGCGCGAGACACTTCAAACGGTTGTCTTTGAAGGAAGGAAATGATGTTATTCTCTGGTGTTTATGTACTTTTATATGTAATTAATTCGAGCAAGCTACTGTCTCCAGTCATTCGAGGATCATCCGCCCAAGCGGGATATATGTATGCGGTCGAATGTTTACTGCGATAATATTCTTGTGTAATCACCCTGTAGTGTACCTTTCGTGCTCGCTAATTGGCTCATTCCACTGAATTGCGCCGAGACGCAATTACTCGCAGCGACTCGCTCCCAACTTACAGAGATCGGGATCGCAGAAACGTTACAGTTTTATAACTCCGTCGTTATCGCGAGATATCGTGACATATTTCTGACGTGGAATTCATAAACATACGCAGCAATAGCTGAAGCGTGTTCTTATCTAAATGTATTTTAAAATACAATCGTAGGGGGAGTCTGTCTCTAAAATTCGAATTCGTGGCGATCAGGCGCAAGCTGTTTAACCCTTTCGCACCGGACGGGACATATGCTGTCCCAGTCCGGAAAATTTTTGATATTACGGCTGGGACAACATATGTCCCAGTTACCGAAAAACATCTAGGACAGAAAATAACGCCAAGTTGGGCCTCCAAACTGATTCTAAATTGTTGATGGTGCGCTGTTATGGGGACGTTTATGTGTCTCCAAGACCTTCAACCTTTTAAGCATAAAAGTTATTTTATCCAATAATCGCTTGGAGGAGAAATAACTGATCCCGGCAATGGGGCGCACTCGGACTGATTTTTCGCCGTATTGAAAGGGTTAAGAGACCCTTCGCATTAAATGCCTCGTCACGGTAATTCGGTGGTACGTCTGCTGTTTCCAGCAAGGTGAAGCGCTAATTTTACGCGACATCCTCTCGAGAATACCTCGCGCGGTTATTCAATCACCCCTCTGGATGGTGCGACAGACACGGGGTCGCTTTAAAGGGCGCGGTACAGGGCACCTTTGCGTAACGCCGCAAGCCCCTGGGCTCACGCAACCGTTCGTACGCGTACGTCCAGCCGGCTGACACGCAACGGCGAAGCAAGTTACCACCCCTGTATCGGCAAGCTGCTTATTGAAGCCCGACAATCTGCTACCTAATCCCAACCGTTCCAATACGCTCACAGCTTCCACTAATTACTCCAATTGCTTATAATAAAAGGCCCCAATAAAAGGACACGCTTCCCCCTCGGGCGCCCCTGATTTCCGATAATTGCATTACTCGCGCGCCCATCGGTGGAAATTAAAAAGAGTAAACAGAAGAATATAGTAACACCCAGTTACGTATAATACCTCCGCGATTCCCACTGCAATGCAACTCCGTAGGTAACTTCCCCTTTTGCACGGTAACTGTTCGATTGAGAAACGGCCGACCACGTCCACTCGCACAATGGAGATTCGAAGCATCAGGTTGTAGTCACGTTCTCCCTCTCCCCCCACTCACCCCAGGAGCCCTGCGTGGCGCTTCGTGGCGGCGACGGCGGCGGCGGTACAGAGGGACGGAACTGGCGGAAGTGCCGTTCTTGCTTACCTGGGCGTGACGCGTCTCGATCCTCTTCGATCCCTCAGTACATCCTGCTCTCGATCGCTCGGGCCCCGAGTGTCACTGGATCCGCTGGTAGGTAACGGTGATCGTTGTCGTTGGAACGGGACGTCACCTTAGACCATGTCCCTCCGTACACGTCCTGTTGGGCTGCAGCAGTGCCACCGACTGAGTAGTCTTCCATCGGGGAACACTGTGGAGGGCATGCGTTGGCTCTGGAATCGATTGCACCGCGCACATGCCGGGTGCCAGGCGACCGAGGATGCGAATAGCGATGGGACCAATACCCTCGTGATACCGGGACCTTGAAAACGTCGCTTCCCCGGGACAGGCTCTGAACTGTAAATCGCCATGCGAAAATGACGATCTGGCTACGGCTTAGTGGCCTTACAGGGGTGGTAGGAAATCAGGATTGTAGTTGTACGTGGTTCTGTATACTGGTAGGTGTACTGTAGCGATAGTATAGTATGCGGGAACAAAGTAATTGGGTATGGTAGCGTAGCAGAGCGTGGTATAGTATGATAAGTATAATGAGTAATGAGTGACGGTTATAGATTGATGAGTAGGACAGTACAGTTGTGTAGTAATAATATGCGATATAAACAGTGGCGGATTTAAGGGAAAAGGCCCAGATGGCAAACGTTCTGGGACACCCTGTATAAATAACAGAATAACAAATAAATACGCGCGTGTGGTACGAAAATACACTGGATATAAGGTATAGTTAGTATTCTGTAGTAATATGATCGGTGGGAAGACTTTTTGGCGCACAGGATGGACAATTCCGCGTAGGGACTATAGTTTTCACAGTTCTAGGATTCACGCGAATGTCATTTCCTTCGGAGACATGCTATTATTTTAACGCGTGGCATTGTTTGAACGCGGGAGTTCGCCCTATCGAAATTCACAAGCATGGGATCGATCCCATCGCTAGAAGGGAATGGGAAAGAAGCGGGTAGGGAAAGAAATAATACTATCTACGATAATAGACACCCAGAGCTCCTCTCGTAACGCCCTACTATCAATAGGTAGATGTTATTCCATACCTTATCTCGAAGAGCTTAAGGACACTGATCCCATGCCCGATCTATAAAGCTTTCTTCTTTTTTCCCTTTCTTTTTCATTTTTGAAGTAATGTCGATCCGCGTCGTGTTCGTAAGCCAACGCCTGCGCACTTGTGTCTCCATTCTTTCGACGATTATCCTACTCCTCTTTCGAGCACCTGTTGTTCACCAGCTACGCATTCCCCTTACAATAGCCGAGCATCGTGCCCCGCATCTTATGGTTTCTTTAATTTGGAAATCTGATGGGAAAGTATTGGCTAAGGTGAAAATAAGGCCCGCATTGTTGCTACGTCGTTTCCTCATGTCACAGACGAGGCATAGGACAGGACAGCAATTACGTACATCTTATGGGAGTTCGTGTCGCACGAACTGAATTACCGACTTCGTGAGAAATCAAGTGGTTTTGACGCGCACTCTACATTTAAGAACGATGACTTTGGGAACTGAGACAACGTGATCACCGAAGTCGGTAAAATTGCCACCACTAGTGGGATTGCGATTGAATTCCACTCTGCGTTTTCGGCCTAAGTGGAATTGACACTTTTTTCTACTTAAAAACTATATTATAAGTATGTAGTAATAACGCGGGAATATTTTTAGGAGTTCTGTTTTATTTACAAATTATTGTTTACAATTTCTAATTATTCGTGCAGTCGATAAAATTTGTCATCTTTCTAATCGCACTGTTTTTATACAAGGTCTGCCATATCTGCGTTTGGCCTCTTGGAGAAAAGCATTTTCCATTTGTCTGACGATTTCGTTAAAAAATAAATTCGATAAATGGGAATGGATTACTGATTTGAATTCAAATGATAATGAAAAATCGATAACACACGTTTGCGCGTTATTCTTTAACCCCGGACTGAAAAGCCACAACGTGTTCAAATGATGAAACAATTTACCATCTGTGCACTCAGCCTTCACTAAACGTGGTTTTATCGTAGTTACTTTCGAGGTGTAACTTTCATTTATAGGCGGAAATCCTATTACTAAATTTGCTTTCTGGATGTCGTCGGTTTTGGAAAAAACATGTGACGTTTTACAAAATGGCACGAAATGTTTATAATTTTTCACGTCCGCTACAACATCGTATATCTGGTCCATCGAAAACCTGTGTATAAGAAGAATTTCCAACAATCTCTTCGTGTCTTTATTATAAGAAATCCAATCGTCATCTTCGTAGAACTCACCCTATTAACTTACGACCCTCGTATTCTTTCGTTTTCGAAGTTTCCGCCGTGTACATTCGTTCGATACATTGCTTATTACGATTACTCTCTTTCTGAAGTATAACACTTTCGAGTAATAATATACGCCTGAAAATAATATTATTTCTTTCGATCTAAAGTCCCGTTAAACAATTTTTCAATTCACTATAACTAAAATAAAATGACTTTAATGAGAAATTACGAATGTTCAGTTGGAAACGCACCTTTATGTTTCAGTGAATTTGCAAACTCTTATTCCAATGATTATGATGGGTAAGAGGTAACGGCATTTGTTCGTAAGATTCGACAGTTATGATAAAATGAGCAATAAAAAATATAAAGTACAGAAATCATTACTCTTTTCTTTACTCGAGGTACAAAGGCGTAGAGGCGTGGTTAAAAAACTAAAAATTTATGCGAGCTAGGTTATACACATTTTCCTTCGTAGTTTTCGCGCCCCTAATTATTTGTCATTATGATTGTATGCATTTAATTTAACCTACATGCTTCCTCGTTAAGAAACTCTCAAACTAAATGAATTACACATTCTGTAAAGTGATGTGAAACCACGAAAAGACTAGAGACATAACCTATATATACACATATAGAGCACTCAACGAACAGCAGATGATTACAGATCCTGATAATATTAAAAACATTACCTATACATGATGGCATATAAACTGGTTACGTTTTACAACTATTCAATATTAATAAAATTTACACACGCATAAACTATAACTCCAAATACAAATGCATGGCCTTCAAACGCTATCTACTTTCAGAACTGCACTTCATTGTTTTCGCGTTTCCGCACTACTGAGCATTTTTCTCACTCAGAATGGATTTTATAATATTTATACCCGAGCATGTATAAATACACGCGGAACTGCATCTCGAAGATAAAACTATGCGGATACATATGCACATACCCTATATGTATATGCTATAAGCACGTGCGTGCTGCACGGGCTGCAAGTGGATTTAAAAATAATACGACATTCTTATAATTACATATCGAACCAATATCGAACGGTAATCTGCAACGGGCCTGTCCGAGACATTGGTTTCGCGCACTGAAACAAAGGTTCTGTTCTTTTTTATTAACTAATAAATTATATAACTTCGTCATTCCCCATTCGATTACATTTCTATTACACGACAGAATCGTGTGCCCGATTTAAAAAATAAGAAACAGCAAGCTTCGCATTTACATATGCGCAATCCCGTCGGAGAGAATCACAGAGAATAGAATTATCGACGTTCAAGCGAAATTTGACAAATTGTCTCGCGTCCACGTAATTCTACGTCAGTGAGCCAGCCGGCAAGGTTGGTACACCCTCGCGCGCAAGGGTTACATAACACAGGCACCGCAAACGTCTCACCGATTCGGTTCAATTTTTTCAACAATGGCTGGCATCGCACCGCAGACTTGTAGAAATGTGTTTCGACAAGTGAGTACTCGGGGCACGTTATTGTTCGACGATAGAGCAATCCCTTCGCCGTCGTATGTTCTTACCATTGTCGCAACGCGTTGTCCAAAAGTTGATAACCAAACCTAACTTCGATGTGCCCCGTTCCTAATGTCAGATCCATTGTTATCTTCGTTCGAACTGCTAGAATGTACTTCGATAAGCTCGAATTGGGTACCAGCGTTAATTATTGTTTTCGTGTAGAGTAGTTATTTGTTGGTCCACGCAACAACGCAAGTCCACCGAAAGTAAGCGATAATAATTATATAAGTTGAGTTTCCGACTTTACTTCGCGGGGATTTAACGGGAGAATATCTTTCATCGGCGCGATCCTACATATTTCTTTTACTGTTAATAATTTCAGCAGTGTTGCAATAGCTTTTGTACACCGATAGAGTTAATGTTACATGGTTATATCGTGCTACATGTCCGACCCAGTTCAGTGCTTTAAAATCAAATTCTTTCGCGAATGGTTCGCGCGCGTCCGATTTATCCTTTCTAAGGACACCTCTATCTGTACAATTGTAAATGTAGGTTAGAGGTCTGCGCACCTCGGCCAGCCAAAATGCCGAGGCCAGGCTAAAGACATTCTCGGTGTACCGTTGGAATCCGGACAAGCCCGATGAAAAGCCGTCCATGCAGGAATACAAAGTAGATTTGAACACGTAAGTTTAGCGAAGAATATTTTGTATTTCCTTTGGCGTCTCTGGGATTTGGAACGAATGGGATTTCAGCTGTGGCCCTATGGTCCTGGACGCGCTGATTAAAATTAAGAACGAGGTGGATCCAACCTTGACTTTCCGTCGGTCTTGCCGTGAAGGCATTTGCGGTTCCTGTGCTATGAACATCGGTGGTACGAACACGTTAGCTTGCATCAGGTATACGAGAAGCGTCCTTACCAAATGCTGTAAGAAATATTAGTTCTAGAGCGTAAACTGTATCTACGATTGTTCCAGCAAAATCGACACCAATCTAAGTTCGCCCAGCAAGATCTATCCTTTGCCGCACATGTATATAGTGAAGGACTTGGTCCCGGATTTGACTAATTTTTACGACCAATACAAGAGCATACAGCCGTGGCTGCAGCGCGGCGATGGTAAAAAAGCTGGATCTACGCAGTACTTACAAAGCGTCGAAGACCGAAAGAAATTGGTAACTTCGTTATCGTATCGTATACGTAGTTGCGCCGTCACTGCATTTCACATTAGAGCAGGCTTGGGAATTAAGTGATCTTTTCGGAATCAATGTCGCCCTAATACGCCACGCGCGGTTCACGTGGTACGGGCCTGAGGCGCTCCAAGCTGCTGGGCCGCCGCGGGGGCCGAGACGCGCGGCGGGAGAAAGGAGGCGTCGCCTCTGAAACTCGGCCGAAAAGATCACTTAATTCCCAAGCCTGCATTAGAGCATACAGAATTCGCGCTGGCACGACCCTAGGAGGCGTTGCTACGCGCCGACTCCCCACTTAACCGCAGAGATGGGCATCATTTAAATAAAAAGTTATTTAAATAACGTATCAAATAAAAGAGACTTTATTTATATTAGTCGTCGAATAAAAATAATCCAAAGTTATTTTTATTCGAAGCGCCTGAAATAACTTTTTTTTTCGACGGGATTCGAGAGCCTTTGATCATAGCCGCCGGCTTTTCGAGCCGAGCGACATTGTATCGTTCACCCGTATACGCTGCAACGCGGAGTGGCTCGGCGATGTGTCATCGATTATACAGAAACGGAATTTCTTTATTTTTCGTCGTATCAATATGAAAGTGGCACCAATGGATTCCTTGCATTCTCCCGATTAAATTGGCCAAAAAATTATTTAAATCGGTCTACTTTTAACGAAACTGGCTTTCTATCTTGCAAATTAATTGCATGCCTAATATCGTTAATTAAAGTTCAAATTATGTCAGGTTTGGTATCATTTTCGTCGGGAAAACACAAGGAGACGATTGATATGACTTTCGTGCAGATTCGATGAAGAATCTGATTTCACATTTTTCCGTTCTTAATGGCTTGTGCTATCTATGTCTTTTATGGCCCCGTGTTTCTCGGCTGTCGAGCGCTCGCTTCTGAAGGGTCTCAGGTGTCAACATGGTCAGGCACGCATTTTAACTGCACTACTTATTGGCAATACCGAAGATTCTAGGGCCTAGAATATTAGCTTCGTATCGCGATGTTCTTAACAAGAGTTTCGTATCAATCAATTGAAAAATAAATGGATTGGCCAACTAGTAAGTAGTTATAATTAATGAATTGTGCATGGTTGTAATGACGTCTAATTTAATTGCACTTAAAAACTGAATTACTAAGTGTATTATTTTAAATAAAATTCAGTTCAAAATTCAGTTTTTAAGTATTATTCTAAATACACTTAGTAATTCAGTTTTTAAGTGCAATTAAATTAGACGTCATTACAACCATGCACAATTCATTAATTATAACTACTTACTAGTTGGCCAATCCATTTATTTTTCAATTGATTGATACGAAACTCTGGTTAAGAACATCGCGATACGAAGCTAATATTCTAGGCCCTAGAATCTTCGGTATTGCCAATAAGTAGTGCAGTTAAAATGCGTGCCTGACCGTGTTGACACCTGAGACCCTTCAGAAGCGAGCGCTCGACAGCCGAGAAACACGGGGCCATAAAAGACATAGATAGCACAAGCCATTAAGAACGGAAAAATGTGAAATCAGATTCTTCATCGAATCTGCACGAAAGTATACGGGTGAACGATACAATGTCGCTCGGCTCCGGAAGCCGGCGGCTTCGATCAAAGGCTCTCGAGGCTCGTCCAAAGTTATTTAACATCGAATAACTTTTGAAATAAAACACGCCTGAAACGGAGAAAATCATTTCAAAGCTTAAAATGAATTCCCGTCGAATAAAAAAATCATGCGTAGCCGTCGAATGAATCTCGTCGAATAAAAAAGTTATTTTGAGGCGCTTCGAATAAAAATTACCCAAAGTTATTTTTATTCGATGACCCTCGAATAAAATTTTTGTGTTTTATTCGAAATCAATTTTTTATTTAAAATAATTTTTTGCCCATCTCTGCTTAACCGCCTATGTTTTTCTCCGTCGCACGGCCCTCTAGTCTCTCTGTTAACATTTCGTGCGGTACTGTTTACGTTGACAACGGTCAGGTCCCGCGTTTGGGATGTACCAGTTATTGCTTGGAAATTACCACGACCAATCGCATGCGGTTCAAACCGTGGGTAGTAGTGGGAGCTGCGCAGATCGGTCGCAAATCGGTAGGGGCGTCGGGATGCTCTAATGTGGAATGCAGTGTATAACGAAACGTTACGATTCTCAGCTTCGCTAACTGCGGTTTATAATTTGCTTTCGACGTAGGATGGTCTCTACGAATGCATCTTGTGCGCTTGCTGCAGTACCTCCTGCCCGTCGTATTGGTGGAACGGCGATAAGTACTTAGGGCCCGCCGTGCTTATGCAGGCTTACAGATGGATCATTGATTCGCGGGACAACAAAGCGGCGGAGCGTCTCGACAAATTGAGAGACCCGTATTCGGTGTTCCGTTGCCACACTATTATGAATTGCACTCGCACTTGTCCGAAGGTAAGTCTCGGAATAATAAGGCAATCGTCGTATCGACTTGAAACTAAATGTCTCCCTCTAAACAGGGTCTGAATCCTGGGAAGGCTATCGCAGAGATAAAGAAACTGTTAGCTAACATTAGTGAGAAACAGAAACCCGGTCTTGGAGCTACTGCATAATTAAGTAGGAAAAGAAGTTAGTCAACCATGTGTATTATTTGCTTCAACGCGGTTACGTATATATATATATATGTGTACGTTTTGTCGAATAAAAATGCGTAACCAACCCACGAAGATTATTTGGTGAAACAGCATGTGCTGAAACCAAAGAGTTCTTTTTTATGAAATAAATTATATATATTTCAATTATTTATAACGTCTTTCACTGTAAATAAGTCTCAATACCTTGGTTATAGGCGTGTAGTTGTATTTATATTGGAACAATTTATGTTATGTACATTCATACACGAAAGTGGAACGTAACATGTTAAACCTCGATTAATAAATGCAACGTGATATATTCAATATCTTATACGAAATACTTTATACCTTTACGATAATGTATTATTACTGATATGAAATTCTCGAAAGATTTAATAATTCCCCAATGAGCAGAATTGTATTTCGGATATGTATCTTTGCCTTTCTTTTATACTGGAAACAAATATACGCTACTTCCTCTGATATTTACCACATCGAATTGATATCCAAGATCATCAAAAATATACGATCGTATTATATAATATTACCAGAGATTCGTGCGTTAGATATGTCAGAGAACAAGTAGTAATACTTTGAATACTACAATTATTGCGCGTAGATTGCAAAGGTTGCATGATATGCATAATCGAACACTATCTACGTATTGTTTAAAACTTTTAAAGATTACGTGTAGCACAACGGGATCTAGGGCTCCGCGGCCATTCTGCTTCTTGCCGTCTCCCTGGACCGATTGTGCACCTCCGCCGTTCGCAGCGTTATACCGAATATGTCTTCGTGATAACGATTCTCGTCCTGCAAGGAAACAAGTCGCATACACGGTCCCAATACATTATTTCATCACGGACTCGCTCGCGACTTACCCGCAGCGACAACATGTACGCCTCGACTTGCTTATCCGCCAGTTCGCCGTGAGTCTGTATAATCTGTTTCAAAGTCTGATAAACATTTTCCGCCATCGTGCAATCACCGCAAACGTAAAAATGACCTCCTTCGTAGACCAGCATGTTGTAAATTTGTGGAGCTTCTGCTTGAATTAAATCTTGTACGTAGGTCTGCGAAGTAAAGATAATTAAACGAGCAAGTTCGTAAAGATTGTTCCTCAAATGTCTGACGAACGCAAATTTTTATAAGCGAATCAATTGCATTCTAAATGCGAAACCTTTTTTAATCCGGGTTCTCGAGAAAGGGCCAGGAAGACCTTGTCCAAGACTCCAGCTTTTACCATTTCTTCTTTCTCTTGCCTGTACAGATCCAAGTTCCTTTGACGGCAACCAAAGAACTGCCAGACCTTCCCGTACTCGAGCTCTATAAAATTTCAATTCCGTATTTTTCTTTATTAAGACTGTAGCGTTAAATGAAATGGTACCTGGATGACACTTCATTTCCGCAAGTCGATGGTGCCAGAAGCCGCGGAAGGGGGCTATTCCTGTACCTGGCCCAACAAGTATCATAGGCGCTTCTGGTTCAGGCGGCATATAAAAATTAGGCGCACTGGACATAGAAAATGAGAATATATCTCGCGTACAATGCAACATGGAGCGATAGAAATAGGTGGTACGCGTGGACTTGCCTGCGCACAAACACGTAGAGAGGTTCTCCGTCCGATATCTCGCGCAGATAATTAGAGCAAACTCCATAGTGAACTGGTCCAGAACCACCTGACACATTTTGTTCGCAAATAACTTGCTCTCTGATCGAACTGTACTACAGAGAAGTGTTAAAACCGAGTACCTTGCGTTGTGTATTGTACAACCGCGACAGTGAGATGTATTTGTCCCTGGTGTACATCGGGGGAGGAAGAGATACTGTAGAATCTCGGTTGCAAAGGGGTCAAATGAAGCAGTAGCAACGGCGCAAAAGGCTTCACAGATGGGAACTCATCTAGTACTTCCACCAGGTTGGGAAACTTCCAATGTCTCCAGTCTTCGTAGGCTGCCGGATCCTATGTTAGAAACCAAGTTCCTTAATATTTTTTACAACCTTGAAGATCTACTCGCTTACTGAGTAGTAGCGGGACATTTACAGAAGCTAGAAGATGAAGTTGTGCCTGCTCCTTTGAATTTGTAGCTACCGCAGCGAAGTATCTGAGAAGGTTCGGCGTCGGCGGTGTTGTGATATCTAAGAATCTGGTTAGTAGCATCCTCACGGAGTTAGGCAAATACCTATCATGGGCCACCCACGTTTTCAAAATACCTATTTAACAATTCCCAAACAATCAGAATCACCGTGGAATAGCAATTTGGTATTTCTAATGCTATTCGTGCAAACCATTAGGCGTATGAGACTGCTTCTGCATTTGCAGTTCGATCGGTATGTCTGGGTCAAAAGGAATCTCCATTCGTTTCAGAATTCCTTCTACGAGTTCCGGCCTGTTGCACGCGAAAACCCCCAGGTGATCGCCAGGCTTGTACGATATCTCTATGCTCGCTATATCGTCCAACTCCAGAAGTAAAGTGGTCCCGCTGTGGAAAGGAGCGTACGGATTCAAAATTTATTACAGAGTTATAGAATTATCGATCGATCGTGTATAATCACCTCAACATGTCACCACTCAAGTTCGTCTTTCGATACATGTTACAAGTAGTTACATTCCTATTGTGGCACTTGCTCAGTGCTGAAATAATGTTGGTTAAAATTCGATGGTTAAATAAATGTCGAACAAGCAAGCGTACCTTTTCCAATTGGTTGAGGGTCAGCTTCGACGAAACGAACAGTCGCCGCTGTCAGTGCCTCTGATCCTAACGACAACGCGACTTCGAGCAAAGTGTCGTCGTCGTCCAGGCAAAAGGTCTCGCACGCGACCTGGAGCAAAGTTTGTGAAGAATACGCGAGCTAGTAAGAAAACACGTTGCGCGACTGTGACAACGAGATACGAACAGCGAAGGTATCAGCTGCCCATTTCCGGAAAGCTTGTTCCTGCCCGCACATCTCATCTCCTTGCGCCAGTCGCAGCAATCGTTCTCCGCCTAATTCGCCCAGCAAGTTATCCACGTAGCGGCCGAATGAACAGAAATTTGGATAGGCTGACGATCCCAGTGCACAGACAGCAAATCTGAACAGAAATTATTGTGGATTTCGATGTTATGCTTACCGGTTGATTTTAAGTACTGCGTACCTAACGTTACTCAAGGGCCCAAAAGTATCTTCCGCTTGGGATTCCGTGGTGGACCCACGAAGCGAATCCAGTCTATCCAATTTCTTAGAATGACTTACTTCCGACTGGCTATTTGCTTTAATGAAGGATTTCGAAGATGCCAAGCTGTAACCGGAACACGAATGATTAGAAGGCAAATTGCATCGCGATACAAGAACCTGATACGGATATACTGTCACCTTATCTTATTGCCACTATTAATGTACGTCTCGTTCATCTTCATTGCGTACAAGTTCTGAGCGAAAGCCTGGAAATCAGAAGGCACGCGTGGAATCGTAGTTGAAGTTCTGAGTTAATTTACAGGCGAGATATTTACCTCGCCATTTTCCGGAGGATCGCCGTTCCCGAAAGTGGACGTTATGACCAGCAGCAGAGCTTCATGCTCGATATTGCTGATGTCGTAGTCTGCCATGGAGAGCACCTAGAATCGATAGCTTCAAGTATTTTTCAGACACTATTTCCCCGCAAAGTAGTCTACTAAAGTAACAAATACCTGGGAATGGAAAGCGTGTCCCAGTAACTCGCCGAGCTTCTCGGCGTACATCTGCGACGTGCCAGTTTCCGTGGCGAACAACACTGTAGCTTTTATCCTCCTGGACAAGGCTCTTCCGAACAGCTTCGATGTAAATTTCACAGCTCTGGAATTATTCACAATTCGTTTACGAATTTAGCCGTCATACTTTACACTGGTGTCACGCTTCACCTTGCAATCTGCTTGAAATGGAACTTTCTTCTCGGTTTCTTGGAGGTTGATTTCTTATCCCGACCCTTCTTCCACACGTGTGTCTTCCAAGCGGGGTCCTAGAGTCGTGCAATAAGGTATGTACCACGGCTACGTAATACGCACGTAGGATAAATTCATTGTTCAATAAAGACCTGGGCATCGTACGACGGTTTCAGATGATAAAGAGCCATCTCCTGATGGAACACAGGCGTAGCCGATCCCGATATCGGCGGCACGATCCACAGCCAATCCGCTGGGCAACCGTTCCTTAGTCGCATCTCGTTTTCATAATGTTTCATGAAAGATTCCGAGGCGGTATGATGATCTACAATCGTCACATTTTTCATCTGAAAAAGGATCTGAATTTACTATTACTGTTCGCCATGAATACTGAACAGAGAGCAATGTATATACTTGGAAACTGTGCAGCACAGCAAGGTTAGCTTCAATCATGGCTTTATCCTTCCATAAAGAAGTGGTCGTTCTCGTGTCGAGTCCCATATGCGTTGCTATCGTCTATAAACAATACTCCATTTTTATTTGCTTCTCAATACACCGGTTTCGAATTATTCTTTGCTCTATAAAGTAAATAAAAGATTGCAAACTAGCGCATAGACACACCTCCAGCAAATTGTATCGCTGAACATCGCACAGGTCTCTCGCCCCGATCTCAGTGCTCATGTACCACCCATTGAATGGCGCAGCCGTGAACTCCAATCCTCCGCAATCGAACACCATTCCCGACACAGCAGGGACGCCGAACCACTTCAACTCCAGCTTCTCGAACCAATCGTATCTGTAATAAACGAGCGATTAACGTTGCAAGTCGACCAACAATGGGATCCTGCTGATTAGCAGCGATACCTACGTGGGATGACTAAGGGGCACCTCGAGAACGAGCTCGTTGGGAATGTCGAAGTAATCAGGATCGTGACCGTTTGCCGATAGCACCAACGGCAGTATGTCGAAACGCGTGCGTGCACCTTTCCAGCCTAGTTTTATGCATAGCTGTGCGAACGATATCCGTTATGTATGCATACTGTAGTAAAACCAACTGCGGAACCGAACGCAGTTAACAATGCAGAGCAATCTTAATCAGAAATCGCAATTTTCTACCTCCGTGAATTCAGCATTAGCTGGATCGCCGACTATGGTACCATCTGGATTTTTATACCCGGCATAGCCGATCAGCTGCTGATTCCACACTCTGTAGTCGTGCTTCCCGTCTGTGCGTTGCGGGAATATTGTTATAGCAGACCTGGGGATTTCACGCTGAGTAAGCGATAAGAATTTCGCGCTGTACCGGGTCTACGAGATCTTCGTTACCTAATGTTCCCTTTGTTGGTGCTGTACTTGATGTGGTTGCACAGAGCTTCGAACATGCCGCTGGTCGTGGTGACATAGCGGCAGTCAAATACCTGCAAGTACATTTGAAAATGATTAGGTTCGGAGATCTTACAGCATCCGCGCGGCTACGTACTTGAAGTTTCGACCATTGAATACGACCGATACATCTGGCAGCATTGCGCCAAGCCAATTTCGCTCCGAAAACCAATTCCGTTTCGGTCAGCTGATAGGTACTCGTGGCCAGAACCTCCCTTTGCACGTATTCCCAACGCGAACGCTGAGCCTCGCTGTTCAACCTGTTTGAACAAGAAATTTGGATTTTAAGTGAGGATAATTGGGCTTTTGGCCAACCCCGGTATTTCAATATTTTATAGAACCGAGGCCACTGGTACCGCTGGTACCTGCAGAGCGCAGAGTTACGATGATTAATCGAGCTTAAGGCTTTGGTACCTTCTGATCGAAGAAAAGTACTGCTCAAGGAAATCTTTTGCTTGCAGCAGGATTTCTTGTTTCGAACGAGCCTCCGGTCCATGAGTCGGCAGCTGCATAACGCTGCCGAGGCACACTTGCTTGGAGCACAGTGTTCTCTGAAAAAAAAAAAAAAAAAACAGATTACAAATTTATTAGTAAAAATAAAAATTACTCTGCTATTTTATCGCTAACGCTTTTCAAAAACTTAAACAATGAAGCAGTAATCGTAAGAATAATTAAAAAAAAAAGAGAGACAATACTATCGAGTTTCTTAATTTGGAAATTGACGAACTTATATTCGCCGCAATATTTAAATCCAGCGCCTAATCAAATCTTACGGTGCCCCGTGCCCTAAATCCTCGCTAAACCACGGAAATTAAACATTTCACGAAAACATTCCTACATTAAATGCAAACGATCTTTTCTGATACCCGAATATTGACTTCCTCATCTTCCGAATTATCCAGTGATTTTAAACGGACCATTTCGTACACCCCTATCCGCGCAACTAGTGGGCCAAGCTCATACTCGCTCTTCGATAGTATTGACTCGCTCCGTTAGAAATTCGCCCACTCGCAGTTCCTTCGAAATCCCACGTCGCGCACGAATTCTCCGGCGAGCGGATCGGCAACGAGTTATCCGAAAGTTGGATATTTTAAAGGCACGATTACTTAATTAGCAGAAAGATAGAGAAACGGGAATGGGAATTATTTTTAAATGGCACGTCGCATACCTCGGCATGCTTGGCGTGCAGAGAATCGAAGGCCTCGGTCTTCTGGATGAGGTTCCTCAGTTTCGTCGGTTTCTTCTGGCTGGCTCCTGTCGTCTCGTGCTCCTTCATCTCGACCCGTCGTATTCTCTCGGCTTGAAAACCCGCCCCGTCTCACCTGTCAGCGCTCTGTTCCCACACTGCCACGGTTTCCCTTCGCGAGCCACCCCACGAGGAAGAAAGGTAGGGGGGTGGCTGCGCGATCGGCGAAGGTACCCCGGCGAGCGAGTGACAGATGCGCGATAGAGGTGCGCAGACGCTTTACCGCGCCCGCGACTACGTTTCGGCGATCGCTTTCGCGCATCGTAAATCTCTGTTTCGTTCGATAATTCAGCCCGTCGCAATCGCTCTGCTTTCGCGACACTGTATTTTATGACCCCACCGATTGGCCCATTGAAATCGCGTGGATTATAATTGCATAGAATCATAGATACTTGGCTGAAAATGATCGGTAAATAATACCCGTAAACCAAGGCCGTAGCCTCGTGACTGAGGCTTCACCTGCGCAATGGCGATGCGCAGTCGACTTGGCGCGTCGGTTTAAAACGGTTCGCCAACGATTCTTAAGGGGACCTTCCGGTCTAGAGCCCAAAAAAATAGGTGATTTTTAGGAATTAATTAAAGGAAAACTACTATATATAATTTAATGGGACTTTTTGCATTGTATTAAGGATGTCTTAAGTTATAGAAATATATTTTTTGTTTTATAATTAATCATTGCAGACGGCCCTGGGGAGTCGTTAAAGTCAAGGCGTCAAAAAATTGATCCAAATCGGTGGGACCTATATCTCCAAAAGTTATTATCCGATTCGGTCCGGAAAACAGGTCCCACCGTTTTGACAACACTGTTTCGAGAAAAACGCGTTTAAAGGTTTACGTGAGCGCCGAGTGCCCGGTTGTTGCCCATGCATTTGCCGCTACTCAAATGCCTATAACTTCTGGAATTTTACGAATTTCAACAAATCCTTTTAAACACGTATTCCTAAAAGGTTGAACATTCGAAAAATGAAATTAAAAAAAATCGACTTTTAGACCGGAAGGTCGCCTTAAGGCGGAACCACACATTTGCATTCGGCAAAATTCTTCGATAAAGTATCTACAGCATTTCGTCGTTTCGACTCGTGATCGGGAACCGCGAACATCCGTACAGAAGCTCGCGTGAATGTTTGATAATCCGGGAATAGTGAACATTCGCTTACATGTAGTCGCTCGCCGAGCGTGTGGTTGCGCCTTTACGCGTCACTTTTCGCAATACTCTAGTAGTATCGATGTCTATTTGGATCTACGAAAAGGCGTTTACTGACCATCAGTCATCAGATTGTAATTATTGGATTACGGTTACAATAATAACTGAAAATGTCTCGCTTAGAATTAAACGATACTTTGTAGTTGAAACCGTGACGGCGATTTCCGTTGAAAATATTCTTTCGAGGATCACGATCGAGTTTAAATAATAGTAAATATCTAGTAAATTTACTAAGTCAATAGTAACTACGTGAATAGTAAAGTACGTTTATATTGAACGCTGGCGTCGTACGAGTCAAAGATTAACGCGCCAAAGTGTCAGTGCGGAAGCTGCCTTTACTCGCGTAGTACAGTTCGAAATTGTTCGGCCCGTCTGTGAGTCCGATTTCGTAGCCGACGATCCGTCTTAAATCCATTTGAATCGAGCGGTTAAAGTTGTTTTACGTTTATATTTGATTTAATACAGATTTATGTAAGTACAGAAAAAGTATATTTATACGTCATTGTCAGGGAAACGATACCTACGTTGAATAGTAACAGCTCGCGAGCAATTTCTGCACAACGCTTGCCAAACGTTTGCATTATTCTGTTTACAAATTTCGCCCAATACTTAGTGGCTGGAATAGGCACAGAAATGGAAGAGAATAATCGTGCGTCTGATTCAAGACCCTACAACGCGACTCCAGAAAAAATGTACAGGACGCCACAAGAATGCGGTAAGTTGTACAGTCGTCGATTCGCAACTGCCGTGAAAATATAAACGACCTTTACTCCAGTGAAATTAGGATTTGTCTTCGGAATAAATCCCAGCAAGCTAAATTTTGGTATGGGCCTTTATTTGGTCGTTTTAAACAATATGTCAAAAGTCCCCATCGATCCGAGTGCCGCTAAAAATTTTACAGAGGGTTGAAAACAAAAATAACAGTTTTTCGCGAATATCTCGTTATCTAGCAGTTTTGCGACAAAAATAGGTCTCACACAATTTATAACTTGGGAAATTCTCTACAAAAAAGGTTGTATGAGTTTTTTCGTAGGAGTAACCATTTTCATGTGTGCCGGGTTACCAAATTTCAACCCCCATACTTTTGACAAGGGAAGATCCCGAACCCGGAAATTCAGAAAATTATGAAACTCTGTAAACATGTAGCGGAAGTCCTGCTGAGTACACCGCAATTTCGTTTGCTGCCCAAATTCACTCCAAGAGGGTCCAATTGACCCCTGAAATTTTTTTTATTTTGTATTATTACTCGCGAACTGTAGGAGATAGAAAAAAAGTGTTCAGGATAAAGTTACTTCTCTTAATTAGGACTAACATTTGGTAAATTATAGTTCTTAGAGTTCTTACGGTTCGTGAGTTATAACACAAAATCGGAAAATAGCCGGATTTTCAGGGGTCAATTTCACCCCCTGCGAGTGAACAAATTTAAACTTTAATCTTTGGGGATAAGTAGAGGATATATAGGTATGTATTACTCAATTTTTGTTGCTGCCCAAATTCACTCTAAGAGGGTGAAATTGACCCCTGAAAATCCGTTTTTTTTTTTAGATTTTGTGTTATAACTCACGCACCGTAAGAACTGTAACAACTATAATTTACCAAATGTTAGTCCTAATTAAGAGAAGTAACTTTTTCCTGAACACCTTTTTTCTATCTCCTACAGTTCGCGAGTAATAATACAAAATAAAAAAAATTTCAGGGGTCAATTGCACCCTCTTGGAGTGAATTTGGGCAGCAAACGAAATTGCGGTGTACTCAGCAGGACTTCCGCTACATATTTACAGAGTTTCATAATTTTCTGAATTTCCGGGTTCGGGATCTTCCCTTGTCAAAAGTATGGGGGTTGAAACTTGGTAACCCGGCACACATGAAAATGGTTACTCATACGAAAAAAACTCATACAACCTTTTTTGTAGAGAATTTCCTAGGTTATAAATTGCGTGAGACCTATTTTTGTCGCAAAACTGCTAGATAACGAGATATTCGCGAAAAACTGTTATTTTTTTTTTCAACCCTCTGTAAAATTTTTAGCGGCACTCGGATCGATGGGGACTTTTGACATATTGTTTAAAACGTCCAAATAAAGGCCCGTACCAAAATTTAGCTTGCTGGGATTTATTCCGAAGATTGGGCAGATTTCCGTCTAATTTCACTGGACTACTTGTGATGTTTGCGTAGGATCTAGCAGGAGGGACGCGAAAACGCATTCAGAGGAGGTGAAACGTAAAATTCATTATACTCCTCAGAATAGTCCGGATAAGTATCAAAAGACGCCTCAGAGTAGCGGTACGCCGATAAGTATACATTACGTTCTAATATACAGATGTCGTACTTACTTTAATCTATAATAAAATATTCTGCGAAAAAAGTCGAATTCGTGAAAAATCAGGAATTAAGGAAGATGACCTTGAAATGTCCGATACCCCCACCTATTAACATTGCTCCTTGATTTTCTAACGTCCTCCCAAACACCTTATGAATTACTATCTTTACTAATCTACTTCGCCCGAAATTTAGATCCCGATTTTATAAAAAAAAATTTTTTTATTTTTTTTGTGAAAGTGGTCACATTCATCTGGATTAGTCAGGCATAATGAGTCGAGGCATATTTCGCGATCCCAGAGTTTAGCGTTCGAAAGTTTTTACAGGCCACAGACAAACACACAAACATATAGAAGCTTTCTGCTTGATATATTAAGATACTAGATCATTTTATTTTAATATCTACAAAAACCCTGTCACAGGATCCTACCGAAAGGAAGCAAAATCGATGTCGGAGAGCAACAAACGGAAGGGCCCACCGTCTCACGGCGAAAGTCTGGAGAAAATCTCGAAAATCTGTCCGAGCGGTAAATTCGTTAACACGTTGATCGGACAATGGTCGAAGTATACGGGTGTGCCGACACCTTTGTCGCAACCGCCCGGGGTATGATCATCACGCAGCTTCTCACTCCCCGTATGAAAGCTACTTCCCTATTAATAAATACCGCGAATGCACAGGTGCAGGAAAATTCGATCGTGGAGGAAATGCGGCGAGCGTACGCGATGGAACAGCGGAAGATTCAGCTACTGCAGAAGAAGCTGCAGGCTGCGGAGGAGACCATATCCTCGCTCTCTGCATCCCGCGACACCGAACTCAGGGCCAAGGAGGAGATATTGAGACAGCTACATATCGTTCCTCATGATCTAATTGAAACAGATTAGAAGGACTGTTTAATAATAAGCTAAGATGTTCTTGATACGATCTTTCAGGTTGAACACTGACTGGGAATCGATCACCAAGTATTACTACGAGATATCGGAAAGTCTGAAAGGATTTCAACAGCACAAGGATAATCTGTCCGCGTTGTACAACAACGTTATTCTCAGGCAGCAGTCGGCGATGAAGAACGTGCAGGAGGAATTGAGTAACATGAAACTGAAAGGTTGCAACAAGATTTAATTTTCAAGCGAAGAATATGTGCATTTGTTTTTAACTTATTTAATAGTTGTTGATACTCTTGTATAGACGCAGAACAAAGAAGCATTGTTGCTGCAGCTGAAAGTAAAGCAATAAATCAAGAGAAAAGGTATTTGGACGAATTGTTTAGTAAAGAGCTCAGCTGCTTCTTACCTATTTAGTAATCTCGCGTTTTTTCTGCCATTAGAATACAGGAAATAATGATCGCGGAAGCCGAATTGAAGGAACAGTTGGAGAATATCAGAAGCGATGCAGTTTCGGAGACGAATCGTTTAATTAACGCTCATGAGGAAGAAAGAGTGGAGTTGATAAAGGTTCGAAATTCGATGTCGGTTTTAGACATTTCTGTGATCTGCATGTTACGCAATAGACGAGCGATCTTTCCTAACTGGGAAAACGTGTATTATCTATTCTTTCGGGTGAAACATAATATTTTATCTATGTTGTTACTGCACGTTTTTATCGTACATTCGCGATTTCAGAAGCAAGAGAAACTCACGTCGGTGAACGACGAATTGCTGTTGCAACTGAAGAGCGTCGCGGAAGAGAAGCTGAATGCGGCGAAATTATTCGAGCAGAAGGACAAAGAAATCGCGAAGTTAGAAGAAGAGATTTCTACGCGCAAGTGAGTCGACAAATGAACGGTTTAGAGATGTAAAAACTAACGTACGAGTTATGTTCTAACAGGAATAAGAACGAGGAACTGCTGTGTGAAAATGCAGAATTAGGTGCGAAGTATGAGAATTTAGTTGACGTAAAAGGGGAACTGTCGAAGCAACTAGAGTCAAAACTGCAAGAAGTAATAATAACTTAGCATAATACCTTGTTTCTTATGCTTCGATATTTCAATATATGCAAAAGTTGATATTATTTCTCCAATAGGTCGACAGACTTCGAGATAATTTAGACACGAGGCAGGAATTAGAATCTAGTTTGGCTAAGGATCTCGATATGATTGAGATTAAGTACAGAACCATGCAAACCGATTTTCTGAATGTGGAAAATAAATTAAAGGAGGCGCAAACTCGCAATGTAGATCTCGAGAAGTCTGTACAGGATATAAAACATAATAAAGAAAAGTCATTGGCGGAATTAAATAAAAGGATTCAAATCTTGACGAAAGAAAAGGATATGATACTTTTAGAGAAACGTGCAAAAATTCAGGTATGTTTACAAATAAAAATTAAGAACGTAAATACTGAAACTACTGATTTCATTGATTTCTCTTAAACAGGAAGTAGAGAACACGCAGAAATCTTTGCAAGATAAATATGAATCAGAAGTGTCAGCTTTAAAGAAAGACTTCGATAGAAAATTGTCTGAAATGAAGAAGACAATAGCCACGCAGAATTCTGCTTTTACCAAGTTAAATGAACATTTAACTAAAATGAACGAAGAAAATCAGAACAGACGAGTAAACCAGTACAGTGCGAAAGGCGATCAGGATAATTTAAAGGAGAAATCGCAATTGTTTACAGAACCTAAGTTCACAGAAGCGATCACAACGTACGAAACGGGAAGTCAGCTAAGAATAAGTCAAACCCGTGAAAGAAGAGGGCAACAATCTGAAGTCGAAAAAAAAATCGCCACCCCAAAGAGTGCGCCTAAAGATAAAGACGAAATGTCGAGTCAAGGAAAGCGAGATTCCATATACGATTTCAAAAATTCAGAAACTGATCACGAATTACCGAAGGTAAATTGTAATGTGCGTGATCATAAAAAATTGTGTACCATGTAATTACGCACGTCATTTCATTTGCAGGTATTATCACAACTAAGGCCAGAAAAAAGGATTAGATTCGATTTGTGTTCTCCGCCTAAGGTGATATTGCTTAATAATAACTTGCATTAGTATTATTCATCTGCCCTTTTTCATCGTGCAATGAAGATAATCAAATGATCCTATTTTTACAGGTTTACGATTACGCGTGTGTTTCTCCCGATAAAGATAAAGAAGCAGCGAAACCGACTGCAGGAGCAAAGCCGAAGCAAGAGCAGAAAAAAGAGGTATTATTGTTTAAAGAGGCTTTTATATATTATTCACCTAATTGCACACTTTAAATACTATCTTGTACGAATAGGACTCCAATGATATACCACAGAAGAGGAAAATCTTCAAAACACGTGGTGCTATGTTACGACAATACAAAACTCCGCGATAATGTTGAAAAAATAAAATCTTCCACATAATAATAAATATTCAATTTATTCTGTATCAATTTTCTATTTTTTCCTAACTTCCTTTAGTAACAAATAAGAGACATCTGTAACAATGCATAATTAACATATTCGATAATAAAACACATGTAACTTTACAAGGTGTTAGACGTTTCTTACGTATCGCGTACACTGTACACTTGGAACATCATTTTATAGAGTAGATATATAGTGTTGGGCCCTCTATAATTATTTCTCAAGTTGATTGTTGCTTTATATATGTACCACGGAATATTATATAAATGATTGTGTACACTTGTATTCCATTTCGAAAGTGTAAGATTGTATTTATTTCGATTGCTACTTTAATTGAAGTCTAATCAACAGACGTTCTTATTATTCATACTTACATTCTGACTTGATTTCAATCACTCATTAAACTGGAGGCGCTATCCCACTTCATTGACCTTTCTATAGCCATTTTCCATTTAGAGTACCTCAAGTCTCGCTCTGCAACATGAATATACGGAGCTATTTATTTCCGATCTTTCTCGCACGCTATCGTATCGTCCAAGAGAAAGATATTACCATCTTCCCCTATAGCAGGCGTGAATTTTGTAACCTGCGACGCATCCACATCACTGATATCGACGACGCCTGCTCCGATACCAGCTAATATAGCTGCGCCTAATGCCGTCGTTTCCACCATATTCGGCCTCACTGTAGAAACATTTTAAAATATTAAAGTAGAACCACACTCTTGTACGAAACTTCGGTGCGAATTTCTACATACCAACACTTATTCCCGTCAGATCTGCTTGTAGCTGCATCAGCAAATTGTTTACCGTCATTCCACCATCGACCTGCAGCGTTGTCAGTTTCGTGCCAGAATCTTTGACCATCGCTTCTAAGATGTCCCTCGTCTGAAAGCAGACAGCTTCCAAAGCTGCCCGAATAATATGGTACTGCTGCGTATCTTCAGTGATACCACAGATCACCCTGAGAAATGATAGATTCTTGACTCGCTCGTTCGAATATCAAGGAACAGCGATAGCAAGTCTTTTAAATGTTACTATCGAAATTGCATTTACCCTCGCGCGTCCTGCTGCCAGTACGGCGCGTATAATCCAGAGAACGCCGGCACGAAGTACACGTCCCCGGAACACCTTACGGATTCCGCCATTTCTTGCGACTCCCCGATATTACTGAACAGCTGCATATTATCGCGCAACCACGACAAGGCTGCTCCGGCCACAGCGACGGAACCCTCCAGCGCATAAATCGGCGGTGATTTGCCCATTTTGTACGCAATGGTCGTTATGAGGCCTTGATTCGAATCTACCTTCTGAAATCAACACACCGCAGATTGCAATATTTTATCGATTCTGTCTACAATACTATCGCGGGCACAATAGCGAGAAGCGAGCACCTACAACATTTCCAGTATTATAAAGCAAGAAACACCCAGTCCCGTAAGTAGCTTTCGCTTGTCCAGGTTTCAAGCACAGCTGGCCAAGGAGAGCTCCTTGCTGGTCACCTACGCACTACGCGTACGAGTAGAAAAGAAACAGATTAATTCAACTAAAAATCAACATCCAAGTGTAGACCGTCGCTTTAATAGCTCACCCCCGCGATAGGTATACCAGCGAGAACCTCGGGGTTCGAGACTGTCGCGTAGACTTCAGCGCTGGATCGTATTTCGGGAAGGATATGCTGCGGAATTCCGAAGAATCGGCATAACAGAGGATCCCATTTCAGCGACTCGATGTTCATTAACATCGTTCGGGACGCGTTCGAAACATCTGTTACGTGTAACTGCCCCTTCGTAAGATTCTGCAGAAGGACAGTGTTAAAGAGTAAATAAACTACGGCTACAGTGATCGTAGAACAAATCCTTACTAATATATAAAAGTGAAACGTTGTCTGTTTGTTTGTCCTTCTTTCACGCCTAAACGGCTGAACGGATTTCAACGAAATTTTGAATATACATTAAATACGCCCTAGATTAGATTATAGGCTATTTATAAATATGTTATCTAAAATAATAAATAATAATAATAATAATTCCCGGGTGAAACCGGGTAACGGGTCAGCTAGTATGGTAATAAAAACGGATTAATTGGTATACCCAAATCAGCCACGTATCGATCGTCCCGAAGGCGCATTTCTTGGCGTCTACTGCCTGCTTGACGCGTGGTATATTATCGATAAGCCAACGTATTTTAAGGGCGCTGAAGTACGGCGACATCGGAAGCCCGCAAAGGGGCTTTAAATAATTCTTGTTTCTGGTCTTGTTGGGTATACTGTCTAGTATGTCCTCCAAAGTTGTGGTTGTCCTCATATCGAGCCATACTGCGCGATCGATATAAAAAGTAACGCATAAATGTTGACATCCTTGCTAGTACAATCGCGTTTAAACACTCGGACGCTTATATTACCAATCGCATTGTGTAACGGCTCTCCCGTATCTTTATCCCATAGCAAGGTTGTCTCCCGCTGATTGGTGATACCAACCGCCTTGATATCCGAAACGCTCAGACCAATATCCTTCAATTTCTCCACCGTCTTCTTTATGCAGTCTATAACGGCCTGCAAAATTTCCTTCGGATCCTGCTCCACCCATCCTTCCTGCGGATACTTCTGTTTGATTTCGATTTGATGCGAAGCTACCACTTTTCTGCGTAACACGTCGAATACCTAAAACGGAGCGTACGATCAGCCATATTTGTATACCAACAATTTTTATCAACGCTTTCCACAGATACGTTGCCGAGCGAGATTCGAATGAATTCAAACCGTTTTTGATTACGGTATCCGTTAAGTTTGCTAATTTTATAAATGCAGCGAGCGATCGTCGAGTTCGAGATGAGTTAAGATTCTACAGCGACAGAGATATTTTCGTAAAGTATGACGTTCGGTTTGCACTGCGATACATATTATCATAAAGTAAACACGATCCATATATCTGCATGGCCATCATCTATTCGAAGTTCAAGTTCCACTCTGGTCTCTGTTCCGCTTGGTCGCTCGGTATTTTTATTTGGTCGCGATTTAAATGCGAAGGGAAGAAATACGTGGACTTACTAGGAATCTAGCGCTGCTCGTCCCTTCGTCGATCGCGCCGATAAATGGCCCTGAGCGATTGATGTTCTGCGGCATACTTTTCTCTGTCACCCGAAACGTCGGGTTTGTAAAAGTATTTAAAGTTATTTGAAAGGTGACCTATGCTTAACCTTCGTCCTAGCTTGTTATATAATGACGCAGATTAAATATAATACCCGATCGGTGATAAGAGCGCGTATCGGGCACGAAATCAGGGCATACTTTTTTTCACGTTCTCCCTTTCGTAATGCATCCTTTCATGGACCGCCGTCCCAATTTCTGTCTTCCATTAAATAACACTCTGCAACGTGACGGCTCGCGAACAATAGTAAACATATCTAGTAAAGAATCAGCTGCGAGGGTTTTTTTTTTCCCATCATCATTTGACAACCTATCTCGCAGGTGATGTTTGAAAACAAGCGCTCGATACGACAGAAATGCGTGAAGTATCGCGCCCACGTGGCTTGTTTGTTTCTCTTTTTTTTTCTCTCGCTGTAACGTAAGCGTGTACGTCATTACGAGTACGTTAAATGACTCCGATTGATGCCGATTCTATCGTCCCGATAAATGCAACGCGAGACATTCTTAACAATCCTCCCTTTCGCAGAATGTAAGTCGGGACCTATATTGCAAAACATATTCGCCAAGGTAACGCTCTTTTGCTCTCGTAAAAGTATCGTATCTCGGTTTTCATCTATTACGCGTACAATTCCCGTTCAACCTAATATTCGTGCATATCGCGCAGGAGAAAGAAAAGAAGATAAAAGAAAAGCGTAGTGGCAAACGATGCCCTCGGGTGCAGCGTCGCTAGTATTCTTTTGCACCGCGAGGTTTGCAACGGGGATGCACTCCGATATCCCTATGGCATAGTAACATTTCGCGGTCGGGCAGTATTTATCTCATTTCACTTTGCGTTACCGGTAAGGAAAGACGTTCGTTCTCGGCGGTAGTGGACAATTATTTGCCCGTTGAGATAATTGAATTAGATTAAGTGCTCTCACCAGTGTGCCTAATACGCGTGGATTTTATAATGTTTCAGGCAAATCACTGTTAAACTGGCTTCGTAATACGTGTATATTACTTGGCCGGATTTCTTTATTACGGTAGAGTGAGTATCGCTTCTTCAAATATATGTCGTGACTGTCCATGCACTGACCCTCTCTCTCTCTCTCTCTCTTTGCCTCTCTCTCTTTCTCTCCCGTTCGCTCTATCCACCTCTCTATCTCTCTCTCTCTCTCTCTGAACATAACGGCGCTAGCCTTGCCATTACGAGGGGCCTCGTATTTCGATCATACGGAAATTCACGAGCGCTATTTTTCGCCCCGTGCAACGTGCACGGCATTCGTCTTCGGCATAGGTTAGCGATCTTGTGACGTGTCAAGTGAATACTCCATTCCATATGGTGGTCGGTGCTCGATTACCAGCGCGCTGGTCATTGACATGCTGGCATTTAACTCGAGCCTGCTTTCCTATTTCCCGTTTAGAATAATTGTCCGCGAATCCTTGCTGCCAAACGATGCATTAACGTGCGCAGCTTGACCCGCGGAGCCGTCGGTAGTACGCTCGCGTAAAACGACGTATGCCGTTAAAAGAAATTTTGCAGCATAGATATAGCATGACTATTGATTCCCATTAACATTTTTTTGTATCCCCTCACCCCTCCTTTATCTTGTCCCGAATTTTCGCGCCAGCTACGATTCCACTTTAATTCTTTCTCTTCCGTTGCCGATAAATTCCGTTCAACGAGATAACGATATAAAAATATAAAATACGTTCCGAATTTTTCTGTTTCATTTTGCGTAAGCATCGATAAACGTAATCGTAATAAAACGAATCGTACCTCTCGAGCTCCTTTGTAGATTTATATCGTTGTAACTTGTACGTCTCGCATCTCGAAGTCGGTGTGACCGTTAGCGGGCATCGACCGTTACGTAAAGTTGCTGGGGAGAAACTATGCCCGCGGTTGTTGAAGGATTTTTCTGTAATTTTCATACCCCCCAGTGCTACTGTAAGGACTTGGCACGAAACAGGACAACCCCATCATGCAGCAGCAGTCAGTAATGGAAGAGGGAACGGCCTACGAGCTACCTACCTACGATGAGACATTCCCAGTTCTTCCCGAGTCCAATTCAGGCTCAGGGAAATTGAATATCTTCTCCGTAAATAATAACTTACAGCTTGGACGCGTAACTATCACACAGGTATAAATCGTTCGCCAGCGACTCGCGCGTACTCACGTTCATTCTCACGACTCTATATCCCGTTTCGCCGTCCCGTTCAGATGTTCCGTGTACCCGGGGAAGAGCGCAAGTTCGATCACAGCGACAAATTTGGAGAGCGCGAATCTATACGCACGTGTAAAACCATAATGAAAGAGACGAACACGATCATTGAAATAGCATCATCGAAGGATCAATCTCTTACATTCCTAATAACTGGTAAACAGAACCAGGTGATGGATGCCAAGCGTCGAATTCTAACAACGTTTCAGACCCAGGTCGAGCGTCATACTTTGATCTTAAGCTACGGTCTCGTAAACGACGACTATCGACGCGTAATCGTGTCTCGCAAGGATTTTGAGAATCTCGTTTTGTTGCAGGCGAGTAAACAAATTAGCATTCCTAAGGACCATCACCGTTGGATACTCGGAAAGCTGGGGCAGCGACTTAAAGATCTAGAGAAGACGACCGCGACGAAGATAAACGTTCCACCTGTGCAGGATCAATCAGACACGATAACGATCACAGGAACGAAAGAGGGTATAGAGAAGGCCGAGCACGAGATTAGAGTAATATCGGACGAGCAGGTGAGTGGGCATGCTTCTTCCCGATGAAGTTACTCCGATACCGAATGAATAATGCGAACGCTGGATTATGCTGTAGTCGAGAAAAGCGTTCGAGAGAATATCCGTGCCAAAGATATATCATCCGTTTATCCACGGCGCGCATAACGAAAATCTGAACGCTATGATGGGAGAAACTGGGGCCAGAATTAATATTCCTCCCGCCTCTGTCCAAGAGGACGAAATTACCATCGCTGGCGAGAAAGAGGGTGTCCTGGCCGCGAAGCAAAAGATCGAAGTCATCTACAGAGACATGGTAGAGATCTCTTTACCACGGGAATTTAAATTCCTTTTCACCAGTTCTGAAATTTAAAGTTACGTTTCTGATTTAGGAGAAAAGGTGTACCACAGTATCGGTGGAAGTTCCGAAATCTCAGCACAAATACGTAATTGGGCCTCGCGGTAGTACGATAGCAGAGATACTGCAAGTGACCGGTGTAAGCGTAGAAATGCCCGCGTCCGATTCACCTACGGGAACCATTACCCTACGAGGTCCTCAGGAGAAGCTTGGCCAAGGTAATCACCAATTTGCAGATGATTAAATACCTAGACATCCGCCGATGATAATGGTCTATTCGTCCGCTGCTATAGCGCTGAATAAAGTGTACGAGAAGGCAAACAGCGTTCGCACGGCCGTAGTGAAAGCACCCGTTTGGATTCACAAATACATAATAGGACGAAAGGGTGTGAATATTAAGCGTATTACCCAGGAAATGCCAAAAGTGAACGTGGAGTTCACCGGAAAGGAGGATAAGATTAAAATCGAGGGCCCCCCCGAGGAAGTAGAGAAAGCACAAAATGAACTCGAATTAATGGCTAGTGATCTTATATCTAAGCTCACTTTTACAGAATTAAACGTTGATCCACGATTCTATAAATACATTATTGGGAAGAATGGATGCAACGGTGAGTTGGAGTTTACGTTAAAGCGATTAAAAATCGTGCGATTAAATACGTTGGATGCTCGTCGTACATGTGGCAATTTCTTTTCCAGTGAATCGCGTGAAAGAAGGAACCGGCGTTGTCATTAATATTTCTGAGAATGACGGCAGTAACGTCATTCGTATAGAGGGGAATCTTGCTGGTGTAATGAAGGCTCAAACGGTTCGAGATATCCACTTAGTACAATACGTACTGTAGCGCTTAATCTAATTTTTACGCTTTCCTTTTTCTTTCGAATTACTGTAGGAGTTGGTGGAAATGGTGAAGAAATTGGAGAACGAGAAGGAGAAAGATGTGATAATAGATCACCGTTACTATCCCAGCATCATCGGGAATAAAGGGGATAATATTAAAGAAATCCGGGATAAGTTTAATCAAGTACAGATTACTATTCCTGGTCCAGGTATGTAGCGTGATATATGCAATAACTAGAACTCGGATTTATGCCAGGTACAAACATCTGAAAGACCTCGGCCCTCGCTGGCACTTAGCCAATGAGAGCTCGGTGTGCATTTTTAGAGTGCAGGTCGCATCTCTCATTTTGCATTGTTATATAAAAAAAAAAAGACAATATATTCGAGATCAAATTTGTTTTACGTAAAAGTATTTGAAAAAAGAAAACATTTTTTGGTAGGCGAGAAAGGAGACGTAGTGAAAATTAGAGGGCCTAAAGAAGATGTAGATAAGTGCCATAAGTATTTAATGAAGTTGGTGAAGGAATTGAATGAGAATAATTACGTGCTGGAAGTGCCCATCTTTAAGCAATTCCACAAGTTCATTATTGGAAAGGGTGGAGTGAATATTCGCAAGGTTGGTATTCGGCACTGGGAAAGTATCAGCCGAACCTTAATTGTTCCTTTTACGTTTGCCATTTAGATCAGGGAAGAGACTCAGACGAAGATCGATTTACCTGCCGAAGGCGAGAAAAGCGATGTCATAACTATCACCGGAAAGAAAGAGAATGTGGAGAAAGCTAAGGAAATGATCCAGAAGATACAAAATGAGCTGGTATCTTGATTGTTTTCGTATCTATAGAAATAAGATTGCTAATCAGCTTTTATATGAAATGTTTCCTCTTCGTATTAGGCCAACATTGTTACGGATGAAATAGTAATTCCACCGAAGTTCTACAACTCTCTTATTGGCACCGGTGGGAAATTGATTCATTCTATTATGGAAGATTGCGGCGGCGTTGCGATTAAGTTTCCCACCGCGGAAAGCCGAAGCGACAAGGTGAATGGCTCTTCATCTGTTAACAGAGGGAGAAAATATTCTTAATGTCCAAACGACGAGATTAAACTTCCTGTGATTATGTTATATTCAGGTGGTTATTAGGGGGCCAAAAGAGGACGTTGAGAAGGCAAAGCAGCAACTGCTTGAGCTGACGAACGAAAAGCAATTGTCTAGTTATTCGACCGAAGTCCGTGCCAAAGTGCAACATCACAAATTCCTCATTGGAAAAAATGGTGCCAATATTAAGAAGGTCCGTGTGCAAGCCACTTATTCGTTCGTTACTCCATAGAATCACAAGTTAATCTCTTTCGTATCTTATGCTTCTTAGATAAGAGAATCGACCGGAGCGCGTATCATATTCCCAACGGACGACGAGCAAGATAAAGAAGTGATTACTATCATGGGAAAGAAAGAGGCTATCGAGAAAGCTAAGGCTGAGCTAGAAGCTACAATCAAAGAGATTGTAAGAGCATCCGTTCTATTTAATTGATTAGGCTTCACTTGTTGATAGTCGGACGAATCGAGTAACTTTTTAAACCACACTTGCTTCGCAGGATAACATCACCGAGGGCGAAATCCGTATCGATCCGAAGCATCACAGACACTTTGTAGCACGCAGGGGTGGGGTGTTGCATCGTATCGCGGATGATTGCGGAGGAGTGCAGATCTCATTTCCAAGAGCTGGCGTCGATAGCGACCGCGTCATCTTGAAAGGGTCGCACGAGTGCATAGAGGCGGCGAAGCAAAGAATGCGAGAAATTGTACAAGAATTGGTGAGTTGATAAATCTATGTTCGCGATCGATGTCAGGCTCTAAACATCCGCTTCGTCTTTCAGGAATCAATGGTAACGGAGGAATGCATAATAGCTCAGAAACATCATCGCACAGTTATGGGGGCAAAGGGCCGCAAGGTGCAGATGATTACGTCCGAGTATGACGTGCAAATTAAATTCCCCGATCGTGAAACGTATGGTCAGTACATGTAGCTCCATTCTATCGGCACAATATTTTGAGAAAAATGGGATTCATTCACTGACGTGTCCGCGTTTTAGATGAACACCGAGTGTCCGAACAAATGAACGGCGAGAATGGAGAAGTTGCGGAAACTGTCCCGGCCTGTGATATTATACGAATCACGGGGCAACCAGAAAATGTTGCAGCCGCGAAGCAAGCGCTGCTCGATCTTGTACCGATTACAATAGAAGTGAGCTTTCCGACTGATAATATTGAGCAACAAGGGAATATTGAATAATTCGATGACTAAATATCGCATAAAAAATCCCAATTTTAGGTAGAAGTGCCGTTCGATCTTCATCGTTCCATAATAGGACAAAAGGGTCGTGACGTGCGCGAACTGATGAACACGTATGATGTTCATATCACGTTATCTCCCGCAGAAGAGAAGCTTGATTACATCACGGTATATACAGTATAGTTACACTAGGAGCTAATTACTCCATACCAGATGGTAATATTGTAATTCTACTCGCTAGATTTGCGGAACACCTTCGTGCGTTGAGAACGCGAAAGTAGCTATTCTCAATAAATGCACGGCCTTGGAAGCCGATCGACAAGACAGAGCTCTGAAATCGTTCGAACTGAAGGTAGCATGATTTATCTTTATTAATCACGTCCCGTAAGAACATCAAAATATTAACCGCTCTATTGATTTTATTTTAGATCGAAGTTGATCCGGAGTATCATCCGAAAATAATTGGACGAAAGGGAGCCGTGATTAATAAAATACGTAACGATCATGACGTCCAAATCAATTTCCCGCGTAAAGGCGATCCCGAGGAACACACCATCACAATCATCGGCTATAAAGACAATGCTTACAGCGCGCGTGGCGATATCATGAAAATTGTTAACGAATTGGTAAGTGTGTTTATGAAATCTCCAACCCTACACCACGATTGCTATTGATCAACGATTCCTTTCATATAATCTAGAACGGCTTAACGAAAGAAGAGGTGAATATAGACGCCCCCGTGCACTCGCGTTTGATTGGTTCGAAGGGTAGAAATATTCGCAAGATAATGGACGAATTTAAAGTGGACATTAAATTCCCGAGAAAAACCGATCCCGACCCCAATATCGTAACGATCGTGGGGACAGAAGAGAATGTAGCCGACGCGAAGGATCGTTTGCTGAATCTGGCGAAAGAATATGTAAGTAACGATAGCCGTATAATAACGATAGCCGTCACTATCAAGAATTTCCGAGTATTGGCCCATCGACCATCGATAATTATCGATAGCGATGGTACGTAATACATTTTGTACATTACACCCTGTCATTCTGTGTTTGGAACGAAATACATTTGTAATTGTAAAGGAATACACAAATACTTGCATACTAATCGACTTAAAACATTTGTTCCGGTTTCTATGTCAGTTACTTTCCAAAAAATTTGAAACATCAGAATCCTTTGACATATTTGACCTCTCCAAATACACATCCCACGATTTTTCGTTACCGATAACAACTGGGTGCGTTCAGCCGACACAACCGGGGTGAGCGATCTCACTAGATTTTACTCCGAACGTTGCTCGTTCATTGGTCGACGCGAGTAAAATCTAGTGAAATCACTCGACTGTTGCTCGACGGTTGTGTCGGCTGAACGCACCTGATTGACAGTGAAAATAAACTATCGCCAATTCCCGATAGTGGCGACCATCGATGATTCTCCACCACTAGCGCGCAAACGTGCATGGTCTAATGCTCTAATCGCACGGTGCTCGTTGAATTGCAGTTCCAAGACATTTGCGAGAACGTGTACCGGGAGAATTTGCGTACGGTTCCACGGGAGGAGAGGAGCTTGGGAAATTCTGGTTTCGTGGTGAAAGGGGGCCCTTGGGAACAGCAACCGCAGAGCGCCCCGAACACCGCCAGCGTCGAGGAGTTCCCACAATTCGCTGGCTACTCGCACGTGCCCGTGGCCAATCCCGACGGCCCGTGGGGCGTTAAGCGTTAAAAGGAGAAAAGAGAAAGAAGTTTTAATCAAGTTAAACAAAAAAAAAAAAAAATCAATGAAACGTATAAGGTAACAAGGTACGATAACTTTCCTCTGACAAACAATTACAAAAGGGTACACACATACACACGAGAGATTAGTGCTAGGTGGTTCCCTGTTCCATTACTGATGTTGCTGCATACGACCTGGCCACTCAATTGGACTCTGACACTGGTTTACTACATAACGTTTGATGATGGTGTTTATATTTGCAATTCGTATACCGATATCCTATCGATCTGTAACTGTAACGCATGATATTTTTAATTAAGTTTCTCGCCATGTTAGGAACGTATACAACACACGTACACATATACACACACACACACACTCACGCACACAGGACACACACACGTGAAGTCGGACGCAGGATGCGTACGAGTGCATCTAATTTCGTGTAATCTTTTATTTCCGCTGAGATATGCCTTTCAGGTACAGATATGTTGTACTTAAAGACTGTGGCTTCGTAGGGATGAATTCTTTTCGTCGTGTATTATATATATTTTCTCAGATCGTCTCTATATCCGTGTAGATTGCCCGGTCGAATGCCCCCCCGCGCCGTTTAACCGGGCGTATGTTTCTTGTTAACTTATTTATACTTTTTTTGTACATAAATTGCATTTTTTTTTTTTGTTGCGTTGCACTTAAGTGGAATCGATTTCGAACCTTAACCACGGTATTAGAGTCTTGTATGAAACTTTTCGCGAAACGTAAATGCTTTAAGGTCTTTCTAAGGAAAACGTTCCTAGATACGATTTTCTTGCGTTTCTTTTTAAGTAGCTAGTTTAAATAAGGGGGAGGTCGCCTTGCACCGTCGGGCTCGCGGCGAGTCATAGAGCGGCCCCCGAGAAATCTGCCAGCAAATCAAGTGGTCGTTGTACATTGCCCAAATGCTGGGCTTTAACATGCAGAGGGAGGTGTTTAGGTAACGACGGACATGCGCGTCGGTGGAACATAATCTTTAGAAAAGGCCTTGATATTTTTGTACTGCTCTTAATGCAGTTGAACATCAAAGACGAGACACAGGATCATTGGCGTCGTTGCTGAAAGAGAAGGAATCATGAAATATTTTGTAATTTAAACGTGATACGTAATATTCTTTGAACAGCCGTTTCTTATTTATTCTACTTCTATTTTACTGTTTGCTGTACGATGTGCAAGTCTTTGCATTCTACTATTTATGAGGCCAACTAGCTAAGAAAAAAAGATATTCGGTTCAAGTGCCTTGTCTATTTTCTTCGAGACAGCTCATTTCAATTGTTGGAGGAATGTGAATATTAGATTATATATAAATACAATTATATATATCTATATATATATGTATATCTGTATATGTATATATAAATATATGTATGTATACACGTATATATAAAAAAATATTGATAATAATTATATTACTATACATATATATAATGATCAATATGATAGATATTGTACTCCACGTACAATGATATACTACTATCACAGAAAAATAAAATGATAGATCATGTATACAGAAATTCACTTATATTTTTTAGATTTACAGTAATTTTTATATAAAACTACTTGGGTACGAGGACCTATGCGTCATCTCCAATGCATGGTTTATACAAAGAAAAAGACAAAAAAAATAAGAAAAACGCCAGAATTAGCAATTTTAATAAGTTTAGTTTTGGCTAAGAATTTGATAGACGCTGTGCATGAATGTACCTTTTTCTAATGAATTATAGATACGAATTATTGTAATTACAAAATAATATTCTCTGTACACATAATGGCATAATACATGAATTCTATTGTAACAATATATACATACTTAATCTATTGTTAGAACAGTGTTATCTTTACACGTATCCTCCGTACTATCAATTTCACGCGCGCTCATGATTAGAGCTATTCTTTTGGCCCGGGTACTCGGGTACCCGGTGAGACCCCGGGTAGACAAAAATTACCCGGGTACCCGTAGAATACCCGACTACCCGGGTAAATGATCATCGATTTGACAGCCGATCGTCTTTCGACTTCCGATCATTTTCGGCTAACCTCAGTAATGAACGGAATAAACGTCAAGCAATTGAATGTGTGTGTGCACGTTAAGATTATGAATATTATGATAAAACGTTTAATTGCTTGAAGTTTATTCCGTTCATTACTGATGTTAGCCGAAAATGATCGAAAGTCGAAAGACGATCGGCTGTCAAATCGAAATTCTCAACTATCTCATCACATCTAATTTACTCGGGTATCTCATGGATACCCGGGTAATTTTTGTCTACCCGGGTAGCCGGGTAATTTTTGTTTACCCGGGTACCCGGCGGGTCGGGTAGTAAGAGCTCTACTCATGATACATCCGGAACAGCTCGCAACATTTTCAACTGTCTTACAAATCCTTCGTTTGGTTTGATGCAGTCTCTCACGTTCTTCACTTTATCGCGAGCCTTGCTGTAAGATAACTTTTCCGCAGTCATCAGATAAGAAATTACGATCGCTGGCGAGCGAGACACGCCAGCGTTGCAATGCACAAGGATATTTTCCCCGCGATTCTCGTTTATAATTTTACCGCACTTCTCCATCGCCAGCGATATATCAGACTCCGGTAGATCTAACAGATCACAGTAATAGTACTGGATCCCGTCGAACTTCACTGTCGCCTCAACACCGATACTTAAGACACGCGAGATCTCGTGTTCCTGCAGAATTTCTATATTCGCAACTGGGTCCTGCGAACTTAGAAACAAGCCTGGTGTCACGCACGCGATCTGTAAGTCAGGCTTCTCGTCGACCACGAATGGCGTCGCGGGTGGTAATTCTCTTCTCTCCCCATTAACTTCCTCGTATCTCCGACCAAGCGCAGTTGTCACAACGGTCTTACAAGATTTCAAGCGTGACTTCTTATTCTCTATGAGACTCTTTAGATCCATTCTTAATAGCTGAATAGTGGTATTTAGAGAGAGCGGAAGAAAATTAAGTGGATACAGAAATTAGTTCGATTCTAATTTGGCTATACCTTTGAACGTTTATTGTGCTTCGTTCGCATATACTGGTACAACTGCATTAGGGTAATTAGAGTCTGGAGATTGTTTGAATTCTATGATGCATTTATCTAGTTCTTCTCCAGAGTACTCTATGTTCGCGAGATATAAACCATGCGCCGGAACAATGTGTATCCTAGGATCCCAATTCTGGTGATTCGGGACTTGTAACATAATATTTAGATCTCTTTCTGTTAGTCTTCCCGTACCAACATTGATTAAAGCAGCTACCATGCGCCTGACCTGCAGAAACATTGATTAGGGCGGAATAATAATAATAATAAAATAATCGTTTATTCTTTATCGTATACCTGTTTGTACAAGAAGGACCTTGCTTTAAAAGTAATGTTCCAAAAGTCAAAATTCTGGCACAGGGGATCAAACGGCATGAGCGATTGACCTTTTTCTACAGTGATTGCGTCCAATTTTCTTACATACTGGACGGGCTTCGTTGTTATCGTCTCTGTGCTGAATGTCCTAAAGTCTTTCGTTCCCATAAAAAGTTGCGTCGCACGTTCCAGTCTCTCTATGTCGAACGTATCTGATCTACAAGTATACGCGCGCGGAGCGACGATGAAGTAACGAATGACATCGTAAAAACAACCACATCTCTTGTTAGTCCAGTGAAATTAGACGGAAATCTGCCCAATCTTCGGAATAAATCCCAGCAAGCTAAATTTTGGTATGGGCCTTTATTTGGTCGTTTTAAACAATATGTCAAAAGTCCCCATCGATCCGAGTGCCGCTAAAAATTTTACAGAGGGTTGAAAAAAAAAAACAGTTTTTCGCGAATATCTCGTTATCTAGCAGTTTTGCGACAAAAATAGGTCTCACACAATTTATAAATTGGGAAATTCTCTACAAAAAAGGTTGTATGAGTTTTTTCGTAGGAGTAACCATTTTCATGTGTGCCGGGTTACCAAGTTTCAACCCCCATACATTTGACAAGGGAAGATCCCGAACCCGGAAATTCAGAAAATTATGAAACTCTGTAAATATGTAGCGGAAGTCCTGCTGAGTACAACGCAATTTCGTTTGCTGCCCAAATTCACTCCAAGAGGGTGCAATTGACCCCTGAAAATTTTTTTATTTTGTATTATTACTCGCGAACTGTAGGAGATAGAAAAAAAGTGTTCAGGAAAAAGTTACTTCTTTTAATTAGGACTAAGATTTGGTAAATTATAGTTCTTACAGTTCTTACGGTGCGTGAGTTATAACACAAAATAAAAAAAAACGGATTTTCAGGGGTCAATTTCACCCTCTTAGAGTGAATTTGGGCAGCAACAAAAATTGAGTAATACATACCTATATATCCTCTACTTATCCCCAAAGATTAAAGTTTAAATTTGTTCACTCGCAGGGGGTGAAATTGACCCCTGAAAATCCGGCTATTTTCCGATTTTGTGTTATAACTCACGAACCGTAAGAACTATAAGAACTATAATTTACCAAATGTTAGTCCTAATTAAGAGAAGTAACTTTTTCCTGAACACTTTTTTCTATCTCCTACAGTTCGCGAGTAATAATACAAAGTAAAAAAATTTTCAGGGGTCAATTGCACCCTCTTGGAGTGAATTTGAGCAGCAAACGAAATTGCGTTGTACTCAGCAGGACTTCCGCTACATATTTACAGAGTTTCATAATTTTCTGAATTTCCGGGTTCGGGATCTTCCCTTGTCAAAAGTATGGGGGTTGAAACTTGGTAACCCGGCACACATGAAAATGGTTACTCCTACGAAAAAAACTCATACAACCTTTTTTGTAGAGAATTTCCTAGGTTATAAATTGTGTGAGACCTATTTTTGTCGCAAAACTGCTAGATAACGAGATATTCGCGAAAAACTGTTATTTTTTTTTTCAACCCTCTGTAGAATTTTTAGCGGCGCTCGGTTCGACTTTTGACATATTGTTTAAAACGTCCAAATAAAGGCCCGTACCAAAATTTAGCTTGCTGGGATTTATTCCGAAGACAAATCCGAATTTCACTGGACTATGTGTAATCTTCAGCAATACCTCAAATGATAAGCGTGCGACGTTTCCGATATAGGTATTCTGTGTTCATTCTGGTCCTTAGCTCTCATAAACCTATAGACGTACGTCCTAGATTTCGCGAAAAATCTCGCGTGGAAGTCCTCCGTCACTGGAATAAACTCCAAGAGCCTGAAAGAAGGCAGCGAATCGATTCGTCAGAAATACCGCAACGGCTGCTGAACCGTACGCCAGCGTAGTAACGTTAATCACCTGACGTCGTGTTTGCATTTAAAGAAATAGCGATTCATATATATCAATGCCAGATTGGGATTGTACAGATAATTGTGCTTGTTGTATAGGTCGACGTGGGCCGTATTGCACAAAGCGTGCACACCGGCGTCTGTCCTATAAATCACATATTTACATCCTACAATTATCGAAAAGGAATGTAATTGTTTTACTACCAGACCTCGTAAAGCGTCGAAGAAGTTAACTTCGCGTAACGCGATTCACCTGCTGGAGAGCGTTATCTTTGGCCATTCCGAGCACTTCGGTATTAATGTTGCGAGAGCGTCTTCTAAAGCTCCTTGAACGGTATCAGGGTCACGTATCGTTTCGTTGAACCGGATCACATTTTTCTGCAGTCCTCTGTATCGAAACGGAGCCAATAAATTCGTGTTACAAATTACAACTGGCGTTCGCGCGTTGCACTTGTTTTAAACAATTTCACGTTTAATATCTGCATAGTGTTTCTTGATTATCCGCACCAAATATTGGCGTTTGTAGCGTAGAACGTAAACAAGTAAATTTATAGAATTTGTTGAAAGCAAGTATCTTTTGTTGTACCTGTAGCGCGTACCGAGATAGGAGAATTTTAGAAAGTATCTTCCCATTCTTCTTTTCACTAGTGGATCGTATAAATAGTAAACCGCTGTCAAGGTTTTCGAATAGCGTACAAATTGTCTTGCCCGAATTGAGATTAAAATCTACTTTTAAGGGGATAACCTCAAAACGAATTTCTCACACTTGCCGGGACCACACACAGCGAACCGCCATGTCCACCCACGTGCATGCGCACTAGGGTAGCTCTTATTTACTCTTGGTAAAAATTTTTTTCAAGATTTTCTTCGGGGCACCTTCCAGAATAGATCCAAATAATTAAACAAAAATCTGTGTAAAATTTCAGCTCGATCGGATAACGGGAAAGGGTGCCCCTGGGCCGTTAAACATTTAAATCATTATTTAACAGCTCGCGATGTCGATTTTATATAAGATCTTCCAAGTTATTGATTAAATAAAAAAATATGTCAAACAAAAGTTGTAGATCCGGACAAGGAGCATCTTTTTTTGGTGTATTACTATTTTTCGTGCGACAAACGGTTTTCGAAAAAAATCCGAAAAACTAAAAAAAAAAACTTTTTTTTTTCAAATTTTGAAAGTTTAAATGCTTCTAGAACGCTTTTTATTTATGAAGATGAACAAAAAAAATGGAATTTTTATTTTCGAGGACTATTTTTTAAACATTTAAGGAGGGGGCATATACCGAAATATGCAAACAAGATAAAATTTTTTTTTCTTCTTATTTTCAGTGTTTGATATGTGATAAATGTTTCCTGAAAAGTTGGGGTCGAAATTCGCAAAAATATCGGATATATAGACATCAGATATGATCATTTTACCCGAAATCATGTTATCCGATCGAGCTGAAACTTTACACAGATTTTTTTTTAATTATTTGGAACTATTCTGGAGGGTGCCCCGATGAAAATTCAAAAATCGAAAATAAGAGCCACCCTAATGCGCACAGCTGCGGTAGCTACAAATGTTACCGACATGTAATTTAGTGGCGGTAAGTACGTATAAGTTGCGCATGAAGTTTGATATTTTAATAGATAGATAGATAATAATGTTTGTGTGGATTTAGCTTCCGCTGATACCACAGTGTTAATGATATTTTAATATATCCCAAGGAAAATGAATAAATTGAATTGCCAAAACTAATTTTTGAACTTTTAAAGTCGCATCTCAAAATACAGATTCTGAATTACCTCTCTGTATCGTATCTGTTGATATTTTTAACAGTTGTCCGACTCAATTAGAAGAATCGAAAAGCAGTACTTACATACTCGCCTCTCTTAATTAATTATGGATCGTCTAGAAATAATTCATGGACTTTTGCAGTTGAATCTTAAAATACAGACCCCCGACTACATTTCTATGTAATATTTACAATTATTCTATCTTTAATTAATCAATTATTAACAGTTTTTGACCGCGACGACGAGCGTGACTTCCCTATTACTACATACTCGTGTTTCGCAATGAATTATGAATTCTCTATAAATAATTTATGCCCTTTTGTAGTTGCATCTTGCAATACAGACCTCATAGCACTATTCTATACATTGCTTCTTTAAAGAACCAATGTAATAACTGACCATAGAAATATAATTAATCGAACACTTGCCGCGCAATCTCACCCTTTCTAAAAAATTCTATGCTAAATCTAAATTTAGACCTGCTACTTTTACATGCAGACACAAATATCGAAAATAAATCCAGCACAGAATAAATATTCCATTACCTTCGCATTTGTATAATTCATTACATCTCTATTCTGATACTTTACGCGATAAAATAGTCGCGTTGTGCAAGCGGTTCAAATGACGAGAGATTACATCGATCTTTGTATAATTGATAAAGTAACGTGCACTCTGGTAGATCACGGTTTACGCGATCCTGTTATTCTGCGCAAAATAGTTGTCCAACAATACCGTCTGTCTGCACAAACGAGCAATGTGGAAGCAACCAATTCGGTGGTGGAAAATCATCAAGCAATATTTAAGTAACTGCAACATTCATGGCGTCAGATATCTGGTGGACGATCGACTCTCCTATCCTGAAAGGTAAACATTAGGGTGGCTCTTATTTACTCTTGGTAAAATTTTTTTTCAATATTTTCTTCGGGGCACCCACCAGAATAGTTCCAAATAATTAAAAAAAAATCTGTGTAAAGTTTCAGCTCGATCGGATAACGGGAAAGGGTGCCCCTGGGCCGTTAAACATTTAAATCATTATTTAACAGCTCGCGAAGTCGATTTTATATAACGTCTTCCAAGTTATTGATTAAATCAAAAAATATGTCAAACAAAAGTTGTAGATCCGGACAAGGAGCATCTTTTTTGGTGTATTACTATTTTTCGTGCGACAAACGGTTTTCGAAAAATATCCGAAAAACTAAAAAAAAAAACTTTTTTTTTCAAATTCTGAAAGTTTAAATGCTTCTAGAACGCTTCTTATTTATGAAGGTGAACAAAAAAAATGGAATTTTTATTTTCGAGGACTATTTTTTAAACATTTAAGGAGGGGGGGGGGCCCAACTTTTCAGGAAACATTCATCACATATCAAACACTGAAAATAAGAAATTTTTTTTTATCTTGTTTGCATATTTCGGTATATGCCCCCCCCCTTAAATGTTTAAAAAATAGTCCTCGAAAATAAAAATTCTATTTTTTTGTTCACCTTCATAAATAAAAAGCGAGCTAGAAGCATTTAAACTTTCAAAATTTGAAAAAAAAAAAAGTTTTTTTTTTTAGTTTTTAGGATTTTTTTCGAAAACCGTTTGTCGCACGAAAAATAGTAATACACCAAAAAGATGCTCCTTGTCCGGAACTACAACTTTTGTTTGGCATATTTTTTTTATTTAATCAATAACTTGGAAGACGTTATATAAAATCGACTTCGCGAGCTGTTAAATAATGATTTAAATGTTTAACGGCCCAGGGGCACCCTTTCCCGTTATCCGATCGAGCTGAAACTTTACACAGATTTTTTGTTAATTATTTGGAACTATTGTGGAGGGTGCCCCGAAGAAAATTCAAAAATCGAAAATAAGAGCCACCCTAGTAAACATTCTTCATCAATGAGTTAAACGGAAAAAGAATATGTACTTGTATCTTTCGTAAGCCATGCCGTACTTTAACATCCCTCGTAACAAGATCCGTATAGCTTGGAGCTTACAAAAGCTTGTGTCAAACGTTTCGACAATAGCGATCTACTCGCAGATTCTTCTGGCTGATCTCCTGCGCGCTATGTTGGTACGGGTGCGCAACAATGATCAGAGATGTATTGAGAAATTACATTAACTATCCGGTCGCTGTGACTACCGAGACTTTGTTCGTCGATTGGGAGACGCCGTTCCCAGCGATTGCTTTCTGCATTTCTACTACTAGAGCGATCAAGACCAAGTATTTTAGAAGGTGTGTAACACATGTCAGTCGCACTGAAGCAAGTCAGAATAATGATGGAGGGGAGTGATTAGAACTCTTCGGAGAAAAATTAGCGAGTACGGGTATCGAGGGTAGATCGAAGTTAGCTACGTTTTCTCAAAGTATTATTTATACTCTATTCTATGGAAAAGAATTTTCATTTATCCGAGATAATTTGAAGCTAAACTAAGCCTGTTTTTTAAGGAACCCAGGCATGTTCACGAATTACACCAATCCTCTCCTGCTCCAGGCAACAGCGGAGGAACTATTGTCTGCTTACGAGGAGGTCAGAGGATATCTTTTCTTTTCGCACATTATATCCCTGTGTAACTTGCGGATTATTTGTGGGATGTTTCACCCGTTCATTTCACAATCACAACAGACAAGATAATGAAAAAAAATTCCACGTGATATTCCCCTCCCCCCTTCTAAACAAATTTAGCGACCAAAGGCGTGGGCGAACGTTAAATATTTTGCTACTCCAATTATTTTCCGCAGATCAGAGTGCCTTGCACGGAAATGTTGGCCGATTGTGCATGGAATAACGCGAGATTCAACTGCTGCAGCGAGTTCCAAGAATTAAGGAGAACTGGTATCGGTTACTGCATCGCCACTAACACGTTCCATCTGAGCAAGAACCGCGAACCAGGCGTCGAATTGTTCGTCAATCGAACTGTGAAATACGGGGATCTCATCGTCGACGTTCACGTGAATTCGAAAACGAAGAAACACTTTCTCACGGCGTTCTCTGTTCGTATCTGTCCATTTCGTTTTAAATCCATACCACTGCAAAGCAGAGATGTAAATTAATTTTAAGAGTTGCGCAGTCGCATCCGTAGTAGCAGAGCTTATAGTATTCCTAGATACCATTCGAGAGGAATGCTATAGCTCTAACAGATTGCTAGCCTAACAGTATTTCATCCCACTAATTGCATACGTCCCATTTTGGTCCTACAACTCAGGTGCACGTTCTCAACAATCTGCAGCTACCGATGCTCACCAATGTCGAAACGGTCGAGATACCTATAAAAGGTGGGAAGACGACGCATATCGGGTTCACGATGGACGACACGTTCAACGAGGACGGCGTGAAGACAGTGGCGGTTCGACACAGAAACTGCCGCTTCCCGCACGAAACGCTGCCCAATAATATATTCGATATTTATAGCAGCGATTCGTGTTACATCGAAGTATGTCCACGTTCAATTTACTCTGTTGAATCCGTAGCCCTGGTGGTATTAAAACAAACATAGTGGTCCCGACAGCTGATCATAGAGCGGATGATAAAGTTTTGCGGCTGCGTGAACTTTTACTACTTCGTACCGAATGGGGCACGGGTCTGCAACGGAACCGGGATGGTCTGTATAATCGCCAACAAGGCGAATATCGCGTCCCAGTCGGTGAAGGATGAGCGATGCCTGCCGGATTGCGAGGGAACAGCCATCGTCCTGTATGAAACATATAAGAATTAGAATCTTTCAAACCTATAGGGCGATCGATCTGAATCTATGAATGTACATACTTTGGGAGAGTCGAGCCGAGGGAACAAAGTGTCTCTCGAGAATACTTCAACGGACCATCCCAAAGTTGCTTACTTTATCTTCTTTATCTTTCGGTCTTTTTAATAGAACAATTTTGTATATTAATTTTGTAAAGCTATTAATTAATTTACGACAATGTTTTTAATTGGGATTCTTTTTGATGGGTTAATTAAAATGTCCGCGATATGAGTAATGGAATGTATGCACACAGCATTTTAGCTGTGTCTATGTAGTTGTGTCATCTTAAGGGCAGTTGGAAAGCACCTTTATGTACTTGCAGCTCATTTTGATTTCACATCTTTTTTTATATTGTATATTTTCTTCTATTTTTTGGGGGATTTATATTATTATCTTTTATTTTTTTTGATATTATATATTTTCTTCTATTTTTTGTGATTTATATTATTATCTTTTATTTTTTGTGATCTTCTTTATCTTTCGGTCTTTTTAATAGAATGCATTTTCTGAAGTATGTATGCTATGTGAATATGTACGACTTTGGTATAACGTGATATGTTCGGTTGTAGAAATCGAATGGATCCTTACGAGTACGACTCGCCAGGCAGTTCCTACTCGCGCCTTCAATTCGCGTTACTATCGCATCCGACCATAAGGTATCGCCGATACGTAGTGAACGACCTCTTGGATGTCGTAGGTGAATGTCTAGTGCCTACTCTTCTCTACATATTTCAGATAATCCAATTTTTGGATAGTTTTAGAAACCGCAGTTATTATTCTCAGTTTCAGTTGGAAGTGCACTAGGCCTCTTTATGGGTGTCAGTATTTTAAGCATCTTCGAGATACCGTACTGGTTATTTATTCGCCGGGACAAGATAACATAGAGCAAATGCTTCAGCCCTGGGTATTAAAGTTAAAGATTGATTTACTGCCACCTGCCTGTTGCACTTTTCGGTGACGCACCAGCTATTACAGCATCGAAAATGAAAGAAGGAAATGTACTACTAATAAAAGCTACGTTTGATACATCATTTGCATTCGGAGGGTGTACATTTTTTCCCCGCTGCTTTATCTTGAACGTGTTTGCTGTTAAACACACGCGACAGGAAGAGAGGCAGTGGTTGCGAATAAATCATAGATACGATTTAAACGAAAGGTTTCGCGCTTGCTGCTTATATAAGGAGGATCATGTGTCCGCGATATATACTTCCTCGATCATGGCAACGCCGGAGCTGCAGGTACAGCTGGCAGCCGTGCACCTGGGCACCAAAGTGCACCCCGAGACTAGTGTATACCACAATCTGCTGAGCTTCGAAGAAGTTCAGCGCGTAGTAGAACGCTCACTGGGCAGTGAAGTAAAGGTGTGCAAGTTCGCTTTGGCGCCGTACTCTGACGGGAAGCTCGGATTTCTGGGATCTCACCAACGGCTCTCCGTAGAAGCTCGAACTAAGAATGGTAAAGAGACCCTGTCCTTCTTTGTCAAAGTGATTCCTTACGACATACCCGCTCAGGCCCAGTACGTGGCCGACAAATGTGTCTTCGTTAAAGAAAGATTGTTCCACCGTCGCATAATCCCCCAACTCCAGAGCGAGTGCAACGGCGAACCATGGACATCGGCGTGCCACTTGGTCAAGGAAAACCTGCTGGTCTTCGAAGACCTGGGCGCCAAGGGATACTCGATGAGGAACAAGCTGTTCACGAAGGAGCTCGTCGTCTCTGCTCTGACTAGTATCGCACGGCTGCACGCGTCCTCCCTTTTGGCAGAAGCACGGCTAGGAGTGTCCCTGAAGAAGACGTACCCGGACGCCTTTGTGGAGAATGCTTTCTGCCGGACTGGCAAGACTCGTGTCTGGTTCGACGTGGGTGTTAATACCATCGTCGCTGTGGCGAAGCAGCTTGGCCTCGATGCAAGCTTGATACCAAAGGCCTGCGACCAAGTGTACGCGGCCATGGATATGTCACCTACAAAAAGGAACGTGGTCAGTCACGGAGATCTATGGGGGAATAATTTCATGTTCAGTGACGACGTACCTCCAAAGTGCTTGTTAGTAGACTTTCAATTGCTGAGGTACGCACCCTTGGGGCACGACGTTGCGCAACTCCTCTATCTCTGCACCGACCGCGAATTTAGAGAAACTTGGGAGGGGGCTATGCTGGAGCATTATTACAACGTGCTTCGCGAGACCCTGGGCTCAGCGAAGTCCACGTCCGTGGACGTTCCACCTTGGTCAGAGTTGATTCAAGGAATGGAAGAGCAACGTTTAGCTGCTCTGATCACAGCGGCCACGTATTATCAGACTGTATTGCTGGATGCGAATCTGAGCGCGGAGATCATGAATGATCCTGACAAGTACAGCGAATACGTATTCCAGGGCAGACATGAGACTGTGCTGCGGAACATGAAGAATGATCCAGAGTACGGTAGGAGAATAATAGACGTTGTTACCGAATTGGTCGAGTTTAGCTTTCGACTCGACCAGCTACCTAAACCCACGTGAAACTACAAATTCTTACGACCAAAGAACGATTACGCGCATTAGTAGAACACAATGACACATTAAAATATTGTATATAAATAATATTAAAATATTACATACAAATATTTATGTATATAAACGTAAACACTATATTTCTCCGACAGTATGTAATAAATAATATACATGAAATAAAGGCTGCATCTTTTTATACCTGTGTTCATTTACATATTTCATGAAAGAATTCGAATACTCGATTTATTTTCTATATAACAGTGCCCCCGAGAACGAAAGTGATGTAAGTAAAAGATCTCTAGAGATTCGGTTACGTTCGTGTGTCGAATACTATATTTCAATCATCAACTCACACCACCCTCGTTCACTGAGATTTAATTGGGATGGAATATTGGTGCCTATCATTTTCCTCATCACTGCTCAATGTTTTTTTCGCCCGGAAGTATGGTGGACAAGAAGGACCAATTATGGTCGCGGAGCTGCACTTTCGCCTCGTCCGTATCGTCGTTCTCAACGACAGGAGAAGATTCGCGTTTGGTTGGACGCGGGGATTCCTCCTCGCTCTCGCCCGCTGACTCGTCGTCGACGTGCATTTTGTCGTCCCTAAAAAATGGTGACGTTAGAAGAATGAAAGTTTAATAAATGATAACGAGGCCAGTGTAGCTCTTTCACGAGTCGTTAAATTACCTGTCATCCGTTGATTGAGCTTTCGACGCCGATGACATCAATAGAGAAGTAATGAAAGATGCACAGAGCATCTTCATAGGCGGCAAAGTGTGGGCCGAGACGCTGAGGAGCTGAAACACGTTGCCGGTATTAATTCACGGCATTCCACGGGCTAAATACTTTTAATTATTCCCCCTTATCACGTTCTAAAAAGCTGAAAGTAGAAGACACGTGTATCCGGCATCGCATTGCGGTGGCGAAGGGGGACGTTTCTCTTCTTCCACTGACAAATACGAAATTGTAGCTAAGCGAAAACGATACTCCGACCGAAAGGTACTACGTGGAATTGGAAATGCGTCTGCACGTTAGTCAGACTCGTGACGCTCGCCAGATCCGATTAGTTAATTAGTTTTAAGGCTGACGCAGGCACACCCCCGAACGCAAAATTTCTGCAATTCCTGTAATCTTCTACTTCAGATCTAGGTTGACGCGTCTTTTACGACCTACACGAATCTTCGTCTCGGTATACACCAGTTTTCGCCAGAGAGTCGCGAGAAATACGCGTGTATCATCAAACAGGCCTATGACAAGAAGATAACTGAGAAAAATTACCAATCACGGTCCGAAGCTCTTTCCTCTACCCTTACATTCTATCCGAACAATCACCACTACCTCTTTATTATATACTAATACCGATCCTCCAAGCATTCCTATGGAATTGTTTTTACGGAGAAGAATTATTCCATGCAATTTATACGAAGAGAGCCAGGCCGGTGTAAAACAGTTTAACGAGATTACAGATTCGGAACGTCCGCCCCCAGCGTGTACCATTTTATTAATAGGTAACGAAACAATCAGGACAGTTCCCGCGGGAGATAAGAGTTCCTGGCTCGCCAACAGGTTCGTCCTGACCTGGTTTTACCAGAACATTTGCGGGCAATTCCGGAGCGACGTTGAAAACCATGCTCCCCCTTTGTAACGCGAATGAATAAAGGAACGGCGCGCGGTGGAAAGTTTGATTCTTCGTGCGCCGTAACTTCGACGTCGCTCGTTAATCTCGGTCGAAGTATCGAAAACTTAATTAAACCAAGAAACGCTACCGCGCTCCGCACGCAATCTACTATATTTACTGCAACGGAGAAACTCGATACTAGATTAACATAGCAGAGCATCTTAAAGGAAAAGACGAGCTGAGAGACTGCTGGGCAGTCAAGGGAGAAATGAGGATCCTTCGCCGCTATACGTTGAGTGGTCAATGAGGAAGAACTGGCAGTGCGTCAATGGAAGATGCCAGTCCCTACGATGACGCTTCAGGGGAATACGAAACGTAGTAGAAACGGAGGTAGCTGGTAAACAATTAAGGCTCGGCGATTCCATGGAACTGACGCAATTTGTACAGTAAGAACGAAAGTGGCGGGCTGGCGGATATCCGTCCGCTGTAAGTAGCGACGTGCCTAATTAATTACGCGCTACGACGTTTTACGGTCCGCTCTATCACGTCACCGGGACACCTCGGCTAACGAGGAAGATGCGTCTTGCCGGGCTTAAGGAAAGAAAGAGAGTATTTAAGAATGCACAGGCTTCTGGTAAGCGAGCCGGCACTTGTCTAATATCTGCGCCGAGGAATGCCAGACAATTGAAAAATATCCAGAGCTATCTGGCGAGCTTGTTTAATATTAATTGGAGACAGCGTCCACGTTCTTCGCAACGCCATCATTAGAGATCATACGGCCTTAAGGACCGCTGCCGGGCGGTGATGATCCTTAATTTGCTTAGCCTCCAGACTAACGCAGCCTCCAAATGGGGCAAGATTTAACTTTCAGAGAAGGCTGATGTTATCGCTGGGATTCCATCGGCGACAATGCCCGCGAAGTTTCGTGCGAGCCTGCACTTGTTGCGCGTCCTCCAGCGATAACAACTCGGGGGAGAAACTTGCCGTGGTATTGATTCTGCATCGAGCAGCGATGATACACACGTAGGCCGACTTTATTGTTCTCGAGGGTACCTCGCGCGACCGCCGCGATATCGCAATCTCTCTCATGTATTCATGAGGAGCCAGACATTCTATTTTTGAATCCAGCTTCTACCGCATTTAACTGTATGAATGATCACGAACCCATTATCATTCGGAAACAGAAGCAACTCTCTTTCCTCGGATCCCTTTAGTTCTCCGCTCAACGAGCGACAGATCGCCCCGCAGTTTCAACTGTTTCGTGCACTTTCCGGGGGTGATGGCGGGAATTTTTTTATGAATCATTCGGAGATGACCTATGGTCGATCTCAGCCAGCTTCCACGAAGATGAAAATAATTCCTGGAAACGACGCGTGCAGGTTCTCCATCCAAGACAATGCCCTAGGTCAGAGGGACAACTGGAACGCCGTGAGAGGGTGGGAGTGTGGAGTAGCAGCTCCTATATTAAATCATGGCGAGGCCACTTCCCAAAGTCAGTCATACGTCGAGCGCTCGAGCACGCGAGAAACACTTCTCCCCCGAAGATCTCTCGATTCTCGTTCACCTCTGAAGAAGTACTAGTGAATGTTATCTCAGTAGTGCCTACTGTTCAGTATCGCAAGAAGAAGTAAAGCGAATAATTGGAACCCTTTGAAAAGTCGCCCTGGGAATTCTTCTGAAATAACTCCGACATATTCGCGGCTTTTCTATTGAAGGAGTGTTTGAAGAAGAAGCCGACTATCTGTTCTCCAAGTGTGCAACGACCAGAAGCTTCTCTGCTTTCTGTACAACAATCCCCGGGCATGAAGTTAACGGCGTGGAGTTTTGTGTCGTGCGTCCTGGTGGCTATCTTGTTCCTGGCAGCTACTGCGTCTGCATACCCTGCCAGCAACCCGGAAATAGTGAGTACTTTTCCTTGTGCTCTGGTCTCTCAGTGAGGTTCGCATTAATTAATGCAAGATTGAGGATAAATTGGGGCAGTTCGGAACCACCGGCAACTTTGCATTTCTCTCGAGCATTTTACGGAAGATGCTGTATCGATGTTCCCTCAGTGTCACTGTTCCTTTACTGGCACTCCAGAATCCCGGATCTCAATGCATATCTTTCTTCCCGAGTTACTTCCATCAAATTCAGCCCTACGCCGAGTTTAACGAGTAGACTACCAGTAGCTCGGGGGGCCTTGATTCGTAAACTCTTGCTCCTCGCCGCAAATTAAACGTGCGCAACGTTAGGAAGAGCGCTAGACAAGCCTAGAAAGATGTAAGCGTGAGTGAGCGTGCTGATCTATTGCTTCGCAAGCCAACCACCCCGGGTAAAACTGGCAACCGAGGCGTGCTCCTAAAAGAGAAGCAAAGTTCCTTGAAGTCAATCTGTTTCGTTTCATTCTCGCTGAAGATGGTAATTCAAATAAATCGCGCTCTCGTAACAATCGCAGAGTGTTATCGTCGGGTCGCACGAGCCTGCGTTGACCAAATGGGGCAAATAGATACACGTACCGCACGCGCTTACCGATAGTAGTATTTTGTTCGAGATGATATAATTCGTTCGTTGGTATCCCCATTACCGAAGAACAAAAGCTTGTGTGCAGAAGAGCCTTCCAGCAACGCCTGAGATTAATAAATAATGTTGTGACTCGTTTATCAGTGGCAAGATACCATGCGAACGGTGAGGGGCCTAAGCGCGTCCACCGAATCAATAGCTGCAAATAAGATTCGTATTTTCCTTGTACAGGGGCACGTGGGCCGCGCACGATAACGTTGCAAACTTAAGTGGACGTTGATCACAAGCGTTCCTTGTTAAATCCATCTCCTTTCGCCACTTGTATTCGTATATCTAATCGGGGCTGAACTGTAGGTGGTACACGATACTGTAAACAGTAACAGAGTTCACGCTTTCCAGAATGACGTTCCGAGACAAATCGGCTATAAATACCCACGGAACGATTGTCCGGTTTATTTATACGCTGCGCTACCCGAAGGTCTTCTGAGATTTATTCAACGTTGCCAATCATTTCTTTTCAAGATGTACAACATGCAGGCGATCGAGAACATGCGACAAATACCGCAATGGCATTGCCTGCGCTACAGGAAATTCGACCTGGTACGTCGCTGCCGGAACTACCGTCTAGGAAGGAAACACTGACGAATACAAAAGCCCCGACATCCAGGATTTATGGCTACCAACAAGTCCCTTTACTTCAAGTTACATCGATCAGCTCTTCTGAACGTTCTACTACACATGTTTAAGTTCATCTGAGACAACGTAAGCTACGTAACCGGCTGATAAAGGAAGCAACCGTCATTTACCATAGATTGTAACTTAACTCCTTCATGGCACATCGTTTACTTCAAGACTGTAATTTTAAGACTTCACTCGAGCTCTATGCCTTCGTCGCATAGACCCAAACGGAGCGTACAGCAATGGAAGGAACTTTACACTCAATCTCCCCGACAACTAGTAACTTAAGCCTTCCCTATGACAGAAGACGAATAATAAAGCTTGCCTGCGTTTTACTAAGTTATTAATGTCACTCGTAATTCTACGTTAATTATTTATATCGTATTATATGGGAAACTGTGTACATGCGCTTCGATCTCATTGTAGGATGAGAATGTGTTGTAGAATAAAATTATGTTTTTTATTGCAAATGTATTCTTCAAAATGGATTATTCACCTGTTGACGTGCTTCACCTTAATATAAAAAGAGCAGTTGCAAAATGTATTCAGTACCACTTACTTCTTCCACCATCCCCTTCCCGCGGATTCCTAGTTGCTCGTGCGTGTACGACGCTGCCTCCTTATCGGTGACAGTCTTGGCCGCGATCGTGTTAGCGAAAGCAGTGGCGGGCACGGAATTCGTAGACAAACTTTCCAGCGAAATGGCCACCTCGGATTCCGGTTCCAGCGTTAACAATTCCTACGAACGAAGAGGGTAGATAAACGCCCGCGCGCGGTGCACATCGATATCGTGTTCGCGCCTTCTATTACGTACTTGATTAGAATCTAAAAAGAAAAGCTGCGACTTCCGCTGCCACTGCCTGTCAGAGGAATCTGGTTTCTGCTGCAGCCGCGGCACAAAAGTAGCGCCTAAGATAGAACTGTAGTTCTCGATGACAGTGCTTCTCGTGTAAACGGGTTTCGATCTGTGCGGCGTGAATACGAACACTGAAACGAACGGGGTAGATTAATACGCGAAAGAGAATGAAAAGTTCATTCGCATTCCGGGCAGAGCGTTTAAGCTTACGTGAATTATCGGTCGTAAATACGGCCATGTATGTGGATTTAGGATCTGCTGCGAGCGTGGCGACTTGCAAAGGCACGCTCCATATTAGCGTAAGAGATAAGATGTTCCAGACCGCGATGTGCTCCGTGGAAGCTGCTACTACGAGGTGGCAGGCATCTTGCCTCCCGAATTCGATTCGCCTAGTCACGTTTGAGTAATAACGCTATTGTTATTCTTTGACTAACATCCGCTATCGTCTGTTATGGTAACTTACATTACTTGATGCTGATATTGACTGTGCGTTAAGCTGCACTTAAATGTGCAGGTGTCGGGTGTCCACATCGTTACACTGCAACCGAAACCGATGCCCACCAACGAACCATCTACCGCGAACGCGGCATCCGTTACGGGCAGATTTCTATAATCCCCTATACTGTGGCACAGCCAGTGTTTCGATTTTTCTGGGACAATCGTAAGTGTTACAATTAGTGGCGGCTGTCGGTGGTGCATTAATAAAACGTGTGAAGTTTACGCACTGTACATAGACGAAGATTCAACCAGGTTCCACAGTTTAAACTTCTTGTCCCTGCCAGTTGTGACCGCTACGGTTCCGTCGTCGTCGAAAGGAGTGCTTGGTTGGAAACGTAAAGCGTTCACGCCTCCCTCGTGAGGAAGCTCGATCGATGTGTTTAATATGAACCTACGAGATTCATAAAAAAATTTCATGACATTCGAAGATTCCTTGTAGAAAACACTGTAAGTGCCAAAAATCAGATTCTATACTACAGTATTACCATTGGCACGTAGAAGATTTTCCGATGATTTCCTTTTTTTAATTTCAGCACTTACGGTGTTTACTACGAGGACTCTTCAATCGAATACTTCGTTCTATACTTACAATTGCTGTTTAGTGTCAAACATCCAAAACTTGAGCCTTACTTCTATACACGACACTTTATCGTTTCGTTCTTCCACCGTCGCCATCCACGTGCCATCGTAATTTAAAGCTATTTTCGTGACTTCTGTGTTCACGATGATTACGCTGCGCTCTTGGGTTAAAAAGTTTTGTGCTGTAATATTTATCTAAAATACATCGATATTTGTATATATATATTTATTATATATTAACGCGTATTAACGCATATCCCCCGTAAGATATTATATCTTGGATCGCTACTTACATTGTACAGTAAGCTTTTCGTGCGAGTGTTGTAAAACTGAACATGCCCAGTGCGGCTATTTAGAACAAGAGAGTTCGTACGCGGATCGACAACGAGGCCAGCTGGGAATAAGTCTTGGGAGGAAAGAGCCACACCCCACGTAAAGTTCTGTATCACAGAGGTCAATTTCCTTTGCGGATTTACGACCACGATACCTGTAATTTTTAACGAGCGTGAAATATTGCTAGCGCACAGAAGAACTTGAAATACTACAGCGATAAGTATTAAAAGACCACAGCACCATTATCTAAAGTAGAAACAGCAACGTATAGATTGTCTGGGGCGATAGTAAGGTGTTTGATGGGCGCTGGCAATCGAGGGAGAAAAGATTTCTGGTGCGAATTCGCTATAACCCATTTCACCAGCACGCACTCTCCTCCGCCAGTGTACATGTGACCACCTGTAATTTTTATAAAACCACTACAATTATGTTTAATGGTGTACAGTCGTTATTACATCGGGAATTAAAAGAAACGTAGAAACACCCGTATATTACCCGATTTACTGAATGCTATTTCCGTCACAGGTAAAGTATGCCAGTGGTAAACCGCCGTGTAAGGTCTCGCTTGAAACAGGCTCTTCCACACTATTACGCGACCAGTCGAGTCTCCCGTGGCGACGCACTCTTCTTCCGGATGTCCAGCGAGACACGTCGGTATCCTGCCAGTTTTACCTGTCTTGTGCCTGCAATCGGGCGATACAATAGTATTTCAACGCCGTTCCATTATTTCTTCGACGACGGATCAGCTGTTTATTAGTTGATCCTACTTACAGTTTATCGACAAGGTTCCTCGACGGATTTAATATGTGCAGATCTACGTCGTGAAGCACGGCTATCAGGTTCTCCCCGTGATTCCCAATTATATCGACGTAATATTCATGGGAATCGGTTCTGCGAATAAGGAATCGAATTCAATTGCTGCCTTCCCATCGGAGGGCTTTAGAAACCTTCGCTTACCGCATACACGTGGACTTCGTACAGACTCCGTTGTCTAGATCGAATAAAGCTATGTAAATCTTTGTGCTGCACTTGGAGATGTAGCTAACGAGCACTTGACGCAACTCGTTCCCTTTGTAAGTTTTATAGTTAACGATGTGAAAGGTTCGTATTTTTGGTTCTTCCTGGAATATCAGTTTCTGTACGGAGAACGGAAATAACGACGAGTTGATTAGAAACATTCGAGGAGCTGCCGCGCTAATCGGAACCTTACGCCTCTACGAGATACGCTTAACGTTCTTACTAATTTCTTAGTGATAATGCCACTTTGACAGCTCCAGAAATTCAGCTCCCCGTGCTCCGTACAGGCGATAACGGCGTTAGGATTCTCCGGGTGCACTGTTAGTCCCGCTATCCGATGGTTGGCTGGTTCTAACTCCTTAACGAAGTCTCCGGTTTGCGTGCTGTAAGCTCTTATGACGTACTTCCATACTATGTACAACGTCCTGCGGGCATGGAAATGAATTAGCGGGGAAGTTAAAAGAACGTACTTTGGTCGATATAAGAGCAGTAGCGGTGACTCAATTTTACGAGAGCGTAATGCGATCGTCATTCGATCTTTCTATTTGCGCGCTACGTAAGAAATATTACAAGGAAGAAGCATTAAGGTCTCTGTAGTCGTTATAGTCAAACTTACTCTCCGTCGTGAGAAAAGACTGGCCGTTGATCGATTATACTACCTCCGCCTTTTCTCGTTAAAACTAAATCGTCCACATCGATTACATCGATATTCGCAGACTGCCGCCTTGCCCTTAACTTCATCTGCATTTTGTCACTCGACTGGCGACGGACTAACGCTTTCGATTATTACGCCCCTTATTGCACACTCCATACATCAATGACACTCTAGAGCAGAAGTTCAACGGAAAAGATTCTATTCCGACAATTACACGTGCTACACTCCGAATCACTCCGAATAACCAAACCAAACGTCGACCGCATGGTTCATTCCTGTATCTAAACACGTGAAACCAGGGTTCATTCGACAATCCTGCAACCATGGGCGAATGAAACACTTGCAACGATGCAACTTCATGCGAGTCGGTAATTTATTTACAAGGAGAGTATTTTAGGTGTCCGCCTCCGATCATTTTGATTTTTGGATATGTTATAGAGGACCGAAAAATAAGAAATACGTGTTTTTTTTATTTTTCCCCGTTTTCATATTTGGGAGGTGAAAACTGCGTTCAAAGTTAGGGTTGAAAAATCATTTTTGTGGACTTTTTGAAAATCTGGTGAGTCAGTCATAATTCGCATTCAAAGACACAAAATTCGTCCATTGACACTATTCCCCTATCTCTAATAGTCCTCGAGATATTCCACAAAAATGATTTTTCACCCCTCAAATATGAAAACGGGGAAAAATAAAAAAACACGTATTTCTTATTTTTCGGTCCTCTATAACATATCCAAAAATCAAAATGATCGGAGGCGGACACCTAAAATACTCTCCTTGTTAGACATCTTTCTACTTTACCTTGTGAGAATGATTATTGTCACGCATTTAATGTTCTGAGTATATATAACGCTCATTGGTAAAAGCTATATTTTATCATCAATATAATAAACTACGGCACATATAGATTCCATTAAATAACTGTCTGCATTACCTACTGTCACTTAGAATCAGTGACCACAGACCAGGTATCAGTCTGTGATAAAAATACTTACATACACTGCTTCGGAGTATCTTCTGTCGTTAATAAGAGTTTCAAAAAGTCAAGGACCTTCTTTATCGATAGCAGAGCATCCTATCTAATTCATACCTAACTTATCGCCACGAGGGATTCAAATCAAAAAGTGAGCAGATGTATTTCGTTGATTCGAATTAAGCACTCATAATAGCCCAACTTGGCGATCAGTATTGAAGCCCTTACTGATGCACGATTATAAGTATACATGGAACTATACTGAACCGAATATATTAACGCCAATCGTAACGTACGTTGTTTGCAGAACAGTTTTAGATCAACCGTTATTTTATTCCTCCTTAACTGTACATATTAGGCAATAAACATGAATTAAAACTTAAAAGAAAAAAGTCAATACTTCGAGTGTGCAATAAATATAAAGCACGCAGCTTGAAGTTGGATGGAGAGCAAGCGGTGCACGCCGACGGAATTCAAGTAAAGATTTTATTGAAATATAAGGAATCTGTACCAGACAGAACTAAAATTACCGTTGAATTTGGTACTACCGGGGTTCACATATCGTATATGCCTGCGTAATCGCTGGATTATCATTTTTCTTGTTATCTCTCCGTGTGTATCGTTATAAGTAGTCTGAATATTCTATAAGTACAGAAACAATATATCGAAGGTACGCGCACAGTCTATTCTCGAAAGTTCTAAAGCTAAAAAAGGATCATCTTCTAGACCTGCAGTAGTTCTCACGACTTTACATTTACAACTTAGGGGGGGGGGGGGGGGGGGTCTCGCTCCGTCTATTTACAAAATTAATAACCGAAAATGGTCTAAAGCTACGCACTCTTTCTCTCTTTCTCTCTCTCTCCCTCTCTTTCGTTCCGTTATCGTATAGAGTGTAAGTTCTGATTATTTACAATTTTTACAGGATACCTCTCTCTCCCGCTCTCTTTTTCTCTGATTCAATATACAGCATTACATTTTACAACAATTTAAACGTGTACTTGAATCCCGTTGCAACTCGCGTTGCAAGCGAATTGTGACCTAATTGTACACAAATTGCCCCATTCTTTTCCTCAAAAAAAAAAAAAAAAAAAAATAAAAAGATAAATCGCCATTTCTCGCTGGATCTGTGGGAAATCGATTGTGGAGTCTACGAAAGGAAACTCAATCGGTTCCGGAATTACCAATGGCTTTAAATTACGAGAAAGCTCCTTGCACTACCACGTGCAGACAAAAAACAGCTGCGTCGTTTGATTTTGTTTTCCTCTTCGTCTCTTTCTTTCTTTTTTTTTTTTTAACGGGGCGCATTGCATACACAGTCTAATAATACTATACTAAGAATGTAAAAACCTAAAAATTTTTATATTAGTTACAATAAATAAGCAACGTATATGTTTTAAGTTTTACACTTATTATATTACTTTTAACTATATATCACGGATCTTTTTACTGGTTCTGAATGGTGCACGCGCGAAACTGGGTTACGGTGCTAAAGTTGTTTAAAAATTAAACCGATGCTCTCGAGCGGTAGCATTAGTTGTAAAGTTCGACAAGATTAGAATTTGGTTGTTGTACTCGATTTCTTCCGTTCAAGATGACCGTTCGAGGTAGGAACATCTATTTGGTGACACGCAGCAATCTCGACAACCTATCCAAGAAATTAAATTGCGCTCCCGCGGATATGCGTTTAAACGATCTCTAAATATCGTTGGAATCGAATTACGCGCAACGAACTTTCTCTCTCTCTCTCTCTCTCTCTCTCTCTCTCTCTCTCTCTCTCTCTCTCTCTCTCTCTCTCTCTCTCTCTCTCTCTCTCTCTCTCTCTCTCTCTCACACTCTTTCGCTCTCGTATCAGACACTTTACGCGCAGTCAGTCCTTATAAACATACAAATGAAAAACATTCGAAGGTATAAAAAAAATGCAACAGCTAACATTAAATAACACGAAATCGATTCATAACAAAAACTGGAAACTGATAGAACACGTTTCATGGTGTCACAAAGTAATCGCGCGAAATGTCGTTGACAAACGTGTATTATTTTCATCGCCTTCTCCTCTTCCCATGAATCGGACGTGCGATTGCGATAACGATCCAATGAAATCAACCTTTTCTTTTCAACGCGTTTTCAAACGAATCTTTAAAGTCTACGAACGAATGGTACATACCACCTCTCTTTTCCGTAGCGATGTTTACTCGCTAAGAGAATAGTAGAGAAAATAATATAAAGAAACGTAGATGTTTAGTGGTAAATACAATTATATAATATCATAATACGCTGAGAAATACGTCGTCAAGATTAATAACGTTAGCTCTTTTTTTTTCTCTATACTCGAAAATTTCACTTCTTCCTTTTTATCCTTCCGTTTCAAATTCGCTTCTACGAAGCTGCTTCGATATTCTAAAAACGAATTAGAAAAATATTCTCTTTCCAGATCTGTACTATTTTATCAATAGTAAAATTCAAAATTATCTAGTTTACACGCAGTCTCCTCGGCTGAATCTCTATATTGAAGCGGAAATGCAATCGATCGGGAAATCGTGTTATCCTCTAACGTTTTCAGATCTCTTTAGTACACAGTTAAAGGTCTATGAAGCGTTTTTAAAATGTACAAGTATTGTATCACGACGTGACAAAAACCCGTGACGTATTGTTTCACTCTTGCAAGATCGTCGATAGTTTCGCCCCTATCGCCTATCTCGCGCGCACTTCTCCCCAAAACTGAAGCCAAGCATTCAATATTCGGTTCAAAGGAGATTAATCAAAATTTCAGGCTCACACTTTTTCCGGAAATTCGGGGAACTTGATTTGGAACGTACGTACCGGGAAACCGAGTAGCAAGCTTTACGGAAATTACTCTTTACCCGCCCTTTGTGACCACGAGAAGTCCGTCTCTTAGAAAAGTTTTAATCGCTACAGTCGATATACAGGGAATTTAAGAACCGTAGGCGCGAAGTTAACCGAGTAACAGAGTTCATAGAAAGATCTTCGCAAACCTAGGTTCGTAATGTAATCGTTCCCCGGGCAATTCAGTTCATTTAGCAAGCTGCTCCGAGGCGTCTAATTGGTGTGAATTCCTACACAACCGCCCAAGCTGAGGGGATATCAGTTATACCAACGGCACGAACGCCAGTTACGCTAGCTCCCACAGAAACTGAATATTCTCGGGAACGATTTCATTTCTAAATCTACATGTACTAAAACCCTTCTGTCTCCTTCCCATAAATCCCATTAACTCGCCTGAGTTCGCGCCCGAAGCTCCGAAATGCCCTGTATACCTTTGGCTTAACACTCGACGTGCGAAAATAATTTATATTTACAATGGTTCCATTATAATTTCACAGTGAAACGTCCCCCGCGCTAGAAGAACGTTAATAGATATCGCTCTTAGGATCCCTCTCCCGGAAGAATCCCTTTTCAGTCTTACACTCCCTGATGGTAACGGTCTTCAGATTCACCGTGACGTCCGTGATGAACACCTGATCGGCGACCGGATTCCTCGCGTGCCAGTAATCCGTGCCGGGGCTGGAGAGAGGGACGTACACGTCTGCTGTTTTCGTGATCTCCGTTTGCTTCATACTTGACGTGTTATTGTTGTTGTTATTGTTATTATTGTTATTATTATGGTTACTGTTATTGTTGTTAATATTATGACTATGATGCCCGTTCACAACAGTGGGTAACCTGTTGTTGTTCGTGTAAGAGTCCGTGGGGGTGGGCGACTTGTGACCGTTCGCGTCCACCGTCACGGTCCCGTTCGACTTCTCCTGTTTTTGCTCCAGCAGGTGCCTCTTCTTGGTAGGCTGCTCCAACGGCGTGTCTATCTGGGGGGATAGAGGCGCCGGCGGTGCACGCGGCAGCGAGGGCGGTGGGCCGTGCGGCACGTCCGCCTCGGGGCGCTTTTTGTCCTGCACCGCTGGCGCTGGTGTCGTCGGCACCGCCGGAAGTGGTTCCTCTGGCGTCGACTTCACGCTGGAGGAGGACGGCCTCCTGCCGTTAACCTTGTGACTCTGAAACGACGTTCAGCTACCTTCGTGGTTCTAGGAACTAGCGTTGTAATTTACTCAAGGGCAGCTCGTATGCGAAAATTCTTCAAGTAATTGTATTCCCCGCTTCTTCTATTCATTTCCTTCTCAGCTAAACGATGCTTAGTGTTTTAATACGACACGTAGCGGATATTGATGGACGTAAAGGACTCGACTATCATCTCAAATCACGTATTCACCGCGAATTACTACCGAGACTCTTTCTTGCACTACGAGCAGAATGGGAAGATACGCAAACTTCGCATTATCCGCCGGACGCTTTCTCGCATACAACTGCTCTTAAATATTTTGCAGGATCCAATCACAACCCGAACAAGCACTTGTTAGATGGAATAGAGGTTAAAGCGGAGTTTATAAACATCAACCCCCCCGAATTCTTAGCTTCGGTACAGAGTACTGATATTATTCGCGTACTTCCGACTATTAATGAGTAAGACTAAATAATAACCAACCTCACAGAGAAACGCTAACCTCTGAATTTACGAATCCGACTCTGGCATCGGGATATTAAAGCTAAGGCGATCAACTCCGCGCAGAGAACACTCGTCCAGGTTATGATTTGCTTACGAGATAATAGGCTGGTACTAACGTGGTAAGAAGGAGACGTAGGGTTACTCTTCAGAGGCAACAACCGAGGAATCTTATTCGGCGGAGGACTTCCGCTACCGCTGCTGGGGCTGCTGGTGGTAATGGTGACTCCGATTTTCCCCGACTCTTTGCTGAGAACCTCCGCTTTCCTCTTTGTGCCCGTTGGCTCTCTCCTAGGTAACAGGGGGCTGTCCACGCTGCTGTTGGAACTGTCCGAATCAACACTGAACGCGGACGCCGATAGCTCCGGGGCGGTAGGCGATTCGTGTCCATCGAGAGAACTCGGAAGCGTGTCTTCGTCAGGTGCTACGGGATTCAAGCGAGGAACCGACGTACTTCCGGTAGTCGACTCGTCCTGACTGTCCTCCCCGACCCTCTCGTCTCCGCCAGGTTCTGGCTCGACCACCATGTTGGCCAAAACTTGCTCCTTTACGTGGAGAAATTGGGGAATAATTAAATTCTGCTGTTTATCCCTACTTCCACGCGTCGATATGAAAAATCCGTGTGATAATTACAAATACCGTGCTACTACTACGCGAGTCAATAAGACGGCGCCCGAGCCTTCGTCGTATCGGAATGTGAAATTAAACGAATTTAAATATAAAAATGCCGCTGTTTATTTATGAATAATCTGCTTACACTGTATCTGGTGTCCCTCCGCCTGGGTCTTCTCGTATTTACTACAACATCCGCGCCTTTTTGACTTTCCTCGTACAATTCGATTAATCTGACGTCTAAAATGTTCTCTTCCGGTTCCCACGTGTTGTATCTGAAAAGCGGAAGAAAGTGTTTATTCGCAGGTTTCTTTAAACAGGATTAACAATTCTATTGTCCTCGACTTACTTTTTACTCCATCCTTTCCATTTCACGAAATACTCCACTTTACCCTGTAATCAGATCGATAATTTACATGTTAATATTGATCTTGCGTGAGTGATTATTAAGGTCATTTTTCCGAAAGTTTAATTTCATTCATAGTGACACATTCCTGCTTGTTATACGTTTATAGAAAAGCAACGTGTAAAATGGATAAAGGAATATATATGATGATATATACCGTGTGTACGTATTAATTGATTTTTCATGAACGCAAAGTGACATAGATTATAAGGAAGCTCGCAGGATTACATTGAGCGCTCCGTTTTTTAAGAGTTTCCCTCCTCTGTGCACGAACGTAATCCCCGTCGTCTTTAAATATATAAACGATAACAGGGAAAAAATCGCCTTCGTGCGATAATAAAAAACGTATTCGTGCCGTGAAAAGAGTTACGTTGAGAACTGTTTACTCCATTCTGCTTAATCTCTACAATAAATCAAGAATGACAAAGGATTTGTTGGGACAATGGAGGGATCGCAAGGGACTTAAATCGATACTCGTAAACTGAACGTTCAAGTCTAATGTTTCTGCAGGGAAACGAATCATGCTCTACCGTAAAGTTACAACACCGCAATAAAGGCTACTAACCTATAACAATAGAAGACATTCTTCGACCAAAAATGGAAGATCTTTAAACCTCAACAGTGCTCAATTTGAATTTTCCGTTTTATAAACCCTAAAGCTCGATTCTCAACGAAACATATCCCGATTAGCATGAGGATCCGCCAGAACTAGAACAATGTCAATCCTCCATCTGTGAGTAATCTACCGAATCAATTACTACCGATATCTAACCTTACTTCCGGTATGCAACAATACATCCAATAACAAACAAGCCAGCCTCCTAACCTCTGCTCGCGGTACTCCGAACCCGGAGATTCCGTGGCTCCAACAAGGGGAATGTGTAGCATAGCTATCGGAATAAAAGGCATCTACATCTGCATAGCAATTGACATTCCTATAGGAACATAACCTATGAACCCTTGGCGCCAGTCGCCGGGCATGCTGTAATGTGCGGAATCGAGCCGATGACAAAGATCCGTTTCGCGCGTCTGCGTCAAAGAGCGGATCTTCGAATCTATCTCGATGGCATACGGTCGATAAAACGGGCGGCGTTGACTTCCACGAGAGCCGATGGCACGTCTCACCTATTGGCCATCGGCCAACGAACGAGAGCGTGCCGGACCGGTCGTGGTGCGCAGCCAGTATGACAGTTGGAAAACAATGACATAACTGTGCAGGGGTATAGACACACGTCGGTTTGTATCGCGCATGAGCCACTCGCAGCTGAGATGTCTCCCTCTCTCGCGTGTTTTATGTCGATTTACAATGTTGCCAGCCACGAAGCGTCGTTATCCGTGCCTCGATATCGCCGGCACGACGCGAGCTATTTTTTGGCAACCCACACGAAAGTTCATGCATGACAATAAGGAGCTGAGCTTTTGTACGCGCACAAACACAATTCCCGGTGGAATTTGTTATCTAACTTGGGGACGTATGGTAGTAGAAATGAGCTCCTCGAGGAATCGGTACTAACCTCACAATTCTAGGTATATGAACGTCTAAGGGGTTCGATCGGAGTGTGAATTAAAGGATTTGATTATGCATTGGAGTATGGGGTGTGTGCTATTAAAAATGGGTGTAATAGTGTTGAGAGAGAGGGAGAGAAATATATCGGGAAGCATTGTGCACGATAGAAATTGTATGCCACGGGGAGGGGCAGAATCATTGGGATGTGTAGCAGGAGAGAGAAAGAGTTTGCGAAGAAGAGAAGGAAATGGCAACGGCGCTTAGACAAACAGAATCCGTGTTGTGGCGCCATCGACCGGCGACGGTTGGAACCCTTATCACTTACCCGCTTTTCCCTCTTCTTCGTAATCCGTTCCGCGGCGTAAACTCTGTCACCCAGATCCATGATGTTTTAATCCTTGTTCTCTGTACGAGTATCGAGGTTGTTAATATATCCAATGGGGAAGCGATGGGTGTCACTATTGAAGCACGCCGAGCAACGTAACACCATATGTACCGGCACTGGTTCGGATGCTTGTATTCGATCGGGATGACACACGCGTAAACACACGATAAAACGATAGACGACGGTCGTCCCTCACCGTACGGAATGTGGCGTTAATCTCACTGAACGCTCGTGCAGCAGTTTAGCGCGCGCGACGTTCTCACAGCATGAAAGTAAAGGACGGCCACGTGTTTGGTGAAGGCCGATCAATCCGATCGCATCCTCGACGTGTTGAGCATCTTCAACGGGAATCATGTGAAGTGAGACGCGGCACGTGTTGTCTCGGATACGAGAACGCTCGGCATCGCTCGATGTTTTCCGCACAGATCGCAGCCCCGACCGACCGACCGACCGGTGATTAGAGTGGCTGCTATTTCAGCGGCGAGGCGGCAATGCGGCCGATGTTTTTTGAATGGCCAGTAGTCGCGGCAAGACCGGCGAACACGAGCGAAGTCGGCGTACAAGCACGTCCCATCGGGAAGGGGATTTCAGGCGGCACGGTTTGCGCGCCGCGAGTTTCTTCTTCGCCTGTTCGCCGGACGATTATCCCGGGTACGATATTCCGTCGAGCACCACGGCCCACACGGCTCCGTTTCGTCGCTGTTATCCCTCGGTGTCGCCCGTCGTTGTGTACAGAGAGGGACTTGGGTGGTTTCTGTGTGTATGTGTGCTGGCCGGCAACACGTTTTCTGCTTCTGCTGCTGCTGCTGCTGCTGCTGCTCCCTTCGTGCGAGATCGGAGCTCTCTCGTGACGTCAGCGATTCCCCCTCACCTCGTAAACACCAAACATGGCCGTCGTACGGATATACGCTGGTCGAGTGCGTCCCAAGCTGACGGTGAAAACTAATGTTGGTACAGGCACTGGCGGCTCCAGAATCCGCGTGCGAACCGCGGATACGCGTTTCCAATCGGCGTGAACACCGGACAGGCTCCCTAGGTGCGATTATAGGAAAATTGGAGCGATCGACTCGCAGCGTCTAGCACATTCTGCGGATCGAGGCCGACTAGAGCCGAGGTCTGCCGAACTCCCCTCGCTGGCTTAGTGGACTCGCCCGACCCGCTCGAGGTTAGACGGGGAGGGGGTAACGGTAGAGAAAGAGCACCGAACGGGGGAGGGGGAAGCTCTCAACGGTACGTGCGCCGACACACACACGGCGAGTAGAGAGAGAAAGATGGGGGAAAGCAGAAGAAGGAGAGCGTGATTGAGTGTGACCGACCGACGGCGAGGAGGGGCAGGGTGAAGAGGGAGAGGAGAGCAAGCGCAATGGAGGTAGGGAAGAGAGACAACGCGACCAGGAGCGCCGTCCTCGGAACAAGAAAGCTGCCTGCCTGCCTGCCTGCTTGCCTGCCTGCCTGCCGCCTGCTTGCTAGCCAGCCACCCCAAGTTCCCTTCTAGGTACGTGTATATGCGTGTGCCTGTGTGAGAGAGCAGTCGACGCGACGTTGCCAAGTCTATTCCGTCGATAGCACCGCACCAAATGTCACAGCCGTACCACTCGATAAACTCGAGAGTCCTACCAATGCTGTCGTTACGCTCACTATTTCTCGTCACACCCGTAACGAGCGTGTCGTCGTATCCATTGGCTGGCGCAGCCACCATTCGATCGCGACGTCTCGCAGATCGGTGTGCCGCTTCTGCCGTGCGTTCGCGCCCACGATGCGGCAACACTGTATCCTCTTGCGACGTACTGTCACACACTACCGCACGGCATCGGTCGCCGCATACACGGTTCGCATTTACAGTAAACAGACGGTCGGATCGGGCTTATTCGACGAAATCGCGAGCACGGTATCGCGATAGCGCACGGTATCGAACGAGAGCTACGTAGAATGGAGCGCGTCGCAGTAAACGGGCGGCGCTCCTCCCGTGAAAACGTGTGCAACCTCAACGGATCCCGAAACGAGAGTGTCCTCTCCCGTGCCGACGAACACACAGGGAGAGCGGCCGAGAGACGGACAAGGAGAGGGATAGGAGAAGGAGAGAGAGAGCCAGATGGGGGAGCCCTGCTCTTCTCCGTCCTTCGGCGTAAATAGCAGGATAAAAAAGCCACGACGGCGAGCCGCTATTGGCGGGATCCCCGAGGCGCCACCGACGCAACGAACCCCGCGCCGCGGCTCGGCCAATAGCCGCGTGGCACGGCCCACGTCGGTTCCCCTCGACTCGCCGAGAAGGCGGGATCACCGGCCGACGGTTCAGTTCTCTCCCGAGGTCCCCATCGCCGTGCCCCCGCGCACGTCCCTGCATTCCCCGTCGACATGTCAGCCTTTCCGTTTTGCCGCAACTTTCCCCCTCTGTATTGTAAAACAGAGACAGACTGTGTCTCTCCCCCCTCCCCGTCGCCGTTCCCCTCGCACAGGAAACCCGAATAGCAGAGCGCTACCGTGCCGCCGCCGCCGCCGGTCTCTCTCTCTCTCTCACACGCTCGCTCTCTCGCTCACTTTGACGCCCACGGGTGTGTAAAGTCGTATATACCGCGTGTATGCAAGCGTGGGGCGGACACATGGACGAGGGGGGGACAAGGGGAAAGTATATATATATATATATATATATATACATTTACATGTGTACACGAACCGTACATCGTCACAAGCGTTTCCCCTCTCCGTGGCCGCGTCGGCGGTGGCCGACCACCGTCGGTATTGAAATATCCTGGCCCTGGAGAGGCAAGTAGCCGTGCGGCGATGCCGCTTCTCTTTAGAACCACTACGCTCTCCGCACCGAGAGACCCGATCTTCCTCTCCTCTTCCTCTCCCCCACCCTCTCTCCCGGTATGCACCTTTCCCCTTTCTTCGCCTCTTTGTCCACGTCCTTCCGCCCTTCCCCCCCGCGCGCCCGCGACGCTCACGTAATCCGTCTCTCTTTCCCGATGTGCCCTTGCTAGGACGGCTCCGTAGCCGCGGGATGGGGAGTCGCGTACCCTCTTCGCGACGAGTTCGTTTCTCCCCCCTCTTTGCTCCGTCATCCCGATTCGAGTCTCGCCTCCCTCTTTCAAACGCAATCAATGGTAACGTACAAGTGCCGCCGCGCAACCCCGCTGCCGACGCGCAAAAACAAAAACGCGAGCGTGCACGCGTGTCGCGCGCGCGGCATTGCGCAACCATGGAATATACAAAGGCAACGTAGATGGCGTGCCACGGGTACGCGGCTTATGGCATGTCCCCTCCCTTCTCCTACTCTCTCCCCCTCCCCCCCCCCCCCCGCAGAAACGATGCTCTCCTTTGTTCTTTGCCTGTCATCGGCGATCCCGTGGTTAGCGCGTTTAAAGCAAACTCCTTCATTTTCTTACGATTAGCACCGTATGTGTCCCTAGGGCTCCCATCCGCGTCGAAAGTGATCACGAGACGCACGAAACTTTGATGCCCGTGACCATCTTGGGGGAATGGCTTGACCCGCCGCGTCGCCTTACGTTTCCACGCCAATGCGACGAGCCGGCAACGAGCACCCCCTCTCAATGTCAGGATACAAAGTCGATTACGGAACGAAAGTGCTGGCGTAACTGCAGGCGAACGATCTGCCGCTCTCGAATTAATGGAAACCAGCCACGTATCGGTAAACGGGCCAGTTGTCAATCATTCGATACACCGAATCGATATGTCGGAAGCAGAGAATCGCCTGGATCGTTCAATCTCGCGTGTCTATCTTGGGACGCGTGGTCCGTGGCGCACGCGAGCGCAGCGCTGCTTGGGCAGCCACCGAAGGAGACCGTTTCTATGGCTCGAGCGCGGCGACGCGGTTGTGTAAAATAAATACGAAGAGCGAGAGAGCGGCTAGAAGCGGCGTAGTTACCGGGAGATGGCGGCGAGCTAATTAAAGCTGCGCAAGAACGCGATAAGCAAGGGCGAGCGCGCACGTAGCCGCAGCGCACGCGACCAAAGATACGGGAGAGTACGATGAGGCCACTGATTCGCGTTTCTCATTATGCGGGCCGTCCATCGCGGACACGGCAACGTCGAAAGCAGGGCGTGGCGCCGGGCTCTTCGTGGATCTAAATCGAATGCTACCGCGTCCGTTCGGCCGAGGGAAAAAATCTCCTATCGAGCATCGTAACGAGGCCCCGCGATGCATGGCATTTCACACGTGAGCCTCTGCGATGCCGCCGCGTCTATGGTGCGCTGGGTGCTACGAACTAATTCCACTCGGCGCACTCGCGTCCGTCGTATTTAGGCCTATTTCAGACCAGACGCTCTAGCGGCGGCTGGTATCGCGGACATGTTCGCGCATTTCCCATCTTCGGCTCGAACACACGTGGCACGTCACGTCTGAGACGCGCGACGAGGTTAGAAAGAAGTGTCGCGAATAGGTTAGAATCCGCGACACGCGCGCACTCACGGAATAACGGTGGGCAGTAAAAAGTTAGCGAGAAACACGAACAGGTTCACGATTTCTGGTCGCGCTGGATCGAAGCATGCCTGACATTCACGAGGATTCTATTTATCAGTTCGATGCACTTTTTAACTATGCTTTATGCTGTCGAACTAACCAAACAGGGTTGCAAACCTTTCGATGTCAATAATCGAGGAGCACAGAAATCGATACGTCCGACACATCGATTTTTCGTCTGCAGCGCACTGCATCTCATTTCTTCTGTTGCGTAACGACGCGCTCGAAGAGTGATCGACGGATCAATTCAGTGGAGCTTGAACGCACGCCATTAAACGGTCGCGACGTTTCCGTTAAGGGATATAGGTACGTATTTATAGGCAGCAATTTATAGCTGTCTAATTCGCTGGTCGAAGAATTAGGTACATAGACAGGTAGTGCGCTTATGGTTCGTGCTTCTCAGCGATCCGATCGTTCGAGGGACTCTGGCAAAGCGATCATTCGAGCGGTTTCGATGCAGCGCCGAGGGAAACCGAGGGCCGTGGTTAGGTTGGAAAAAGTGGCCATTTAATATCTCGGGATGGGAGGACGATATCGAGATGAATCTTTCCATATATTATTCTCTACCGGCTTTCATGCTTATTTTTATACATCCCATCGCCCATCGTCGAGTAGTTTTCGGAAAAATGGACATTTTAAGTTAGGCCGGTGGAGACATCGCCGAACGCGTTCGGAACGTAGGGTCGGTGATTTCTTCGTAATTACTTCTCCCTGCGTTATCGAATAGTAGTATCTTCATCCTGAGTCGCGCGAAAATGGCGATTCGTGGTCCGAGCGGGTTTAAACACCGCGGTGTTTCGAATAATCCTGCGGAGCTGTCGAACGCTATTGATCGAAATTTCGTCATTTCTGCACCGCCATTATGCAGCAGCCTTCATGCGCCTCTTACCTTTATTAACCAAAGGCCGAGGAGAAATTGAAATCTTTGACTAATTCATTCCTCGACATCGTTCGCTGCTCCAATTACGGTTTTTATCGCGTGCGAAATTATGCCACCGATTTTCTTCAGGGCCGTGTGTATTTTACAAGTCAGTCGGCTGAAAGATTAAACGCGCGCCAATTATGTGGGGGGACGAACGATAATCGATACGCTCCGCTTTCGAGCTTCCTAAAATCGGTATGCAACCGCCTGGCGTAATGTGCTTTTTGCATTTCTTATTTGTCCTCTCTATTCTCGCGTTTGGTGCTCGGGAAATTTCTGTGAATCAATTTGCAGATCGAATATCCTGGATCATGGGTAATTTAAAATTTTTGTTATATTTCCCACAGACTTTCCATTCCAAATATCCCTCCGAATAGGTAGAGAAGAGAAAGAAAATTGCATCTGAAACGATCCCTCTCCGGCGTATAGCGAAGCCCTTCGACCTACAACAAGCACACCAACGCGCACGTATAGAGAGCAACAATTTCGTACCAATTACTCCTCGGGTCTCGTTTATCCGGCGGATCTCGATTTAACCGACCCGCCTCGATCCCGATACAGTCGCATAATCGAGTTCTCGCTGCACTCCTATCGGCCCGATACACACGCGCGTGCATTTCGCAGTCAAAGGGGACCTCATTAAATCTCTTTCCACTGCGCCGTACAAAGCGTACGTATTTCATTTTTTCCCGCTTTCCTCCCCATATCCCGTCGCAGTCTATTAAAACATTTCAGCACCATCCGATGGGGGCACTGAACCATCCGCCGTACCGCGATATTGTTCCTGCAAACATCGTAACATAATACCTACGAAACAAACGAGTCTGCCTTCTACTCTCGCAGTTATTGCATGTCTAACAATTCCGCGACTTGTTACTTGCGTAGTCTCCGCGCTTCAAACACGGAAAGAGTGCCACCGTAAACTGGGGGAACATTGGCAGGTTTTTCGAACATTCTACTATCCCTACTTGTGATATAATAAATGCGAAAGTTTGTTTGGATGTTTGTTACTCAATAACGCCGCAACCGCGCAACGGATCTTTCCGAAATTCTCTATACGCGTAGTCTAGGATCAGGAATAACGTATGGGATACTGTTTATCCAGATTTTTTTAACCGATCATGGACCAAATTTTGGACAATTACTCTGTAGAACTCTGCGGAAAATATAGGTTGCCGTGAAATCTGGACATCCCACCCCTCACCCCTTATCTCACCCTCTTGACATTCCGTGACAATCGAAGTTTTACCCGGGCAGCGCCGGGTACTTTAGGCTAGTATAATATAAAAATTAATATTTTTATAGGGTAGACCGGGGACGGTAGTAACAGGGGGGCGAATGTAACACGCTAAATATCTCAAAACATATAATAGATATTAACACCAATTTTGGATATATGATGAAGAATGACATTTGGAATATATGTACACATCCATGCCCTAAGTGTACAGATACGCAAGAGACATGGATAGTGAAGAAAACAACTTTTCGATACCCTAAAGTAACTTTTCCTTACTGACTTAAAATCGTAATAGAAACACTCCCTTTGCAAGTATGTGCTTGTTCGATTTTTTAATCTGTAATTCGACCTTTTTTAAACTAATATTGATCGTTACTTGGCACTTTTAAGCGTCTCGTTAGTCAAAATTTATAATTTAAGTTCAAAAGCATGGTCGGGGGCGATTGTAACATCGGCAGTCGGGGTCGGTTTTACCGCAACAGAACCGAATAGGGACAAAGAAGGCGAATAATATTGTCTTATTTGCATGAAATCATATAGCATAGCACAAGCAAACCAAATGAAAAATGGGTGCAATATACCGAATGTAAGGATTGAGCAGATGAAGAATGCACCAGCCAAAACGCCATTTATTTCTGCCGCAATTGCGATACCACATAATTTATTATAGATTTTACTTTTTTCATTTATTATTATAATTTAAATCAATAAATATTTTAATTTTGTAAAGTTATATTTGTACTACTATCGACTCCATGCAGTGTTACAACCGACCCGGGGTCAGGGACGGTTGTAACACTTTATCCGCTTCTCATTTTTTATTAATAACCGGAATATTACTTGACATACAGCGAAACTGTTGTGGCTCAAATAATGTCAGATAAATAAGTAACATTTTCGTAAAAAAACTTTTGTTGTAGGGTAAATCCGGGAGACGCGGTCGGGCCGGAGAGTTGGTCGTGTCGCTATATTTCAGAGTCTATACGTAAAAATGCATTAAAGTGCAGACCAATTACTTCTCTAGAAGCCAAATAGTTGAATGAATAGCGTTATTTCGTTTCCTTCTGTGTTTTTCTGGATTTATAGGCTATAAAAGGTAAATTGATGTTACATTTAACCTCTTCTGTCAAACAGCGGTTGTACAGAATCGTATTTAAAATATACTTCTTCGTTTATTTTCCTTTAATGTTTGGAATAATAAGATAGTAGAGATATTGAGGGACAATGCAGCCAAAGTATTTGGCCATATTAACTCTTCCTCTCAAAGCTAACGAGAAGACCATGTCTCGCTGCAGAAAGGTGAGATGGTCGAGTTATGATTTTTTTTATTATTTTTGTTTATTTTTTTATTTTCTATTATTATTTTATTATTATTTTTGTTTATTTAGTTTATTTATTCACTTTGGTATTCATTTGCCTTGCTAATCGCCAGTAGGTAATTCACTTTTTCTTTGATGTGTTCTTTACTTGATTAGCGTAAACAAATTAAATATCAATGAATCCGTAGTTGTATTCACTCATAAATAATTTTGCTTTATCCTTTATTAATTTTCCATGAATAATTATGTGAGTGGTCTCTGCCAAGGACGAAAACCATTTCTCCCGGCACCTCGGGAGAGGTGGTCAGATGTCATGACTTCAGTTTTCAACCCGATTTACAGTAAATATTGTCTTAAAGCAAATATCGACCAGTTTTTCTGAATCGGCATAAAATTCTGAACATATTAGGTTTGTTCTGATAAAATAAGTAATATCTATATTAGTTTTAATAGCCATTTTATATTAGGTCGACCGCGTCTCCAGGATTTACCCTAACTGTAATAGTTTTTGCGTAATCGTATTCCAAAGTCAAAGTGTTACTACCGCCCCCGGTCTACCCTATTTGCTTTAAGTATCCTATCATAACATTGCATCTTTTGTGACTGTACCTACTACAGATGTCAGCATTTTTATCATTTCTCTTCTTTACTACGCGAATGCATGCACATACGTGTTAATTAGCTGCCAATGTTCCCCCCGTTTACGGCACCTCCCTGCACAAAATATTTAAAATCAACCTTCCACCTGGATCCTCACTGACTTCCTTCGACAACCTCAGAGCCCCCCTTTCCTCAGAAAGGGGTCCACAGTGCCCGCCAGAAAGATAAAAATCTGACAGCTTTATGCTACCGATTTCAATAAATAAATCATCACGGATTCCCACATTTCCACGGAATATCGAGAATCAAGGCTCCCCTATGGTTTCAGGCTACTCCTCAGGTGGTGAGCGCGTCGCGGGACGGTGGTGTGCAGCTCTCCGGCCGGGGTTTCTTGGGGTACGCGTGCAGACACCCGGTAGACGGACACCTACCCACGTAAGTTCGATTATTAATTCAGCGGCGGGAGCGCTTCGGCGGCGCAGAGGCTTGGCGCAATGCACCGCTCTTTATACGGAGCGACGCACCGCGGGGCTCGCTGTACTGTGTGCCAGCGCGCACGGCCGTGCTCGTCCGTGTGCGGCGCGCGCGCGCGCGCGAGCGCCGCGACAAGTTACAAGCGAGCCGACGGCTGTACATACGTCGCCGCCGTTATCGGGCCGGCGTTATCGCGCGAACTCCTCTCGCGGCGCTTAAGTGCGCTCCGCGACTCCCACGTACACCGTGAGTGCGCGCGCGCGCAAGCATGATTGAAAAACCTCCGACGCGCGGCAGGCTGGCCTGGTTAGCCCGCGACGAACGGATACGTCGCTGCGCTCGTCTATTTGGAAACGAACGGGTTCGGTTTGGCGTTCGCGGCTCGCGCCATGTTTTGCGGCTGGGACCCACCGACTATCCCTTCAAACAGTCGATTTTATGCTTCGCGAGGGAAGTGCATTTTGGGAGGAGCAGGTCGACGGTTTCGCTGATCCAACGCGATCTCGATTGGGTTGATTCGAGTGGAGCCTCGTCAGATACGATCGAAGATGATTAATTATAATAATAATATTTATTATACGGGACAAGCCCATTACAACAAGTATGTGCAGTACAGTAATTTGCACAGACAATATAGGAACAAACACCGTCTTCGAATCAGCAAAAAAAACAAAAACAAGTAAAAATATACTTTGATAAGGAGTATAAAGAGTTCGGCGTGTCGGTCAGGCGTAGGTCTGGGTTACTCTAAATAATGCCATCAAGAAACAAGGCTTTCTGAACATTCGTCTTGAAACTAGAGAGGGAATCGGCAAAAAAACATATTAACATGATAATATGATGATTGTAGTTTTCTACTGGCTTCTCTTTTCTTTCACGCTGCTTCCTTGTGCGCTTTATTAATTGCGTACTGTAAACTAAAGGGTCTCTACCCGTGGAATAAATAATAATAATATGGAATAGGTACTGGGAAATTGCTTGGGGGTTGACTACTTAGTGATTCCCGAAGTGTATTCTGGTGCGTCGCCACCGCTTTGGTTTTTTTTTTTTTTTTTTTTTTAATATTATTAAGTTAGAATTATATTCTGAAATATCAGTTTCCTCGAGGGTCCGATGAAACGCAACCTCCCAGATGATCCCGATCTTATCTACATAGATTCACTCCAGATTGGAAGAAAGTTCGTCAAGAGTGGTTTAATCCCCGAGCATTCGGTTAATCGCGGCGACTTCCGGTTTTTAACCGGCCAGAGGCATTCTGTTTGGCAAACGGGCGGCGACCGAAATTTACGAACGTCGGGAACGGCTGCTGGCTGGCAGCTAGCCTCGCGCGCGATAACGCGTGGGAAGCAGCCGAGGACGTTCCTTTTCGTCATACGAAGAATGTCGCGTTAAACGCGCGAGCGCGCGCGCGCGCGCGCCACGCATACGTGACCGCGTGCACGATAAAACGGAGACAATGCGCGGCGACAAGCGATAAATACCGTTCGACCGTATCACCGTCCAACTGTCGGCGCCCGTTCGATTTTCGAGCGGGCTTTCTCCTGCCCGGTGGGTGGGGACTCGTGGATCGGGACCTTCGTAGCGTGTGCTCCGCCGAATTTCAACGGCGGGCCGCGGAAACTTTCAAGCGTTGCCACGGGAAGCGAGGAAACTGAGGCGAAACTGGAAGATGGTGCTTTAGAGATCTTCGCCGTGGAATCCCCACACAGCACTGCACATATTTCTGCTTCCTTAGCATTATTCTAAGCGAAGTAGCTAAGATTCCGCGAGATACTCAGAGCTGTGTCCCATTTCTTAATAACACCCCCCGCACTTTCCCTTTTTTTCATGGGGCCGTTTTGTTCCATGGGAAAGGACCATCGAAGCATCCTGCGCCTGATGGGTACAAAGGTACCCACACACGGCTTGTCAAGTTTTTCCTGCTTCCTTCGCGGAATCGATGGACGTGTCGGTTTATTTTACGGACACCCCGTAGCAGCCAGAGGCGGCCTGCAACTTGTTGCTCGATTTTCGAGCCCAGTCTGGTGGGCCCTACCATTTTGTTAGCTTGCCAGGCTCCTGGGGCCTTCCCTCGACACTCGACCCAGCACGACCGCGGCAGGCTTCGAGCTGGAGCTGCTTTTCCTATCGCCTCGTTTCGTCCTGGCCTCCACCCTCCATTTTCTGCACCGATTTTCTTCCTCCTTTTCTTCTTCGCCCATTCCATGGATTTCCTACGAAATCGCCGAAGGTTTTTCAGCTGCCTCTAGCTTCTATATTATGAATTTAGTATTTAAAAAGAAGTTTATTTTGTGACTGTGACTGCTTAGGCTGCTTTTTGTATTGCTGTTTGTGAGGAGTAAGGTTACCCTGTTTGCACTTGCGACGCATCGCACTCTCTATCGCCACAATAATTGCTTGAACCGCGTCTGTCCGACCGCGAACCGTTTCTGCGACACACTCGACTTCTCGGATAATTCTTTATAGGGTAAATCCGGGAGACGCGGTCGACCTAATATAAAATGGCTACTAAAACTAATATAGATATTACTTATTTTATCAGAACAAACCTAATATGTTCAGAATTTTATGCCGATTCAGAAAAACTGGTCGATATTTGCTTTAAGACAATATTTACTGTAAATCGGGTTGAAAATTGAAGTCATGACATCTGACCACCTCCCCCGAGGTGCCGGGAGAAATGGTTTTCGTCGTTGGCAGAGACCACTCACATGATTATTCATGGAAAATTAACAAAGGATAAAGCAAAATTATTTATGAGTGAATACAACGACGGATTCATTGATATTTAATTTGTTTACGCTAAACAAGTAAAGAACACATCAAAGAAAAAGTGAATTACCTACTGGCAATTAGCAAGGCAAATGAATACAAAAGTGAATAAATAAACTAAATAAACAAAAATAATAATAAAATAATAATAAAAAATAAAAAAATAAACAAAAATAATAAAAAAATCATAACTCGACCATCTCACCTTTCTGCAGCGAGACATGGTCTTCTCGTTAGCTTTGAGAGGAAGAGTTAATATGGCCAAATACTTTGGCTGCATTGTCCCTCAATGTCTCTACTATCTTATTATTCCAAACATTAAAGGAAAATAAACTTAGAAGTATATTTTAAATACGATTCTGTACAACCGCTGTTTGACAAAAGAGGTTAAATGTAACATCAATTTACCTTTTGTAGCCTATAAATCCATAAAAACACAGAAGGAAGCGAAATAACGCTATTCATTCAACTATTTGGCTTCTAGAGAAGTAATTGGTCTGCACTTTAATGCATTTTTACGTATAGACTCTGAAATATAGCGACACGACCAACTCTCCGGCTCGACCGCGTCTCCCGGATTTACCCTATTCATTGAAACGTACGGTTAACCTACGGCGATAGGTAGAATGCAATACTCTGCTTTCTCCTCTCTCCGCTTTACTTGCTTTACTTTCTGTCATCGCCTTTTCCGAAGTTCTAACCTACTTTCTGTCATAGCTTTATAAAAAAGGGTTTGGACCCGTCGATGTGGAAGAAAATAAAGTAAAACGTGGCCCCATAGAGAGCGATGCCCGAGCTTTTGCAGCCTACTGCGCTTCGTGGCAAGTGCAGCGCTGCGCGTAACCGCTCGCAGTGGACGATACTTTGCAAATAGTTTCCTCCTCTTAAATTCCACGTGTCCTAGCGTCCACGGCGGTCCTTACGTGCCATTCTATTTTAGATTTCGAAGCATAAACCCCGCGTGAAACCGCCACACCCTCCCTTTGTTTCCTCGCGCGCGGTGCCCCGCTGATTTACAATCCTCCTTAAAACACAAACGGGGCCCCTATGAAACGCGATTAATCGTTCGAATAACAGATAAAAGCATCCCAGATCTCGCTCTCGATCCAAGAAATCGAGCATCGCCGCGGTCGACGGTCGTTGAAACGCCGTCGGGTCAGCGCACCGACGGTTTCTCGTCGCCGTGACCTTATTTCCGCAAATATCTTCAATGGGTCCCTTTGTCGATCATCGAGAAACGATCCCGATAACGATCGCGTCGATAGTTTCCGAGGGAAGTGGATATTTCACGGGAGCCCGGTCGGCGGAACGGCTTTCCAGAAATTCGCTCTGGCGTCCGCAGTTTTCCGGCGATCGCGACGAAACTCGAGCCGTAGGGCGGCGAAATGGTGTGGAATCGGCGGCAAAAGGAATCGCCCCGATATGTTGTTTAATAGCGGAGATATAGATGAGCGGTATTCGGTCTGCGCGCGGAGCAACGGAATCGCGTGCACCGTCTGCGCATGTTGCCTGCCTCTCTCGAGCCAAGTGGAACTTTCCACGGCACGAGACCCGACGACCTCGACGTCAGTATCGATATCTCGAGGTGAGATCATCGGGTTTCGATCGTTTCTCGGCAACACCCGCTTTCCCGCGAATTTCCATCAGACTTCCCCATCGACAGGGCCATTTAATCGACTGCTCGAGAGGCATCGAGGCGATGATCTTCTCGCTTTCCCATCGACGCTCCTTTACTCGAGCACCTTCGACGTGAGAACCGACGATGGGCACCTCGGTCCCAAAGCTGACTAAGCTGGCGCGTCGCCTAGCTGCGAGAAAACTCCCTGATTAATCCGCATCTGTATTGTTTCGCGGGGAACGAAAATATCGAAGGAAACCGCGAGGAATCAGAGAACTTAGTACACGTAGTACTAATAAATGTTTAGTTTTTTTTTCTTCATGTTATGGTTAGGCCTATTAACAGTTTCTACTGCGGCCTCGCCTTTACTCGCCTTTACTTCCTCCCTATGTACTTTACCTTTGTTTACGAGTAATAAAGACGAAATAATAATAATAACAATAATAATAATAATAATAATAATAATAATAACTTCCCCCGTACAAGGACAAATATCCCCCCCCTGAAGTGCTCGTCCACGTTGCACGGCGAGACGTAGCCCTCCGCTCCTCTCGTTCCTCCGTTTCGCGCTCGATGATTCCGTCGTGCTCGTTTCTTTGCGCGCAGGAGAACCTGTTTCGGACGCGTTACCGCTGCCCGCCGAATCGGCCGCGCACCGATTCCAGAAACCCCTTCGACGTCCCCGTCGATCCTCGCGCCGCGGGCACCCCCGGGCGCGCCTGGAATTCCTCGGGATAAAAAACCGGCGATAGGCTCTCGCCGGCGTGCTGCCCCGGCTCGCCTATCCGCGGTTCAGCGGGCAACCCTTCCCGGCGGCGTTGCGAGATCAGACGTTGGGCTGTAAGAAAGGGAGGAAGGGCACCGTCGGCGACCCGGGGGGGGCGAGGGAGACGAGCGGAGCGCGACAGAGAGGAGGGTGGAGGGAGAGAGAGAGGGTCGCGGACCCTACACCCACCCCGATAATTCCCCGTCGCCATGGAAACACCCCCGAGGCGTCCCTGTGTCAGTCCGCCACCCTCCCCCGCACCCCACGAACACCACCAGCCGACCCTCCCCTCGCCCCTACCTCCGCCGAAGCCCCCTCCTGAAGCCCCCCGTTTCGCGAGTCCACCAGGAACTCGGTATCGATCCGCGGACGAGTTCGAGGTCCTACGTATTCTACGGGGAGTGTTACTGACAACAGGATCGTCCGCTTTCTCTCGCTCGCTCGCTCTCTCGCCTCCCTTCTTTCTGCCCCCTCCGCCCTTCCAACCCACCCTCCACACCGGCATCCCTTGCCGTGCGTGAACCTAGAGCCGCTCTACCCTTCCGGCAACCGCCCCTGCCCGCTAACAAGAATCGCGGCGTTATTGGATCTCGGCCCTGAGACTCCTCGCGGCGTCTCGCCACGCGGCCGTCGATCCTTCTCGCGGTCGTGATCACCGCCAGTTCGATCACACCCGCGAGCCGCCTTTTCGGCTCCATCGATCGAGCCGGCGCTCGCTACCGGGGTATTTTTAGAGTCCGTCCCCGACGGTCTAGGCTGCGTCCTCCCCCTGCCGACGTCTGCCCATTCCGCGCTCTCGCTCGGCAAGGTGGCGTCTTCTGGGGTGCAGGGGATCCTTGGACGGGACGTGGGATAGGAAGGGTTGAAGGTGGGATTACGGAGAGCAACTTGGCTACGCGCTGGCGGCTTGGATAGCTACGTAGCAGCTGCTCGATCTGGCTGGCGCGGAACCGCGAGATTCCACGCCGTCTTCGAACGAATGGCTTCGGCTGCGGAGGTGCCTAGTTTTCCCTAGGGAATCGGCAGAGACTCCTGGACAAGTGTATCGACGAGCGGTTGAAGGGGTGAATCAGGTGCCCCTCGAGAACAACGTCGTTTACCACTGGGGTGTAGGTGGAGAGCCACCCGGTGGTCCGCGTAACGAGATCTAACGCCCGCCACCATTCCCAACCGGTGCCCCTTCCGACCACTCTGTTCCTGCTCCTCTTTCAATGACCGCGCGAGCAGCGGGCTGGTCCTTCGATCATCGGCGCCGCGCGGTCGTTCGCTATCAGCGTCTCCGGTTCAATTCTGCTGATTCAATTCGCACCACTTGACGTATTCTCTCTCCGCCAGTCTTGCCGCGGTTCCCTCCTATCCGGATCCAGGTAAACTCATCGGGGAGCCAGCTCGCTGTCGATTCGACGCGATCCGGCTGTAGATCCAGATCCAAGCGACGCTTGGATGCCCGGTGGAGGCGGTCGCGGTAGACCGGCGTTAGCCGGTTTATCAAGCCGGCTGTGCTCGGCCGCGTTGTACCGAGGGGCCCGCTGGAGGGTTTAGGAAACAGTACCACCGCGGTGCATCTCGGTGCGTCGCGGCCAGGCCCGTCTGGCCTTCTCTGGCCGTCGCAAAAAGACGCTGCCGCGGATAGGTCGTCGTGCCGCGACACGCTCGCACGTGTGCAGATTTGCCCGTCCGCGGGCGACAGGCTTATCGCGCCGCGCGTAGCCGCTTGGAAAGGTGACACCGATGAAAGCACTGTGATCACCCGCGGCCAAGTGCTTCCCCAACAGAGCCTCGGTGCTATTCAAGCTTCCTATCAACGCGATTACGTTTCTGGGCACAGAGTGGAGAACGACCGGTGACGAATGTGCCCGATTATCGGATTACTGTCATTCGATAAGGCGGCGTAGAATTTCCCGCAGCTTTTGGCTACAGTTCCGCGAGCGATCGAGCCGTGTGCGATGGATTTTGAAGACGGGTAGCGTATTCGGGACAGCGAGGGGGAGCGAAATGACTGAAAGTCAGCGAGAGGGCACGCGATAAGCCATAAATTACGGGGCCCTCTCGCCGCGGCTAACTTCGGAGGAAGTAGCTGGGATGGCGGATGATCATTCTCGGAGACAAAAGATCACTTGCGGAGACAGCACCCAGCACCTACCCCCGCGCGCTTCTTACCAGCGCTTAGATCTCGCCGAGTATCGCTCGGAGCTCGTGAAACGACGAGGCGATCGCTGAGACCTTCGGTTCTTACGCCAGCCCTCTCGTCTCTCTCGCGCCGCGCTCTCTGTCTCACTTTGATCGCCTCTCTCTCCTCTCCCTCTGCCGCGCTCTGCCGGCTTCGGCATAGCACGCGCGGTTCTTTGGCGCGTTCGTTACGCGCCTCCTTTCTCTGTCGCGCCGCGGCTTCTTGCGTAAGGCAGCCCTCTTCTCGCTCTCTCGAGCCCCGATAAAGAGACGCCTGCCTCCGTCTCGCTCTGTCCAACGGGAGGTGAAAGCGAGCGAGTAGACGGCGCGATCAGCCCCGTTTCTGCTGCGGGATCTACGGCGCCTGCGCGCTGCGTACCAGTCAATCGAGTGATCCGCGCGAGCCGCGTTTAAGGGCCCATTCACACCAGACGATTCTGTGGATCGCCATTGGCACTTGGATAGTTCTTCACGATCCTCTATATTTTTGGCGGTTTTCACCGTCGCTAATTTTGTGGAGCAAAGGCGCCCGACGTGCCAGTCGCAAGACACAGACGCGTTGTGTTTGATAAGCCTTCGAGGCACTGACTTTTGCGAGTGGCAGGTCGATAGGAGAACGTTTGATCTGTGCTTGATATTATAGATAGGGGGAGTTCCCCAAGTGCTGGACGCTTAAGGTTTTTCTCGAGTAAGACGGAAGAAATAATATTAAATCAATTTCATCTCAAGCAAGAAGAAGACAGAAAACTTAGCTGTGCACACGCGACTGGAACGCGTCGAAAGCTAATTGCTGTTTCTTCTACCCCCTCTGCGGTTTAGGCGGGATAACGGCACGGTAGCGTTTCAAATATCACAGATAAGGTAATTAGGGGGAAGATGGCAAATTGTGTACGAGAAGAGTTGTTGTTTTTATGGGTTAAACACTTAGTTTTAATAAAGTTTGTTGATTTCACAGAAATATATATATTATATATTTCATAAATTTAATAAAGAAACTTGGGCATCTTCCTCCCAATTACCTTGTAGCTAATGTCCGGCATTAGGTGCCGCCCGGCGTTAAGGGAACTCCCCTACGTGGACGATTCATGGTTTGGGAGACATCCAACGCCGAAGATCGAGTTTTGATGGCGAACGGAATGTATAATAAAATCCCCCGTTTTTGGTTGCCTGATGCAGGAAGGGACACCACGAAGTCAGGGCATGCTTGAGTGATAGGTGCGCGCGCTCGCTAAATCCCCAGCTTAACCCACAAGCTGCAGCGAGCTTCTAAACGAAATGGACCACCGCGTGTGTTTCTCACGACTTTATATAGACCGCCGTGATAAAGTAGAGAAAACAGAGAAGCTTTCCCCTTTGATAGTTAAGTAGGAAACGGAGAATCCTCAAGCCGAGCGTCCTCGCAGGATCTTCAGCCTCCATTCCCACAAGAATCCCACGTCTGATTGTCTCCACATGTTTGTCCATTCCTATCCAGCCCGCGGGCGTCATCCTCCGTTCCACACGCTTCGATGTAAATAGCTCGTTGTCCTACGAAAACGCAGAAATATCGAACGGTACCCGGGCCTCTGGTTTTTCACAGCTCGCCGAGACGACCCGTTTCCTCCACAGGCCGTTGCATATTTAAAGGAATTAGAGATAAGAAAATCGAGCTGCCCGGGGAATGTATCACGGCTGGGACGACCGGCGAGTGAATCGCTTTACATCTAATGCATCTTAATAAATTCGCCCGCGGTGCCCCGATCCTGGCAGGCTTTTAACATCCGGCGCGGTAGCGTCCTGAAGCATCGAAAGCGCGCGCGGGGTCCGCGGTTTTAATTATCGACGGGTGTTCCGCGTTGCCTTTATCACCAGCAACGCCGAGTGTCTAATCTCGCCGCAGCGCTTGCGATCCGTTAATTACATTCGGCGATCGAGTGCGAGCTGCCTCGTCGTTCTCCGTCACGGGCCACGTGAAAAGTTGTCCCCGATGCTTTCGCCGATACGTCACGCGTCGCCTCTTGATAATCGCGCTCGCCCGTGGTTTACCGCGCGCGCGCGCGCGGTTACCATTTATCAGGCACCCGGGTTTATTACATTTGCGCATTACCAGCCGTTATTATCGCCATAAAATATGGCTTCCTACGCGGTTCGAGGTGGCTTCTGTCGCGATAAGTATCTTCCAAGGCTTCTGCCGCCACATTTTTCCTCGCTTCTTTCCCTTTGTGCCGCCTATCGCTCCTTTCGGCCGGCACTCCCCGGCGCTGCGCGATAAACGCTCGGCGTTACCGCTGCTTAACGGCCACGCACCGCGGATAATACGTCCATCCGCGGTTTTTATTAACCGATTGTAGTACCAGCGTCGTTTTCCACGTCGCGGATCGCGATCATCCTGATCCGCGACTCGTGGGACCTCGAGGACCTCTCGACAGTCTCGACGCCGCTTCGCTCTCTCAATGTTATCCTCTTTCCAATGGGATACTACCGCTAATTATGGCTTTGCGTTTAAAAAGAAGAGAGACGGGAGCGAATAGGTAAGATTCACCGTCCTCGAGGTTCAACACGGTTTATTTTAACATATTACTTAGCAAAATACCCCCGCGCTTCGCTTCGGGCCTAAGAGATGTTAAGGACTCCACGAGAACACCCCTTTTCACCAGCCCTTTAGGGGTTGATTAGGGCGAAATCATGAAATTGCTTTTTAGGCATTTGCGTGGGTAACCTTTCGAAGTAAAAGCCAAGTTGATATCTGATCGGGCTTAAGAGATTTTGAGGAATCCAAGAAAATATATTTTTCTCCTTTACACCCCCTTGGGGATGGACTTTCCAAAGATCCTTCCTCAGTGGGTGCCTACGTCGTAGAAGCAATGACCTTCCAAATTTCACGTTCCTAGGTTAAACGGTTTGAGCTGGGCGTTGATGAGACAGGACTTCTTCTTTTATGTACACATATAAATTATTCAGGGTGACAGGGATCCATCTCTGTAGGAACCATTTCTTCACCGATGGTTACCGAATAAATAACGAAGCCCAGGTGCCCGCGCGATCGACTGAGAACGCGCTGATAACGATACCTCCGACGTTCCTACGATTCCATCTTCAATGACGGTCCGTCACACGAGTTCTAAGCGAAAGGAACTGCGTTTACCATCGATACCTAGCTTTACCTCCACAGCTTCCTGGAGTGGTCCTCGAATCTGTTGCGAGCGCGCCTGCAAAGGACTTGGAGAATGATCGAGAGCAACCCCCGATGGCTGGATCCCGCTAATCCCACGGGGAACGATTCGTCATGATCGTCAGTCGGTCGTCTGGTTGGTTGAGCCGGCATGGAAAGCCATTGTTACGCTCCTATGAGTGGCACTCGCTATCTCTCTCTTCCGCCCGTGGCGCCCCCATCAACCCGCCGCTGTAGCGAGGAGGAGAGAGAGAGAGAGAGAGAGAGTGAGAGCGAGCGAGCGTGAGGAACAGCCAAGGGGAACAAGGAGTGCCAGGGGAGGAACGGAGAAGGAAGAGGGACGATTATAATTACCCTTTCGTGTCAGCGTCGTGAGGTCGTTTCTTTCACTCCGTATTCTCTCACCTTCCCTCCCCTCTCTCTGTCTCACCTTCACCTTCCTCCGTCCTCTCTCCCTTTCCCCCGCCCTCGGTAGATCCCCTTCCTTGTACGCTTAACAAACACCCTCCCCCATTAACATATCCCCTTTGTCTTTCGTCGACTTCGCCGTTCCTCTTCTCCCTCGCTCCCACCTCCGCTCCACCGAACTCCTTTCTTCTGCTTCTTCACAGCCAATTCCCTCTGCCACCCACCCGCGCAAGATTCGCGCGTGAAAGAGAGTTAAGTGACCCAAGGCTCGCGTGACGTTCTCCCGCACCTGGGGCGCCTGTTTCAACATTTCCCGAGGCTGGATGTTGAGGAAGCACGGCTATACTCTGGGGCCCTGCACGCGCCAAGGTGTGCAGGCGCCTTGGGTTTACGAGGCACCGGCTCTTTATCCTCGAGGACACCACTTCGCCTCGTCCGGTTAGTCCGAATAGTTCTGAAAGCGGTACCACGTGCTTCCTGGCATTCACCATCGAAATCCGTTACAGTTCGGATCAGCGACAGTTCGGAGCGTTCCACGGGGCTCGGGCAGGATCGGCGGCCCCTCCTTACCGATCCCGTATACCGAGCCTGTCACCGAGCCTGGTGTCCGTTTAATGGGATGATGAGACAGACGGTCTGTCTGCGGTTTCTCGCCGACAGACAGAGAGACGGTCACAGTCTGACTGACTTTGCTTGCCAGTCCCGTGTACCGGGACCACCGGAAGCGGCCCATCACCGCCCCACATTCTCCGCTTCCGCTCTCGCGCTCTTGCCCGCCCGAGCCGCGCGTCGCTCGGTTCCTAACGCCGGGATCCCCCTCCGAACCGTCGATCGCCGCCAGTTGCTGTCCTCCCGCAGACAGGACACCCGAAAGGAGACAGTCAAAGGACACGGGTATGGAAATTACACGGCGTCCCCGCTACTCCACCGGATGGCGACTTTCGCGGGACAAAGGGGCCAATGCGACGTCCCCCCCTTTCGGCCAGTAGTTGTTCACGAATTCGCGAGCGGATTCATATGTCGGGCTTCGACGCTCGGTCCCAATGGTCCCTGCTGTAATGATAGTGGAGAGGGCAGCGTCCTCGTGCTTTGTTCAGCGGAGAGTACACCTCGCGGCCGGGCGGCTTGCTCGAGCATTCGCTTCGGTTTCAGTCGTTGACCGAGGAATAAAGGAGGTGGTGCTTGTCGAAGGACTGCGAGGATGGTCGGGAATGTTGGGGCACTTCCATCCGGAAATGCAGATGGTTGAATGATTTTTTGATGGCGAGCTTGCAGACTTGTTACGGGCTTCTGGAATCGAAGGGGCCCATGGGGAAACTGGCACATGCCACCGTTTTATGATTGTATTAGGAGGTGGCGGGGGTTACGCTGCGTTGCAGCAACGAATTAATGGTACCGTATGCGGGGGGAACGTTGGCAGTTACTTGGCGTTGCGTTAGGTAAGGAAAAGCACAAAAATTGTATGCATTTTCACAGTTGTAGGACAATCACAGACGACGCAATGTTGTGGTAGGATACTTAACGGGAGTAGGCATTGGAAAAATCGATTTTTTACTGCATTTTCCGAAAGTACTATCTTTTCTGAATAAAATGTCGCGTGGTTTCTATTAAAATTCGCAAAATTGTTGATTTAGCAGCTAGAAAACTACAGAAGAACGTTGAAATGTTTACCAGTCAGTACCGCCATTTTTAAAGCACGTGTATATTCCATGCCAACTTTTTTTTCAATCTCTATGATAATAATAAACATTGGGCAAAAAGATATATCTGGATTTGCTTTCATTTTTTTACAAATACATTAAAAAGAAAGTGTTTCTTTCACTGAAAACGACCGCCTAGTCGCCTTAAAGCAAATGTAAAAATTGTAATTTTTATATTATATTGCAAAATGATCTCCTCAATTGTTCTACCGTTGTCTGAGTGGAGACTTACTTAATTTATGATTTCTTGATGGTAACGACTTTCTCCCCGCCTGCTTAATTTTTCTTGAGTGACTTCAACGTTTCCCTACCCGTTCCTCGAATCGATATAGAGGTTTTGATAGAACTCGGTGGTAGTATGAATTTCTTAGGGAGATTGGAATAGAATAATGGCACTTTTAATGCAATATTAATGCAATCAGTGCCGATGTACGTTGGAACATAGATGAATCATTGGGCACGAAAATACTCGACGATCTGACACCGTTTGATCGGAGACGCCTATTTTTATCACGTCTGGGTAAAAGCGTCAATGTATGTAGGTACTTACTCGATGCTGAATACGTTCGTGTTAATTACTATTTAATCTGGTCGGCGGAGCCTACGCGTAAATACGACCTACGGCTCTCTTTAATTAACTTTGTCCCCCCTTTCTTACACTTTTCCAGTAATTGCGATTACCCATTAATACTTGGAGTCTCCGTGGCGAATACCGTGTTGCGAAATACGGTAGTTTATTAAAAACTGACTAAGTGTAGTAGTACAGAAAAAAAATATAGTTTGGATCAAATCATAATTTTTTTTCGGCCGGAGCCGTGGGGGTCCTTCTGGGCAGGGGCCCAGGCGGCAACTGCTCGTCGGCCGCCCGTCAAATCCGCCACTGGGTAGAATATCAGCCGAACTCATCAAGATTCATCAAATGAATGTCTACTATAAAAATTGCGCACGATCAATGTTCGTGGCACACCTTGCTCGATGCCACCTCGATCGAGTCAGAAACTGTCGCGGAATGGTATTGCGGTGAAATCATCGGTGTTTCTTCCACAGTGCGCGCGTTCCAATCGCGCGTTGTCACGATGACTCGAGATCATCGCGATCTCGCCACACCGTTCCGTGGAAACCGCCCATACACCTGTAATTTATCGTCCTCTTTGTTCGATACGCTTCTAATCCGATCGGATCGGCCTGTTCGCCGTTCCGGTCTTCCTAGAAGCGAGACAAAGCGGCCCGATGACGTTAGCCGCGGGACCAGTGGTGCCGTTTTCACCTGGTGACTCGCGCCGGTCACCGTGGGCTCGTGTTAAATTAAATTACTGACCGCCACTCAAGTATTAAATGCCCCTGAATCCTTAACGACTAGGTGCGCGGCAAACGGGTAATTAAAGTAGTCGTAAATTAGCTGTAAACACGGGGTTAGCGAACGGGCCATTAAGGCAGATTACAGACGATTAATTAAATTTTCCTTCCGCCGGCGCATAGTTTGCGGTAATTCAGTTTAAACAGTGCAAAACGTGCCGCCTAATGTATTCCACTATTTGCACTTGCTAATGACTCCGTAACAAGTAGATCGTAACAGATGCTTCGCAACAAACTATGTGCCTACTATGCACCGCCTGAGCGCAAACTTTACGCATCGTTTGCGACTCTACTTTCCTGCGTTATCAAGCACACGAGCTTCGCCGAACTACAAAATGCCACTGGCGGTAAAAACTCCGATTGGCCACTGCCTTTGCTACCTCTGCCTTCAGGGTCCACTCGCGAACCGACACCCAATCATTACCGCGCGGTAAGTAGACCCTCTGCACAGAGTTGCCCGGAAAGTTCGTACCAATTTACGTGTCCAACTATTACATGGCACGTGGATGAATTTCGCGAAGCGTCCAGCTAAAACACCCTCGTATAAATACGCGATAGGGGAGACCGGGGCTAGACGTGACAGGGGCAGGTTGTTACAAAGCTGCTTAAATTTTTGTCGCTTGCACTATCACTTCGACGATGAAGTGGCTGATGCGTTTCAACCATACACGGTCGTGGATGGTGTTTTTTTTTTGTAGTCGGCTCACGCGTTGCCACGTTGTTACAGGTTTCTGTGCTTTCGGTACTAATAGTAACTTTCACTTGTCGTTGCATGTTGTCAAAGAAAGGTTGCAGAAAGTGGATTCAGTGCATAGACTAGGGCTCTTGATACCCGGTGACCCGGGTACTCGGTTAAGGTAGATTTACACTAGCCGTCTGGACGGCCGTCGTTTTGACGCCGTCCAGACGGCTAGTGTAAATCTACCTTTAACCGGGTGATACCCGGGTACCCGGGCGCTACCCGGGTCTGCGGGTAATACGGTTACGGGTACTCGATACCCGTATGATACGGGTAACACAGTTCGACAGCCATCTGGACTTGTAACATTTAATAGCCGTTTCTTATATGTTTTGGAGCGCTGAAAACGAATCCGCAAACTGTTTGACGCTATCATCCTCAGTTTTTGAGACATTCGATTTTGAAAAAAAAAAAACTGCAAATTTTCAACGTTGAACATCTTTTGTGTCGAGACAGTAATAGTTATTCATTACTGTTTGCGCAAATTTGCAGTTTTTTTCAAAATCGAATTTCTCAAAAACTGAGGATGACAGCGCAGAAGCAATTTGCAATATTACTAATAATTTATAACTAACAATATTCATAAAACAAAAAGGTATAATAAGAGGTTTGTTATGATCCACTGCAATAACCGGTATTTCGTCGATTACCCGTATAACACGAGTATCGGGTAATCGTAACCGTATTACCCGCGAACCCGGGTAGGACCCGGTTCACCGGGTACCCGGGTAACCGGAAACCCGCGAAAAGTAAGAGCCCTAGCATAGACTGCTAAAAGTGGGCACATGAGAAGTGTGCAAAACGGTAGAGGAAAGTACGCACGTACTTTAAGCGAGAGTCATTCATAGTATTGAATATGGCATTTAAAAAAAATAAAATAAAAAATAAAAACGGAAAAGTGCCACAACTAGCCCCGGTCTCGCTACCTAATCGAATATCTGTTCCGCAGAACGCCACTGGTTATCCTCCATCTCCGAAACTCCCCGACTCACAAACTTGATCGATAAAAGGAGCTTTTACGCGGAACACGTTGAAAGTTTTCACACAACCCAGCACCGTCACCGACACGATTCGAATCATCGAATCGGCGGGGAAAGACGCCCTCGAAAAAGAGAGGAGGGCCGAGATTCCTGGCCGCGGTTTCGTCCACGTTCCGCACGTTCGTCAGCGACGTCACCGGCAAAGGGGAAGAAAGAGCCGCGACGTCTGCGCTTCTTTCATTTCGCCACGGCGGTGACAGCGTGAGGGTGATTTCGGGCGCGCGAAAACGGATGACTTTTGGAACGTCTCCAGGTGCGGACCGGCACCGTGGACCCGCAGACGAGGCGGATAAAAAACGGCGTCTAATTCGGGAACGCCACGTTCCGTGCACGCACCGCCTCCGAGAATAATAAAGTATTCTCGTACCGCGAGCGTCATGCCGATCGCGGGCCGCTTTTTCCCTCCGTACAGCGATTTCGAGCTTATCTGGACTCCCCGGACTGAGTACCTTCTAGGTGCGCGCCATTGAAGGTGACGGCTGCTCGAGGACCAAGCTCGGCTGACCGAACGGGGGCGACCGGTATTCGATAGGTAACTCGGTAGCCGGATCGAATTCGACGGTGGACGTAGCTTGATTCTGAAACTTAAAAAGGGAGCTCTATTTAGGACGAATCCTTTCCAAATTTTCAGGATATTTTAGTTCGCTTTGAAACAATAAAAATTAATTTTTTCGTTACACAGTGTTCGGTAGGAATGGAGATATACGAACACGTTCGAAGTTGCAAATTTGCGATTATGTTGGAGGCCCCAATTCTTCCCTGAAATCAGAAAACCAAGGATTTCCTTATTTCTCGTATAATTACAATACGGTCGGAAATCGCTGATCTCGGGAATTCCGCGATTCTCGACCTTATTCTGCGATGTTTAAACGTTTGTAGCTCAGAGCAACGTTAACCGATTTCGATGAAATTTTCCGCATGTAGGTATACAACTTACTTAAGGGGTTACGTCTAGTCAGCTTTTGAAAAAGAACGCGATTTTCGGGAATTTTTTGTGGAATATCTACTGTATATTTTTTTACAACTATTCTCTTATTTTAAAAGTACATATATGGAGAAACTTTCGGTAATTTTATTATAGAAAAATATTAAAAAATAAACGAATAACAGCCATTCTCGCGGAAGCTGTGTTGATAAAGGCGTTGTGCGGTGAGCAAGTTTTCTCTGAGCCGGATCATCTAAAATTAAAAATTCAAAAACATTCCGTTAATATATGGTTCAATTCAGTAGATGAACAAAGGATTTTTTATTTGAACAAAAACTCTATTTTTAATTAACGAAAATCGGACAATTCAGACATCGAAAAAGCGTGTTTTTGAGTTAAACGGCCGCCATTTTGTCAAAAATCAAATTTTTGAAAAACCCTTCGTTCATCTACTGAATTGAACCATATATTAACGGAATGTTTTTGAATTTTTAATTTTAGATGATCCGGCTCAGCGAAAACTTGCTCACCGCACAACGCCTTTATCAACACAGCTTCCGCGAGAATGGCTGTTATTCGTTTATTTTTTAATATTTTTCTATAATAAAATTACAGAAAGTTTCTCCATATATGTACTTTTAAAATAAGAGAATAGTTGTAAAAAATATACAGTAGATATTCCACGCAAAATTCCCGAAAATCGCGTTCTTTTTCAAAAGCTGACTAGACGTAACCCCTTAAATCTACAAACGGGTTTTTTGAATTTTCATCACAGGCTCAGAAACAGAAGTTGACAAAACGACCTTTACTTTTTTTTTTTGCTATTTCGACCTAAGTATTGTAATTTTTCCAAAACGACGAAACACGTCACTTAGCAAACTAAACCTTCTCAGAAAAGCTCAAGTCGTTTGGACCAGTATTAAAAATGCTATGCGATTTTAACGAGTGTACGATTATGGGTGTGAGCCACTGTAAGTACATGCGAAATCGCAACGACGCCCGCGTCCGTCGCCTGAATTGATCCGAAACCTCCCGGAAACCTCGCCACCGCTTGGTACACCTAATGGCCGTGGGCAGATAAAAATCGGTAAGCGGTAAGCGTCACATCGTACCCTCTCTGCGCTCAGTGCAGCCGCGATGTCGATCAGTTGCTGTACAGCTTAACTTCGTACAGATCTGTACATTTGATTTATTTTCTGCCGCTTCGCCATCAATTCTGTTTGACATTTTGGTTCTCACCGCTGCAGATGCCAATGTCGACGGTTACCGGTCTATCGCTCACCGCCCCTTCACGCGCCCCGGCCTATGCCGTCCTTATCTCCACGCATCCAAGAATCCGTCGACCTTCTAAACGCTCCTGTTCCCCAATTATACGCGACGCGGTCCCTGCGCGATCGCGCATTGTCGCCGGTTTCCGGCTATCGACCACGATCTCGCCCGGCTGCCCGCCGTAAAGATGGCGATGTCGGTGGGCGAGATTAACAAGGTAGCCCTGGGCGAAATTCCTGCAGGGGCGAACGAGACGGACGGCGACGGAGAGAGTCGAGGAAGGGCAAGGGACAGGAAGGGAGGCAGAGAGAGATGAGAGAGAGAGAGAGAGAGAGAGAGAGAGGAAGAGAAGGAGAGATAGGCAAAGGGGCAGAGGAAGTGAGACCGAGAGAGTGAGAGTGTAAGAGAGAGAGAGAGAGAGAGAGAGAGGAGCAACGAGCCACAGGGAAAGCATCGCACACGGGCAGGTGTATCTGGCGGCAACCGATCGATACCTCGCTCCGATTATAGAGGAGCGGCCGACACTGAATTCTGCATGATGCTTTTGTTCCGCTCTCTTTCGCGCCGGCCAATCGGATTTTCTATTTTAGCACCCCGCCGACCGGGAGACGATCATTTATCCGTCCGAGTTGCCGTTGTCGCGCGGGATTCCACTAAGTAGCGCGGGGCTTCCTTCCACCTCTTCGGCGATCTTTCCGATTCCTTTCAGGGAACTACCTTTCGTAGTGTCTTTTAGCTGTTTGAGAATGCCAACTCTTGCGGTGCTGGTAGGGGAGTTGGAGATTCCCCGGTGGGGGCCCCGCGAAATGAATGAGAATGTAATCGGATTAGTTGGATCGCCACTATGCCTTGCAACTCTGTTCTTCTCGCGAGCAGATCGCCCGGTACGCAGATTTCCCGGGCACGAAAATTTCCACCGTGTCCCCAGAGACAAAGGAGAGGCTCGGCGGTGGACGATCGTCCGGCACGATACAGCTCGGGCTGGACTTTGGCGAGCAAACACTTTCGAATACCGGCAATCAGTGACGTAATCAGATAGCGCGATGAATATTCATGAGCCGGGGCGCATGCGTTCCGGCCAGCGTTTGCACGCTTATTAGCATAACTCGTCTGCTTTTATCCATTAGCCATTGGGCCACGGGACCTAAGTGAGCGTGCCACTGCTCGCTTGGCCGGCCGTTTAACCGCGCTGTCCAATTAATATAACCGCGGGGAATTACAAAAGAAAAAAAAAAAAAGGAGCGAGAAAAACCGGCAGGAAAAGAATAAGGTCGTCGGGTTTAATCGTGTCGAGCCGGGCAGCGAGTACTTGGGGCTGAAAATGCCACGGGATAGAAGCGAATTGATCGGATCGCCAGTTAACGCGGCGAACAGTCTGCCTTGCTAATTGGACGTTATAGGCGATGATCGATGGGAGAGTGGATTGGATCATTGTACGGGTCGCCGATGATCTAGCATGTTGAATGGAAGCCGCGGGTTTCTTTCGGGAACAGAGTAAGCTAGATCCCGCTACCCATTATTTTGCATTAAGGGGACCGTCCCCTGAAATCGCTCTAAAATAGGTGATTTTTCGGATTTCTTTTTAAGAAACTATGCAACTTGCGGTGAAAAAACTTTGTGGTCTTTATTTATTCGTTCTTCAAGGATATGAAAATATTTTTCGCTCTCCAACTATGTATTTCATTTATTTTTGACTCCCTGCGACATCTATCGAGTCAGCAATTGTTGTTGCGTCCCCCGGCATAGACAAAGGAACTTCCACGGTGGCAGCGATCGGCAATTTCGTATGCGCCGACCCAATATTTCTGGCGAGCCTCCAGGCCGCGACAGCGCCGAAAAATTCGGGGCCATGTTCTATCAGGAGCCAGCGAATCGCTGATACGGCGACGAAACGGAGCTAACAATCCTACTGCTCCTCGTTTTTTGGCGCGAGCCACATCTTGGATATCGAAGGAATAACGAGGGGGGGCAGGACGTGCTCCGCCAGCGTGCCATTATCTCGCAACCGCGGCGCGTAATTATGTAATTACCGATCTTAGCCACCGCCGACAGGGTCTGATTACTAAGACCGGCGAAACCTTTTTTTCTCGCACGGTTTACCGATGTTCGGCGAGTGTGCCCCGCGTCGTTTAATGGAGGGCCCCGGAACGGGGGGGCAGTTATATCTCAATCATCTTAATGTCGGCTCCATCGTGTTTAATCGGTGGCTTGGATCGGTGATTATCGATCGCACATCGATTCTCAGAAGGATATCTTGTGGTTGCTGGTGATAAGGAGCTGCTGGTTGATCGATTCCTCGCGATTCGATTGCGGGCAGACGATGGTGGAATTCGCGGGCTGCTACGCGCAGAGATAATTGATCGACAGGGATTTTATGGAATCGATGCGTCGGGTTACAGGCTTGAAAGCGTGGAAGAAGCACCAAACGGGTGGGACAGATCATTCTTAGATAGGAGGATCTCTTTCTCCTTGCAATGGTCGCTTTGGATCGATGCGTCGGGCTAGGAATTTGAACCTGGAAGCTCCAGAAACACCAGGGTGATCTCTCGTATCCTAATCGTGATTCCAGCTGACAACGTAGATTGTTTCTGACGACAATGGCGAATGATAATTAGGTGACGAAGATTCTTTGGTAGAGGAAGTGCAGTATATTTGGAATACCAGTTTGTTTAAGACGAATAAAAAATTACGACAGAGGATGGGATCAAATTAAACTACATAATATCATAGGGAAATTAATAAACTTTCATATTTCTGAGTGTCAGTAAAAATAAAAAACAAAAAGTAACTGAAATTTTGGTTTGAATGAAAAATGACAAGAAGTATCGATTTCGTTAAGGTGCAGGTAATTTGGAATACCGGTATTCCAATTTACCTTCACTTTATAAACTTAAATCGGTGTCTCCTTATCATTTACTAATCTGAATAGTGTAGTTCTGGGAATATTGAAATATCTTGCCGCCTTCAAATAGCCCATTTTTTTTTCACGGACAGCAGTAACCGCTGCGGACATATCCTCCGAACTCCACTGCTTCCTTTTTTTGTATCTGTTTACCGTCGACATTCCTAAAATATAGATATTTTGAGAAGATATGTATACCAGAATATTTATAAAAATGCTAAGAACGGTTACATACTGCACTCGCTCTTGGTTCACACGTTTCTACCAATCTTGAAGATGTAGATGTCTATAAGACATTATTTACACAAATGCTCCTAAAAGGTTATACAGGTGACAGATGAAACTGACGCGGTGGTATCCATTACGCGTGAAACAAAAGCATCGGTAGGCTTTGGAATATTCCAAATTACCTTCACCTTCGGTATTCCGAATTAACCACATGGCATCGAAACCGAAAATTTCATGTCACACTTTGTATTCTCGAAATTATCGCAAAACTGGCACGGAACCATAGAAGGAACATGCAAATGAGTCGATTAAGTGTTTAACACTAAAGTTTTGACATATTTTAACCATGATTGGAACGATTGAATACGCGCTGAAAAAGTTTTGCAGATCGACGTTTTCTTCCTCTGCAGATTAAGTCGAAAATGTAAAAATTGCGGTTCATCCACAAATGTCATTAGTTAAGAGGTCATTAGCCCCTATAATCTACGGTGTTACAAATTAAATAGCGTTAGTAGTTTATTAGATACTTCGGTATTCCAAATTACCAACAGTATTCCAAATATGCTGCACTTCCTCTATCTACGCGTGCACAAGTAGCGATGGGATCCGAACCACTTCGAAGCGCTTCGAATCTATATACCTATATGACGAAAACTTCGAACCACTTCGAGCATGACTCGAAGCTTAAAACTTTTGAAAGTCTTGATAAGTCTTGAAAGCCTTGAAATCTTGTAAGTGAACATTTGGTTGCCAAACACTAGCCAGGTTGATCGGCCAGAGGGTCTCGCCAGGATCGCGGTTTATGACTGCAGAGTCATAACGGACTGTCCCGCGAGTCGGCGGTGGACTGACTTAGGTACATACGGGTCCGAAACCTACCAAGGCTGTGAAGCAAGAGTTTCAAGACATTCAAGACTTCCAAGACCTACCAAGACTCAAGACTTATCAAGAGTTTTACGCTTCGAATTAGTCGCCTGATAAATATACAAGACAGATTCGAAGCGCTTCGTAGTGCTGCGGAGCCCATCACTGATCCCAAGCTCCAAACCGGTGACGTCACCTCGTCTCGCCTTTAGACTTCCTCCTCGGAAAGATCCACACTTCAGACTTACCAAACATTCACCTTCACGTCTCACCCGAGTCTGTCAATCATCCTTCCATCCACTTCCAGCAATCTGGAACTCCATTGCCGAGCACCGATTCCCTTGCACCCAGAAGAACTTCCTCCTCGCAGATCAAGGATCCACGGGGATCCTGCCCCCTCGACCCGCGCGCACCATAAGCAGCCGGCCCAGGTGAGTGAGCTCCTTCGAAGGGTGGTCAAGGGGCGAATTGTGTCGCAAGATTAATTCGACGATAAATACAAATCGTCTGGTGTTCTCGTGTTTTTTCGTTCGGTCCGAGGGGGAGAGAGACGAAGAGAGAGAGAGAGAGGGGCAGCAGGGAACGAGGCGTGGCTTCGACCCCGACCCCATGGTATTTCACCATACCCCTTTAATTCGGCGTATAACGCGGCTCGATAACGACTACCAACTGCTCCCCCATGGGACTTGTTTTCACTGTTCCGTGTTTCCTTCCTCAGACCACGCGGGCGATTCCCTCATTCGCCACTTTTTTCAAGCATCCTTGGATGCCCGTACCCCCATCTGAATGTTGATACTGCGTGGGGCATGGGATCGTGACGTTAGGGGGGTGCGATCAACCCTTTCGCTGTGAAGAATTTTAGGCGAATATGTGTGACCTGTAGATCCAGGTGAATCGCTTGGTTCGTGATAGGAGGCGATTGTCAATTGTGTGTGGATATCGTAGACGGATCGTAGGATATTTAGATTAGGTAGAGTAATGTGGGGCAAGAGTGCGCACTTAAAGTTTAGACTTCTCTAAAATCCTTGGTATTACACTGATAGTCATATCGTTTTGTGAGAAATAACTACTATCCTTTATTATTCGATAGGCAGTGACTTCATGTAAATTTACCTGTCACAACTTATATAAAATAAATATTTCCGAAAAGTGTCAAATGCGAACTTTTACCCGCTATGTGGGGCAAAAGTTCGCATGTCATGGGGTAAAAGAACGCAACGAGAAATATCCAAAAAATGCGGATTAAAAATTAATAACAAAAATCAAAAGCTGAGATCAGCGTGGCTCAACTATCACAACCTCAAAATTTAGCAAACTCTAGAATTAAAATAAGTTTAATGAAGATATAACACCCGTCAAATTATTTTGGGGCAAAAGTTCGCATGCGAACTCTTGTCCCACTGCATTATGCGAACTTTTGCCCCCACAGCTACTTTTACATTGTTTAATCAATCCTGTTATCTGTGAGGAGAATTGAAAACTTCTATTAGCACTTTTTAATAGAAGAATTTCAGCTCTTTCAGACGGCATACTATTAAAATATTTACTGATCAATTTATAGGAATAATATTGATTCCCAAACATGAGAATATTACATCAGAACTAACGAATTCAGTACTTACCGCATTGTAAGATAACAAACCGAAACACAGCCAAGAAATTCGACATTAGTGACTCCACCTTGATTTACAATTGACTGCCAATCACCATTGGCAACTGCCACAACTCAAACCATGAAATTCGCATGGTGCGAACTCTTACCCACTGCGAACTTCTACCCACCTTTACTCTACTGATGGTTGATTCGAGCTTTATCACTGCGAATAAGTTGCCAGTGATGGGCGCTGACGAGATCGACGAGGGAATCTGTCAAGTTTCTGCGGTCAGCAGGGTTGAAGGTAGTATTTGTGGAGAATCCACTGACCTATGGGTTGAACATTGGGACGATCCCGAATAATAGTTTAGCTTCGATTAAAGAAAGAAATATTGTAAATGTAGTAGTCACCTAATGGTAGGAAAAATGATAGTTACTGGAATTCAAGGCTGATGCTCGTTGCTGAATAAAGTTTAGGGTAAATCCGGGAGACGCGGTCGGGCCGGAGAGTTGGTCGTGTCGCGATATTTCAGAGTCTATACGTAAAAATGCATTAAAGTGCAGATCAATTACTTCTCTAGAAGCCAAATAGTTGAATGAATAGCGTTATTTCGCTTCCTTCTGTGTTTTTTCTGGATTTATAGGCTATAAAAGGTAAATTGATGTTACATTTAACCTCCTTTGTCAAACAGCGGTTGTACAGAATCGTATTTAAAATATACTTCTAAGTTTATTTTCCTTTAATGTTTGGAATAATAAGATAGTAGAGATATTGAGGGACAATGCAGCCAAAGTATTTGGCCATATTAACTCTTCCTCTCAAAGCTAACGAGAAGACCATGTCTCACTGCAGAAAGGTGAGATGGTCGAGTTATGATTTTTTTATTATTTTTGTTTATTTTTTTATTTTTTATTATTATTTTATTATTATTTTTGTTTATTTAGTTTATTTATTCACTTTTGTATTCATTTGCCATGCTAATCGCCAGTAGGTAATTCACTTTTTCTTTGATGTGTTCTTTACTTGTTTAGCGTAAACATATTAAATATCAATGAATCCGTAGTTGTATTCACTCATAAATAATTTTGCTTTATCCTTTGTTAATTTTCCATGAATAATTATGTGAGTGGTCTCTGCCAACGACGATAACCATTTCTCCCGGCACCGCGGGTGAGGTGGTCAGATGTCATGACTTCAGTTTTCAACCCGATTTACAGTAAATATTGTCTTAAAGCAAATATCGACCAGTTTTTCTGAATCGGCATAAAATTCTGAACATATTAGGTTTGTTCTGATAAAATAAGTAATATCTATATTAGTTTTAATAGCCATTTTATATTAGGTCGACCGCGTCTCCCGGATTTACCCTATACCTACTACTCTCCTCTTACACCTACTTCTCTGCTCTTTATTTTTAGCCCAGAATTGTTAAAGGCATCAATTGTTTCTTATTGCTTTCAGCACCCGAAGCAGAAATAAATTTAGCTGCATCGGCAAAGTATATTAGCTCGTGCCTAAAAAGATACCAGCAAAAGTATAGCCTACTCTACCATCATGCTAATTCCCTCGATCAATTTGTACCAAAGCAGCTTCACAGCCGAAAAATAAGATTCTCGAGGCAACAGCCTATTAAACAATACACAGAGAGAAATCTCTGCCAAAGTAAGCAGCAGCAAACTGAATTCCCCACTGGTCCGCTACACTTTTCCCCTGTTTCTTGATTGTCTCATTAAATATCGACGAGTGTCGAAGGGCGAGTGTCTAGGGGTCGATGCCACTTGCCGAGGTTCCAACCCCTCTTCGGCACTGATTTTCAGGGAATTCGATAATATTTTAACTCCCAGGGATCTCGCCGCGGTTCACGTGCGCGATTACTCCAACTCGCAGGCTACATAAACTCGACGTAATTCCTAATTATCCTCGTAATATCAATTACAAAAATACCTATTACATCTGACTTCCCAAAGTCGATTTCTCAGAAACTAATTCTCGCGCGAGAAATCCCTCGTTCCTTCCGTACCTGCACCCCCCTCGCACCCTCCACTCCCTTCCGCACCCCGTTGCTCCAAAGTTCTTCGTTTTGCCGAGCGAACGGTTCTCCGCTCTTTCCATTTCTGAATGACAAAAGCGTCACGCTTTCCACGTCTGGTAAACGTCCTTGGACGTGCATTTCACCGAGCGCCAAGGCGTTTCCGATGTGAAATGACAGGCCCAGGGACCGAGGAGGGCCCCAGGTTCGAATCGGAAGGTGAGCCTCGCTCGTAGCACGTGCTCCCCACATGCCGCGCCGTCCCCTCGCCAGTTTTTCTGTCGATTAGAGGCGACCGTTTTCCTCGAAATAGAACCATTTATTAACGCGCTTCGCCGCGAGGACGAGACGCTTCCCGAGCAGGCGAACAACCGTCCCGGTAATGGCCACCAGGAGCGAACGACCCTTATCTCTCTCTCTCTCTGTCTCTTCGCTGGCGAGCAGATAAAGCCGGAAAGCTGTCCGGCAATTTGTACGAGGACGAATCCCCCCCCGTTGATTTTCCTGCTCAGCTTGGTGGAAGCGCGACGCGATCGTTCGCTAACTCGAGGAAACCGAGAGCGAGCCTCCGCGCTCGCAGGACGAAGCGTCTGCGGATGAAAATAAAGGCGTCCCACGCCTGTCTATTGTTGGAGCTTCGTAGATGATATCGATCATGCCTCGTAACGAGAGCCGGCGCATAATTCCGTTCATTTCCTGCCGAAAATACGTAGCTACCGCTCGTTTCAGAAAGACTGGTCGGTAGGTACCCAAAGATGCTTGAAAGCAGAGTTGTGCATTAGGGTAAAGCAGCCGAGAGTGAAGAGATAAGGAAGAAAATTACGACACAGAATGCTTGTTTCGCACAGGTCTTTATTCCTCGGATGTGCTAGGTGAACAATGGGTTAAGTGTACGTACGAAGTGTTATTTGACTACAGATTATTTTAACGAGTAAAGTTAATTCTATCACTCGACAATCATTTGTTTTAACTTTTCTTTAACAAATCAACCGAATAATCCGACAACTCCACTCAACCAAACTCACACCAAAAAACCCTTCCCATTTCAACCATCATTCATACACCACTCGCGACTGACCTCGCACACCTTTCGCCCTGCAACGCCTCCGACTTCGCGCCCTTCCAAAAATCACCGCTTCCGGAAGCCCTCGACTCTCGTTACCTACTTATATACATCTATACGAACAGGTACATAGGAGTTAACAAAATCCCCGACTCAGGCCCTACAACGAGTCGCCTGGGTCGGTGGGCGCCTATCGCGTTTGCGCATCGCGGGGAAGGTTTCCGCGCCGCGTGGCCGCGTCCCGATAACACGGCGGAGATAACAGGCCGCATCGGAATCCGTAACGATCCCGCGCCGCGGATCGAACGTGGAAACGTGGCCGCGCCGCCGTGGCCCGTGACAGTTACTTAACTCCGTGCACCATCTGTACCGTAGCCGTGCCATTACCGTAATTAGGGTGTAATTGGGCATAAATTGTCCGCCGCCGCCGCCGCGCTCCGGACGGCGAACGCCGGACGGGCTCGGAGCGAGCACGTAGCGCTGGGCGAGCGCGGAGGGGGCGGAGATAAGAGGGGGGGGCGGCGCGGTGGGGGGCAGGCTACGCTAGCGTTGGCGGGGGTGGGAGCGAGAGGCAGCGGGAGCGAGGGCGACGTCGCTAGCCGAGGCACCGCGGGAGGGGGTATCGGCGAGAGGGCCAGAGGTGGGGGCGGAGGGGGGGGGGTGGGGGCAGGGAGGGGAGGAAGCGTAGCGTGAACGTAGCGAGAGCGAGGATACGCGCGACCGTGCGTGCCTCACGGTGCGTATGCATGTCGGGACACGCGCGTGCACGCTTACACCCTCCTCTCTCGCCCCTCTGGCCATGTCGCGCGACGCTGTTTTGGCGCGCGATTGTTTCCTCATCCGGACGCCACCGACCAGCGGGTCTTCCTTCCTCCCTCGGCTATCCGTCGGGTGCGAAGCGGGGGCGAAAAGTGGCACGGAGAGTGGATGTTTCTTTCCTGACGGCGATGGTGGGAGGAATGCACGGAGATAGTTCAGTGGGGGTTGTTTTCTTTCGGGGGGTGCTCTATGGTCGGTTCGGGTGGGGTAGAGTGTTGCGGGATGGGGGTGGTGGCACCGTGGATCGAGAGGGCTGAGGGTGTTTCGACGGGGTGAGTTAAGCTTGTGGTGGCGAGTGCGAGTTGTTTCACATTTATCAGTTACACGGAGTGGAGGTAGGGGTGTTAGGGATGTAGAGATGATTTGAGAAAGAGTTGGAAGCGGCAAGTGTCTACAGAATCGCGTTGCTGTATGGAATTGGAAATGGACATTTTTTGCAGGGAACCTCGCCGCGCTCTTTATATTCAGGCTGCAGGGTGGATTCGCGGCGACGAGAGCTCCCCTCGGCCCTATTTGCCGTGTTCGTCGTGACAACATGTAATTTCCAGGGAAGTGCGGGAAGAGCGTGTTTCGCGAGGTGGCTGAATTCAACAGGTGACGCGCCGCGTCCAGACGCAGCTCTTTAGCTAGATTCTATAGAATCATAAAATGCTTCTCCCACGAATGTATGCAAAGTGATATCTATCGAGCCTCGGGTTAACGGGACGAAGCGCTGACCGCGATGGCTTCGACGAATATCGTAACTTCAACGTCCCATTTCTAACTAACGATAGCTCTGTTCCTTGAAAACTTTCTGTGGAAACTTAGAAAATTCAACAAGTCCAATGAACGGGACACTTAAAACGGAATGAAACGTAACAAGCCCCGCACACTCGTCGTCGATTATTAATTGAGGCATTTGATGGAAAAAGGGCACATACGCCAAAATGCCATTTCGAGTAAATCGGTTTCAAAGCTTTCATTATAGTCTAACTTAATGAAAAGTAATGCAATTAAATCCAATTTTTTTTAAGGATGTAGTATCATATCCTTCAAACGTTTCGTAAACAGAAGTAATGATTTGAAAATGATATGTGTCTTTATTTAATAGTTTTATGCAAGTGGTTTATGTGCCCTTTTTCCGTAAATAGGGTAAATTCGTAACAAAATTGCTTCTTTGTTTAGTTATTTACATATAATTTTGTTTACATACTTCGTTGGCCATTTTTTATACATCGCTTAAATAAAAATACAAAATGAAGCGCAAAACTAAACAAAAAATGTTATGTTTTAAGTAAGTATTAATTTCTCCGATTTTTTGCAGCAAGCTGTCTTACAAATCACTTTCATCTTTCCTAAATTCGCTTCTTTCCTTGCGGATTCGATACACGCCTCACTTTCCATAGTTCCTCGCTTACACAAAATCAAACGTATTGCACGACTAGACAGTAGACAGCACGGCAGCGCGACCGGTCAGCGACTATGTAGCTGCACGTCGCTCACGCTACGCAACAAAACAGCGTTTAGCTAATTTAAACGTGGGAGAAGAAATGTCCTTGATATATTATATATATATAACATATACCTGAGTCGATTTAACCGATTTACGGAAAAAGGGCACATAAGCCTATGTGCCCTTTTTCCATCAAATGCCTCAATTCTCTCGTTCATCGGGGATGCCTTTTTTCCAACACCAAAAGACTCGAATATCCGCCCGCGAACACCCGGCGACACTTTCCACCCGGGGACTTTTCGTCGCGTGGCAGCGGTAGGGGGGAATTTAAACGAGCGAAATAAATCTCGCAGCCCCCCTTTCGCGCACCCGCCGCGAGGCTTTACGAGCTTCTCTTCTTACGATGATAATGAGCACTATCAATTTGCATCTGGGTTATTAGCACTTGCTCCGCTGTTCCTTAAGTCAACGACAATCCTTACCCTGTAATTTAAACCGTCTTGTATTGATTGCTTCCGGCCAGCCCGGTGGCGCAGGTAGCTGCTACCCGGCACAATTTACGCCGCTGTCTGGATCATCTTTTCCAGCGGTGACTTCTCCTCCGAGGAGTATCGCGTCATTTCGCGTCGCGCGTGGTTAATGGATATTTAACAATTGTTCAGAGAGAATTGGAGTGATACCTGCGTTTCACTCGATGAACCATCGACTTCCAAAGAATATCCCTCCAGGTTATCCTAGGCATTCGTTAATACCTACTAAGTGTTCCACGATCCTCGGTATCTAGAGGGAGTTCCCCTAGTGCCGGCTGCTTTATTTTTTTGGCACGTATGTAGAACATTTTCCTATAAAACTTTTTTTTTTCAATTTTGGCACGTAGGTAAGTAAGTAGGGTGGCTGTATCTAATATCGCCAGTGTTCCTAATATCGCCGCTCGCTATATCTCGCAAAGTAAGCTCTAAAATTTATCGGTTATGCACTGAATTAGTACCTAAACATTTGTAGGAAGACATACTGTAATTGCAGCAGCATGTGATCAACAATTACAGAAAGGGAAGGATTTTAGAGAATCTTAATCGTGTAAAAATTTATTGGACTATCACAATTTTACATCACATTCGGAGAAGGTAAGTCTAATAATTCCGTGAATGCAGGAATATCTACTAGAAATACCTAATTAATAGTACTTAAGAAATGAAATCGATTCAAACATTTTTCGTAATGAAAATAGCGTTTATCTTTTAGCAGTATGCGTGTTCTCAATACCGCCTACCGGAGAACAATGGTTTCGATGTAATGCTTGTTACAGGTGAGGTCACGAAATGTGCGGAGCAACCGAAATAAAATTTATTTGTCCAATATGTACATCGGAACGTAAAAAATAAAATATTTTACAAATCTATATTTTTAAATTTCTATATTATTCTAATAAAAATAAAATCAAAGATGGATAAAAAACATTTATAGAGCAAGAAATAATAAAAGCACATGTGAAAATGACTTTAAAAACTCATATATACATGAATCAATCAATATTTCTTGAGTAGGCGATATTAGGTACACTTTTTTCAGGACCCGATTTTTGTATGTATTTCGTTTTTTGAGTCCTAATTAAAAGTTTGTAGGTTTCAACGATTCTAACTTATGCTACATGAAAGATGAATAATTTCTCTTTACTTTGAAACGAACTGCATGCAAAAATATCAATTATTATTCAATTGACAGCGACTTAACTTTTGCCTGGCGATATTAGGTACAGACACCCTATGTACTTACTTACGCATAGGTATGCACGCACAGTGCTTCCATTATTTTGGAGAAGATACTTCCTCGAATGCAACGAATCGTACTATCGCGTAGCATCTCGACGTCTCGATCCGCGACAGTGTTATCCGGCACAGTGCAGCAGAAGGATTCCTGGGACCCGAGCGACTCGCCCGTGGCCATGGTTTTATGGCAGCGCGTAAAATGAGTTACAGGCCGGATAATCGGGCAATAAACTTCCGGTCGGCCCCCCCCCCCCCCACGGTGTGGGCGGCCACGTGGGTCGGCCGGAGTTGCGGTAATACGGCGACGACGTCGGTGTAAATATATTTATTACGACCGCCGCCCTCCCCGCTAGCTCGAGCAGGTACGAAGAGGGTCAGCGTGTCTCGGCCACCGAAAATCCTTCTCCTCGGATCGGCGGGGGAGGATTCTGTTCCTTCCGTTGCCGCCGAGGGACTGTTTGCGCGACAGCTCGAGCAGTCAGGCTGGAAGGACTCGCGACAATAATTTATGACCTTCCCCTAAAGGGGACCTTTTCGCCAATGCTAGGGGCCCCCGGAGGATTCTCGCACCCCCATCATTTTTATAATTGTTTACGTATCGCGTTTCGTCCTAGCTTTTGTTCCTCTTTGCCCATTCATGGTTGCTTGCGACGAGAGCTCAACCGTGGCGAGACTCGAGGGAAACAATATCGCCGATTCGGTAATGTGGGAAGAACTTTTAATCCCAGTGGCGCGCTCGGGATTTAATCTCCGGGGGATGTTGAAGGGATAAAAATATTTTTAATGCAAATGAAATTCAAGAAACATCATTGGGCGATTATAAAAATTTATTTAAAGAATAAAATCCAGTTCTAACTTTTCCAGTGTCTTTGTGGAAAATTGGGGAGGCTTGCCGATATCGTGCCAGTTAAGATATTTTACGTTATATTTCATATTTGGTATCTACTAATTTCAACACAGACGACTATCGGGCATTTTAGCTTTATCTTTTAGGCACTTACCATCAGATGTCGCTTACATTCATCAATTACTGAAAAATTGATAATGTACGATTTAGATGACCAGTACGATATTAATCTTTGACAAATGAATTTTATTTACACCTGAATAAACCTCGCAACAAGCAGAACTACTGATCAGAATGTTTCAGTGTCAGATCGTTAAAGATCCTTTGCACATCGAATTAAATTGGAGAAGCTACGAATTGTTAGAAATATGAAAGAACGATGCTATTCGAACGCAGCAAGACAGAAGTGGTAAACAAGTTTACCACGACTTCCCGTCTTAGTCATCCGACGCGGTGGACGTTATTTGCGCGCCCATTATCATCCTGCGGCCCAGGTACCTGCACCGATGACGCAGGCCGGGCAGAGTCGTGAAAGAGCGCTTCTAAACGCGGGGATAGAGCGATCTCCGGAACCCTCTTCGTCCCCGTTTCCCTTGCGCACAATGGAGCCCTCGAATCGCCCCGCTCCAGCCAAGTTATTAGTTCCTCGGGTTCAGGCTGAGATAGGGTGTATTCCAAGGTGAATCGACGAGATGAAACCGTGGCCCAGATAGGCGTGTGCAATTTTTCGAGCACGCGAGTGCGAGAATCGCGGCTGCAACCTTTTCTCGCCGATGCAAGAGAGAAAGTAATCCGGGAGTCTCATAAAGGGGAGAGCAACCCTGAGCATTCACAGGGCTGAATGAATTTACGGAGATACTGCTCCACCTTCCCAGCAGGTTGCAGCCAATTTCTGATTAGTATCTTTCTAATCTAACGAATACACTTGGTGTCGGGTCTCTGTGTTTCCCGTTCTCTGGCTTGCGGAGAGCTCCGGATCGCGCTCGCCTTCTAACGGAAACGGATACGCGAAGTAGGACGTCGATACAGGTTGCAGAGGTATCTCGCACAAACGGGCCGCTGAAAAACAGATGCGGAATCCCTCTTAAATATTCATATCGCGTCCGTGCATGGGAATACGCTCCCCGATCGTTCCAGCTGTGTCAGAAGTTCCCTGATGTCGCCGATCCACCGGAGCCACGATTACGCAAATCCGCCCAATATTCGGGGCATCGATGAAAGCACCGTGTACAATCGACAAACATCCGTTTGAAAATAATATTCCAGTCGGCCGGGTGGTCCAGTTTCGCGTCAAAGTCACGCGTGCTTAAACTGGGCCAGCTCTGTGGCGATTCTAATCTGCGGAATAATCCATGGGGTTAAAATTTGAGATACTTCATCTTCGTAATATATTTGCCATTGATAAGAGTACCTATTTGGTATGATTTAGGACGCAGAGTCTTGCGAGCAACCACGTTATTACACTGTACTGCTTCGCCTAATGAAAACTACTTAGGGTAAATCCGGGAGACGCGGTCGGGCCGGAGAGTTGGTCGTGTCGCTATATTTCAGAGTCTATACGTAAAAATGCATTAAAGTGCAGACCAATTACTTCTCTAGAAGCCAAATAGTTGAATGAATAGCGTTATTTCGCTTCCTTCTGTGCTTTTCTGGATTTATAGGCTATAAAAGGTAAATTGATGTTACATTTAACCTCTTTTGTCAAACAGCGGTTGTACAGAATCGTATTTAAAATACACTTCTAAGTTTAGTTTCCTTTAATGTTTGGAATAATAAGATAGTAGAGATATTGAGGGACAATGCAGCCAAAGTATTTGGCCATATTAACTCTTCCTCTCAAAGCTAACGAAAAGACCATGTCTCGCTGCAGAAAGGTGAGATGGTCGAGTTATGATTTTTTTATTATTTTTTTATTTTTTATTATTATTTTATTATTATTTTTGTTTATTTAGTTTATTTATTCACTTTTGTATTCATTTGCCATGCTAATCGCCAGTAGGTAATTCACTTTTTCTTTGATGTGTTCTTTACTTGTTTAGCGTAAACAAATTAAATATCAATGAATCCGTAGTTGTATTCACTCATAAATAATTCTGCTTTATCCTTTGTTAATTTTCCAGGAATAATTATGTGAGTGGTCTCTGCCAACGACGAAAACCATTTCTCCCGGCACCTCGGGAGAGGTGGTCAGATGTCATGACTTCAGTTTTCAACCCGTTTTACAGTAAATATTGTCTTAAAGCAAATATCGACCAGTTTTTCTGAATCGGCATAAAATTCTGAACATATTAGGTTTGTTCTGATAAAATAAGTAATATCTATATTAGTTTTAATAGCCATTTTATATTAGGTCGACCGCGTCTCCCGGATTTACCCTACATCGGCTACAGATTGCTCGATGGTATCACCAATCTGACAAACCCGATGGAAAGCAAAGTCCCACTGCCAATTTGCCCCAGGATATCATACCCTGCATTATCCTAAGATCACTCAGTATCGTGACCAAGAGTCAATCATCCCCCAAATTCATCAGTCCACCCCACGAGACGTGCCCTTACAAACAGCCTCTGTATCAACAACCCACCACGCGCAGATTCCAGCACGAGTTACTGGAACATGTCAGGTTTTGTAAAAAAATTCCTACGCGTCACATTGCTCTGACCGCAAGCAGGCTAATCTTCCCACCCACACATCGATCCAGAAATTGTGTCGCCCTCGCCTCGCGAAATGCGGCGATGAGGGTACACAGGCAGTCGGCTGGTGCACGGGGAAGATCAACGACGATCGGGGGTAGGAAGTGTACGTAGCGAGCGAGACACGGAGCGGCCAAAGGCGAGACGGAGAGGGCGAAAGGGTCTGTAGTTATGGGAGTTGCTCTGCGGAGTGGAGTAAGCATTGTAAATCAATACCCTGACGGCTGCCGGCGCTTCGAACGCGCCCCGTATTTCAGCATGCCGATACACTGCAACTATCCTCCATCGCTGCTGGATGGCGGGATATAACGCTTTAATAGAGCTTGCAAATAGAGCAGGGGGAGGGTTGAGCAGCACGGGTGACATGGCAGGGAAGGCAGGGGCGAAGAATGGCCCCTCGGGACGAGGAGCCGACCGGAACGCGTGTCCTCGATGGAAATTTTCGAAAATTGGGTCGTCGATCGTGCGCACTGGGATTTTTTATTCTACATTCGGGATGCGGGTCGCGCTTTCGATCGATGAGGAGCTCGAAATCTACCGATGAATGATCTCGCAAGTCCTTTTTTCCTCGACACGGAAGCAGAGATTTCCATTTCAAGAGGCTTGCGAGAGTGTGTGTGTACCTGTACACAGAGCTCGTTTTGCTTTTCCTCGCTTTGTGGGGAGAAAAGCCACGTCGCAGAGGTGGGGTGTACCTTGGTACCAGGGATAAGTAGACACCGGGACAGAAGTGGAGGAAGAGGTTTTATAAACGTACGATAGAGGTATCTTTTCGTAAATTCCGCTACTGCCCCGTGATTATCTCACGATCCTTCCATCGCGCGGCTCTGACCTGGTTGCATCTTTCTGGTGAAAGGACCGCCAACAGCATCTATTTTAATCGTTCTAATAGCCACAGCGAGACATACGCATACTCTGCTCCCTGGATGATAATAAGAACTCAGTAAAAACTAAGGGAATTCTATTCAAACATGATAAAACCTCGCCGAACACTGTCGAACTCCATCAGACACGCTCGACTCGAATTTCTACTGCGGAAGCAGGAATCCTTCGCCCTGGATCTCGATGAAGGTATTAATATTCAGGAAAATTTCAAAGATATCGCCCCCCGATTCTCAGCCAACTTCCTTCAAGAGCAACCCTTCCTTCGTCTCCCTCCGAGATGGCTGTTGCCACGATGGTCGCTTCCGGGGCCAGGTGCAGGCCCCTGTGGATCCTCGAGCGGGCCTCGCCGATCGTCGCGATCGTCGCTCGCGGAGGCACGGGGTCAAAAAGTGGCTGGGATGAGCAGAGCGTTGGCATCGCGAGGGCAGGTGGAGCTATTTGGAGAACAGCCCACTCGAGAGGCCACCGTTTTCCTCTCTCCTTCGTCCGTTCCCTTCGTTCCGTCCTTCTTCCTCGCCCTCTGCCCGCTTCCTTCCTCTCTCCGGCGCGCGCGAGGACTCCCTGGCTGGCCAAGGAGGGCCCCGCTAGGTTGGCAATGCTGCGAGGAACGACCAGATGGTCCTATATATCCTCGTGGCAGCTGCGATGGTCCCGTCTCTCCAAGACCCACGGAACCCACTGGATCACGCTGGAAAAAAGGGAGCGTGGCTAAGGCGCGATCATCGCTTTCGTGGTCGAGGGTGGCTCCGTCAAATGCTGCGTTTCTTAGGGCCTAGGCTGGAGACGCTGTGCTGAATCACGAGGATCGGAAGATTAGTTAGGAAGAAGAACTAATCGCGGAAGCCTTGCTCTCGCTTCTTGGTGCCTAGATCCACATCAGTTGATCTATTATTTTAATAGGAAATATCAGACCACAGGCATTACGTGGGTCGGATGACCACGTGACAACGGTCTTTCGGGAACAAATAACTTCGTTAACCAGTGTTCATCAGGGTACCTAAGTAGATTCCTCGTGATACAGGTTCCGATGATTTCTCTACCCAACAACGGTGGATTGCCCGGTACTCGGGGCTAATGATTGACGGTGGTGGATGGCGATCGAGCATGGGGAGGGTTTCTAAGAAGCCATGTTAAGATGGTGATCGCCATGATTGGAGATAGGGAAGGAGCAGAAGGGAAGCACGTGTCGGCGGATGAAAGGCTGCGCAAGAACGATGGGATGTTCCCGGAGCGACAGGTTATTCGTGCGTATTATCAATTTTCGCGCAGCAGCTGCCACGATCGCATCTGAAACTCTATTTACGAGCGGCGCGAGGCGACAGAATTTTTAAGGCGGCCGTGCCTTTAAGTCCCAGATACGATCGGGTCCGCGGCTGCCTTCCTCGCTTAATCGCCTTTCTTTTTTCCCCATTTCCCTTGCCTCCTCCGAGTTAATGAATTTCGCCGGCGACAGAGCGTGTAATTACGCCATTCGCGGGGCCGCGGACTTGCTTAGCGCCCGATTCATTAAACCGGCGAATTCGTAATTACGCTGCGAAAGAGAGTTGTCCCCTTTGCGGTCCAATTTAGTTTCACCGGTTCGCGTCAGTAATTACGCGAAGCGCACACCTTGGCCGCGCTGCGTGGGCGGTGGACGCGATTCGACGGAGAAGAATAAGGCGCGCGTAACGCGACGATAGTGAAATGAAAGAAGGTTGATATTTCTGTACTAACTGGTTAAAAAATCCACGGGGGTCCAAGCGCTTGCTACAAACTGCGCTGCCAAATAATTCAGCGGCACACTCGATAATGTCCCTCTGACCCATTTTCCGTCGCGCCTTTCATTTTTCACGCAGGCGGCCAGTGGAATCGCAAAGGAAAGTGGACGATAAGCGACCGCAGGTGGGCCACGGTGCAGAATCGAAGGAGAGAGGAATCGATACGATATCTCGCGATACTTATCGGCTGGCTGGTACCAGAGATCCGCTCGCTCGGGGCATGACCCGGCCAGTCGTCCATTTTGAAAGGCATGCACCTTATCTGCGGGCTCGTGTCACCATCGGCTTGTATTTTACCGCAGATAAGAGCGCGCGCTGCGCTGGTTACAGCCTCGCGCAATCATGGTGTCCTCCAAGAGCAAAGAGCCTTCGAGAATAGTAGATGCTTCGGTATTCTACGCCGATTATTCTTAAACCCGTTCTGACACCTTCAAATCATTCGTTTGATTTTTCTCCATTTAGCAAAAGAGCTTGCTGAGACGACTTCTAGGTTCTCATTGCATTGATATATGACTACTTCCAGGGGCGGATTTGGAGATTTGGCGCCCCTAGGCTAACAAGTGTCGAGACAATTTCAAAATTAATTCAATATGACAACTCACATATGAGTTATTGCTAATTCGGTAGACGAAAAGAAAGTGAATGATTTTTAAAGTTGTCGCAAGCCTCTGTGGTTAAGACCTTTCCCAATTTCTTTCGCTCAAAATTTGTCGCCCTCCAAAATTCGACGCTCCCCAAAATTTTCCGCTCTCCAAAATTTGTTGTTTCCCAAAATTTGCTGCTCCCCCAAATTTATCGCTCCCCAAAATTTGTCGCCCCCCAAATTTCCCTCCCTAAGCTGCAGCCTACTTAGCTTATACTACATATCCTCCGTGACAATTTCCTCGAGTTGCCACTTAGGTACAGAACGAGCGAACCTCCATTTTGCAATTACCCAGCCCCTTGTTTCTTCCCACGAACAGATAAAATAAAAGGAATAGTTAAAAAGTGACAAAATATACGTTCAAACTTCCCCACGCGGAACGTCAATTTCATATATCTACACCAAGCCCCGACCTTCGACACGCGATACCTAAATAATATTATTCACGGTGTTGCGGGGTGTCCCAGACGTGGCGGGCTGACTGGGAGGGCACCAAACTTTGCGACCGATTCTAGAAGGAAAGTGCAAAGCGCAAGGAAGAGAGCAACAAGTCACAGCCCCCGGGGGGAAAAGGCATGCATTGGTCGTAACTCCGCGGCGAGCTGCAGCTGCAAGACGCGCGCTGCAGCGTATCCTCTGCGCACGAGTGGTGTCCTGAAAGGATGTCATAAGTTACCGACAATTTTCTCCTGCGGTCGCGCGGCCCTGGCTGTGGAAGGGCGCCATAAGTTACCAGCAATTTTCTCTTATCCCGCGACCGGTGCGCGCCTTATCGCGCCTCGCAGCGAGAAAAGCGGGACGGCGCCTGCAATAGGAACAGGTAGAAAGTGAAAGGGAAGGATGCGAGGGGGCGAGGGAGAAAGGAGCGCGGTGTACAAATTGAGCGAGACGCTGGGCCAGGGAGGATGAAAAGTCGAAGCTAGCGATTCGCTGGAGGATTTTCTGCGGCGGACCACTTGCATCCCTTCAGCTTTCCATTTCGAATGATTAGTGGTAGGTAATGATTACAGCTTGGTTGGGAATGGTGAAGCTACAGAGAGATACGATGGAATTGATGGAAGGACAGTAGGTATTTAGTGGAATGCGTTTAGATAACAGTGTTCCTGCTGGAGTAGCGGTAATTGTTTTAGATAATTCAGGGGACTTGTGGACAGCGAGCACGAAAGTTGATAGGGACTTTGGATTCCAGACTTGTCAGCAATTATGGAGATATTGTGACCTATTTCGATCGACCAATAAGCCTCTATGATAACGGAGCGATTAGTGGCCGACGGGTTACCTTTGGACCTCGTTATCGGTGAATCACGTGCAGCATCGGGACAAACAAAAATGATGGATGTCGCGATGAGTTTCCTGATACGTAGTCTCTTTAGTCGGGGCTGTAGATCGAAGTGAAATTAGCGAATCCGGTGGTTTGTAAATGAGAAGCGCGTCTGTTTCGATTCCCTCACTCCTGGGAGGAGAATTTCCAGTGATGGAGAAGCGGTCACCTCGACGCACATCGAATATAGGCGAGTAGCGAAAATTCACTCTGCCACGACACGTGGAGAATGGGATTGCATAGCGTGTGCATGGCGCGTCCATTTAGCGATTGATCGGGGCCATAAGGTATCGGAGATGAAACGAGGCTCGAAATGCACTCACTGACGCTTTCCAATCGCCTCGCAGCTCCCTAAAACGGCCGATAAAGCTGAAGCACTCTAGACCCACTTCTCTCTTTAATTACTTTTTATGGGAAGCAGGCTTACTATTTGGGATCGGCACGCGCTGCAGCGTCTGCCTTGGGAGACAGCGTGGCAACGATTGTCAAGCTCCGAAATAGGTAAATTGACAGTGGAGGACGTTCTCTCAGTTCTCTGCTATTTGCCATGCTCGATTTCCTCCGTTTCAGGGAGATGCGGGGAGGACGAATAATTCCCTCGCTACTTTGAATCCGCTCAATGCATTTGGCACGCTAGACGACGTAGGTGCGCCTAGCTGTGTGCACTCGCTGCACCGATAATCTTGCTGACCATACTCGACGGCGCTCGCTACGCTAGATGGACCAGCTACCATAAGACGCATTCGACGTGCCCGTTTCATTGGATACATTCAACTCGATCTCGACGCTCTAGGTGCATTAGATGCATCAGATGCATCACATGCATCAGATGCACCAGATCTGCTCGACGCAGTCCAGCTGCGCTAGATGCATTCGATGAACTCGTTGAACTCTCTGCACTGGATGCACCGAATGTACTGCACGCACTCGGTGCATCGAGTGCATCCGCTGCACTCGCTGCACCCAACATCGTGGTGAACATACTCGGTGGCAGCTATCGCGCGAGATGCATTCGACGTGCTCGTTTCATTGGCCACGCTGTAGCGGTAGGTGCACTAGATGCATCGGATGCACCAGATCTGCTCGATGCAGTCCAGTTGCCCCGGATGCATTCAAAGAACCCGTCGAACTCTCTGCGCTGGATGCATCGAATGCGCAGCACGCACCACGGTGCGTCAAGCACAACCAGATGCGCTGGATGCACCCGGTGCGCAAACTGTACCCGATTGCCTCGGGCCTAGCGGTTGCATTCGATAGATCGATCTCGAGGCAAGACCCAGGTTTCAGGTCCCTACATAAGAGCGTAACCAGCGACCAATTAACCGGCGTGGTTGCCACACCGGGTCCATTAACATGCGGACAATCGCGCGCGATAGTCACGGGCCGACGGGGACCGGCCGATTCGGTCGCGAACGAAACAATTACACCGCGGATCCCTGCACGGGAGCAGCACGGAAAAAGGGAGCCCCCCCTTAATCTCCTTTCATGCGTGACTTTTGGTGGATTGTGCAACAGGTGGTGAGCTCGACCTTCGGCCCCCAGCTCGTTCTACGCGCCATTCGAAAGCCGTCGTTCCCTTTTCCTAGCGCTCCGCTTATCGCCCAGCGACGAGCATACTCGGCCGGTCGGATAGATACTCGTTACCGCGCGTCCTACGACAACCCGCTACTTGTTCCCACAGTGGAGAAGCTTGGGACTAGAAGGAGAGTAATAGGCACCATTCGCTCTTTCAAGTTCCTGAGTCTAGGGGACGGTGGTTCGATTTTTAGCTCTTAATAATTGTCTCCTCACGGGTCAACTACTATCTTCATTCACAACAGAGCTGCAGTGCCGTGCCATCGCTGGAAGGCAATTTTCCAGCTGTAAAGATCGACAGCTAACCACGTCAAGTCCAATTCCTCCGTGACGTTTAGAAGTACTTAGATCGTAAATCGTTGGTTTCGAAGGATGGGCCCAGTGGACTCCAGCCAGGCGACTCCACCAACCAAGGATGTCGCAATCCTGGCGTTACGTCACTGTCCGTAATCCTTCGTATTATTCCGTGGCTGTCGAACGGCCGCGTAGCCTCGACCGCCACGGAACGTAGACGCAGTTTTCCAGGAAACCATTACGAACTATAGCGAGCACCTTAGCCCAAATTGCCGTGTTCGTGGGTCCAGGGGCGATCGATCGTATCTGTGGCGCGGCCTTGCTCGAGTGTATTATACTCGAATCTCGTGGAGGGACGGGCTGGGAGAGAGGAAGAAGGAGAGCGGACCGGCGGAACCGAGGGTGGGAGAGGGACAGAATAAAAGGAAACGAGAGAGAGAGAGAGAGAGAGAGAGAGAGAGAGAGAGAGAGAGGAGAGAGAGAGAGAGAGAGAGAGAGAGAGAGAGAGAGAGAGAGAGAGAGAGAGAGAGAGAGAGAGAGAGAGAGAGAGAGAGAGAGAGAGAGAGAGAGAGAGAGAGAGAGAGAGAGAGAGAGAGAGAGAGAGAGAGAGAGAGAGAGAGAGAGATTGTCGATGGCACGTGCCTCTTCCTCCGGGTTTGACTTTCTGCGCGTATTCTAATTGCGAGGATCCTGCTCCCTCCATGTTTCAACCGTGACAACCTCGGATGGCGCATTTACGCGCTTGTTGGATTAAACTTGAATTAGTGATGGCAAGTGAAGAAGCATTGTTCGTCGCGCAGTTTGAAGGGAAGCTCGAAGGAGGTGGGTTTCGCGAGCAGTCAGTGTCATTGATTCTCCTGAGACCGCTTGGTGTTTAGTGGGATATTAAGCGTGTGGATGACAGGGTAATTGGATGTATGAAATGTATCAAGTATGTCTCCAGTACGGGGTGGAAGGATCCTGTTGCATCTCCGAGCTGAAAGAATGGGACGGCTTCGGTGGAGATGGCTATTTATTTCAGACTTCTTGTAATGGAGGGATCCTTCTGAAGAATCTGAAGTTCTAAGGTTCTTGTAAGGTTCTCCCATGTTTTTCCCAAGCTCCTCGCAGGTTAATAAAATTCCAAATTCATAAAAAGTGTAGGGGAGACCGGGGCTAGTTGACTAATTATTGACATTTCTAATTTTTATAAATAGACCATTAGTATTTTGTTGACTTACTGCATACCAAAAGTTTCCAAATTTCATTAGGTATACAGGCATAATTTTGAAAATCGTTTTAATTGAGTCTAGGTTGTAGTTTTTATTGTATTTAGAGTAGTGAGACGAATAAGTCAACAGACCCCGGCTACGGGGTTAGTTGACAAATATGATGGGGTCAGTTGACTTAACATTTACTTTTCAGTTTCAACCCTTTGCATGCGAAAGGTGTATATAAACGCTGTCACAGTACATCAATATAATGTGAAAAACGTATATATACGCTGCCAAATCAATCAATATAGTATACGAAACGCGTACATACATATGTATACTACGACCAATAAATTTTCTATTTTTTTTTCACTCCTCCACAGTGTTATTTTTTTGTATTAATTATCATGGTCTAAGATACTGTAATTATTTTGTACTGGTTTGTTATGGTCTATTTGGAAGGCCTGAGAGTTTGGACGGAGGATAGGGTGTAAAACTGGTAGGGGTGAGTTTGGAAGGATTTGTGGTGGGGGAAGTGGACTTGACCAGCTAAACTCTTTGCCTCGACTGCATCTTGAGGATGAAAAATGCAATTATTAGTAGTATTCCTAAGCTTAGTCAAGTAACCCCGTCCGATATTGTTAACATGTTAAGGGTCGTACGTACAAAACCTCCACGCACCGGATAAAATAAAATACCGTAAATTATAGTCAAGGTATCACGTTTCCACAAAATGTTCACGAAATAACATCAAGCAGTACTTAGTGGACAAAAATTCATAAATAGTCGAAACGAAAATATTTACTTCCAGCCGACCTTTTTAGATTTTTCATTCTCACTGACAGAACACGCAAGTTTTTGTCACGACGACACATTAAGTGGCAAGCTGGTCATTCATATGCTCCAATATTGCGAATCGCAGCATAATTTATTCCATAATACAAGAATTAAAGGGAATTAGTCAACTAACCTCGTTAGTCAACTAGCCCCGGTCTCCCCTACCTATGCTTCTCTAAAGGTCTTTCTATGGTTCCCAATTCTACAATTTTTTTGAGATCCTTGCAGAGTCCTCCTACACTCCCAGTTTTCCTAATGTTTTCCCTAAGGTCCTCCACTGATCCCTGCAGTCCCTGTAAAGTCTTCCCAAGGTCCCCTGTCCTTACTCCTCCCACCCAAGTATCTCCGAAAATTCCTGCAAGCTTTTACCAAGCTTCTCCCAGAATCCTATTCCGCCGCCTCTCCAAAACCGTCCCAGCTACTTAAGCTCCACCGCAACCTCCCGTTGCACTCGCACGAATCCAGCAGGCATCAGCGCGTCGACTGGAATTCCTTCAGGGTTGCTCCGCGACGTGGCCAGAAAACGAGGAAGCGGAGCGGTCCAAGGAGGAAGAAGAAGAGAAACCGCGAAGCTGGACGGAAGGGGCAGCGAGAGAGGAGAGAAAAGAGAGGAAAGCGCGCGACGACCAGGGGCCGTTAGTCAAAGAGACGAGTTCGCGTTGATTTACAGCTTACTAAATAGACGCGGTCTCTTACGGTGCCCGGTGCTCCGTCGCCACGGAATGCAGGAGGACGAGGCGGAAAAACGCGGTGGAAGAAGAGGAAGGACGCGCGTTCCCGTCGCCCTCGTCGCGCGGCGAAGCGGAGGGCAGCGGCGACTAAGAGGGAACGAGAGGGAAAGAATTATCGAGCGATTGGTTAAGTGGGGTCCACGGGACACGTAAGCGAGGTCACGGCGCGGTTCCGAACTGGCTTCCAGCAACCGCGAGGATCCTCTGCGACGTGGAATGCCCTCCGCGGGGTTAAATCGCCTCCAGCTGCGTCGCACGAGCCTCGATTCTGCGTCTGAAACCGACTACGCGCCACCTCTCAGTGTTCAGATGGAGCGCCGGGGGGGCTTCTGGACGGTTCGAAGGCGACGCTGATTTACGGATTAACCCCGAATCGATGGAATTCGATATTCTTCGTTTCCACGAATACGAAGTTCGTAATAGGAAGAATAGGTACTCTGGCCACCCGATCGATTCGAGCGATGTGGTCGACGCAACGGTACCTCCGAAGCGTTTCTGGCAACAGCTCCCGTCGCCGTGCGCCCCAGAAGTGCAGAAAGATTGCCAACGAGCCCGGCGGGATTCGCGAACGCGCCCAAGCCGAAGCAACTGTTCACTGCGGCGTAGCGCGGCGCAATTCAGCGAGTCCCCGAGACACGCAATCGTCACGGTTCTTCTTGATACCGGATTTAAAGGCCTTATGCTCGGTTTTCACGAGTCTCCGGTGTCGCTGAGTAATCCTATCCTCGGACACATCTAGCCGGCATAATGTCGCCCGACCGGTAGCGCAAGAGACGCTCGCTGTTCCTGGTAATATATTAATTCTGCCCTCAGCGACGTCTCCCGGCGCTCGCTCTCCACCAAGGCCTCCGCGAAACCAGGCGAGCATCGACGGCAAAGAGGAATGGAACCGGGGCGAAGAATTCGTCCGGACTCGCGCTACGTTCCGCACGCTCGAATAATTACGAACGTCTGCCAGCGTTACCAACTATACCAACTACCGCGGGACGGCGTCGACCTTCCGTGTTCCGAGCGTCCCGCCGGAGCGCTTTATTCGCGACAGCCGAGCATCTTCTTCCTCCGCTCAGCTTACACCGGCCGGCGAGGAGTCCAGCAGAGGCCGCAGACTCTGCAGAAACGTAGAACGTCCGGAGGATTCATTCGGTCGGTTTTTGCGCGACTCGTCGCTTCAGTTGACCCCTCTGTCCCCCTCTTTTGAACAAGGGGCCCTCCTCCCGAGACAAGGCTCTCAGCCGGTCATTGATTCGACGGGTGGATCTCGAGATCGGATCCTCTCGCGCCCGAGCGTCCGTTGAGTCTTCATTGAAATGCCTTTTCTCCCCTTCACATCTCCTCTCCTCCATCTCTCTGCTTTCCATTCTCTTCATCTCTCCCCTCCCCCCCCCCTTCTCCTCCTCTCCCTCCCCCCCACCCCGGATAATGCCCGTTTGCTCGAGCACGCTCCGAAGCCGCCTTCGGTGAAGAGGAACGCGATAATTGCGCGCGTGTGTATGCGTGTAACGCGCGTGTCGCGATGCTATCGCGGGGGCCCCTTTCCGCCCGGCGAGCGGAGCCGATGGATTTTTAAGGCGTCCACGAAGGACACGGGGCCCCACGAAATCCCCGTCGAGATCCTCCACTGGCGGAGGATCGGCTTTAGCTGCTCTCTTTTGGGGCCCCGTCTCTCTCTCTCTCTCTCTCCCGCCCCTCTCTTCCTGGTTGCGTGCCACGCTGATAACCGGTCGACGGATTTACCGTCCGCTATCTCGCTGCCCGATCGCGTATCCCCCCGTTCGCCCGTTGTTTATGACACGATCATTGTTACGACTCTGTTTCGTTTTTCGGCGGCGCAGCGCGGCGCGGACGCGTGGAATTAGGGGGTACCGGGCAACAGCCGAGGCTCGCGGGCGGAGTCAACCCCGTCGCTAATCACCCGGGGCGGTTGGCCAGGAGTCTGCGAGGGATCGTTGCTTCGTCAGCTAATCGAGGCATTGAGCAAAAACGGACTTAACCACATTTCTGGCAAACTCACCATCACTGATCGTGCGAAATAGGAAAAATTAAGTTTCTTTTATTTGCGTTCGTCCGTTTTTGCTGTCGATGCCGCAATTGTGGGTGATAGGGTAAGTGTGGGTATTACTGCGGACTTTTAAGGTAGGTTAACTTTAGAACCCTCGATGCGGCGTTCAAATGAATGAAAGTTCCTCCTTCTTTTTTTAAAAGAAAGGTGGGACCTTAATAATTCCATAAAAAATATATAAGGGCGGGGTAATAAGCACAGTTAATTAAAAACAAAGAGATTTGTCGATCAATGTCATTGCATGAGTTACTGCGGACATGCATGTATTACTGCGTGCCAGTTGCTGCTGTCTGATGTCAGGCCAAACATAACCTTAGTACAAATATCACTTGTAGGGTAAACCAACCTACTGGGCTTCTACATGCTTTGCATTTTATAATCGTATTTTGATAAATTATGACAAGAATAAGTAATTACATTTATAGAAATTTCAAGAAAAATAAATTTAAATGCAGTAGTAGGTCCGCAGTAATACATGCACATGGTGTCAAGTAGTGCACCTAATACTGCGGTGAGAAATGAAAATTAAAACTAAAATGTAGACGACTGATTTACTGTTTTTCTGAAAAAATAACTCTTATTCTATCGAGCAATACCGCTACAGTACATGTATTACTGTTAATAACAAAAATATAAATGTTTTTCAAGTAGGTGTTCATGACCGCCATATCGGAAATCGACCGAAGTTTCGCCTTGACGAATTTCAAACTACGATAAAAGAATTAATAAGAACTTTGCTGTACATACTTATTAATAATTATCTGTAATAGAGTTTAAAATAATTTTATCAAAAATTTTCAAGAGATTATGTATTTTCCAACACTAAATATGATCTGTTTTAGAATATCCGCAGTAATCGGGACATCCGCAGTAATACCCACACCTACCCTAGCAGTGTCTGGACGCTGGATTGTATTTAGGAGACTTGGTGATTTAGTATTGGAACTCATTAGCAATTATTAAAGACTTGATCTTTGTTGACGTCAGCGAGTAATGAGCGAGTAAGTGTTGGGCTTTAGGCTTAAGAGGAAAATGCGTTCTGTGCAATTGGATACGTATCTATATGAGATAGAAAAAGGAAAGGTCTTTCTTTCTCGATTTTAAAACAGTCGTCCTCTTTCTTCTCTTTTTTAAACGAAGATTTCGCGGCATTCCCGTTGAAGCGCAAACTTGCCGCTATTTTTAAATCCAGTCGTCTATTATTGGCTTCAACACGGGCAGCCATTTTTACGAGGGTACTTAGAAATCGGACTCTTTCTTGGTTCTAAATTTGTACGGCGCGCAAGTCCTGCTAAATGTCCAATCACCGTTTTAGTCTCATCCGAGATGTTGCTTCCTCGATTATCCGTGAAACCTCCCCACGTGTAAAAGCAAGCTTCTGGTACAACAAAAGAATGCCTACGATCCGTATGCATCCTTTCGAAAGTCAGTCCGAAGGAACTTTCCGCTCCTTCGTCGCTCTCCTTTGTGTGGAATCCAAAGTATATCCCCGACCGCTGTCAAAATAACGCGCACGTGCTGATGCACGAAGCGCACAAGGAGCCCGGCCCTGTGTATCCCAGATTTGATGGAACGAAGCTGCTGGAGAATCCCGATCTCGCGTGAGAAGAGAGCGCAACACGCGCAAGCTGTTCGCCGCGTCGGTGCGCGCACGGGATCGGCGCGTGTCCCGGCAACAGCCAGCTGCCGACCTCTTCTGTCCATTGTGAAAGGGAAAAGGAGGGAAAACGGTCCCCGGGGAGGGTGGCTACACGAGCGAGCCCGGATATATCGCGTATAATGGCCCGAAATGGACAAATTATGGAGCGAATCTCGAGTACGTCGACCCTATTACACGCGCACACTCGTGCACGAAACGAATCCTTGCGTTGCATCATCGTGCGGTAACTGATCTACTGACAAGGATGCGCGCGCTGATTCTATTACATTCGACGAATGAATGGATGAACATTTGCCGAGAGAATGTGTATCTTAAAATCGGAAACGATCTTGGAATATAATTGGAGGATCCCTTGGCTTGTGTAGCAAAATGAGTTGGTCGTGTCGCTATATTTCAGAATCTATACGTAAAAATGCATTAAAGTGCAGACCAATTACTTCTCTAGAAGCCAAATAGTTGAATGAATAGCGTTATTTCGCTTCCTTCTGTGTTTTTCTGGATTTATTGGCTATAAAAGGTAAATTGATGTTACATTTAACCTCTTTTGTCAAACAGCGGTTGTACAGAATCGTATTTAAAATATAATTCTAAGTTTAGTTTCCTTTAATGTTTGGAATAATAAGATAGTAGAGATATTGAGGGACAATGCAGCCAAAGTATTTGGCCATATTAACTCTTCTTCTCAAAGCTAACGAGAAAACCATGTCTCGCTGCAGAAAGGTGAGATGGTCGAGTTATGATTTTTTTATTATTTTTGTTTATTTTTTTATTTTTTATTATTATTTTATTATTATTTTTGTTTATTTAGTTTATTTATTCACTTTTGTATTCATTTGCCTTGCTCATCGCCAGTAGGTAATTCACTTTTTCTTTTATGTGTTCTTTACTTGTTTAGCGTAAACAAATTAAATATCAATGAATCCGTCGTTGTATTCACTCATAAATAATTTTGCTTTATCCTTTGTTAATTTTCCATGAATAATTATGTGAGTGGTCTCTGCCAACGACGGAAACCATTTCTCCCGGCTCCTCGGGAGAGGTGGTCAGATGTCATGACTTCAGTTTTCAACCCGATTTACAGTAAGTATTGTCTTAAAGCAAACATCGACCAGTTTTTCTGAATCGGCATAAAATTCTGAACATATTAGGTTTGTTCTGCTAAAATAAGTAATATCTATATTAGTTTTAATAGCCATTTTATATTAGGTCGACCGCGTCTCCCGGATTTACCCTATTATGCAAAACACTCGGCCAAAAGCTGCAATTACATTCACCGAGCGTGGCGTTTTTTCGGCTTGCCTAACGAGACAACGATTCGAGGGGGCCTCATCGGGCGCGAATTACAGGCTCGATATCCTTAATGTCACTTCATTCTCATTATCGTCATTACCCGTCTCGTAATCGCTCTCTTATTATCGTTATCACGCTCCTCGAGCCAGTCATTTGCGGCTGCCGCGATACCGCAACGATTACGACAGGTGCGCGCCACTCACCGCCGTCCACGCTCGTCTCCCGAAAAAGGCACACATATATTACACGTCATAACTGAAAAACTGTAAGAAATGAAGCTGCACCCCTCTTGCTGCCAGGTCCTGAATTTTCATTTTCCACGGAAAAACACTGTGAAAGTGCGAAGGTCCTTAACGTCATAGCATTTTCTTAATATTCCTTTGATTTTCCTGTTGCCATTACCCTTTTCTTGTTCCTCCCTTACCACGCCGGAGGGGTGGAAAAACGCAACGCGGGAGTCCAGCGTCATTCCGGGGCGATGCCTCCTAGCGTCTTTGTGCAGCAAACATTTTCTGCCTGCACCGTTGCTTCCACAATCGACGTGCGACGTAAATGGCACTCGTTCGACGCGCCTTGGTGCACGAACACCGACGAAGAAGGAAGTGCAATCAACGACTGTGCTGCTTGATAGCGCGTGACGGAATGACGTCATAATCCTAGTCGCGACTGTAACCGTGGTGTATACAAGATCTGCGTGCATCGTGGATCGCGCCTGGCCAGATGGAGGATAACGGTTCGCTGTTCCAGTTTCCTCGGTCGATCCTCCAGCCGTTGCTTCCTCTTTCCCATTGTCCCCGTCGAAATTTACGCCGACTGTCCACCGACGACGGTGCTTTCGCATTGGTTGCGCTGGATGGTTATACGAGCTTGAAAGTGGAGAATGAAAGAAGAGGGAAAGGTGTTAGGAGCTATTTTGTAGCTTCATCTTTGACAACAAAAATTCTGCATCGTTCGGCGCAAATCTGACAATAAATGAGCGATTTATTGCAAATAAATAAGAATAGAAATATTAATATTTTTATTATAGAATACTTTTTCGCCAAAAATAGATATAACAACTTATCAACTCAAGAACTACTACTTGTCGCATGAAAATGTATATTTTTCAATATTAAGTCAGAGCACTAATTTTCTAACATTTTTTTCTAATCTACAGAAAGTTGGTAAAGCTGTAGCTGCACTCCTGTTGCCGCAAGGTCCTCAATTTGAATCTTCGTTAGGAAGTAAGGAGATCCCTTACACACTTTCTCCAGGTCAGTGACACTAGGTGTCCCCCATTTCAAGGATATTTCATCTCCCAACAAATGGGATCTGAATTCCCATTGTTTTTCCAAGACCCCAGGGGTCAGAAATCGAAGTCCCATCTTTTTCCCTCTGGTACCAAGCACTTCAAACCAACTCTACTCCTCGGTGGCGTAACCTTAAGAAGCCTCCGCCAGGGGCCTGGCAAAGTTTTCCCTCGCAAGGGCCAAGGATCTTTGCTGTTGCCCGAAATGCAGCAACCACGCTGGTCCACGGACGGGGAAGAAGCCTTTTTCCCACTGTCCCGTGCCATTCCTCGGCTTCATCGGCCGTCGATCTCGATGGAACGCGCGGCCACCGCGGCGAGAGAGACGCCGATGGCTTCGGCTTCTTTTCTGAAAGGACGAGGGCCAAGGACAGGGAACTGGAGAGCATTTAGCTAAGCATGCGACTAGTTTTTGTCGCGCAACTGCGAAAGGAAGACAGGAACCGTGGGCAGCGAGGGAAGGACAAGGGGAGAGGAGGCGAAGATACTTCGCCGCCAGGTGGCAAGTATGCTCTTGAAACCTGCCGTACGTGCTGAAGATCTTCCCGAGATACGGGTTTAACAAGGTCAGGAGGACTACGGATTTATAGCATCAAAGCTCTTTTCCACCGTATTTATGCCCCCTTTCTTCTCCCGCGGGCCACCCTGCCTCCACTTTAATCCGCGCCAATTACCCCTGGACGTTTCTTCAGAAACCGCTAGCCAACTCATCGAATCATCATAGAACTTCAGTCTCGGAGATCTCTCCCAATTCTTGTGCCAATTAAACTAATCTCTTCGGCAATCGTGTTCCACGCGCCACGGGGTATGCCCAATTTCCTCCCGCTCCAGTGTCTTTCGCAGTTCGTTAACACAGTTTGCACCGCGAGAGAGGTTTCTCAGAAACGGCGATGTTCTCGCTTCAGCGGGAAAGCTGCACCGGCAGGCGTTACGTAGCCACCGTGGCGATTACGCGAGTCCCGAGGATCGATAGCCGCTGGATCGTACGTTTTCTGCCGGTTGGATCGCGGCTGATCCACGCCGGGCAGCCCCGCGCTGTGTACGTGCGCCGCGCTAACGCTCGCGTCCTCGTTAAGCGACTAACGATATTTCAACGTCGAGGCGGCAACGACGATTAACGTCCCTGCAAAATTCTGACGCAGAGCCGCGCGAATTTACGGGCTGGACGGCGCAACGTCCGCTTCTAGGCGACCGTTATTCTGGAAAACGGGCTCTTTGACTCCCGTTTTCATACGGTGCCGTGGATCGTGCCCGTTTCCTCTGCCTGCCGCGCGAATGGCAATTTCAGGGATGGGAAAGTTGAATTAGACGTCCGGGCAACTGAACGGGGCCCTGCGCGATGCAGATTCTAAATGAAGTCTTATGGATTTTTTAATTTCCAGTGGCGATGGATCTTCTAAATTAATGTTTGTAAATTTTCTTAGTTCAATTTTATTCGCCTCGAATTGGAGGACTGGTCTCCGAATAGACGGATTATTTATCGGAGAGCTTAAGACTGAAGATAAGTAGGGGAGAGGTGCTATAAAAGGGACACTTTTGTTTAGCGTCCATTTCTGACAATGTTGTTATAGGTATTTAAAAAACAACTACATCACAAGAAAGCGTGTTTATTTCCCTTCAATAAAAGTATATTTCAAACTCATCAATTGTAATAGAAAATAACAAAATCTTCGATTTTCAAAAAAGTGGGAAATGTCCCTTTTACGACTAGGTGGTTTTAAATGGGACAGTATAAGTCATGAAAGGGACACGTTAATAAAAATAAACTAATTAAGTATTACAATTATAACTCTAAATCTTAATGATACAAAACAACGAAATGTACGAAAAAATTAACTCTTTGTAGTATAAATCATCAATATTTTATTATTAATGACACATGGAACAGAAAAAATTGAATGTTCCTTTTATTCCGCATGACTTGTTGGCCCATTTACCGCAAATTTTGCATTGGAACCAATCTTCCTTACTGGTAACATAGTTCTTCTTTACAAACGCGGCACTGATTCATTTTTTAATCATTTGTCAAAAGGCGCGCTCGTTTTCGTAAGCCCATGTCCCTCGAGTCAGAACAGTCATCACAAGAATCCAAATCAGGAATTGAAATCTGACTATAGCAAATTTATAACTTATAACGAGGGCTAATTTATTGCCACAAATTTTTTTGACGATAAAGTTTGTCGCTTTGAATAGTCACTTTATTAATTCTTAAATTTGAAACAATACGCCATCAACTAATAATTCATAATTTAAAACAATGTCATCTATGTATCAGATGATACACTAATAACTTTACAGGAAAGTATAATACATATAGTGTCCAGCAGTACATGTGTATGAGAGGGACAGCCATGAAACGGTCGTCCCATTTAAGACTTGTTATGCTGTCCCTTTTACGACTATAAGTGAGTTTAATATAAAATAACCGCAAAACAAAGAAAACAATTAATTAAGCTTACCTGTTAAGCGTTTTCGTTTCAGTTGAATACAGGCTATTTTAATGATATAACACTTTAACACTTTGTATATATCTTAATCTCAGAAAACGACACAGAAAACCAATGAAAATTTCACTTTTACTGCCGACAAACATCAACCGTGGATTACTACTCTGTTGCATGTGAGACCGCAGTGAAGTTTACGTCAAATGACTAGGCACTAGTGTTGCCATAAACAGGAAAATAACTTGCATGTGTAATGCGTTTAGAATTTTGGAAATTCGATTTGTCCCATTTAAGACGTGTCCCCTTTATAGCACCTATCCCCTATCTTAAATCTGAGTCCTCTGTGGAATTGATACGATCGCGATTGAATTGGACAGGGTTGGCGATCGATTCATCCCTGGGAACGCAACAACGGAGTGCCGCGACTGAAAAATGTTATTTTCACAGATAGCGTAAGTTTGCAATTAAAGTTACACAGTTTAAATATAATTGGAGTTCGGAGGTTTCGACGCTGAATGGAGACGTGAGTGCAATTGGGTCGCTCGGAAAATTTCTCGCCTCGCTTTTTCTCCCCCGTAATTGGAAATCGCGGGCAATCGATACTCGCTGGTTTGTTACCTCCCTGCCTCTGTTTTCCATCTACGTTTCTTCCCCGTCCAAGTTCGCTGGCTATTACTCCTAATAACTTACCGTGCAGCCTGGCAGACCTTTGATGTTGCATTCCGCGGATCAGATAATGAGGTTCTGTAACTTTGCAACTGGCGATAACATTCTCACGCAGACGGATGGGCAAAAGTTCAGTGAGACCATTACCGAAACTAACAAACGTAGCAAAAGTTTTCGCTAAACAATCCGAACAAACTCATAAGCGCTTCTGCTTCGAATTTCAATTCTTAACCCTTTCACTGAATACGCTAATTTACTCACAGTGGTGAATTTAAGGAGAAAGGCCCAGGTGGCAAACGTTCGGAGGGGTTTATCATTCCGGAAAATGAAGAGATAGTTTACTCAAAACAGATTAAGTGTAGTAGTACAGAAACAAATATAGCGTTTGGATAAAATCGTAATTTTCTTTTGGAAGATGGAGCCCTGGGCGGCCTTCTGGGTAGAGACCCAGGCGGCAACTGCTCATCGGCCGCCCATTAAATTTGCCACTGTTTACCCACTATGCAATCAATCGGGTAATAATTGAAAGCTATTGCAAAATACATAAACTTCTCCCCTTACGGATTTCTATTAAGGCAGGATACCACCTTCGCACTTAAAAAAAATTGAAAATTTTTTTTGTTCTCAAAGTACTCTTTCAAGTGTATAGAATCGAAATTCATTCATTAGAAAGGTGACCGGAACCTTTTTCTTGTGTAAAAACCGGATTGGAACAGATATATAAATCTATATAAAACTTTAAACGCGTTTTTCTCGAAACGATGTTTTCCAAATCGGCGTGTCAGATTACTCCTATAATTTTCATCCGATTGACTTGAAACTTTGCACAATTCTTCCCCGTGGTGTAATCTAACGATGTATTTTATAAACTTCTTTAAACTTTTTTACCCTAAAAAATTGACCTTTTTTTTCAAATGGCCGCCATTTTCTTAAAAATCGAAATTTCGTAAAATCCCTACGTACAGCATTAAAAAATATTGTTGCCAATAGGAACATTCTTTGGTTTTTTTTCTAAGAGCCACGTACAAAGCGGAATTTGACACGCCGTCTAACGATGTTCCTCCAAAGGAGTGTATTTTGGCGCCACCTACAAGAGATTATTTTTCACTTTTTCACTTTCAAAAAATGTGTAATTACAGATTAAAGTTACATTAATGAATGACTGAAACCGATTATGTTTCTGCGCATTCTTTGTATGCAAAAAAAATTCATGAAAAACGCCTCCAAAATCGCAGTCAAAGGTGGTATGCTGCCTTAATCTATTCTTGTAAAACACCTAGAAACAAATTACTTCCATTAATCCTTAAAGATTTCAGAATAGAATTCCACCGTCCATCCAGCTCGCCCTCATTCCTCCCTCCCACAAGCTCCACTAAAAGTACCAGAAACACCCCCATCTCGCCAAAAGACCAATTCCCTCGCCATCACCCAAATCAGCATTCACCTTCAGCCGTACCATAGCCAGCAATCGGTTCCGCTTTCCTCCATGCAGCGATCAGCATGAATCAGGATCGCCCGGTTCCCCTACGTCCCGATACGTCCAACAATAGCCTGTATCTGGCTGGCTCGGATCGAAAAAGGTGTCGCGACCCACCCACGTAGCGTCTGCCTTGGAGCGGGCGTAGGTGGTTGCGGCTAGCAACGAATTAAAAGAGCCACCGCCGCCCTCTCCGTCCCTCCCGTCGCCGGGGGTGCAAACGATTTCAAGGGTCGTTACGTCTCCCTCCCCCCGCTCTGGAGTCTGCGGGTGCAGCGAGACGCGGCAGAAGCGGAGGCCGAAGGACACGGCGCGCTCCGTCTTTCTCGGCTCGTTATTCCGGTCAGGGACCACCTCCTGGCGTGGCGGCGGTCCTCATTGTAGGACAAGTAGTCGACGACTCTCTTCCGCCGCGGAGGGTCGGGAAAAGCAACACCGACAACGCCGAAGGTCGTTATGAAGCGAAACGAGGCGCCTGCCGATCCTCGCCACATCTCTGTCTCGCCCGTCCGTCCGCGCCGGGGGACACTCTCCGGGCCTTCTCCGCCGGCTCGCGTCCATTTCGCCTAATCTCAACCCCCACGAGCGCGGCCTTTGTGACTCCTCCACGGCACGGCGAGCCCTGCGAGGGGCCGCAGCTTCCCCCGTCACGGATTTTCACACGCGTTTCTTCCTCTTTGTCTGGTGGCTGAAGCAGTGATCCCGCGTCGGGTTTTGTCGCTTCTTGGGGAGCCTTCGGCTCGTGTGGGGGTAGCTAGTTGTTGAAGGGGTTGGAGGGAAGGTGGCACGGAGAGGAGCTTGTTTGATCGTCTTCCGAGCATAGAGTTTTCGGAGGTCGGTGTAGTCGGGTATAATTGGATTTCTCTTTCTGGACCGAGCTCGATGTACGGCAGTTCCAGGTAACTGAACCAAAGTGGCGCGAAGCTAATCCGCATTGATCAGTTAGCAGGGTTGCCAGGCAATCCAGTACGCGTACTGGCATATACATATGACGTCACTTAGCTAGGATTGGCTTAGCGCTGGTACGAAGTCACGGCGTCACCAGCCAAATATAACTGTTCAGCACACCGCCATTTATCCAGTACGTATGGCAACCCTGTCAGTTAGGTACTATGCGTACCTACTCCAAATGTGACGCAATATTAAGCGCGATGAGAAATTCTTCAGAGCGAATCTCCAAGGCTAAGACTTCGAAGAAGCGATGCAAACCACGCGATTAGCAGCTCGTCCCTCTTGTCAGCGAGAAGCCCTCGTCCCACCCGGGCTCGAAGAATTCCCCGAGAACCTTCCCCGAGACGCATGCCTGTCCCTTGTTCAACCGGCGAGGAATCGGCCAGATGACACTATCTGGCCGATTCGCATGAGCGCGCGTGGAAACGAGGAGATACGCGCGTGAGCTGTTTAGTTCCTTATCATCGATCTTCCAGCGAACGAGATGCCCGGCTCCGAGACCCTTCGCGCTAACTCCCAAACGCTTTCGCGAAGCGAACGTTGCGAGGGAACCTCGAAGAATCCGTCCAACCAAACAGAGATCACGGAAATCGTTCCGCAGAGCCTCGCGACACCACGCCGTGCAGCAGTTCGTTGACGATAAATCACGATCCACGGGCAGCCAGGATACGATGGTTCTAGAAACGGTACCTACTTGGATCGATCCGTGAGCCGCGAATCAGATAATCAGGCGATGCGCCGTGGAGTCGCGCGTCTCCCTAAACAACGCGTCACAGAAGGCTTAGTGTCGGTGGAATACGCTTTTCAAGCAGCCACCACAGCTAGGGACCCTTCTAGGAACACTTCCGCTGACACTTCACTTAAGGAGTTATGCCTACCTGCGAGGTCTGAAAAACTATGCATATTCGGGAATTTTTGGGGGAAAAACTAGAAGGTTTTTTAAATCAAACCTTTATGTATTCGAAAGTGTACATGTTAAACTGCTTGTAGTAAATTTTGCGATGGGGAATATAAATAAGTAAGAGGAATTATGAAAATGACAGCTACGAAATAACAATTTTTTAGAAAAAGATGGGGTTTTAGTTTCTTTTCATAAAGGATAAGTGTTTCTATCAACTTCAATTTACGTTCACGCCGGAACTACGGATTTTGTGAATGCTCGGATTTTGATTGGAATCCATTTCCTGAAAAGAAGGGCCAACCATGCGAAGTCCACTAATCGGATGACACGTGGTTCAGAATCCAACGAGCTTGTTGTAGCACGCGTCTAGCAAGGTTAAATGGTGACTGAATGGGTGTCGTGGTATCGCTGCCCGAGGCGGATAGTTTCCCCACGCGCTTATCGTGACGCTGGAAACGTGTTTACTTCACCGCCTGGCTGGCTTTACGACTTCCGTATATCCGCGCCCCAGCAAGTGTGCCAATGGGTAGTGGACTGTAGCTGTCCTTTTCCATTAATCCTTCCGCAGTGCAATAAAGCGGCACCTCTCTCGTGCATCGCTACGAAGGGGTTAATCTTCTGCTAACGGCAGCTGGGTCATGTTCGTCCAAAGCGTGATATTAAATAGTAACAGGAGTACTAAGAATTCTTGCAACAAATAGAAACTCGTTCAAACACTGCATAGGATAGTTAACTATTGGTCGAAACGGACCCAGGCACCGACTGCTGTGTGGTCACCCACGCTCTGCCGTGTTAATTCGAAAGGGGGTGCAACTAAGAAAACGGGCGACCCTGCCGATGCAGTTACGCGAGCCTTGGGGACGGAAGAAGGAACGTGGATGAGGAAGAGCCTGTGACAGAAGGAGGACAGGAGGTGCTCGAGTGTCTCGATGGAGGGAGCCTGGTGATGACGGGAGTGGAGGTGCACGGCACGACCCTCGGGCGGAAGGGCGCGGAGGGAAAGGCAGAGGAAAGGTCTGCGAGGGTGTCGTGGCACCGCGGGGGCCGGAGGGGGCCGGACGGGGCGAGCAGACGCCGCGAAGGAGGGACAGAGAGGAGAGACAGGCGCGAAGGGAGCCGCGAGGCGAAGGTGGCGGGCACAGGTGCGAGGGAAAGAGGAGGATGTAGATACGCAGCGGAGTCCTGAGCGTTTCATGGGTGTGCGATGGTGGAGGAGGCACGACGAACGCGTGAGGGATTCCTCTGCTTGGGAGGGGCCCTGCAGAGGGGCACGGGGTGGCCGGTTTTATCGGATCCTAGGATCGAGGGGCCGCTCGCGCGCACCGACAGCCGCGAGCGAGGGAACCGCGACGGGAACTCGGAACACGACGCCTCGAGTTCGCGTGCATTCGTGCTGCACGGCTCTTCTCTCGCACGATTCCGCCTCCCCACCCGCCCCGCTTTCGGCCATTTCCCCTCTTGTTAGGCGCTGGGCCAGCCGCATCTAATTAGAGGCACGATGAATTTCAATCAATTAGAGCGGGCTGCGAGGAATGTCCGATATATCTGTGGGATAACGGGGGTTATGTAACCGTGGGGCTTGCTTCCTCGCGGAGGCGACAGTTGTGGATGGAATCGAGGCGCATTTCCTGGCTACCTGTTCCTCTTCGACTTTGGGAAACGGGGGTGGAGACTACGCTTGTATCGTGATCCAGGCGGTAGGCTTGCAGGGGCACCCTTCGTAAGCATCACCTTACAAAGATAAATACTTATGTTCCACTAACCAATCATTCCCAGTTGTTCTTTCCGCGAGAAATCAGCCTGTGCCTAATCACACCGCGAATCCAACCCCCTATCCAGAACCTCCAAGCTTCAGCAGAGCCCCCGGACCCCACGAGCCTCCCGAGCTCCGAGGAAAGGAGTATCGCAGCGAGGTGAATCCCGTTATTTGCGCGGCGAGGGTGTAGCTGCCAATAAATCAACAAGTACCTACGCGGCGCGTACGGGTGTTCACAGTCTGTTGCACTCGCGTATCGGTGGATCACACGGATAGCCGTGTCGGCGATGGAGTCACACACGGACGCACGCGCGGGACACGTGGACAGGAACCAGCTGAAAGAGAGCTAAAAAGGGAGGTATAGCCTCTCGCGGCGGTCATGATTTATCTCGTCGACGGCTCGGAGGCTTCGCCGAGCGGCCCCTCGGAATTTCTGGTGGCGCGAGTCGGACCCTGCCGGCTCCTTCTCGACGAAGGGAAGTGGATCGACTGGAATACGTCGACGGAGCGGGAGGATCCTCCTTCAGTTAGACGCAGCATTGACGGACGTCGTCGCGTGGCCCAATTTCGTGGCCTGCCCCTTTACCCGTGATCACTGCCCCGTTGGCATTCGACGATGGGGTGGTTGCAGCGTATGTTCCACGAGGGTGGGGTTAGGGTAAATCCGGGAGACGCGGTCGGGCCGGAGAGTTGGTCGTGTCGCTATATTTCAGAGTCTATACGTAAAAATGCATTAAAGTGCAGACCAATTACTTCTCTAGAAGCCAAATAGTTGAATGAATAGCGTTATTTCGCTTCCTTCTGTGTTTTTCTGGATTTATTGGCTATAAAAGGTAAATTGATGTTACATTTAACCTCTTTTGTCAAACAGCGGTTGTACGGAATCGTATTTAAAATATACTTCTAAGTTTATTTTCCTTTAATGTTTGGAATAATAAGGTAGTAGAAATATTCAGGGACAATGCAGCCAAAGTATTTGGCCATATTAACTCTTCCTCTCAAAAATAACGAGAAGAACATGTCTCGCTGCAGAAAGGTGAGATGGTCGAGTTATGATTTTTTTTATTATTTTTGTTTATTTTTTTATTTTTTATTATTATTTTTGTTTATTTAGTTTATTTATTCACTTTTGTATTCATTTGCCTTGCTCATCGCCAGTAGGTAATTCACTTTTTCTTTTATGTGTTCTTTACTTGTTTAGCGTAAACAAATTAAATATCAATGAATCCGTAGTTGTATTCACTCATAAATAATTTTGCTTTATCCTTTGTTAATTTTCCATGAATAATTATGTGAGTGGTCTCTGCCAACGACGAAAACCATTTCTCCCGGCACCTCGGGGGAGGTGGTCAGATGTCACAACTTCAGTTTTCAACCCGATTTACAGTAAATATTGTCTTAAAGCAAACATCGACCAGTTTTTCTGAATCGGCATAAAATTCTGAACATATTAGGTTTGTTCTGATAAAATAAGTAATATCTATATTAGTTTTAATAGCCATTTTATATTAGGCCGACCGCGTCTCCCGGATTTACCCTACCGATGGCCCGTGGCCGCTGGAAGTCTTCCACGAAAGAAAGAAACAAAAACCCTTCGAGGTAAGGAAGGAACGATCTACGAAGCCCAAGGGAACAGAAAATCAAAAATACGAAAATGGTAACTGAAAAATGACGCTGGAGAGCATCGAACCCCGTGATCACCAATTTCTGATCATAAGAAGGTGCGACCACGGTGGTATAATCATCCATCTTGAACGGGTAAGACCCATTTAGCAACGAAGACAGGAGTAAATGCATTACAATTAAGAACGAAAGAGTACAGAGAGACGAACAATTGATTGTGAAGAATAATCGAGAGGGTTAATGAAGATGCCTTTACTACACCATCTGTAATATCTCGCTTCACCTCCAATGTCCTGTGTAAGTGGAACTCCGGGGTGGACACTGGTCGACATCCAGCTCGAACTACCTTCGTCAACGTCGCTGGACTGTCTCCCCCAGGAAGTCCGGCCGATGAAGACGCGCAGGTTTTCATTCTCGCGTTATTGTTTCCCCCGAGCTCGCCCCGAAACGTCGTTTCGCCCGATATTCAACTGGTCACCTGTTGATCGCGGCGGTACGAGTTCGCGGCGCGCCGGAAACAAAAACAAATTCGACGTTTCCGGCTGCAGGACCGGTCCTGCCGTCCAGCTCGCCCTAGCCCTCTTCCCCTCTTACAGACGATTCAACGTACTAATTGGACCTGCATCATGCAAATGCGCCACTGTTACGATTATCCTCCGCGATGGCCGCTGAACGGTCGGGGATCGTCCAAGAAGCGTGACAAAAACGATGCTCAGCCATGATCGAGATAAGGCAGTCGCCGGCAGATGAATGTCGAGTGGTAAGCAACAGCGGGGGTTCACTTCGTGTACTTACCAACGATGCTGATGCCTTTTTGCTGGATTATTTCGAAATGACACTTGGTCACCGAGCGATCCTAGCGCCACCCACGTCAATCTTATCACCGATGTTCGGGTCTCGCTTGATAAATTTTAGCCCCGCCGGGTTGGAAGGGTTTCAGGTGTCAGGCGAAACGGAGAAAGTAAGCGTTAAAGCTCAGACTCGAAGTCTTCTACCAAAGGGTTAAGTGTTGTGAGCGACAAAATGCGCAGAACGGTACTTTTGATAGCGGTGGTGATCGAAGGAGGAGATCGTTTTCCTTTTTGAGACAGGGGCTTGCGAGTAGTTTGGCGGTCGGATCGCCAAGCTTTTCCCGCCGCGTCTTGGGAATCGAGAGCCTTTCTTTCCACGTAAGAAAGTCTCGCACGCTTTAATTACCATTCAAGCCGGAGGGCCAGAGTGAGGGCTGGCTCATGCAAGTATAATCCTCTCTCGGATCGCTCTCTTCCTCTCTCCTTCGTCCGGCTGGTCTCGTACAATTCCTCTGCGCTCCGCGATCCCGAAGCGGCCGTGATACGCACGCGAAAACGGAGGGAAACTCGCCAGGGAAATCTGTCCCGGTGTCCTGTCGTTCCTCGCCTTTCACACCTTTTCCTTCGTGTCCAAATTCCAGCCCACTACCGTCCCCGCGTATCTGCCCCTCTATTGCTTCGTTTCAGCTTCGCCGTGCGACTTATTATTGCTACGTCATCGCTGTCCATGCATTTCGTATCGCCCGCGAGGAACGTGACCGAGGCTCGCTTCATCGTAAGCGGACTCTCTCAAGACACTTCTCGTAACAGTGTCTGGTGGGTTCACAAATTTCCTGCCGCTTCTTCTGTTTCACAGAAGTATCCCACGCGGGACTCAAGCCGGGGGTCCGCGTGGAAGCTAAGCTGAGCTATGCTGTGCTACGATGAGTTTTAAAAAATTAGTAGAACGATCTGCTCCGAAGTTGTACGTTCGATGAGCGCGGCACCGATCGAAGGATCCCCCGACCGATGGACGAGCGGGTCGGCGGGTGTGCGAGGCGGCTAAAGCACCAAGCGTCATCGAGCATGCTACTCGCGACGAACGGCAGGCTGCGCGGTGATGCGGATGTCCGTGAATGTTGGGCCAGATTGTTGGCAGTCGCGCGTTGCATCCGCACGCGAATATCTGTGCGCATGCGACGCGAATCAGCGTTCCAGCGAACGCCGAGGTGCACACGAGCGAAACGCAGACGACCCATTTAATGCACGCCGCGTGTATCCGCTGCAGCGTGGAGCTGCCAGGCTATTTAGCCAGCCAGCCAGCCAGCTCTGCGGCTAAGTAGTCTCGAGATAAACGACGCTACGGGGCTCGTCCCCAGCCGCGCTAGGCTGCATCGATAGAAACATCGCTGTTCGGGTAGTCTGATAGATTTGGTGGAGATGTGAGATGTCCGAGGTGTTCGGGGAAATGAGCTGCTCGGAGAATGGATGCAGATTTGGGGTGGGGAAATCACTCGAGAAGAACGTGGCGGGGATCAGCAATTGTAATTGAGGGATTGAGAGCAAAAGCGGGCTAACGCACGTTGGGAAAAAAGTAAGTTTTCCTATTTTATATGATTAGTAGGGGAGAGCGGGGACAAACGTAGCACTTTTTACATTTGGCATAGCTGCCTATTACTTCTTACAGATATAAAAACGAAAATTATGCCTTCAGGTAGTGTGTTTCTTGATCTATCATTTGACCACAATTTCAGCGTTCCATGATAAGTAGTCAATGAGTTATGGCAATTTTCCGCAGTGACTGTCATTGTTACTTTTGTCCCGCAGGGGTATGACGAAAGTAACATACCATGGGGACGAACGTAATAATAATTATTTTGAGGAGAATTAAGTAATAACACTTCTTCCAAAGCAAAGTAGGATTTTTTATTATCAGAAACGATAAAAACAAAGATTTAAATAAACATATTTTAAGTAGGTAACGATAAAAAAGCATAACCAGCTTCAAACATTTCTTTGATACTGTGTATTTGATTTAATATGGAATCTCGTGTAACGGCCCCAAAAGTAACTAATATTTATGATTTTTTTTTTTAAAAACTATTGTTAATATTGGATTCAACTACTCCCCGTAGTGACGTGTTACTTTTGTCCCCAGCCATGTTTTTCAGCATAGAACTGTTATAACGTACAAACTATACAGGACTTATTGAAATCAAAAACAGGAACTTATAAAGAACGCTCTAACAAATAATTGGATCAATGTCTACAGTTTAACCGGTTAACTGGCAATGTATCGTATATGATCAAACAAAAATCTGGCCAATTCTGGCAATGTATCATACATATATGATCAAATGGAATAACTTTTTCGTTTTTCAATCGATTTGAATGAAACTTGGTATGTAATGGTTTTTGGGGTCGCTGAATCTGAATTTCGCATCGGAATTGTAAAATTCAATATGGCAGACTCAAAATGGCCGAACCAAATTGGCTGACAAATATTAAAATACTATCGGGATATAGAAAAATTGTGTATAGGGGTTTTTGGGGTCGCTGAATCTGAATTTAGCATCGGAATTTTAAATTTCAATATAGCGGACTCAAAATGGCGAACCAAAATGGCCGCCAAATATTAAAATACTATCGGGATATAGAAAAATTGTATATAGGGGTTTTTGGGGTCGCTGAATCTGAATTTGGCATTGGAAATGTAAAATTCAATATGGCAGACTCAAAATGGCGAACCAAAATGGCCGCCAAATATTGAAATACTATCGGGATATAGAAAAATTGTATATAGGGGTTTTTGGGATCGCGGATAAAAAAAAAAGCACTTGCGGTGGAATTTATGGATGAAGAATTCAGGTATAAAATTATTCGAAACTTTTTCGTAGAAAATAAAAAAACTAAAAAATTAAACCCCTACACCCTTATTTTTCAGGGGTTGGGGGTGGCATTAAAAAAAGTAACTGCTGCAATCGAATTATAGACAAGAAAACTCCACAAATAAAAAAAGGTTTAGTAAAGAATTGACAAACTCACCCCTAAATTCTATTTTTTTAGGGGTTGGGGGTGTCAGATGAAAAAAATTACCCCCGGAATCGGTTCAGCGACTCAAAAAACCCCTGTATACCAAATTTGGTGTGATTCACTTAATTATTCGATGGTACCAGTTTGGGCCCGAATAGTGAAAAGGACCGTGCCAGTTAACCGGTTAACTATGAATATTCCGTCAACTTTTAAGAAAAGCGTGTATAGAGCATTAGTTTTATAGCTTATAGTTCAATCGCCATGTCTGTTTACTCTGTTTTGTTTTACCAATGATGTGTCTCTATGAGGTTCTTTGTATTCTTTTTCGTTACAAATGGGTTTTTACCCGTACAAGTGAAATAAATAAATAAATAAATATTAACAAAAAAACCAACAGAGGAGACACTTTCCTGAATGATCGAAATAACGAAATCAACTTGCCCACGGTATACGAATAGTCGGATTGCTCAGCGTCACTCCGTGAAAGAAAAGAAACACTAAACACGCATAACTATGTAAAGCAAACGTTTTGGAAACTTTTGTGGAAGGCGGGAGAAGACGTGTTACTTTCATGACGCCTATTGGAATACATTATTGCTACTAATTGAATTTCGCATAAATTGTGGGTTAGTCGAGAGCTTCGACTGTATTTCTAACAATCGGTAATAAATGTGAAAGCCTTCAAGGATTACTCAGATCCTTACCAGCGAATATAGAATTTTCAAATCACATTTTCACATCTTCAGTCACCACAATTACAGTATAGCGTTAATTATCCGAACCTCGATTATCCCAGCCAGTGTTGCGTCATCGCTATCCCCACCGTTTCTTCGAAGTGTATACGAACTATGTATTTTACACATATGTTTTGCGTAACATACCTTGCGTTTCAAATTACAGCGGTAGTAGGTAATTCCTATAGTTATAAACTGGGTAAGTACATGCATGCTTGGTTCTCCGAACTGTTCGATTATCCGAGCCACCTCGGTCCCAAGTACCTCGCGCAACTGACACTCTACACAGTCTACACTATCATCGAATATTCCATTTGAAACCAATCAAAGAACATCATTCTTCAGCGCCTACGTCACACCTGAGCCCCGCTTGTATCCTTCTCGAGGCACCGCGCGTCCACCGAGCCACGCGGACGTTAATGAAAAAAATTACCGAAAACTCTGGCCCGGAATGGGGACGTCGGGTCACAGGGGGCTTGCACTCCTCGATATCGACTCGCGGAAGAATAGTCGACGAAAGAATAGGGAAATCGGGCCAGGGAGAACGGAGGGGCTCGGCGGTGAATACAACGGACGACGCGGAAGAGGATGAAGAGGCTGAGCCCTGAGCGAGATCTCTCGCCTGGCGTCGAGCCAGCCACCGTTCGCATCGTCATCGTGTACTTTCCTGCTGCACGTGGTAATAAAGATCGCCTCGCTACTCGAAATCGCTGCCTCGACCCTTTTCCAATGGCGGTGCGGCCGGATCGCGCGCCGAAAATCCCCAGCGCTAGGCCGGCGCGATTCGATACTCATCCGCGGTCCCCAGCGAAGCTGAGGCTGCGAACGGAAACAGGATAGCGTCTCGTGTTAATAAACAGAGTGCTCGCATGAATCACGGAGACGCGAGCGTCGACCGCGGCCAATTCGATTTCGCAGTATCTGGAAGGAAATTGAAAGCTCGCGCGTCGGTAGCCGCGGCGCGGCTGCGGGAGTCGCGACTTAATTATAGTAATCCGTGTAATTGCTATTATTTATCGCGGCAATGGCAATCCCTGTAATTGCCGTCATTTAAGGCTGTCGTTAAATCCGGGGTATCATTAAGTTCGTTTTCTTCCTGCGCCGTTCCCTCGATCACGATCCTCTTGATGGGATCGGCCGAGAGCTGGCAAAAGGATAAGAGGGGGTGTCGGTTCTGCTTGGATAATTTATTTGGCGGCGGGCTCGCGGGATGAGGGGGATTAAAAATTCAGGCAACAGTGTACCTTTCGATCGGATCCCCTTGCCCTGCGTCGCGCGCCGGCATCCAGATGCAGAAACGTTCGCCTCCAATGGGGAATCTCGCGTTCCGCGTGATTGCCGACGAAGGGGGATTAAAAGCGGAGGGAACACTGGTTTTTAGCTGGATTTTCGGGTTGTCGGTCCGCGAAGAATCGTGGCGAGGAGTGACACGCAACAAGTTTCGAGGGGGCATTAACTCTTCGCAATGGGCAATTTATCGCTGCTCCGTGCGAATTATCGCGAACCATTCGCCCCTGAATTAACGGTGCTGGGAAATTTCGCGCGGCCGCGGGTAACAAACAAGTGAACACCGTCACCGAGTAAATAATCATTACTGGGCGAAATGGGCGTGCTCGCCAGTGGCCCATCGTGGCGGCCATTTGTACGTGGCGAACTCATAAACGGCATAGTGGCGTAGTAGTTTCTACAGGATGCTTCCAGAATAGACGGCTGAAAGGTTGCAGGTCCCTTCTGGGCAGCTTAAAATACCGAGTCGGTTGTCCGGGAAAATTGAAAGTGGCCGGGAAAGTTTCGTCGGAGATTCATTCTTGATGGATCCTCGGCTCGTCTGGCATCGTTCAGATTTAACTCTCGGACTGAATGCTTCATTTGGATCCGGAGCGGTTTCTGACGATAGATTTCGGTTAGATAATCGAGTTTGCTAACGTCAATTCAGTGGAGATTTGGTTCTTGGAGGAATTGAGATGGATTCGGTCGCTCGTTCTCTTGGATTCCTTTCGTCTCGATGCGCAGTTTCTGGCGACCGGGGAACTTCTTCTCGGCTGCTTACTGTATTTATAAAAGAAAATTCAACGATCCTTGCGCGAAGGCTGACATTGTCGAGCTAGAAATGAAAATGAATCTAGTTTTTTTTCACGATCCATGAGCGCTTTTCCAGATAAAATCAGCAGAAGTTGCCGGTCGGATGTAGGAATGAAGGGGGACTGAAGAAACCAGTCGCGGATAGAACAGGCAAACGCCTGTTGGGAACAGACGCGGTTTCGTTGCGCAACAGCTTCGAACGGGACCAGGTTAGCGCGATCCAGCCCAGCGCGCGGAAACACGCGTCGACGATTAACCGCGTTATCCCTATTTGCATGCGGTGTTTACACGCGTGGTTAATTATGCGCGATGCGTCCGCGATTATTAAGTTATCACGCGGCCGAGCGTCGCGGGAAAACGAGGAAAGAAACGAACTGGCCTCGGGGGATGAAGCTGCTGCAGGTGTAGTCGATGGAGAATCGTTGGCTGCGGTCGTGATTCGCAATCTGCGTGATCAATAGCGCGAGAGTGTTTCGTAATGTCGATAGGCGGTTTGAATCTTCTTTTGGGTGGAATCGCGGAGGAAGGCAGCTGATCGCTGAGGACCTAGTGGTCTGCGGAGCTCAGGGTCGGAGGGACTAGAGGCTCGTGGAACGAATGGTCCGAGGATACAACTAACAGCTAGGGTAAATCCGGGAGACGCGGTCGACCTAATATAAAATGGCTATTAAAACTAATATAGATATTACTTATTTTATCAGAACAAACCTAATATGTTCAGAATTTTATGCCGATTCAGAAAAACTGGTCGATATTTGCTTTAAGACAATATTTACTGTAAATCGGGTTGAAAACTGAAGTCATGACATCTGACCACCTCTCCCGAGGTGCCGGGAGAAATGGTTTTCGTCGTTGGCAGAGACCACTCACATAATTATTCATGGAAAATTAACAAAGGATAAAGCAAAATTATTTATGAGTGAATACAACTACGGATTCATTGATATTTAATTTGTTTACGCTAAATAAGTAAAGAACACATCAAAGAAAAAGTGAGTTACCTACTGGCGATTAGCAAGGCAAATGAATACAAAAGTGAATAAATAAACTAAATAAACAAAAATAATAATAAAAAATAAAAAAATAAACAAAAATAATAAAGAAATCATAACTCGACCATCTCACCTTTCTGCAGCGAGACATGGTCTTCTCGTTAGCTTTGAGAGGAAGAGTTAATATGGCCAAATACTTTTGCTGCATTGTCCCTCAATATCTCTACTATCTTATTATTCCAAACATTAAAGGAAAATAAACTTAGAAGTATATTTTAAATACGATTCCGTACAACCGCTGTTTGACAAAAGAGGTTAAATGTAACATCAATTTACCTTTTATAGCCTATAAATCCAGAAAAACACAGAAGGAAGCGAAATAACGCTATTCATTCAACTGTTTGGCTTCTAGAGAAGTAGTTGGTCTGCACTTTAATGCATTTTTACGTATAGACTCTGAAATATAGCGACACGACCAACTCTCCGGCCCGACCGCGTCTCCCGGATTTACCCTAATTCGAATCGGTCTTCTCGAATTCCGTTGACCACTGCGACGCAGCTCCTCTGCTCCAAAAGAATTCCACATACTTCCACAGAGGAGGGTGCAGGATCAACAACCCGTATGGTTTAGACTCGAGGGGAACGCGACTGCGAAACGTAACGCTGAATAATGAACCAACACGAGCATGTAAAGCGTTACCTGAAAGTTACACCGGGTTATGCAGGGTTAACTGGTAAAGTGGTTATAATGCGCCAGTGCGTCATGCACACCGGCCTTGGCGCGGTGCATATGACGTATGGGCACATCGTGCGCGCTAACTTTTTCCGCGTTTGATGGCAACGTTTCTGCCAAGCTCGACTGCGCGATACCATCGTGTTCCTTCGATTCTATGCTATTCCATTCGGCTCTTCTTTCCCAACCCGCCCTGGCCAATTCCAGGAACCTTCCCGCTCGACAATCCCCCAACGATACTACGTCTAACACCATTCAATTACTCCCACCATCTCCGTTTAATCGAGCAAACGCCAAGCTACTTTTCGACCCGCGGATTTTCCACCTCGCGATGTCCACGCCTGTCCCCGAGGAAGGAGCCGAAATTCCATCGCCGATGCGTTCGCGTCAGATATTATTTCAAAGCTTACGCTCCGATACACGTGTCCGCGTCTACAGTGCAGGAATAATCGCACGCTAATTAGACTGTCACGTGTCGCAGGCAGCGAAGGCCGGGACACGGACGTTTAATCGAATTAGTAAGGCACTCAAGCGTGCCGGAGGGGTGCTCAAATAGAAACCCGCCCCGAGACTCGACGGTGTTTCGATCTGTTTTGTCTCTGGCTCGTGTAGTCCACCTCTCCCTGCACGCCCCTGCCGCCGCTAAATCAATCTTGCCCTCCGTTCGACTTCAGCCTCGTTCGGGATCCTCTCGATTTTTCTTTTAATCGACCTTCGGCGGCCCGCGCTTCTCCACTGGACGGAACGTCCCTCCTCGCCCGACGTCGGCGACAATTTTTGTACGCGACCTACCGAGCGATGCGCGTCGACTCGTTAATGCCGGTTACGATGGACATTTACAATGGATCTCCTTGATAAATTCCCAAGTCCCAGAAACGCGTTTCACGCCCAGGATTACTCTGTCTTACCTCCGCATCGAAAGTTGAGGCTCCTCGGCAGGTGACGCTTCACCGCGATTATGATAGCGCTATCTACGCCGACGCGAATACACCTGAGATCGTACATTTGTGGCACCGAGCACGCACAAGATCCTCGGCTCGGCTGCTCGCGTGCAGTCGCCATTTCATTCGACGATTCCTGCCAACGTCCAGACGGTGTCTCGCGGTCGATCCTCGCGATCGTTTACACACCTGGCTGGCCTAGTGCAGGTCCGATCGAAACGCGGGCATGCACGCTCACGTTCCCGTGTTATTCGCCGCCGTGTAAGTGGGAACGTACACACGGGTTGCATGAGTTAGGTCGCACGGCTGACCCAGATAGACGCCGAGCGTCGCCGTCGTCGCCGTGCGAAGCGAAACGCGATTGGAAGAGCTGCTCTAGATTTCGCCGCGTTTATCAATCCCCCCCTGTGTCATCGATGGGCGCCGCGCGAAATCCCACCGGGGCGGCGAAATCGTCACGCGAAACGGCGATCGCGGGGCGCTGATCGATCGGCCCACTGCGCGGGATGTCTCGCGAGATAAAATTCAACGGGACGGACGATCTCTGTCTATTCTATGCGCGAAGATCCCTTGGTGGTTTAATTATTTGCACTAATTATAGTTGTACGCGCTAAGTAGGTGCGGTGGTGAGGTCTGTTGGGATGGACCAAGGAGATGGTTCGCAAAGGGAGGATTCTGTGGAACTTGTGTGACTGCAAGTCCATCAATGGCCTTCATATTTACTCGAAGATGCACCCAGAAACCTCGCTATTCAATAAATCTGCAGTTGTAAATAATTTGCTTTCTTCTTTGTTACTTTTTCATGAATGATCATGTGGGTCATCTCTCCCAAAGACGCGGACACATCGCCCCTAACGACGAGAGCCATCTCTCCTAGCACCTGAGCAGAGATGGCCAGATGACATGACTTCAGTTTTCAACTCGATTTTCAGCAAATATTGTCTTGAGGGGGCTTTCCACTGCGACGACTGTGCAGCAGGCATTAAAAAATAGGAAAAATATTGGTTGCATTCCCAAAACACATATTAATAAATAGAAAAAACTTTAATTTAGTAAACAGATTCTTCTCGCGACAAAAAAAGTTCTAAACAGAGGTACTTTACCAGGACGTCGCAGTGGAAAGACCCCTTAAAGCCAATATCCACCAGTTTTTCTGAATCAGCATAGAATTCTGAACATATTAGGTTCATTCTGATAAAGTAAATAATATCAGTATTAGTTTTAACAACTACCCTATATTAGGTGAGCCGACTGTCCTCAATTTACCCTACAGGGATGCATTCTGCACAATCTTTGGGACACTGTGCATTAAAACCAGGCGTGCACCGAGGTGCACAGTCATTTTGAGTGTGCAGCACCCACTGACCAGCGAAAAGCACATGTGCTGGCACATATACCTACGGTATATCCCAGGTATACACTACCCCACTTCGTTACGCGAGCTTCCGAAGCGCCAGCTTGATCAACCCCCGCTCGCTACAGCTTTCTCAATCCTCCGTAGTCCCAATTTCACGTAGCTGATCAATTTCGTGTCTAATTGGCCCGTATCTGTCCCATCAGCGCCCCGCGGGCACAGAGGCACCCCGAAAGGGCCTTGGAAATCCGCGGCGGCGACGCCGGGGTCGCGGGACGGCGATCGTGCGTAGAGTTCCAGCCAACGAACAGACGGAGAACAGAGAGACTATGGCAGTATCCGGCACGAACGTGCGCATAAGTGCACGCTGGAATGCCCCGCGTAGCAGCGGTGCATACTTAGCGGTGCATACGTGCCGCAACACACCGACGCGCTCGCACAAGCGCGCGCCCTTGCCACAGGCTTAGAGAGACGGGCGAACGAGCGGGCAGAAGCAGGATCTGCCTGTGCGCACGTGTGCGTAGGCATGTGCAAGCGCAAGGTCGTGTCTCGGGGTTGGGAATTCGGACTGCCAAGGGTTCCCACCCCTTCGTATTGCACCAGAATTCTGACACTACCTGCACGCACACAGCCGCCGAGTAACAGGCAACTGCGATCGTGTGCTTGTGCGCGCGAGAGAGCGAGAGAGAGAGAGAGAGAGAGAGAGAGAGAGAGAGAGAGAGAGAGAGAGAGAGAGAGAGAGAGAGAGAGAAAGAGAGAGGGAGCGAGAGGGGCGGTGGGAGGTTGAGAGGGAGAAAACGAGAGGGGCACTACGTCTCGTTTCGTTCCGAGGTATCCTTCGGGAATACCTACCGGGTGAGCCTAAGGGAATTCGCCCCCGTGGTTCTCGATGGGAACTTGTTCTCTGGTTCCCCGTTGGTAGTTGATCAGTTGCCGGACCCGTTGTTAGCTGGACGTTTCGGAATAACCCCGCGTTTCGAAAGATGAGTGATACTTGTGCAGGGGACAGTGCAGGGTTACCGTGTGTTGCGAGCTGAACGAATTAATCTGCGGTTGACAGCTTTTCAATTTAGGGGATTTTGGAGAAATAAAGTTCGAAGGGGATGTACAGTACTGCGACACGAAAGACTATAGGTAGATTGCAATGGTATCGGCGCACTGGATCGGTCAGATTAAAACAATTATTATTTTAATAAATTAAAATAATATATCAAAGCTACTTTGCAATTAGTTAATTATATACATTAGTTTCCGACGTTTCGATCTTGGTTTAGGTCATCTTCATGGAAAGTTAAAAACATATATAAAATACTGCGTGTGCTATTGAAAATTAGTCACCGTGCTCTGGCACAACGCGTGACTCGCGAGTCGGTTGGAGTAAGACTGCTACCTTACACGACGAAGTTACTAATTGATATCTCCAATTCTGTTTCAGACCCCCCGAACGGGATGCCCAACGCGATGCACAGTCGAGAAGCTATGGGAACGGCTACGGAGGACGCAAACCTGTACGAATTCGCGGGGCCCACCCGTTACGTGCCCAGGCTGATCTGTTCGCGTAATATTATAGTCCGGTGAGCAGTAATCTGGGTTACGCCCTCCCCTCGATTCATAAGAACCACGCGTTGAAGTGGGAGAGACCGTGATTTCTCTCCCTTTCTCTCTCCTTTCCTCTCACCATGCCTTCCCTTCCCTATCTTTTCCCTTTTCCCTGTGTTTCCCTCTCTCGCTCCCTCCCGAGCACCCGTCTCTCTCCCCGTGACTAGCTTTTCCTGTCGTATTACATCCTTCTTCTTCCCTACTTCTTCCTCCCTTTCTCCCCTACTGCTCTGTCTCTTCCTTCTTCACCGTCCGTCTGCTCTCTTCCTGCCCCTCTGGCATTTCTCTACGCCCTCCTCCATTTCCCTTCTCATTACCGGGACCCCCTCACCGCCTCCCAAATTTCACTTCCTCTGGATCTGTTCCAGCGAATCAAATCGGCATTTTTTACCAAGTGGCGCGAAGATGGCAACGTTTGCCCGACGAAAGCGAGCTGACGATCGAAATTTCGATGCGCAACGGGTCGTAGATAGCGCAAGTAGAATTTCAATCTGCAAATCACAATCGAAACGAGCTCCGAAGTCGAAAACTTGTTGCTCGCTCACGACGAACTTCCAAGTAGCGAGCAAAGCTTCGCTTACTCGAGATTCTTATTCTGTCCTCTGGAAATCCCATTTCTGGTTTCACTCTACACAGGCTGCGCGCCTTCGAAACGTCCCTTACAAGGAGAGTATTTTAGGTGTCCGCCTCCGATCATTTTGATTTTTGGATATGTTATAGAGGACCGAAAAATAAGAAATACGTGTTTTTTTTATTTTTCCCCGTTTTCATATTTGGGGGGTGAAAACTGCGTTCAAAGTTAGGGTTGAAAAATCATTTTTGTGGACTTTTTGAAAATCTGGTGAGTCAGTCATATTTCGCATTCAAAGACACAAAATTCGTCCATTGACACTATTCCCCTATCTCTAATAGTTCTCGAGATATTCCACAAAAATGAGTTTTCAACCCTAACTTTGAACGCAGTTTTCACCCCCCCCCAAATATGAAAACGGGCAAAAATAAAAAAACACGTATTTCTTATTTTTCGGTCCTCTATGACATATCCAAAAATCAAAATGATCGGAGGCGGACACCTAAAATACTCTCCTTGTTAGTCTCTTTTCCCGCCAGCAATTCTCCCGACAATCGTTTGGCGCGCCTCCTGTCGTTTCCGCGTTACAATATCCTGCACGAGCGATCGCGCTCGCCACCGGTGGAAGCGAATTTTTTTTCTCCCAAAGCGTTCTACTTCACTCCGCCGTACTTTTTCGCCGGTGCTCCACTTTCCCGCATTAATTCTGAATTTACGATCGTTCGGCGGCGAAGTTCGCGCGTCCGCGTTACGTACAAATATTTTCAGATACGCCTCGCGACGAGCCGCTGCTGTATACCGTCTCCCAGGTTTAATTAGCTTTTGCCATGTAATAAATTACAGTCGCCGGGGATAATAGCGTATATATCATTCTGTATTCGAGGAGCTCCTTTCGAGGATCACGGTCGAGCACAGTGGTCTAGATTACGGGGACTGGGAATGAACTTTAACTTTGGTCAAATCGAAATTGGGGACACCTCTGAAGAATCTATCTACGTTTATCTAATTACCTGGCCGTAGTAATAAAGCATACGTAATAACAACATCAACTGCGTTTCTCATTACCCTCTCCCTAGCATCCAAAATCTGGGCAAAAATGATTTTTCCGGCCCATTGGGTTTAATCGTAAAGAATTATTTTAAAATATCAATTCTTGACAGTGAGCGAATTTTTTTGTAGGCGTATGTCGAATAACAAAAGCTTTACCTACTTTTTCACCGCTTTTCCAAAAAAAGTTCCTCTTTTGCTTCGGTTGTTATCGATTTTAATTTTCTCTTTCTATCAAATTTGCCGCTCTGGTCAGTTGCCTTGCTTTCGCCACCCTAAGTAGATTTTGCCTTGAGCATAAGTCGTAGAGAAACAGCACGACCTTTTTCCATCCTCTTTTACAGGGACGACGAGCTGGACAGCGGCGAATTTATCGAGCAAATCAAGACCAAGGGACGTAAAAGGGGCGAGATCGCGTGCAGCGATGGACTTCCAGCGGGGCGCAGAAAAGTCGAATGGAACGGCTGCTTTTAGGTCGAGTTAAAACGCGCCTCAATTAAAAGCGGCTTGCCGAATTAAAAGGGGTTTTATCGACGGACGCGAGGTGTCCGTGTTGCCCAGTACCCTTTCATTAGCTCGAGATGCTCCTCGTCCTTGCTACTTAGCACAAGGCCCAATGATAAACGCTACGGCGGAGCGTCCCGTTCCTACGAGCCCTTGGAACCTCCAACTGACGGCGTATGCCTGTACGCCCAGAAAAAAATCCCGTAATCCTCTGCTGGCTCACAAAAAGATGAAAAAAAAAGCAGCCTATCACAAAAGAAGCTAACGGAACCGCTGGCGTTCACTGGACGAAGATGAACGTTAACGGTGTTCGCTGTCGGAGGTTTCACCGCGCTAAATACACAGCCGACACGTTCCTCTATCGCCTGTTGCGCTCGCCTTGCTCCGTACGCGCGTCGTCAGCCGAGCAAAAATCGTGGCAGGGGCCTCGGAAATGGCCCATTTGCTCGCGATTCCAGTTGCGTCGTGGGTACGAGCTTCGTGGATGGAGTCACGAGTAGGAGTTATGCGTTATAGTTAATACTGTTTTACATTTTCTGTAGCTCTTGCTTTTTAAGACTAAAATGGAACTATGTCTTGGTAGTTTTAATCATTGTATAATGTAAGAGTTGTTCCACGGGCTGGTAATTTTGTGCCAAATGAAGATCACAGAAGTATGGTATTCATACTGCGTTTAAATAATTTTTTGTCATTTTGCGGGTTGGTAGCTTTCTGCATAACTACGTCCAAGTGGCACAATATGGTAAAGCTCTTGTGGGAAATTACTGTTACTGGGTAAAGAATTGATAGCGATGAGGGGAATGATTGAAACAGGAGGCTGTTAGGGGCTAGTGCAGTTATGTTGCACTGAGTTTTCTTACTGATAGCGCATCTCACAGCCAACAAAGTCGATCCCACACCGATTCTCTTTCTCTCTTTATCAACACACTATCCGTCCGTGAAAAGGAGCTACTCTGAGGGGAAGGAGAGAGGTTTTTCATTGAAGAAAGTCGAGAAAGGATCGGGGAAGGGACAGAGGGGAGAACCCTGCCCCGTTCACTGTGGGAATTTGTAATTGCACGACAATATCCCGGCCGCAGCGAGGGGGACTTCTCTTTGGGGGACAGGGAAGATGATCGTCTATTTAGAAAGTGCTGTCAATGCATGCGACGGGGAAGCATGGGTTTCGATTGGCAGATCGGCTATCGAAAAGCGCGACAGGACAGGTTTAATTTCACCACATCAAAGATTCCACCCTAATTCTATCTCTAACGTCACAGAACATTTTCTATACTATCCTACAAATCCCCCTAAAGAGCGCTAAAATATTCAAACATTTCGACCACTTACGTTCCATGCATCTTCGACTCACCGCGACTCAAACTCTAGCACCTCTCTTCCACTTTTCACCTTCCAGCAATCCTTCCACCATCCCGAAATTATCAGTGGCCAACCCCATCGCTCCTAAAAATCGCCTACGATCCAAAGAACCGACTTGGCCGCAGAAAGCCGCGACGGTTTCCTCGCTCGCGTCAAGCAGCTCGTACCATTAAAATTACCCCGGACATTAATGAACCGATCGAGCAGGAGGCCTTCGTGTGCGGCGAGCGGCGGTCAGGCCTCTCTCCTCCGCGCTGCTTCCTCCTCGCCTCTTTTTCTTCCTCCTGCAGCGTCCCGCTTCGAGATTTATTAACACGCGTGGCTGTACACGCGCTGCGAATTACGGACATCCCGTTCGCTGGACGCGCGAGCGATCGCCCGCCACCCCGCTCCCCTATTTGCACACAATGCGACTTATGAAAAATATCTGTATTAAATAACCGCGTTTTCGACGTGGCCGCCTCATTGTTCGCCGCCCGAGCCGCGTTGAATCACCCGCCCGATGACTCCTCGCGATCGTCACCGACCCGGAGGCAACTTGTGAACACAGGTGTACCGAGTAGTGGCGTCAGTCTCCAAAGCGCGGATTCGCGTAGAGTCCACTGCATTCTGGGGGACTCTGCGGGGGGTTTTGGATCCCAGGCGTATACGATGGTGATCTGTGGTAGTTTGGTATTGGGATATCGCTGGTTGGGTGGTTGGTAGTTGAAGACATTCAATAGACACTGCCTCGAACCACCATCGAGGCTTGATCTCTTCTGCAAACTATTTCTCGACCTAGCTGCGGAGAACTGTACTGCTTGGCGAAGACTGTAGATTGAGATTTGCGGTGGAAGCTAACTGTAGCTGCTCTTGCATCTGTAGGTTTATGAAGAAGCTTGAGAGGTGGGATTTTGGTGGAGGAAGATAATGCAGTGACAAGTAGACGTGATCCTTTGGTAGGCATGGAGAGTTTAAAAAGCTGTTTAAATTTTTGTCGCTTGGCCACGTTGATACAACGTGTCTCGACCTCCAAAATAGCTTCTTTCAAAGTCATGGTTTTCGTTTAATTACATGCGATAGCGGTCATCGATAGAGGAAAGTACGTACTTTAAATGAGAGCCATTTATAGTATTGAATATGGAATGCAAAAAAAAAAAAAAAAAAAAACGGAAAAATGTCACACCTAACCCCGGTCTCCCCTGAGTCTGATCAAGGGGCACCAATATGGTGCTGATCTTTTTCTAAATCTAGAGAACCCTGCTGAGTAGCGTTTTCCCAGTAAAGGTTACTTCAGAATAATAACAGAGACACTCAGCGATTGGTCTTCTTTTAATTGAGAACGATAAATAGTCGAAAGGAATCGCTGCTCGCGAATCGATCGCGAATTGCAAGCAGAGTCGTCGGCCAACACCGCTCGCCCTACAAATCCACGAATCATGGGAAACGGCCAATTCTCAGCATCCGGTGACTTCCAATTACGTCGCATTGTGCCTAAGGAGTCCTCTCCGTTCCCGTTCTCGATGCGGCGAAGGGAAAAAGACACAGAGGAAAGAAGAACGGAGGCAGAAGGAAAAAAGGAACTCGATCGCGACGCGCTCCCGCATTAGAAGGCTGTACAATGAAGAGGGGTGTCTACTATTTCTTACACGGTTGGTTAGCGCGCGTGTGTGCGGGACTGGAAGCCAGCTAACTTTTCACGTGTCTCTAAATAAGGGGTTCGACACACCTTGTGACACATGTCAGTCACACTCGAATCTGGCGAATCATCCGGCCGCGGGTTTCCAAAGACAAAAAGGACCAAGGGACAGGGCGAACTCTCGCGTCTGAATTGCCAGCTCGGTTTCTCACGAGAAGGAACCGCAGGGCACAGTGGTCTGGATGGTGGCCAAAATTCAGTTTCTCAACTTCAACTTTACAATGTCATTTTTTTTTTTTTTATGAATTGACAACCCTCGGGTGCTTCTAAATCCGCATAGCTTTCCCTTTTCAGATGATTCTTTGATTAGATATAATATTACAAAGACAAAATCATGAAATTTTATGTGAATCTAATTGTTTTAATTACTCATTATAGAACGTCAAAATACGTGTTTATATCATACAGTTATATAGGTAAGGAAGTATATTTCAGTTATTTATATGTGTCATAGGCATTTTTTAGTCCATGAACAAATAGTGCAATGTTTATATGAATTTAAACTTTGAGGAGGCTTATAAAAAAATGATTAAGTGAAATTAACATCGGACCTTTTTTACATGATAGCTTACACAATTGTTAACCCTCAATTTTATGCAGACTTTTAGAAATGACGCTCGAGGTATTTGGGCGTCCCGTACGCGTGTATTTGTAATGTTTTATTTTTTTTAAGTCAAAGATAATGTTAGTGCTGAATCTTTTTTCTCTTTTTTCTCTAGTACGGCTATGATTTTTAATTTTGACTATAAAATACTGCTTTCCAGACCACAATGCGCGCCATATTGAATCCGCTATTTTGAATTTTGAATTTTTGGTGCCAAATTCGTTATCAGCGACCTCAAAAACCCTTAATCACCAAGTTTCAGAAAGATCAGAATTTTGGCCGCTAAATGTAGATATCCCCAAACCACTGTGCAGGGTCTGCCTGGCCACTCGAAATGTCCCAATACTCAAATCTCGACAGCGCTGGGACACGTTTTATCGAACTCCAAGAAGTACCTACTCCACTGGTCGATTAGTCGAGTATTTCTTCAAGTAACTGTTGTAGATTGCGATCGATACGAGAGATACTCGAACGTTCAATATTCAAATTGTAACAATTCCTAATCACGCGTTTCTGGAGCATTTTTTCGATTAAGAGCTTGATACAAATTCGAGAGACAACGATCAATCGAGAGGAGTGAATGGGATCAATGGAGGCAACGTTCCACGTCCTAAATTCCCGTTTACGATCTCGCGGTCTTGTTGCACGAGCAGCGGCGAATAATGGCAGAACGAGGGCGGGCACTTTCCACCGTTTCTATTTATTTGTCGGGGTCGAGGGTGTTCCGAGGGTTCGTGGCACTGCCGTTTACAATGACTGCTATTCGAATGCTGATCGACGTGATTTCGAAATGGGGGAGTCGAGACGCCTTCGAGGTTCGCGCGCGAGTCGTTTAGAACGCGTTCCGTGGCAAAGTTCACTCGTTTTAACAAATGGCACTTCGCGGTCGACGAATATCAAGCTTCATATAAGTTGCCAATTCTTAAATATGGTTTTATGTTTTTACCCTTTTCTTACGACCTCTGCTTGGCGAAGACCCCCGCGATTTAAGGAGTAACACCACTCTAGAGGCAGAAAAAAAGACCTAAATCTGACAATTTATTTTGGGAGTATGACAAACCGAATAGAATTTCTTTTCACAGGGTTTATTTAACACATATTGAAGTACGAAAAACAATTTTTTTTATTGTCATTTTCATACAAAATGGCGGCGACAGAGCCCGTCGTCGAAACCACGTCTTTCAAACTGGGAGGACGGATTTCTCGGAGACTATTGCATGGATCGATTTGAAATTTGTACAGTAGCTTCACAACAATATTCTCTTTGAAAGTACGTAGCCGTTTTTTGATTGAATGTAAACTCTTTTTTTTATAAACAATTTAATGCTCATGTTTCGGGCAAAAATTCAATTCATTTCTTAAAAAGTGCACCACTTTCACAAAAATTGATTAAAAAAAAAAAACCCCCTACGTACTTCCAAAGCCAATTGTATATAGATTATAAATATTTTTTATTTTTTGTTCCCGGACTCATACATGCCGAGAAATCCGTCCTCCCGTGGCGGTGTTTTCAAAAAAGCTGTTCTCGACGACGGGCTCTGTCGCCGCCATTTTGTATGAAAATGACAATAAAAAAATTGTTTTTCGTACTTCAATATGTGTTAAATAAACCCTCTGAAAAGAAATTCTATTCCGTTTGTCATATTCCCAAAATAAATTGTCAAATTTAGGTCTTTTTTTCTGCCTCTAGAGTGGTGTTACCCCTTAACGAAAAGGTAAAAATTCTGCGATTCACTGTGGAGATTGTTGCATCCAGTAATCGAGATTTGTGGTAAGTTTCTGTGACAAAAATGAACGATTGGTTAGTACGAAGCTATAGGGTAAATCCGGGAGACGCGGTCGACCTAATATAAAATGGCTATTAAAACTAATATAGATATTACTTATTTTATCAGAGCAAACCTAATATGTTCAGAATTTTATGCCGATCCAGAAAAACTGGTCGATATTTGCTTTAAGACAATATTTACTGTAAATTGGGTTGAAAACTGAAGTCATGACATCTGACCACCTCCCCCGAGGTGCCGGGAGAAATGGTTTTCGTCGTTGGCAGAGACCACTCACATAATTATTCATGGAAAATTAACAAAGGATAAAGCAAAATTTACACGCAAGATCGTAATTGCGATCGGATCGAAATCACGGTGCACCTTCTTCGAGTGGCATTTATAACGCACCCCCTGTTGGCTTTGCCAAAGAAATACGAGAACGAGGAGCCTATTACAGGGGTGAAACGAGAATATCTTACCAAGTGGCGTCATAAATCGCGGCAGCCCTTTGGAACCCCCGATGGCGACAAATAAACACAAGCGGAACAGGGTAACTAGCAAAGGGGCCACTAAAGAAACCGACCTATCTCGGTAAAACGGAAGTTATTCTTATTAACAGACCGACTCGATCTTCCTGCCAAGGAAACCGCCCCTCTTAAACTTCCAAACTGCAGAATTACCTAAATTATTTAAAAGGAAGTGAAAAGGAAGACTCGACTTAATGGGAAATCAGCCAGCAGTCAATCTCCAACTGAAACTAACTCGTAAGTGAAGCTGAAGAAACCCAGCTCAGAAAGAGCTGTTAGCGTGACTCCTACACGTTCGATTGAATAAAACCGCGTAGGTGATGAACGCTTCTATGCTGTGCATGCCAACGAGAGGCTCGAGGGATCGCGAAGCCTTGACGATGATCGCGGGAGCGCCACGAGGGCCATTATTTCGCTCCGCTCCGTCATCGCGTGCCGTTTGCTCCCTGGTGTCACACGGTGGGCCGTGGGTCACCCGGTAGATCCCTGTTCTCATGTCGATACTGTTATCGGCTACTAAAAGATAATCGCCCACTCCCGACGCATCGACCACTCGAGTGGGCGTGCGACCGGCTGCATCCTCGCGGAATTTATTCAGCTGTCCCCAATTGCGGTAGAATTCCACGTCAACTAGGTGAATACCTTGCCACCGACGTCATCTTGCAGCGTGCACACGCCTGGCAGATGAATTTCTCACATTGGGCAACGGAGGACGCAGCCCCGTTTCAATTCTCAGCCGCAATTTTCAACTGCAACCGAATGTACCCGAGTGGGTGCCTACGCTCGCGTGTGCAGGAGTCAGTGGAGAACATTCTGCCGAAGGAGTTGTGAGTATTTAGGAGACTTTCAGACACGTCAGTTTCCTTCGATCTATCGATCTGTGAGTAGGCATGGGCGCGATGTGCTTGAGATGCCTGGTGTCGAGTTCACTTCATTGGGAGGAAGATGCCAAATGGGGGTAGGATGCCAAATTGTCTACGAGAAGAATTGTTGTTTTTATGGGTTAACATTTAGTTTTTGTTAATTTAGTAGCGTTCGTTTCACAGTACAATATGATTTAGATAAGAAATAAGCTTTGTTGATTTGATAGAAACATATATATTAATTTTTTTTATAAATTTAATAAGAAACCTTCGGCATCTTCCCTTACCTTATCTACTTCATTTATTTTAAACGCAGAACCCATTGCGCTCCAACGAATTCACTCGAGTAGAACGCAAACGACCGAATCTGCCATTAGTTCAACCCTTTACATCTCTGCTACATGCATCCGAGGTGCAAACGGGTTGACCGCTCGCCACGAATGTTTCCCGTGGGAGCGCGGCCTAATACGGGCACGAATCGGTCGCTATCTGGTCGCGATTCCGCGCCTCCGCTCCGCCTCGACGCCCCGGCGCGGCTTTTACGTAATCGCGATTACGCGCGGCGTCCTTGCGCGGGACGTGATTCCGGGCGCGCGGGCGGGCGTATCTTTCTGTCACGCGACTCGCGTTCGCCATTACTCCAGAGGATTTTCAGCGTCCGTGGCCGTTCTCTGCGCGCCTTCGGTGCGGATAAAAAGAACCGGTTCCAGGGGCTCCGGCGTCCAAGCAGCGCGGTGAAAAATATCGGCGATTCGAGATACGCGTCCCGTCGCCGTCCCTCGCGCTCCGAACGCTTCCCTCATTTCTGCCTGTACACCTTCGCCCTCCCAAGCCCCCGTATCTTATCCTCGCGCCTCGGGGAACGGAAGTATCAGTCGCGCGCGTCGCCGAAATCGAGCCGCTTGCGACCGACGATTGCCGATGGTACGCGTTGAAGATGCTCGCGAGAGCAATGAACAATTACACCTTTCAGACATTGATGAGTTGTTAAACCGGCGACAGCGTTGGTTAGTTGTCGGAGGTGTTGTTCTCTCCTGTGCACCAATCTCTTTTGCGGCGCCAGGTCGAGAGGGACCGTAGGAGATAAAGAGGCTGTCGTTAAAGGTTTAATTTCCCTTTTACGTCACGGCGAGACCTCGCGTGCGCGGCGTAAAGGAGATGTCCACGGTGCCTGACCGCGTCAGCGTGACGATGAATCGCTGATGGTCTTCGAAGGGTGTTCAGAAATTTATGCAGGAATCCCGGCCGCATTCCGTCAACATGGCGACCGTGGAACGAGGGCCGAGCGGACCTCCGTCACTCGATTTCGTTGGCCCATTCACTCGGAATCATCGCCTGGCATTGAGAGAGATTAAGGATTCTTTGCGCCCCTCGGGTTGAACAGTTTCAGTGGCGGTCGTTGCGACTGGGAAATTGCGTTGTCGGATTCTGTGCTTCGAGACACCACTGCACGATGCTTGATCTTTAAATGGAGCAGTTGGAATGTTACCCTTCCTGTTCTTTGGTTGCTCGCTTAAATTCAGAGATCGAAGCTTGTCGCAAAGTCGAGAAGGAGCAGGTCTGAAAGCTGAGCAGCCGCTACTTGGAAATTAGGGTAGGGTAGATGTCCCAATTACTGCCACCTTAACATTATAACTGAACTTCATTTAATCATTTCACGTGTTGTTTAACCTAAAAATCGTCTCCGATTGAAACATAATAATATTTAACATCTCCTTAATTAAAAAAAATAGTTTTATGAATTAAATATGAAGAATTTATTAATAATTAATTAAAATTTGCGAGCGATCCTAGTGTACCTATAACTGTCACCTGAAAAATCGTCTTGTCCGTATGACTGCCACCCAATAACTGTCGGTCCTAATAACTGTGACCACATAACTGACGGTCCCTATTATTGACAATGAGACCCGATTACAGTCGGTCCTTTTTACTAAGACTGGATTAGGTACTGCCAGTCCTTTTTACTGATTAATAGCCAGAATATATGTGTACATTTAATATATATCTATAATTTAATATCACAGCATCACACGCTACACGTGATTTTCAGATTAAGAATTTGAACTTTAAGAGATGACAGTTATGCGTACTTCACGTTTCTTTGTCCCGAATACTGCCAACAGTAATAGGGACAAGCCCAAAAATTTTGTCCCTAATGATGTCACCGTTAATTATTATAACTTAACAATAGATATTATGTATTTTATTCGTTACATCATTAAAGTAATTCTTCTAGACCGGAATAATTCATTTTATGCAATAGATAGAGGTTGAATAGTAAAATTGTGACCCTTTCTTTAGTACGATTTCGCCATCACTTCCTACTAACGTCGTCACGTTTTTGACGCTCAAATGGCACTTTCATTTTTCAATATTACTTTTTAAGCACTAGGTAAGTACATATGAGTACATATATTTGTTTTATTTTTATGTAAATCAGAATCTCCGTTTCATAATAACATTTTTTGTACATTTTGTTTCATATGTTACGTTTTTATTACATAAAATAAATAAAGTGGCAGTAATTGGGACAGTGGCAGTAATTGGGACATCTACCCTAGACTTGCCTAATTCGTACCTGCGCCTAAATCGTACCCCCGCTGTTTCTTTTAACCTAAGACAGTCACAATCGCCCCTACCGGTAGAAACTGTATACAATAGTCAGCGATATACCATTAACAATCCCAGTCACCATGCCGTCACCCCACGAAACAAATATAGAGCAGGTAAGTTTTTCCGGTACTTTTCACGCGCCTTACGCCACTGCTTCGCTTTTCTAATGACCAGCTGCGAGAGGAGCGACTTTGTCCTTCAACGCGTGTTTACGTTCCTCGTTCGCGAAATTTTTCCTGCCCCTCGTCCACCCGTTATACGGAGAGCGGAAAGGAGTCCGCCAACATCAAAAGAAGGAATACATTATCCTCTGGCAACCGCCCAAGGAAATCGGTCTACGCCTGGCTGGCGTTTCTGCCTCGGCATGCAACTCCGCAACTATATGTATATCCATTGGGATCGCGAGATTCCGAGTGCGATTCCGCTGCCATCCATTTTCTCGTCCCAGCTACAGATTCTTGGAAATCCATCGGCGATCCCCGATGCTTCACGATCACGAAATTTCCCCAATTTCCAACCAATCATCCTTCAACCTTCCCACTACTGTCTTCTCATTCCGAAAACAACAATCGCACCGCCTAATCATCCCGGACCAAGTTCTCGAGGACACCGAACGCAAAATAAGCCCTCTATTAAAAAAACAGCCATTGCTTCGCAATCTTGCTATCAGGTAATACCTATCCTTCACTGATCACTTTAATACCCTCCAATTCAGGCAGCAAAAATAAAGCGCGACAGCTCCCTTCACCCCCGGAACCCTGCCACCGTTAATATTCCCCTTGAAATCGATCTGAGAAACGGAAGCAGGCGTGGAACTCCGCGATTGGCAATGATCAGGCCACCGGATGCACGCAGGCTGCTCGACGCACGACTGGAAATCGCGGACAGATGAACTGGTCGAAAGGTAGGCTAATCTTGCGACGCGCGTCGGGCTACCGGTCGGATTTTATTACCAGCGGTTCCTCAGGCTCGCGTCGACCGGCCGCAACATGGTGACCGACCCTCCGCGGCGCCAACAGGCATTGATTTCACGCGTGAGCCAGGATACGTCGTTGGGGGCATATCGATCGCGGCCCCCTGCACCGTTTCTCGCCATCTTCGCCGCACTTTTCAAGCCCCCGTAATGAACGGATAACGCGTGAGCTATCAGCGATGATAAGTGGCGAGGAATACTGTCTTCCTCGGTGCAATCATCTTGCGGCGAAACATTTCACCAGTGTGAGCCGGGCAATTCAGATACCCCCCGAGTGTCTCTTAGTCGACTATCTAGGTAATCTTCGTGTCGAGTATTCTAGATCTTCGTTTATCCTTTATGTAAATGAAGGGACAGCTGCGTCGAGAGCAGGTTATTTACACTTCTCGATGGGACTTTTATATTTTGTTAATACGCGCTGAGGATCCTTGTACGGCTACAAGTTAATACCATGATTGCTGTATCAAGAGGCCTCTCGGCTGCCAAGCGAGGTCACGGTCCTCGGGATACTAGTGAACCGGAGTTTATGGGTCGACGTTGTCTAGGATATGCAGTCCCAGCTTTGCTTGCATTTGGGGGGGTGGCTTTCGAGGGTGCAGCGGCAAAGATATCGGGAGGAAAAATCGGGCCGCGAGCCAACGAGCGTATCAGCGGCCGCGGCTAGCTGGCATATCGGGGTCATCGCGCGTTATTTCGAGACCTCTTTCGCGTCGCTGCCGACGATACGGAGCGCACGATGATTAACCGTAACCAAAAAGGGGGAAAGATTGCGGGGAGACAACGGGCTGAAGCGAAACGGCGCGGTAATTAACCCACTTGCACCTCCTGCAGCCTCAGCCACGAAAATATCATGCGAAATTTACTGTTTCGCCAAATGTATCGCGTCATCGTTGATTCGAAGTCAGCGGCACGGTTCTATCGTTCTCGCGGGTTCTTATCAGATTAATGGAAATTCTCCCTGGCGATCGACGATCCAAGAAAAATTGCTTTGCAGAATCATCACACGATGGCGGAGAATGGTGAATAAGTGTAGCGTGGAACTGCTTAAGTAGTTCTTTTCAAGTTTCTTTTAGTTACTCGGTCCTTGCACTTTTTTTTAATTCTTTGTTAAAAGAGTAGTTGTCTTCGTATTGTGTGAAGAATATTGCAAAAATATTTGCGAAGGAAAAAATAATGTTTCCGCCCGGGATCGAACCGGGGACCTTCCGCGTGTTAGGCGGATGTGATAACCACTACACCACGGAAACTTAGTGATTGGAAGCTCTTTCTACGCAGTAATCAATGCAGTATCATTTAATTACTGTACTGTGAATTAAATGTAACTTGTGTATTCATGCGCTGATACAATAAAGCGCCTTTATTACACAAAGATACTAAAATAAGGAGTGTTTTTTTTATAAATATTAAATTTCGTATACAACAAGAGGCTTTTGTTATTGAACAAATACCTACAAAAAATTTAATTCCCTGTCAAAAATGGTATTTGATAATAATTATTTGTAATTAAATACAACGGGCGACAAAAGTCATTTTTGCCTTTGTTAATAACAAACTTACGTACAGTTATTGCAGAAGCTACTTTCATTCATATTCCTTGTCTAACGAGAACGTTATTAGATTAGATCAAGTTGAATGTGATCCTTCCTGAATTAGTTGTGTCTCAAGTTTGAAAGTAAACGTTCGGAAGCAAGTAACAGAGACAGTGTTGTTAAAAGAAAATAAAAAACATAGACAACGTGTGAATAGATGCCAGATACCAGTGTTGAGTTACAGAAGTGTCTCGTGGGAAAAGGCCCAAATCGATAGCCCGCGAAGTAAGTAAATGCAACGTTGCATCCGATAGTCGTGTTTCAACTTCACCTCCGTGTACGTGAATGTAAAAGAGATGAAATCAAAATAATGTTTCCGCCCGGGATCGAACCGGGGACCTTCCGCGTGTTAGGCGGATGTGATAACCACTACACCACGGAAACTTGGTGATTACCGTTCGCCAAGAGCAGTTGGGACGGCGCGTAGGCCTGGCCATTACAGCGATTATTATTACATTCGGCCTACTTTTCCTTGAATAATCCATGCAGCTTCTACAGTGGCTTCGCGTTGAAAGTGCGCATACCTTCTTCGGTATAAAAATAAAAATTATGGCGGCACATCCTTTATAGTTAGAAGCGGAGGAGCGCAATTTTGGAATTTTGTAATAGGTCTCTGGCAACGTGTAATGGATTTACTTCGCTGTAAAGGTGGGATTCCACTGTGGCAACGCAATGCAACGTGTCGCGTGCGATGATTGCGATAGTGATTGTATGTGTTGCATGCAAAAAAAAGATGCGACGATGTTGTCGGTTGCTGGTTGCCAAAAAGTTGCCTCAGTGGAATCCCAGCTTAACCAATGATCTCAAGCCAAGAAACTTTGCAGAATCTCCTCGAATATGAGCTCTCACGTGACTGTATAATATTTTTCATTCAATCAACATTACTTGAATCAAGTTTCTACGGAAGGAAAGATCAGCGTTTTCTATTTTCCATGTTAAAGATCCAAGTAAAGGATGCTCCAAGTGTTTATACACCTTGCATCAATCCCTAAGAAATAAAATCCCATCTATGTATTTAACTTCCTACGCAAGAGATCTTTCATCTTCCATTCCCCACACAAGAAACCCAAAAAACGAAATTCATATCCACCCAAAAAGACAAAGATGATCCCAGATAGAGCCTCCTCCGTCGCCATCAACTATCTATCGTTGAAAACCAGATGTTAGGCCGTAGCGCCGTAAAGCCGCAATCGAATCGAAACTACGAAACGACGAGGCTCTCGACGCCACAAATCGAAACTTAAAAGGGAAAGGAAATCGAGGCAGAGGAAGGAGCAATTAATTGAATTCGCTGCTGGCCTCGGAAGCCGCGTGTCATTCGACGCACAGCAGCATCGTAAATCGAAGATCCACCCGCTGGCCGACCAATCAGAGCCGCGCACGAAATCACCGTGCGCCGGACCAGCGTCCTCGTCCTGCTCCTCTGATCCTTTCACGAGCCTTCTATTGTCCTTGACGCTCCTCCAACTCCCACGCCTTCGTCCCGAAAACCCTCGCGTCCTCTCCCCTCCCCCTTCGATCTTACGCCTCCGCGGCCGGCGACGCGCGATCCTCTCGCCGAGCAAGGACCTCCGCTTCGCCTCCTGCAGCGCGAAGGTCCCCGTGGCTCGTGGTCTCCTGGTAAATATTGGCTCGCGCTCCGGCAACCTAAGACACCAGCTGCCAGACAGCCCCGATCGCAAGGTCGAGGACACGATGATGCTCACCCGGATCAACTATGGGGATGGAAGAGAAATTATCCTGCAGGAGGATGCACTGGCTGGTGGATCGATATTACTCGACGACGCGAAGGATTCTTAATATCTCTCGCTTAATCGAGATTTGCCTTTCGCTAGCTAGGAGGTGGATTGCACGTGGTCGTGGCCCACGACTGCCACGAGGGTCCTTCGCCCTCGAGGACTCTGAAGGACCGCATCTCGGCCCGTGGCAAGTGTCCAGCTTTGTCGTCGAACGTTTCTTAAGGGGGTACTCCACTGTGACGCGCCAAAAATTGATGAATTTTCAGGACTTTTCTTTTGATAGAAAAAAATTGAACAATTCAATTGAAATTTTTGCTGGTTATTAAATAAGTTGTAAACTATATTCTAGTATTTTTTATTTTTTATTAAACGGTAATATACACAGTGCAACAGGCAATCGAAGTTGCCTCCTAAAAAATAAATGTATCATTGGTGCAGGTGATTCCGGGTGACTCAGTGATCTGAAACAAAATTTCGAGTGATTTTTTTGCTTAATCTGAGTGTAATTCTCGTCCGTAGCAGATTTGTTATCATACATAACAAATGAACAAAATGGCCCACGTTAAAAGATTAATATCGAAAAAATGACTTTCTTTAAATCGTTTATCGATGTAAAAACTATTTAATTATTGAAATAACAATATAATTCTGCTACCAACGAGAGCCAGATATGTGTAGAGTAATGTGTAAAATTTTCAGCCTGATCGGTCCAGTAGTTTTTTCTATTTTACCTGCACGAGTTGAAAAAAAAAAATATCGATTTTTCCTAAGTTATTCGCAAATATATATACACCTACAATTAATCGGCGAGGCCAGCTCCATACAATATGCCTTCAGTTTCTTCATATGACTCTTCTTCAGCAGATTTCGCTTCCCTTCGAGCTGTTCTAGCCTCTTTTGAGGCATCGGTGCTGCGCCGGTTAGCGCGGATCACGCGCCCCTTATCAGCAGCGGCGGTATTTGGCGACCATGCATCCGTGTACACGTGTATTAAGAACACGGATTTTTAATTCCTTAATACACGTTACACGTGTCCCGTGTACACGTGTATTTAGACACACGTGAAAAGCCACGACCTCTAGTACTAATTTCTTTTCGTCGAAGACCCGTATTTGCACACGGGGTTTTAGTTTATGAGTAGTTGCTAGGAGGGGATCACATTCAGGTAAAGAAGCAATTAACTAAAAGTGTCACTCACAATAGGATCAGGTATAATTGAAGCCAATGAGTAGTCGCAACAATAGGGATCCGTCCGCCCGCGGACGCAGTGCCCCGCGCACAGCTCCGCCTCTCCTAATAAAGTTGGCTATGAAAGCCGAAATAATCGAAATAAGGACTCCAAACTTACACAGTTGATTCTTAGAGATATTTACTTTCGAAAAATGCAGAAAAAAAATTCCATTTCTCGTATCTGTCACAGTGGAGTACCCCCTTAAGGGGTTAGCTCGCCTCAGGAGGTAGAAAATGTATCGATTCTTTGGGAATTTATTTCAGAAAGTACATGCATATTTTTATGCAATGGTTTTTATATTCAAATGAGAGACACTTTAACAGATTATTATATTATGTTTTGGTATAAAAATATTTATTTATTGCACAATTACAACTGGTTTCCCGGAAGCTGTTTTTAGAAACACGTTTTGCGGTGACCAACATTATTCGGAACTGGGCTATCTGAAATCAAAAAACGAAGAAGATTTAGTTAGTACAATAGTTTATCTAGTCTTTAATCGTTCCGTTTTATAAAATATTAATCTGGGACAAAATGGCAGATGTTTTAAGTGAAATGATCGATTTTCGTAGAAAAAAAACACTGATTTTTCATCAAAAACATCTGCCATTTTGTTCCAGATTAATATTTTATAAAACGGAACGATTAAAGACTAGATAAACTATTGTACTAACTAAATCTTCTTCGTTTTTTGATTTCAGATAGCCCAGTTCCGAATAATGTTGGTCACCGCAAAACGTGTTTCTAAAAACAGCTTCCGGGAAACCAGTTGTAATTGTGCAATAAATAAATATTTTTATACCAAAACATAATATAATAATCTGTTAAAGTGTCTCTCATTTGAATATAAAAACCATTGCATAAAAATATGCATGTACTTTCTGAAATAAATTCCCAAAGAATCGATACATTTTCTACCTCCTGAGGCGAGCTAACCCCTTAAAGTGGCTGGGAATTTCATTGAATTATGTAGGGGATATCTTGTGTCCACGAACTTTTACCGTTTCATTCAGGGAATCCTAGATAATGGCGATTTTAAGTTGTGGTATTGTTCCACGAAGCGTCTGGCGGACGAAGGAATTCTGTGACGCGTACGCGCCACAATTACTCGACTGTGCAGCGTAAAAGGCAGCGCGCGAGGGGAGGAAAGGGGTGCAGGGAAAAAAGCGCAAGCAGCGGGGGTGGAATAAGCGCCGGCGCCAAACGAGTCAGTCGATAAACACCCCGACGGATCGTCGGACCACCCTCTCGGCCACCGTGAATCCCCCCTGTAGCCCAATGACATAAAACGCGGCAGGGGTGACATGCTACGCGGACTGTGGGGGGGTTGCACGGCGAGGAATTCATGGAAAAGGAAACCACGTATTAACCAGCCACCGCGGGCTTAACTCTTCGACGTCCTCGTCGTCGTCGAGTGATCGATTCCTCCGGGGGGATGCTAATTAACGAGGGTAAAGGGGGATTTTGTTAATCGGAAGCATCTGGCCAGGGGAAGACGCTGATGTACCTAGCGAACGTTGGGTGTTTCGGTGGAAATTGGGTCGAGATCTCGAGGACTTCTCGAGGAGATTGAGTACGTGTTTAGGATACTTTGGATGCACAATTTGCGGTTGTTAAATTACACCATGTGGCAATAAAGTGTTGCGTCCGTTTGGAGTTATCGACTCCAAGCCAGAAGGGGGTTTCAGAAATCACAGGAGAGTGAAATGAACCTCGACTTGCTCTCTCTTCAAACATTCTGAGCAAAGAAACCAAACCAGCACCGACGCTAATAAGTAAGATCCACTCGCAGCCACGAACTCACAGCGCTAATGACTACAGACGCGTTCAAATAACGAGTAGTCTTAGCCTGTCTGATTAATCTTGAGTATTCCTGTGTTTCGCTAGTCTCCATCCACCCAGCTTCCTTATTCTTCTTGCATATAACCACTGAAAAAACTGGTCATCCTAGTCTTCTCATCTGTCTATGAAACCCGTCTGGAACCATCGCTGGATGATCACATTCTTTTCACAGAACAGTATAACAACGCCGTCACATTATGCCCACGAAGTAAGCGCCATTACACAGCGGCGATAAAAATTCCATCATCCCAGCCATTCCTAAAGAAGAGTACCAAGCTATCGTACCATTAAAAGATACTTCCCTTCAATTGCAATAATATTTTCGAACAAGTAACGAGTAAAACTTGCGATTCAAACAGGAACTATCCGAGCGGCAAGATCACTCGTGGCCAAAAGACAAGCTTACAAGTTTCTGACCGCCTGCGTCCAAGTATCCATCAAACCGACAAGTGGATTTGGAAATGCAAGCTCCCAGGACGCTGGTAGGGATGAAGATCCACGGGACAGATCGAACAGCCGTCCCTGGCATCCGTAGATTGCGCTCGCGAGCCGCAGCTCGAATTTGTCAAGCAGAAATACCTACCAGCGCGGACGGCGCCTTTTGTTCCCGCGCTCGTCCTCCCTTTATGCGCCTCCTTGGATCGCTTCCAGAAGTGATTTGCATCTAACGAAGCCACTTTGTTCTTGCGCGATGTGGCCTTTCTTCGGGACACGGGCGTCCAACGGGCAGGCACGTAAATATTGGAAGCTGGCTGGGTGGCGCGGGCGGATGACAGCGGACCGGAGCCGGGAGCAACTCACGGTCGGGACGGGGTTTCGGTATTGCCGAAAACAACGACAGTTACGTAAATAAGCGGAACGTTGCGTAAAACACGCTGCACTTTGTGTAACGGTGATCTCGGGAAGGTGGTTAATTAATTTTTGGTCATTCAGACTGATACTCGTAGGAGCGGATGCGTTAAAGGAGAACACTTGACATTTATATTGGGTGCTCTATACCTTGCTTTTGCTCGAGTGACAAGCAGAGTGTTCTCAATACCTCACGATCGCTAGGTTTGGCCCTCCGACTTGGGACTCTAAAAATTTCGAAGCTTCCACTTCTTTTTTACTCATGGCCACGGTCGATTTCACTGATTACCTACAAGAAAGGAACGATCTTCCGAAGAAGCGGAAAATATGTGGTTTAAAATAGAAACGACCAATCGTCTATCACCGAAGAAGTGGATTGCCAGCGTCAGAACCGAGGCCGCAGACCACAGAAACCTCCAAGAGGATGGTAGGGACCGAAAGACAGAAAAGTCACGGCCGCTGGAAGTGTTACGCCACTGTCTGAAGAGCGAGTTCCGAGGAGACTCATTAAAACCGCGCGTCATCGAGTACGCCGAGGCTTTGCCCGGGGAAAAAGGGGAGAAAAGAGTCGCGAGACAAGGTGAAGGGTGTAGTCGATACTCTAAGGAAGATCTCCGGTCGCGGTATCGAAGCAAGGATAGAACGGCAGCGAAGCTGAAAGAAGAGGAAGAAAGCGGGGGACGCCTCCGAATAGCTGGACTCTGGCTAATCGGTGAAAAGTAACGCGGACTTTCGCGGCGCTTTCTTCAGCCATTAACGCACAGGGGTATCCCTGACGATTTGCAATTCCCTCAACCCCCGACCGTGATCGTAATGGGCGGAAGAATCGATTTCGAGCGATCGTTCTCGAACAGGGGCATCCAATGCGATCGCGACGACGAGTGGTAGCTCGTTAGCAGCTCGTTAGCCTTAATTTTCGGGGAAATCCTTAATTATCGGGACGGTAGGGCGCGGACGTCGATGATTCTTGACACCTTTGCGGCCTGCCATCTTGTTTTCGCGATGGAACTCCGCGTCGCGTGCTTTTCGTGCCTCGAGATCCGAGTGTAACGTGCAATTGGCACAATCAGGGAATACCTAATGCTGATGAAGGTGCACTCGCTGCGGCGTTACTCGGCACAGATCGTGTGATCAGTGATTAATCGGTAACCAGTCGATCGACAGATTACAATGGAAGCGGGGATACGTTTGTGATTTTTAAATCAGAAGATCTTCGCGGATCACAGGGCCTGGAACAGAGCTGGACTACGATACGCGGGTTGAATTTAATTTGGCGTTGATATTGAATGGCATAACCTAATCAACGATGAGGAACGGACAACGGTACCCCCTTCGACCAGACGCAGCCGCGCCATATTTGCGACCCCTCTACTGTGGGGCTGGTGTAATGCCGTTAATACCGATTGCTCGCAAATATTAGCAGGAGAGGTGATACCAATGATACAGACAATATTCAGGAACATTCGAAGGATTATAAAAGTTTATAAAGTATTTTAAACCTAAAAAACACCACAATGCTGACCATTGAAATTCTAATCCTACTATAAGAAGAACACAAGCCCTAATGCTGTTTATAAAGTAGGGTAGACCGGGGGCGGTAGTAACACTTTGACTTTGGAATACGATTACGCAAAAACTATTACAGTTACAACAAAAGGTTTTTTTACGAAAATGTTACTTATTTATCTGACATTATTTGAGCCACAACAGTTTCGCTGTATGTCAAGTAATGTTCCGGTTATTAATAAAAAATGAGAAGCGGAGAAAGTGTTACAACCGTCCCTGACCCCGGGTCGGTTGTAACACTGCATGGAGTCGATAGTAGCACAAATATAACTTTACAAAATTAAAATATTTATTGATTTAAATTATAATAATAAATGAACAAAGTAAAATCTATAATAAATTATGTGGTATCGCAATTGTGGCAGAAATAAAAGGCGTTTTGGCTGGTGCATTCTTCATCTGCTCAATCCTTACATTCAGTATATTGCACCCATTTTTCATTTGGTTTGCTTGTGCTATGCTATATGATTTCATGCAAATAAGACAATATTATTCGCCTTCTTTGTCCCTATTCGGTTCTGTTGCGGTAAAACCGACCCCGACTGCCGATGTTACAATCGCCCCCCGACCATGCTTTTGAACTTAAATTATAAATTTTGACTAACGAGACGCTTAAAAGTGCCAAGTAACGATCAATATTAGTTTAAAAAAGGTCGAATTACAGATTAAAAAATCGAACAAGCACATACTTGCAAAGGGAGTGTTTATATTAGAATTTTAAGTCAGTAAGAAAAAGTTACTTTAGGGTATCGAAAAGTTATTTTCTTCACTATCCATGTCTATTGCGTATCTGTACTCTTAGGGCATGTATGTGTACATTCCAAATGTCATTCTTCATCATATATCCAAAATTGGTGTTAATATCTATTATATGTTTTGAGATATTTAGCGTGTTACATTCGCCCCCCCTGTTACTACCGCCCCCGGTCTACCCTACTCTGACAGTGACTGAGACTTCTTCAAATCACCGATTCGCTTCTTACAAAGCGAGACCCTCCATAAACTTCCAAGTCGATCCGTTCCCAGCTCGCCCAACGTCCCCAGCAACCATCTAGAGCAACAATTGTTCTCCAACTGAGGTACCCGAGTCGCCGCGTCCGGCGAGTGTCAACAGCCAGCCGGAGTGTCCAGGAAAGCATCGAATTCGACTGGGGAGTGCTGGCCAGGCGACGTTAACGATACGGCGTGCTAACGACCAGCGAAACGTCGCCGCTTTGCATTTCGACGGCTCCGGGAGCTTCTCATTCGAGATTCGAAGCATGCCCGCCAGTAAACCGAGCAATTTGGCCTGCCGTACTGCCGGCATACGTGCAGAATTGGCCTTAGCTTCTTCCACCTGAATCGTCCCCGCTGTCGTGCAGGCCCTCGCCGTCCTGCTTTCGTACAGATCGCCCCGCGCTTCCACTCGTTTTCGTTCCCTAATCTAGCGGCGTGGCTGTCTTGCGCGCGCGAAGCCGACGGAAATTATTAATGAGCCTGTCTGTGGGTGAAACACGGACACGACATGCTTAAACATACCCCCCCGCTGTGGACAGTTTTATGTTTTATTCGAGAACGACAGTTCCTTGCTCTATGCGCGAGTGGGGTGCCGAAGAGTTGTTAAGATTCTTCGAGAATTCTTCGTTGAAAATATGTGCTCGATGGTGGAATTTTCGCACGAAATCGATGGGGATTGGAGTTTTCCTTTTGGATAGGGTTCGGTAGATTCCTGGATCTGCTCGATCACTGGGCATCTTTTATGAGTTCTTCTCAGCGCGATTACAAACGATCATATTTCGGCGCGTAAGGGTGGTACGAAAGGATGCCGAACGATGGTTGGAACCAGGCGAGGGAACGCCGCAATGTTGGAGCTAACGAGGGAATTTATGCGAGTTTCCCTAAGCAGAAGTGCGCGGGGCCGATGCAGCACCGAAATAACCGAGATTTATTTCGCGAGGGTCCGCTAAATCCTGTTAAGCGGCGCTCGCGCGGACGACTTAACGGCGTTCACGCGTCACCGTCGCCGCGCGGGCGGGATTCAACGGGGATCATTGATTATCGAGCCTAACGAGCCCAATGGAAGTACAGCTGGGACCACAGTAAGGCGGCGAGAATATTTCCCTGCATCTAGCCGTCACGTTCAATGAGTGCTCATTGACTAATCTTAATATATACAGTAGAAAGTGTGTGCGTGTTTGCCCGTCGCCTAAAAACTTTCGAACGGTAAACTCCGGGGTCGCGAAATGTCTTCCAGCTCATTATGCCTAACTAATCCAGGTGAATGCGACTATTTTCACAAAAAAAAAAAAAAAAAAAATAAAAAAAAAATTTGTTTTATAAAATCACGTGTAGAACAGATGCACGATTAGAGTTGTGTCCAAGAAACGGGAGGGAACTGATGGGAACTGATCGGGAGAACCTGCAAGTCCTCCGTTCTAGCAGGCGAGTAACCGTTGGTTTCGCGTTGCCCACGTGCGTGCCGCATATGGGACTGATTTATCGCCGCGCGGAACCCCATAATTCTGTGATCGAGCGCATAATTTCACGGGAGCGCAAGGAAAACGTTCGTAATAAGCAGACGGGGAGGCTAGCCAGCGGTGAATGCGCATTGTGTTGTCGCGTATGGAGAGTGGAAATGAATATTTCTATGGGCTCGGGCGACGCGGGCCGATTTCTCGCCGATATTATCGCGAGACCGGAGCTGGCCCCCGTCCCCGGCCGACATTAACGCACCGAATAATTAGCCGGAGAAAGTGGCTCGGGGGTCAGCGGTATCTCTCGCAAACTGGACGGCGAATAATTGTTCCGTCGCCGTTCCCAGCACCGTCGTGGCTTTCGAAACTCCGTCTCCTGCTGAAATAATAAATTATTGAGCCGCCTCGCATGCCGCGCCGCGGCCACGTCGATGGCTCACACTGGCGAAAAATCGATTCATCGATTCTGGCCGTCGCGCCCCATTGAAAACTTTATCTAAGTAGCTTCGCAAGCGGCGTGGCGCGAAAACGCGAGGTCACTCATCCGATAACGCGAGTGGCGCGTGTCCTGGGCACCGTTCCTCGTGTTTCAGATTAATAATGTATAACGGGGTGTAACGTACCCCCTCTATCTTACCGGGGGATGATTCGAAAATCCTCCATTACGAATTTCAACTTGTGACTCCGAATTTATCAAGCAACCTACAGAGTCATCTAACATCACGAATAAACCAAGCGATCACTCGTACGAGAGTAGAAAAGTTGTAAAGTGTTCTAATCACTGGACAGTCAGTGCTGTACCGAAGCATTCAAGTACCCCGATCACTCAGTCGGAAGCAACATCCCCATTTGTTCAATCCTCGTTCGGTGCTGGTTGCTTTAAGACCTTAAGAAATCAACCCCCTTCGGTTCCTTCGATCGATGCTCAACGCCCCCGTAACTGCCCACGTGGGAACGTGGCCTAACGTTCACAGAGCCCGTTTCATTGATCGCACCTCCCACGAATTCGATGAGAGCCTCTAGGACCACTACCAGAAGGGGGCGTGCGCGGGGGAGGGGTGGCGGATTGAAATAGCTTCACGCACAACAGGTCACAGGTTATATTTAAGTCCGCGGTTCTTTCGCGCGGCGCACCGCTAATAGCCCCGGTCGCGAGCCCCCTCGCGGCTATCTGCGCGAGAATAATTCACCCGGCGAGTTTGACTTTTAACTCAGCCCGCCACGCGCTTTAAAGGTGGAAATACCGCGGGACGCCGGCCATTGCGTCAGCCCGAGATTCCTCGGCCTCGATTCACCGGCGCATCTCTGCGGGGCTGAGCGATCAATTTGTCGCGGCAGAACTTATGCCCCGCCGGTAGGAATCAATTTCCTCTGGCAGGTGTAATCAACCGGCCGTTATTATGCACGCGCACTGCCGCGTTTATTGGCAATTAATTGCGCGGCCGGCCGCGTAGGCGAGCGCGCCGTCTCGTGGGAGCTCGATTGATACTTAATCGGCGATTAATTGTACAGAAATTACGACTTCATACGAGACGCGCCTGGTTTCGTTTTCTGTCGGGGCGACGGTAATTGGAGAGCGCCGCGTACGCCCGATTAAGTAGCGGCTATTAATACGCCCGATACGATGTCTCAGTTTTGGGAAACGGTGTCGCCGAGCTGGTGGTCAGAGGGGTGTCGTCGTTAGGCGTGTTTATTGGACGGAGGGGACAGCGGGAGCTGCAGGTGATCGGTGATTTCTCATCGCAGGGCGATGTGCGAGGATTTCTTGTTGATTTTGTCACGGAGCTTAAATAGGCGAAGCGACTTGATGCAATGGTGTTTGATGAAGATTATTCCTGGTAGAAAATGGTAAGTTCAGCTTACTGTTCGACGAGAATCGGATGTCGATATGACAGATGGCTGCAAATCGGACCCGGATGTGCACGGCGCCTAATATCAACAAGTGGAACGACGCCAGGCAGGATCGAATCGAATCGAGAGGGATGAGCGGAGGCTATTACTCAGCGTACCTTTAATTTCCACCTATACAGAGGCAACTATTGAAATCTACCCTCGCGCCTTTTACTATCTCTGCTAATGGATCGATCTGATGGATAACGAGAACGCCACGAAGAGTGACGTTTTCATCGGGTTTAAACGAATGAAAGATTGGAAGTAGAGAAAGCCTAGAGAGATGAATTGAACTGACAAAAACTTGACAGTCGTAAAAAAGTTCTTTAGTCTCCAGAGCCACCGTATCCCACATTCCCCGCCCTGAATCTTAATTGCAACAAATACCTGCCACTCGAGCATCCTCCCAAAAACGAGACTCTCGGTGTCTAAACGTCGGCCGTCGCGGTCCGCGCATCCCCCAGGACCTGCTTCGCCTGAAAAGCCCGACAATCGACGGCGAGGCAGGGGGAGCAGGGGCGAGTTTGATGCCCGAACAACCGCCTGAGAGAGATCCTAATGAAGATCCGTGGGAAGCGCGGCGGAAGCGCCTCCATCATTCCCGTCTATGGCGGCATCGCGTCGGCACGATTGAGATTTCTGCGAGCAGGTGGCCCCCCGTAATAAATCGTATTGTAAGCAATCCCCTCGGGTAGCCACCTGCGAATCGATATCGCGACCGGTCCAAGGCGGCTCGCATGCAAATTCGAGGGAATCATGGGAGGAAAGCTGGGGTTCGCCTGCCTCTCTTCCTGTCGCTTAGGCCTCCTCGCGGCACCCTTCGCGTCCCAGCTTCCTCCTCTAGCCGCCTTTTGCTCGCGGATCGAGGAAGAGAGGACAGCGGGGCCCAAGGTCGCCCAAGGGGGCTCGCACCGAGCAGCAGCGAGGCCTCTACCACGGATCACGGAAGAAACGGTACATACTACGAATTCTGTAGCAACGAAAAGACCTGCTATGGACTTCCTCTACGACCCTCCGCGCCATTGCTCGGCGCACTTAGAAATTACGTAGAGAAACATCCAAAGTAGAGACGTCCAGGTTCCAACCCCCCCTCGACTACCCACGCGCGTCACTGCCTCGCCATGGAATACATACCGTACTCAGGACAATCACGTGCAGTGGACATTCCCCTAATGCAGTGCTTAAGACAGATGTAATCGCCATGCACACGTGCATTACATAACGCCTGGCGCTGATATACTCGCGACAAGTAAATATGCTTCAACTGTCCGGCCAGTCCATCTGCCCCTAAGAAGTCTATAAAATATCCATCCGCATCCGTTCAAAGGTAATTAACACCCACAACCTCTCGATCCGCGTGTCGCCTTTTTGCGAGGCGAGGATACGTACGTTGCCATTTTTCCATGCGAGATCGGACAGTTCCTCGACTTGTTCTCGCCCGGTTGTGAAAGCCGCGCGTCCCCATAAATCACGAGGGCCGAGGTTGCGAGTTGTGGGCGTCCGGTGCGCTCGGGAGGAAGGGTTCTCTGTCGGAAGGGCCCCGTGGTTGGTGTGGGACGGCACCGTGGTACCTGGGCAAGGTGGTACGGGGGCCAACAGTTAGCGCCAGACGGTCAAAAACTCGCTGGACCGGCTGCCACCGAGAGTCTTCTCTTTTTTTCCATCGTCCTTTTGCGCCGCGCCGCCCGCTCTCGTCCACCTCTCATTCATCCTAACCCTTTCGACGCTGGTACGCTCCGTCCAGGGCGCGCCCCGCGCGCGCGCGCGCCACGATCCAGATCGCGTCTAGAAGCCAGTGACAGGGCACCAAGGACTTGGGGTCCAATACCTTGGAACGCGCAATTAAAGCTCTGCATCATCGCTTTCAATATTAAGCAGGCGCGTCTCGCGATTTCGTGGCTCCGATAGGTCCTCGTAGCTCCGCGAAGGGCTTGAGACTCGAGTCACCGGACTGGCCTTCGAACTTCAATTATTCTGCGCGCGATTAGCGCGCGTTAAACTCGCGGAGGGTATTGCCTATAGTTTTGCGACTATGATCGAGTGCGAAGGTGGATGAACAATGTTTTCCATGGCCCTGCTGCTGATTTCCCAAGGGCGACGGCTCTAAAACGAGGAACCAGTGACGGGTGGAATGGAAATATGTTAATTTCACGGTGCCGATCATATCGATGACCGCTGCAACCGTGTATCCCCTTTCGCCCGAGAATTATCGGACGTCAGATCCTGAGAGCCGTTCGGGAAGGAACGCGAGCCGTTGGAACGAGCGAGGCCTGATCGGTGCGTGCGTGGAACGGCAGGAGGTGGAAGGAACGACCCGGGAACAGGTCGTCGAAGCGAGTAAATGGCACGTCAGCGTGGACTGCGGGCAATATCGGCGGCGAACGTCAGAAGGCCGGCCAACTTTTTTTCCTAGCGAACACAGACAAATCGATATCTACTCGCGCGCAGCGGTTCCAACGTTTTCCTGCTGCTGCTGCAGCAGCAGCAGCCTCGACCGCAGGGTCACTGACACCCCCGTCGTGTCGTTGTCTGATGAAACGGCGAGCCCCGCGCTCCCTGTTACGTCCCTGCCCGGATTTTCCGCCGCACGATGTAGCAACCGCGATCCCTGCATTCCTGGATCGACTTCATCGGAGCAGTATCGAAGGAAAGGCAGATACAAAAGTGGGTGATTTTCCAAGGGCTAATGGTTGTGCTTTTATTTTTGGGGCTGGATGAAGGGCTTTCGATTGAAAGACGAAGAATTGCCAGGGGTACTCCAGAGTTACCGGTTTTTAGGGAAATTGGTAGGTGATATTTGGAAGACGAGCTTCTTTCGTTTTGCACGGTAATGGAGGAGGCAATGGAGAACTTGTACTCGAGGAGCTCTGAGTGAAAGGCGAGGAGTTGGATACCAGAATTATTCATCTCAGTTAAGTGAGATTGCATGGATAATTAATGACAAACATTAAATTGCTGTGCTGGCTTGAGTGGATATAGAATTTTAGCGCAGGGTTCTCTGATTGAAAGAGGAGAAGCTGTAATCTTCGAAAGCATCGAACTTTCTTAAATGAGATCATAAAGGTTAACGGAGGATACTTGGAAGATGAATGTCTTCAATTTTCTCAGATAAATTTTGAGTGTATTCTGAGCAGACTCGGTTTAGCAAGATCTCTTGCAAGTGATGGAATTATGAGAATTCTTGCCCCGCGGTATTGGGCTCGCGATTGTTTGTTGATACATAATTCATGCGTCAAGGATCGACGAGTAGTTTCTTGAAAAGGTGTTCCATTGTCGTTCTCAATAAAATGCTCGAAAGCATTGCCTTTGAGACTCCAATTCCAATCATTCAAAGCTTCCATCGGACAGTGGCGGTCTCAATTAAGCTAGAATCAATCTACGAGGTAGCGTCGAATCCAATAGCGTGCAGGAAAGGCAACGGAAACTGGGTCAGCGCAATTTCATAAAACCCCTTCCTGAAACAGCAAACAACGTTACATAGTCGCTTTCATAACGTAGCATCGACCCGCGTCCTATCACTTTTTTCCTCGCGGCTGCGCTAAAAACCGACCTCGCGCGTTATTCAACCAGAGTGGGACACCCGAAGACGTGACCATTGGGAAGACTGGCCTGATCGGAAATGCGACTTTCGCGAAACGATTGACGGTAACTCGGGGCCAGGAACTACATAAATCAAAGAAGCAAGTCTTCGGAGAGAAGACGTTAAATTACCAGGAAGTTAAGCCCCAATCCTCCGTTCCTTCGTGGAGAAAGAACTAAACGACTCAAGTCTCCTTATTCTCCAATCCTACGTATTTCAACTCCACGAGCAATATTAATTGAGATTCTAAATAACGAAGTTAAGAATCCATCGCTCCTCTTTCTCTTCATCAACGAACAATCGAGTAACCCGAATATATCAAGCCCACAATGTCCCTTTCCTCTCGTCTGCGAGCCAAGCAACGAAAGTATCCCACTCCTACGTCACAAGTCTGATAGTAACAATAGCTCCCCAAACATCAAGTTAATTTAATTCCCAAATATTGAAACTCGTTCCGCTCTCTCCACCCGCGACACTCAAAATTCTCCATACCGACAGCTCAGCCCCCCCCCCCCCCGAACCGAACAGGTACTTCCTCCCCCGGTGCCCAATCCCCAAGTCTCCCAAGCAGCGACCCAACTGAAAAGGAGCTCCCAGAGGCCCCAGCAGCTCGCGCGATCCTCGTCCACTTCCTGGCGTTTCTGTCGCCTTGTTAGAATCGCGACCCTCTCCTCGTTTCTTCCACGCACGGCAGAGAGAGCGTGCGCCTCTCTCCTCGCCGCGGCAGCACCAGTCTGGTCCCAGCGAAGCTCTCCTCGAGCCAGCCACTGCTACCCCTCGAACGCGCCGTTTCTACCCCTTCGTCCCTCGGCCCGTTGCGCCCCGTCGGCGTCCAAGCCCGCGTAGGCATCCTGCCGCTTCCTCGACCACCTCCTTCCTCGTCTAGCGTTCCTCGTTCGCCTCCGGGTCAGACAGAGTCGCGGGGAGCTCACCCTCCCCGTGTCGCTCCCGTTCCCATGTCGCTCGCCGTCCCGTTTCCTCGACTCGACCGCCGCGGGGTCGCCTGACCTCCTGGCGGCTCATGCGGGCCCGGTACTACGGGCAGCCGGACGCAGACGTGCAAGATGGCACGCCCAGCTGTCGCCACGCAGACGCCGTCGCCGATCGCAGCCGACGCGGAAACAGGATCGCATGTGGCGTGCGTGTGCGGAGGCTCGAGGCCGCGGGGGCGGCTGTCGTGCCACCAAGACTTCCGCGATGCTTGGATCGGCGGGGACCGTGGGACGGGTGAGCGAGCAATTTTGATAGAATTTTTCTGCATAGTTGGTTGGTGTCGCGGTGCACGTGTTGCTGTTTTCGAGGTCGCGCAGTTGTGGAGATCGTTTCACCGTGTGCTCGACTCTGCCTCTGACATCATTTACCGTGGAACTGGTCACGTATGTCTGATACGAGCATTCCGAGGAGAAATTGGAGCACTACGTATCTTGCGCTCGAAGAGTGAAGCACGCGCGAAGGAGTATTCGCTCGGAGACTCTTCAGAAATAGACGCTGAAGTCATAGGAATAAGAGAAACAGGAACAGGATATTTATTTCCGATCCCTCCGAGCGTTGGCCACTTAGCTTTCGATGATCGCTCATACACCTACACTTTCCACACCCCTCGTCTCGTTTTCTTTTCCAACACTACGCCTGCCCTTCTGATTTCTCATGTACGTAGCGCACGATTGGCCGACTGCTTGGTAAACCGTCGCCCGTACCCAGCCTCGAGTAACGCTAAAAATACCCAACGGACGTTCAACGTGCGCTCTGAATGCCAGCCACTGATGATAATGACGACGCAGCGCTGATACCGCTGATTGTTTCGCCGCGGTTGAATCGTCTCGTGATTACTCCAACGGATTAACGCAACTGCCGACGCTCATTCGCTGGCGATTCAGGTGACGATCGCCAGGCTGCAGCATATGCAAATTCACCTGCATATGCAAAAACGCGTAGACACTGCGCGCGATATCAGGTATCATCCTCTGCAACTTTTATTCCGTCATATCGAAGCTCCATTACTCCTTCCCTTATTAAACGTCCAACGATCCATTGCATCAGGTCGCTGAAGCTTCATGGACGTCTAATCGAGGCCCTTTCAAATCAAAGTCCATCTTCGTAATAAATGTTACGAATATAAACAACCTTTAAATTCACATAGGCTCGTCCAGATCCCTGCAGAACAGCAGGATCAATCGACCCAGCCTTGCAATTACGGGCACTGAAGGGTGAATTTCCCAAGCACGATTTTCGTCCCCGTTCCGCTCGCCGAGAAATCCATCGTCGCGCTTTAAACGCTTTAATTGGCGATTTTTCAGCCTTTAATGGCCCTCGCGAATTTCCCGTTTCCTCTCCCGAATGCCCCGCCGTTTGCTCTCTTCGCCTCCTCGCCCCGCGGTTAAACAAACGTTCCCTTTGTTCTATCCTCCGCGGCCCGGCTCGCGAAACCGTGGTTTCAGGCTGGCTCGCGGTCGCTGTTTTCGCCGTGGCATTTACATTTCTCAAGTACGTATGAATATCGCGGGTATGCAAACGACCGTCTCTCGCGTCGCGACTTCGTCGGCCGCGAGACGCGATTTGCATAATTGGAACGGCGGAGCCCGGCGCTCGCGTCATTTCCAGCGTGCGTCGGGTCTTCGCTTATTCCGCAGGCCCCGACGATAATCAGTAATACTTGCACGATTTACGGCCGAGTATCGATTCGTTCGCTAACGTCCTTTGCTTAAACGCGTACCGCTTGGACGCGAGGCGCTGCGGACTTAAGAGTAGATCCGTAAACTGCGGGTACTTGACAGTTTCTGGGCGACAGTGCGATTACACAAGCGACTGTCGTATCTCGAAGAGAGATCTGGTCTTCCCTCAAGTCGCAAATAATATGGAGGATCTTTCAGCCTTCGAGTGCCATTGAGACGTGTCCCATCTTTCTTTAAAAGCGAAAGACCGCGACAGTTGCAGCGTCCACGTACTGCTCAGCCGTGACACTTAAATTCAATCGGTTGATAAGTATCGACGATTCTATCGCCGGCAATGGTCCCCGTGTGCCCCGGCGAAAGATATCGACGACTGCGACACGCTGGCAGATGTTCGCGGCGAAATCTGCCCCGGAAACAAGGCGAGCGGCGCGGCTTACAATTTGCAACTGACACGGCCGATAATTAGCGTGTTCCAGAGTTGCGTCGGGCTTGTGTGATACTTTCGGCGGATAATTAAGGCGAGCGAGGCTCGAGCGGCGTGTTACCCAGCCGCGGTGAAACCGGAGGAGGATCGCGCGTGTTTGGACAAGTTTTACGGCGGGGCTGTTAAAGTCGTTACGGTGGACGGTGTTATAATACCGGTAATTCCGGCGTAATTTCATTTCCTGATGAAAGGTGTAGCCGTCGACGTTCGACGAAAAGCGGCGCGAGCTGCCGGGATACTGGGAATCGGGCGAGCTGAATTCCGAGGGGAGGGCTGCGGGATGCAAATTTAAGGGAGGGTATTTTTCGGAGAGACCCTTTTAGGATCTGAATTTTAAATACGCGGCGTTAAAGGATGTGAAAGGAGACAGCACTTCCTGGATAGCGATATTGTGGAGGAGATGGTGGAATGTGAAGGATGATGGATTGCGGGAGATGATTGGCAAGTGCTAGAAGAGGAGTAACGGTACGCGTAAGGAACCCTGCGACTTAAGTACTCGAGCTGCAGGACTCCAGAGTTCAAATTCTTAAACTTGAATTACACTGCACCCAGTCCTCAAGCGTCCACCACGATAAAAACCGTGGAAAACCAGAACGAATCACCCTCCTCTCCGATCAACCCTCTTTCCGGATCACATGCGGGATCCCCGAACGAGGAGGATCGAAGGGGGCCCCCTGGCTCATTAATCATCGGCGGTGGAGTCGGCGATCGAGGAGGGCCGGCCCGAAAATGGCGGTCTACTCGCCGAATTGCAGAAACTACACGGGCCTCGCTCCTTCCCCGATTGGACGATTCGCCCTTGGTCTCTCGCAGGGGTCGAACGGCTCCTGTTTCCTCGAGAAGCGTCGCCATCCTGTGGCGAGCTTTCGAAGCTCTCCAGCCAGCTTTCCACCAACACGCAGCCCTTCCACGCAGCCCCAATTCGCCCCATCTTCACGGCGACGGCCACCCCTAAGCGCGCGCGGACCCTCCGCGCCGTTTTCGCTGCACCAGGCTTTTTCCTCCCCGCTCCCGCTGGCTGGGGGTTGGTAATTCCGGCCACGGGGTTGCGATTTTATCGGCTGACGGCGGGCACCGCCACTGGTTTCCGGGAAATCACGCGAATCGTGGGGGCACTACGCGTGCGACGGGAAATTGGGGTGGTTTCAAAGTCTCGCTTGTTGCCGGTGTTTCAGAGTGGACGATTAATTAATGTGACGCCGGCAATTGGCGAAGACTGAGAATCTTGGAGAACAGATTGGAGGTGATTTCTGGATCGATCGAAACTCTAGTGTAACTTTATTCTATTTTGCATTCCGATGAATGTAAATTGTGTAGGAATGAAGAAGGATAATATTAATATATTGATATCCTGGATCATTTCGCACACGCATAAATCACCCCATACAATATCGCAGCGTGTAAAACAATATAGAAGGGGAACTATAGTCCCTGTTTCCCAGTGTTCCGTCTCCAGGATGCATTTCACACAGGGTGGTCGAAAAGTCACGCAATCCGTATCCCGATCTAATAGCCGTTCCAATACAGTTCGCGTGGCATTTCAGCCACCAGGTATTCTCAGGACCCCGCGAATCCACCACGGTGTTCCCATCGTTTTCACCGATTTATCGGTCGATCACGGTGCGCCGACGACGGCGACTTCCGTCTCTTGCGTTTCAGAATGATCAACGCTGCGTGGTTCGATGACTTAAGGAAGATATATTAACTTTCGATGCATGCCCTTCATCGTCCTAATATTTTCTTAAGTTCCTCGATTAATATGGTACTCCATGATTACTTAGTAAGGTAGATAAGGGAGTTACAGTGAATGCACAAAAAGTCGTTGCTTTCGGACCGATCGTTAGCGCGCGCGCTTTCATTCATGAAATTCTACAAACACTCTGCGCAAGTTCGACCGATATACAGGAGACTGACTCTTCCCCCAACCGAGGGTGGTTTGCCCCCGATATATATTTGGGTTCCTTCCCGTTTCTTCCCATTCCTTCGATCGTGTCCCTTGTTTTACGAATTAAACGAAGGATCGACGACGCGGGTACTCAGAGACGAGCTCCTATTATTCCAAGGGGATATCACGATGTTTCTAATAGTTTTAAGAAGCTGTCCTACGCGACTACGTCGCGAATAAGTCGATGGAAATGTTTCATATTCGATGATCACAATATTTACTCATTTCACCGTCAATAAATCACCATAAATCATGCACAACGACAACCGCCATTAAACAATCGAAACTCAAATAGCGCCCAATGAGAATGAGGCTCTAATAGAGGTATAAGGGAAGAGAAAGGTAAAGGCGATTACCCCCCCATAAAAATAAACCACCCCTCGTAAAAGTTCGGCAATTGTCCCCAATTGTCCCCTCGGCGTTAATCCCGGCAACCTAAATCCTATTACCATAGACCAACAGTTACTGTTAGCCAATTGAAATCCAAATCACGCCGTAAGTCATAGGACCCAAACGAAAGAAGCCAACCGGTGACCAATACCCAAGGAACAATGAATCTTCTTCCGGGTCACCAGTCACAGCGATAATAAGAAGCAAGCCTCCAAGTACCCATAATCCTCGACACACTCCACTCAAGAATCCTCGATCTTCAATCTTCAACGTTGAAAGAAACCTCCCCATAAACGCTCCTGTCAAAGCAACCCACCCCGCCCGCGTAAACATCTCGTCTGACCAACTTCCATCGCTACCAGCCCTCCCTTTCCCTTTCATCCCCCGTTGTTCACAGTTCTCAGAGCACCCCGTCGTCCGCACCGGACGCACCGTGTGCCTGGTGCACCTTAAAACGCGAGCCCCACGTGCGCGCACGCGTCTCTCTGACGCAACACGTACGGTGACGTAACCCCGACGTACGTCGTCGCCGTCGACGGCAGGCTCGAGGACACGGCGTTATCGAGTGGAGGTTAGGACGACGGCCGGTTGCGCTTGCGTGCGTCCTCGTTTCCACGAGCTCTCTCTCTCTCTCTCTCTCTCTCTCTCTCTCTCTCCATCTCTCTCTCTCTCTCGCGCGCTTTCTCCTCGTCTCTCCCCGTGGTCGTGGCCCCTCTCGGAAAAGCAGCATACGAGAGCGGAGTTTCGCGTGGAACCGCGGCTTTTCGAGACGCTCGACTCGCGTATCCCAGCCGGCGCTCGGCGCCCCGACGCCCTGGCCTAGGGTACGCAGGGTGCTTCAGCCGCCCCCGTGTGTCACGTGACGGTGGTGGCCGCGACCTATCGCGAAACACCGGTGCACGGTGGTCGGGGACGCGCCTTCCTTCGGCGAGCCGGATTTTCGCCTCCAGCTGCCTCCGCTCGGCTCGGCTCGACTCGACGCGACGCAGCTTTTCGAGGGTCGAGGGATCGATAGCAAGGCCTCGTCGCTCCTGGTGCAAACTGCCGACTCCGTGCCGTGGCCAAAGGTGAGCCTCTCGTTCGCAGGACACGCGACCGCCCGCCGTCCACTCTTCGCCCGGCGAACGAACCTTCACCTGTACCACGGGGGGTCGAAAGCTCGCGCATGGGGGTGCATTGCCTCTGGCTCGCCGCGATTCGGGGATGCTCGTTGGCTGCGTCCACCTCGAGACGCGCGTGTACGTGCATGCACCGGCTCTCCGTGGTGTGCTGCTTGACGACAGTGGAGGGGGTGTGGTGCAGGTGTTTCAGGGGGGGTAAGTTGGCGAATATGCGGGGAGGGATTGAAATTGTTGGCGGTGTTTCGTGCAACGCGGATGACGGAATGTTGATGTTTTTCGGCAGAGGGAGCGGCGGAGAATGTGGGTCAGTGGTCGTTGGCGCTGGCGCCGTGCTTCCTACCCTTTCGCTCGTCGGGGGTGAAGGACCGAGGGTTCGCGTAGGGCGGGTTTCTTGGAGATTTTGAATGGAAAGTGCGTGGTTTGGCCCGAGGTGGAATATTCTCAAGTAGGGAGTGTTTTTTAGTGGTTCGGCTGAGGGGATGCTGCGCGTTGAAATGCAGATAGGGAATTATCGAGCATGCGAAAGGGGTGGTGTTCGGGCACGGTTTTGCGTGAGGATTTTAACCCGCGCTGGAAGAATTACGTTGACACGAATCGAGGAGTGTTAGCAGCCCGCGTACTATCGGAGAAGGAAACCCTTTGGGGGTTGATTAATTCGAAATTATACTCGTGGAATGTAACCCTTCGCGCGGTACCAATTCCAAGTATCACCGAACTAGACGAGGTCCGGTTAAGTACAAAATGATGGGGAATATTCATATTCAGTAGAAATTCACTTATAATCCACAACTTTTTTTAAATAGACGATCCATCAACGGCGACCTTGACGCTAGAGCCAAGACACACGGGGAATTTCAACACGGAGGTCGTGTTAACCTTTCAGCATGGCATTTAATCGATATCGAGCCGCGGTTTCAAAGTCGTGGCTCGCGTATTCCTGCCCGCCACGACTGCTGAAACTTTTAACACCGATGACAATTACGCTACCTGCACGGAATCCTCGCGCAGGCACGTCCCATCGTCGATTAATCGCGTTACAGTCGAATACAATTATGATCCCCGTGGAAATTGCCCAGCCGTGTGGAACGGTGGCTTGTAACAGGCCTGGCAATGTGCGTGCTACGCGGCATAGTTGTTTCGCTGCGGCGCGAGATCGCGTCGCATTTTTAACCCAGTTTCTCGGTAACGGGACGTAAACGACAATAATCGCGCGAACAAGCCATGAAAATAGCGTCGAAAGGAATACCGGTTTCCCCTCTGCAATTATGGCAATCAGAAAAAACGCAACGCTATTGGTGGCCTGTTAATTCAACTCACTGTCTGCTGCACGCGTTGCAAAGTAACATTCTACGATAATATCGTAGGGGAGTGTATGGGATAAACAATAGACACGGAGGTTTAATTAATGGACCGAGTAATTTCGCGAGTCTATCCTGGAATTATTAAATTTTTATTTATAATTCGAATTATTCCTATGGAAAGCCTGCCGAATGAAGTGAAGCTTCAAATAAATGTTCATCGCCTAAAATATCGCCGTTTGCATGAAATTTTTCAGCCTGCGCGGAGAATAGCACGTAAAAAGCAATTCTATTCAGCTTGGACGCAAGCTACTTTCATCGCGTGCTCGCGTGTCATTATCGTTAACGATATTATCGTTCTCGCCACTATCCCGTGAAACGACGTATCCGGATGACGGTTCTAATAATAACGTGGAAACGCGACACGAGCCACTTTTATCTCCCCGGCACACATGCACGCTTCAAGTTCAGACTTTTCACGGACGGGAGCGTTTCCGCGTGTGCGATCGACGCTTTGTCTCCGGCGCTCGACGACGTAATCCTGTTTCTTCGCGCGGCGAATGGAAATTGGGTCAAGCTTCTGGGCCAGAAGTTGCACCGTTAAATGGAAACGAAATTACTGTGGAAGATTGATCGGATCTCCAGCGGTACGATGGAAATCAGCCCCCACTTTGGGCGTCGATGGAAATCGGACCGAGCCGCGAAATCCAGCGATTAGAAAGCTAGAAGATCGCATACCTCGGGTCGTGTACGTGACGGCGGATCGGCAACAATAGCGAAAGTTTTAGCGTCGGAAAAGACCCCGCGGCGAGGACGCTGTTCCACGCGAGTCCGCGGTGTCGTTAATTTTATCGGTCCATCGCGATAACGCCAAACCCCGTCGTGACGACCCGCGGCTAGTAAAAGCCCGACAAATTTTTCCAAACGCTGCTTCCTCGTGCATCCACTATCGAGGCTCCGTATCGCTTCAACCGCAAGAGTGTTTCTTTTGAATACCTATGCGATTTCAATGCCCATTCCGAACATTTCCCCGAGAGTTATCGCTCAAACAGTTGTACATTGTATTTATTATTTATTTATTTCTTAACCCCTACATTTACATTTACATTTGCCTTTCCGCTTTTCATATATCTTTACCTTTATTTTTACATTAACGACTTTACCTTCCATACTCCTCTATTTGCTTATTCTATCAGTTATATAAATTTATACTTATAAATAAAGTAAAATAAAATATAAACTTATTCTACTCTTTACCCTACTTTGTTGAAGAGTTGCACATAGCCAAAGAATCGAAGAAGAATCTTTTAGTATTCGAATTAATCACGGAAGCGTGGAGGCATGGAAGATCTTACAAGGAGAGTATTTTAGGTGTCCGCCTCCGATCATTTTGATTTTTGGATATGTTATAGAGGACCGAAAAATAAGAAATACGTATTTTTTTATTTTTCCCCGTTTTCATATTTGGGGGGGGGGGGGGGGTGAAAACTGCGTTCAAAGTTAGGGTTAAAAACTCATTTTTGTGGAATATCTCGAGAACTATTAGAGATAGGGGAATAGTGTCAATGGACGAATTTTGTGTCTTTGAATGCGAAATATGACTGACTCACCAGATTTTCAAAAAGTCCACAAAAATGATTTTTTAACCCTAACTTTGAACGCAGTTTTCACCCCCCAAATATGAAAACGGGGAAAAATAAAAAAACACGTATTTCTTATTTTTCGGTCCTCTATAACATATCCAAAAATCAAAATGATCGGAGGCGGACACCTAAAATACTCTCCTTGTTAGCTAATGAAGAATGCGTTGATACGATGTCAACACTGACTCTATTAATACACTCGTAGTATCGAGAAACATTGAGTCTAGTATCGACTGAACTCCAAGTCGCTAATAACGAAAAATAATGCAGGCACCTACACTTCATTTCTCTACCTTTGCAACAATCATAAATTCTTCATTACTTCGCGTTCTAAACATTTAAACGTTTCTACTACTCCCTCTGCTGAGCCACAGAAAAATTTCACCCCACAAATTCAGAAGCGAGTAACCGATCGAATTTGTATCTACGCTGGAATGACGATCGATCGCGAGGCTCGTGATCCCCGCGCCCACGGGTCGCCTTGCTCGCGCCGGTACGATCGATCGCGATGGGGATCGTCGCTACCGTTCGTAATCGAGCAAATGATTGCATGTACGTGTCGATCCCGTGGCGGCGTCGCGATCGCGCCCGATAATAAAGAGCCGCGCCGCGAAAGTAAACGGAGCGAATCGGCGATAGGGGAAAGTGAAACGATCCCTCGTGACGCACGACTAATGATAAATCGGATCCCTCGCGACGCAAATTGTGACACCGCGGCTCGCCTAATGCCATCGATCTTTATTACCCAACCATACACCGATCGACGCGAGCAAATTGTAAATCGCCCCACGGCGATGTTTGTTTAGTTGCAATTAATGGACCGTGGCGGCGAGCGCGCGGTCATTAGCTTAACAGTATTCAGCGCGTTCAACGGGTGCACCTTGGGCTGCCGATTGATTAATGATCGGCGGAATTTTCGACGATATCTCGCGCCGATTTTATCTCACGCAACTCGATATAGTAATTCCTTTTCTTAAGGGTACCTGCCCCACCCGTGTCTCTCGCTCCTAGTGCCACTCGCTTCGAGAGTATCGGACCGTTCCGCGCGCATAAATGCAGTTACAATGCACTTAGCTCTATTGTCAATTTCGCGTGCATGAAGCTTCTTCGACTAAATTACATGGAATTGGTAATGGAGTTAAGGGTGCGTGGGTAACCGAAGTCTGTAAGTAGGTATACAACAGCACAGCGAATTAAATGGGATTAAAATAAGCTTGCCAAGAATTCGACCAGGAGGACGCGTTCGGGGTTCGTGGCCTCGTCCATTCAACCCCCCCCGGGCGCGTGAGCGGGTTACGGAACGACACCATGAATCGGCAGGGTGGCGAGAGGGTTGAAAGCGAGCGGAGCCGTGTGTGCACGCGAGAACATGTCGAGATCACGGCCGCGGAGTCGTAAAACACGTGCGAGAGGCCGATGTAGGTGGGGAACATATGGGGAAGCCTGGCTAAATATAGAGAGCGCTTTTATGGCGTACGCGGTCGTGCCACGGGACCCATGGACCCCGATGGCCTTTACAAGATCCAGACGAGCCTCTCATTAGGACCACGGCCAGCATTATCGGGCCGCATCGCCATGATTTCGCTGACCAAAAAGATGGGAAGCCTCGCTGGCTGGTCGCTGACGATGGGCGTATGCCATTCCACGAGGATTTAACAAACGCAGCGTCACCCAAAGCTTGCTTTGAGGAAGCAACGCGAAAAAAGCGGAGATAGGACACTTTCCCAAGATCCTCTACACTCTACGACTTCTGTGTCCACCGGTTGGATTGAACGTAGCTAAATCGACCATAAGCGAAACAGAAGCTCGTCTTAATCTAATTGGAGCGTTGCCAGACGACCGTCACCGTCATCGCCCGTCAAGGTTCACCGGCAGTCAATGAGAGGTGCCTTTGTCCACCGATGGATCACAATAAAGCTTCCGACCGTGAGGTACGATTCGCTTGACTGGCCGCTGCAAGTCGAGGAAACAACGGCCGACGAAGTGCACGAGCGGCGGGTTCAAGGACGACAATGGATATTGCATTCCGTCTGTTGCAAATCGTCCTCCGTTCTTGTAAAAGAAGTAATTACTGGTGAAGTCCCTTCGGTCTCGAGGACGCGAGAGTAAAGACAGTTGCGGGGCGAGTCTGTGGTGGACCGCTGGGTGCTTCCGAATCAATGTCTCGCGATCGGTTTCAGGGACTTTGAAGCTTCGGTACCTATATAGGGTAAAGGACCCAATTACTGACACCTAACCAATTACTGTCACCTTGAGCTATTTTACTTAAAATAACGAATAAATAAACGTTGTAAAGTCATACACAAAAAGAATTCGGTAATTCAGCCTATAATCTATACTATACATTATATACTATAGTTTATTTATTAGTTATTTTAAGTAAAATAGCTTAAGGTGACAGTAATTGGTTAGGTGTCAGTAATTGGGTCCTTTACCCTATAGGCGAAAAATGGAGTAGAGTGTTAGCTTTTTTTTTACCATAACTTTACTATCCCGTGTACCTCGATTCTGGACCACTTTCTGTGAATCTATAGCTCAACTCTCCGTGCACCAACGGAGCAGGCTTCTCTGGAAAGCTGTCCCCAGCGGCGGCTCTTGTTAACAGCCATTTTTCAATCGCGATCCTCGTTAGTTAATATTCATCCGGTTGGGGGGACGAAAAGTCCATCCGTGGACTTTTTTCCACCCAAGTTTCCCACGAGCCCGTGGACACGGAGTGCGGGAAAGGAGCGGGCGCGAGCTCGCGACAGAGCAAGAGGAGAAAGAGGAGAAAGAGAGGGCGATGGCGAGGAGAGATAAGCGACGCGGCTGCTTTCCAATTCGCAACGGATGATCGCGCGGGCAGAAGTGCGTGAGAGGTAACGTGGGCGGGTGGAACTTATTGCGGTGGGTGGGCCACGCAGGGAGCGTGCAACAGAGACCGCCAACGGAACCCGTTTCTCCTCTGCTCGCGCGAGGAACCAGCGGAGGAGACGATGGAGAGGAGTTGCGCGGAGGGACGGGGTCGAGGGAAGCCGAGCAACGAGGACGAACGCCGAGGAATCGCGGTTGGAGCGACGAGGACAGGCGCCGAGGAATCGCGGTTGGAGCGACGAGGACAGGCGCCGAGGAAGCGGGGAGGACAAGCTGCTCGCCCGAGCGCCAGAAGAGGACGAGGATAGTTGGGGCAGAAAAGGGCCAATATTCCCGCAAAAAAACACGCGTGACGCGGGTTACGGAACGACAGAGGGGCCGACTGGGTTGGGGGACGGAGCTGTTCCAGGGAAACAGACGAGGACGGCGCGATTCCGAGGCGAGGAAGATCGGCAAGGACGGTGGCGGAAAGGGGGAACGATACTCGATGCTACGAGGAACGGCGACAGAGTAGAAAAAAACTGGGCACGCAGGCATGTTGGTGGAAGCGCGGTCTATTCGTCCGACGAGGATGAACGATCGAAGCGAGAAGGTGGAGCGGGCAGGCAGGTTGGAGCGAGGGGGATGGAGAAGCGGGTGAACGGTTGAATGAGAGACCGAGTGACTGAACAGAGCAGGAAGAGGATATTACTGGTGTGGAGGAGAGGAGGATGGATTATCGTGGGAGTACTGTGTTAGACGAGGAGAGACGGCTGATGATACCGCTGAATCTGCTCGTGCACGACGAGGATGGAGCGCGTGGTATCGCAGGTGGGTGGACAGAGACACGAACAATTCTATGCGCAGCGTGTATGAGACGGGGACAGAGGGATAGCAAGTTGACGATGAAGAGTAGGACACTGTGAATTCTCTTGGCCGCGGTGCACAGAGGATGGAGTATATTTGGTGGAGTGCTCGAGGTGGAAGGAGATGGCTGCTTGTTTGTCGGGGTGCATATTGGCCCCAGCTCGCAGCAGGGAGAGAGACAAAGGTACACCGAGAAAGAGGAGGCACGTATGCGTGGCTACTTGTTGGAGAGTGCTCCGAATGGGATAACAGAGGAATATGGTAAAATTAGTCCCTAAAGAGAATTTACGATGGACAGTAAATGCATGCTGGACGAACGATATTAAACTGCACCCCGCGCGGGATTATTGAATAAATTCGTCTTGTTTTCGAGCCCGGCGCTAGCTTCCCGGACGTGTGTCTTGAATAAATCTCATGTCACTGACAGAGATATATTTCCACTCTATTTCCTTTCGTGTTGGGGCCGAAATATTCCGAAGGAACACAGTATTTTGACGAATTATAAATTGGCTCCTAGATAGTCACACGAATCTCAACGCTATGCAGTAGCAATTGCTCGTGAAACTTCCACGCTGCTCAAACACGTGCTATAATTACGCACAATTCACTCTGCAATCATCAGCGCGCGTGCAAATATACATAGACTACATGCCTCACTGTCGCAACTTGCAGCACACTCGATGATTGTTTACAGATTGCATATAAATTACGCCGCACTTATGCAATTGCAGCCGCCCCGAAACACTGACGGAGCAGCGAGAATAGGCATCCACTAATTTATACAAATGTAATTAGGTATCCTCGAGGTAATTGCACCGGGGCATCGCAATTACGAAAATTAGCCCTGTAATTTTCGCGTATAAAATGCAAGAGGCGTGGATACGCAAATTGCCACGGGGTAATGGCGACGCCGGCAGCCGCCCAAAGAAACCTGAACAATTTCGTCGGCCTTAATGGGAACTTCGTTAAACCGCGCCACGCTCACTGGTATCCTAATTAACGATTGTTTCGTCTCGCGTTTGTTTCCGTGCAACTGTAATCACTCGCGAGTGCCCGCAATGTGTAAATCCTGCCTACTCGCGTACCTAGAGTAGTATGGAACTCCTATGTATGGAAGTGTTCAATTGCGAGTAGCATGGAAACTCGACGTTTATTTTGAAGTCGACAATGGAGTTTAATTTAACGATCGCTCAAAGTTTCTAGCATGTATCTGAGAATGCAAAAGAATTCTATTGCCCCTATGTCGCATGCTTGTTCGCGGAACAATCTCCGAAACGGCACTCCCCAATTTTGCATATAGCAATCTCGCTAACTGGTTCGAAAAACGTTCATCACACGGTTCCAGGGGCTCGCCGCAAGTTTCCGGGGAAAAAGTTCGTTAACGCGAGGGAAAAAGCTTCGTTCATGCGCAGGGGACCAGTTGTGCAAACATCGTTAAAAATTGCGTCCTCGACTTGCAAAAACACCGATGGTTGACAAGGAAAAAGTGGAGCACGGTGTTCGTCGGCATTTCGGTGGTAAAAAGGAACTGGTCTTGCGTTTCCGCCAAGTTAATGAATGTTCGACCGATCGAAGGAACCCTCGTTCGACAGTTGCTGATAGCTCTGAGTGTGCATTATTTTCTGAAACCAGTTTTTCTTGATAAGATTTCTTAAACTTATCCGACACTTGCCCTCGATTGCAATGCTCTGTAACCGCGCCACACAAATTCCCCCCAATGGAATTACAAGCTTACAAGCTTACTCCCTTGCTTTCTTTGTTGTCGCAGATCTGATGTGACGCCGCTGAGCAGGGTGGTGGGCTGTATAAAGGGGCGAAATGAAGGGTGGAAGCAATGACGTCCCAGGCATGGTCACCGTTCCCGCCTCCGCGTCCCTCAGCGTAAGTATGCGCACTAAAAATGCACGTTTTATCTGTTAAACATCCCCTGTGCTACAGAAATTTCCCTGCCACATGCTAATTCCATTGCTTAACAAGCTTGGACTTGAAAAAGATTGCGGCGAACGACGGTTAAAAATCCTGAGAGTAGTGCAAAGGAATCTTTCGTTATATACTAAGTTAAACCACCACTGAATTAAAACATGGAATTAATTAAAAAGCCCGCGCGAAGAACAATGGATTCTCGACGATAATTCTAATACTTGGTAGGGTGGAACGTAGAATTGTAATAAATTCAACAGGGATTTGGAACTCGTGCAAGGAATATGGCACTTCATGAATTAATTCAACGGCTTGCGGATTTAAAACGCACAATTATGATAAATTTGAAAGAGACTAAAAGAACCGCGCAGGGAATATGGTCCACTGTATGACAATCTGTATGTCTACTAACTTACAAGTTCAATAATATAGCAACGAACAGCACGATTTAAATTCCCACAAATATTTTCCATCGTGCAAGGATTTTGAAAGCCTCCTGAAATTTAGGAAAATACTTGGATACGCGTCAAATTGGATACGCGACGTATCGAGGATCCACTTTGACGTACGTTTGACATGTAATACCCTCCGCTCGGGGAATGTCGCGAAAATTACAGTTTTAAAATTCCCGTGCAGTTGCAGGGAAATCCCCGCGGGTTTTGTAAGAGGAGAACGTAAAAGCTTCGCGGCGCCGGGGATTATCGGGGAAATTGCACCCCGTCCGTGTCGTTCCGTGTTTTATGCGCGTTGGAAAGTTATGAGACTATTAATAAAGAGATTTATCGGGCTTTGTGATGTAAAGCGTGTACAATTATTTTGCAGGGCGGTTGCCTGTGTCGCCTTAAACTTTCGGGATTACAAAAATCGATAGCCATGTCACATTATAAACAATCAATTTCTTATCAGATCCCAAACTAATTCCCTCTCCTTCGGAGACACTTTCGTCAACGGCGAATATGAAACAAGCCTGAAATTACATATTTTTTGCCGATCAGTCACGCGAAAAATTAAACGAAATTCGTGTAAAATAAATAGTGTATCGTCTGATACATAAATGGCACTGTTTTAAATGATCAATTATTAGTTAGAAGAGGATGGCGTATTGTTTCAAATGTAAGAATTAAGTAGTAAACAAGTGACTATTCAATGCGACAAACTTTAGCGTCAGAAAAATGTGTCGCAATAAATTAGCCCCCGTTATAAATTTTTTTTACATGATTTCTAAGAAAATTTTATAAGCCTTTTCTTCGACCTGTATGTTTCAATCAATGTATAGACGAAGTGCAGCATATTTGGAATACTGTTGGTAATTTGGAATACCGAAGTATCTAATAAACTACTAACGCTATTTAATTTGTAACACCGTAGATTATAGGGGCTAATGACCTCTTAACTAATGACATTTGTGGATGAACCGCAATTTTTACATTTTCGACTTAATCTGCAGAGGAAGAAAACGTCGATCTGCAAAACTTCCAATCATGGTTAAAATATGTCAAAACTTTAGTGTTAAACACTTAATCGACTCATTTGCATGTTCCTTCTACGGTTCCGTGCCAGTTTTGCGATAATTTCGAGAATACAAAGTGTGACATGAAATTTTCGGTTTCGATGCCATGTGGTTAATTCGGAATACCGAAGGTGAAGGTAATTTGGAATATTCCAAAGCCTACCGATGCTTTTGTTTCACGCGTAATGGATACCACCGCGTCAGTTTCATCTGTCACCTGTATAACCTTTTAGGAGCATTTGTGTAAATAATGTCTTATAGACATCTACATCTTCAAGATTGGTAGAAACGTGTGAACCAAGAGCGAGTGCAGTATGTAACCGTTCTTAGCATTTTTATAAATATTCTGGTATACATATCTCCTCAAAATATCTATATGTTTTGTTTAAGTTTATAAAGTGAAGGTAAATTGGAATACCGGTATTCCAAATTACCTGCACCTTAACGAAATCGATATTTCTTGTCATTTTTCATTCAAACCAAAATTTCAGTTACTTTTTGTTTTTTATTTTTACTGACACTCAGAAATATGAAAGTTTATTAGTTTCCCTATGATATTATGTAGTTTAATTTGATCCCATCCTCTGTCGTAATTTTTTATTCGTCTTAAACAAACTGGTATTCCAAATATACTGCACTTCCTCTACATAATCATATACTCGGCAAAAAAAAATAGTGTCGAGCAGTATAGTAAGGAAACTCTGACAAAGAAATCCCTATGAATTTCTGCGACAATCAACAGCAAACTACAAGCTTCCAGGGACACGGGCAGAAAATTCCTCCTCAAACTTTTTGCCCGTTAGAAGAATGGTCCCCCGCTATTTTAGCACCGCGTGATCGGCGATGATCGCGCGACGACTCCCAGGGGGGATTTTTCCAAGTGTCGCCGCGTTTCGAGGGGGGGTTGATTTCGCAAGCCAATTACCAGAGGCGAGTTTATCGTGGTGGAGAACCGGGCCGTCGTTGAGCAACGCGCTCGGAGAGAGAACCGGTGCTGCAAGTATTCCACGAGTCGACAGTCGTACGTAGGTCGCGGCACTTTACCATCGATCGTTTCGATCGGGCCCTCGATCGATTCGATGGAGGATCTACCGTGGGCTGCCTCCGCGCACGATACCAAGGGGGGGAATTTATCTGGCCAGAACGATCGACAGGGCGATCTTTTTCGTCCTCCGCTTTCCGCTCCGCTCCGGAGCATCTTCTCCCAGCGCGTGTCTCATTGGAACCGAGCTTTGAATATTCCTTGTTGGCAACTCCGCGAAACGGTGCCACTGGTGTGTGTATGAAGGGATTTTGCGGGCCACCTCAGGAGGAATAAGATCGATGCTACCTTTATGATTAAACCTGAGCGCAAAATATCTTTAACTTCCTAAGGGGAATTAATCTTTCATTTTCCGGGGGATTTCCTTGTACATATTATACAATTTAAGCGGTTACCCTTTACCGTGATTTCTAGGTTCCCAGTTGAAATTACTTGCGGTGGAATTTGGCGGTTCGTAGAAATGATGCCAAATGATTCGTTCTGTGAAATTCGGGAAGCCTACGTATCTCCGCACGTTTTTTTATCTAAACGACTATCTTCGCGAGATCAGGTCCAGGGAGGGCGAGAAGGGAAGTGACGAATCGCGAACGAAGATAATTGGAAGATTTGGTGGAATGGACGACAGAAGGAGGAATTGGAGGAAAGAGTGGGAAAGGTGCGCGTGTTTGCCCTCCATTTCGCTTTCCCCTTGCAGACCGCCCCGTGTTAGCCCGTGTCGGGACCAGGGGGTAGTCCCACCCCTAACCCCCGACGAGCGACACTCGTACCCCATGAATTTATCAGACGTGCCGCCGATAGAAGCCAAGTGCCAATTAGCTACGTCGTGTATAGCGACGGATTAGCGTCCGCAAGGGAAAAGCGAGACAGAGGACTGCAGCGATTCCAGGGAGCGAAAGTGTCGCTTTAATTAAACTATTGCGCCCCCGGCAAGCTTCCGGTGTGATTGATCCGGCTGGTGACGCTCCGTCGACAACGAGCAGTTCATTATTTTTCGTAATTGTTCCTGTGTCGATTGAACTCCTTATTTAGGTACAGGGAGAAACGAAATTCTGGGGCGTATCAGCAAACTTTCAAACTGCAATGGGTAAAAATGAAATCTTAATGAAACATGGAGAGATTAATGAACGAAGGGGATCTCAGTGGATATCTAAAATCGGATTTTCTAGGGGTAAACAGTGTAGTTGTTGGCCACCTAAGTCAGAGGTTCACATAAGCGTTGAATTATAAGTCTTATTTTGCTATCTTTAGGAACACAATTAGTGTTAATAGCTGTAAACGACTCTAATAGTCTAGAAATAGAATTTGTTTAAAGAAAGAGTAGAAGGATCCACAAAAATTTTACAGAAAATACGTTTCGTATCAAAACACATAGTTATTGGCCAGACGAAGGCAATGATTGGCCGATCGTTTGGCAGTTATTGGCCACTATTTCATAACCTATATGTAACATATACCCTACCTAATTCTTAATGCTCTAAGACCTAATTATGAAATAATGTTAATGTAAAATAATGAATTAATTCGGTTAGAAACAGGATTTAAATTATTAAATAAAAATGGATATATTCATAAAATGAAACTAAATGTAATGTAATATTATTAAAAATATATAACCTATAATACCTTTTCTATTTAAATGTTTCTATATTAGCTAGTATTGCACCTTCTTTTACATTGTATTAATAGTATTTTCTTTTAAAACATAACCTTTTAAAAATACAACACAGCTATTTCACTGCTGCTATGACTATTAGGTACCCATTGGCCTCGTGGCCAATGACTGTCCTGAAACATTATTTACATTACAGTTCTTGGCCACCTATAATTTCTGCAATAATGTATAATTTTAATGAATAAATAATCATTTTTTATAAAGTTTAAACCTTTATTTGTCTATATAACGAATATGAGAGTTATATATATATATCATAAATGCATTAAATTATCTAAGAATTGCCTGATGTAACCGTATGGCTATTCAATTCAATCACTGTAGTTTTCAAGCATCGATTTCAAGTCGCCTATTTTTTACACGTAGTATAACAATTATTAGCGAAATAGTGATTGCATTCGACGCATGAAAGTAGAAGTTATCTGAATATGTTCATTATAAAAGGCATAATGTACATTATTTCTTAATATTCATATTTTTAAAAAAAAGGCCAATCACTGCCAGGTGGCCAACAACTACACTGTTTACCCCTACTTGGAACTTTGAGGATTCCACGTCGCTCTGCACGTATCTTCCATTTATTAGTCATTCCACGCATCCTCCGCTTATTAATCATTTTACTATCGCGTTGCCAGCAATTTATCAGATTATCAATTACCAATCACAACCTCGTGATGGTAGGTAACGATGGAAGTTAGTTAGAAATTGCACGCCTAGCAAATTGCGATCGCGAAACAGGACGGAGGTATCGGCGAGAGCTGCGGTATACTAAATAGGTACGGCGAATTCGATGGTATTCGTATCGGGTGGGTATCTGGCACAGTTTCGTTTTCAACTGCGTCGCGGGAATTGAATTTTCCAAGACTATTTCGTCGGTCGTGGTGTTTGTCGAGCTTCATCGAACGGAAACTGTGTTATATACGCGATGTGCCTTCGTGAAATCGTTCCTGCGAACGTGGTAGCTGAATCATCGATGGAATTTGTCCTTGTTCCATTGTTTTTTATGGAGGTGGGAAAATGGGGCGTGCTTTTTTGTGACGTGATAGTGGTTTCAAATGAATGAGCCGAGGTCGAGCCAAGCTCTTTGATTTTTGAGCTAGTCGCTGTTATTAAACGTTGATTAAATAATTACTACATTCTTATTAATGATAATTAGATGTAAGGTGTTTTTAGCTCATCATATTTCCACTTGGGAAGTTGGAAGAACTTATTAATTTGGCTTGTACGGCAATATCAGCCACGTGGAATGCATCGCGTTTCAATGGCGATTAGAGAAATTTTTAAATTATATTTCTATTCTAATTGATGATTAAGTAAAGTAGATGCTACGTATCCTAAGTCCATCTCGTAATAATTATGATCGAGTTTTTGAATTAGAAATAAACGAAAACTGTTTTGTAATATGTAGAAGCAGACTTCAGAAAATAGTTTCTATCCATAATTTCTATTCGTAGTTTCTGCATGTCTAGATCCAGATTTTTTGTAGTGTCGTAAGTTTATCCTACGATCTAAGAAAATTCTCTTTCCCTAATTATTTCAAATACACAACTACTTATGAGGCCTGAATAATAACGGCTCTCACTACGGGGCTCGGTTTAACCGCGTAAGCCGGTAGCAGCAACAACAACAGACGGGGGCACCGACCTCTTATCTCTGCGTAATCAAGCAGAAGCATGCTGAAATATTGCCCCTTAAAATATATTCCCTTCACTAAACGACACCAAGAAAAACATAAAAATACCAATGACCAGCCACTAAAGTGTGCCCCTTAATGACGCCCTTAGGGTAATCAGAGTGGTTGAAAGTTCCAAAGGCTCCCCTCGACTATTTTACGAGCTGAACCCTAAGCGATATTACTTGTTCGTCATCGAATGGACCGCGCCTCGAGCCATCATCCTCCGTTCGCCAAGGCTTCAGATCGCTCGCGATCTCGTGGCACGATTATTGCACGCGTTTGATGAGCATTCGTCGTTTATCAGGGAATTAGAGTCGCGTCGGGAGCATGTCGTAGACCGTCGGAAAGGCCTTACTAATTGGCTTTAAGTGCCGCAAGGCTGTGGCGTTACGGCAGTACCGATGGAGATGTATCTGGCCGATCGAAGGACAGTTATTTCAGCGTTTGCGGCTGGACGAGAGTAGCGTGCTTCTGCGAACTGGTTTTCTCGGTAGCTTTGATAATACGACAGCCCGGGCCCTCGTTTTGCAGAGAATTATCGCGGACGGGTATATGTATACCTCGGAAGCGTCTCCTCGGTATACGCGATCCACCCTACCCAATGGCCCAGCCACGTCCTTGGGATTATAATAAAATATTGACTGGACGGGACGTGCGTGGGGAGTTTGCGCTGCGATCGAGAACCCATTCTTCGGCGGGTGTTACTCCCGCTTTCGATACGATTCTTGTTGTATCGGTTATAATGGAGATAGGGATGACGTGGAATCTGAATCGAAGGGGCTGAAAAGTAGCGTTAGAATAGTTTCTGCACCATCCCCCAATTAATGACAATGATGACGGCGATCTGAACTAAGATCGAATTTTAAGTACCTCCATAGACCCACCCGATCACCCATGAAATAGTAATGGAAAAGCTATGTGAAGTTAAGTGGGTGATTTGCCTAATTGTAAGTGAGTAAAGTGATAGGAGTGCGCACTAGTTCTACGAGTAGAATTAGCTTCCAGAGCTTAACTCTCAATTTTAGAAGCATTCTGTATTTTCAAGGTCGACTGGGCATTCGAAGCGAGGTCCTGACATGGGAGATGTTCATTAAAAATACCTGTGCGCTCCATTTTACTTATGGATGATGCACTCCATTTGCATCAACTAATTGAAGTTTCGTGTAACATTGCAGGACTGTCGCTTGGGTCAAATGGCCGGTCGAAATTTTATGTAACGCTGGCGAGGCGATTATGTAGTCTGATAGCGGAATAATAATGAATGTCCCATCTAGAACGACGTTTTACGATTACACGCCGATCTTGATACGACGCTGCACATTTCTTTGCCGCGAGTATCGCGATGCGATTGAGGATACGCTTATTAGATGAGAACTCTCCAAGACGAGGCGATAGAGCTGTTTGATGATTGAGACTTCAGCGGGTCTTTAAACGCTACGTTAGTGTGGAGCAGAAGTTCGACGCGTGCTCTGACCAGAGGCGTCCTATGCTCCGCCATAATCGATCTTTTCGATTTAGACACTATTAACTATTTAGATTCCATAATTCACCACACTCCTGAAGCTATCAACCAAGCGAAACAATTCTTCGTCCACAGATCATGACTGGCGACGACAGCATGAGCGACGACGTCTTCGAGGTCGACGACTACGCCTCTGCCCACGCAATGTCCGCTGGTCTGACGCCGGGAACCGCGGAGCAGCCATTGACCACAACCCCGTCCCCGACCGGATATCGAGATTACAAGCCACCGGCGGAAGTGTTCACCGAAAATTACGGCTACTCCGCCACCACGTCCAAGGACTACGGCAGCGTCAGGAGCTGCCTGAAGAGGGCCAACGTGGAAGACGCCGGTTTCACTCACAAGGTGAGTCGTTCCTCTCGAAATCGAATAGTGCGGGGCTTGTTCGCGCCGGGGAGAATGCATGCTAGTGGATGGAACCCGGTTCGCGTCCAACGAAACGCGATTCGTTCGCAATATGCGGCGACGTTGTGCTCGGGGAGAACGGCTTCGCAGAAAGTGGATTTATCTGACATGCTTTGCGATTCCCGCAACGTGCCTGGGGTCCAGATTCTAAATCTGTTTTCGGTACGGAGCACCGAATGCCTAGTGACGCTGCGGGGCAGATGCAATTATATGACAGTAGAGCCTGATCAATATAAGAATATCCTCGGTTCTCTTACAGAGCTACCTCGTTCAGGTGCCAGCGAAATATCCAGAAAGCTAACGCTACGTTCCGACGTGCACCTGTTACCTAATCTATCGCCACAAATACACCCGGTACTACCCTTCGCCACAATAGAAGGCCCCACCTCATCAGCAGGATTCACGTCCATTCCCATCCAACCACGTCTGAACCATTCTCCATCCAAGATTCCCGATAATCAACATCCGCCCGATTCCAAAGTGCCCGCGAGCTCGGCTTCCTTCTCGCCGCGCATCCTCGTCGACTCGCGGCGCATCCTCGAGCAGATTTCACGAGATATCCCGAGCATTCCCGGCATGCATCCGTCCCGGTGAAAATACACGGCGCAAGAACGTCGTTTGATATTCATTACCGGCTCATTTGCATGATGAATGGGACACAGTGTTCCACGGATGTGTAGGACCGACAAGGTCAGTCATGCCTTCGTGCCAAGGTCAGCCTGGCCCGTGGCAAGCCAGCGGAATAATGATCGGGAATGTCGAGGTCCATACTATGCCCGTGTGGTACGGCCCCCAAGACGATTCCCTACGTCCTTCCTTCGGCTTCTTCCTTTTCTTACCGGGCCCCGAGTCTCCCCTCTTCCTCTTCCACTCGTCGATTCATCTCGTTCCTCCACGCTCACCGGGCCCTCCCGGACTCTCTTCCTTTTTCTTCTGCGTCTTCTTACCGATCTGCCCCATCCCCTCCCACTTCGAGTCTCGTTCCTTCCACCGTGTTTTTCCTCTTTTCACGCTTACGCTCTTCCCTTATTTTCCTGCGCCCTATCTTCTTTCTTCTGTCCGCTATTTTTCCTCCCTTCCCTGTCGATTCACTGGTTATATCTCTTTGTGCTTTCAAGGAGGTACGTTCTCACATTCGTAGTTCAGCAAGATTTTCCTTTCCTCCTGTGTCCTTTCTGGCTCCCGAGGTACATTGGCAGATTCCTCCTTCATTTTCTTCATGGACATTGTTGTTCCTCTGCTCCATCCTTCGGCGTTCTCTGTTTCAATGGGAGCCTCCGGCGCTCGTAGCTACCTGCTACACTTCGTTTTTCGTCTCCGATTGGCAGAGACGGGATTTTACGATCTACCGGAAGCGATGCCCGGATTTGCCTTCGAACCACAACAGGTCTGCCGTTTTATGATCGAAGCAAATCGGTTACCCACCGCCTCTGCCTTCGCCGAGGATCCCGTCTTAACGCGATATCGTCTCGCGGTCGGATTGTTCTTGGAGGATCGTTAGTCAGGGTTCATTCCACGGCTGATACTTGCACGCTTTCGCGTCGAACTGGTTTCACGTTTCGAACGAAACCCTCGCGTTTATCGCGGCTCAATCGACGGGGGCCCCCTCGATCCTCCTATCGATGGAAGATTTAATCTGTGAGTTTTGAACGGCGCGCCTCGCTGCTGATTGAATCTCAACACTTTTCGGAATTTCCCTCGCCATTACTGTCCAAGTGCATCCATCCGCGAGCGAAGAATAGGGATAGCGTCGCCAAGTTGGGGCACATTTTTTTTGGAAATCCATTGTCACTTGATCGCTGTTATGGTGATCGAAATTGGACGAAGCTGGATAGAAACTTTGAAGATGCAGCTACACACCAGAGCTGATAAAAAATAAAGTAAGGCTTCGATCGATAATGTAGCGTAAGACCAAGCTACAATTACCATCACTTTCGAATAAAGACTTCGCTCCACCAGTTAACGAAGTAAACCAGAACGCAGCTGTGCCCCCGAAGACAACGAGTTCCCCGATGACCAGTCGAAACTTTAACTTCGAGCCCTTCGGCTTCACGAGCTGCCGGGAGAAAAACCGTTGATTTAAACGGCGGTTCTACGAGCGACAGGTGGATTGAAAAAGCCTGAAATCAAGGGTGAGGAAAGGGTATCGCGTGGAAGCGCGGGATTTCTTTCGGGACCGTGGCCAGTCGCTTGCACGCGCCTCCCTTCTTTGCCGAAAGATTTGCAACAGTGCAGCCGGTCGCAGCACCAACCTCTTCAATTATCCCTTATAGGAGAGTGAGTACTCCGGGCTCGAAGAAAACGCGAGGCAAGAACCGGCTTGGGGGCCCGTGGACCCCCTACCGGTTTTACTTCGCCCTGCCGATCGGTGGAGCAGTCCAGTCCTTCCCTCGAATCGGCTTAAGGATCCCCTCGTTAATTGCCGTGACATTCTGAAAATGTTTCACGGATCCTGTCCCTTCAACAGCGTTTCATAAGCCCCCTGTCCCCCCCCAGAGGAAAGGAATTTTCTGGGTAATGTTCGACGACAGAAATCTGATATCAAAAGTCACCTTTTGTATTCTCTAAGCTTCATTGATCTTTTCTAGTATCACTCAGCACCCATTTCTGTGAAATTCAGTATTTATTAATTGCAATGTCTTTCTCCTGACTATTCTCCTCGTTGATTTCGATTCAAATAAGATTACCTTCTCTGTGATACAACTATTTCCTCTCAAACATAAATTCTGGCACGGAGAATGGATTCTGAGATGTAAGCGAGTCTTCAAATCAGAAACATTTCCTGATTTATACCTATTCTCACGAAATGAGATCTATAGAAAATTCGCGGTTTTCAACAGTCCCCTCTTAATTACCACAACAACACTGAGTTTTCTTAAGAACGTCGACGTTCCAGCATTCTTGCGCGCGTTCCAAATGCGCTGCCCCGCGTATCGAGTTCAGATACATCATCCTCGTCGGTCGTGTTACGACAGAATATATTATTCAGAGTGCACACGGCACACTAGGTCCAGATCAATGGGCTTGCTTCACGGTATTCGGGATCGAGCCATGGAATTCTCTGTTGCAGCCGTGCAAGCTGCGTAGGCGGATTAAGGGCACAATTGACTATAGCACAATGCGTGACCCGGATGGCGCTTTCATTGGGATATGATTAAGCTGTTCCTTCATACAAGACGCGTGCTAACGTCAAACAGAATGATTTTGCGCGAAACCTTCGCGTTTCGAGGGAATCCTTCCCCGCATCGCTCCTCATTACTTGAACAATCCTCTTCGCAGAATTATCAGAGAATTGTCTGCACTGATCGTGACGTATCCATAGGGTAAGTCCGGGAGTGTTCGACCACCGGGAGAGTCCGGCCAGTGCTGATATTTTAATACTGACGCAAGATAGGGCACTGTGTGTCATTGACACAAAAGAAATGAATGCGCTTGTTGTTTATCTCACATTGACCATTGTCACAAATCCATATTTTAATTATAAGATACAGTTAAGACTTTATGCGAAGCTGAAAGTTTTTAGACCAACTTACAGTGGTGGCAATATTTGAAAAACAGTTACGTTTATTTACACTCTTCCGATATTGAGGATATAATATTCATATAACTACAGTGTAACACCAACAATACGTATGTATTAGTTTTTAATTTTTTTTGATAAGGTGGTCGATCACTACCTTGATTACTCGTAGTGGGTGGACGGTCTAACCCCGACATGCGGGTGACACCGACCAGTTGCAGTGCCAATGTTTTTGATTGAAAATGAAAATAAATATTTGAAATTATCGCACATTATAATTTATATATACCCTAAATTGCTTGGGCTTTGCTTTAATGTGCATAAAACGACAAAAATGTGAAAAACAACGATGCTACAATTTCTTTTCCAAAAAGTGGTCAAACTCTCCCGGACTTACAATATTTGATACTTGATTTGTCCTTTGATCATCCTGAATAATATATATCCTCGAGTATTTTGCCAATTTCGGTTTCAAGGGGTTTGCGTTGAATCTCATTGACGGGGGTGTTATCGTTAAAAGCATACTGGTGTCCAAAATTTGGAGTTGACATCCGTTAAAATCAGTTGGTAGCGTAATCGTGGCGAGGTAACGAGATGGTACACGGTAGCTGCGCTTCGTTACTTGCCCACGGTATGGGGAAACGAAGCAGGGGGGCGAGGTGCATGGATCGAGTGCATTTTTTCCAGCTGCACCAGTCTGGAAGCCGACTAGAAACCGCGCTGACCTTAAGCGGCCGTGCATTTGGCGGGCTCGCGCAGTCGCATACAAATTGAGTTAGCGACCTCGTGGTAATGGAGGAAGACGAGAACGCGGCCGAGCGAGCCCGTGGAAGTATGAAAGCCTTGCTGCGCGAGGAGAGGAGCGGATCGAGATCGTACGCGAGAAATCTCGAGAATTACATGCCTGTGTACGTGCATCGCGCTGCGAAACGAACACCTTCGAACACCATCCACCGAGCCATTGAGCCAACCACTATTTCAGTGCTGTCATGTTTTGATTACGAATAAAAACGGAAAAGCCGTTAGTAGGGGAGACCGGGGCAGATTGTAACAAGAAAAGTTTTCACAGTTTTTTCTCGAAAGTGTTTTCCTCAATCAGGAAATAATTTGCGTGATTTACTACTTACATATGTGGTGAACTAATTGCGTGAAAGTACGTGACAAAATCTTGGACACTTAGACACCTAGCTTCATCTTAAACAAATCTGAACCTTTGTTACAATCTGCCCCAGTCCGGGGTAAATTGTAACACATCTGTTTTACTTATTTAAATACAAATATGAACACAAATAAACATTTCTAAAAAATAAAAATGAAAACACAGATCATTATTAAACATTTGATATACATGAGTTAACCAATCATTGCTTATTCATCTGATTTTATCAAAATCTTCTTCTGTGCTTTTTTTACTTTTGCCTTCATACTTTTCTTCTATTTTTTTGGATTCTCGATTGTTCTGTTGTTCGTCCAGAGCATCTTTTTCCGGTGTGTCAGAAAATAGCTTGTTTTATCATTCATTTGGAGCGGAGTAAATATAGTAACATGTTACAATTTACCCCGAGGTCGAATTTTTGCGTTTTATCTCAGCAAACGAGAAACTAAACATCAAATCACTAAAATGCGTACACATAATAATAAATCAATGTGTACTGATTCGTTTGCGACAAAGAAACAAAAAATCAAACGGTTCCTAATGGCAGTTAATTGAAATGAAAGTGCTAAGACAAGATTTACTTACGCGCTCTAAATACTAAAATTCTGGGCTATTACCACAAAATGAATACATAACGCTGGTTTGTGTCACTAAAACCGACGGTCAAGCAGCTCTCGCATGCTGTGGGTTACCAGATTTGTCGTTCAAAAGATTTTACTTATGTTACAATTTACCTCGTGTTACAACCTGCCCCGGTCTCCCCTACTCAATAAGCTCGCCTATCCGAGGGATATGAAATTCGATACTCCTAGAAGCTAAGATTTATTTGCAACCGGGGCAAAGAAGAAGATGGGATTCTGTATCTAGAGAAATACATGTAGATTCGAATTATTCCCGTATCGCTGAAAACCCTCCACTTTAACCGGAGCTGCGCTCGTCCGAAGCCTGCACTCCAAAAAGCACATTTATCACCGAGGAACCTAATGATCGCCCATCCCTCACCTTCCATCCTTTAAATCCTGGGCCATTTGTACGATTCTCGAGTCACCGCTTAATTTAATCGCCGATTTGTTACGCTCACTGGTGTAAGCCCCGCCAGGTACAGGGTGATTCATACGCGCATTCATATTGCAAGGTAAAGAGCCAACACTTTCGAGCAGCTCCTTTAATCTTCCATAGCTCGGATACTACAGTACCCGCGACTTACACTCGCGCGACATTTTCCCCATCGATTTACGCCCGCCCTCCACCTTGTATCGACCGATGCATTTATGATTGGATTCGGTGGACAAGGAGCGTCCAGACGCGATTGGAAATAACGGCCCTAAAAATGGCAGCGTCCACGGGTCAGGGCGCTGCTTTTTGCAACTGCATTTCACTTGGCGTTGCACGATCCAAAGAGGTTCAGCCTCTCCTTTTATCGCGAATCCGTACAACCGAGTTGCTCGACCGAATGGAGGATTCAAGCCGCGTTTTTCGCGTGCGCGACCGATTGGTATTCCGCGCGACGGCTCCCCGAACTGGGAATTGTAAATTGATAAACGCTCGGCTGCGCTGCACGATAAAGAAGCGGAGACGAAGAGGGACGGGGAGGCTGTGCCATGCCTATCTGTCATAAGGTGCACATGTTTTTCCGAGAAAAATACTGTGCCAGCCACGATTCCCGTTGGATCAAGGTCCGCATTGTACGTACCTGCGTATCCTCGAGGCCACATCGTCGTGGAATGTTAACGCGAAGGGGTTGAAAATTTACAAGTGTGCTTGGTCGTTCTGTGAATCGAAGAAGCAGAAGTAATGTAGCACGAGTTCCATACCGGGTTTTCACAGGACACGGGAAATCAGGAAGCTCGCCGACTTTGTCGGGAATTTGAGAAACGACGGGACATCCATTTTCCACTCTAGGTACTGAAAGTCTACGAACGGCTGCAAGAACTCGCCGAGGTGGTCTCCGATCGAGATCGAACGTCCTCGGAATACATTACTGAAAAACTCAATTACGAGCCACCAATAAGATATTCCCTCGACTCCCTTTTTGCACCCCCGCGATAGTCGGGCGAAATTATTAATCGGCCGTGGCGTTTCTTCGGCCATTACCGGGGCGAACTAAGCTTCGAATTCGACCCGCTCGGAATTGCAAATCCGCTGGCCGCTCTTTATGTATTATGGATCCGCTGGACCGCTGGATTCGCGAATGAAATTTAATTAATTCCATCGCTAGCCGGCAAAAATCGTTAGGGCAGTGGATCGCGAATAGAGCCGACCGCTTGTGCCAGGAATACGCGATTTCTCTGAAACCCTCTAACCAAATCTATATAGCACATCAATCTCCGACAATTACACCATTAGTTTCATAAACTCCCCGTCAATTTTCTTCAACTAAAACGAATTCCCTATCAGAGGACTGGAATCATCTCTCGCTAATGATGGAACGGTGAAATTGCACTGTCTCCCGTTTCGAAATTCGACAGCAGGGCTCGAAATCGCAGCCCTTGTCATCAAGTGGCGATCGCCCGCAATTAGAGCCAATTAACCAGCTATATTTAGCGTAGCGCGAGCGTTTTTACAGAATCTCGTTATCCTCATTCGCGTTTATCGGTCGGTGGTCTCCAGTATCGTTCCCAGTGTTCCTCGCCGTCCCTCTTCCTCGCTCCCTCGCCGCTCTCCTCTCGTTCTCTCGCCCGAAACCGATTAGCATACGAATGCACACGACCTTGCCGCGCCATTGGACGTCGCGAGGCAAGGAGAGCCGTACTGCACGCGCCGCCACGGGCGCATCTAAGCGTCCGTCGTTGCACATGGAGGTGCATCGATGCAACCGACGAGAAACATTATCCGAGTGGCTGCGATTTTTCTCCCCGTGAAACACGTTATCGGCTAGCCGCAACGTTCCAGGAACTTCGCGCTTCTCTTATTCACGCCCAGTCTCAGTTCTCAGGGTTGAAACAGCCCCTCGACGAGTCGAAAATTCTGACAAGTGCCACCCGGGGACGAAATTCTAATGGTAGAAATTCTGAATTCTTGGGCGCACCCATGGATCCACAGATTCCTATCGCTCAATTAAGATTACTCATCTTGTTCGGGGTAATAATTAATAATATGCTGTGTTTTTGAATGGGTATTTTTTCGAAACATTCAAATTTCAAAGTGGCAATGACAGTGGTTTGCCTTTTTTTACGCCGAGAGTACGCGCGTATTGAGAGTCACTGAACCCGAGGCACAACCACCCCGCGGACGTGTTTCCCTCTTCTTGTTGCACATGTTCCGAATTCGATGCATAGGCAGGTATACACACGAGCGATGTATCGTCTCGTAAAGGCGCGTGTAACGCGATATCTCGTGCGTTTTCGAGCGCGCGTGCACGCACATGGCCGCCGCGCACAATGCAAATTATAATGCAGCCCGTATAAGTGCACGTCCGGCATTGTCACGTCGAACCTCGTGTATACGCGCTCCTCGGCCACGGTTTCCGAACCGCGGTCGTAAATTTTACGACGGCTCTCCACTTCACGTCCCATACGTTGATGCGCCGACTCTCGAGCAGCGGCTCTTGTACGGTTCATCCTTACTTTCTGCTCCTTATCCTTTAATTTCGGCCTTTGATCGTGTGCACTCGCCTCCCGGCTGGGTTCCCTTGATTTTCTTCCAACTGCTCAGTGTTTCGCGACGAGTTCTGTTGATTTTTGTCAGCTGCCAGCGATTCTCCACAATTTTCATTGCTTCTTTACGTTGCGATTCAGAGACATTAGATCTAGTGGCTCTATGCGTTCTGCACAGATCTCTTTCGATTTCCTCTCGATTTGCATGTCCCTTCTTATTCTGTTCAGTATTCTGTTATAGTTACCTCAATTTCGAATGCTTCTCTGTGCCTTCTAGTGTTAAATGTCCCACGACAGTTGCCCTTCGCATTCCCAATTTAACGCCCAGTATCCTAGATCGACGTGGCTTCTTTACGACCATTTTTCTCTGTCACTCGAGCAGCGTCGAAGGCTTAGCCGGAATTTATACTTGCACGAAACGGTGGACGGTTTTTGCGAATCTCGTTTGTTCATCTTTACGGGCGCGTCTTCACGGTACACCGACTTTATGATCATACTGTTGTAGCGCGTACGATTATATTCAGCCACTACATCCGTTGCTGTTGCATGCTTGACGCCATGAAACGGCGATGAGGAACAGTGCCGCGTTCATCGCGAACACGTTTCGCGATCATCCAACGATCTCCCTTCGCGGAGAACATTCCTGGCAAAGACGATCCCCCGGCCTTCAGCGATGTCAATCACGACAGAGTGGTTAAAGTACACTCCGAATACTCTGTTGAGACTGATAATTGAATTAGCTCCTCATCTTTCCCGCCCGGCAATATCTTTCTTCCGGATGATGGACGACGCGGACGCGAAATATATATATATATATAAGGAGCCGACGTTATGGGCCCCCGATAAATTCATGACCCGCGAAATCGCATAAATAAGCCGCTGCTTCTTTGGAGTGGATGATATCCGCACGCACGAAAGCTGGCCGCACTTTCACCGCGGCTTTAAATCAAGCCGCGTGTTACGCTCGCGTTAATTTGCATGACGGCCGAAAGGAGATGTGCACTTTCGCCTGATTTATGATCCTCGCTCGATATCGGTATCCGATTGAACGCCGACGATCGCCCGTTAACCGCGACGCAAGATTGATTGGCTGAGCAGTATGAGGAAACGTTGCACTGTCGTGGAGATTGAGGCGCCCGAAGTGTGCTAAAAGTACAGAGTGTCCCGGGCGAGGAAGAAACTAGAGGAAGGGAGGAGAGGACGACGAAAGAAGAGCAAAAGGGGCGTCGAGTGTTCGTCATCCTTTCGCGCGATCCGGCAGCCGCGCTCACAATGGAATTTCGTGGCGTCGCGTGGAGCGGACGATCGTGCCGCGAGGGTGAAACCCGCGGGAACAAAGGTGCTCCCAGGAAGAGGGAAGCAGAGCGCGGGAGAGAGGGAGAGGGAGAGAGAGAGAGAGAAAGGGAGGTCGAGCGAGAGCAGTGAAGGACAGAGACTGAGGAAGAAGGAGAGGAAGAGAAGGGAGGGCAGTGAATTAAGTTTCTCCGCCCCTGAGGCCGACACATTCGCCGATACTCGTCACGACCACCCCCTGGGGGTCCTGCGAATCTTTCAATGGAAATTCTGCGTGAAGGGGACGCCGCCTCGGGGCCTGGGCGATAGAGATTCGAGCATCGAGCCTCCTCGCAGCCGAATACGTCGATTCGGAAAAATCGGGGGTGTGTTTTGATCCCGGCAATGAAACAGGAAACGTGTTCGATGAGGGACGTCGCTCGTAAGTCTCTTTACTCCGGGGGAGTCGGGCGAGAAGGCGTAGAGTCACTAGTCGAGGATCAATCCAGCCACCTAAGTCGCCCCCTTTGATTTCCAGCTAAGCCGAAATTTCGCGCAAGAAGCATTTGATCGATGCCGAGCGGAGCCGTTCATGCGGGAGAGCCAATACTCCATGAACGAAAAAAGACCTCGACCAGCCGAAACGAAGTTTCGGTGGCCTGGTTCGCGCTAAAGAGCGATCGCGCCCTTTGCCGTCGCCACAAAGCCGTTTTATGGTTACTCGCGTTCCTTCTGATCGCTAGCTTCCCCCCCCCCCCCCCGAGGAGAAATGATCGCCATTTGTCCAGCGAACGGGGGACAAACTGCTCCGAGTCGCAAAGACGGCGGAGGACCTTGCCAAACGGGCACAGCCGCGAGTTTCGTTCCACTGTGACAAACGTGGAGGCTCATATATGAATTTCACAGATGAGAAACTGTTACCATTAATCCATAATATCCAAACCATCATCGTGCAAGTTTGAGAAGGCTCCGCAACTTTACGAGCGCTGATAATTATGATCCATCAAGTCTCTCCGAATATTAGTGGAAAGTGGACCTCGCGAAAGTTATATACAATGGAATTAAGCGAGACACGGAATTATCACTTACAGCCCCCTTTAGTTCATAAACCACCAGCTCGTAAAAGTTAAGAGAATTACTCGGCCCGGACTTTTACTGCCGTCCCATAAACCATTCATCAGCGGACGTTGTCCCGAAATTATCCGCGGCTCCTCGCCCTTCTCTCGCACCCTGCCCTCGTGCGCGCTGACACCTGTGAAGCAGGGTACGTCTCCCAGCGGCACGATCGCCTGCGACTGGAACGGAGCTCTCACCGTTTGACCCGGGGCGCGGGCCAATTTATTACATTACACGAGCACTGTGTGCTTCCACCTGCATTATGCCCCGGATACCAGCGCGGGCACGCAGCTGGGTCTCGTTTTCGAACGTGTAATTTCGGCAGCCTTTCAATGTTCCCGCGGCGGCCGCTTTATTGTTGCAAAGTGTCCGGGCTCCTGGGTCGATCCGAGTCGATGGACTCTGGAGATTGGGCCTTCAAAGAAACGGAACGAGCCGACGAACCGTATAGGGCGCTTCGAAGGGGTACCAGATCTAGGTGCAAATCCGTGGTAGAATTTAGAAACGATAGCCTACGCGAGGGGGTGTGTATCAGTGACCGCCATGGAAACTGCTCTATTTAGACTGCAATCGTTTCCCCCGAGGTACTATCTTCGTTCGGGTGCCACACTACGATTTCTCCTGTTAACTATCGCGCTGTGTGGTCCCATAGAGGCTACGGTCGGCAGCCAACTTTGTTGCCCGGGCTCTCCTTTCCCGATAGTAACACCTGTAGCCGGCTATAATCGTTTGACCTGGCCACGCGGCAGATTATTACATTACGGGATGGCACCTGCCTCGCCACAGGTATACACGCTCGCGCTCGCACGTGTGCACGGCGGTTGTATGGGCGATTGTAGGCGTCGCGGCGTAAAGGGGACGTCCTGGTGCCATTATTGCCCATTTCGGGAAGATGAATTATAGCGACAGCGGAAATAACGTTTGCAATTACTCTGCGAGAAGACTGTTGATGTCTGGAGGCCTTGCTGTAGCATCAGCAGTTTGGGGTATTTTAATAATACGATGGATAGTGTGCTTATATGGCTACAAATTGTGGGATTTCATTATGAACCGAGTGATAATTATAGGAATTCTTATGTATTTCTCTTCTGAACCGTTTTCTTCTAACTTCAAGACATTTCGGAGATCCCAAAAATCCTCTCCAATAAGTCTGTTCGGTCGTTCAAGAAAATTCGACAATATTCTTCTTATGAGTGGCAGTTAAGGGGCCCTGTCGCGGCGTTTGGAGCAACGATACCAAGTCGGGGCACGACCACGATTGGCTTTCGTTCGATAAGAACTCGATAGCCTCTGTACGAGATCGAGAACCAACGGTGCCTTTTTATTTGCAGACAATCCTTCTCGGCGACAGTGGAGTTGGCAAGACTTCCCTGTTGGTCCAGTTCGACACGGGGAAATTTCAACCAGGAAACTTCGCGGCCACCGTCGGTATTGGTTTCACGGTACGTATTAAATCAACGTCCGATACTTACTCGGCTCTCTGTGTAGACGAAAGCCAGTAGCCGTGCGAGACAATACGCCTACGACTGAAATACAGATTTCAGGAAACCGGGAGACCCGAGTGCTCAGAGGAATAATACATGATAAAATGTCAATTGACAGAATTGTTATACTAAGTAGTTCTTCGATGGGAGTGTGCTGTTTCGCGAAAAGAATCGTAGAGATTTTAGAACGATTGTTTATTTCCTATGTCCGTGGCTTGCTGAACACCCGCGGAACTGGCTTTCACTCTAGCAGTGCCAAAGATCGATATTAGGTAATGGATACATCGATCTACTGGCACTGATTCGATTTGTACGAAGAAGCGCGAGGTGCAGTCGAAGGTGAAGAAGTAAGTTGGGATTTTTAAATAATTTGGTAAAGGCTGCGTCTGGTGATAGCGATTCTCTGCTCCGCCAGTGGCGATAACAGGTCGTTGGCGGCCAAGAGAGGCTCGGTATCAGCGTCTGCCAATGTGAGCAATGCATTTATGCATGAGGCCAACGCTTTTACACCCGGCCGTACTGGTATTTACACGCGCGAGAAATTTATACGCGTCAGTTTTCCGTCAAAACGCCGCTCCACGGAAATTTAACTCCGCCGCGTACGCACGTACCGAGATTCCTTCAATGTTACTGCGTTGTCGCTCCGAAGATAGAACTTGACTTCACACTTGCCCCCTTGGGAAATAAATTAAGCGGACAACCATCTTGTTGCGGGAAATATTGATTTACGATTCGAAGAACGATCTTTAACTCGAAAGAGGACGCCCGGAGGTTTTGACGAGCAACGATACACGCGGAGGACTTCGGTTGGAAGGATTGCTACGAAACGGAATAGGAATGCACCGGTGGGTGGAATTTATGGATTAAAAATTAAATGGGGATTCCCAGTTCGGGCAATGCATATCATACGTACATACATAATTATAATAATACGCGCTCGTTGTTTATTCACCGTTGTGTACACGAGGAACAAAGCCGCGAATATATTCATCGCGAGCAAAGTTCGATTGTAATTCATGATACCGTGCCCTCATTACCGATGCAGTATCGAATATTTGATAGCACAATTGCAAATAACCGGTCGGCGTCTACAAAAGCGTCGGGACTATCAAATGATGCGATATATCGTGGACGAAAGGTAAGGTATGCCTAACATTTCTGGCATAACAAACGCGGCTGCCATTGACACCTATCTATGTATGTATTTCGTTTTACATCAGTATGAAAGTATAAAGTCTATTTCCCGAATTTAGCATCATTTTCAAATAGGAAACCTAGAAAATCTAACGATACGCGAAGTAGAAAATTCATGAAAAACGCCAAGAGATCTGTCTCAAGCTTAACTTGCAATAGAATTCAAACCGCTTCACAGAAATCGAGTGGCCAGAAACTTCGTCTATTTCCAAAAACGGTTCAAGATACACACGGTGGAATTAAAAGGCACGACCTTTCCCCCGCGGCAGATTGCGAAAGAATTCGCGGACGGTGAGCGCGTCGCGTTGCGGAGCGGCGATAAAACCGTTCGCGAATAGCTCGCCGGGCAATTAAATTGGCCTGCGAAAATAAACGCGGCCGACTCGTTATCGCGACGGCTATGTAGCCGGGTCTTCGCGAGCGATTCGCCGTGCGTGGAGTTGCGGAGGCGCGCGACCCGCTCGTAACGAGACGAAAGTTCCGCGGGAAAGCCGCAAGGAGACACGGCCATCACGAGACCGACACGTGTGTTACAAGGAGAAATCTGCGCCCGAGAGCAGGCCGTTTGATAGAGCAATTTCAACTTTCTCGAGGATACACCGCCGCTGCCTCGGATAGCTGTCTGTCCGCCGCGACTGGAAAGTGCACTATCGTAACTCGCAGAAACCGTGAACCGAACGGGGTACCCACTTCCGCGTGGAAGCTTGCTCGATTTCTAGCGATATTCTCGACGAAATCTTGCCGACACTTCGGCGAATGTTTGGCAGTGGAGCTGGGCATATTTCAGAAAACTATGGGCCAATTTCTGTGGCTGTCAATGGAGAATAGTTGGACAGTTGAAGGGCGCCTGGAGAACGATTTCCTATGTTCAAATGGTTGGTTTTCTTAGCGAGACAGCGCGTAAGGTGGCAGCGAAGCCCTCTATCAATCATGGACAGCAGAACGGCGCAGAGTCTTCGGCAGGGAAGGGTCGCGATCGTCTCGCTGAATGTAATAAACGAGGAGAGTGTGCGTAAAGGGTGAAAGATGGGAAACCTTCTGACAAGGGGAACAGGAAGTGTGGAGGTGTTCAGGAAGTGTGAGATGAGGGATCGTGAGAAACGATAGAGAAATTGATAAAAGCTGGTGAGGGAATCGTTACAACGCAAGTCAGACTGAAGTATTATCGTGTCTGTTATCAAACGTTGGAAGACTATCCACGTGATAGATAAAGTGTATTCAGACCTCTCCGAATTTCATTCCTTCCACCTTTATCAACCTCGTCGCAGTGGCAATGAAATTCCTCCCGGCGGCCAGGAAATAAAACACTCCGCCCGTAATGTTTAAACCACGAGAGCTGGCCAGGGAGTATGATGCTTTAACGTGCAACCAGCCTATCGAGGGTTGATGGAGAAAGGGGCAGGGAGCAATAAATCAGCCGACTTGACAGTGCCAAGTGGGGCTGGGCCCCGTGACGAGGCGGATTCGATGCCTCTCCTCCTGTTTCCGTTTTATTCGCCTCCCTCCGCGCGCTTTCTCTTCCCTCCCACGTGCCGAAATTTCAAGGTGGATCGCCAACACTCGATTCATCCGATTGCCCGACTGAAGGATTCAAGGGATCAACGAGATGCGGACCGCCTTGTGAATTATTTCACCACCGTTCAAACCTCCCCTTCACTCTTCCTACATACGCGCTGAAATTTTCGAGTGGCGAATAAATCGATTCAAGAGCGGGATGCAGGGCAAGCTTCTCGAGGCGGCGCGCGAGCAAGCTAGGAGATCGAAAGATCTACGCTGTGGGCTCTAGGATATTGGAGGATTATGGTACTATAGTAGTGCTCGAGTAACTTCACTCTGCAACGAAATTTCGAGACGAGTTGTGTACTAATTCGCGGTGTGCACTGCATTTCAGAGGAGTTACGGATTTTCCTAGAATCGACCTATAGCATGCAGCTGATCGGAGGACTTGGGTATCGAAACATCTCAGTTTACCTGGTAAATTCCACTCAGGGACTCCTACCGGTACGTAAAATACCGGTATTATACCGGTATTTTTCGGTTGTGTCTTCGTCTGAGACTCAATACCGGTATAACGCTCATACCGGTATTTCGCTATACCGAAACTGATATCATACCGAAAACAAAAGGTTACCGGTAACCGAAATAAATACCGGTATTTTTTCGGTATTCTTTTCAGTAACATGGTAGGTTTCGGTGTTCACCGAGAAGAATACCGAAAAAATACCGGTATTTATTTCGGTTACCGGTAATTCCGAAAACCGATTGTTTTCGGTATTTATCTTTTTCGGTATGATATCGGTTTCGATATTTATCTTTTTCGGTATGATATCGGTTTCGGTATAGCTGTATTGACGAAATACTGGTATGAGCATTATACCGGTATTAAGTCCCTGATTCCATTCGATCGTTTCGAATATCATCGTTCTATCCTCCACATACTGTAACTTCGAAGATGGCAAACAGTTCCTTAATAATTTGGGTCAAAAGGGAATCCCAACTCAGCTCCTTCAACATAGTGTGTAAACCCAGATAGTAAGAGGTTCCAAAGGGTTGAAGTACCTACTAGAATCCGTTTATTCGATTAGGTACATCATGGCTTGAATTCGCCTTCCAAGGGACGGTACACGATTGGTCCAATTGTGAGTCTGTAGGTGATGAAAGGTTCTCCCGACAGACCGTTTCGAGTCGATTTAAGAAGATCAGACCGAGGGAACCGCGGCGACGCGTAATTGGAACGCGGCCAATCCGGCCAGTCAATTAACTTTATTGCACCTTCGTTAAATCCAGAGCGTGTCCATGCGTGTCTCCCATCGCATCTCAACCGGACGCATTTGTTTGCGCGAAATTATATCGGCCCCCGAAACGTTTATTACCGTCCACCACGAGGCTCCCACGATTTCGCGGCAGAATTTTAAGCGCGCCGACCATGCGGGGAATTTAATGCTCATTAATCCCTGCAGCGCGAAAATTAATATTCGAGACGGACCAGCGAGCTCAGCTAAATGAAGATTCAACTTCGGCAGGCGAAATTTGCGAAATTTCTTTGGGGAGGGGCGGTTAATATAAATTTTTTGTGATCGATACGAACGACGATAAATCTCGCGAAGGAACTACTGACACTCGGTTACTCGGCCATCAATTTCGCTCGACTTCACGGCAGGAAGAAATGCGAGACAATAAAGTCCCCCGCGAGTGAGAGATCGGCGACATAGATTCGAATGAATGTCCGCGATCTAGAATTACCTGGGTAGAAAGTGTCGATTGTAATGTATGAATCGGGAGCGTGAATCATCGACGCTGTTCTCTGTGGACCTGGTAATAGGATGAATTTGTATTTACGCTGTCCAAAGGGGGACTAATTTTGCGAATGCCAGTGTAACTCGTTTCCTACAGGATCAAGAATAATTGCGCAATATTTTTCAAGTGAATGCTAAAGACTCGTAAATCATTTTTCAACTATTTCGGACAACTGAATGGAAGCGCCGAGTACTTTTGAAGTTCCGAATGTACTAAATTCATCATGTTTTTATCAAGCCACCCCCACGCTACGAAGTATCGTATCAATTATTTTCCCCGCTGCCTGAAAATGATACACTCTTAACCGAGGTGATTCAGATGATCGATAGCGCATCTGCAACTCATAAATGATAAGGTTCGATCACCTTCCACGTAGACACGAGGCATTTCTTGCGAAATGTCCGCATCGATCTGCGCAGTCTCGACCGAGGGAACTGGGGTGCAAAGCGCGCGTGCCTCTCCGACAAATATTTACCCCGTAGAAAATGCACAAAGGGTGAATCAGATCAGCGACTCCCGTGGGCCGTCTGCGCTCCTCTAAACTATTCTTCGCCCGTGTTTGTGCCGATCGAGACGACCGCAGATGCATCCCGTGGCTGGTTTCTTTGGCCAATAAGACGGCGGAGTGCATCTGCGGCCGCACATGTGCAGCATTCACGTTTCGCTCAAAGGGAAATGTGTTTAATTCGTGATGGGCAACGAGACTGGACCCTCGGCAATGTCGCGCCGTGGATTTTTGTGAAATATTGAGAATTTACACGATTTTTTTTTTGGATTTTAATGAATTTTAATGATTCCTCATGAATCGCTTAGGAGTTTTAATAAACAGTACGAACCCTTCCGAGTTCCTATAAATTTCTCCGAACTCTTACGAATTCCCACGAAGCCCTCTGAATTCTGACAAAGTCACGCCAACTTCCAAGAATTCCACTGGGCTACTAGGAACTCCGAAAAAATTCCTGCAAACTCCACTAGGTTCCAGCGAGTTTCTGCGAGTTCCCGTGAATTCCAGGGGGTTCCCACTTGCCAGCGCCCAGAGCCCCGGCCGGCGATCCTTCAGCGATGTTCGGCGATCGTGGCCTACGTGCGGTTTCTGCGGCAAGGCTGCGGCCGATTCGAGACGGTCCCAGAGTGTTGCTTGAATCGCTTTTAGATCTTTTTGCTCGTGCATGCGCCAGAGCACGAGGCCCAGCCGTTATTCTGGTCACGAACTCGGACTCCCTTTCTCTTTCTTTTCTTCCTTCCTCCCTCGGTGTCCTGCTTCTTCGTCGTCCCGGGCCCGGCGGTTATCAATATTTATGTCGATTTGCTTTCATCGAACCACCGTGTCCACCGGAGCCATGACAAAAAATCCCCACCCGTCACCCTGCCAACCCCCCAGGCTCGATCTTATCGCGCCATTCCATTTAACTTCCCTCGATTTTCGAGCAAGGAAACCGACGCCAGGGGGTGGAGCAAAGATCGCAATTGGAAAGCACCTCGGCGTGAAAACAACTTCGAACCTGACCCATTTTTATGGATCGCTGTTGTTTTGCATTGCAAATCTCTCCGATTGCAAATGGACGTCGCCGGAAGCTCGGTATTGTTTAAAAACTCGCCTATGCGCTCGTCCAGTATTTCACGCTTTAGGAGCATCTGCAACGTCGCAAATAACAAGCGCGAGCTTTTCCGACCAGGTTGCTGCGAGAAAAACAGAGTCCGCTTCAGCCACGAACCTTTCGACTGTGCTGCGAAATTATTTTTAACGTTCCCATTGGTTTCATCGAAAAATATCCTGCCCTCGGCCAATAAAGGTGTTTACGGAAACACGAATTTGTCAGAGCACCGTGCTCAAACGAATATTCCTTGAAAGTCGAACTAAGTAGTTACGAAACGCCTCCGACGAAAAGGGAAGGGTTAAGTCGAGTCTCATTATGCATCGTATATTTTTTTCCTCCGGACCAATTATGTGTTTGAAGGAACGAAGAGCGCCTCGTTTATACGTTCAACCCTTTGAGGCCCTCTCGCCGTCAACGCTTCCTCTGAAAGAGGAAGCTGTTAGTAATCTCAGAGAAGAAGATTCGATATGAGACAGACCGATAACGAGTTTAAGTTCACATTGACGAAGTGCTCGAGGAATTCTAAATGAGCTCCTACGAGCTCGTTAGCGACTACGATTACACGGAACAGAATAAGTTTCGGCTCTTATTGTTCCCCCTGTTCTCGCCAGATTTCGACTTTGCTTACTCGTCAATCACGGGGAGCGTCTTCCTTGCCTGAAATTCGTGTTTCGTCCTACTGAATGACGGAATAATTATTCGAAAATGTCGTGAAAATTGAAGTGAAAATGCGGCGAACAGAGTTACAAAGGAAGATTGCAGCGCGATGTAGTTCTTTGTAGAAAGCTTCGTTTCTCGAAGTCAAACGAACTTCTCACCAAGCATTTCCACCTTCGCGACAGATACCTACTAATTTTCTGCGCTTGTCTACGTGACGAATCGGGATTGATAACGTCTCTATTATTTGAAAGGAAAAATGAATTCATCAAATCACGCGAATACATCGATGTTCTCGCGCAGCTGGATATCGAGCTGGTGTTTACCGTCTCGTCTTTGAGATTTAGTGATATACCACTCACCCTTGCGTAATCCTCGGCCAGCTTGTCAAAGTTGCATCGGGAAAGCGTGGCGAACGATGGATTTATGTAAGCGCTGCCGCGGAGTCGCGTAGAATATAGACGATGCCAATTCCACCCAGCCACTTGAACACGAAGAAGCAATAATTTTTTATAGTAAGATATTAACTGGAGGAACGTCCTCTGATGAATTACAATAAACTACAACAGCCCAGAAAAATATCACACTAAATAGAGGTAGCATCCTCCATGCCTCAAGTGGATTATTGAAAAACACCAAACTTTTTTTTTTATTTGCTTGCTAACCACTAATGAGCAAACTCTCTGAACTGCGCGTGGAACGTGAATTCGAAACGAATGCAACGAAGAGGAAAGTTCCGAGGGAAAACTATCGCGTTCTGATAAATTCGCATTGGATACAATGGACTGGAGATGTTTCGCGGCGGTACAGACGCGGATAATTCAAGATAACGGGCCACAAATTCATTCCACGGTTGCATAATTTTTCTGCGTAGGTAACAGTGGCTGCGACGTAGCCACGCCAAAAACGTTAGGCCGAGCGCCTCGATTTATGTAACAGCCAACTCGCGAGGATTTACGTCGCGAATTTACGTAAACCCCTCCGCGCCGGGATCTACATTGGAAATTCGAGGAAGTGTCTACGGAGTGCATTAACCGCGACACGTTAATCCTCTCACCGAGCGATCACGCGCGACAACTTGTCCAGGTCTATCTCGATCGCAGGTTCCAGTCCTCCCTTTTCCCATGAATATCCCGCGTACCGCGAAAGAAGGTCGAAGTTACCGCGACGGTTACTCGACTCTGATCGTCCGCCGATTGACAATCGGTTGAGCAAGTCTCTGCAATTTTCCGTGGAAGAATGGCGCCTCGAACAGAACCGCACACACGCGGAAACGTACCTATGTAAATTGACATATGTAGACGAGCGTTAATTTGCGCTCGCGCATCTAATTTCTGCTGTCTAAACGCGACATTGTTTTGAGAGAATTCTGCTTTCCAGCCACGTTTCATTGCAGTTTATGTAATACCGCGGACACTTGGATGTTATGCAATATGGTTACCACTGTATTATATCACGGAGCGCGTGTCGCGTGTACGAAATCTCGTATAACGAATTCGTCAGCGTACGAAGGATCCATGCTGATCTTCTCCAGTTCTACGAAGGACCATTTAGATTTCGATGCAGTCCGAAGAACCTTTTAAAAGAAAATACTCCAATTCGAGTAGACTACTCAGAATTTTGCATTACTTTCGCGTTTCCAAGGATCTCCACAATTCCTCGACGCACCACCCCTGTGCATCGATTTCCCGCCTCTTCCCTCCCTTCTTTCATCCCTTTCCCAACCCTTCGCTTACCACGGTGGTTACCGTATAATTCGTTCCACGGTTCATCCCCAGAGGACCGCATTAAGTGTCCGTGCACGGTGTGTTTTGCGGTTGGGCATCGCCGTTTCCAACGTCCGCCACCCTGATGGGTATCGTCGGCTCGGGAGAAAGCCTTGGTGGCCTTGAAACACCTCTGCCATTTTGAAAACGAGCAGGGCAGAAGCAAGTGGGAGGCCCGTGGACGGACCCGTGTCAGGGGAGCATCCAACATCTGTCGACGGGGTCGAGGGTGTCCCGAAACCGAGTCATCTGACCGCTCGCGTCGAGTGCAAATAAGCTCCTTCCTCTTTCCTTCTGCCTGTCCCCTCGCCCACCTCATAATGGCAAAGGAACAGAGGACCGAAGGCGTCCCTATGCGTTTTCTGTATCGCGCGGTCTGTGTTGCAGCGTGGAACGGCGGCGCCTCGGGGTGGAGGTTCGAAAGGTGGTAGCGAGGGGCTCGAGTGGCGAGCGAAACGAGCCAACGAGGCTTCCACTTACCGAAGGAGAAGGTGATCTGTCGAGAACGGGCACCGGAGTCTCCATGCGTGTCCCGCTGTAGTCGAGGATATTGCAATAGCGTCGGATCAGTGAAAAGAGAAGGCGATGAAATGCACGCGATAGCTATTGCGACTAGAAGGGAAGTTGAGTAATGAAATATTTCGCGGAGAAAGTACAAGATTCTGCTGCTGTTACTCGGACACTTCGCGGTGTTTTACCCATCGCCGACCGGGGGTTGAGCTAATAAACTCCGGCCCCCGGGGTTCGCTCACAGTGGGACGCCCGATAGCAGGCTTTGGCCACTCTGTCTTCCCTGTGTGTGGATATAATTCGTACACACGCCAGCGGCTAACGAGAGCGACGAAGAGGGGCCAAGGGACGGGGATGGTGCAAGGGGAAGGGAGAGAAAGAGACCCGTTGAGGTAGGTGGGAAGGATGAAGAAAGAGAAGCTAGAGAAGCGAGGCGATAAGCGGGACGCGATAATATTTAAGAAGCACGATGCTCTCTGTGCCGTGACCTTTGCATCTGCTGCCCAAGTGGCAAAATTTTGTCCAGGATTAATGACTGGCATGAAGGGCCGAATTCCTTCTGGAACTTACGTCAGCTGCATCTCGGAGACAAGATGTATATGGGCGGGAGATGATTCTGAATTTTGTGGCACTGTTTCAGAGACACCCTGTTAGCGATGGAACATGTTTGCCAGACGATACAATTGTTTCCTCGTCCACCAAGCTTCCATTCGCGGTCTGGAAGCGACCGAATTGCCGTGCGGTCAGTTTCGCGCACGCCTTGCATTATTCGGCCCTCGGTCTCGTGCGGATGTGGCTGAATAATGGATGCAGGAAACGGTCGGATCAAATCCAGATATCGATGATGCGCCGCGGAATATTCATAAGCCCCGCGGAGAATCGTGCAGCTTAAATATTATCCGTAAACAGTAGTGGGTGATTCACAGTTTCGCATTTTCTACGCCGCCAACTTCCACCGATTGTCCGACATTTTTTAATTGAAATCCCCCCGTACGTTCCCCCATTACGCGTTCATTTATTTCGTTCTGGCCGAAGCGACCGCACCGGCTAGCAACTTTTAATAATAAAAGTTCCAAGCTGGGGGACACTTAATCCTCTGTTCCCTGCCTCTTGCCATGTAGCCTGCCATCTTTGGCTGCAACTTTCTGATTAAATGGACCGTGCCGCGTCTCAATCCCTCCCTCCTTCTTATTCCCGTGAAATTAATTTTAAGCGGATACTTTCACTCGCTGAATTACGAGCAAGTGCCTATCCCGCAGGTTCGACCAATTTCTATCAGTTCCAAGATCCTTCCCCGCCGCTTCGATGGAGAATTCTTGTCGCACTTCCTTTCGTTTCTTCCGACGGAGAAACTTGCACGAGCTTTGGGAAATCTTAGTGCAAACGGAGATTTCAATGCCTCGATAACGCAAGACAAATCTGCTTCCGTGGTTGCCGAATATTGAAACCGTTTAAGAGTATCTACGGTGAATAAGATTTGATCGGGAAGAGACAGTTTTTGGTTTTTGTCGACCGTTTTAATCAATTATGAGTGTGCGTTTAAGAAGGATGCAAAATTTCGGTGGTGGTTGCAATTTCATAAAGATACTGGTAGGGGAGAGGCTTGCAGGTTGCCACCCCTTAGATTTTTTGATCATAACTCGTCATAAAATTAACGTATCGTTGATTTATGGTATAAGTTGGAAAGAGGAAGTGTAGAGCTACAATCCTGAGCTAGAAATCATGTAAACTCTCGAAAAAGAAAAATTATACTGCAAATTCTCGAAAGTATCTAAAATTGACTGCTTGAAATTTTGGCTTGCAGGTTGCCACCTCTAGAAAAATTGCTGAAAGTGTAAAAAAACTCAAGTAAAGCTTCGCATATCGATGTTGTATGCCTTTGCAGTGCTCTTCCTTGATTTATTGTTGACTTTGATTGCTTTAATTGCGTCGAGCAACGCTTCAAAATCCTTAATGCCGCGTTCAGATTTTCTTGACCTGCGTGCTGCCATACTATAAATGTATCAAAAATGGAATAAATAAACGAAAAGATGACTAAAATGCAATAAAAACACTTCACTTCAAACTCAATGACAATAGTAAACATCACATAATCATGAAAAATGACATTTGAGTGTAAACAAGCGGGAAAGAGAGAGGTGGCAACCTACAAGCCAAAAAAGGTGGCAACTTGCATTCCGACGCATTTTTGGAAAATATGAGAAAAAATTGTCAATTCATGATATGTTTGGAAATCTGTTTGGCATATGTAAATTAGATAAAAAAAAACAACACAGTACGAATAGTTACCTAGAATTGTCGATGAAAATATTCAATTTACGACCACAGGGAAAACACAAAATTTCAATAATTCAATTTCTTGACAAACACTATATCCCACTTCGCTCAGCAAACACAGTGTTATTGCGTCTGTCCGCTCCAGAGGTTAATAAATAGTGACAACTACTCTTTTAACGTCGATGTGAGTCAGAGTTGAGGTTATGACACTGCTAGAAAGTCAAAATACAGCAGGGGTGGCAACCTGCAAGCAGTGGCAACCTGCAAGCCTCTCCCCTATCAGGACGAGCATATTTCAACCACAGAAAGTAAGACGCCGCGAAACGATGAGGAAAGCTTCAAATGTATGTAAGCAGGGACTTAATACCGGTATAATGCTCATACCGGTATTTCGCCAATACAGCTATACCGAAACCGATATCATACCGAAAAAGATAAATACCGAAACCGATATCATACCGAAAAAGATAAATACCGAAACAATCGGTTTTCGGAATTACCGGTAACCGAAATAAATACCGGTATTTTTTCGGTATTCTTCTCGGTGAACACCGAAACCTACCATGTTACTGAAAAGAATACCGAAAAAATACCGGTATTTATTTCGGTTACCGGTAACCTTTTGTTTTCGGTATTTATCTATTTCGGTATGATATCGGTTTCGGTATAGCGAAATACCGGTATGAGCGTTATACCGGTATTGAGTCTCAGACAAAGATACAACCGAAAAATACCGGTATAATACCGGTATTTTACGTACCGGTAGGAGTCCCTGTATGTAAGTACCTACACGTCCGTTTCTAAATGGCGGCCGATGGATGGAGGGATGTGTTAATTGAGAAAGGGGCTTAAAGTTGCGTGCACGGTGGATGCATAAAATGGCACGCGGTATGCAAAAACGCGCCATGAATTATTTTACCCTAATTCCGCGTCTGCCGAGGGACTATTTAGTAAGGAGAACGTCGAGAATGTCTCCCACAGGCGACCAATAATTTTCACTGGGATACTGAGGGAAAAGAGATCGTCGTGATCGCACGACTTAATGGCGGCTCGGCAGAACGCGAAGCTACTTAGGAAATAATCGCTCATATGTCTCTGGTTTCCAGTATCTTTTAATTACGATCTCGCGGGATATCGTACAGCTTCGCGCGCGCAACGGTTAAGCTATTTTATTCGGAGTTAATTGAAAAATCTGCTGCAGCCGCGATAAAAATTCACGATATTCAGCCTCTCCATGAGAAATGTAGCACGTGAAAAGAGCGATCATCGGGAAACGGGGATGAAAGCCAAATGCCTCGCGGTATTTCCAAGATTTGCTTGCTCACTGGGTAGCCCCGACAGCGGGCTAGTTTTTCACGCAGCGTCGCTGGCTGTCGGGGATGCAAAATCGACCGCCACCGCACGTCCCCCGTTATATCGAAACGGGGATCCTCCGTGGGGAACGCCGACGAGCCGTCCACTCGCGAATCCGCCTGGAAAATTCACGACTTTTTCGTCGTGGCGGCGAGCGGACTTCGGAAACTGTATAAATAGTCGATACATCGTTCGACGGAGGGAAGCCGGGGCTTTTTCCGCCGCTTAAGCGCGGAAACACGATCGAACCACTTCCATCGGGCAATTTGTCAAATTGCGAGGAAGGAGCGTCGAACAGAGGCGCGCGCGGATCCATCAGATCCTCCTTTCGTTTGGTTATCGCTCGTTCGAGCGTTCTTATAGCCGCGTTATCGATCACCTTGTTTGTAAGCTTGCCTCGGAAACGGCCACGGTCGAAGGTGCTCAATTTTTATGAGGATTCCAAGTACCGTTCCCTTGCTGTGCGCCTTCCTCGCGACGATGGTAACCAAGGCGGACCCGTTTCCTGTTCGAAAGCCCTTGGGAAAGCGCTTGCTTGTTTCGGAGAGTGATTGGATGATAAGTACAATGGGGTATTAAGGAAATTCGAGACGGGGCGTATTACTTAATTTTACCAAGATTTCGGCGATAATTCGCGAGCTGATCCGCGGTCCATTGAACAGCTGATTGAATACTGGAAGTTCAGGAGCAGTGAAAAGTTTCGCGCTCCATTTCTCCTCCATCCACGGGCTACAGGCTTCGATCATGAAGCCAAACTTCAAGCTACACGGCTAATCTCATAGCATTATTCCCCGAGAGTGCCGCCGTGGAATATCTGCTGACGATTCTATCCGCGAGCCCCTTTCAGAGCGTTCTGCGCCGCGCTCTGCTTTCCGCGCGCATAATCGGCCGCTTTGCGTAATCGTGTATTCTTAACGATCGATGGGTCGACGCGCGTCCACGAAGATGAACTCGAGCCCCGTGATAACGAGGTCGAAGTCGCGACGATCGTGCCGCGATAACTGCGGAAGAGCTACCTCGACCTCCGTGTCAAAAAGCACATTCTCGGAACAGATACTCCAAGGATGATCGGCTCGCGGCTCGCGGCACCGTTATTATCTGGAGGCACGGTGTCACGAGCACGCCCCCGGGGGCTTCTCTTCGTGAGCAACGTGCCCCGCTTGCTTGCCCCCGCGAGAACGGAAACGGAATGCCCGACTTTCAGTTTTACAACGCCTCCCCGTAGGTTACGCGCCGCTTGGGAACGCGGTCGAATCAATCTTCGCCCCGCGACTTATCTCGCGTTCGCGAAGAACATCGAACGTCCGTGATGATGGAGCATCGTGTCCTCAAATTTCCTGGGGGAAGGATCTGTACAAGCTGGAGAGCTGCCGGGCGAGGTGAGAAGTCGAGGGATGTTGGGTTCTGCTGCGCGTTCAGACGATCACAGATTATCGCTTGGGATAGGGGGTTCTGTGAGGGATGAAAGAGTTTCTTGGGTCGGCTTGGAGCACCGTCAGTTCTGGGATGACTGGGATAGGTACAGTTTTGTTTGCGAGGCTGTAAGTGCACCAGGATCTTTCTTAATATTCTACCTTGCACTTAAAAAGTTTAGGTATAATTCTATCTCTCTGGAAATTTTTTCAATCAAGCCCCTTCGTCTGCACCTTTATACTATAGCCTCAGCTCTTCCCCGTATCCTTGAGCTTTAGTCAGGTTTGCGTCCTCCCGCGCCTCCAACCTAGTGTTCCTCGTCAAAGCTCGCGGGGCGACGAAAAACGTCGGCCGCAAAACACGGCAGGAATCAACAAATCCATCCGGCGCGTCGCCCAGGCTGCCGAAAATCCGCTGCTAACAACGTCCCTCCGCGCGGGGGGCGATCCCTATAGGCCCCGCTGTAGCGTCCCGGAGTGGGTGCGCGATCGAGATCGATCGGCCAAGATCCGGGGAATCCCCGCGGCAGCTTTGCACCGGGGGCTACGCTGGCAAAACCTGTTGCGAGCGTTCTGGCCGAGGGATGCGCATGCACCAGCGTGGAGGAACGGCACGCGCGCACCAATCGCCATGGAAACGCCGAGGGCTCCTGGCCTAACGGAGAGGAGAGCGCGCTCCTGCGAGCGTGTGCGCGTCCACCCACACAGCCAGCTGCACCCCCAAGGACCCCCTGCGGCTTCAGGTGGCGGCACTAGGGGGTAGAGAACCCCTCGTACAGCGTCACAGTGCCGACAGTTTCCCCGAACTGTCCAAGTCGGGCCGATCTCGCGCTCCGCTCCGCTCTGCTCGACGCGCGCGTAACCCGCCTGCTCCTCCAGTACACGTTAACCCTCGCCGTCCCCGTGAGTCTCACCCAGTATTCATGTATTCTACTGTGTGCGCTCATGTTCTTTATGGTGTGCTTTTTTTCCATGGTATTTTCGTATTTTTTTTTTTTTTTTTTAATCGGGTGTTTTAATTGCATGGTCGACTGTGGGAGTGATCGAGATTTTGGGGTGCTTGTGTTGTTGCTTCTAAGTTGGAGATTGTTTGTGGAAGTTTCTGTGATGATTCGTGGATGGCTTGCGACGGTTAAGAATGCACGCGTTGGCGGGAGGGTTGTTTTGAACTCTTCCATTCGGAGATCTCGTTTGGGGCGGGAAGTTGTTGAGGGATTTTTGTTTCATTGGGATTAGGTTGGAGTTTAGGGGTTGTTTGAGCAGCTTAAGGGGATTTTGTTCAATTTTGTGAGTGATGGAGATGGGTGAGCGAAGATTCCGCTGGCGCGATCGCTTCGAGACGAATCGATTATATCTTGGCGACCTAGTGGTTTCATCTTTCGAAAATTCGAAGGCGTACACTTACTTCTTCGTGGCATTTTCATGCGTGACTCTCGGTTCGATTTGGATTTTAGACAGAGAAAGATCTAAAGCTGCTGGAAATTTACGAGGCGAGATTTAGCTGTAAAACACATCCACGATAGAGGATTTTAGGAACATTCGCTTTTGATGTTGCTTCGCTTCGGACGCGGTTAAGCTTTTCATTGAAACGACGGTCTAATGCTTTCGGAATCGTGTGAGGACGGATTTCAAACGACCGCGGTACGAATATAAATACCACAATATTAGTAAGCTTAGCGGTTGTGGGATTTTGGGACAAGCTGCTTATTTGTTTCGCAATCATTTCAAGTTTCTCGGAACGTGCACGATTGAAATTCTACTCGATACAGTGAATTCATCGGAAGAAGAGTTTCGTAACAATGGTCGACAATGATTTGTAATTTTTTCTGCTTCTCGAGTATTGAGCGCGCGTTCCCAGTTATTTCACGTGATTTCAGTGAACTGTCGCGTACTTGCACAAAGAAGCAAAGGTGAGAATTTCCCATTTTACCCGGAAAGAAATGTGTAAATTGAAAACAGAAGAGTTAGTTCCAGAAGAGATAGTTCCCTTTACAAGATCACATCCCTTTGAGTGTCGCACTTAAACCCCTTCCGCCTATAAAGTATCAGCAGTCGCAGTCCATGGATCGAGGAGCTCTGAAAGCTACACCTAAACACCCTTTTGCCCATTTTTACAATATTTTTACTAACACTTCAATATTTCAAAATGTCAGCCGACTGCAGCTCGTCATTGTGCTCGCTCATTTCAAATTAGACTCGCCCTTCAACGCAGATTGAAATCTTTCCAATTGCCGCGGAAAAATAATTAACGCCGCGCTACCGCATGAATCTGTAATTTTAAATTCCAATGTACAACCTCGCGTCTCGCAAATTTCAATTTTAATTAAATATCGACACGGCTGCAGTCGCGTCGAAACCAAGTCCCAGGCGCTCGTATTTAAACTCGAACGCCATTTCCTCTGCCATTGAATTGTTTCGCGGCGAATAGAGGCTGCGTCTCCTGGACGGCTTCATAATCGATGCACGAAACTTTAATGATGGTTATTCGATAACGCAGAGCGTATCAACTTCGCGATGGAGGGTCTAGTTACGCAGCCCTTCTACGAACATGGGATCTCCCACAATTCCACCCCCGAACAGCGTAATAGATGCGCGAAATCACGATGCGAACGCAGCGCTCAAAGACCAGTGCAAGCTCTCGAATAATTTAACAGCGAAATGGCAGATGAACGATAGCGGACCGAGCTTCTAAGCGTTAAGGCTGGCGACGACTGCTAAAACCATTTTTTTTACGAATCTTCAAGGGATGTATTTATTATCTTCATTCTTGTCATATAACGCGAATGATTTAGTGCCTCAAAATGCCTGAAAGGCCAGAGTTAATTAATAGCTTCTTTAGAACCGTCTGCCGCTCGTTAGCCTCCGATAAACTCGAGGGAAGATGGTTAAGAAAACTGTGGAAACTTAGGTGCTTCATTATTGAAGATTTCCTCTCCGAGATTTTTTTTCTTCCAACGTAGAGCTGCCTATCGAGGCACAAGTTTAGGCTGGCACGGGGATGGACCATGGTTTCGGGGTTCCATAAAACGCTTATCCGCTGTCCCCTCGTGGCGCGTTTCACCCCCTTTATCGTCATAACCAGAAAAACAACCCCGCGTTTCTCTGGGTAACGACTATCCGCGGAGAAGCTATGTACGTATCTCCTCCCAAGCTCTGGCGTGGTGAATTTATTCGGCGCATACTCGAGCATAATATTGTGACAGGGGCGAATGCAAATCGGGGAGAGAATCGTTCGTTTACGCCGATTCAGGTCGCGTTAATGAGTCGAGGATGTTTCCGCGAATAATTTCCTTTGTAATTCTGCCCCTCGAACTTTTCGATAATAATTCCCACTTCTGAGGACTGCTCGAATATTAACCCTTCGTTGACACACCTCTCTTTTCGATCAACTTTGACATACCTGGGTGGCTCACACCCAGAACAATTTTTGAACGACTGCCATTCTCATCTGAAGAATCCAATCGTTATGGAAAAAATCATGGGTCAATTTCAAGGCCTCTAAAATGTATTCTAATAGTTTTTTATTGAAATTTTATCACAGTTTTTGTGAAAAAAATTCTAGATTACCATGTGTCGTGAAAACACGAAGAAAATCTTCAATAAATTGTAACTTTTACAAATTCAAATATTAGAAGCTAAAAATCTATAGAGCTATTATCCAGATATAATATTTGGAAAAAAAAATTGTTTGTAAGTCGGCTTTGGAAAAAAGGTATTTATTTTGCATATAAAAGGCACAGAGTGTCAAAATCAGCTTATGGGTGGTTCCCACCCACAGTGTCAACGAAGGGTTAAAACGAATCGCTCGAATAAATTCGACTCTGCTGGGGGCAGGGAAACGCGTTTTAGGTAACTGGCAGCTGAAATACACGTAGCTCCCCATTTGAACCAAAGAACTTCCATTTGAAGTCAAATAACGCCATTTTCCCTCGAAATCGGAACATTTTCCAATAATATTCAGGGAACTCGAACGACCCTTATCCAAGTGCCTCACTCTACCATAATAGGTACTTTACAAATTTGTACAAAAATACCCGCGCATCGGGTTTCCAAAATCACGAATCGGATTTTCCCGATTCCAGTCGGTCAGGGGTTGGAACGGAGTAATTCGCGCGATTAATTACGGCTCTCCGTGAGTTCGGCGGCCGGTTTCCTTCCGCGACGCGGTAAGCGTCGAAGATAACGCTAAACAAGCGACTTCCTCCGCGTGATTAATCTTTATCTCGGCGGCTATCGATTCCCCATGCTGTGTGCGTCATGTAAACTGCTGCTTCCTTCGGCCAGCGGCTGTAATTCACCTCCAAGAAACCGCGCGCCGTGATTTATCGGGGATGATCCATGTTACACTAGGCCGAGGAGAGCTTAAGTTTCCTCGATCGAGTGTCTTGGACCTCGCGGTGGGGTTCGTTAAACCGATCTGTAGCTTGTGTTTCGAATTGAACTAGTTACTGGAGCCTCCCTCGAGCCTTATTAATGGACATTTGCGTGATTAGTTTATAGTCGAATGTAGAAATAATTTAAAGTTGGAATTATGGATCTGTCGTGGAATACGAGATTGCTCATTGCTGGGATGAAATAACCGTTCTCAAGGCTTTCTGATTGATATGTTAAGGTGGCCGAGATGGCGGCCTTTGTTCAATCGAGAGGGGGATTCATAAAATAAATTTGACAGAGAACGATGGTAGCTCTTTAAATAAATTGCGAGATAGAAGAGCCCAGCTAGATGATCGTTCCGAGTAATCCCCGTTTCATTAACTACGTGTAACCGAGCGAAACGAGTTATTTTCTCCCGTTTATACAATATCCGCGACGGTGTCATTTTACATTCAACAACGTTTTTATATCTCCGTGATTTAATTCCCTTTAGAGGGCGAAACGTCGAGCGTTTATTATTTTTAGCCGGGACTGGGTATCGCGTGATTTATAAGCTACTCTGGTTCCTTCTTCTTACTGCTTCTTTCGCGTGAAATCACTGCTGTGAAATGGAACAATTTTTTATTATTCTCCACGTTTACCTGGGATAAAACAAGCCTGGAAAGCAGATGAAGCGAAATACCAGAAACAGAGTAATTAATTCTCGGACTCTATAAAACACGAGCGTAGCTCCATTTCACCCGTAGCGATTTCTTCGAGTTATGGACGGTTAATAAAATTCTATTACGCTGCCGAGAGGAAAACAGTTTAACTCGATCCGAAGTAACAGCCAACATCTCGTCCATGCTCCGAACACTTTATATCGCGGGCCGTTCGTGCCCAACGAACTTGACGTTACAGAGATTACAGACTTTCGAAGAAATACCTGAAAGTTCTACAAGTTTCCCCAAGCGGTTTTTACAAGAATTTATCTTCTTCCCGAGACACCGATACACAATCAGCAAGGAGACCCGCCACCCTGAAAGCTCGCGGCATCGCGTTCAGCGTGAAATCGGCCACGAATTTCCCTCGCCACGGGACCACAAAAGGGGTTGACACGGAACAGCCCCCGTGAACTCGTGTGCACAAGCTTGTTTTCGGGCGTGAGTGCAGCCTGGACCCAATACTTTCCAGTTCACAGACAGAATGTATCGATTATCCAATAGCCGCGACATCAGGGTCAGGTTAGTCGCTCCGATAACTCAGAGCACCCTGGTAAATTAGTAATTAAGCAGACGTTTCGAGCATGACTTTCGTCGCTCCGTTTAATGGGCGACACTGAGACCTTGGTACGGCTAATTATCTTTAAGAAGAATGCACGTCAGAGTCTGCCTTAACTACGGATCGATATCACCTGGGATTAGCGATGCTACATCCCAACACTTGATTACCTACAATCTGATAATTTCATTCGCAACCGCGAGACGACGATTGACCACACACCGTTGGTCATCGCGACTGCACTAATGACCCCGAAATAACTCGACTAGAGAAGCCAATAGATTGCATAACGCGACAAGGTGACAGACGCGGAGTTTTACCGTTACCGATAGAAACGCGAAAGGCGGATCGCGCAGATCCGATAGAAATGCCGAAGGAACGCCTGGAACTCGACTTTCCAGTAGCAAGTATCTTTCGCCTAACACGATCTCAATTACATCCGAAGCGGTAATCCCAGCTCTCTCGACCGGCTCTCAATAAGCAGCCTTCCTCGTCCGAGGCCTAGCTACAGTTCTATCCGGTCACGCGGACCGCATCCATTCCGCCTAACTAATTAAGTCGCTAATGAAATGGTAATTGCTCGAAAGTGCAGTCGGCCGACTCGGGGCCGTTCTCAATGGCTCGCCCCTGTCGATCCTCGTTTTGTCAATCGTCCGAGTTTAATTAATTAGAGACCGATTTGCCGATCCAACAGCGACACGACGACGGTACCCGCGGTTACGCGCTCCTCGCCCCGTCAAACGTCGTTCGATCCAGCCACCTCGTTTATTTATTTAATTCATTTAATAGACAATAAACTGCGAGGCACTTGAGCCGCTTTTCTTTCTACCTCTAAATCGACTACCATCTGTCGCAGCGCGCACTACACAGTCTCCGCAACCTTTCCCTTCTTCCCCGATCGATTTAATGTATTCTAAATAACACGTATGCAACTTGCGCGCGCCGTGGTAATTCAGATGATCGGTATCAGAAACCGTGTAAATGAGGATTCAAGGAGCATAAGTGCAGCATTAGAAAGTGGGTTCGAGAGGCGCGCGCGCGCGCGCGCGTGTCGACTAATTAAATATTGCCCCGGCAGGGGGATTAATAAGTGAATCGTGTCGCTGGTTGCAAACTGGCCGGGGACTTTACGGCGACAAGCGCATCGGACACTTTCGCGGAAACAACGGAATTACAGCGCGGAGAGCGTGCATATATAGATAGACGCTTGTATACATATATTCGCCGCGTCTCCACGTGGTTACGCGTTTAATGTTACGCTATGGACGCAACGTGCACGCCTGTAACGAGCTTAATTTCACAGTAATTAGCTGAAGTAATCATCGTCGTGCGGCGGGGCGCGCGCGTTTTCGAAAGTCGTTTTGCCCCCGGATCTCCCTAATTATTGGTAGCTCCGACGCGTTTATCGTTCAATTCGTTAGCTCGGAGAATCACGCGCGGGTGAGAATCCCGGCGCGAGAGCGTCGATGTTCGGGACGGTATATCGTTCTGCCATTACCTCTGGCCACTGTGAGCGGAACATTGAAATTCGACACGCTGCGCGAGACGTTTTTTCCCCTGTAACCTGAACAATGCCGGAGCTTCGACCATCGGAAACGATTAAAATTGTTGGCCGCCAGGCGAGCGGCAGAGATCTCACTATAAATGGCCGCTTCGATGGGAAAGGGGATCAATTAGATTTACGCAACTTCCGTCTGCGAGGCGACAGATATAATTAGAAGTTACTGTTTCAATGGAGCCTTTCCTATACGAAGCAGCGCGCCTCGGTAATCAATGAACTCACAATTACCTACGTTTCATTGTAATCATTCCACGCGAAGCTTCAACTTCTAAGCACGTCGGAGAGTTGCAATTCCTGTGGTCCTTAACTTCTCCATCGATCTCAACGGCTACCACTTTCAATTCCCCCTACAAAATAAAGAAAAAGAGAAAACATTCTAAGTAGGTATCTTAGAGTCCTACTCGATTTCTAATAGATTCGGTGAAATGGTCGCCTTAAGTACCACAAGTTAGTCGCGTTCCCTCTGCAGGCTTCGCGAGTCCTTAAATTTCTCAGCAGACATCGTGACGCGTCTAATTAAGGCACCTCCGCTCGGGACTTAATTTATGCAAAGCTAATCGCGCCTTTACGTAGCGAGGCAGTTCCTAACCTGCCACGTCGAGGCGTAGCCCTTAAACGACCTTTAATTAACTGTCTCGATAGGGAAGGTGCAGAGCGCATTGCGCGGCAGCCTGCATTTTTAGCTCGACGTATCCGGGCCACGAAATCGGAGCGGAACGCGGAAAAGGAGTCGCCTTGGGACTCCTTATCGCAAGGACTTCCTGCTGCTCGGTTCATTCCGGCGTAAAGTGTTGCCCACACCGCGTGAATTGCCACAGAAAGCGGGAACTTCGGCCGACCTCGGGGGTCGGATAATTCACTTCCCGTACTGGACTGAATTTTTAAGAACTGTTAAGCTCTCGTGCCTCCAAGAATCGTTAGGGGAAGTTGAGGGGCGTGAAGGTTCCTAGGGAGTCCGTGTTCAGTTCTAGAGTACTAGTTTGCGGATAATGATGTGGGATCTATTTGTGAAATTTCGGGGAATCGCAGGGAGAGTTGGTGCGAAGATTTCTCGAGAACTCCCACGATTTAGCCCTGAATTAACTCTCCTTTCATCACTTGCACGCATACAGTTTACGGCTCTATCCGTTCGGCGTTTACCCCGGGATTCTATTTTAGTGTGCACGAAGCCTCATTCGGTGCACACAATCGAGAAATCGCACAGACACACTGCCGTGCACGAGCGGATATATCTTCATCCTTCTTTGCTATTCCGTTGAATGAGAGAAAACGAGGCGTATCGCGGGAGAAACCAGAGGATCGTTCTGCAGACACGTTTCCACAGTGCAAATGTCAAGTTGGTGACAAGCAGACAGAAAGAACCCTGAGCGTATCGTCTTCCCCTGGGACGCTGTCCTCGATTGGAGATTAAGAGTAAGGTGACGTTTTATCACGATTTAAGTCCTATTATTATTCTCCTCTATCAAACTGCATTCTGCACGGTGCATACTAAATAGGAGTACCGGATTGTAGCTACTCTGTTCAAAACTGGAGCCCTTTTCCACGAATATTGTTCGACGAACTATGCCGACGGATGCATAGTTTCGCGTTGACAAATTTCGATGCACCGCGTTGCAAGCTGCGACCGCCTGGGCACAACGGAAACTTGGACAGAATTTCTACAAGTTTCGCTTGAAACAGCGCACAATTTTCCTCGCCTAATCGGAGGAAATAATTTTAATTCTGCGCCAAGCATCTGCCGATATTTTCGCGAGTTCCCGTAAATTTCACTATCTTATTATTACAGTACGCACTTTTCGTTTATCGAAGCGCAAATTCTCTCCTGAAACAGGGAGCTTCGTTAGAAAGCCAGAGAAATTCATTTCGCGACCCTTCATCCTCTGCTGCCCCATCCTCGCACGTTCGCGATATATGTATATTAAATATGCGTCTGTTAATTTTATACGCCTGTTCGGGCGCAGACTGCGCTTTAATCGACGAATCGCGAGGGAGCTCCAATATTCCGTGTGTGAACGATATTGGCGAACGCGGCGGAATTTACTTTGCTCGGAGAAACATTTGAAAATAACAGCGACTAAACGTGCCTCTTTTATTATCCATCAGATTTGCGAACGATTCTGCAAATGTTTGCCTCCCCGTCGTCGAAGTTGTTTAAACCCCTGTCGCGAATCGATGGTATACTTTAAATGTTCGCCAACTGCGTTCGGAGGCAACCGATTACTCCCGATAGAATTTCCCCGAAAGCAATCCCGTTAGTGCTCCCTGAAGTTGATGCAACTGTCACAAACATGCCTGATCAAGGGGACAGTTAACATGGGAAAGTAGGGTAAACTGGAACCATAAACGTGTAGTCATCCGCCGCGGCACGCATACTTCCGAACTCGACAATTAATCAAGTCTAAATGATCCTGGACCGAATCCCTTGGCCAAACTCATTTTCGACTTTCCTGTCCGAAACCAGGGTTCCTAACAGCGGCCTAACCCTAACCGTAACCCGGGTTACCAAGGGTTAGTTCCTGTAACCCGTCGTAACTGGGACGGAGCGGGTTACTACATAGTACACAGAGCAGGTTAACCCGCTTGGAGCGGGTTACAAGTGACACAAGAGTACATTCACATTGTTTATATTGCTATCAGTTAGACGGGTAGAGTAAGTCTACCCTAATATGTGCATGCAAAATCCGACTACAATACAGTATATCGTAATAATTGTGTGCAGTTTTAGAAATATAAAGTAAGAAATATATTATTTTGGAACACAAGTAATATGCCAAATTTATTCATTTGTAAGAAAGTGGTATGTAAAAATAGAAACTCAGTGTTCAATACATATGAGCATGCAATATATGTATTATGTATGCGCTATACATAAAAAAATATGCAGAAAATATATGCAAAAGTATATGTAACTGAACAGTCCTAATTCGTAAAATTGTTTAATTTCTAGAATTTTTAATGTTTATAGATCCGAATTCTTAAAAGTTTGAAGTTTTAAGCTTTTGAAAATTTGAAAATTAGAAACGTTGAAAATTTGAAAATTAAAACTTTTGAATGTTACGAAATTTAATAATCCGAAGATTTTAAGAATTTAACATTTCACACTTTTGAAAATTTAAAAATTTGAAAGTTCGAGCATTTGAATTCTTGAGCGTTTGGAAATGTATGCAAGAAAGTGTTATTTTCCAGATATTTGGATGTAAACTGTTCAAATGAACACACCGAATAGAACAGTAGAAGTTAAAAACAAAATGAAAAAAATTCTATGCGTATTTAGAGTCAAATAAGCAGTTAAACGGACAACGCCTGCACCCAGCTCAAAATGAGTTAACTTGTTCCTGGTAAGTGTATTCAAAACCTTCCCATAGTAACCTGGTTACAGTTCGGATTAGGATCCCTGAATTATAACCCATTACAAGAGCGGGTTAACCGGGTTACCAGCCCCACAATCTTCTGGGTAACCCGGTGTTGCGGGTTACTCCACTACATTAGAGAGCCAAACCCGGTTAGGGTTACGGTTAGTAACCCTGTCCGAAACTGCGGAACCAGCAACCACTGGTTTTCCAACCATTCCACACCACTCTTTTCAACCTTCCTTTTAAACGATTCCCAGTGACACTTACTCTTGTAAAAAGCTCGTCCACAGCCGCGAGAATGTTTATAGAAAAAAAGGTTCTGCACCAGGCGCGCATCGATCAGCGATTAATCTCCCCCGCCGCGATCAGCGATGCAGGGATCGAGGACGGGCTTTTTCCTCAAGATGAAAGAGCCTCGATCCCGCTTCCGGGCATTAGTCGACCAAGGGTGAGAGCAAGGGGTGAGAGCAGGGGTTCGTTGACCTTGCTATCCGCGTCCATCGCGTGTCAGCCCCCTTAGACAGCGGTATTCTGGGTCGTGGGGTTGCTGCTGCCGCGTACGACCGTCCATTTTTCAACGCGCACCCGACCCTCCGCTGGAAAACCCGCCTCTCCTCACCGCGGCGAGTCGCGGCACCCAAGAATAGAGGGCACGCCACGTGAAATATCGCGGCAACGCTCCCTGCCATCGACCAAACCACGTATCTTCTCGGATTTGCGGGTCGACAGCGGTTGCAAGGGCCAGACACACCGGCGCGGCGGCGGCGGCCGGCTTGATCGCGTCAGGATCGACTTCGAAATTCCGAGGCGCCAGAGAAACGGGGACTCTGCCCGCCTCGAGGGTGGGTAGCCGAAACTAAGCGCGCTTTCTCTCACGGGGGAGCGAATCGATAGGAGGTCAGGCGGGAACGACTGGCTGACAACGTTTTCGGCAGATTGTCGTGGACGATGGGGCGATCCTTGAGGAAACTGGATCCCCTGGTTGTCAGCAGAAAATTTCCCACTGATTCGGAGGAACTCGGGGAGGGTGGAATTGATGTGATCGAGTGGGGAAGTTGGAACAGAGAATTTTTCGACTGTCTGCGCTTCGGATGGACCTCGGTGTTGAGATATTGAATTTAGAACGATGATTCATTCGCAACTCCATATCATAAGCTTGAGATAGTTGATGGAACTTCTAGATGTTTCTTTTGTTGATGTTCTCTTCTACTACTTCCGCTGATTGGATAAGTAACTGTGTAGGTAGCGCGAAAGTTTTCACGATGAGTGATCTTTCTTCTAAGAATACTTGCTTCGAAGATCCGCAAGAGTCTCTGCGGATTTTCAGGATAAGTAGGTTCGCGATGCCTGCACAGCATCGATCACCTTGCGATCGGCTCGAGTTAACCCTTGGAACAGGTACTCCCGAAACGATCGCCCGGCACTCGCCCTTATTAGGTTGCAAAGATTCGGAAACCGAGACTCCGACCTAAATTCTCCGCCGAATTTGGACGGTCCTCCGGGACCGGAACAACAATGACTATACCTCAGCGAGATTGCACGCTCCGAAAGCCTTTCACCCGAAGCTACCCTCCTTGTGTGTCGAGTCGATTCAGTTTACCGAGGCTTTTCATTCTGGAGGATCGATTAAGTCCCGCAGTCCTTGGGACTGCCTGTTAAATCTTCCCGGGGCTTCGATTCCAGTCGCCACGGAACTTCCGTCCTGGACGGCAGAGTAACAGTCACATTTTGACCCAGTGTGACAAACGAGGGTTAAAAAACATTTCTCTAAATCAGGATTATTTCCTAACGAAGAAAGACACGTATAAAATTCAATCCTGCCGGGAAGTGACGGGTATAGGTGGTTCGCGCTGACCCGATTATGCAGTTGCACCCCCAACGCGATTACGTGCGTGTAATTAATTAACGACTTCCTCCCTCCGTCAAACGCGGCCCGGGTATTAAATTATGACGCCGTCGCTCGCGTCTCGTCGAACAACCGACGAGCCGAAATTTCGGTGGGAACCTCGCGTTCCCCCCGGCGCGATGCTCCGTCCCGCGACAATAGGGTGCTTTCGGAATCTGCACACGGCAGCGAGATCATAACTCAAGGATCTCGAATGTCCTGACTTCGCGTGCTGATCGAGGAAACTATGGGGAAAGGACTGCTCGTGCCGCGATTCTTTTTGAATGTGACGTTACGCAAACGACGCGACGTGTCTGTTCCCGTAACCGACGTTCCTACCGGAACCTGACTACACCGATTTACGGGGTGGGATAAAAGTGGAGGGAAGGAAGAAATCGTTCGAGAAGTAAGGCGCGGAAACGATGGATTTAAATCTGAATTCGAAATGAAAGATCATTTACGATAGAAGGGACGAGGAGAATTCGCAATTCACTAATTTCTCCATGAAAATACTGCGCGCTGGGATGAGTTTCCCCTATGTCTGAGAAGAATTTAATAACGAAGAAGGTGGATGTTAATGCACTTTCAGCCGCTTTGTACGGGCGGCCTGTGGGAAAGGCCAGCCCAGCTAATTAACCTGTCCGTTCGCCTTAACCCGTGCACGGACAAACGGATTAAATTTATAAAATTTCTGCTTAAAAAAGCTAACCACCGGTGACGGTAATCTCGTTTTCCCCGGCATCGCTCAAGCCTGTTTCTCCGCGCGGCTTTCTGCACGGCCATTTTGCGTTTATTTAACGCGCGCCAACGCGCCGGTGGCCGTCTCCAATTCAATTCACCCGTTTAAACTTTCGGCTGCTGCTGCGCAACACACGCAGATTTAATTATTGCTCACCGTGCACGTAAGTAATTATTTAATTCGTTCTGGAGGCGTGGCCACCGGATGCGGAGTTACACTCGCATTTCCCTGTTACTTTATAAGCCAGGATGCTGGAAATCCAGCCTCTATTTCCTGTTTCAATCTACCCTCGCGATTTTTATCACATTCAATTGGAAGAAAGTTGCTCTCCCCTTTTTACCATCGCGAGAGTCCGATAGTTTCATTTAATACCGCAACGAACCCTTGATCCCACAGATGTCTTCGTACCCTTTCGCTGAAAACGCAGTCGATCGTACAATTTCATCGAGGATCGCGCAGTGTCGCTTCAAAGTGGAAACCCAGGGAATCGTGAATCAACTGGCCAATAAATAAACCCGCATGATACGTCTCGCTTGTCGCCTGCGGATGCAGGGTCCTTTTGGACTCGTTCTGCCTGAATACTTGTTAGCTGTTACTTATGGTACCAGTCGTGGATTAAACATTGAGAGGCCCCGATACATGAAATTCAATTACGCGGTCCTTCGTTTAGTTTCCAGCTACCTATATCTAGCCTATTTTTTAATGTAATCGCTTTCTCTGCCAAGGCTGCCTTCTCAAGGATAACAACCCACCAAAATGAAGTAGCTTGTCCCGCAACATCTTCTGGCATAGATACACATGTAATAAATATTTCCAGTGCTGTACACTGGCCCCCAGGTTTCTTGGCATCAATTAACGAGAATAATTAATTACGAGAGTCACTGCTAAAAATAAGCCAGCAGGCATAATGTGGTCGAATCAGCATGGCAGTCTTGCGCAAACAAATTTACCGAAGATAACCGATCTCGATAATCAAATATGTCTTCACGGTTTCGAGATACGGAAAGCCGCAGCAGTTTCTGCGCCAGCACTTTGACCGTAATGTTTCCCATAAATAACACAACGTCACCTGCCCCAAGGATCAGCCACCCGAAGGTGAGCAAATTAAGCCGACGTCTTTTCTCGGGGTCACCGTGAATTCCTCCTGTCCTCGCCGTTTTAAAATTCACGGTGCAGTTGTCGAGGGGAGCACGGGACGCAAGGAGAAAGTGAAACGAGCGTAAATCGACTCGGCTGGTATCGCGTATCCCCGTGAATCTCGCGCGATAGCTACGCTCCGCTGATTTTAATTCGTCGACGAGCCATGTACCGGGCTGCGAGAAAGCAGCCGGCAAGGACTTAGTCTCGAGGCCTTTCGATTTTTACCCGCGGCCACGAAGCCATTTCTGCTTGAAACGTTCGAGCATCCATGCCACTTCCTCGTGACTCGAGTAGCGACGGATTAAAATGCGATCCACTGGTCGATCTATCGAAGCTAATCTCCGTTTCATGACATCGCGACTCTAGTGCGATGAGGAGGTTTAAAGAAATTTGATTACGTAGACGGCTGATTGAATTTTGGCGGATAAGGGAGGTTAAGGGGTAAAACCACTCTAGAGGCAGAAAAAAAGACCTAAATTTGATAATTTATTTTGGGAGTAAAATTTCTTTTCAGAGGGTTTATTTAACACATATTGAGGTACGAAAAACAATTTTTTTTATTGTCATTTTTATGCAAAATGGCGGCGACAGAGCCCGTCGTCGAAAACAGCTTTTTTGAAAACACCGCCACGGGAGGACGGATTTCTCGGCATGTATGAGTCCGGGAACAAAAAATAAAAAAAATTTATAATCTATATACAATTGGCTTTGGAAGTACGTAGGGGGTTTTTTTTTTTTAAATCAATTTTTGTGGAAGTAGTGCACTTTTTAAGAAATGAATCGATTTTTTGCCCTAAACATGAGCATTAAATTGTTTGTAAAAAAAGTTTACGTTCAATCAAAAAACGGCTACGTACTTCCAAAGAGAATATTGTTGTGAAGCTACTGTAAAAATTTCAAATCGATCCATGCAATAGTCTCCGAGAAATCCGTCCTCCCAGTTTGAAAGAAGTGGTTTCGACGACGGGCTCTGTCGCCGCCATTTTGTATGAAAATGACAATAAAAAAATTGTTTTCCGTACTTCAATATGTGTTAAATAAACCCTCTGAAAAGAAATTCTATTTCGTTTGTCATACTCCGAAAATAAATTGTCAAATTTAGGTCTTTTTTTCTGCCTCTAGAGTGGTTTTACCCCTTAAATAAATCGTAGCCGGAGTGGAAACTAGGGTTGAAAGATCAACGGAGAATCGTTGAAATTCTATGTGAAAAGGAGAGCAACTAGCGAGCTGAAAATGGGATTTCTTTTAGCAGAAGTTGTGCAACAAAAAGGTCCTCTTCGATCGCGCGCGCGGGAGCCCGTTTGCAAGCTGAAACGGTTCTAGTGAAACCTGAATCGCTGGGTGTCGCGCTACTATCAACTTCTGTTTCCACTGTTCCAGCAGGTCGTATCGAAAGGATTTGTCGAAATTAAACGCTTGAAATTTGAGGGGCAAAGTGCACGGCTCCCCGTTGTAATTAAAAACACGATCCGATATCTAACGTAAAAGTGTCCCAATTTTAGTTTAGATTAAATGCGAAATTTCAGTTGAAATTGGGATTTCCTCCGGTAGAAGCTGTTAGCGAAGGTCCCTTGCGAACTTGATTACAATGTAATTAACATTCCTCGCTGTCACACGCAGCCTGCCACCCAATATCAAGTTATACCCTGCACCTGCTTTATATTGACTTTCCGCGCCAAAAATAGCAGCCGGCTGCTATTTTGGCGTGAAAATCTGCCATTAAATCGTCATGTGCCACTGGCCTTCGCGTCGTCAGTTGCATGCGAGTTGGTTATTATATATTGGCTCTGCACTTGTCGTTATTGCTCTCCGTTATAATTCAGTCGCGCGTTGTTTCGATGTTTCAGGACCGAGCATTAGATTTTTCTAAATTCACAATAAGTCTTCAGAAATCGTCCACGGTTTTACTACTCGTCCCTACTTCACTCTAATGAAAGGTGATTAGCTTAGACAGCCTAATTAAATCTCTCGTACGGTAATCGATATTTATTGCAGTGAAAGGTAGCTCGCTTGCTCGTAAATACGAGAACACTGACTTTTAAGAGCTTCGAGCTCTATTGACCTTTCGAATTTGAAGGTACAAACTTGTTAATGATGAATAAACCAGGGAAAGGCAGAGTGTTTGTGATGCCATTGAGGTATTTCGACCCTTACTCGAGTTCTCTTTAAGAATCACATTCTAGCAGGATCTATCAGTCGACAGAATAAATGAATCGTTGTAAAACTCGAAGAGTACCTAATATGTAAAATCCAATTTCAAAGCTAATCTTCGATCCCCTTATGCACTGCTTAATACCAGCATCGAGAACGACCTGCCTCCACTCCGTAATAAAACAGGTTGCCAGTACACGAAGTTATTTTTGATTTGCAGAGCAAAAACAGCATCGTATCGACTCTTAAATCGAAGCTGGACACTCGAAGAGCCGTGGATCATTCTGGGAGCGTTTCCAGCTCGGGTTTTCCATTATTCTCCACGGACTTTGCCATTCGGTGTCACGTTTTATTTTCAGTCACCGTGTATGCGTCAACGAATGCGTAACATTTCGACGCGTATTGCGTAAAATACGGCCAGGAAGAGAGAGATAGAGAGAGTCGTGAAATTCGGGCGTGTAAAGTGCTGCAACCTTTTATATAACCAAGACTCGTGTAATCGCTGAAACATACTGTAACTTCGTCCTTTGAGTCTGGTTACGCAGCAGAATATCTGAGCGCGTTCGTCGCGAAATCCACTGAATTGTCGCTAAATTGTTGTATTAGGTATTAAGAAAGAAATAGGAAGAAATACTTTAGGACCACTCGCACGTTTCTGTATGCAATTTAAAGTAAATTCTACGCAGAGGTACGGAGGCTCTGATTATTCGAAACACCAAATCCTTAGAATATTATATCACTGAACTGCACTAAAATTTCTGGACCAAATAGGGGCTAAGCATTTTTTAGCGATATTTTCAAAAAAGAATTTGCAAGGAAAGAACTTTCATCCCCTATTTTTGAACACCCAACGAACCTGATATCTTCAAAATATCCTCCCGCTAGCGATCGAAAGTCCGCGACACCTACCAGTGTGAATTCCCAGCAAGGTGTTTCAGTGATAACGAAGCAAATATCGTTGGGACGTGTACGCGATAGGAACAAGAAGCTGCGAAATGAGCGTAAAGTACGGCGCGGCGAGGCGAACAGAAGGCCCAAGGTTCGATACTCCGTCTGTGGACCAGACCAGATGAAAATACAAGGGAAGCAACGACAATGAGATCGTGTGTATTCAAGGAACGCTTATAACCGGCCTCGATCGTTTCCATGCCGGCGTATAAACACGTTTAACGTTCCGCGTTATTTGCTCCGTTTTCCATCGCGATTTCACGGATTACTCGAGAGCGGACGGTGCGCGCCAGGAAGAGAGCACGGAGCGCGATGTGTTTCCGTTTCGACGGGCGCTCCCTGGAAAGAAATTCAAGGGAAATTCGCGGAAAATTACTCCGCTCGCGAAGCATCTCACCTTGGGATGCACGACCCCGCAGGTCATTGCAAGTCGTGATAAAGAATCATTGAAGCCGAGGTAATTCACGCGAAACGATAATGCCCCTGTTGAGGTTTGACCGGACTCGATCTCACGGTCGCATTGTTGATAACGTTTTATTAATGAGTGTTTGGCAGCATGGGCATTTGTAACGGCGCCGATTGCTCGACAGTCGTCGCGGCCCAAGTTTAGGCGGATATGTTTAGATTTCTCGAAAGTTGCAGGGTGAGATTAACCAGAACCGCAGTTCCGGGTAAGTATTGCAGCGCGCCTTCGACGAGGTCCTTTCCCACCATCATCGAATTTCCCATGGTCGAAGTCACCAATAGGCATGGCCTTTTCCACCCACCCTTGTTCAAGGCGACCAATGTCTTGGGTTCTTGATTTGTCTTGTGAGAAGAACGCGCGATCGAAGGCAGATTAGGGGTGTTCGATTCACCTCAACGAATCGATTCTTGAATCGATTCAAAATCGGATTATAAGAATCGATCCTTCTAAAATATCGGAACCAAAGAATCGATTCTGGAAGAATCGAGACGAAAAGAATCGCCATAAAACTTTTTCCGAAATTAGTACATATAGAAGTCGATTTTGAATAATTTTGAAAGAATCGCTATAAAAATTACTTTTACAAGGAACAATTTGGGATTTGTTGAAGGACATTGTATTGAATAGAAGAAATATTTTGCTATTCATTTTAAATATTTTATTCATCATGTAATTGCCATTCTTTCATTGATAAGGAATTTAAATCAGTTAAAATTAAGATCAGTTAAAATATTTCCAGCTTTGGAAATACACGTTCTGATGGCACAGATGTTGCCATGATTGGTAGATATTTTTTTGCAATGATACTTAATGTAGGATAAATCCTTTCGTACTGTAACCAATATCCAGAACATAAGAATCGTATATAAATTTGGCGGGAATCGTGTGTAAATGGCGGGAAACGTATAAGATCAGGAAAACCTAACGCATCAAGCAGTTTGATTGGTCCTTTCACTAGTGGCAATTAATTCCGCCGGAGGGCAAAAAATCGGTTGTCGATTCATACATCGAAGAATCGATTCTGGGGAAAATCGGACACCAAAGAATCGATTCAAAAGATCGATCTTTTAACCAAAAGAATCGTTTTTCTGAAGAATCGAATCGGAATCGAACACACCTAAGGCAGATCGAAACGAGCGCTCAATCGAACCAGTCCATAATTGTTCGGTCAATACTTTGCTTTTTAAAATACAGTCCACTAGTCGTTATTGTTAAAACAAGCGTACTTTCTTTTCCACCTATCCACATCATTAAATCGGCATCAGAGAGACGATTACGGTTTGGCAGTTTCGCGCAAGCATATTCGTACTCAACAGCCCCTGAAATTCAACGAACAGAGAAGTGTATGGCAGGCATCTATGGAGGCCTCGGGGTGCAGTTATTTAAAATTCGAGGGTCAGTATCTGCATCGATCCCGGCCAACCAGCTGAGCGACAGCGACGCGTTTGCACCTTCGAATTATCCTCCCATTCAGCGAATCGAGTACTTCAATTACGCTCGTTGACGTTGCAAGGGCGCCCCCGAGGCCACGAATCAGCCACTTTCGTCCCTCCATTGCTTTTCCAAACAATGTCAGCGAGGGTTCCGGCGCCCTTTGTCCTTGTATGAATTTTAATCGAGCCGGAGGGGGGCGCCCGCCAAATTGTCTTGCTCGGGGCAAGTGAATCGAAGGAAAGAAGAAGCACAGAGGGTGGAAAAAGAGGACGGCAGTAGGCAGGAAAAAGGGGAACGGGGAAAACACAAACGAGCACGTCGCGATACGCGTCGCTCCGCCACCAACATATTTTCCAAGCCGATACGCTTTCCCTCCACCCTTTTTGAAACGCGCACGCCACCCTGTGCGCCACCCCTCTTCTTCCCGCCGGTTTCCCTTTCTCCCAGGGCTGCCTGCTTCCTCGCTGCCTCTGGAAATAGTCGCCACAAACGATTCCCCGTGCTCCTCGTGTCCGCGCGATCATCAAACCGGCACGGCGGTCGGCACGTGCCTCCGTTTCGGGGTGGAAAAATCGGTGGAAAAATTCGCCGTCGCGTAAGAATAAAATTCAAGTGGAAACTGGTGAGAATGGAACTGCGCGAAAGTTGGATGGGGCTTTGACTTTAAATCGTAGCTCCTCCTTTATCGGAACAGTACACGTTCCCAGTGAGAGAGATGACGGAGATCTACGTGCTCAACGATTACGCAATCCCATTCGGTGCCGCGAAAGTTCCAAGCACTTAATAAGCGATTCTTCAACGATCCAGCACCCCTGGTCCTCGTCTTGGTTCCGGTTCGACGAGAAATCCCGATCTGAAATTCTAAGTTCGTCGGTTTAACGTGCCGCCGCGCCGTCTCCCTCCCTTCCTCCTTCCCGATGATTTATGGACAGGCAAAGTGCGCTCGTGTGCAAGCTGCACTCGGTGTCGTCCTCGTTCCCTTTAGCGCCGCGACCGGTCGTAAATAGTCGCGACGTAGCAATTCGTTGATACAGGTAACGCGTGCAGGCGACCTGCTGCGCGGCACCTTCGCGAAAAGTTTCAATCGACGACGCGCTGATTGATGGCAACGCTTTCTTCGAATCGCGCCAGATCGGTGACACAAGCTTGCGCGAAGTGGAGCTAATTTTATCGAAGATGCGCCCGAGGTATCCAAAGTCATCTCCTCCCAGCAGGTACTGTGACTTTTATTCCACGATTAAACTGTAAATAACAAACTCGCTTGGGCTCTATTAAAAGATTCCGAGGATCAGCTGTCGGGGCTGCCTTTCCCTGTCTCGTGACCCTTCGGTGACCAGAACGAGCCGGCGTTAATGTACCGTAAATGGAATCAAAACGGTGCCCACCCCTAAGTAACTGCACCGAAGGGTGTTTGCGTCATTAATGTCAAGCCCCGACCGCACGGCGCAGAGGCGTTCTTCGATATAATATACGATTTATAATTAATCGTCCTTCTAATTGTTACATAACACTCATGTACCGGGTAGGTAGGTACTACACTCTGCAGGATGTTCGTGGCTGAAGATAGAGCACGCTAAACGAGGGTATTCGCAAACGCTTTCTCAGACAAAAAGCAGATTTCAACTAAAAGCCCCCTCGACTTTTTAACCACTTACGGCTCCTGTACGTGACTTTTCGCGTTCGGCCGGGGTAAAGGGCAGTAAAGGACGGCAAACGAAACCAAAATGGAAGCCCATCCCGTTCTCTTTTATTCAAGGATCGTTTGCTTCGTTAATTACAACTACTCCCACGCTGTCGCGGCGCTGCGGGAATCCTTTGTCGCTGAACTATTCCACAGAATTCTTTCCGCCTTGGCAGCGCGCGAATCGATCAGCGAGTGAAATTGTTTTAAGGAGAATTCACTGTAACTGGGAAGAACGTCCCGTAGATAAGGGAGATTTAGTGTCTGGCTTTCTCCGTTGCGCGAGATTCATCAGAACGATTAATGGCGATAGATCGAGGCCTTAATAGACCACTGACCCGAAATCCAGGCGATGCCTGACCCACGTATAGTCACGTCCAAGGGTGTTTGCGCCGTTTAATTCCCGCCACAATTTCACCGCGCACACGCGCCGCGATGCCTACAGCGGAGGAAGCCGCGATAATCGGTCTACGATAAAGAGCGACTCGACTCGAATTTAGTAGGGCTCGCTGCGCCCCAGATAAACCCGCCGCTTATCTGGAGAGCAGAAAAAGGGGGCAAGGTGCGCGATTAAATAATTCTACACGACTTGCAATTGTAAATTGAACTATATCATTCGATTTATTTGCACTTCGTTAACGCTCATTCCTTTTGAACCACAGTGTCTTAAACCAGGGACTTAATACCGGTATAATGCTCATACCGGTATTTCGCCAATACAGCTATACCGAAACCGATATCATACAGAAAAAGATAAATACCGAAACCGATATCATACCGAAAAAGATAAATACCGAAAACAATCGGTTTTCGGAATTACCGGTAACCGAAATAAATACCGGTATTTTTTCGGTATTCTTCTCGGTGAACACCGAAACCTACCATGTTACTGAAAAGAATACCGAAAAAATACCGGTATTTATTTCGGTTACCGGTAACCTTTTGTTTTCGGTATTTATCTATTTCGGTATGATATCGGTTTCGGTATAGCGAAATATCGGTATGAGCGTTATACCGGTATTGAGTCTCAGACGAAGATACAACCGAAAAATACCGGTATAATACCGGTATTTTACGTACCGGTAGGAGTCCCTGTTTTAAACCTGTGATAAAAGAATCTACAGATCGGTTCAAATCGGGGGAATGTTCGAGTCAGTTAATCACGAAACAACCAAGTCATTATTGTTGTATCGAAATGCCGAATCTGGAGTTTGCTAATGCGATTAACGTCGCGGAGAGCTGCGCTGCAATCCATCAGCGACTATACCCTTTCCCCTCTTCATCCCCCTTTAACCTAATGATAGAGGGTTAGGGCCTGGGCGAGAGATTTTTTAGTGGAACTGGGAACTTCGAATGTGGAGGTGGTGTATAAACACATTTCAGAATATTTCCATCAGAGTATCACAATCATTTTTAAAAATCTTTCTCTTCAGTCAACGCTTATTTCGTGAATAATTCATCCACCAGATTTCCTGATCCCTGTCATAAAATACGGAAAGAGTACAATGCGTAATATCGATTCAAGAAATTGTGAAGCTTCCTCGCGTATTCGCGGATGTTTGAATTAAATTTCATGTGAAACGAAAGAGTTACGGCAGCACTGTTAACCAAGACAGTCGTGCGTATCGGATGCATGGTATCTTCGTGTTTGCAATGGGGACAGTGTACGAAACGATCGCAAGCCAATGGGGCACCATCGTATGGTTTTTTTTTTTACGACGATCGTGGATCCCTGGTGCTTGGCATATAAATGGCCGCATCATCGGAATGCAACACTTGTACAAACGCGCGTGTGAGGATAATAAAAGCACGTGGACGGCTTATTGCGCAAGCCAGTTGCAGCAATAATTTGTTTAGCCGCCGAGGTGACAGTCGACGTGGCCCTGAGATAGGAAGCTCTATATGACTCTGCGACTCGATCAAGAAGAGTTCCCATTTAACAAGGAAAACACGATGATAATAAAGATCAATTGACCCGCTTGCATCTCTGAAACAACGGGGTCTGAAGAGGAAGCTGGAGGAAAGAAATCTTCGATGCTCTCCAATTTACTGAAATTCTTTCCTGCTGATCTGCCCGTCCCACGGTATCGGAATATCGTATCAGAAGTACCTAAGTAGTACTTACAGCCGTCGCCTCGTTTCCATCAATTCGTTTCCGTACAATTACTTCATAAAACTCGACCCGTTATTTCGTAAAATCCTGGCACTCGGAAAACTAAAGGGTTTTATTACGCAAATCCGGCGGAAAAACGAGCGCAACTTTTGTAACTCTATGCGAAAGTTACGGTTTAAAGCGAACAGAATAATGAAACGGGAGGTCCAACAACAATTCCCTCGTAGGTATTTCCCGCGAAATCACTGGAACAAGGCGTTTCGAACGAGCTGCTTCCCCGTCGAATATTATTCCGCGAACACTGCTGCCCTGCGCTTTTGTGGCCAATTACGCCACTCGTAACGTGTTCCGGCGTTCACGCAACTCCTCCAAAAGCGTCTAATAAACCCTCAACTTTCATCGTTCACCGGGGGCATGAATTTTTCATACAGCCGTCGACAGCGAATGGATTTGGAATTACTATTCGCGAGAATTGACAAGCTCGCAGCGTGGCCACCGACTGTAAAAGCATCGCGGCCGGGGAAATGTATCGCCCGGATAATTTAACGTTGGAAAAACAGTCGCCTACGGGGGTTCTTTATACGGCAGCTGTTTATTCAAGCTGTATAAGAAATCCCGTGTCGATAAGAACACGGTGCGAGCTTGTGGGTATACATAAAGTTCTCTTTACGATGCTCCATCTGAGCTGGCGCAAATAAACGCAAGAAAGTGGAACGGTATAACTTCCTGGTGGTAGAACTGTACCACTACAAAGTGGCATCAATTTGTTTCCCCTCGGATTACTACAATGAGATTCTGAGAATAAGAATTCTACCATTCTACCTGACTTATCCCAGAAAAAGCCATCTTCCAACTTCAGAGACTCGAATATCCCTCAAGTTTCATTTCTTCCAAAGGATCTTCGTCTCCCTCAGAAGGGTATGCTTTAAAGAATACACCGATACTTTTCTGTAAGCAAATACTTCCGACTCGTTGATCTGTGCTGTGCACCGTCCTCAAATCGAATGAATCTCGTCCTTTCGACGCAACCTCTCGAACCCTCGCCGATGACCCTGGCGTCATCGGCTTTCCTCAAGCGTCCAAGTTACATTGTAACCCTTAAGCATCCTACTGGACCTCGCCTTCCAAGTCGGCGAGCGATGCCCCAGTGCTGTATTCGATATTTCCGCCTTGGCGTTATGACTTCCTTACATTTCGTTTCCGCAAAATCGTCGAGCTGCACGTCGGAACGTCTACTTTCTAGCGCGCCACCCGGTGCGAGTTTGCTACCTTGTTAGCCATCACCTTTCCGTCTCCGTCCGCTTATCGGCTCTAAAACCCTCGAGAAAAACTTGCTCGATCTTGGTCTGGGAGGCCTGGGGCACGCGTAACCGCTTTCCAGCGCAATTTTTTTAGCAACGGTCCCACGGCTAACAGGTAGCCAATTACTTTCCACGATGCTCGCGCGATCCTGGGCCGCAGAGGCGGACCGCCGCTAATTCTCTATTTTTCCCGGCGAGATCGCGGCTTCGTTATCGTCCCGGTTGCGCAATCGATCGCGCGCCCGCCCGAGCTATTGTGCGTGGGCGAGAGGAGCTTGTGCCGCGGCCGCGATTCTTCGGGCGGTCCGAGGGACGCGCGCGCGCGCGCGACGTCTCTCCGCCGGAGCGTGCAACGGAAGCCAGGCCGGGGGCCCTCGTTTAATTGACAGTCGCCGATCGAAGGCTTTTAGCATCGCGGCCCCCGTCGGTCTTAACGAGTTTTTCCCATTCTGGCTGGCGAGCGGGCAACGAACGACTCCGCTTCCTTTCTCACGGTTCACCGCCGCTCGACCGGCGAAATGGCACCGAACGTTCCTCTGTTCGTTCAATCCGCCGCGGCGCTCGCGATCAACGCTCGCCTGGCCTCCGGTGCACAGAAAACTCGGCACGCAGCGAGGGTGATCGTTAATTAACCCTTTAGCCGCGGCGCGCTTCAAACGGAAGTGGAGCACGCCGCGCTTTCTAATAGCCGCGCGATGGATCCGCGCGATATGAATCGAAAAACGGGGGACGATGGGTGACGCGGTTTGCCGATGGGTTTAGAAAGACGATTGGGATGTTTCGAGGCCTTTTCATGGAGGGTGAGGCGAGTTCTGATAAAGCTTGGTAGGAATAGCCTCGCGTGAAGAAGCTTTTAGAGATAAGAAGCCACGGTAATTGAAGAACTCCGGATTGACTGAATTCTCGACGACTGAGCTATCGAACCGAAATCGTCGACGCTACCAAACGGCGGATACAGGTCGGAACAGGGTATTGCGGAAAGCTCCAGAGAGCTCACGAGTCGTCACGTGTCGAATAACAGTGGAGGTTCCGTAAGTACGGGCTTGTGAAAACGATTCTGACACTGGAACCGTGATTATACAGGAACACGGTTGTATCTACTCGAGCACTGGCTTTCAACCTGCCCTGTAGGGGAGACCGGGGCAGGTTGTAACACGGGGTAAATTGTAACATAAGTAAAATCTTTTGAACGACAAATCTGGTAACCCACAGCATGCGAGAGCTGCTTGACGATATTAGCACCGTCGGTTTTAGTGACACAAACGAGCGTTATGTATTCATTTTGTGGTAATAGCCCAGAATGTTAGTATTTCGAGCGCGTAAGTAAATGTTGTCTTCGCACTTTTATTTCAATTAACCGTCATTAGGAACCGTTTGAATTTTTGTTTCTTTGTCGCAAACGAATCAGTACACATTGGTTTATTATTATGTGTACTCATTTTAGTGATTTGATGTTTTGTTTCTCGTTTGCTGAGATAAAACGCAAAAGTTCGACCTCGGGGTAAATTGTAACATGTTACTATACTTACTCCGCTCCAAATGGTGATAAAGCAAGCTATTTGCTGACACACCGGAAAAAGATGCTCTAGACGAACAACAGAACAATCGAGAATCCAAAAAATAGAAAAAAGTGTGAAGGCAAAAGTAAAGAAAGCACAGAAGAAGATTTTGATAGAATCAGATGAATAAGCAATGATTACTTAACTCATGTATATCAAATGTTTAATAATGATCTGTGTTTTCATTTATATTTTTTAGAAATGTTTATTTGTATTCATATTTGTATTTAAATAAGTAAAACAGATGTGTTACAATTTACCCCGGACTGGGGCAGATTGTAACAAAGGTTCAGATTTGTTTAAGATGAAGCTAGATGCTAAGTGTCCAAGATTCTGTCACGTACTTTCACGCAATTAGTTCACCACATATGTAAGTAGTAAATCACGCAAATTATTTCCTGATTGAGGTAAACACTTTCGAGAAAAAACTGTGAAAACTTTTTTTGTTACAATCTGCCCCGATCTCCCCTATGTTAAGGACACCCTCTGAGTACTCCTTACAGAGCACCTTTCCTCGCCATTTTCGTTCTTCCACGATATTCCTTTCGCCCTTTACGAATGCGCGCATCTCTGTCAATCCGTTCCCCCAGTTCTCGTTATCTTTTCCGTTCCCTGCCCGTAATACGTAGAATCGAGTTGTTGTACCACGACTCCCCCTTTATCGACACAGTATAGGCCCTTATTACGGGCATCCTGTCGGTTTACGATTATGGTTAAATCGTAGGATCCCGCAGATCGGGCTCGTGTACCCCCTGGCTGCGCATTAGGGTCGCGACGCCGCAATCGGCAATCGAGGGGGAAAGATAAAGCGTTAATCCGCAAAGAAACTCGTTTGTTCGGCTACCCGAACTCTGGTTAAATTGTTTTGATAAGGCTGGATGGTTAATTGTGAGATATAACAAGAAACACAGAGTCTTGGAAAACTAAGGCCGCAGCTACGCGTTCACCATATCCCATGGGAAATATCATTCACGAGTTTATGACGGAGACGATTAAGAATTACGATCCTGCCGCGCCCCTCCGCGAGGATGTAATCGAAAACTTAAGTTCCACTCTTGCAAAAGAACGCGCGCGTAGTCATTTTACTGTATATTACATTCATTTCGTAGGGAATGCGGCGGGGCGCAAAGGAATGCAATTTTCACGCGGGGGGAATGCAATTTTAATAATAGGGCAGTTTCGAAGATTAAAACTGCAGTTGATACATCTGTGAGACTTCAGAGGTGCTTCGGAGACGTCGCGACAGGATTTTCATTCGAGTTTCGGGGAAGATTTCTCGTACAGGTAAAGAGCACTTCCCTTCCCAAGTCCCCGAGATCAGAGATCCCCCAATTATTTTCACTTTCGCGCGGGGGATCTACGATTAATTGCGCCTGGGATCGCACTCAACTGTTGCGCGGACCCCTTTCCCCTGTTGCTGTGGTTAACGATGCCGCGAGACAACCCTATCGATATTTACGATTACGATTACGCTCGAACAGCGTGCAGGTGTCTAAGCAGGCGTGTTGCTTGAACTTTCGCACCCTCGTGGTTACGGGTGCGTTCACATCGCAGGCCTGACGAGATTCTATCGATCCCGATAATCTCGAGGCTGGCTGATCGTCGGAACGGTACATACGCGAGGTGCGCTCAATCTTATTCCTCATCGAAATTCTAAGCAAGTAATTAATGTTATCTGCCGGTGGCTTAACTGAAATCCACGGCGAGGCTCTGCTCGTTATAACGTGCCATTAGCAGGGAACGGTACGATATTAGAAGCATAAGTCAGGCGGGAAGAATAATTCGTAGAAGCCAACGTTCCCCAGTTGTGCGTGTAATGTATTCGCATAAATTAAACGGGCGAGCAAAGTTTCGATTAGGAATCGCAGCCACAGCTCGCCGTGTGTTTTCGTGTCCCCGTGTCGGTAGAACAACGGTTCGACAAGCTACTTATGGATCTTCGACTATTCGCCTCGCGGCGAATTAGCATAATGTAACGGAATCCTTGAATATTCATCGAGCAGCCGACTGGCTGGGCGGTTTTCGCGACGCGACTCACGCCGATTCCGCGATAGGAATGCTCGCAACCCTCCACCTGACTCGCGGCAGAACCTTCACCCAGCCGTCTGGGGGTGAGAAATCAATTTACGCTCCCGTGCGAATTCGATGATAAAGTAAAAAATAATTGCAACGATAATTTGCAAGCGAACAGTAGGAATATTCATAGAAATCGAAGCGTTTGATCAAACAACAACCCACATCGCAATAATTACAAAATCAAGGAACGGGGAATTCGAAGCGACACTTCAAAAAGAGAATTAATTCTCAGAGGCTGAAAATTCCCCCCGCACGAAACAATTATCTGAAATTCTATTTGATAATCTGACACCCAATATTCGCGAATTTATTGGGAAACTCTAGCGGCTGACGTATTATTAGCAGATAGCTGGTGAGAAAATCAAGAAAATGTCCAAGTATTGATGATGACAGATCTAATGGAAAATTATTCTCAAATGAATCTATATAATCTTAAACATGCGAGAGGCTTGACCCGTCTGAAATAATTCTTTAACGAAGCGTTCCCATCGATCGGCATCGACTAAAATGCAACATTGCGCTAAATCCAGCGACGCGTGCCTTCGATGAAGTTATGAAAGGAAATGTGGTTAAAGGGTAGGCAACTTCCAGCGCGCAACGTCGGTTGATTAAAAACGCTGCGCTTTTGCGAGCAACCGGGAATTTTATACTAATTAGCGCCTGATGAAATATTCATGCTGCAGCCGTTTGACGCGATTAATGAGTGGACGAGTTACAGAGAGAATATCACGAGTCTTGCGGCGCGAAACGCGCGATATAACCCCTCTGGAGGCACGGCTTCCAAACAATGACGTTGCAATGCTAACTGCGAATATTATATCACTCACCGCTCCGCTGGAACTCAATGCAATTTTAAGCACGTTGGAAGTGGCTTCTAAAAGTTATGAAATCACCAGACACCGTGTCCGTTCATCGAGCGGCTCCACGCGCGAAAATATTGATATTTTTAAAATGCGCCAGCGAGCGATCCAATTATATCTCGGCACAAAATTCCGTCGGATTGGAAACTCGATGAAATTCCGCAATTTTTAAAAGCTATTCGATTCGCTGTCGAATTAACAAATTGCAGGGAAACGTATTGGTCGGTTATATACGCAAAATTCGAAGGAAATTAGCGTCCTTCTCTTTTCGAAGGCTGGTGGAAACTTGTTCTCGATAAGCAATCGCGATACTTACTGCGTTCATAGATATGCACTATGCAGTGGGTAAACCAATACGCGTGTATACATTGGTTTCTAATTATATCCCATCCAGAAGAGATATTCTACTATATAGCCGTTTAATCTCAAAAAGCTGCTAAAATGAGTTCAACTAATTTATTATCGAAATAGCTGTCGAATTGCCTTCGAGTTAAGCCAGGATATCTTGATCAATTTCCGACCTTCGTTTTATCAATTAATACCAGCTTTAACACGATCGAACCCACGAGGGAGTTACTTCGGCGCGGCCGCGCGCAATAACGAATCGGCACCAGGGGAATATTTACATCATGTTCGCACGGGGCAGTCGCGAATTTGTCACCCAGAATCGCGTATTTTATCGCGCGAGTAAAGAAACTGTGCCAATGCAATTCCCCGCTATATTTATCCCTGGCGTCTCGATTAATATTCGCGATGCAACCCTCGTATTTTTCCACCCCCCCCCCCCCCCCTCGCAGTCGGCACCTTCCATGATCTAATTTCAATTCGTTTAAATTATACGAAGGTAATTCGAATGTTCCATTTCTTCGCCGTCTGATTCATAGCCAACAGCGAAACCGAGTTTACCAAATAATTATAATATTTGTCGAGATATGCTTGTGACATTAAAATGCAACCGTGGAGGATTAATAGAAACTCTAGAGCCACCATTTTATTCACAATATTACACGTTTATTCCGCCCACAAAGATGATAATAATAGAATCAGAGTTCTACATTACCCACCTGTAAGGACGACAAAAATATTATTTCACAAAACATCCTTCTAAAAATTAACTGCATTGTTCAAAATTCCATTGCGTCTCTGGAGACACTATTTCCTTAACAATACTACCGGAGACTCATTTTTATATGAGTAGAGTAAAGGTGGGTAAAAGTTCGCAGCGGGTAAGAGTTCGCACCATGCGAATTTCATGGTTTGAGTTGTGGCAGTTGCCAATGGTGATTGGCAGTCAATTGTCAATCAAGGTAGAGTCACTAATGTCGAATTTCGTGGCTGTGTTTGTTATCTTACAATGCGGTAAGTACTGAATTCGTTAGTTCTGATGTAATATTCTCATGTTTGGGAATCAATATTATTCCTATAAATTGATCAGTAAATATTTTAATTAATATGCCGCCTGAAAGAGCTGAAATTCTTCTATTAAAAAGTGCTAATAGAAGTTTTCAATTCTCCTCACAGATAACAGGATTGGTTAAATAATGTAAAAGTAGCTGTGGGGGCAAAAGTTCGCACAATGCAGTGGGGCAAGAGTTCGAATGCGAACTTTTGTCCCAAAATAATTTGACGGGTGTTATATGTTCATTAAACTTATTTTATTTCTAGAGTTTGCTAAATTAGTAACGAACACCGATTAAACCGACAATAAAAAATAATTTTGAAATTAATTATCAATTACAACATGGAAATAAATTTTGAGTTTATGATAGTTGAGCCACGCTGATATCAGCTTTTGATTTTTTTTTATTAATTTTTAATCCGCAATATTTGTCCAAAATACGTTTTTTATTAAGTTTTTGATTAAAAAATATGACTTTATTTTATTGTCTTATTCATTTATTGTTAGAACTTATAAGGGAGCAACCGGCCGAAAACCAATTAGTGAGATGCTTCAGATCGCTCGAGATAAACATAGAAGCAGGACTTTCAAAAAGAAAAATCGCTGCAGAATTGGGAATAACCGAAGCGTTCTTTTACCCCACACATGCGAACTTTTACCCCACATAGCGGGTAAAAGTTCGCATTTGACACTTTTTGGAAATATTTATTTTATATAAGTTGTGACAGGTAAATTTACATGAAGTCACTGCCTATCGAATAATAAGGGATAGTAGTTATTTCTCACAAAACGATATGACTATCAGTGTAATACCAAGGATTTTAGAGAAATCTAAACTTTAAGTGCGCACTCTTGCCCCACATTACTCTACCCCTCACCGAAACTGCAATGGCGGCACCACATAAGAAGCCAAGCCACGTATTTCATTACAATTTAATCGCATCGCAAAAGTGGCAATATGCTGGACTTTCGATTTCATTTTCCACGAGTGCTACCTATTGTCACTTTCGTTCCGCGCGTATTGTCTTTGTTAATGACGCTTCAGTCGCATTCGAGCACGCACCGAACATTACAGATCCACACTGTGAATGATAGTTGTGGGAGCTTTCGGAGAAATCGTGTCCCTCTCGATTTCTTGTCGCCACTTTTACCCGCTCTTCCTTTAACTCCTGCTGGAGGGCACACTTTACTTAATTACGAGGGGCAGAAAAGGGCCTGGGGAGGAAGAAATTAAATGGCAGCTCGAAGCACGGCGGGATGCGCACAATACGAGATTCCGCTGTTGAAATTTAATCAAGCACCGATTCCCGATGTGCCGACACGCAGTGAAATTAAAAAAAAAGCGAAGAGCAGGGAGGAGGAAGCGATATAGAGAAATGAAGGTAACCAGAGGGAAGTAGGGACGGCGGTTCCTTTGATCAATTCTGCCGTGGACTTTCAATTCGAGGGAATTTCCAAAGCTTCCGTGGAAATGAAAAATTCCTTTCGACATGCCACGCGAGCGAATTGGAAAAAAATATCATGGAACATATGTTTTCTCATCAATCAACAGTAATGAACGGAAACGTAACAATTTCTGTGGCACAGTTCTCATCTGAGAACGAGTTTCCTGTAGCAAGGTATCTTAACTGAAATGGAGCTTCACATTTTATGGTAGAAATGGAATGCTCCATCTAAAATTCTAAATATTAGTAGTTCATCTACATAACCCTATATTCTATCTATCTTTCACTGATGTTTAATTGATAGCATCCCAGCGAATACGTTAAATTCAGTGCCATTTAACGTGCCCCCGAATTACCTGAATATTATCAGACTATACTACTAATGCGAGTATACCCCCGCTATTATTAGAATTGCGAATATTAATATAGCATACTGATGATATTACCACATCTACCGCTAGAATCATGTATACACCACTGAAATAATGCCATTAATGCCATCACCAACTGGAGTCTTCATGCTGAAAACACTTTGCTTCGTAAATGCCTTGCAGTGCCATCTAATAGTGCCGAACATAACTAAACGTAGTCCACTGTGCTGTACATATACATTGATGCTGAATCTATTCTGAATATCATAAAATTAAAACGTAGAGCACTTAAGAATAGCACTAAAATATGTAGGATTACATATCAGATTGATTCCACACTATATATGCACATTTTCGTTTCTGTTTCTTCATTGCTACGTTGGCGAAGTCGCTATCGTGGCAGAACTCGACTTGTGTACGACTGGGAACGTCGCGGGTTCGAATCCCGGAAGTCGTTATTAGATTTTTCCTGGCCAAGCACAAGTTCATTCATAATGTTAATGATGTATGTAGTGGGAATGGGGTGAATAACATTTATTAAATTTTAGTGTTCACACAATGATGACTTGTAACGTTTACGAACTGGTTCGGTCGAACCTCACTTTGTGAGGATCTCGTCTCAGTAATGAAATTGACGCTAGTAGTCATAGTTACGCTGAGTGTGAATATTTTTTTTTTTAAACTATTTTAAACACCAATTCCTTTGAACACTCTACGACTATTGACACCAAAATGAGAGCTGTTATTTTTATAATGCCACGAGCATCAAGTGTTCACGAATCTGAGTATTATTAAACTGCTACTAGGACAGTACCAATTTATTTTATTTTCCGCCTCAAAGATTATTCAGCTAATTTCTACATACAGCAAGAAACGATTTGCATTATTTTTGAGTGATCCATACGCAATTGTCGGTGGATCGTTACATATTTCTAACGAAAATGATGTGAGTTCAGAGCGTTTACATTCGGGATTACAGTCGCCAAGTTCCTGTTGCCTAGTTGAAAGGAAACGATATAATGGTCCAGGAAACAGGTCACGCCGCGATTGCCCACCAATCAACCAGCGTTAATTACTATATTAATTAGTGAACAGTTCTGACCTCTTCCTTCAGCTGTGCAGCCGACACCTCTGCGCGTACACTACCTTCATCGTCGCTTTCCTTTCCCCTTGAAAACTATTAGGAAAGCGCATTAAGCAACCGTTTTCACCGCGTCGCAGACAGGCGATAAGCAAATAATAGCCAATGGCGCGCCACCGAAAAGGTGATTAATATTCATAACGACTGCTCCGACAACGTAACAAATGCTCCATCAAGCTCCATCAGCGAAAAACGCTCATTTGCAATATTTCTGAATTAACGAGGCAACGATTCCTGTCGATGCAGATTAATCGTTATCAAAACACATCGTCACATTAATATGTCTGTTCACGTTGCATCCAGAACACAACTTTGCCTACAACTTAAGATCCGAAGTCTTAAAGAGGGAGTAAGATACTTTCCCTCGCTGCCAATTCAAATTTATTAACAACAGCTTCTCCAATCCTTCTTACTTCCTGCTCCGAATAGCAAGAGGACCATCGTCCCCCCTCGTCGTCCATCCGATTATCACAGCACACCTGTACAGACCACGGACACCGAATACCAGCACGCCCACCTGTACGCGAGATTAATTATTGATCGCCCCGTACGCCCGATCGATCATTAATTCGGGTATGAGTAATTAATTAATGCACCGCAGATGCACCGTACGGCGCATCCGGTTAAAGCAGAGGCCTCCGCGCGATGTTTGAGCTCGCATTCGTTGCCCGACTCGCACGCAATGGATCTTACTGGGACCGTCATCGTGTTAACCAGCCGACAATTAATCAATTCGTCGAATTTGCAATGGAATTCGCGGGATGTTGACGATACCACTGCGCGATATCCGGATGGCAGTGTTTGATCGCGCGAAACAACGTCTCCGGGGGCCCAATTTCGAAGCTAATGCCACGGATCATCGATGCAGGATATCCTCGGCATCACAGATCGATCTGACATTGCAATTTAGAAATCTCACGGTACGGTGGATTAAATTGAATCTGCAATACAGACGTTTCATGGTATCGAGGATGAAATTGTAGGTACAAAGGATCGAACCGCGACGCTTTGAGTACTAAACGGATTCGTGTGCCCCAGCCGTCAGTGTTGCGACAAAGCGAAAATGAAGCTTTCTTTTAACAAGAGAGGAGAGGAGGGTTACAACGGTGGCACTGACACGGAAAAAAGTGCTTCTCCGTGGCTCGAGGTAACTGACACGAAAGAAGAAAATCACTGGCGTGTGACGTGACGACGCAACTGGGACGGGCGACCCGTGAGAAGATAATGTCAGCGTCCGAGTGCAAAGCCAAGGGCGCTTGCACAATGCAGAAGATTAACTATTTAGGTTCGAGCGAGACGGGAGTTGGGTACGCCGCGAGGGTGTCGCGAAAAATGATTTACTTCATTGGCGCTTTCAAGAGCAGAAGATCTTTCTTACACGTGCCATTGCGCTTTGCCACTGGACGTAGCGACTAAAAGTCTCGCAGACCTCTGCGTAGAAACCTCGGATGGAGCAAAAAGAAAGAAGAAAAGCAGTTCTCTAACGATGATGCATTTAAAATGAAACGCCGTAGAGAATATCCGTCTCGAGGCCCTGGCATTTTCGGTCTCCCCAGCTCCGAGAAACGCATTACGAAGGGCGCCACCAGTCGGGTAGCGTCCACCAGCAGCAAGACCAGTTTCCTCGGGGCCCCTCGGGCTTTTTTCACGCCAGGTACAGTGTGGGTGGGCCCAAAGCAGTAGGCTGGACCGGCCAGCCTCGTCCCCGCATCACGATGCAGTTTTTACAACGAATATCTCCATCAAACACCGATCCCTAATGCAGCCAAGCTTCCCTCCACTTGGCCTCTTACTCGTCAGATTTCGGAATCCTCACCGCGACACACGCGTTGCGCATTTCCCCCGTATCTACCCAGTGTAACGAGCGAGTTAATTGGGAGCTAAGTGTCGCCCATAAACTGGTTCGATTAATCCGCTTCTGGCTGGATATAACTCGCTAATCCGTCCCCTCTCGCCTCAGTTCAGTAACGCGGACTTACATATAATTGGAATCGATGGTGGGACACGAGGGATGGCTCAGAATCGAGTTGCGTTCCATTTTCCTTTCCGACAGAAACCTAGCCACGAGATACTTGAAGCACCATTTCCAGCTCCACCGTTGGGCGATCGAAACTTTGATTACAGAATCGTCTATCGCCGCTTATCTTCCTGTTGCTGGGTACGTGAAGAATCGCTGCTCCTTTCTCGTAGCCGGGGAATTTCGAGGCAAGACCCGCGCCAGGATGCAATCTCGCCTACACAATTCGCACTCAATGAAACGGGAAGCAATCGGAGCGTGCGAACGAGTTTCAACGGCGCGACGCTCCAATAAACGTCGCTTTCGAAAAAAAAAAAAAAAAAAAACGGGGGTGAACGAGCGTTTCGGGCGCGTAATTCGCCGAAATCGTCGATATCCGTGACGGAAGTAGCTGTCGCCGTTGCTCGGGCACTAGGCGGACACGCGAGCTTTTCGCGACTCCGCCTGTAGGTATACTGAAAATCTCGCCTGCCGAATCTCGAAATTTTATCTGCGCCGGATACGCTTTGTCCGCGTCGGAGAACGCGTCCACCGAGACGGAAACCCGAGTCCCCCCGAGGCTAACTCTGTGATAATCGCGGGCGAAACTATACTTCGCGGATTCTCACAAGAGATTTTATCCGCGGACCGTGAAAGGGCACACGGGGAGCTGGCCTTAAAAGCAAGCGGGTGCTTAAACGACTACTAAGAGGATCTTGGCGATTATTCGCTGTGTATTCTGAGGACTAGATACTGGGGGTTTCGATTTAGATTTTAGCTAACGAGGATGATGTTTATCTTAGTGAACTACGCGTCTTTTAAGCGTTCACAGTTGATCTGTTTCACTCTTTGTTCGCTGCTTTGAAAATGGCACCTTATGAAGGGCAAGGGAAGTGCAACTTTTGGAAACCCTAAGTAGCTGGAGGGTGGAGTGCAGAGTTTTGCTTCTGAAAATTATTAATACGTATGAAAGTTTTTACGTCTAAGAATCGAATTGGATGTGCAATGGGGCGGCACATTTAGCAAACTCATCGCTTCAGCGTCCATTCAATTTTTCATTGCGGTTGCTTACGTTTGTCAGCTAGGAATTTACCTATTCGTTAGTTACCTAAGTGCTTTGTCTCGCCTTTAGTCAAAGGAAAACTGTGACGTCGTTCTGCCCGCTATCTTAACCCCGTCATTTTCTGAACTGCGTCCAAGACAACTCGTTAGCATGCACGGCCAGCCTTGACGGTGGCAATTGCGTCACGGCAAGTTGGTAATTGCCCGGTGGTTTAATTCGCTCGGACGGAAATGTCGATTTTTGCGATCGGCTAACGAACACACGCCTTTTGCGGCCGGCCGCCACCGCGTCCCAACAACCCGGCGATTCACTTAACGAGCGGTCGTCTCATTAAACGGGAGTTATTTTATTCGACTCCACTCCGATATCGTTCGAAAATGGTAACGAAAGTGCGGATCAACGTCCAGGGACTAGAACCGCGAGTGGTCACCGCATTTAAAGTGCATCTACGACGATTTAGATCGCCGATGACGAAACACTCGAATTGTGAAGACCATTGCCAGCTCTTCTTTGTAATTCTGACGCGTGCAATTTGCGAAGAGCGTGCCCAGCTTCGTTAGAAACTGCACGGGCCGATGAGTGCGATGCATCCAAGCTTGAAACTGTCTGAGCTCGCGATTGATCGATCACACCACCTACCTCGCGCGGCAACAACTGCCCCCAACAATCGATTCCAGTAATTATAATTATTGACTATTGGCCCCACGACAGAGCGACGCATTCGTCAGAATGCCGGATCGCGTGCACGCCGATAAATTTATACCGGGGAAATATTTGCGACGGCTAAACCGTGTATGGAGGTAATATACCGCGGCAATCGATGGGAACGAGCGTATTTCGCGGATTAATTAAAACACGCTCGCTGTTTATGTAATCAGCCGTGACGTACAGGTACGATCAACATTGCCGCCCCGTTATACAATCCATCTCGTAACAAGCCGAACAATCACGAAGCTTTGAAGCCTCTGCGACTCGTGTTTTCCCGCGCGAAACATTGCTCGCGATAACACATTACCCATTGTCCATGGAACGAGCGTTCTTTCCCCTGGGTTCATCGATCGTTGGATGGTCGAGCGGGAGACCGATGATCTGTTTCGTATTCGAGAAGCTCGTGTTATACACTTTGATGCCGTTACTTCTTTCTGCTTTAGATTGATTCTGTCGCGAGCGAAGCGTGAGAAAGAATAGGTAATGTTGAGTCTGCGGAGAGATATGAGAGAAGAATGGATCCCAAGTTCGTGATTCTACAGACTTGGCATTCTTCTTTCGGTGGATGTGTGTTTGATGTTGTAGAAGAATGGGTCTGCGAGATTGGAGATACGCCCCAAACATGGAGAAGGGCTGTGATCAGTTTTCAGTGATAGTAGCACGAAAGCCTCGAGTATGTCTCTTAACATGTAGATAGATTGTTTTCCTCGATAGGGGCGTACGAGCCAGCCAATCCCTCGTTACCCTACGAGCCAGCCGGATATCAGACATCCACTGTTGTGATCAACAGGTCCCCCTAATCCGGACGGTTCCCTAGCCCTCCGCCCGCTAGAATCTCCAAGGAAATCGCGACAAGCACCGTTCCGATAAGAGGAAAGAATCGAAGCGGAGTGGCAGACAGAGGCAAGAGTCCTCGGTGCCGCGGCCAAGAATAGCGAGTATCGAGTCGGGTTGTATACTTTCACTCCGTGTTCGTTGATCGGTCAGACTCGGCCGAAGAAGCGGGCGAAGGAGAAGGCAGAAGAGGCGCGAAGCGAAAGACTGCCCCGTCCCTCTCTTCCTCTGGTCCAGGGTTGACTGACCTCGGGGAAGAGACAGAAAGACGCGGCGTATCGTCGGCGAGGCAGGAGAAGCAGAAGGAGTGAGACGACAACGACGGCGACGACGACGACGAGCGCGACGAGGAGTGGCCGAGAAGAAGAAGAGCAAATTGGTGCTCCTGGTAGCAGGGGCCCATGAGCAGCGTGGAGTAGAAGCCGCGCGGCGTGACGAAGCGTAGCGGACACGGCTCGAGGGGAAGCGGGCCAGCTGGCTCTGATTGGTCGACCGGGCCCGGATCGCCGAGTGGGGCTAGGGGCACGGCCCAACCTGCCCCCTCCAGTTCTCAGGCCAGCAGCTCCGCTTTCAACAGGCCCCAGGAGACGATGGGACCTACCAGGCGGCAGTCCTCGCGGGACAGCGTCGACTCGACAGGCCAAGAGGCCCCACCCGAGCACTGCGAGCTCCTTTTCAAGGTCCTGCCCTCACTCCTGATACAATGCTCGCTTCACGGCTTGCCAGGTGCTTCTCACTGGCTCCGCGGGCTCCACTATAGTCGGGGCCAAGTGTTTTGGCCGTTTCAACATACTCAGATGCTGTCCCGTCACTAAATCATTCGGTCACTTCTGGTAGTTGGTGTTTCTAGCGAATGAAAGGGAAATATTGAAGGGGGATGGTATTTAGTGGGGGTACTGATAAATCTGAGACCCACTCGAATGATGTGTAAAGCGATTCAGATCAGAACATTACTCCAGCTTTTGCCCCGACTATAGTTCGTGGAACGGGCAACCCTTTATTATTCAAGCGTGAATCGTGGACAGAGACAATCTCTTGTATCCGTCGTTTTTATAGTGATTTCTCACGAAACGTAGGTGATGCTATTGGGTGACAGCGGTGTTGGGAAAACCTGCCTCCTAACTCGATTCAGGGACGGCCGATTCCTTTCCGGCAACTACATAACCACCGTCGGCATTGATTTTAGGGTGAGAGTCGCCAATTTCCCTCTCCGGGGTACCGATCTTACGTTACTTGTTAACTCGAACACAGAGGTAACTCTGCAAATGCATTGCTCACGTTGAAAGGAAGCTCGCTATGAGAGACTTGCCGAAGCTACGAAGTCGATGTGACACTCGGGAACTTGTGCGCGTGGAATGGAAAAGACGATTTCTCTTTTTGTTTTTCTTTTTTCAGAACAAAGTGGTCGTGGTCGATGACACGTCCATCAAGCTTCAGATATGGGACACTGCTGGCCAAGAGAGATTTCGAAGTGTGACGCACGCCTACTACAGAGACGCCCATGGTAATTGTATATTTACTGTACTTTGAAACTTGCTGACGCGACCTTACGGAACATTTAATCGAGTTCCAGAAGAAGAACAGATTAAGAATCAGTACTATTTTGGTATTCAAATAATGATTCACAGTGGAATTGAAATTGTCGGAGCTATTGCGTATTTATTTGAAAGATATGTGTAATAAGAAGCCTAAAATAGCAGTCTTATGTCGCCTGTGTGTTTACGTGCACCGTGCACCATATTGCGACTCACAGTTGATAACGACAGTTAATATCAGGTCACAAAAAATGGTCATTAAGCATCGACTTCTTGCTAAACCAACGAGAAGTGGACGTGGGAAACAAACGAAATAGGCGTGACGAAGTCTACTCATCCGATGATCATTATTAACTTTTTCACGTGACTGGTAAATGCAGTGGAAAAAAAGGTCGCGAACTTCGCACGGGCTGGTGTTACATAAATCGCGCTACTTGCAATATTGCGATATAGATACCAGCCATGCATCAATGCTCTCCATCTATTCAATGCCTCTTCTTCTCACAAAGGTTGTCTCACTTTAATTTAGAAGCGCATAGAAGGAACGAATCGAAGGATACCAATAGCTGAAGGTGCCAATAACATTTCAGAGCCGGTTCCCTTTTTCTGTCACAAAGAAAGTCGCTTCAATGAACAAACAAAAACGACAATTCTCAACGGATCTGTGGTCCCCCTGTGTAACCACTTGAAAATTAGAAAGAGCGCACTTTCATTGTCGCAAATAATTCACGATTTCTCTCATCTTGCTTACTTCTCGACGTTACGCTGCCGAGCGAATTGGCACCGCGGAAAGCGGGTCGCAAGACGCTGCTAAATTCAACGGCGGTGGCGGTAATTTTGGAAAGCCACTTAAATGAATTCACGGCGAAAGAGATGGAGAAGGAAACGCGAGCTTCCGCCGTGGGGGGTGGCCATTGTTTACCCGAAGAAACCCTCTTTGTAGCGGAGGCGCTGCCGCGACAATAGTTAGGCACTTCAAAGGGCTTGGTTAACAATTACACGGCGGAGAAGACACTTCGACAATGGCGTCTCTATTTCTATTACCCTCGAGCAACGAAGCCTTTGGCTGCGACTTTGAACCCGCAGAACGTGGGAAAACGATCCTTTCCACGGGGAAGAAATAATAATTGATCGATCCTCGCGCCGCTAATCAGGAAGAGCACGAAACTCCTTTCGCGAGCTTCGTAGGAAACCGTTTCAAAACGATCGGTTCACCCGTGGGAAGCATCGTTTCACCCATCGGACGTGTGCAAATGACTGGGCGCGTAATGACGCCGGGGCAAAGTCACGTGGAGGCTTTTGTTTCCGCGTCTACCAATTACCTAGGATCACGGAATGGTTGCGCAACGCGAAGTATTGGTTACAGCTCTTTTATTGCTGTACGACGTGACGAACAAGACGAGCTACGACAACATCAGGGCCTGGCTGAGTGAAATCCGCGAGCACGCGAACGAGGACGTGGTTATCATGCTGCTGGGTGAGTCTTCGTTACTTTAACGTCTCCCCCGGTCCAACTGGACGCAGATTTTTGTATGGTAAGAAGAAATAGGGGAGAAACCAGCCAGGCTGTCTTTGTCGCCTCGTTTCCGAGAAAGTTGCCGATGGACCGGGTCGCGTCGCTGTACAGCAACTGGTTCTTGCAGTTTCGAGTAGTTTCTTGCTTTCGTAGAAAGTCGAGGAGAACGCTTCTAGGGAGACTATAGAGCCAGAACGAAATCAATTGACTACTCGAGGCCACTTTTCTGGGCGGCAAGCTGATTTCTACTTTTATTAGATTCTGTTGGATGGGAAAGAGAGTCTGTCCGCAGGCTTTTATGAAACGATGAGGGAGGGATCCAAGTTGCATGGAGCAACGTATTTATCAGTGTTCAAAGAGCGAAGTGCGATCTTCGTGGAATCGGTAACAAATCGAAACGAATGCTTCCAGGCAACAAGTCGGACTGCGGACCGGAACGAGTGGTGAAGAGGGAAGACGGTGAGCGACTGGCGCAAGAGTACAAAGTCCCCTTTATGGAAACCTCTGCTAAAACCGGCCTCAACGTCGAATTAGCCTTCTTAGCCGTTGCAAGGTACTGGAAACATGCTCAATTGCTACTAGTATTTTGGAGAATAGTCGCAACATTGTGCAGCTGATAAACTTTCAGAATTACGATCAATTTGTGCACTGAGCCTAGTAGACGCTTATAGATAAGTAAAATGTAATTACAGGGAATGAATTAGTTGACTTTGTATTTGCCTGCGTAGGCGGTAGAAAGGTGCGGGAGACTTTCAGAGTATCTTTTGCAAAGGGGTGCCGATGAACATGCATAGAGCCGCTCCCAATGCGAAAGTATCAGCCCTAGTAGCATTTATTGTTGGCATTTTGATGGCCAACTAATTCCCAACTTGGGGCTACTGTGGGCCAACCCGAAATGCTACTAGGGAGATTTTTCTACCGACGAACATCAGGGCTATGAGTGTCGTATATGTTTTCAGGGACTTGAAGGCCAGGAAGAGCAGCGACCCCGACGACACGAGATTCAACGTCCAGGACTATGTTCGTCAGCAATCGCAACGGAGCTCCTGCTTCAATTCCAATTGCCTGACGACCTGAATTGCGCGACAGCCCAACGCGCACGTTTCCCTGCGATAGATAAAGCGAATGGTGGAACGCGGACCGGAACTCGTTGGCCACGAGAATGGCGCGAAAATATTGTAGTCGTTCGAGCGTCGACGAGGAAAAAAATCAGACGAATCACCTGGTCATTTAACTCGAGGCAACAGTTTGTTAAAATTAGAAACCGCTTAATTGGAACGGATAGATTTGGGAAATTCAGAGGTGAAATGTTCGCGGGGGATTGTGCGCTCGACAGGATATCGGAGCGAGGAAGCAGCGCCATCGTCTGCGACAGAGCACACTAACAGGACAGAGATAGCTTCTACATTTACCATCAACGAACTTTCGAATTTCGCGGCACTGTTCGCTCTACCGAGAGCGTATATATATATATATATATATATGTATCTACCTTTATCGATGTTCGGGGCACAAACAGATAGGAAGTCGATATTTTTGAAAGCAATGGGCACGAAATTCTTGTTGACGATACGTGTATAGAAAAATATATGAATATATATATATATCGACGATTAAGTTCTGTACTGTACATTAATGTGAATAGCTTGGCGGGACAGAGATCCCCAGAGATTAGATGTAGGAAACGTCTCGATGGTTCTAACTTCCACTGTACGCGACTGTTACAGCGTTAGAGAAAAATGTATGCTATCTGGTATCGAGAAATCAACAAAACGCCCGACAGCTCATTGTGTACCAAATAGATAGACGATTGTAGACAAAAAATGCCGCGTAGACGAGCTTGTAGAAAATATTTCGTAGCTGCCTTGTGCACCACACGTAGGAAAACAACGCTCAATGGTCTTTAGTTGAACAATTCTTAGTTTAGCCACGACTTGTCGAAATGTTTCGGTCACGATTCTCGGGCGAAATTGAGTATATAATTATACGTAGAATTACATATAAACGTCCTAGCCGTAATAATGATTTAGATCTCCAATCCGCGATGAAATTATGTAACTGTTTCCCGAGTTTACCGACTCCTTTTCGGATATACAAATTCTTAGCGAACCATGTATGCGTCTCTGTGTGTGTGTGTGTGAGTGTACCTCTACAATATGGCGGCTAGTTGCCAGCAATCAAGTGACCACTTACAACGTCCTCTAACGTAATGGTCCTAATCAAAACCCTATAGTTTCGACCAACCCCCTTTACATTTCAACCCTTTCGATTTTATACATTGTATCGTTTTTATAAAGCCTCAACTATCATTTGCTACGAACGTTAAAGCTTCAACCGGTCGTACGATTTCGTTGCGCAGCCAATTACCACGCACGTTGCTCTAATCTAGCAGAACAGAAAGGAGCTCGAACAAGACGCATCGCGCACCTCACCCACAATCTATGTACAACAAATACGTGCTTGCCCGATCGGCGTGCAGAAACGGCAAGAAACCAATTCCATGTCAAGTGTATATTGAAGAGTTATATATGAAATAAAAACGACCACTCGACCAAGCGAAATGATTGTTTTCCACTCACCACCATCGTTGTTTGGCCCATGTTCCCCATACGAATCGTTACATCGTTGACCGCGGATACTTTGCCGAGGTCAATCATCCCTCGCAGCTCGTGTCCACGGCGAAATCCGCCGTGCCTCGATCCCCGTCCGCCATGTAATCGAATTCGCTCCACTTTACCCGCGCCAGTCGCGATAAAACAATTCACTAACAAATAATTAATTGCGGGAGTGAGGGGGAACGTGCTCCGCGACCGGCCGCGCGCCACTTCTAACCAAGTTCCTGACCACGCGGAACATCTCGAACCGGACCGCTCGGTTTCAGTTTCAAATGTCGACGTACAAACAAAACGCTGCGTCCCTAACCTGCTACTGATAAGTGCGTTACCCTGGCAGGGTCTGAACACCGTGATATTCCGCGTGGAAGGGCAACGGCACGATCGAATCGTCCAGGATGGACGAGGTGGTGGAGTTGCGGAACATGGAAAACGCGTGCAGGCTCTGCCTCTCCGCCGACGAGGCCAAGTCGTCGGTGTTCGGGATGCAGGACTCCCCGGTATCGTTGGCGGCCAAGATCCAGGCCTGCCTGTCGATCCAGGTTCGTTGAAAATGCCCACCGTCACTAGCATCATCATCCTCAGCGTTCCTTCCCACTTTCGTAGTTTTAAACGCGTCGCGTTCTGTTCACGGGCCTCATGCGAGTCCATTGAGGTTAGGTCTATCTTGACCAAGTCCAGGCAATCGGTAGCGACCAGGATGATCATGAGCGTCTTGCTTCCGTTCGCCGTTTCTTTGCCGGATATCGATCGTATTAAAAGATTCACTTGTTATTGTCGTAAGAAATTGTACCTTCTATTACCTTGGTCCATCCTATCCAGCCTTTTAAGCGGGCATACTCTTAGCCCGTACGTATGCTTTCTAGATTTTATCCACGGACAGATTATCCACACAGATATGTGCACAGTGTGTTAGGAATGTGAATCAGTGGCACAATTATAAGGAAGCTTGTTTACGTTCCCAAGAAAAGTTGCAGCAGTGGTTGGAGAAGCATTTGCAGTCGAGTCCGATGGTAAATATATGTGGTGTTTCATTGGTAGACGTGTCGCATACCGTACTCGTAATTATAGTCTATACGCTGTTTTGGTTCTTACAGGTTGTAACTATCAAGGACGAACCTGTGGATCTAGATTTCTGCGAAGATAATATTGAGGTTATTTCGGAAACTACCATTGAATCGGACTTGGTGGGTATCGTAATCTTCGGAATAGAATGCGAGGGATTTGACTATATATTAAAGGCGTATTATCTTCCGTTTCCAGGAGTCGAATACTCTAGATCACAGTGTAAACAATGTAGAAAGCGATATTCACACTCATGTAGTAACAGACGATGAAACGGATGTACAGAAAGATCAGCCAGTATTGACGAAAGATACGGATGTCTCTTTGAAGCCCGAGCCCCAAGACGAGTATGATACCGACTGTACCATAGAAATAGAGTCTGTTACTGGTAGCGAACTTGTACCGAATCCCCTCTCGAACAAAGAAGATAGGGTGATGGAGGCAGATTCTACGCAGAAGTCTAATACGTCTGGCTCGCCGAATAAGAAGAAGATGAGGCGGGGTCCGCACACACACTTCCGAGGGGCTCGTATCTACAAGCAGAAGTGTGTGCACTGTCAAATACATCTGCATTCGAAATACTCTTACACCAAGCACATGGAGAGATTCCACACGGAGAAGCCAAATGGCAATACTGGATCTGCGGAGCTGGAAGACGCCGAGGAACTGGTCGAAGATGTGGAGGATGAATTGATGAGTATGGAGAAGGATGCTCCCCTGACGCAAGTACAGCAGAATATTATTAGCCAATTGAAAACGTTCTCCTGCCATTCCTGCAAGCAAACGTTCAACGATCGGAGAAGCACTCTCTCCCACATCCGCCAGCATATGCCCGATCTGAGGCCGTACACGTGTATCGCGTGTTTGACGGAGTTCCCGGATCGATCGATGTACAAGTTACATTGCGGGGCGTCCTTCGAGTGCGCGATGAAAATTGCGTTGGTCATGCCGAATCACGGCGAGGAGAAATACTTTACATGTAACATGTGCCTGCGTTCGATGCAAAACCGGAAGCAATTGCTTAGCCACCTATCGAAACACTCTGACAAACAGTACGAGGAACTAATCTCCCCGTCGCGATCCCCCCCTAAATTAAAGCCAATAACCCCCCTTCCCTCTCCTAAACGAGAAGTGAAAAAACCTTTGCCCGATGCCCCGATCATTCCCCGTCCTTACAAAAACGGCGATCCCGCGCACAATCACATCTGCGATCTGTGCGGCATGATATACAGATACAAGCCCAACATGTTCAAGCACAGAGATCTGTGCCAACGTCTGTTACCAGAGGTCCGTACCTCTTACAAGTGTGTCCACTGCGGGATGACCTACCTAGTGTTCAAAAAGTTCCATAATCATATCACCTTCGAGCACAAGAAGAGAGATTTCGCGTGCTCGGAGTGTAACGCCAAGTTCAGATCGCCCAGCGACTTCTTGACCCACCACGAGACGCATCGCTTTGCCCGCAATAAAAATCAGTCCCTAGACTCGCAAAGCGAATCGGGGAAAGCGGCGCTGAGCATGACTACCCCTATCAAAGACTGGGACACTTTCGAGGCGGAGGTGAACGCGGGAAAGATACCGGACGGTAATCAGTACAGTTGCGCGCTGTGCAACCTGGAATTTGCCACGAGGGCAGAGCTGACTGAGCACAGGAACCTCCACCTCAAGGTGAAGATCTATTCCTGCGTCATTTGTCGCAGCATGTTTAGCAGCGCGGGTGCCCTGGAGATCCACATGAAGGATCACGGTATAGAGGATCCAAACGAACGAAACGCGAACAGCTCGTGCGTGGAATATGGCAGCGTGGAGGAAGATTCGCGTGATTCAGCCACGGCGAACGCCAGCGCCACCTCCGACCCCGGCACGAACAAGAACGAGTGCGACGTGTGCGGCAAGGTCTTCTCGAACCTGGCGAACGTCAAGAGACACATGAGGAACATCCATCAGCCGGGCATCATCCACATCAACTGCACCGACTGTTCGCGCGTGTTCAAGACTAAGGAGTTACGCGACCGGCACGTGATAACCGAGCACAAGAACAAGAAGGCGATGTTCCAGTGTCCCCAATGCCCAAAGAGCTTCGTGTTCCAAGCGAATCTGAACCTGCACTTCAAGACCGCGCACAGCGAGAAGCCGCAGGGCGGTCACAAATGCGACATCTGCGGAAAGGCCTTCCTCGAGGAAGCGTCTCTGAAGATACACAGGAGCTGGCACAGCAGACTGAACTCGCGGTTGAGCATATTCAAAGTGGGCGACGATCAGAAGGCGCAGGTCAAGCCGCCGATCGCGCCCAAAGAGGAGCAGGAGTTCAACACCAGCTCCGATCGGCCAGCCAGAGCGCGGAAGTCGTTCCCGAACCCGCCGACCTCCGCGAAGCCGCAGGGCAACTTCCAGTGTCAAGTTTGCAACGACAAGTTCAACGACGTGACAGAGCTGAGGGAACACTTGTGGGACGTGCACTGCGCCCGCAACAAGGCCGAGAGGAGTTTCATGGTGAACGAGCTGCAGTGCGAGATCTGCACGAACGTCTTCCCCGACAAACAGACGCTGGCCATGCACATGCAGTGGCACAAGGCCTACCCCATCCTCAGCGACCTCAAGAACCCGAGCTTCACGTGCGACGTTTGCGGGAAACTGTACAGCTCTAGAAAGGTGCTGATGAGACACAAGAAGCTCCACAAAGCCACGAGCGTGGCCGCCGCCAAGTGCCAATCGGCGACCAAGCCCAGCCAGTGCCTGTGCAACGTCTGCCAGAAGGTGTTCAGCAGCAACCAGTCACTGCAACGTCACAAGTACAACTTGCACAGCGAGATGTTCAATCGGTACCGTCCGCAGCTAATGCTCAATAGCTCGCGAAGATCGTCCCAGGAGGAGCCGAAGGCCAAGAAGGTGAAGCTGGAGATGGAGGAGGACCAGAAGGGACCGTTCAATGTGAAGGCCACGGGCAAGAAGTCGGTGATGTGCCACGTCTGCAGAAAGTTCTTCCCGAACATGAGCGTGCTGTACAAGCACAAGCAGCTCACGCACAACAAGTCCCGCGTGGTGAAGAACATCGTGAAGGCGACTTTATCGAGCAACGAATGCGTCCCGCTGCCTGGTAACGAGGGCAAGGTCTGCTGCAACATCTGCTACAAGGAGTTCCCCGGCCTCTCGAATCTTCGCCAGCACTTCACCGTGAAACACAAGAACGCTCCGCTCAAGTACGCCTGCCCGGCGACTGGCTGCAAGCTCACGTTCCCCACCCCCATGGCTTTGAAGAATCACGAGATCACGCATAAAAGCATGATCTGCAATTGCAACCTGTGCGGCCGGCACATGTTCAGCAGATCAGCGATGACGGATCACATGCGCAGGTCCCACAACACTATCTACGACGCGGAGAACAGCAAAAACTTCCACAGGGAGGCGGACTTGGGCGCGTACGTGGTGCACGGCGCTGTGGACGCCACCTGCCCCGAGTGCAATATCAAGTATCCCAACAACAAATCCATGAAGATCCACTACTTTAAGTTCCACGAGAACGCCGGCCAGATATAAATCCGTTCGCCACTAGACACCTGGTAAGGCTCGGAGGAGCTTTCTGGGCTTGGACAATGCACGCATACGCGGGGCGCGTTCGATGCGGATCGAATGCGGAGTTACCGGTCCTCGGGGCAGAGCCACTCTCCGAAACGGATGAACGTTGTCTCGTACACCTTTTCTACTGTGTCATGAAGTCGCGTTTACTTTTGTTCGTGCGGTAATGGACGGTGATTCTCACACGAGTCTATCGTGTTCCCCAGCGTTGTTTCATTTCAATACCTCCCCTCCACGACCGACCTGTTCATCTGCCACGAGGACAGAGCTGTTTCCTGTTTGGGGCAGGCAACCGTGGCTTGATCAATAAGGAATTCTGTAAATAACCCACAATTACTGCAGAGAAGCTGGTAAGGTGATGAAGATGACGATAATGATAATGTCTATATATTTCTTCGTTCGTTGTTTTTATGAGAGTTACTGCGGTGTTTATGGACACTTCTTGACTTTGTTCGTCAAGTGTACTTCCGGCGGATGCCGATGATTCGGAAGACATTGCGTAATAACGTCTGAATTTTGTCGACGCGGCTCGAACGATTTACGTTCGATTCCCCTCATTCCCCCAGGGTGCTGCATGGTGTTTCATGAAAGCGCACTTGAAACATGTCCACAACAAAATGGAATCCTGGCCAGATGTTCGAACCGCGCTGATCTGCACGCTGCATTACGACTATTGCGCGAGGTCTCTGCTTGACTACTGCGGAACACAATTATACGATGCATTTTCTTTCTTTCGTTCTCCTTTTTCTTTTTGTTGATCAATCGAGAAGTATATTCATGCCAATACATTTACGTGAGAAAATTGGAATCGCGCTTTCCGAGAAGCTGCGCGACTTGTACAGTTAGAGCGAGGAGGAATTGTTCTAGCAGTGATGAATGGAGACCAAGAGACGGATCAAACGGCTGTGCGGATATCTCCAAAGCCGTGATTGCACTTTACGTTATCGTACATCGTTTTTTGGACACTGGGGTGTGAACTCTTTTATCTTGGATTTTATTATTAAACGTATACTTGTATATGCAATGTATAAGCTGTAGCGGTTTTGCATATAGTGAACAAATAAAGGGAGGACTAATATAAATGTACATGCTTGATCATCCTTTTGTGGAAATGCCCCATAGAGAAATCCTTTAGCCACGGATCATGATCTTTTCTTCTCGAGTTCTCTCGAGTTAAGAAAAACTGAATTTCTCGCTCAATTCTTGTCGCCACAACTTCCTGTCGAACCTTCCTCATTTCAAAATCATTTCGTCCACATGCATATGTAGATTTTACTAACCCTGACATACTCTTGCTAAAAGACAGAGGAGTCGACAGACTTTCCTCAAACGTCGACTACGTCTTTTCCTTATTTGTGACACTGCATCCGCCACGAGTTCGATCCTATAGCAACGTAGAGATGGGGTAATCTACTTTCATAGCAGATCTGATCCCGAATAGATCTGGTATAGATAATAGATCCATCATTCTTGCCCCGAATAGTAGCATGCAGTAGCCTTTTTTTCTTTCGTTGCGACATGCTTTACTCTGCCTTCTCAAACCCATCAAAAACTAAATTGCCATAAGTTTTATTAAACCTATAGCTTCTAAATTGGTATAGCAACCTAGAGATCGCAAATACTTGTTTGAGAGATCCATAGGATCACGAGTATAGTTGATTTTCTAATTATTCTGATGAGTGCACTTCAGCACTACCTTCATATTCATGAATCTTTCATAGAATATATCTTGGGGGAATTGGACGACTTAAATTAAAAAGCTGCTTTGAGGAATTGCTGGAGAGGCACTGGGGCTAGCACGTTGAACCATTCCGTCTACCGTTAAGTTTCCTACAGCAGATGTTCGAAACGATAATTACGCTCGCAGTTATCGTTTCGCGCTACGGCCACGATAGTTCAAAAGTTTCTAGGCATCTGCAGTGTAGGAACATAGAGGATGTGTGTGCACGAAACGCTTCTTGTACCGTGACACTTTTACGTCGGCGCAGATGGAAATCCAGAACTCATCTAGACTAAGTAGCAGCTGGGCATGAGTTCAAACGTGAAAGATGTTCCAACAACTATCACCTGTTCTTTTAGCGAATGCACAGAATATTTTAATGCAAACCTTCGAAGAATTGTACGACAGCATGACAAAATTTTTTATTTCTAACAAATTACTTTCGTGCATACATACTTCTCCCTCTTATCTCATGTCTACATTTTCAAACACTTGTGTCTTTCACGAGAAACATTCTTCCAAGTCGATACAAATGTCTTCTTTAATCGAGCCTGCAATTTCAAAGACACTGGCAGCGATTAGCTGTGCACACAGTGACTCACGCTCAGTAGCAATGATACCAAACAGCAAAATCACGCTTCTTCGATCCCCTGCACCTCGCGGCGTTCACGATGTCACGGATACGTGAACAGCTGCTAAATCGCATACCACGTGGATCGAGTGTGCACCTTATGCGGCTGGGAACGCCGAGATCTTCGTCGAACGAGGCTGCGAACGCTGACATCTTCGTCGAATGAGTCTGCACGTGCAAACCGTGAACCCTCGGTGCACACGTTACAGCCAGTGTCCTCGAATCGTTGCAGGACCCTGGAGACCACTTGCTTTTGGTAGCGGTGGAAACAGGCGGCGAGAACGCGTTAATTGCGACTGCCGAGTGCTTTAAACAGTGAAAACTTGGCGCGTACAAATTTCGTTTTACTCAACGTAACCGATGTAATTACGCATTGCCGAGTTGCCGTACTGTAGTTACGCGGAGGAAAGTGCAGTGAAATAAGGGTGTTGAGGCAAATGCTGCAGTATCGATTATCCGAGGAGTTTGGGTGCCAAGAGTTACGATTTCACCCCTCGCTGACTTTCGGGGTTCAAGTATCTAATCCTATTCCTTAAACAGAATCCCAGGTTCTTATAATAATTCTAGCCGTTTCTGTTTGCCCGTACAACTTAATTTCCTCGATCTGGTCAGTTCGTTTAACGTCGCAGCTGATTATAATACATCAATCAGACCGATCTCTAAAATGAACAGCCATAGTCGGAAACAGGTCAGAAGGCCACGTGGACCGATCCATTCCAGTCTTGCAACATAATCGCGTACAGGTTTCTCGCTTAAATATACAACACCGTTTAATGATTTCACGATAGCGTAAGATATACATTAGGTACGTAACACTTATGAAACAGGGATTAGGCCGGACAGCTTTGCTAACTTGTTCCATCCTGCTGCTTGTCTTGCAAATCGTTATGCCTCGTTCAGATTAGTCAAGTTTACTGGCTTCAAGTGACTGGAAGCAGTAAACTTGACTAATGTGAACCTGTCATTCACTTGACTTGAAATATCTTTTTAACTTTCTTTCAAGTTTTACGCGAAATATTCGTTAACATTAGTCAAGTTTACTAACTTCAAGTCGCTAGAAATCATTAAATCTGATAATGTGAACCTGTTATTCACTTCACTTGAAATATCCTTTCAAGTTTCACGCGAAGTAGGGTAGAACCTCCAATTACTGACACCTACCCAATTACTGTCACCTTCAGCTATTTTACTGAAAATAACGAATAAATAAACGTTGTAAAGTCATACACAAAAAGAATTATGTAATTCAACCTATAATCTATACGCTAGAAAATGCACCACTTAATATTTTTTTTTCATTAATTTCTATAAGACGATACAAAATTTTAATTTGATTACAACAGTGGAAATGGCGACTTCCTTACTAGTGAAAGAGAAAACAGGGCACTAAAGAAAGGGCTATAATTACTATATTTAAATTATTTACATAATAAACAATAATTTTTTAGTACAATATAAGTATCATAGAAAGTCACAACGATCGTAATATAACGATTAATTAAGCCTTTTTAATTAATATATGGGTGATAGTGATTGGTACAAGCGTTTCAAGCATTTTGGTATTACTGTCATAGCAGTAGTTGCTCATGTACATGAGACGACATAACCGTAAAACGAGTAATAAACAGTATTAGGTTAGCTGGCAGTAATTGGGGTGTCAGTAATTCAGTCACACACGTTTTAGAGGTGTCAGTAATAGATCTAGAAATATGTTTTTTAGATTAATGAATTTATATATAAAAATAGAAATTCTAAGACCCACAAAATGTTTTTCATGAAGTAAACATATTAAACCATAATAAAAAAAATAAAAAACTTATACTTTTAGTCAATAAATACAGATACTATGCAATAATATTAGAGTCAGTCCTTAATGTGTCAGTAATTGGGGTTTCTACCCTAGAGAGTGTTACAACTTTTCTTGCCTTGAAATACAACTTGAATAGTGTGAACGTATGTACAAGAGTCACGATGGCAAGCCGACTGGTATACGCGTTACACGCACACCTTCAGCCAAAACGAAACTAACACATGTTTCGTTCGTCAAACGCTACCTTCACTATGCAATCTACTTCAAATTTTGACAGCTTACAGTCAGGTTATAACCGCCAATCCAATTGCCTTGAAACTTTCCAGGCAAAGAAAACTTGAAAGAAAGTTAAAAAGATATTTCAAGTCAAGTGAATGACAGGTTCACATTAGTCAAGTTTACTGGTTCAAGTCACTTGACGCCAGTAAACTTGACTAATGTGAACGAGGCATTATTACCCTCTGATTATTTAACACTCGCTGCGGAAACTTGGACGTCGTTCAAGCGTTTTATAAAGACATTTATTACAGAAATTCGTTACAAATGACTAGTTGGCTAAAAGGCTTCTCTACTAACCCTTTCGTTCATCCATACAAATCACTTTCTCTCTAGTTTCTAACAACATAGTTGCATCTAGAAATGCATCTTGAAAACGAACCCCCATGTTTACCAAAAAATCTGTAATATCCATGACAGAACAATCATTCACCAAACGATACTCTCCCGATTAGTAACACAGGTACTTTCAAATCACAGAAGGGCGATCAGAATCGAAATTGGAGGCGTTCCTTGATACATTCAATGGGAACCACATTGACCGCTCGATGAAATATGATTGCGCCACAGCGTCGAAACTTAAAAGAAACAGGCTCTGATCGATGATCCATCGATTCTCGATCGTGATTAAACAGCCGCGAGGGTCGTGTCTAAAAGTCGGATCGAAGTTGACTGTAGCCAGCGCCACAATGGTGCACTTTAGCTGCTAAGAGCGTGTACGAGGTGTAGCTGGGCTGTTCGAAGCTGCTCGATTAATTAGGCGGCTTCCAATGACACGCTGGCTCGATCCTTAATTAATTGATTATTGATGTTGCGTGCACCTAGGGTCCTAGTTGGATCGCGACAGCGGTCCTCAAAGGACGAGAGACGACGAAGGATGCTATGGGAAGCGTGGGAAGTCATTTTCATATTTCTTTCTCGTTTTACAGTATATATTTGTATTTGAGACTTATTTATGTTCTTGTACATACTTTGGTCTTACACTTAGCCTGGAAACAAAAGAATTGCCGACAGATTTCATAGAAGAAGCAGCTAAGTTCGCTGAAAATTTTAATAAACGTCTTATCGTTATCGTTTCGAGTTTCAAGAGACGCCCTTTCGCCCCTTTAAGAAACTCGATTATCTGGACATCCCGATAAAAGCTGCTTCGAAGCTGCTGTTCTCGGGTTGCGTCGAGGTTCAGCCTCGTCCCGCAAATCGAATTAGCGTAGCAGAGGCACGCGAATCGTAACCTGCGAATTTTCAGCGCGACCATGCCTCTGACACTCGATAATGCGATCGACAATTATAACGTGCTCCGTAAACTTGGTCATGGTCGCTGACTCCTAATCGAATTATCATCGTTCTTGCCTGTAAATCCGATGCACTATACTCGCGTGGCCGTTTCTTTTTCTGTCGAGCACCATCGACATTGAGCCCCGAGGTTTGTTCCAGCGACTCGATCTCGATTTCCTTCCAACCGACTACAGGCGCGTTCCTTCTTTGGGAGAAACTGTTTTTTGTAATAAATGCTTGAAGACGTAGTTCTACGATGCGTGCAGCGACTCATCGACCTCGTTGGAGTAGTCCTTCGACTTAAGGCAGGATACCACCTTTGCACTTAAAAAAAATTGAAATTTTTTTTGTTCTCAAAGTACTCTTTCAAGTGTATAGAATCGAAATTCATTCATTAGAAAGGTGGCCGGAACCTTTTTCTTGTGTAAAAACCGGATTGGAGCAGATATATAAATCTATATAAAACTTTAAACGCGTTTTTCTCGAAACGATGTTTTCCAAATCAGCGTCTCAGATTACTCCTACAATTTTCATCGGATTGACTTGAAACTTTGCACAATTCTTCCGATTGGTGTAATCTAACGATGTACGTAGGACTTTTGCTGTAGCGTTGTTATTTTTCTTTTGGTGCGCAATTTTATAAATTTTTTTAAACTTTTTTACCCTAAAAAATTGACCTTTTCGTTAAAATGGCCGCCATTTTCTTAAAAATCGAAATTTCGTAAAATCCCTACGTACAGCATTGAACAATATTGTTGTTAATAGGGACATTCTTTGGTTTCTTTTCTAAGAGCCACGTACAGAGCGGAATTTGACACGCCGTCTAACGATGTTTCTCCAAAGGAGTGTATTTTGGCGCCACCTACAAGAGATTATTTTTTACTTTTTCAGTTTCAAAAAATGTGTAATTACAGATTAAAGTTACATTAATGAATGACTGAAACCGATTTTGTTTCTGCGCATTCTTTGTATGCAAAAAAAATTCATGAAAAACGCCTCCAAAATCGCAGTCAAAGGTGGTATCCTGCCTTAAGGGGTTAGGCCACCTTGGACGGAGCAAAATTGCAGTCATATTCGGCATTTTTTTTAGGAAGATAATAAAATAAACAGAAAATTTAATATGAAGCCTGTTATTATACAACTTTCGCCGGAAAAAAATCGTATATTTTTCTTACAAAATGGCGGCAGTAGAGCCGTGATACGCAAGATCTTGTGGAGCGACGTTTTCCACGGTGTTCAATCTCACGGCTGTACCGTTTGACTTAGAACAAAAAACCAAAAAGCTTTATTTTCTGCATGCCTAAAACTATGGAAGTACGTAGCGGTTTTGCGATATCTTGAATATGTTCTGTGCCATTGACACTTTTATAAAAAAAAAAATGCACTTTTTCTCTCCATGGTCACCATTTCGAGACAAATGAATGTTTCTTCCATAGTTTTAGACATGCAGAAAATAAATCTTCCTAAAAAAAATGCCGAAAATGACTGCAATTTTGCTCCGTCCAAGGTGGCCTAACCCCTTAAAGGAATCGAAGTTTCGGTTGGTTCGTGTTAACTATGGCGATGATCGATAAATTTTGATTATGTTGCAAAGGTGTTGTCTCACAAAGGAATGCGAAACAACTGGGACAACAAAAATTTAGTACTTTTATTAAAAAGAGGACCTACTTTCTGTTCGTGCTTCTACGATTCCAGTTTTTTCAAAGTGCTTCTTGTCTACGGCGTTTGATCGATAGTTGGCGACAGTCGACAGAAATTTTTAGAGCACTGACCCAGTTGATTTCAAGAAAAAGATAGTTCAGTATTGAGACACCTCGGGTTACGCCAGTTTCATACCCGTCGATCGACACTTCAACGACCTCGTTCTCAATGCATCACACCGCGCGATGCACATGCACTTCAGTCTCCTCGTAATTGCATGATCATTTCCCCTTTGCCTGCCGTGGCGTGCTCGATTTACTGGCAACTATTATCGCAGTCGATCGTTACAGTTTCCACCTTCAGCCCCTCATCTTCTCTTCAAACTACTTCCTCCACATTTCTTCCTTTCAATTCGCGTGTACGGTTTACCTAAGCTTCGATCAATCTTGCGTGGAACAACTCAATAACAATTCCATTTTTAGCAACCACCGATAACCACCTTCTTAAAGACTCTATCCTTCATTACTACCTTAGTTTCAGCGTTACCAAAATGTATATTTGAATCAATATTTAGACCACTGACGGGAACAGCTTTGAGTGATCGCTTCGGTCAACGTTTGCCCAGAATTTCGCACGTCTAGGAGCCTCGAAGCGAACGAAATCGTGGATCTGGATCGAATGGACCTTGCACAAGTATCGGGTGCAGATTTAACCTCGCGGTGTCTCGTGTTCGATTTTCGAAATCGTTAATCCACCGGTCGAAAACGATCGACGGGGCCGTGCGTAAGTTGACACTTACATGCGAGATCACTTTACGATATCCCTTCGGGTGATCCGGCGGAATTGTATCTTGCTTTCGCAACGACACGTTTGCACCGATTCGTAGGTGGATCGATAGATAGAGCAGTTGGTACTTACCTTGTTTCAAGAACTCTGTTCCTACCCATCAGTTCAGAGATGTTTGAAGGTGACAAAGCTGGCGAATGTACTTTCGAAATTACCACGAAGGAAAGAAGGAGAATAACGTGGTTATAGTGCCCTGAAAATTCCGTACTTCGAGGGCGTCTGTAAACCGGTCGGTGCAATCCGATTGCCACGGAATCGGCTTTTATGTAACGTCGCGGTAAACACGCGAAACCATAGAGGCAACGACGATCGACGTGGAGGAGTTGCCGGCCGCGAACCGCTTGCATCCGGCGAGTTCTCCAATTTCAAGGCCGCGCACAAGCGTTGCATAAGTGTCTCCATGGCGGGGAACGCAGCGAAATATCGGGGAAGCAGCGACGTTTCAATCGATTCACGGGCCCGTTTGGGAATCGCCGACATTCGAGCCCGCGAGGCGAGGCCGTCGTTACGCGGCTCGGCCAAGCGGAAGCGGATGGACGGCCAGGCGACGCCCTCGAAGGATGGGGATTATCGTCGTTATTGTCCGATTATTATCGTGATCGATGTCGATATTGCACCGCGGAACGCCGCTGGTGCAGCTCCACGCGCAGAATCCCGCCTTGAACGTGGCTGCAACTCTGCAACGATCTCCTCTTTGCCACCTCCGAGGGGTGCACGTCAGCACGGGACTTTCAGCCGCGTGCCACGCGCAGGGCTGGCCATTTCATCGATTATTGTATTTATTATTGAAAAGAATGTAGAATCGGAGGATTCACCAGGTGTGTTTTTAAGATTCGATGAATGGTTTGAAAGTAGTAGGGTGGCAGACGTGAGTCTGTTGTGAGGTGTGTCTGATGAAGTGTTAGGATGAGAGGCGGTAATGTGGTTATGAGGATTTTTTGAGAATATTCAGGGTAACCTGTGTGAGTGTGCTGGAAGGAAGTTACGGGTGGATGAAGTTCATCAGCATTGATTGCTATGAATAATTGGAGGGACATTTGTTCATTTGGGACGGGTTTTGATTCTAGGATACGCCAACAGCACACGAGAACGTTCCCTAGTAGCATTTTTGGTTGGCCAACGGTTGCCAACAGTTGGGAATTAGTTGGGATATAGTTAGTGTTTGTGCCCACAAATTCCCAACACAGGGCCTACGGCAAAAAAGTTACGACAGTTTGCCAACGACTATTCAATGTTGGGCCTACAATTGTTATGGTTGGTTAATTAACAAAAAGTTACGACAGTTTGCCAACGAATATTCAATGTTGGGCCTACAATTGTTATGGTTGGTTAATTAACAAAAAGTTACGACAGTTTGCCTACGAATATCCAATGTTGGGCCTACAATTACTATGGTTGGTTAATTAACAAAAAATTTACAACGATGATTAAATGTCGTCTTACAAACGTCAGAAAATTTGCTACATCAAAAAACCTGTTGTGATTTTTCTTTTCTTATTTATAAATACGTAATGAGGACGTCTGTCTTAAGACAAATGTGAAATTTTAAGGAATCAGTCTAAAGGTTGGATGATGATATTTTGTAGAATATTTCGCGTCACTGCACAGTTTTCATAAACAATTAATACTAGTTATGTAACTAGAAATTATAAGTGTTTACAAGGAAGTGTGTTGGTCAGCTGCGAACAGCGGTTGCTTTGTAAGCGGAAAGTTTGGCTTCGATTCTCCTCACCGCGAATTTTTTTTTTTCCTAAACCAGACCTGAAGAAGACGTATTTACGACGTCTTTTGAAGTTCTTTAAGATGCCTTCTGGACGTTTTTAAGACGTCTTTTGGAAAGAAGCCTTCAGTTGGGCCCAGTTGGGCCTATGGAAAGAAACCTTCGGTTGGGCCTTCGTGTTAAGTGACGTTGGGCCTACGTTGGTTACAATCGTTGGCCCATTTAAAAATAGCGCGACACTTCAACAGTTGGCCAACGGATAACACGTCATTGGCCCAACAAACTCCCAACAAATAAATGCTACTAGGGTTTGCATGTTCATCCATCCAAAACGGTCGTGTCCAAAGCAGTTTAACTTTGGTGGCCCGACAGGAGCTGGTGCTTTTTATGCGGTAGGTACAGCCTTCTTCGCGAAGGATACGGTTAAGGATATTGTAGACTGTTAATTAATTATGTATTTACCACTTACGATTAAAGCAATACGAACTGGCTTCGCCATCATTCCATGCTGTGTTATTTTATACCTGCCTACGAACCCATACTTTCTGTATTTTACAGTTAAAGAAGTTTAAGGAGATTGGAAAGAGTTTGCGGGAAAACTGTAGCCAGGAATGTGTAAAGTAACGTAACAAGTATTATACACAGAATAAATAACACGAGGAACGGGATCAAAGCTTTACCAATGCTACTGAAACTGGCAGAAGGGCTCGTGCCATTTCACAGAATATTTTTTGAAATACATTTCCCCGACTGCCGTTTGAATATCCACTTGTCACGGGACAGGCGACTCCGCGTCGCGAATAAAAACGCCCGGCGGAAAATATTTCAACCAGCGCATCGCGACCGAACGATCGTGTTTTAACGAAATATCATTCGCAGACGTATCGGCGATCTCCGCTGAATTAATGCGACACAAGCGCGATATCGTCGTTCCAAGCGGATGCAAATAAATTTCTCACACGTTTCCCGCTCGCTGATCGAAACGCTGTCGCTTCATTCGGCTTCGAAACAGATAACCATCGTGCCGATCTCGATCCGCGATTTTTCCACGTCGCGGGAACGGATGCTTCAGCGATAGAAAGTCGCCATGCAGCAGTTAAAAGTGCAATTTGGCAGTAGATTCTGAAAAGTGGCAAATCACATGGAATACGAGCAGATTCGAGGATAATGGAAGCCGTGGGAAGCTGGAAGAATGCGATTTCGATTGAAACGCGGGAGGAGGTAATTCCAGGAAAGAAACTCGCAGTTTAGGGATTCAGATGTGACCATTTCCCGACCACATTGTACCCAAAAGTGAAATCGTATTCGGGAAAGTATCCCGAAGTTCTGGCGCGACGATCTCCAACCGAATCGAATCGGAAGCCGTGAATTCAAGTCTAGAAATGGTGATCTCCCGATCTGCTGTATCAAATCATGGATGGTTTTCAATGGGAGCTGATCGGAACTCCAAAATTCTGACAATATCTGCCCGAACAGACGATTCTCACATAATTCTCCGCACAAAGCATCGACGCACTATCTTATTCAGAGTTTACGAACTTACTGCTCGATTCAGTTCGCTTTTCAGCGAGGAAATATCGTACTCCGCCTTCCCCCGTCGTCCCCCAAATAACAAACGTAGCGCATCTTTTTATTCAGCAGCTTTTTTATTGTTTTAATTATAAAGAAGTAACAAAGAATAATAATTTCATGATATTACCATACTTTCTCTCTCTGTCGTTCGCGCGCGCATACTCTCCCTTACACGCTCTCTCTGTCTCTATGTATTTATATCAATATTATTTAATAGATATACTCATTCACGTATTGAATATCGTGGCAAATATATAGATAAAGGTTTCATCTAACGTTCACACGTCGTGGATAGCGACCGTGCAACAGAGACACGCCTCTTTCTCTCCCTCATTCCCTCCCGATCGACACCAGCCCCTCGAACCCCCGAACCTCCGTTTCGATCATCGAAGGCAGATCTCCGAAGACACCCTGAACACCTCCGCTCCCCTTCGTATCCTCCCCTCTTCGTCACCGTTCTCCAACAGTGAAACGGCCGTCGTCGGGGGAACGGAGCTCGCGGGGGATGGAAACGGAAGTTCCTCGATTGACGGGGGTGGGATCGGTGGTCGCGTGCCGAACGAGGCGCTGCAACGGAAGTGCCACAATCGAGATTCATTCTCGACGGTGCTTCGACACTCCGTACGGACCTAATGACTCGATATCGTCGCGACTAACCACACATCGATTCGCGGAGTCGAGTCGCCCGGATCCCGAGGGTAACCGGAAGTCGGGCCCTGGTGCACTCGTTCGATCACCAAGCTCGATCGCTTGGGACTCGATTCGTTCTTACGCCTCACTCTAGAAGAATCCCGGAGATATCTGTAGCAGATCGTTGGATTTTAACTGACTGTTTACAGGGAATCGAGCCCCGTCACGTCGACGCACGTAAACGCGACGAACACTGATGCAAAGAGATTGCAAGATCCACCAATGAGCATCGATCGATTCTTCGCGGATTCGCACTTTCTGTCTGATCATTCTTGGTTCGGGAAGTAGAAGTTAATTTGTCCATTCGAGTATCAGAGAAAACGTTCCAGTCATTCTTGGCACTCTACAACGAAGATCCCTTGATAACAGGACACCGACAACTTCGGTTTATGTTCTAAGAAAGAAGAACGGTCATTCGCAGATCGAAAGCTAAATTTCCGCGGGATATTCACTTGGGAATCGAAGGCCCATTAACATGCATGCATCTTGCACCTTCGTTCGGGGAGTATCAAGAGGATCCGGGAACAGAATTCAGCCCGAACATCCAATCGAATCGATCCGAAGCTCCTCGCGCTCGATCGTTCAATCTCCCGTAGGAATTCCACCCTCCCGGCTACGGAACTCCCGGTTCTCGACGACTGATCGCGGGCGTTCGCTCGCTCAACTAATAAAAACTCGACAACATTGAACTATATCGAGAATTATCGCCTAGACTACAGAATTCCAACAACTAATTGGGCGCCTCCTATAGAAAAAACTAATGTGTACTAATACCAGGCGCCCTCCCCTTGACCTCACCGACGGCCTCCTAGATCTCCTCCCCTCGATCGTCCCTGCCGATCATCTCGATCGCGTGTCAGGCGCGAGTTCACAACGTCGCGCGCCCTCTCGAACCGCGCTTAATGAAATTGCCTATCGGTCGACGGGCAGAGTCTAAAATCACCATTGATCATCCCCTCCCTCCAATTCTCGTAGTTGCATGAAATTTAGCATTTCTTCCCGGCTTATTCTTAAATTATCTAACGAACGGGAGACTCCCATTAGTCGATTGCGACATAGAACCTCGAAAATTTCACCGCCCAACCGGCGAGACTCCGTTTCCTCGGAGATTCCATTCGCAATACTTTCAGGAACGAGGATCGACGTCGCCGAAAGAGTATATCCGACGATCGGTGCGCAGGCTTCTCGCGATGCCTCGAGTTTTCCTGGGATCTCGAGTTACCCCCCCCATGGCTCGCTGAATTGCCTAATTATCGCCGCGGGGGTGGTTCGCCCATCGCGCGGAAAAATATCACTTAAGGGTTGGACTCTGCCCGAAGGTTCGGAGGGAGCCCCGCGATCGATCGATTACTCGAGGGCCGGGGACCGCTCGCGGATTCGATCCAGGAGGCGAGATTGATCGGCGCCACCCTCGTCCACCGTACTTGCACGAGGAAAACTATAAGAAAGAACGTTCTCACGTGAAACGAAAAAGTTCCCGTTTCCCTCGGCGCACGCACACTCACGCAAGCAAGCAGGAAACATGGTGCTCTTCCCTCTTTCTCTCCGGCCAAATTCTCCCAATGACTCATTTTCTCGGCGTCCATTCGCTCGGGCTCTTTTGCGCGTGAAACGAAATTCTCATTGAAACATCTCGACGGACTCTCCGCAGCCAGCTAAGAAAAGCCATGTGCCGGCGCAAGGATGGAGGCGAAATTACCGCGGAACGGCGCGGCGCGGCGCGGCGCGGCGCACGTTCGATTGCTCGTGACAGCGGGCACGACACGCGTGTGCACGTCCGTTCGATCGATCGACACGTCGTCGAGGAGGGGGTGCGACGATCCCCGATGTACCGTGTTTCGATGATAGGAAAAAGTCTGAGAACCGTTGCTAGGCGAACGGTGGTCTTTTAACGAAGAACCTGCTTTATCTCTGTTGCGTGCGTTACATATATGTGTATATATATATATATATATACACTATATATACATATATATATTATTTTTTTTCAATAGAACTCTGTAGCTCCGAGCTGGCCCAGAATCGGCTGTTCTTTGTTTTTCTATAAAATTATAAAAGACGCGGACACCTCGCGGCCTCCCGAACCGTTCACCCCCTCGAGAACGGGTGACCGAGCGCGTGCGTCGCGATCTTCCTCACCCGTCTCTCCGCGGCCCCGAATGACGCGTCATCCGGCAACTAATTAAACGATAACAACGCTAGTTGTCTAAATAACGGCTAAACTGGTTGTTGCTGCGAGGTTTCTCACTGTTGTCACAGTCGGCTCGGGCTCGCCGAGCCCGTTTTTCTCTTTGGAGGCGAATTCAGGCTACATAATGTACTTCTAACGGCGGCCGCGCCCGCTCTCACTCCCGGCGCGGTTACATGTCTAACGAGAAAACAGAGTGGTACAAAACAAAGGTTCGATACGGTACAATAGTTGAAATTCATAGCAATAATGGTATTAATAATAGTAGTAGTAATAGTAGTAGTAGTAAACAAAGCACTGACAAGCTGCAGAATACAATACAAAGGTACAAATTATTAGGGAACAAAAATCCATCGTGTTCGCAATTATTTCGGGACAGTCGCGCCCGTCCAATTAACGCAACCGTGTCTTGTTCTGTGTGTATGTGTGCACGCGTAGTGGACCGTGTGTCCTCTGTGTAATATTGTGTACGGTACACATCGTTCCGTCTCTCTTCCCCGCACGTAGGCGCGCCGCGCGCGCGCGCGCGCGATATCTCTCAACAAAATTTTCTAACGTCGAACAGCATCGTCCCGTGGCGCCGCTCTCGATCAACGAAAGGACGACTTCGGTTTGACCAGCGATCGATCTTTTAAGTATCGTCAATCTTACCGATGCGTACGCGAGATCTCTCTTTCACTCTCACGCTCCACATCCCTCTTTCACCCTCTCCTCGCGCGCCTGATCCTAACCCCTCGGTCTATCCTCTTTTTCCCGCCATTCCCTCGCCTCCGGCTCGTGCGCACAAACACTGTTCCGCTTTGTCTCGTAATGCTTCGATATTTATATATATGTATATATATATATATATGTATATATAAAAATACAAAAAATAATTTACAAAATGATATTATAAGTATATTACACGCGAGTTTCACTTTTTTTGTCACACTTTTTTGTTATTTTTTTTTCTCCTTTTGTTTCGCCTTCGTTTGCTTCGTTCCCCGTAGTCGTAGTATATAATATCGATTGTTTCTCTCTTTCTCTCTCTCTCTCTCTCTCTCTCTCTCTCTCTCGCGCTCTCTTTCCTTCGTTTTGTGTTTTCGGGTCGAGGGGACGGCCCGGACGCTCGAAAAATTTCAAAGAAACGCTTCTCTGTACCTTTCCTCTCGTACTTTCCACCCTCGTCACCGAGCATTGCGCACGCCGAAAAGCACGACACTCCTCTTCCGCTCTCCCGCTCTCTCGCTCTCTCTCTCTCTCTCACGCTCCCTGTCGTCTCGTTCCCTTCGCCGTTTTCTCTCGTCAATCTCCACGTTAAACAAAATATAATGTAGCAGTGTATGTATATGTATATATATACACATATATATATGTATATATATAACAGATATTCATATAAGTATGTATAGTGTCTATACATATATCCATATTTATATCGCACGTGTTCTATTCCTCTCTTTGTGTGTATGTATATATATACGTATATGCATATGTAATTACGCATTTTCGCGGGCCATTAAAGAGATAGAAACAAATCCGTTAGAACAGGATAAATCACTGTAGTTTATCAAACCACTGTATTATTAACAAAAATATATATATGTATATGTATATGTATATATATATAATATAGCGGTATATATTATATTATCTGGAGGCGCGATGCACGCTGGTGTAATCAAATATCATACAAAAAAGAAAAACAACAATAACAAACTATCAAAAAAAAAAAAAAAAAAAAGAAAATGGGCAGAGGAAAGTAATATTTAAAGGAGGTCGTCTTAAGGCTAAAGTTGTGGGGCGGTGGGGATGGTCGATGGTCGCTTGTCGCCAGGCGTCCGTTGCGCCCTCGACGACAGGCGACCAGTGCGCCATCCGAGGATCCACGGATCCGCGGTAAGAAAAAGGAAAGAAAAAAAAAAAAATAAAACGTGCCCTTAGGGTATGGTGCACACGTTCTAGGTAAAACGGTTCTCGTACAAAAATAAAGGAACAAAATCTAAAGCCAACAGAAAATACATCTCGATTACAATAATAGTATCAGTAATAGTGATAATAAAAAAAGGAAGAGGAGAAGTATCAAAGTAAATAACGCGGTAGCGGGTGAAAAATAAAAGGGACCTATATACAGATATACATATATAGGCGCACAGTGTCTCGCTGTTTGTCTCGCTCGCACCCATCCGATGCAGCCTCTTACCCCATTCTCTCCCTTGCACACGGAGGACAGGCATACTTAGCTTTCACCCCTCGCACGCACTCCCATCTCTTTTGCTCCGCGCGACAAGTGTACACGCGGCACAATGTAAAACAGCACGCGATGGACTAAACGGAGGCGCGTGAAAATCGTCGGCCAACAGAACGCGAAAGGAAACGCGAATAGGGCGCGGAGGGGTGGTCGGGGAGGCCCTCCACCCCTCTGACGTTTCGCGGGGCAAACGAGTCGAACGGGTGGCTCAGTTTCTCTCGTTCATCGCGGGAATTTCGTTTCCCCGCTCGATCCACGCACACTCATTCTATCGCGCCGTCGCTCGAGGACCAGAAAAGTCTCTGGCTCTCGTTTCCCTGCCGCGTCTCTCATCCCTCTCGCCACGCACGAAACGATGAAGACTGGGGCCTGGGGGTGGGGCTTCGGAGAAGGGGCGTTTCGTAACAGTTACACTTAGGATGCATCTTATACGAGTAACATAGTTGCTTGGTTTGGTTTCTTTTTTTTTTTTTACCATTTCGACACCGAGAGTGTGTGACTTTGGGTGGGGTACAAAAAGGTTCCTTCTCTCGCGTAGACCTTTCCCTCCCCTGTCCCGGAGGGTGGCGCATTAACACCGCGCCACCACCCTGGGCGCGCAGATCGAGGCCTGACCCGTCGACTTCGGGCCTCCAGCGACGTTCAGCCGCGATCTCCCATCGTTCGTTTTGCTCCGTCGTGCCTAAACACTTCGCCGCGACCCCGTCGGTGGCCGAAAGTCAAAGAATCAACCCCCTCTCGTCGCTTGTGTAACCGAGGTACAGTCCTACGCGATACACGTGTGTGTATATATATATAATATATATATAATATATATAATATATAATTGTATGTATATAGTTTACATTCAGCAAGTAGTTAAAGTATTGAAAAATATATATGTAATTAGTTACAAATCTAATTATCATCCTCTTGTTAATTCATTACTTGGTATTGTAGAATAATCGATAGGTTTTTATTTCTTGGGTCTTTCATTGTGTTCCTCCGTGTCGTGTGCGTGTGTGTGTAAGTGTCGCGGGGTGGATCTCTGTTTCGTGTCACGTGTCCGTGTGCATGTGTGTGTCTGTGTGTGTGCGTGCGCGCGTGTGTGTAGCTTCGAGTGTGTCCGATACACAGAACGCATATATTGTTCTTTTCCTTTTCAGCTTAGTTTTGCTTCTCTGCTTGCTATTCTCTTATCTTTCTCTCTTTTCTCATCGTGAAACTGCTTTCCCTTTTAAAACGTGTACCTGGAGATGGTGCCCAGTTCTCCGCTTCGCCCGCGCGTTTCCCTTGCCGCTCTGACACGCGCCTGCGGAGCTGCTCCCCGTTACCAGGTTCCTTCGACCCTGGGAAAAGGGAAGAACGACGCGAAACGATGCTCGTGTCGCCTCGAACGGCACCCTTTTCCCTGCTCCCCACGATCGTTCCGTACTTATTCGACTTTCCAAAATCTTTTCCAGGGAGCGGTGAATCGCCTCCCTGCGCGTGTCAGAGCCGCGCAAAGCTTCCCGCTCGTTCGTATCCCGCAAGCTCTGCTCGTCTATAAATGTATGAATATATATTATATCTAATATTGCAGTGTTCGGTTAATCGCTATGACATTATTACGTTACCACGGTTACTTGTTTCGCCATTTACGGTTAAGAAGACAATATCGATCGCTATAGTTTATAGACACAATGATACTTTAAAGAGACAGATTACCGTTTGTTACTTCATGTCATGTTCATCATATTATTACTCTTTTTTTTTTTGTTCTTTTTCATTTACTTCTTTGTGTCGTGTACCCGAGTTACTTCGAACATGTGTGGTGTCGTCGTGTGTGGCCGTGTCTGTATCGTATAGGTGTGTGTCCGCACGTGTACGTGTCTTTTTGTTTCTCGATTAACCTTAACATCCCTCGTATCTTTTGTTTTTAACGAATACATCCATTACAGATTATGGAAAACTATGCGTAATTCTTTTTTTTTTTGTTTCCTTGCTTACAAAGTGTTCATTACAATCGTATTGTAATCGTATAATACTATATGTTTTTCATTTGTGTGTCTCAGTGTATGCTCTATATCAATATCCTGTCGGATCGCATCATCCCTCTCGAACCCCATTTTTCCGTTTCTACCCTCGCGGCATCGCCAACACCATTCCCTCGCCACCCTCGAGTCTCGCGCCGCTACGCGTCCGGTCGCTCTATCCACATATTATCTTTCTCTTCTGTTCCTAAAAAGAGTATACATCGTATGCATGTTATGTGTGTGTGTTTGATTCTTCGCTGACGCTGAGCTTCTCGTCTCGAGCCGAGATCCATTTGATTCGCAACTTATTGCAACGCTTGCTTCCACTCGCCTCCCCTGTCGTCCCTATCTGCACCCCTCTCACTTCCGGGGGTCGGCGAGAATGCCACGAGACACGCGAGACCGCGGGACCAAAGCGCGTGAAATCGAGCCGAGGACTTGCGGGTGGTTCGAGTTGTTCGATTACAAAGATTAGAAAAATAATCGGTACCGAGGTGCTCTGGCGCGGCCACGGCCTCGGAATCTCGAAACCTCTCGCGACCCTTCGAGTGTCCCTAACCAGCCTCCCTTACCAGAAATCACGTTATCTTTCCTTTCTTTACGAGAACCAATCTACGCTTCAACCGCGACGGACCGTTTGAATCGTCACGCCGCAGTTACGAGACCGATCTCGATGGACTTGGATTCTGTCACTCCTCTGAAGTCGCGATTACCGTCCCTCGATTATCACCCCTTCGTAGACCTTTCTCTCTTTCTTTCTTTCTCTTTCGCTCTTTATCTCTCTCTCTCTCTCTCTCTCTCTCGCTCTCTCTCTCTCTTTCTCTTTAACAATAGCAGGTACTAGCATAGCTACCACAGTCGTACGTATCGTTAATAGTTACAATTAAGTTTAGATATTACTAAAGGGTACTGTTTTCCTCCCACCTTGTCCCCTCTCGCCACTATTTCCCGGCGCTTCTCACTCCGTGTCTACCCTTATTAGTTCCGCAGTTAAAAACTTGTTTAGCACCCCCCGACACGGCCGGAGAGCCGCACTGCCGACTTGCTCGCCGCTGCACACACCCCTCCCCATCCTCCGATCCAATCTTCTTCCCGCGGATTCGCGTCGATTTCATGCCTAATAATTTGTCTAATGGATCGCGGGCGCGTTACTCGGGAATCGCCCATGGATGGTGAACGTTTCTAACAGATCTCTCGGAAGAAGTCGGACCGAGGACACAGTGACGCAATGATCTAGGTCGACTGAACACCGATCACCCCCAATTCCTTTGCCGATTTTTTGGTCAATCTTGCCCTACTGGCTGAGAAGTTCTCCTCCCGCGTACGTTAATGATTCCCGCGGAAGACTTTTCGCGAGGAATTCAGACCGAGGTCCCGGCAACGCGATGGTCCGGGATCGCGCGGACGCCGATCGTCGCCTGGGCCCGCGCGAAAACCGCCGCGACCCACGCCAGGATCGCGGCCAGCAGTACGGAAGCTGCGGCGTCGATCATACAAAACGGGCTATATAAAAATTCGTACGAAAGAACGATATTAACCGTCATACCTAAAATTATGCTACACACTTACACGATACAAAGTTCACGCTAAGGTAGAAACTAGTCTAAAGTAGAGAGGACACGCGCCGGACCGAGCGTGACGATCGACGAAATAGAAACCACCCTCCCTCCGCCTTTGCCGTCCCGTTAATTATTATTCCGCGAGGCGTAAGTCGACAGTCTCCGACCGTGCGTATTCCGTACGTTTGTCCCACGACGACAAGATTAAACACTTTTTTTTAATACTTTTAGCACCTAGTGCCCGGCCCGCGGCTCGCGGCACTTCCGCCGCCGTCGCTGCCGCGCGACTTCCGCCCGGCGGACAGGCTCGACCGGTGCTCGAGGTATGAAAAACCGAACGACCAAGGGAAACCGTGCCTTATCGAGACTTATTAACGATTGCGCGGCACGAGACCCCGCGGGGAAGTCGACAGGACGAAGACTTTAGGATCTACAGATCTACGCGCATTTCTTCCGGGGAATATGCACGGCTCTCTAACGAATTCTGCGATCAATTTTCAGAATTTTCAGGATCAATTTGACAAAGTCGAGAGCAACTGTCGCACTGAACGTTTCATCCCTTCGTTAGCAAATCAGGCAACAATGCAGCGAGTTTAAAGGAATAGCTTTAGGAAAAAGAAACAACGAAGACTGACAGACAAACCTGAGACCAGACTTCTGATAAAACATCGTCTTGGGGCGGATATGTACCTCGCCCTTGATCGTCCTCAGCGAGGTCCCCGCCAGCAACATTCCCAAGCGTTTTCGTGCCACGAGCACGATCGCGCCCTGCCCGGCGAGGACAGTGACGGCGGTCTTTAATAACGTAGTCACCTAATTAATCTCGGGAACGCAGACCATCCCCTGTCGCGAGCTCCGCGGCCGGCCGTCGCGTTCTCTCCCCGTCTTCGACGTTCCTCGTCTTTTGTACTTGATCCCCGCGATCGTGGAGGCGTTCTTGGAACCTTGCAGTGTCCAGAAAGAATCGGCGCGGAAAGTTTGGACGGCCTGGGATCGACGGGACAGCAGAGAAACCGAGGCGAGCCACACGAGCTCGATAGCACGGGGAATTAGGAGAAGTTCGCCAACTCCGGGCGGCTTCTGTCGCGAACTTTCGCGACCCTGAGGATGTTATTCGATAGCTGCGGAGGAGCGGAGGGTCCCGACGTCGATGCCACGCCGTCGTTCGATCCGCGTTGAAAGGAAACATCCTGCGATTAGATTAGCTTCCGGCCAGCCGTAGGAGCCGCGACACGAGACCATTTCCGTTCTTCATACGAACACGCCGCCACTCTCTTCTCTTCTTCTCCTCTCCCTTCATCTCTTCCTCCCTTTCCCTCTCTCCTCCTCTTTCTCTCTCCCTACACTCTACTGCATTTATTATAAAAATAAAATGTAAAATCGTACCGAGGACGAGCTTTCCAAACGGTACGGAACCGCGAGCGCTCGCCTGTCCGTCGCGCGCCATCGACGAACGATCCCCCGTGATGCCCGAGCTTCCCCTTCGATCGGAGACTCCAGAAACAACGCGTTCCCTCAATGTATTCGCCTAAATGTATTTCTGACTGATGGACGTTCCGAGGGAACGGACCTCCGTCCCCGTCCGTTCATTCGCCGACGGTCTCGTCGGGGGCGTCGCGAGCGGTTCCCACCGTTCCGCGAGAACCCGCGAAGTGAGTGCAATATTCTTGAATATAATACATAGGCTCTACAGATATATTCATTATCAATTCTCCGACTATACCAGTGAAAAAATAAATTATTACACGTTATTGGTAATATCTGTGTACGTGTTGGTGAAGTCGTGCGCGAAAGTGTCCACCCCCGACGATGATCCTCGACGACCTTAGGCGGGGGTGGTTTTGGGGGTGGGGGGCGTGCGTATTGTGTGTGAAGATGTGTCTGTCGCCAGGTAAAATGGTAGGGTGTGTGTGTGTGTGTTTGTTTGTGTCATCTTGCGTGTGAACAATCTGATCTGTGTCTGTGTACTCGTGTCTGTGTGTTACTCTTGGCTCTTTCGCCGTCCAAGTTGTATGTGTGGGTGTGGGTGGGGGTGGGGCGCGTCGTTCGATTCTCTTTGGACCGAAGAAGAAGAAACAAGAATGGCCACCAGGGTCACCTAACCCAGACCATTCGTCTAACGGAGGCCCGGCGCCGATCGCGATCGGGCCCATGTCCGTTGGTGTCCGATGGTGGTGAACATTAATACACGCGGCTCTACGTTAGTCGAATCCCCCTAAGTTCACGTTCGCGAGCCCCGTCACGTCCAACTTCCTCCTCTTCGTTCCGCCTCTCCTCTCGAAAGAAACGTCTTTGCACGCATTCTTCAGCACACAACCGCACCGAATCAGAGAATCCTTGTACACACGCTCTTTCACTCTCACTCTCTCTCTCTCCACCCCTCTTTCGCCGAGACCGCTCGCTTCGTAGCCATCCACACGCGTCGATCCTTCCTCCTCGGCTGGCTACCCGAAGGCTGACGTCCGCTCTGCAAAGTGCATCCTCTTCGTCTGCTTCGTTCCTCCTCCGCCGACGATCGTCACCGCGTGCCACGTGTCCCTGGACCAGCCGTCCCGGGATCCTCTCCCGAGGGGCGGACCACCGATCGTGCGAGTCCAGGTATCGACGGACTGCCCCGACGGAGAGCACCGCGCGCCGCCAGAGACGCGGGCGACGCGAGGCAGCTCCGATCGCGGGGCTCTGCTGTGAGCTGCGACGTGGCGATCGCACAGCTGAGGGGAGAGACAGAGCGGGAACTAGGGTGAGCAGGAATCGCCGGCCTCCTCCGCGAGAAGCCCCCGGGTGATCGGATGGTGCAAGCGGGTCAGGTGTGTCAGGGTACGGAGCCTAGACTCTGGACGACGTCTCGACGCTGGAGAGATCGGAAAGCCGCTCCCGCCTCTCTGATCCTCCTCTCCTTCCTCTCTGGCAGAGCGGCACCGAGCGTCAGGCGCGGCTCGTACCGGCCTGGTGCCTCGGTTTCGACGGGCGCGGGGTATTAGTTGGCCACGAGCAGGTGCTGGTACTGGCTGGCCGGATAGGACGCCACGGAGCCGAGGCCGAAGTTGTTGAGGCCGTCGAGCGCCGTCTTGTCCTGCTGCTGAGCGGTGTCGTTCACGTTGCTGGTCGCCGCGGCCGAGCCCACCGGGCCGAGGTTGCCCGCGCTCTGCGAGTTCCCGTTGCTGCCGGCCGCGTTGCTGCTGCCGTTCACACTGCCGCCGTAGAACTGGTGGCCGGCGATCGTCGGGTCCAGGTACGAGGACGGGAAGTTGGCTCCCGTGTAGAGGTCGGCGGACAGGTAGCCGCCGTGGCTCGACGAGTCGAAGATGTTGCGATGGGGGAACTGCGGGTGGTACGCGGCCGGCCCGTGCTGGAAGAAGTACGCGCTGGGGTCCGTGTGTTGCTGGCCAGCCCCGGCGACTATGCTTCCCGGGGAGAGGCTACGACTGCGCGGCGAGCTCTGCGAAACGGGCAGGCCGCCAGCGGCCGCCTGCTGCTGTTGCTGCTGCTGCTGTTGCTGCTGTTGTTGCTGCTGGTGCTGCTGATGGTGGTGGTGATGGTGGATCTGTTGCTGCATGGCGCGCTGCTTGATGTAGTTCGAGAACTCGGTGGGGGACATTCTGAAAGCAGGACGGTTACGTGCGGTTCAGGCGTCTGATCGATAGTTTCCCTCTCGAGTGGGTGGCTCGCGGTGGTCAGAGTTAAAGCGGGACAATCTGTGCGGAACCTAGAGACCATGGGCCGCTGGACACTTATCGTTAGACGCGTTCGGGAAAATCCGAATTATGGTGGGAATAGTGTCTAAGTTTGATGATTCTATCAACGTCGTCGATGGCCACTTATCGTCGGACGACGAAGCCGAGATTTTGAGAGAAAAGCTGATGATTTGTGAAAGAAATTCTTTACTGCACGATGTAACTATTCACTATTCCTTGTTCACCTAACTTTACTAAGTGTCCACTGCAGTCCACTTCTCAACGGGATTACCACAATTCTAGCGAGTAAACAGCAGTGACGCAACCGTAGTCTAGAGCGATCTAACCCGCAAATTTTTAACAACAACGCCTGGCAACCCGTTACTCCGGTGATCCGATACCCTCCGGATCTAGCCTCGAAGCAGATCTACCAAAGAGCTTGCGCAACCGCCAAGGAAAACAGGGCCACGATCAGTTACCAACCTGTTGGCTCGTTTGCTGCTGGTCTTCAGCTTGGTGCTGCCGAACTTGGTTTGAGCGAAGGTGGCGGTGGTGAAGGTGAGGGGCGCGGTGGTGCGTGGGATGAAAGCCGGAACGGGGCTGGGCGAGCCCTTAAACGAGCTGGTGATAGGGGTCGGCGACGGCGCCGACGAGGAACCGGATCCGTGGCCGCTCTGCTGATTGTTCGAGGAGCCGTTGCTCGCGTTGCTGCCCAGCGAGCTCGGGAACGGCGACGTGGATTTGGGGCTGAGGCTCAGGCCGCCGAGGGACGTGCCCACGGCCTCGATGGGCCTGAAGCATTGGGCCTCGGGGTTGAAGGTTTTCGTCACCTCCCGATCAGCGGAGCTCTCGTCGTGCGGGTCCCCTGTCTCGGAGTAGAGGATCTTCACTGCGTTCATCTCGCCGATGCGGTAGCTCACCTCGCCCGGGTCCACCCAGACGGCCAGCTCAGCTGGCAGGTTCTCCAGGATGTCCTGGATGGGCACGCCGCTCTCTTTCGCGGCACGTTCCAGCACCGGGTCGACGGGATCGCCAGTCTTGAGGCATCTGAACGCTGACCCCTTGAACGGCTTCTCGGGGTACCAGTGGCCCTTGAACTTGTCCTTGAGCGCCTTCTCGAGCTCCTCGCCGAAGATGTTCACCCGTCTGCGGGGCAGCTTGTTGTAGAGGTACGATATCACGAAGTTGAGCGCCACCTGCACCTCGATGTGCATCTTGGCCTTTGCTGGGAGAATCTTCGGGCTGTTGCTGGTCGTGGCAGCCGCGGAATATTACCGAGGACGTTCGCACGATCGGCCGTCTTGCCGCTTCACCAGGAGTCACGCCAAAGTCTCCCCTAAATCCGTGGATCTGTAACACGAACGTTCGAAATTGCTCGTTAGATCTCGGCTATTTTCACACCTGGCGGTTTTATGGACTCTATGCTAAGTCGCGAAGTAGGCGGTCGATACGATCTGCTTCTCGAACTTTCGGGAATAGTAAATGGTGCCATTCCGCATCGCGAGGTCTACTCGCGATTGTAAAAGCAACGAATAATGATATTTCATGAATTATCGCGCGTGGGAGGTGCACCCTGATTCATAACGGCGCCCCGACGAAAAAGCCCCGGATAAAAATTCGCGAGTCACGCACAAAGAAGAAGCCCCTATCGCCATTCGAGGCGCTTTCGCCGAGTACGAAATCACATTAAAAGGCTCCCTGGTGAGTATCTTCGAAAGGCATTTGCTTTTACCCCGGAGAGACCGTGTTATCGGCGCCTTTCACGATCGCGCATTGAAACGGAACGCCGCTTCCGGTTACTCGGGCTGCCGTCTTCTGGTTCCCAACGAGAGCCAATCGTTTTCGACTTAGTCGTGTGGCATAATGCCATCTTGCAAGATTCCACAAAGACCTTCTATCGGAATCCTAGACTTCTCTGTTCTATCTCGCTCGTAATTTGGAAAACGATCATGCAGGCTGGAAGAATGAATTCTATCTATCTGAAGGCTAATTTCCGTACAATGATTACATTCTAATTCAAATTCAGAAAACGAACGATGGAAGTCTATGCTGAAAGCATTCCGACGCCAAGTAACCTCCAATCGACCTGTGATTTCGAGAAGAAAAATGCCTACTATTGTGATAATCCTCCAGTTCCCATCGCTGGCAACTCCAATTTCTTTCAAGGAGGGACGGGACACTCGGCATGCAACTTTTATCCCCTCTATAATGCAAATGTCTACCGGACTCACATGCCTGGATCGAAGAAGAACGCTCGATTGGAACTACTCTAAACTCCGGGCGACTGGTAACGTTCTTAAGATCCTCATTTCCGTTCGAACGGATGGATGGAAGTCTCTCGAAAGCCTCGCCGAAGACGGAACGATCCCGAGCATCGTTCGATTCAAAACGCGCCTTCCGGAATCTCCAGCCGCGTATCGGGGTCCAACGAATATTCAGCTACCCACGCGATTACCGTGCAGCGAACGGCAATAAAAAGGATTGCCCTTAGCGGCGCTGAGTGGCCATCTTCCACAGAGGTATCTCGTCGCAATTGCGGAAGTTGCTCTCTGAACCCGAATGACGTCGAGAGGGAAAGACTTTTCCTCCGGTCCCTCCCGCCCCTTCCTCGCCACCAGGCCACTTTCTTCTCCTACCACCATCCCTCGACATTTCCTTCATTTTTTCGTTTTTCATCCACCCATCCCCCGCCTGTTTTTCTACCTCCCTCCGCCTCAGACTCCATATTCCTTCTCTATCAACTTCCCTCCATCCGTCACCCCCTTTCTGCGACAACTCCCACTCGTCCCTCCCCGTCCTCCATCCTCGAGGATTCCTAGACGGCCGTCAAGGCTCCTGGGTATGTCCGTCTCGGAACTCAATTCCGTCACGGTCCTGTTTCCCCCTTTTTTCACCCGTGATCCGCCGAGAAAAGGCCAGACCAAGGGGGCGGAACAGGGTGTATAAGCTTCCAAGAAGCCCGCTGGACCAGCGGCCATTTTGTAACGGGATATGAGAGGACATTCGCGTTGCCCTTTCCTCCCGCCTCCGGTTTCTTTCCTCTATCCGTCCCAGCCCCACGTTCGTCCCCTTTTTTTCGGCCGAATATTGCAACGGACAACGCGGTCACGGGTATTTTTCAATTACGCGAGTGTATGCCACCCTTGCGGCTGTTCTGCGGCTCGTTCGCACCCCGTCGCTGCGGTTTCGCCGCGGACGAATATTTTTGGGGCTCGCGCTGCTTCATTGGGGTCTAAACAGGCGGTTATATCTGAATTACAGAGGCTGGGGTGCCTGGAAATTGCGAAAACCTGCAGCAATGGGGGTAATTCTCTTCTATATAAAATAGTGGGCGGCGGGTCGTGGATTATAGAAGTTTACATCCACCAAAATAGATGAAGTCGTATTCTCCATTTCGATTTCACGATTTCCTCCAAAACCCTACTTCACTCACTCCTATCTTATAGAATTCTTCAGTATTTATTCCTCCACATTCCTATGGCACTCGAGCAGTCAAATAGACAAGCGAAAGTATCTAACCCTCTGCTAGCTACCCATAATTCGATGCAAACCAAAGGGTTCTAGGTAGGGGAGCCAACAGCGCAGAACCTGTCGATACCCCGAGACGTGCAAGTCCTGGTCTAGCTAGCACGGGGATAAAGAAACTTTCTCCTCGTTTTTCCCGGATACCATTCCGCCCTTTCCTCCGCCGTGTTTCCCCAGCCGAAAGAAAAATGTTTTCGTTCGCGCGAGGAGAGCTTCTCCGCCACCCCAGGGCTGTGGATATGTAGGTTAACCCCGCGCTGCACCCTTTCTGCCTCCGGTAGTACACCGAGACGGGGTTGCCAGAGGTATTGATCCCGGCCAGGGTTGCCGGAAGGTTCTCAAGTTAAAAATACACGGCCTTGCGAGTCGAGGAACCACGGAGCGCCGTGTCGCGTTTTCGCCGCTCACTTCTGCGCGTAGTGACGGTTTTTCTGGGATTGGCAGTGAAGAGGGTCCGTGAGCATACGATCAGGGGGAAATTCAAAGGGGTGCGTCCCTTCGAGTGCTCTAAGCCGCGGGACCTAAGACGCTATTAAACGACTGCTTCGCTGTTAATTGAGGGGCACTGCGAGCCGAGGGATGGTAACTACCCCTTTGGGTGACGATTAAAAACGAGGTGAATAGAGGGAAGTCGAGGGTTCTTGGCAAGAAGCGACGAGGGCAATGTTTCTCTTGAAGATTGCTTCCTTGGGGATTTTGCACATGTGTTAGGAAGGTGCATAGCTGAATTGGGAAGCTACGCGGGGATCTACTCGCGAGGATTGAAAATATAACGATTAAGATGGCTCGGATGGATCGAGTTTGAGAAATATCTATGGTTGAAAGTGGACTCGAAGTTTATTGTAAGAAGGTTTCGAGCAGAACCGGGACACCCACTAATCATTACCATCTTCCCCAACTCCAACAACCCTACACTCACGATCAGCTCTAGCTCTACCCTCCCGAACGAAGCAAATTCGATCCGAGGACCTGTGCAGAAAGGCGAGGCGATTCAAAGGACAGCTTTCTTCTCCCCGAACCCTCGGAGAGGTGAGATCGCTAGGGGCTGGTTGCAGGTGCGCGTAAAGACCCACGAGCACACCCTTTCCCGGTGCTCTGAATGGAGACCACGTGGCAGAAGGGACGGTGAATGTGGGCCAGACAAGTGTCCTTCAGCGAACGGTAGTGAATGGAGTCCAGGGGACCGCGGAGCTCCGTCGCTTTTAGGGTGTTTTCAACATCCGCGTAGGGGTTGCCGGCGACATCATCCTGGCGTCTTGTTTGGGAATCGTTGCGACGCAACGCGAATCGAAGGGACAAAGCGGCCTGACGATAATTATGCTCGTCCTCCCTGCTCGATGTATCGAGTGGGGGCTCCCTTCGATCGAGCTCGACGACGAGATGGCGTCGTTTCGACGGACGACGCGTAATTGCGCATCCGTGCATAGAGGGGAAGAGCAGAGCGCTCCACGTGGAGCTCCCTCCTCGGCGATCGATTAAAACGGAAACGCTGATTTTTCTCCTTCTCGGCTTGCCTTCTACTATTTTCAGCTGCTTCTAATTAGAAACGAGGACGATTCCTTTGCTTCTGATGTTGAGGAAAAAGATTTAAGCGAGCTTGCTTGCTCGTCAAGTGCTCAAGCGAAGACACCTTTCGCTTTGATATAAGTGTACCGGGGAAAATTGTAACGCGAACGTACACGTGGGCGGTTTGTGCCTTCGTTATCATTAATTTTCATCGTGAATTCTGCTCGTGCAGAAGGGGAGAGGATGAAGTGAACTCGTTAGCAATCCGCCCTCGTGACTACTGAATCGTGCGCGATGCGAAGAGCTCGCAGATTCCGTGGGAAAAGTATCCGCGAAATGAAGACAGAAGTACGCAGGAAGCGTCGGGGAGTAGATATAATTGCGACGCGACCTAAACAGGGTCAAGACACGGGTGCTCCACCTGACCTAGTCGCCCCTGTCTTCCACCACCGGGGTGGGAAGGTGGTTAAATCGGAGCACTTTGCTGGTTACGCTACCTCGTCCAATATAGACCAAGTGCCTTCCTGGAAATCACTCGCGACTCTAACAAGACGAACAGAGTAAAAATAATATCAGATCTAATCGATAATTCCAGAAACCAGCACGACTCATACCTCGCATTAACCGCTTTTGCCGGTCGGAAGCTCCAAGTATTCAAATATCTCCGATACCTAACCAGTCCGAGCACTTCCTCTAATATTCAGTTCCGAAATTCCTAAATCAATTAACCTTTCTTCCACGGAATTCAACGTCCCTCCGCGCGGAGACCTTGAGAAGCGTCCCTGACTCCTCGTAGATCCTCGTTCCAGGAACTATCGAACTTATCGATGGATTAGCGAGCGACTCTCTCTCTCTCTCTCGCCTGCAACTGGCAACTCTCTGATTACTCTATTCTGACGATGAATAGATGGCCATGACGGGAGGAAACCGTGTGGAATCGCGTTACGTAACCGTCCGTTATACAACAAATCGCCGGTGTTCACGTGCGTGGACCGTCCATCATAGTGGCGACGCTTTAAAGGTCGCCCCGTCGCCGCATAAACAAATCTGCACGCGTGTACTAGCGATACGTTCTATCGATTAACCGGAGAGTTCGTGCACCGGCGTCGACCTTCCGCGGGTCTTCCCTTTTGGCGCATCGAGCCACGCTGCAGGGCCTCGATCTGGTGACGGATCGATCGATCGCCGCGGTCGTCGCTCGCCGCTTCCTTCTGCCGTGAAAAATTAATCCCACGGCTGCGCCTATTCGAACGATGCGCCAGCGTTTCCGCGAAAAAACCGCCATTTCAGGGAACGTCGCTGCTTTCCACGGTGGCCCCATCCTCGGAGCTCTAGATCCGCGGGTGCCTTCAGTCCCTTGAATTTCTCCACTGGTTCTTCTTTCCCCGCGTACCCTTCGTGTTTATCGTCTTGTCATTTCTGTTTAAACTGGAGGGGCCGTTTGCCGCGCGCGGAATCCCCGCGGAAGCCTTCCTCGGCGAGCGGCCGCGACCCTGACATTAGTTTCGAACACGTGCCGGACGAGTCGCGTGACATCACGTCGATCTCGTTTCCTCAAAGCCGACGGAAAACGAGCCGCTGTGACTCGCGTCGGCCCTGAATGCGCCGAGTAATTAATAATTTTTGCACGCGCGCGCTCCCGCGACCATCGAACACGTGATCGTCCAGCGTCGTTTCGCTTGCGCAGACGGCAACCGTGCCTCGAAACTTTCCTTCCTTCCGTCTTTCCTCCTCGGTCGTACTTTTCCTTGTGCGTCTCCTGGTATTCCCTCTCGAACGGTCTCGATTTCCAGGCGCGTCGTTGGCTCGTGTGCCCGGTGTCGTTTGAGTTTCACAACGAGATTCTCGGAGAGCCGCGAGCGCGAATAATCGAACCCAAGGCACGCCCGAACGTTTCTTTTACGAATTCGTCGGCACGCTTGCGACACTCTCGTTTCCATCGGGGTTGCGTAATTATTGCGACACGGGCGACCTTGAATTTTTACGCGACACAGAGGCGGACAGTGAACCGCTCGGGATCGAATCGATCATCGAGACCGAATCGCTCGTTGACACGTGTAAAATTATGTGCCCCAGACCGATTTATCTCGGTCTACGAGCGTGGTCGTTCGAATATAATTTCTGGTAACGAAGCGTTCGTTTCCTACGTGTACGAAAGCGGAGAGGATAGAGTTTCGCTCGCGTTACGATTGAAAAGAAGATTGTTCCTGGTGAAAACGAGATATTTTGCAAATGCGAGGGTTGTGTTAAATGGAGCCCGACCGTTAGTGGTGGCAATTTTCCAAAACTTGGTTTGTCGTAAAGAACGTCACTTTTCTAGTTGCGTAATAAATGACTTTGCTCCGAATGCTTCAGCAACTAAGGTGCGAGGAGTTTCCATGAACGTTGCACGGCGACGCGAAATGCAAGAGGCTAAGGGAAAAGGGTTCGTCTATGGTCAGACGCGCCATGTAAAGTGGCTATGTCTTTCCATAACTACTACTACAATCAAGGGGAACTTACAAGATATGTACGAGGCTTTGCAACAATTTCACTCAAAGTTGTTAATTTACACTTCCAGTTACCTCTTTAAAATAAGCATAGAGTTCCTCTACAGTCTACACATACCTACGGTACGAAAGACCACTTCATACCGCGAAGATTTAATCAGACAATTACCCTAATATGCTAAACATACCCAGAGAAATTCCTTGATAATAGAATTAGTGTAAGTGCAGCTTTGGCTCGAAGGGAAAAGGGACCGTGCAGAGTCCGCCCCTCTTCGCATCTCTGAATCTATTTCTCCATAACTTTTCGCACGTGCATAACCTCACGACTTGTCTTCGATAAAAGTTATCGACGCCAATAAGAGCTTTAGGAAGATGCTGAAATTTTGCAGCAATTTCTTGATAATAAACTTCTTTTTCATAATAAACCAGTCACTCAATACCACCAAAGTTCCCTAAAAAAAAAAACACTACGAAAACGATCACAACCACATCCTCTCGGAACCCTCTGCAACCGAATCAATCAGCTCAGTGAACCACCACCCCACATTCACCACCGATGTCGAACAATTTATTCCCGCACAGTGCCAACACGATAGACCCTTGCCGCGACAAGTAGCCTCGACAGTCGCGCCTCCAATTAACGCTTCCGATTAATTGTACCACGGTGTTTCGGGGCCATCGATCAGCACGTGTGACCGAGTTAATATTTCAAAGCGGAAACACGCCTGGGTCGGAGGCGTCGCGGCGCGGCGCGTCTTCGATCCGATTCGTCGAGCATCGCAGCGGTTATGGGGTGGCGATAAATTACAGGCTCCCTACTTTTCTCTCTCTTTCTTCGGCGTGCTGGCAAGCGAGCCGACAGATCAATACGACACAGCCTCCGCAGACACGGGCGCCGCTGCTCCAGATAACGTAGCGAGAGGGCGAGAGAGAAAGAGAGAGAAAGAGAGCGAGGGAGGGCCTGCCCTATAAGCCTCTATTTAAATAGCGCCCTAAATCCGAAGGGGGGACGCCCCTTTTCGCAGGGGCCAGAGAAAAATGCCGCCGAAACGAACAGCCAGCCGACGGATTCGCGACCTGGGTCAATCCGTTCGACTTTAAGCTCCTCTGGAAATTACACCCGGCTGACTGAATTTCGTTCCACGGATTAGACGGAAGCGATGCTCTGGGATTAAGCTTTGGGAATTCTCTGGCCCGATCACGTGCAAATCTTTCGGACTGTTCTGCCTTTTTTCTGCTGCGATGGATTGTTGTGTATCGCGGATCGAACCTGCGATAGTTTGGGAATAATTAGTGGTTTTTAATCGTTGGGTTACGCAACGACAAAGGGACATTTCAGAAGAATGGATCGTTGGAAACGTACGATACGTAGGTGTCTCCAGGCAAGTTTCACTGCTGTTTTCGCGTTACGCTTCATACCTAGGTCAGATGTGACGCAAGCGACGGAATAGTAAATGCGCGTCGACTCTTCTCTGCAAATAAGGCATTCGGATGGAGCGTTTGATATTTTTTGGTGGACTCGCGCCGAGTCCGCGAAAACTCGCAACCGCGGGACTTTACTTTCAAAATAACCTGTCTCTGTCCTTCGTGGTAAAAATAGAACTTCAATTCTGGAAAGGCGGACGACTTAGACAGCGCACGTGCGTGCTCGTGTATGTCCGATGAATTTCAGGATTTAAGTAATGATTATTCCGAAATCATACCTCTGAAATATTATCGATTCATCATCGTAAATTTGAGTCACGGCTCAGTGAAATTTCTCTTTGTCTCCGAGTACAATGTTTGATTGATTTATTGGGGCTTTCCTGCCTCGTATCAAAGACTTTCGATAACCCTAAGCCTACCATTTGCTCTTGCATCAGCTAACATTTCTTTATCAAACTCCAAATATTCCTGAAAATCTTTGTCCCACTGTTTCAATTCGGCGGCACGTATGCTTTAGAGTTGGATGTGCCTCGTTCTAATTCTGATTTTCTCAATGCTTATCAATTCTTTCTGTACGCGATTAATAAACATTCTACAATGGAGAGCTATTTTTGTTGATGTAAACGCTAGTTAAATCGAGACCGTGTTGAAAAGTTAATTAAGGAAGCAAGGATGCTGTCGTGGAACTTTTTCACCATGCTGTACACGTTATGTCTACGAAACACTGGATTTTGTAACAGACAACTTTTCCACTTAAACAGACTTTCAACCAGCATCCGCGACTTTAAACAGGAAACCAGCTCGATCACGAAACCAGGCGAAACAGAAGGAGAAGACGAAGGTACGTCAAACAGAAACACTCCACAAACTCTGCTTCTTAAACAACCTTTCGCCAAGAATCTTCAGGGTCCAAGGAGTGAAAGATAGCAGAAGTAAAACGCAAATTCTTTACGATCTGTTACTTCCGCTTCTTAACCATCAGCTGAAGGTGAATCGAGGGTGGATCACTTGGCACCTGGCTGATAGAACAGGACCAATTCAGCGCCAATACGAGACGAATTAAATACCCAACCCCGTGCATTATTTTTATATGAAAAATGTTCCAAAATACAATAACTCAGGCCCCCTATTTTCAGCAAATCCAATCATCCACATTTCGTCCAAAGTTCAGTCAAGAAATAAAGGCAGAATGAAGCAAATTTCAAGTGGGCGATTGCAATGATCGATCACTTTAAGATACCACGCATCCACGGAACAATGGCGACCGTTCTTCCCACCAGCCACGCCACTTCAACTAAAAAGAATCGCAAAAGAAACGGAGCACACTTCCCTGAACGTGAAAAGTTAACGATATCAATCTTCCTCCGGCCGCGTTAAGGGTAGATCGCGGAAGGGTTGAAAGGCTGCGGGACTCGTCTCCGCGAGAGGCCCAGAAGAAACGAGGCAAAAAACGAAAGGTTCTTTTATTCAGAAAAGAGGAAGACGGCTCCCCGGGAGATCATTGGGCGTCGCGTAAGCGGAAGCGAAGACCGCTCGATAATTTCGCCGTCTGCGGCGAACGTTTGAATCGCCAGGCCGCGAACTTAATAGCTAAAAAGAGAGTATCGTTGGACGTCGGCTGCGGAGTAGGGACAAAGGAGGGAAGAGGAAAGCCAGGGCCATTATCCAGAAAAATACCGTGGGTTGTCATCTTCAGCCCTGGCTACGGACGATCCGGGATTCGGCTTTATCCCATGGCTACCAGGCTTTGGTGACTTTCGCAACTAGCCGACGAGCGGCGGCTATATAAGCCACCGATGACGTTAGGAGATCGGTGCGCTAGTTGTCGGCCCTGGTATTAATCATTCGACGCGCTGGCTCCTCCGGATTTTCGCGGCCACTTGTTTTCCCTCCGTCTGATCTATCGGCGGCAATGAAAATGTTTTCCCCGCGGAGGGTAAATATTGTAGCCGCTGCGATCGACGAAGGCGAAGATCGTTGGGATATTTACGGCGTGTTTATGGCTGTGGAGGGAATTCGAGATGGGCGCTGCGATCTGGTGATCGATGGATCAGATACTGACTTTCAATTTTGAAAGTCACTTCGCGAAGCTCTGGCGGATGGAATGCAGATATGTCGAGAGGAACGTGTGCAGTTGCACTATCCATTGTTAATTTTCCTTCGACCATCAATGTTGCAGCACAGATGAGAATGGATTAAGTTCCAAGTGAATACTACGAATGGCACGTCGCGCGTCATCGATTCTCTATCAACCTTCTTCGCAGCTTCTTCTAATTGCGACACAGCTTTCATCAGCCCCGTTTCTATCAGCGTTTCCCCGAAAGCTGGGCGCTAGAAAATATATTATCAATTACGCCGACGAGGCATTATCGTCCTTCGATACAACTCCGCGAAATGAGGAACAGAACGGCGGCGACGCGGGGGGGCAGGACACTTGGGAAATCCCGCGGAGAATTACTTCACTTTATCGTGTCGCTAGTTGCTCGCAGGAAGCAGTTGAGAAACGGCACCGTTCGCTCGATAATTGCCAGATAACGCTCGGCGCCAAAGCAAGACAATTGATTTTCATGAAAGGAAAGGAGCTCCGGGAAGCTGACCGTCGAGTAGTCTTGGGAAGCAAAGATAAATAATTCAAACAATTCGCTCCCCCGCCGCCTCTAATACGGTCGTTGCTTGCGTCAACGGTATTCTTGCTTATCTCCGCCGATCGTCCACAGAACAACCGTTTTCTCTCTATTAATTCGCAATTAGTCACGAACCGGTCTGGGTGCTCGCGGCGGGGAACTACAGCTGACGTTTAGTCGTCAATCGAAAACAGCGTTTCGGATTCTTATGGGTGAACTTCCGCTTTTTTTTCTATCTAACAAGCCAGTAAGCAGAGGCTGGAGATAGAGAACGCTATGTCGGTGGAGAACTATTCCGTGGAACTCGTTTACGGATCGTGTGGTATTCGAGTACTAAACCGAAACGAATTAAACTTGAATTAAGCTGAGTGGAACCTACGCTAACTGACCTCACATTGAACTAAATCCAACTAGTTCCACCTGGACCGGACTAAATTGAACTGAATCTAGCCGAATACAACCGAATCCAACCGGATACTAGATCGCTCGTGACTGACAGTACTTTCAGTCGAATCTAACCAACGATCTCAAACGTTTCTATGGGATTCCTGATCCCTGTGTTGCTCGCAGTGTTTCACTTCGATTTTCGTATATCCCGATGGTTGCAGATTTTCGAACGGGCTCGATTCCATAGGAGAGTCGCGAATGGCGGCGAGCTTATCGCGGAGAAACCGCGGCCGTATCCAAAACCGCGATACGGAAGAGCAAACACCGATAGGATATCCGCGAGCGCGGTTTCCGCACGGATGAGCGAAGAATTTCTTTGTTCCCCTCTACCGGGGAGTCGCTTTCCTTTCGCGAGGCACGAAAACCCCGCGAAAATTTACGGCCCCGCCGTGGTATCGACGAGGACTCGCTTCAACGCTCTCGCCGATAATTTTAAGGAACATTCAGGCGAAACGGTGAAAAGCGAAACTAATCCTCGCGGCATCTGAGCGCTATTCGCCTGTGAAAATGTCCTGCTGCTGGGGTTTTAACCAAGTTGTTAATATATTGCTACACGAAAATGATAAACGAATTTTTAAGCTTTGTGTAATATTCTAGTATGTTCTAGTTGAAAGCTGTAAGAGAAAATTGATATTGTTATTTATAAACATGACCTAGCCTTTGTTTCTTTTTATCATCTCGCATAATTAGGGGGAGTTCCCTTAACGCCGGACGGCACCTAATACCGGACATTAGCTATATCTGTGACAGTTCAAACGCTATTTAGCTGTTCTTTCGCGTAAACCGTAGAGGGGATAAATCAAACAACGATCACGTGTCGACATGGTCCAGTTCCTAAATAAATCCGAAATAAATTAATTGATTGTTTGGTGTGACGGGAATCCGGTGAATCGTGTAAAGTTTAGATTATTATATATACCAATATTCCTGGCTAAAAGACGTATGAGTTGCGTTATTGTATCTTTTGGTAAGTATTTTTTTTTAATTACCTTTGTGTTTTGTGTAAACAGTGCACTGGTTTCCACAAAAAAAAAAAATTTTCAATCTGTTCACTGTACCCTGGTTCCGGACAGAACGTTGTCCCCTATTACCGGACAGTATAAACCTGAATCTTGTGTGTTCCTATTTGTATTACTGTTTATTATTTCGGTTTCAGTGTTTAAAAGATACACGTAACCATCATGAATAGCAAGAAAAAAGGTTCATGGGATGAAAATAATTTAAAACCCGCACTTCAGAAAATTCTGGCAAAAGAAATTAGACTAAGAGAGGCATGTTCAAGATATGGTATTCCAAAAAGTACTTTGTTTGATAAAATGAAATGTATAAAATCTGGTAAAGAAATTACTTTACAGTGTAAATTAGGTAGATTTGCCAAAACAATTCAGTGTTCAAGCTGCCAAAAATGGGCACACGAGGCTTGTGCTGATATTTCCGAATGATCGGAGGATTATATTTGTGATCACTGTAAACTATATTGAGACTGTGTTGAGTTGCGTCAGTAATTTTTACTGTGTCCGGTACTAGGTGCCACTTAATGATTTCCCCAAATCGCATAATCAAGTTTAACCGTAATTTAAGTTAACTATAATGATAATATTGAATGTTTTGTTGTGTAATTTTGATTTCTCATATTGTTATCTTATAAATAACGTAGAATATAAAGATTAAAATATTATTTTTTTCTTCTTATTTAAGGAAAACCTTAAGCGTCCGGCACTAGGGGAACTCCCCCTACCTTTCTTTCTTGTATATATTACACTGCCTGAAGAAGACGAGCTGCTATTTGAATATTCACCGCGAATCGTTATCGTTAGCTCCCCAACACTGACATATCCCTCGCATGATTAGTGTACAGACAGCTATCTACGTTAATTAATTCAGAGTCAGACTCAACAAATTGGAAGTCGACGAGGAATTGATGTAGTAGACGGTTCGAAAGAGTTTCAAGACTGTCCCACGTCTGGAAGTAGTCTCCCAGATTTTTCAGCATTTCTTGGCTTTAAGCTAGACATTTTTTAGATCCGCCGATAAACTTCCGTCTCAAATATTTTTGCAGTAGTGGTAGCTGGGGGTCGAGTAGTCTGGTCTCGGAGTTATTGCGTCGTGCCCGCCACAAATCTCGATCCACCAGCTCGGGATCTAGATATCGCTGGGATATCCAGCACATCGGGACTCGCCTCCTTCTCTCGTTACTTCTCGTTACTTTCCGTAACGACCATCTACCGTTGTCGATAAGTCTTTGCCGGGAGGGAAGAGTATAAGAATTACTACTAAAGAAGAAAGAAGCCAAGGCACTGTCTTCTCGCAATCGAACATGTGAATCGTCTTCGAACCCCCGTTTCTAATCACATCTTCCCAAAGTTCCTAAAAACAACCCAATACCATCCACCTAAACATTGCTCCGCTCTTTCTTTCACATTTAAAAAATCATCCCCTCGATCCGAAATCAATCGGACGCCTCAGAATCCAATCCCAGAATCGCAGCCAGGTGATTTCTCTTCGAGCACCGTGTTTCGCCGTCCCCGCGACTCGAAGATAAAAGTCCGCCCCCATCGATGCGGCTGTAACAATCCGCGGGGGACGGGGATTCATGAAATATCCATCCATTACAGCGCGACCCGGCGCGGTATCGATTCCGAAAGCGTAACAAAGCTCTCTGCCACCGTCGACGATACGTTCCACGTGAAGGATCATCCCCCCGAAGACGCTTTAAAATACCCCGACTGCCCCCGAGCGTTCCACTTCCCCGCAGACTGCCGGTCGCTTTTCCGTCTGCAAATTACTTTTCGCCTCTATTCTCGCCCTTATCAGAAGTTCGTCCCCGGGAACGCCGCGGCGCTCGCTGGATACCGCCGCGGGAAACCCCTTTTCCTTGGATGAAGGGCGAGCCCAGGCCCGCTAGCCCCCGCGGGCGCGGCTTCCGATCGATCATCCCCGCCCACATCCTTTTCCTTCCGCTTTTCGCGATGGAAATCGCGGTCAGCCGGCTCTCGCCACTCTCCAAAGGGGCCACCCCTCGCACCCCCCCTCTGGCCCTTTTATTGGATACACCCGTCAAAGGGGTTTTTCGCGGAACCGCGTCGAAAACTGCCGCAACCCTTTCGCCTGGAACGCCTTTCAGGCGGCCCCTCGTTAAGCCCGGACTCCTTTTGTGCGGCCCGTGTCAGCTACTTGACGCTGGCCCCCCTTTAACGCGGTAATTGAAATTACGCTCGATGGTCCTTTTTCCGCGGCCCGTTTCCCATTGTTCCGCGGCCCACCCCGCCCGACGTTCGCCGAGTGGAAGCGAGTTTCCTTGCGCGGAAAGTTCGGGGGAAATCGCGCGAAGTTTCGGATCCCGTTGGTGCTCGGACACGCTTCAAACACCGGCCAGCGTCGGGACTTTGATGTGGAAAGGAAGACCAAGTTTGCTTCGAGTACACCCCGTTCGTTTTTTTTTTTTTTTTATGGCGGTGGAGTCTGCTGCGATTAGGCTCGGTTATGCGATTTCTCTTCGGCCGCAGCGGCGCGTTGGGAGACAGCGAGAAGATTCTTGTCGGGAACTTTGAAATGCAAGGACCCGCATGGCTCCGCCATTAATATAGACTGAGAATTACCCGCAGCAGCGCGATTCCTATTAAAATCCATGTCAAAAATTACCTCGGCATGGCGCAGCTCCGCGGCAAGCGTATTCAGGGCGGTACACGCGCACTTGCCGCGTTCAAGGAACAGAAAGAGAATTATTATACGAAACTGGACCCCAGAGAAATAAGTGGAGGAGCCACGGTTGCCGGGTTTTAATTCGAAATAAAAAAATAGTCGCGGAATTAATTCCAGACTGCGCTCACCGCTGGCAGGGGAGCAGAGGCGGGGGAGAGGGGGAAATAAAACGTTTCCAAGACACGGACCCGATCGATACCTTCTTCTCATGCAACGGGACGCACCCCTGCATCGAGGAGGGGTGGTAGCCGGCTCTATGAACGCCAACTTTCGACCGCTTCCGTATTCCTTGCGATACCGATGCTCCCGTATCGAAATTTCCCATCCACGCGTCCCTGCTTAAAAGCTTCCGGGTGCCTGCGGCGTATCTCCGTCGATATCGTGTACACTGACACATCCGGCGTCGTAAAAAAGAAAACGTTCAACCGTTTAGCCAATAGGGAATCCATTAACGGTAGAAGGGATCGTCGTCCCTTTCTCCAATTACTACCAATCATTCCGCCTTGTATCCATCTAACAATTCGAATTGCGAGGGTAGCTTGAGTTCAAGGCAGGATGTAACTGAGAAGAATGAACAAAATTGGTAGGCGAACTCTGAAATTGGAAGAATAATGCGCGACGAGTGTTTCGCAAAGTGTTCCGTCTGCTGTCTGTCCAATAATTCCACGTACCACTTGCTCGACGATCGTGGCCAATTCTTCCCCCTCGACTGCGAGCTGTGCTCCGTCAGATTTGCTTCGTCAATAACAGCCCCGTTCTCGAGTAACCTATTTCAGACATCCAACCCGAGGAGGAGACTCTCCGCGGCGAGGTTTTAGCGAGAGAAACTCACGTAATAAACGAACGTCTTGCAGCTAGACCGGACGAAGTTCTTCCGCTTCGATGCCATGTATCTTTCTAGACGATAACTATCGATTTACGGGGATCGATCTCTCTGTTCGAGAACACTCGATATCTAGAAGGGAGCCTTCGCGACCCTTTCCTCGCCGGGAACGTTACCAGGATAAGCTCACCTAGAGAGCAGCGGACGTGTTCTCGAGACCTGTTTACGTAAGTGTGAATAAGACGTGCCGCATTCTAACGGTGATCTATTTACGTCCCATGCTCTACGAGATCCCGAACAGACCTAATTTTATATTCGGAGCAAAAACTCCGGCACCACTGCCAAGTGGAGCTCTAACAATCGACTCCTCCTCGGCTACCTCAGCTGCTTCGTGCGCTAACATCGAGTATCGTACAGATTTCTCGGCACCACGTCCAAGGGAAGGTTCTCTACCCTACGTTCGATGGAATTCTGTGTCTTCGAATACCGAGTCGAAGGTCTTTAACCGCGTCGAGAATTTCTTTCGCGCCACACGATTGTCTTTTGATGTTTGATTCAGTGATATTCGTCGGTTTGCATCGTCACATAAATCTGAATTATTATCCCGGCTGAATAAGAATGTTCAAGTGGGAAACAGAGAATTCAGTCTTGGACGCTCGAGACGAAGCAGAAATAGATGTCCATTGATCTTTTAAGCAAAAAGTATCGTTATTCACTCGACAGCAACCATTCGATTTGAAGTCATCTTCTATTGAAAGCGCAGCCAAAAGCACAAAATAGGCAGAACTTTTGTCATCGGGCGTACGAAATCTCGAGCGGAAGTTGGGGAATCACGGTCCTGTGCCGGCCGGAAACCACCGAAACACAGCGGAATCGTCGTTTCCTATGGTTTCCCATCGCGTTTTCGGCTTAAAGCTCCCCTTTGTAATTGGATCGTTGAAACAAAAGAACGGGGGTAAAGTTTGGGGATGGTGAGAGGATTAATGCTCCCCGCAAAGAGAGCTTTGAAAGCTTCGGTAGGAAGGGAAACGCGACAACGAGACCTCCAAGGATTTCTGTTGACAGAGGAAGGAATGAGCTACGATTTCAGGCGTCGATTAAGTAGGAGTAACGGTAATAAAATTTCAAGGATTCGTTCTCTGTACCCACAATCCCATCGGTCATCTGTCCCGTCGCATTTTCTGTCACTCGTGTCGGTTCGTCCAGTTACAATAAATTAATTCAACTTATCGATAACGTTATCGTTAGCCAGCACCTCTAATTGTCAAGCTTCGGCCTCGGCTTGGCTTTTGGCAAAGTGCAATGGTTGTTACGCACCCGAATGCAATTATTTATCGACCCATGAAAATAGAATACTCGCGGTCGAGCTATATATAATCGTCGGCTGACAAATTCGAGCCAGAAACACGAATTCGATGCAGCCATTAATAATGACGAATGAGCTGGCCCTCTTTAGTCATCGTTCGGATACGAGTTAATATCAACAAATGTCGAAACGACGCGGCAGGATTACGGAATCGGATTACCTAGTTAGCGAGCACTGTTCCAAGGAAAGGGAAACCATTATTCGTGTTGTAATAAGAATAAATAATTCTGTGCCTGGAGAAATCCTTAACGGGGCGATGAATCAACCAAACATCGAATTGGAAGTGGGATAAAATTGAATAGATACCTTCGATGACCTGCCGATCCTTTCGTTATCAGTAACTACTCTCCAGACATCCGAAGAAAACGTGGAAATCACGAAGAACTTTCATCACCACGATTCGCCGCAAAATCTCTTGCAGGGTGGCTTGATAAATAGTCGTCGGCGCACGATAACTGTGTACAATCTGTCTATCCCACAAAAGTAACATCAATTTAAAGCGCCTAACCTTTAACCTAACGCGTCCGAAGTGTCAATTACCTTCGGCGAGTTTAAAAAGAAACACCTTGTCGCGTGGAACTTTACGAGCGAGAAATAGGAAAACCCGTTGCGTTGCCGGTTTATTGGTAAACGAGGAAGTTGCTTGGCCATCTAACGCGCAAACACCCAACAACAAGCGCCATACGCGAGGCCATAAAACGGTGGATTCGTCGCGCAAATTCTCGTGAGCGTCGATTAGTCTCGGTGGCGAGGCATTTTCGCGACGCAATATGCTGTAAATTTTATCAGTCGGGATCTTAATCGCGATAGCGTCTCTCCGGCACGCCAAACGACCGCGGTAATAAATCGTTTCTTCCGCGTCCCTACATGCGGACTCGTCTACTTTCGAAGACGGAGGACCTGTGACGGACCTATATCACTTGCGCGCCAACCACTCGGCGGGCGCATCAGAAAATCCAGAATTATTCCCGAACTTTAGCTGGATGGGGTCGAAAAGAAGACGCACTCCGACTTAAGTTAGCTACTTGAAGGCGTCGACGGATTCGTTCGGTGATTTCTGGGATTTTATGGTTCTGGGACTTTATCTTTATGGGACTGCTTTAATTAGAGTGCTTTGGATAAAGCTACATTACTTATTACAGAATTGTACGAGAGGTGCCGTTATACGGTGATGTCTATTGAATTCGTAAGAACTTACTCATAGGGGGAATCTCGCGGGGTTGCGGGTTTCGTTCTCCAAGAGTTTCCAAGGTAATTGTTAAAGTTCCTTACCTGCAACAGACAGAATAGAATAAAGGTGAGACACGTGCGGTGAATAAAGAAAGACGGAGGTAGTTTAGCCCAGCCACACTAGGTAGTACCGCTTCAATAATATTCGCAATTAACGAGACAGAACCTCTCGGCGTCGCACACTGCAGTCACTTCGTAATTACTGTCGACTCGCCCCACTTACATTTGTGCCCGGGCGGAATGTATTCAACAAGAAGGTATTGAACCAATAACTGAGCATGGTTCGCAGCGAAACGCTGACATTAACAGACACTGGGTGTAGGATCTATTCTCGTCGAGGTCGGCTATGTTTAGAGAATTCGAGAACGTTTACCTAATACAGAGCTAAGCAGCGGCCGCGATATCGGCGAAACACGAAATTTGGCCAGACATCCCGTAAGCCTCGAGCCTTTATTCGCCCGTAATTGCGGCACGATTCGCTTGGCAGTGATTTCGTTCTGGCTGGTACTCAGCTCTTCACCAGACACTACCAAACGGGATCTCTTCGACTGTCGTCGCTTGCACGGCGGTTGCTACCTATTAAACAGTAAACCAACCCCTCCAAGTATCCAGCATGTACGCGACACTTTCTTAAAACACCAATTCGCTGGACACTTTCTCAAACACCATAGAGAAATGACGTACGCCCATAAACGAGGATATCAAACAGATAACGGACCATTCCTTTCTTGTGACGCAACGTTCGCGCTTCGAAAAAATAATGGAAAAAATTATCAACGTTGGGTAAGACTTTCGAGCGGTCGAGCTTCTCCCTGGAGAACTTCTTTCTCCAGTCGGTTATCGCCGCGCGACGGATTTTTTTATCTAGCGCGACGCGAGATAACGAGGAACAGGACGGTGGAAGTGACTCGATGGGCATTCGCGGCAGGTTTCCATTAATTAACGATCTGCTGTTGCGCGGCTGTCGTTAAGCTGATTCAAACGGCACGCTGGAACGATTCGCACAGGATGCACGAGGCTCGACCTTTCGCGACCACGCTCGCAAAATGCTTCGTAAGAATTATGGTCGGCAGTAAATTAACATGTCCAGGGGGGAAATAATTGCTTTCGGGGGGGACAGGCTGTTGCGTTACGCTGCTCGGCGTTGAAAAGGTTCGACTCCAAAGATTCGCGAAGATGGGCTTCTTAGCGAGGGAGATCGCGTCTGAGGGGCATCGTGGGCGAAATGTTTGAGTGAATGGAGCGTATGTTATATTCGTTGATAGCTGGTGGTTCAACGATCGCCTATCGATAGGAGGCTCTTCGGCCCTCGTTTGCTTTATATTGTTTGCCTTGGATGTGGAATTCCTCTTGGTTTCATAGGTGTTTGTCGATGCAGTGATGGGTCGACTGGCGTGGAAGCCTTAGCTGAGTTGTGGGTGGAGTTTAGTGATTCTTCTCAGTTGCTTCGTTTCGTTTGGGATTAAAATGGAAGTTTCGGATGTGGACCAAAGTTGGCCAAATGGATAGCAGCTGTGCAGCAACTCTGAGTTAGCTGCGAGCCAAGTTACATCAGATACCGTTGCACAGTACTGCTTTGTACTACTTCAATTTAATTTATTTGAAGACTGTGGTTCCTAATAGTGTGCGACAAGTGACAGGATTCTTTGGGATATCAGCTTTCGAAGACTATCTTTCACTATTCAAGCCCCTGGCCCAGAAGTTTATTATTTCATCTCACAGCTGACAACACGGGCTGTTTTAATAAATACATTGAATATTGATTGCCGATGGTCCGACGTCTTCAAGGCAACAGACCCCATTACACGCGCCTTTTCGCATGCAAATATCTCAATGCAATAATTACGCCTTAAATTTGCATGTAATTATTCGCCACAAATTATCAGCCGTGTAACGTGCCGGAGACAATGCGCCACATGCTTTCGCCATTGAGAATTTCTAAAGAACTGTTCCTGAAACGACGAGGCCATTCGCTGTCCTCTTTGCTCCCAAGGGAACGATTCCAAAAATTCTGAACGCAAAATTGCCGGAATTCTTCCTGCTCCAAAAAAACTGTTTTCAAGCTAAACGGGTGTCGCCAGCTAAATACTTCGGCGCGACGCGCGTGTCAAGAAACAGTACGTAGATACATATTTCGTGGGGTCTCAAGCAAATAAGAATATAAATAAAAGTTGACGTTTACGAGTACGGCGAGAATAAAACAGGCTTGACAGGTAACGCATTCAGCAGATGCTAATGAAGGCAATGATAATTTCATCCGTCGGGTCATGGAAAACTATCGGGTAAATCGAGAATTATAGTAACGTCGAAACTAAACGTGGGAGAATCGTACTATCCGACACCTGTACAGCGAAAGCATTATAGGGGAAGAAGATCCAGGCTTGTTGCCCGAATTCCATGAAATTAGCGTGAAAATTGTGCGCTCTATAACCTCACAAGCAGACCCACGATAACGGGCGATGAACAGAGATGAAAGAAGTCGCGACAGATGTCAATTTCCACGATGACGCGGGTTCCACCGATAACGACGCTAACAGGAGCAACAATTATTCCGTTCTCTAGTTTCTTCGTCCTCCCCTCTTGACGTTCCAATTAATTCCCACCCGCGAATCAATTAAAAGTAACGTTTTTATCCCCCGGACCCAGGCTCGTAATTCAACGCGATGTTCAGATAGTACTTGACGAACTTAATTCTCTCTAATAACATACGACGTTCGTCAAATTTCCCTCGTAATACGATCGTGCTCCTCCTCTTCAAGGAAATTGCAGTGCTAACAAGCAGTCGCTGCCACGTTCTACAGAAAACAATCCTCTGTATCTACTAAATTCAAATCAGATAGGAACGACCCCAAGTTAGAAAGATTAATAACTCTGGAAAGTTCTAAAATGATTTCTATACCTACATCCCTCCAGTTCGTACGTCCATTAATCCCACCCCGATAACCAAGTCAATCTCCTGCAAATCAGAAAAAGCTCCGGGGAGCAGCGTTACCGCGGCTATTCCGGTCAGATAAGGATAACGAAAGAATCACGATTTCGACTCGAAGCGTGAGAGAAGGGGCGGGAATGTAGGGGGAGCGCGAGGGAAAGAGTGAAGCTTGAAGAAAGCAAAGAGAGACACGACGACGGGCATTCGCCCGCGCGAGATAACCCCTGCAGGTTAAAGGGTTGCGGTTCACGATCGATGCTATCACGAAATTGGGATCGTGGGCGCGCGATACCGTCTCTGATAACGTTCCAACGCCCCCACGCTCGCCCCACCCCCCCCCATGCCTCCCTCTTCCTCGTGGCGGTATCAGTATCCGGCTGTCCTTGTCTGGCGCGGATCGCGGCTGCGTAATATCGCTCGACGACGTTAATCGCGATAGAGCCGTTATATATCGCGATAACCGTGGTGCGTGCACGCGCGTCAAGTGCCGCGATAAACTTCTGCTCGAACGGATAATTTCCATGCCCAGCGTCCACCGCCAGGCCCTCTCTTCCTCTCCTCGCGCAGATTTCCACGGGTATTTTCCAACGAAACCGCGAACCTCGTAATATTTCAGACACCCGTTGCAGATTTTTCAGAAACAGTACAGTGCACTTATCCGAATCATCTTTGCGTGCACTTCCGACGTAGATCGTACAGAGCGTGTCGGTCTTAAAGGAGGAGGACGCGGATTTTAAATTGAACACTACAAGCTTGCAAGGTTCGGGGCTATTGGTGGGAAGTTTGATAAGGCGACGCCGCGTTTATTGAAGTAATTACACGATTTCGCGCTTCTCGCCGTTCGTTAAGAGCATTATCAGTCTACGGTTATTTATCTGCACGCGAGATCGTTGTAATCTTCTTGATAATTCTTCGTGATTACTCTGCACTTAAAAGTTCCGCCAGATAAGGGGAATGCGAATAGCAGGTTACGAAATTCTCGAGGTACAGCGTGAAACGTTACCATCTCGTCCGGGGGCATGCAGAACCGAGGCAGAGAATTTCGGCACCGGGCGAACGTTCGCCCGAACATGTTCTATTAGCGGCATTAAGTTGTGCATCGTTAGCGCGGTTGCACGAATATCGAGCACACGTGGGATCGCGCGACACTCTAACCGATAACGGGCCCCACGAAACTCCCGATCGATTTATCAGCGGCGTGGCTCGCCGTGTTTCCTGAGAGCCGTCGATAACGTTCGCCACGTTAATATCCGCGCGTTTCGCTTTTTACGGTCGCTTTTTAATCCCGAGCGCCGGCCGTAATTCGCCTGCGCTCGGCCAGCTGCGAAATCGCCGGCGCAACTGGACGAAAACGACGGTCATCGGGCGAGCAACCGAAGTGGGGAGAAGGCAACGATCGATGATCGTGACGTGTCGCGTATGAAGCAACCTTTCCAACGAAAGTCACCGCAGTCGAAGGGAATTCCAGTGGATTTTAAGGTGTTCGCACCCACGTGTCCCTCCAGTGGCAAACTTTCTACAGTTCTGGGTTAGGCCCGACGAGAGCGATGTAATCCTTGACTTGTTCCACTTAGAGTGGCTCCTTTGGTAGCGCTGGACCACTGCATTCGCTTATCAAAATTCGTGCATGGAGTTTTGTTAGAAACCGTCAGCAAGCTAGCAAGGTTTTTGATGAAGGAATATTTAACTACCGTCGAGGGGAAGCATTTTGATAATCAGCTTTAAGTGGGTGTTTCTAGCGTCTGGCTATCGACGATCATGGTAGAGTTTAAGTTATCTGCGGATTTTTATCGAACGCGAGATTTGACAAGCCCCCAGAGCACGAGCTCCTAGAGTAATCTTCGACCATTAAGTTCGATCGTCGATAGAAATCCTGCTGCATCCGCGTTGCGCGTAGGTCTGTAATTACTGAAACTCTTTCAGCGGCCTTCTTTGTGTGTCGACTTAGGCCGCGGCGAGGCCAGGGCAGGGAAAGGCTTCGTTTTATACGCGACAACGAAGCACCTGGCCTGGCTATAGGCCGATAATGCTTATGCACGGCTTGCTTCGACCACTTTGAACTTGGAGGGTCGTGTGAATCGTATGGAAAACAGGGTAGTAGGTCGCCGGAGTCGCTGCTACGGCTACACGTTTCGCGGCACCACGCTCGCGTATTCTTTACCGAGAATTTCCCTCCGTTTTATCCACCGATCCACTTTTACTTTTACGCGACGTCGGATCGATCGTGGGACACTTTGATGGCGACACAGTTAGAGCACTGTACATTCATTTACCTCGCGAATTCAAAGGAAATGGCCATCGTGAACTGGGAAGTTACAATGGAATAATTGTAATTGCAGATGAATATTCGAATAGTAAGATAAGTCAGTAAGATAATTGATGGAGTTAGCGTGATTGCCTTGGTACAGGAAAGTCTCTACCAATCGGAACGTAACTGGATTAAAAAAAAAATGGCCGTCAGTAAGGTTAATCCCTGGCTCCCTGACTCCCATGTTCGAGGTTGCTCTTCAACGCACAGAAACGGGAACAAAGCCGTCCGTGTCGCGTAACCTTAACGAAATATTTCACCGTGCAAAAGAATAGTGGCCCGTGTGTTTCGCACGAGGCATCGCGAAACTCTCGTAATTTCGATGGCGCGAGCGCGCGGCCAAGCGGAGCGATAAAACAAGGCGAAATTGCCAAAGCAAACACTGCTCGGTCGACACGTGGACGCGTCTGCACACGTACACACGCGCGCGTATTCAGGCGAGGGTTAAAATTACGCTCAACTACAGGGCAACTCGAGATTCGTTTGGCAACCCTGTCATTTTCTGGAGAGCCCTTAACGAGCCCCGGTCCCTCTGCCTTCCTCTTCATCGTCCTACCCTCGAAAAATGCAACCCCTCTTGACTCTGGACACGAGGCTCAAGGTGAAATAAAAGCTGTTACACCCGGTAACGAGCTCGGAACAAGCAATAACGTCTCATGGAAATTTATTACGGGTAAACAGCGGCGCGCATCCTTGGAGCCTCGTCGCTCGTTCCCTCGCGATCGTGTTATACAATACGTCTAAAACAATTACAATTACGTTCGTTTTTTTTTTTTTTTTTGCCGCCGACAGAAGGAGATAGCAACCTTGTAATCGTTTTACATTGAATACTCGCGCGATATGTCTATTCGCTCCTACACTTTCCTGTTGTAGGCTTTTGAACCCTTACCTGGACAAGTTAGCTTCGACTTAATGTTAATCAAGAATTTATCAGCTCACAACTCACCAAGATATTTCACTTAATTCTTATTGGGAATTAATTGTCGAAGGTCCAAGGTTTCAAGTTAAATGCTCTTGTGATTAATTGCACAGAAATGGAAGAGAAGTGGTATCAGCTAAAGCCTGCTCTACCAATCAAAGATCACAGTGATCTCGAGAGAAGTGAAGTACAGCATTAAATAATAAGTGTTTTCCTTCGATGATCCGTGACATAAAGTGCTGAAGCACCGTTAAGATCGATTACACGTGGGAATTAATTTTCTGCGCGTAAATCGGGGAACGGGCGGGCGAGACTGGGTGGCTCGTAAAATATGGGACAGACGAAATCGATCGGCGAAGATGAGCTCAGGCGATTTTTGCCAACAATACGTACACGGCCTATAAAACCACACACAACAGATACCCCTCCCGACCGTGCTTGGCTTCGTTATATTGGATTCTGCGAATCAATAAACCTCGCTTGCGTCACGACTACGGCGATCCTAATGCAACGCGGTTGCAACGCGCGCTTGAACGCTTCGGCACACAAAACGTCAGTGTCCCGTGGTTCTGGTGGCTGGTATTTATCTTGCAGAACAGATGGGACTTTTCGTCGTGGAAACGCGAAGATCCCATCGCTTTGTCTCGAAGCCTCCTTTCTGAGCATTTTATGTATATTCGATCGGGATGACATTATTGGATGAAATACTTAACGAAGTATGGAAAGTAAAATACTTGAAACGACTGTCACTAGGGAATCCTACTTTGAATGATGGGTGCTAATACAAGCTTTGCCGATCATTTGATTGTAAGGATTAAATGGCCTCTAGTTGCGCAAGGAAATTAAGTGTGGATGAGATGGAACATAATAATTCTAAGATCGCAAGGCTTCGATAGACTATGGACAGCATTTAAGTCGCAGACTCCGAATCAAATGAAAGGAGAGCGTGTCAAACAATCCCGAGGGTCAGAGATGATGAATACCAAGAGGGGATCACTGCTGCCAAATGTCACTGGTTTCGCCATTAACCCGGCTACGCGACGAATATTAACTCGATGAAGAAATCAATACAAGTAATTGCCAATGTAGGGGAGAGGTGCTATAAAAGGGACACTTTTGTTTAGCGTCCATTTCTGACAATGTCGTTATAGGTATTTAAAAAACAACTACATCACAAGAAAGCGTGTTTATTTCCCTGCGATAAATGTATATTGCGAACTCATCAATTTGAATAGAAAATAACAAAATCTTCGATTTTAAAAAAAGTGGGAAATGTCCCTTTTACGACTAGGTGGTTTTAAATGGGACAGTATAAGTCATGAAAGGGACACGTTAATAAAAATAAACTTATTAAGTGTAACAATTATAATTCTAAATCTTAATGATACAAAACAACGAAACCTACGAAAAAATTAACTCTTTGTAGTATAAATCATCAATATTTTATTATTAATGACACATGGAACAGAAAAAATTGAATGTGCCTTTTATTCCGCATGACTCATTGGCCCATTTACCGCAAATTTACATACAACTGTATCAAATTTATAACTTATAACGAGGGCTAATTTATTACCACACATTTTTTTGACGATAAAGTTTGTCGCTTTGAATAGTCACTTTATTAATTCTTAAATTTGAAACAATACGCCATAAACTAATAATTCATAATTTAAAACAATGTCATCTATGTATCGGATGATACACTAATAACTTTACAGGAAAGTATAATACATATAGTGTCCAGCAGCACATGTGTATGAGAGGGACATCCATGAAACGGTCGTCCCATTTAAGACTTGTTACGCTTTCCCTTTTACGACTATAAGTGAGTTTAATATAAAATAACCGCAAAACAAAGAAGACAATTAATTAAGCTTACCTGTAAAGCGTTTTCGTTTCAGTTGAATACAGGCTATTTTAATGATATAACAATTTAACACTTTGTATATATCTTAATCTCAGAAAACGACACAGAAAGCCAATGAAAATTTCTCTTTTACTGCCGAAAATCATCAACCGTGGATTACTACCCTGTTGCAAGTGAGACCGCAGTGAAGTTTACGTCAAATGACTAGGCACTAGTGTTGCCATAAACAGGAAAATAACTTGCATGTGTAATGCGTTTAGAATTTTGGAAATTCGATTTGTCCCATTTAAGACGTGTCCCCTTTATAGCACCTATCCCCTACTACAACCAATCCACTTGCGGTCGGCGATCGTCCATCAGATGCCACCCTTCAAAAGAACACCGTCTCAATTTCCACCTATCCAACTAAAATGTAAAACTTAATACTCAAAAACTCTCCAATTACCCCGAAAACAACGTACCATCATATTTCCACATTTCCAACTCACTGCACTTCGCCCACCCCTCCCCCGCGACGCACACTAACTTCTGCAGCACATCACACGCACACACACACCACCGCTAATTCGCTGAAAACGTATCGTGACTTTGTAACGAGGCATCGTACGATCGGCACGAACAATGCTGGTGTGTGTAGAGCGAGTTTCGCGCTCGACTTTCAGCGTTATTCTTGGCCCAGCCTCGGGCAATTGTGAAATTGATGGATCGCGCTGTCACGTGCAAAGTAATCCCTGCACTTCCACGAACCACGGCCAACTGCCGATCGTTTCAGCATCGGGAGAGCAAGACTCACCGCGCGCCCGTGGAAACGAGCGACGCGGAATAAATTCGCGAAGGGCTCGGCGAATTAATAAACGCGAGGCTCGCGGCCGGGTCAGCGCGACAGCGCCACGGGCCACGAAAGCTCGGAGCTTCCCGAAACGCGATAACGCCGCCCTCTGTTTCACTGTTTTCTTGTCGAGCCACCGTTTGTTGCTCTTTGTTCGGTTTCAACAAACATCCGGCGAGTTTTCGGGCGCGCTCGCTGGCTTTAATTAACACGCGCGCAAGCTCGCGACAAAAGGCGCGCGTTATCGCACCGACAAGATATTTACTCCCCTACCGGGGGGAATTTCAATCTTGGGCACCGTGTGTGCCACGTGAAAATGAAATTATGCGATATCAGGTTTCGAGGAGCTTCCTCTGTGCAGTGTGCAGCTCCGAGGGGTGGTTTTTAGAGATAATTTGGAAGAAAATATATCTGGGGGGTAGAAACATAGGCGAGATATAGAACAGACCGAACATCCAATGCATTTTTCTGTCGCAGGTTTGAGGAAGACTTTACAGAAATAGATTTTACTGTCTGAATCTTTAACTGGTTAAACAAGTTAATTCCTGAAATATTATACGAAGTTTCTAATGCACTGTTTCAACATTCTGGTAAAGTAATAATAATTATTCTATTGTTTTCTGGATCCTATTTGCCTTGAGGACTGGCTTACTGCCAAGACAGAAATTTACAGTGAAATCTAGTTCTTTAAAGTCTTGCACAAAGTTACTGTGAAGTTGTTTATACATTCGAATAGGGGTATGATAATTACTCGTGTCCTTGTAGACCTTATACACTCTTTCTACAAGCAAGAGGAATTAATTAAAATGCCGTATATTATCGTCTATAGAAAGCAAGTATTCATTTACACTAAGTCCAACTAACAACTATTTATACATTGTAATTAACACTTTGCAATACGTATAAGCATTAACATTTATCGAACGTTTAAACATTGAGAACAACATAGAATTCATTTGGCATAGGAAATCATTTCAAAGTCCAAGTCCAAATGTTTCTAATTACTTTATGTCTGAGTTTTATCGATTATACTTGGCAAGTATTTATGCTAGGCGATTAGTGTGAATAATGTTAACATAATTTTTCATAGTAATAGCCACTGGAATGAATATTTTAGCGGAAATATTCATTTCTGTCGAATGATTAACTGGATTTCGCATTTGCAGTTAACCGTTGACCTTGTTTTGATCGTGAATGTTGTACCTCTCGTAGCTCCACTGTAGCTTCGGGTCCTTACTAGGGATTGCAAATTTACCGACTTTTTCAATTACCGGTAATTCGGTAAAATTTTCAATCAAAACCGGTTTACCGATAATTTACCGATATTTTTTAAAGTATTGAAAATATAAGAGTAAACATTACAAAAAAAACTTTTTTTGAACTCTAATCGAGCATTATAATAAATATATGCAAATAAAACTATTCTGAACATAAAATATAAAATGAGATAACACAAAATAGATATATTTGTGTAACTATTGACAATACTTATTAATATGGATCTTCGCCACGAAAACAATGAAAAGAATCTTATCTTACATACATAATTAAATATTTTTTATTTAACACTGTTTTTTAACAAATTAGCTCGCAAAGAACATAATTTTTCTAAACTTTGGTCTCCTGATCGCGATCTAATTTTTGTACAAAATAATCCAGCCACGGATAAAGCACTCTCAGATTCTACGCTTGTTGGTCAGATAGTCATTAAGAGATCATATGCCATTTGTACCTATATATTTTCTCCTTACTTTTTCTACTTGAAAATACGTCCATTTTTTTAATGACTTGATTTAGATTTTTAGTTCTCTTTTGGTTTAGAGTTGATTCTTCGTGAGGTACTTCGGTTTTCGTCTTTATTAGTAATTGAAGTTTTTTTCACTGATAACGATGTAGACCGAAATAACGAACGCATATATGCGCTATATTGATATACGTAATTTATCGAATTACCGGTAAAAATTTGACGAATTACCGGTAAAAATTGGAGGGTACTTCTCGTGATTTACCGGGAAACCGGGTTACCGGTATTGCAATCCCTAGTCCTTACCGATCCTCAGTCGTCGTCGGCCCTCCGGGAACCCGGGAGCTCCCTGGCCACCTGGTCCTCCGCCGATCCCCTCGCCTCCCTGGCCAGAGGTAGCTTATTCGGTTGGTGCCAATCAAAATTTGGGGTTCGTTGCAAGTTATTCCAAATTTTTTTGTCTGCATGGGTTCAAACTCATTGTTCTTCATTCGGAACTCATTTCTTCGGTGGTTTTTGCTTGGTCAGTTCTATTGCAAGCATTTCTTCGATGGTTTTTGCAGGATTTGTTCTTTTTCAAGCATCTCTTCGATGGTCTTTGCATGACTTGTTCTATTTCAAGCATTTATTCGATGGTTTTGCATGATTTGCTCCATTTAATGCATTTCTTCGATGGTTTTTACACGATTTGTTCTGTTTCAAGAATATCATCGATGGCCTTTGCATGATTTGTTCTATTTCATGCATTTCTTCGATGGTTTTGCATGATTTGTCCTATTTCATGGGCTTTTTCGATGGTTTTGCAGGACTTGTTCCTTGTCATGCATCTCATCGAGGTGTTTATATTTTCTGCTCTCCTTCATGTACCTATTTCTACGGTGGTTTTGTATGCTCGTGCATGCTCTTCTGTCGTTTCAAACCATCTCCATCGGCACCAACCGAATAAGTATTTTCTTCGTTCTCTCCCAAGCCCAGTACACCATTACTAACATCACGTAGTTGATTGTTTCAGCTTTTCAGGTTCACCCGTTCGCGGGGAAGGGTGTTAATAAGATAATTTATTTAAGAAGAAAGTAGTGAAAAGTGCCAGTGAGAAGTGGTAGTGAAAGAAGACATCTAAGGCAGCCTAGGCTAATTTATTATAGAATGAAGTATTTAAGGCCCTATGTAAAATTGCCAAGTAGTCACTAAATCATTAGCTTTGTTGCTCGTTTGTTGGCTCCTCATCCCCGATGAGGAGGTCACCGCTGCTTTCGTTTTTGGAAGCAAGTGACTGAGCATGGAATCGGTATGGGTGGATCAGTTTCATCCCCTGGTGTTCTTGTCGAAAGGGAAAAGTTTCGGGCGTAGGGGGTGTACCTTTTGGTATACTGCCTGCGTAAGTCACCCGGTCCGATTACCCAATCTCTGCGTTAGTCGGCTTGAGTCAGGTCACACCTAGTGTGCTCCTGATGAGTCGCTCGGAGCAACAGGAATCGCCTGGGAGGCGCCGAGCGCTTTGCCCTTTCGACTCGGACATTAGGGTGGTAGGAACTTCGCTATCGAATACTCCTTTCATGCTTACCTCTCGTCTTTCATTCTTTCCCGAATTTCTTTTAATCGAGTGATTGCTTGGCAGTTCCCTAGATGCTGTATCTAAACCGAAGAGATCGATGGAACTTTGTTTTCATCTATTGTTAAATATTCTAGTTAGATATAAGAATTCTTGGAACTTGCAATACTTTGATAGAATGTAAGAATAAATGTAACTTGAAATGTTTGAATACGTATAAATACGGGTAGGCTTAATCCAGAATACAATTATTATAGAACGATAAGTGGAACTTGGGATATTTCAGTAAGGTACTGGAACAGATGGGACTTCGAAAATTTTCTGAGTTCTATCTGCTCCGTCGTCTTACTGAGATATTCCAAGTTCCAATTCCTTGGCGAGGCATTTCAAGTTACATCTATCGAGAAGGACCAGCATCCCACGAACCCTATTCAATACCTCGTCTGTGGTAGAGAGTTCTACAGAGAGTACTCCAGCTCACGGTTATTATTTTTTCCCCCGGAATTAACTTGTATTGCCTCTGTGATTCGAGTATCTACTTTACAATGCGACGATGCGTCAGCCAGAACCTAAGAATATTCGCACTTGTGTATGCAGAATACGTAAATAGATTTTGTCGTAGCATCGATTGAAGGTTCGAGGTGAGGAAAACCCTCTTCAAGATTTGACAGGCCGTGTATTATGCCTCGTTGTCGAAGCACGGAAGCGAGCGAGGAACGAAACCACGCGGGGAATGGAGAAGAAGAATTGGAGGCGATGAAAATTCGACTTCCCTTTTCCACTCTCTTGAATTGCATGTCTACATGCGCTCCTCGTTGACCCCGTGAACGCCAACTGTGCCAGGAGAATTTATTTTGGCCACGGGGAGAGAATGAATTGCGAGAATGAGTTCCTTCGTGTTTTCAGCTTTCTTCGTCGCCCTTTCTGTTTCCTTCGCGAAAAGGAGCTCGTTCAGGTCTACTTGCACCTTGATAATGATTATTCAAACTCCTAAGGCGATTCGATCGTAAAAAGTACATAAATTCTGGTCTCTGCATAAGAAAAGTTATATTTTATGCAGAGTACCGTGATTCTGGAATCTGCTGTCGTAAATCTACGTTGAGTAGAAAAAGCACCGAGCGAAGGACAAACGCGTTTAATGAAATGGTTTTCTGTCGAGCTGTCGAACGGAGCCGCGTCGATTATTAATGCACACGATCGACAAAAAGTTAGCGAAACCAACTGTTTCGGTGCACGGTGCAACGATGCAAATTTCGATAATGTCGCTTCCCATTACTAGCGTAATGGGATCGATTAGCGTGCAATCGGGTAATAAATTCTTCTGTTCGATTTAATTGGAACACATTGGGCGATAGGTGGAGCGGTATTTTTAATTTCTATAGCTTCTTGTCCCTCTCCATTGTCGCATCGCTTTGTTCTCGGATGGTAACCTGTTATCATAACCGGAGGCAATTACTTTCTCTCTATTTCACGGTTCTGCGTTTTAATCTGTTTTTTGCTATATCCACCTTTCACGAAGATAAACGTTATGATAATGGGGGAAAAATAGCGTCTCCACTGTTTGCTCGCGAGAAAAATTCACCAACTCGCTTTCAACACCGCTATTCCCTCTTCAAGCTCGTACAGTCTCTCAAATTTAGTGTCCAACAAATCAACATCTAACTTCCTAATCTTCCAAGTCCCGCGTTCGAGAATTTCAAATCTATAAGTCTTCAAGCTTCTAATTCTAATTATCAAGTATTATATAATACTTCAGAACAAAACCTGATATTCCTACTCTGCCAAATCTCCACTTGAATTCTATTTCCTTTCAATATCCCTTCATTCAACCCCTCAAACACATTCTAAAATCTTCCAAACCGAAACCTCCCAGCATCTCCACATCCACACCAAAAGTTCTACTGGAGAATTCTTGTCTTCGCTCACCGAGTGCCTCGGCACAAAAGTTTCTCAGCTCACGGTTACCCTTTTCAAAGCTAATCTCCGCGACAAAACACCCTCGCCTCGAATCACAATCCCCCTTAATCGCTTTTGCGTCGCATTGTGCCGGAGCGATCGTGGAAAGGGTTCGCGGTGCAAACGAATCGTCGCGCGATAATTAGCAGAGGACACTAATTACGAGCTGCATGCTCGAGCACGATTGATTTTATACTCGGCTACACCCCCCCCCCTCGCCCCTCTGCACGCCCCGAGTTCCCATGCTTCCGCAACCCCATTCCCTCTCTGGCTCCTTTTTTCTTTGGTGACTACGTTTAATCTCGCCTCCTCGACGCTGAGAAACGTCGAGGATGGAATTTATCGCCCTGGGACGAATTCTCCGTGCCTTCGATAACGGCATATTAATTTTCGGTGGAGGATGGCGGCTAGACGGGGGAGAAATGACTGCCTCGTTAATTACTAGACCATTTTTCGTACCTCCCCGCGGGTCGATTCGATTCAACGTTAAGGGTTAACCGTATAGCTCTATCAATTCGCAAAATGTTATCAGTTACCAATAAACTAAACATCTACGTCCAGCGCAAAACACTTCCCCCATTGAAAATGTTCAAATATCCTTCTTCCTTCCCAACAATTTCTTCCCGAAGCCTCCCCTACGAAGCTTTCTGTCTCGTGAAACATTCCGACCCCGAAGATGAATCGTCGAAATCAGCGGACGAGACGAGGGTGGTTTGGGCGGTGGGTCGCATGTTTGCGCGGGCCTCGAGAAGCTTTATTTGCCGACGCAGATTTTCCAATTAAACCGCGATTAGTCCGCGCGACAAATGCTTAGGGCCGAATGTTTACGGCACAGGGTGGGACGGAGGGAATAAGTTGCTGGTACACAGCGTCGAAAATCGATATAGAGCAGAGGTTTGGGGGTGGAGCGGGCTGCAGAGGAATCGACGATAATCCGATTTCGATGGACGGCACGAGTTGGATAATTCGTTTGCCCCGTGCCACTCAATGATGGAGGAGAAGGACGAGCGAACGCTGTCCTTCTCGCCATCGCCCTCTCTCTCTCTGTCTCTCTCTCTCTCTCTCTCTTTCTCTGGTCGCCGATGAGACTATTGAATTCCGTTTCCCTTGACTCGCGTGACTCGAATCGCGAGAAAATCGAGACGGGCCCAAAGGAGGAGATTCACCGGCAACGATATTTTATCGTCGGGGACAATTTCACGCGTCCGCGGGACGACGCGAGAGCGGATCGTTGATAAAACTATTTACATCGAGCTATTCATAAATTGCATAGCTACGTTTTTTAATGAGCACACGCGACGACTAATTCAGCCGAGAGTACGGATTAATTGGAGGCTACGGTCGCTTGAAATTCGCTGGACACGATTCGAGCATAGCGCTCCCGGGCTGCCCAACAGTGCGAAATTATTCTGCATTTAGTGCACGCCGAGCTGATCGAGCAATTCTCGACACACGAGCGAGCTAACATCGAATTTGCCAGGAATAGAATGTCTATTGTTCTACCTCCCTACATAGTCCGTTCTATTGATTTTTTTGTTAATTCGTAGCGGAGGCGCGGGTGACGAATGGAAATCGCCATTTCCGCGGAAGGAGAAGCTCGCCCCAGACGATGCTGCGACCTCAACGTAATTTGTCGTAATAGACATGTTTATTTGACGTAACAGGGAGCAGTGTGAGTCAGCGCGATCGCTCTAGATCTCTCGCCGGGGCGACCTTGGAGGAAAAAACGAGACGCCACGCATCAGGAATGAGCCGTAATTTCTAGATCGTGATTAATCCCACCGCGGTTCGTTTACAGATTCCAACAGGCCTGGGCATTCCGATGCACGCGCGGGTCACCGATGCTCCACCATTTCGCCACAGCGACGACACGATTCGAGTATCGGCGGCCACGATCGATAATCGCGCGTGTAAATATACCGCGATGCTCCGTTTTCCGCCAGCGTGTCGCACCGTAAACATTCCACGACGGGAAATAGATCTCCCCGCAATTATAAACTGCGATTCTCTGTCGAGAACTTTACCGAAACGAATACGGTATAAAGGCGTTTGACATAAATAGAGGACTTCGTTACCAATCGCTGTACGTACGCTGCACCGAGAGAAAGATTTCAAGGGAACCTTGCGATTCAGGGATCCAGGTACCAAGAAGGATAGGTAACATTTACTAGCCTAAATTGTTCGCGAACATGTCTATCCTCGCCCCCACGGTTAACGAGCCGAATCGAACTGTCCTCTGTCCCACTGCTCCGTGATTGCGCCGCGACCGCGGGCCACGGCAAGTAGTCTAAGTCCAGTGGCTGGTCAGACGCGGCGAGCGCGTGACACGTTGCAGAAATTCGTATCGCGGCAGTGTCGCGTGAATTAGCGATGCGCACAACGGTAGGCGACATAAACCGGGCTGGACACCAGCGTGGCAGAAGCGTTCGGACCGACCTCGAGCCTGCCAGACTCTCAGTACTCACGTGTCTCTGTGCGCGCCGTGCCAGCGAGCACTATTCTCGTCCCTCCAGTCGAGCACGAAAGCACGAGGTGACGTCAGTCGGAAGATCACTGGCTCCGTAACACCCTCGGAATATCCTTGTCGGGTCACATCCACCGCGTTTTCTATCCTGCCGCGGAGCTGCCGACGCGCCACCAGAATTTCCCTGTCGCACTCTCGATCTCCCCTTATCGAGGCCCCTCCGCCCGGTCTGGATGGAAACGTAGGAACAAGCCTTCACTCGCGCAAGCGGATATCCTCGCGCCGCCGATCGTCGCGACTCGCTCGCGTGGTTTACGTATAAAAGTAAAAAAAAAAAAAAAAAGAATAAAGAAATACAGCGGGGGATGGTGTGAAATGGAACGCGACGGGGTAGCAGCCGGATCAGTTTGGATCGCTGCTACTATTCTCTCGCTGTGCCCCGCGACTGTCGGTGTCGGGCGACGCTCGCGGTGTGTCGTGTCGATTCTCGAACGGAGCACTACGCACGAAAGAACTCGTCCTTTGCGCGCGCGCGCGCACCCGTTACGGTCACACGCGTAACGCGTATATCGGGGCTATCTATATGCGTCCGTGTACGCGTTTATCGTGTGCACATGTGTCACACGCGTGCTCCCGTGCCGCTCTTCGTCCCGTGTGCGAGGCGTTTTCGGCCGACGTGGTTATTACTGTTCGCGCGAGTACACACCACCAGTCACACGCGAGTGCCGCTGCGAGACTGAAGCGCGGGGAAACATGTGCGGCCTCTTACATACCGCGGCAGGAGCGGGGGGAACGGCATAGAGGGAGCGTAAGGGAAGTCAATGGTGGGGAAGTATCCCACTCCGTCCACCTTGGTGGGGATAACTGGCAAGGACGCGAGACCTAGACGTGCCACTTCCCCTTTTACCCCACCCCTCGCGAGCCGTGCTTTCGTTCACGCTGATAAGGGATGATATCGTCGGCCCACTTGTCTCCCGTGAAATCTCGATTTATTGACCGAATCCAGGCCACGCTGCTCCATTTCGGGCCGCGTTCTTAAATTGCCCGGTGCATCCAGCTATAGCGGAAGACTGCGGATGTCTTCTTTAACGATTCTTGGCGACACCCTATTCGACGCGGGGAATGGTAGTTTGGGGATTAAGAGTATGGATGATGGGAGGTGGAAATTGCCGGAGTAGCCTCGAGTGGATTGGTACGGCACTGGTCAGGCAACGAAACGGAGCACCGCGGTGTCTAGGCGTCGTTTAATCGCGACTCGATCGAGTAACCTTGATTTACTTGCGCGCAGCTCGAACGGGGCACTGGAACGTGCAGGAAGCACGTTATCAAAAGACGATCGCGACAAATCGCCAGGGAGATCCGTATCGCGACTTCCGCGATGAGGTAAGACCACGGTGTAAGAAAGATAGGTGGACCGACTCTATTCCCACTCCTGTGATCTTAAGAAAAAGTTACTTGTCCCTCCTGCAGAGGGTATTAGTGTAACATGTGAACAATATCACGTTTACTTTCTTATGTTTCTATTACAAGGGACTGCATACATTATTATTTAACCTTAAGAATGCGACAAGTAGCTAGAATAAAAAATAGAGAGTATTCTAAGAGCAAAGAAAAAAAGAAAACAGCCAAACTGTACAACAAATAAATAAATATTTGTATAATTGAAACAAAGTCTTAATGTGTGTTTGTTATAATATTATCCTAAATATAATTTATCCTCATAAAATAAGCATTTTACATAACGATAAATGTTTGTTTGGTCGTTAACCGACTCTCATTTTCTCAGTTTAATTAATTTTAAAAGTTAAAATATTTTACTTTATAAAACTTTTTATTTGAGGTGCATGAAGTCATTACAAATTTTGGAACCCACTTGGTATTAAGCACGTGATTATGGCACGGTGTAAAAGAAACATAAGGAAGTAAACGTGATATTGTTCACATGTTACACTAATACCCTCTGCGGGAGGGACAAGTAACTTTTTCTTTAAGATCACAGCAGTTTTGTGGTGGGGGTAGCGTAGTCGGTCCACCTATCTTTCTTACACCGTGGGTAAGACCGACGAGATGCAACCGTGATTGTAAGGCGTCCACCGCGCTTCAGGAGAGATATTCACGTTTCTTTCCATAACAGAGTGTAAAACGCACGTGCGCTAACGAAGGACGAGAAGGAATCGTAAGATCTGAAGAGTATCGAGTTACTCGGCGGCAATCGACGAAGGGAAGTAGGGTGAATCCATGGTCCTCTCGCTTTCCTTCGGAGACAACTGCAGCAGGCATTCGCGCTGGGTCATTAAACGAAATTTCTCAAGGGACTCGTTTCCCATCCGTGACCTTCTGACCCTCTTCCACCCCCGAAGCCAGCGGGGTGCGCTTCCAAACTTTGCCTACCTATTTCGGTAGTAACCCGCGCACCAAAAATATACCGGGGAAGAGATATCCCCGACCGCGAGCGGTAAAGTCGGATTTTCATCCCCGTCAACGCGCCCCAACCCTCGGGCACCCACTCGGTGTTTTCCTCTGCGGACTATTTATATCGGGAGCACGCGTGTGCCTTTTTAGCATCCCCCGTATTTGTCATGTGTCACGCGTACGGTGGCCAACGATGGGAAGAGCACGCACGAGCGCGCGCGCTTCTGGGGCGGCTGCCGGACTCGCGCGCGTGGAAAGTTCAGCAGGAAGGAAACATCAGCGAGCCCTTTATCCCTCCTTCGCCCCTCTGTCGCTCTTCCTTTCGCGCGTGCCTCTCAAAGGTGGCACGGAAAGCGGCGCGTGCACGTTAAATAAAGGCCGGAGCGCATTGCACTCTGCTCCTTCTCCGACTCCGTTCTTCGCCGGCGCTTCTAACGACTCGCCTTGGCCATCAGCGGCGTTATCTGCGGTCTCTGCCATCTTATAGACCCGTTTCTTACCCTCGAGTTTGCCGCCCCCGCGTTGCGAGGCCCCGTCCTCGCCATCGGCCCAGCTTCTTCCCGCTCGGTCCTCGCTTCCATTCCACCACTTCCCTTTCTTTCCACCGCGCTCCATTGAATTCGGTTTTAGCTTCTTCTCGACGCTATCGATCGCCCCGTGTCCCGTTTGTTCTACCCTCTTATCGCGCTGCCCTTTCTTATCAATTCCTCCTGCCCCACGGACTGCTCCTTTCGCCTCCGCCGCGATCCCTTTACGCCCTCGTTGGCGCGTCACCCGCTTTTTATGCCGCCCACCCTGGTCGCTGTTGACTTTCCTTTTAACTGTGTTTACGAGCCCTAGCTCCCGTTTCCTTCGTTTCATTCCCCGCCGCAACTTTCGTTTTTCGTTTCTGGCCACTCGATGGTATCGCGCCTTCCCTCCTCTGTGCGCTGTTGTAAGCCACTTGCGAGGGGCTGGTCGCCGCTCCGACGCGATTATTGTGGCTGGAGCGGCGCGTAAAGCGGCGAATAATGGCACGCTTAAGTCGGAGCAGCTGATTTGCGCCGCTAGTAAACACTATCGACGGTTGGCTCGATGCAAGAATGCCCATTAAAAAAAAAAAAGGAGCAAACAAAAAGCAAGCGCGCGCGGGCGCGCTGGTTAATATCGCGACGTGACTCACGACCAGTTTATCCTCAGCCATCGCGATAATTATTTCATTTCTTAATTACGGGATCGGTTTCCGCGCGATCGTGTAGAATTAATTGCCTGACGTGCTCAAGGCGATAATAATCACTGCGACGTTGTTCTCGCGCCTTTCGCAGGCTTCAATTGTTGCATAAAATAGGAAGCTGACTTTTTCGTTGCCGCAAGCACACGTTCGTGGGCACGTGGTAGCGATACACGCCGACGAATATGATTGTTTAGAATGCTACCTAGTGCACGCACGACTCTACCCTAGAACCTGAATCGCAATTCAATGTGCAATGCGATCGTAGACGAGTGTCCACTCAGATTCCAACTCGATCGATTCGATAATCTTCCCGGCAAAACCCAGCGGGCTAAACCGATATCGGAACGAACAGCTCTAATCGGACATCCCCCCGTGGATCCTACGAAAACGCAACGACGGCGAAGGAAGCTTCCGCCGATACTCGAACCGGCAACCCGGGATCAGCTAATCTTCCACGACTCGCGAAGCGTCGGGAAGTCACACGCCCGTCAGAAAGCGGCCTGCTTAGAGCGGCCTGTCCCTCGCCGCGGGCTGACTTCCGGCACGCTGCCGCCGATAACGACGACTTTCGAACTATCCTCGTTAATTCGCGGCTGAAACGCGGTGTCGCCGTTTCCTGCTCGCGACTCGTATTATCGGATTATTGCATTCGCAGGCGGTACGTAAAAGTTCATACCGGTAATCCTTGGCATACTTAGCCGGACTCTCGTGTGCAGAGTCGCCGAGGTACGTGCTCGCTCTTAATCTCGGTCGAAAAACCTGCTCGAACAATATGCACGGCACGTACACACGTGTACTCGTCGCAGCCAAGCTGCACGCTCCCGCTCTATGTGCTCGCGCGTACGTGTGCACGTAAAAGTTGCACGCTTATACACACCTCCACCGTCCCGTGGGCCCCTAGTACATTCTTATTCTCAGTGCTTCTCTCACGTTCCTGCTTCCTGCGCCAGAAAAATTGGCTAACCCGTTTACTGATGCAACAAAGAAAAGGAGAACTGAGCGAGAGCCCGAGGAAGCGCGCCCTGGAGGCCGCGGAGGAACCGGAAGCCAGGCAGCAGGGGAATATTAGGTTTTAACCGCCGAGGGACGCGCGATTGGGAGTGGCGAAGAAGTCTGTGTAACTTCGACTTTAGTTACGTAAGTGTAATGGCGACACTGTGCGTGGAATTCTTGCTGAGAGGGTTCGACGAGTTGGTCATCGATGGGCGTTGATTTTGGAGGTGGACGGACGAGGAAGGTGGAAGTGGAGAATAGGAAGTTCCTGGAGCAACATTCCTCTCATTCTTCTGTGCACGTTTCTATCCGAGAATCTTTTATGTAAATTACTGATTAATATCCGTAATGTCCGTTCATTGGTTTAGCCTTGTTGCGTGTTTTTAGACTGTTATGTTTGTGTTCATTTTATTTTCTGTTACTTTATCTTTATCTATATTTTAATTTTATATTTTATACTTTTTATACTTCTTGTACATTGTGTCAAAATTTTGTAGTCTAAAGGGTTCTCCCGTTTATATAATAATAATAATAATAATATAGAGGGAGACTGTTCGGAGACACCGGGGTCAATTGTGATCGACCCACCTCTGCGGGACAATAATGAGAACGCGGGAAGGACCGTGTTTCTTTGCAATTGCGATTAAAAACGAGAAGTTATCGATCGTGGGCCCGCGTGTCCGTCCGTACGAAATTTATGCGCGTTTTAGCGTGACCCGATAAATCGTGGGTTTGATTAACAGCCAGTGATTACCGGGCGGGGGTGGGCAGATAATCGTGTTTGTCCTTTGGCGAAGGCGTCGTCGCGCGGCGAGTTTCTATTTTCCCTGAGCTTCGTGGTCACGGCCAGCCGGCTGAAAACACTCGCTTATTAGTATTCGCTCGCTCGCCTGCTCGTTATTTTGCGTAACAAGCTAACGTTCCTTCCAGCTCCGTTTTACGGCTGACCTCGCGCGGCACGCGGACGGGGAAAAATTCGACGAGGAGCACGCGCGTATCGCGATCGCGTCGCGAAATTTCCTCAACTCTTCCCAACTCTTCACTGTTATCGCCTCTCGCTCTGCGTTTACTCCGCTGAGTCGTTCTACTTGTTCCTTCGTCTATTAACGACGGCGCAATTGTCCCTCAAACTGTTCGAGACACAGTGAAAATGAAGCGTTACTATCTCACCTAGCGAATCATCGTATCCCCTCAAGAAATGGCAGGGAGGACGAGAAAGGAAAGCATACCTGCAACACAAAATGCAAATTTCCTGTTGGTCATTTGGCAGATAGTGGGCTGACGAAACAGAAAGGAGAAATTCTTACGAATTTCTTATTTGATGCTTTTGCAAACAGTGAGCAGTGATTCTGTGCGATGGTATTTTGAAGTGGACTCGTTGCGTGACCGAGTCCACCGCGTTTTAACAAAGACGTCGCCGTACCCGACGGAATCTCGATCCCCATAGATATCAGGTTTGCCCTTCGAGCATCGATTACCTTCTCGAGAACAGCAACTCCCTCGATATCGCAATGTTTATCGCCGCCTGGAAGGAACGATTGCTCCGATGCTCTTCCTAGAACCCGTGGATACGGCTCGACGGCACGTCGCGCCTCTTAGCAAGCTCGAAATAAAAACACATTCGCCAAAATTGAGAGAGGAGGGACGAGCAGCGACCGTAGACCTTGATCGGGCGAAGACAAATATTTGCGCGGGAACCGGCGCGAGATAGAGCGAATGCAATTGCGCGAATCGGCGCGTTCTCGAGAAATACACAGAGATATCGTGTTGACAGAAAAGCGGAAGACGATCTTAACGAGGAAGATAGAACCTTGTGATCGTTCCTGCCGAATTCTTGCAATCTCACTCTCTCCCTTAGTTCAATTCTGAGTTAAGGGGGGTCACTCAAGTGAAAATGAACTACCAGTTATTTTACAGATAAAAATTTGAAAATATGTATTTCCATATTTTTTTACGCTAAAATGAATTATGTAAGAATTAATACAGTGACATTTTTTTTCAAAAATTAAAAAAAAAAATTTCGAAAAAATTATTTGATTTTAAAATCCATTCCCCTTATCTCTGTAGTGTTGTACACAAAGACTGCAGAAAAAAAATCAGCTCGAAAACTTCATTTTTGTCCGAGTTATAAAGTTTTTATGTTTTGGCGTAGTAACTAAAACGCTTCTACTCCGTACGTTGGACCTTCGTCTTCTTGCAATGCCTGTTCTCTTCGTGATTGTGCAGTTCGTATCTTTTTTCTTGCACGTTTGTATCTTTCTGAGGCTTTCTGTTTATACCTGCGTACTTGTTCTGGCAAAAGATTATGGAGAGCTTTGACCGATTTGGTAAAACAGGAGCGTGCGAAAGGCATTACTTTAGGGGATAAAGGGCAGGGTACCCTGAAAGAAGTTACAATTAGAAAATTGGCAGATTATTATAAAAAAGCTATATTACGAAATAAAAACATTATTGCAGCTATGAAAGCTGCCATATACGCGACGATATACCACCACGCAGTTTCGACGGATACGAAACCACAACATTATAAATATCCATCGGGTGAAGAATCATGGTGTTTCTACCAATCAGCAATTGCGAAAGGAAGAAAACCTGGTTCTCATGCTAAGAAAATAGGAACACCTATCAGAGAAAAATTTCTGGATAAAATATTACCAATTTATAATAGACTAAGCGATGAAAAACTGCTCCGTCGTTGTGCACAATGCCCAAAGGATATTTTTCCTTCCAAATATCTTGTTGAAGCTGCAGTCGCAGAAGCTGTTACTGAATATAATGAAGGATGGACGAAAACAATATTACATGCATTCAAGGACAACCAAATGCAAATGAGCGAACAATCATTGAAAATTGTTCAAAACCGTCACAAAGAACGAGTACGCAGGTATAAACAGAAAGTCTCAGAAAGATACAAACGTGCAAGAAAAATGATACGAACTGCACAATCACGAAGAGAACAGGCATTGCAAGAAGAAGAAGGTCCAACGTACGGAGTAGAAGCGTTTTAGTTACTACGCCAAAACATAAAAACTTTATAACTCGGACAAAAATGAAGTTTTCGAGCTGAAATTTTTTCTGCAGTCTTTGTGTACAACACTACAGAGATAAGGGTATGGATTTTAAAATCGAATAATTTTTTCGAAATTTTTTTTTTAATTTTTGAAAAAAAAATGTCACTGTATTAATTCTTACATAATTCATTTCAGCGTAAAAAGTAATATGGAAATACATATTTTCAAATTTTTATCTGTAAAGTAACTGGTAGTTCATTTTCACTTGAGTGACCCCCCTTAAGTCTTGTAATATCTTATTATTTCCCCGATCGCAAGCCTCGGTTCTTATTAGATTATATTTCCACGCGCAATATTACTGGAGAATCACGTCAGAACATCACAAAGAGCCCCGAAATTCCGGCCTCCCTAATCAAGATGCTTGAATCGTGTCGAGTATCTTATCAGAATCTTGCTTCGCACTATCATAACGAGTTGATCCCGAAATCTGACCGAGATCTCCCATTAGAAGCTAGCCTGCAGACCGCTGTCAGCTCTCCGGCGTTGTTTCCTGGTCGAAGATCGCGCTTTTCGTCTGTTTACCAGGCAGCGACGCGTTTCTGGTGCAAACACGATGACTTGACTGAAACGGAAGACAGGGGGAACCGCGCCGCGGCGAAAGGAGCACCGTGTAGCAGCAGAAAAAATGCAGAATTGACTCATTCGTCGTTTGAGGCATTTTTTTTCGCAGCGATAAGCGCGAGCGGCTGACGATAGCGCCGGTTCTTATCGGCGGCACACAAGTCGAGCACGATAGCGGAATCGCGCGTCACGCACGGGCACAGGCGCGTGCGCGTGAACAGGCCTCGACACGACTATCGCGAGTCTCGTTTCCCGTGTCGCCAAAGGGAAATGTCGGGGCTTTCCCTCGTTTCTGCGCAGGACCTGATTCGCCGAAACACATTCAATAAATATCTAAGCCATGCCAATGCACCGTTGTTGCATTCGGACGTTGCTTGCGGAAAAGTCGCCGCGTGAACACGCCGGCGCCGCTCGAAGCGACAGAAGGAAGCCAGTGGATCCCACGCGTACCATCCTCGGCGTTACAGAGACAATTGTCCGCCTAATCTGAACCCTGCAGTACCACGTGCGTCCCCCGAATCCCCGAGTACCAGCGATGAATCGGCATGTTTCAGCTGAAGATCCTGATGCCACGCGCCAGATCAGGCTAATAGGAATCTCGCGGCGCCATGTGACCAGTCAGATTAATGATCGTACGACAGTCAGTTAAGGCCCTCTCTGTCCCTCTGCCTCTATCGCATGATTCGGTACGAGGCACGAGCGTTGCCGCGCTCGCCGCCGCGGCCATTCACGAAGAAGTGGATCTGGTTTAAGGCGGATCCACAGCGGAGGCAACTCCGCGTACGCACGTACGCGAGCCGCCGAGTGAACCGGTTCACTCGATTTCATTCATTTGCCGGATAATCGCCGTGTTCCTGTTTGCTGCCCAGGGACGTACCAACGCCGAGTGCACGCGCTCAAGGTCTCGGGTTGCCCGCGCTGCGCGCTAAGTTTCGCGGCCAGCTGACCCGACGAGCTTTCCACCCCCCCGCGCGCTCCTTCTACCATTCTACTTGCCCGTCCCAGCGGAAAGTAGTATGAGAAGCGTGAAAGTCAGACGCGTAGCGTTCCACGCGTGACGGGTGCGCGTCGATTTTTCAACCACGAGATTGGGGACTACGTGGGTATATTCAGGTTGCAAATGTTCGCCGAGTGTTTATGTTAATTTTCTGGATAACAGTGGATGTTTTCTGTGGAGTGCACAGTGGCTGTTTGCGTCACAACTGGAGAAAGATTAATTAAGAAACTCGCAGCAGCGTCAATCTGCCGTAACCTGATGTTCACGTTAATCTGTTAACGTCCGTTTCACAACTCCCAGCTCACATCGGCGAGCGACTGACAAATGCGTAGTATTACGCCTCAAGATGTAGAAAAGAAGAATTATTATCGTCACGTGTCATCCGCCATGCATCAAGTTCCCACTTGTTCGCGTGAGCGCCTGAAAACAATTCCCTTCACTCGCGATTTAAAAAGAAATCGCCTCGTGGATGCTCGGAGTATCATTCTCGCCTCTGTTTTTCCTTCTTCACCGCTAAATAACACGAATATCTGTCGCTCGCGTCGATATTTCAAACGAGACTCGCGCAGTGCAGCGCGCAAAAAGCTTCTCGGTTTACAACGCGTTAATATGTTAACGACAAACGAGCTGGCAGCGCTGTGCACCTCGGGAAGATTCATGCCCTGGCCAGGGAACATAAATTCGCAGCTTTCTACCGCATCCCGGACTCCGGGGCCCTCGATCCCTTCGTCGAGGCGTCCTGGAACCTTAGTCACGACGCGAACCTTTCCATTGACATCGAATTAACAGCGGGAAAAGGCACTGGAACAATGAACCGACTCGCTGGGAGCACGCTGCGCGTGGCTGCGGCAGTCGGCTGCGCAGTAGATCACCTCTGACACGGCCGTCGCGAACCCATCGCGCTGATATAATCGATATCTCTGCTGTTACGTAAATCGCGTCTCTATCGCTGTTTTCCTCGCGGCGGGGGCCTGTCACGCCTTATATAAATCGATCGAGCAAGGCGACAGCTCGCGCACTTCCTACACCCCGCTTTCTACGGTCGGCCGACTAAAAACGCGCGAAAGAATGCTCCATGGAGAGCGCGTCGTCGCGGCGCTGTCGCAGCGAGCCAAGTAACAGGTGCAAGAAACCGGTGACACGTAGGAATTCGCGAGAAGCCTGCCCGCCTACGATACACATTTCTGCTCCTTATGCAAGCGACTTTCTTCCACGAGGATCCTTTGCCATAAATCGCTCGGGCCAAAAAAACCTGCCACGTGACACCGGCGGGCTCGTTCGTTTGTTTTCGCGCGTTTCGTAACGAGCGTCCCTCCGAGCGGCCCGCTGAATAGTGAACGGAACATGGCGACAAAAGAATAGTTTCCAATGCGGGGAAAAAGTGCGCATAAACGCATGGGCCTTCCCCGTTCGTTCGTTTCCTAAGATGGCCTTCGATCGGTATTCCCGTGGTATTCGCTGCGTGTGCAGCTGGGGGATCCTTGGTGCATTCTTTTCATCGCCATTTCCCACCATGGTTGCGTCGCGACGATCCGAGTGCGCGCCTCGTAGATCGAGCGGGGAATTCGCTAATTCAGTTTCGGGGTACTTCGCTGAATGTCTACCGGGCAAATGAGAATAGATGCGAGACGGGGCCCGATGTACAAAGGGTTAATTCGCGCTTGACGGAAGCGAGCGCCTCGAGAAGTGCCTCCGCCGCGAAGGTCCGCGTTCTCCTGGTTTCAGTGCACGTACCGCCACGCATCCTCTGACGTAACGTCTGTCATAGAATTTCCAGGTCGATCGAATGCGTGCACACACGCGGCCACGTGTGCTCTCGCGTTCGTTCGCTCGGCCACGGTCATCGCGGGACCTTCTTACGCGGCCCACGCACACGTACACACGCGTGTGTACATTCCGCGACGTTAATGTCCATTGTTCCCTATCGTTGCCTCTCCGTTCCGCAGCTTGTTTCGCGCCCGGCGATTCGCGTCCCGCGACCGCCCAAGTGCTCGCGGGTCGATGCGGCTGGCGGCCTCTTTAAATTGCAAATTTTCTGGCGAATTTTCTGCGGAAAATCTCGCGATACAAACGAGCCCGCCGCATCCATTAGCAAAGCTGCACGCTCGCGGAATGAAACTCCCGTTCGATTCTTTCCGCCGCCCGCCTCTGTCGCGCGTCGGCGTCTTTATGCTGCTAATTACAGCAGGAAAACCGTATTCGTTGCTCATTAATATTTCCTACCGTCTCGCGAGTCCGCGCTTCCAAGCGCGTGCAACGATCGACCCGCTCTCCTCCGCCACGCCGTTTCCGCGTTGGACCATTAATTGGTAGACTTTCCCAGGGAAAAATGCTCGCCGTCCGGTCAATTAGCTTGGCGAAATACAGATAGCATCGCGAACAGGCCTCCCGTTTAACCGATAAGCGAATAGAGGAATTTAGCGCGTCCCTATGCATGGGTCACCGATGACTCCGCGGAGGACTCGTTTGCGCCACTGGGTACTTTATTAAGAGACATAATAACGTTATCTGATGCATTCCAAACGGTATTCCAAAGGCACAGAGTTGCCTCGAGTAGTATTTCCATATCTTGCGAGATGTTGCAAAACTCGAATTCCTGCAGTCTCCGCCAGTCCCACTCATTAGTGAACCATAATTTGCATAATGGATTTACGCTCAGCAACGTTCAATATTTCACTGCAACGTCGCTGGAGTACTCCCTGCTCGAAAGGGTATTCTTTCGCACGACTCCTGCGTCCTGGGGCCCCACGAAATATCACTTGCATTCGCTGCACCAGAAATTCGCACCGTTTACCTTCGCTCGCGGATGGTCTCACGGTCGCGTGGATTAGTAATATCTGCCAATTGCGATCAGCGTTATAATCTCTTTCGCGATTTCCATGCCGGTAGAAGAAACAACGGAACCGTTTTGCACGTAACGTTACTGCAATCAATTTCGCGCGGCCATGGAGGGGAAGTTGTCGGTTGTGTAGCCGATCGAACGATCGCCAGCGATGGGCCCGAGTTCTTGTCGCGTGTCCGTGAGTCTCAGGCAGTTCTTCACTTCCTCGTATTTCGGTGGCAGTGGAGTCTTATCCATGAAAATTAATCAGAAAATTGTGGCACCGAAAGCTGGATTCTTTGTAAAATTCCGAGGTTCGCAAAGGGTGGTTCGAACCATTTCGAATGCGACACATACGACTTGCAACGAGTTTTAATCTTACGAGTCTCAGGTAAATAATGCAGATTTTTTTACGTTTTAATTTTTTAATTTTAATTTTTCATAAAAATTGCAACAGCTTGGGGAGGTAGCGGAGCTTTAATGGCAAAGAATGCTATTTCTGGAACGTGAGGCGTGAACCATCGCGACTGCTGCTGTTACCTCGCAGAATGTTCGCGCAAGGTTCGAAACTATTGCTACTACTCGCGACGCTCTCGATCCCATCTCTAGCGGTTACACAATATAACGATTGCGTGGCCTGGCCAAGAGTACAGCGCAATGCCACGATGTTGAATGCAATGTCGGCGTTGCACCGTCGACGCGTGTAGCTTCGATAACAGCCTCGCTCTCCAGGAGGCCTTACACACGAGTACGCACGTGCGTGCTGAACTGGATTCGCTCCTGCCATTCATAAATTCACGATTCAGCCTCTATTCCGTGGATAAGCCTTCCATTTTCATCACACCTGGCTTTTGTAGTCGTCAAATGTCCGGTCTCTAGTGTACACTCCATTTACATAGGATCTTTAATTTTCAATTCTATAAACACCCGACTCCTTAAGGGCTGATCATTTTGTCAAGAAAAGATCCAGCGAAATGGACAGCGGAGTGTTGAAATCATTTCGTTGGAAAGAAGCAGAGTTCCTTTAGACACCGCGAGCAAGTATTCCCCCGTCACGGTGAATGCAGTGCATTTTGTAATTGTTTACACCGAGCGTTGGATGTTGGTATATTTGCTCACGGTTCATGTTCCCTTTCCTGAGTCGCGTTGCGTAATCCAATCCTTCGTCTTCCGGTTGTACAGTCGTTGCGCAACAAAAAGCTAATAATCCAGAACGGTGCGAATAACGCTCGGCAGAGGCGAATGATAATTAAGATCGAGGAGAAGTTACGTGCGATACATCGGTGGATTCGTGTCGAACTCCTGCATCCAGCCTCGAGGGACTTGATTGGAGATCTTTCGAAGAGTCGTGACCATCGAATCTGCGGCACGGCGCTTCAGGAGACATGTCATATTTGATAAGAATTTTGTTGACCTCAAGCATGTGCTCCCTATCTGCGTGGAATTGCGGTCAAGGGATCGATAAACATTATTCGTATGACGGAAACGGTTAATTCAAGCCACGGACGGGGCGCGTTGCTCTCTCGTAACTTAAAAATGTATCCATATTCCTGGCATTTCACAGTCGTACGCTTAATCTCAGTGTCGTGGGCCTTCTGCGATTGCATTCACGAGACAGAGTTATCGTTTTAACGAATTACGAAAGAAAGTCTGTACAGACAAGTGTGCCGCCTGTAATTCGGCACTGATAACGGTTATGTTATCCGGCGAGCGACATTATAAAATCTTCCGACCGGTCTACCTCGGAAAACGTTTTGACCCACTTAGATCAGATAAAAAGAAGAAGAGGAAAAGAGCGCGTGGAAAGGAAACGAGGACAGTGGCGTGGAAAAACACATTTGGTATGTGTTTACAAACCTGCCAGTGTATTTACAGATGCTTGTGATTTCACAACGAAAGAGAAACGATTTGCCCAGCCCGGAAGAGAACGAAGGTCCTTAGCACCGATTCCGGTGGTTCCTTCGTCGTGACGCAATTATTAAAAAAAAAATCAGTCGAAATTCACAGTAATTCGAGTGAATAATTATGTAACGTCCAGCTATCCAAGAAGCGGACACTCGAGGAAAGAGGTTATTTCACATTTAAATAAATTCTGATAGCCCAAAGTGCTCCGCGAGGTTACCATTCTTTTCGCCGCTTCTTTTAATCAATTTCCATGCTCGAACTGTATGATCTGGTGAAACGAAAGCCCGGATCGAACAGTTGCACGCGCGATCGAACAATGGAGCGCGAACGCGATTATCGATTCGCCACATACTTATCAAAAGGCGACCCACGCACTTCACAGTCGTACGACGATCGCGGTGAAACCCATTACACGATCCTTGCGTAATGGCAGCCGTTCATTTTGAATAATTCACCGCTCTTCCCACGTTGGAGCCATCCAGCCTCGATTTCAAACATTCGCGTAAATTTCGGCTGAACTTTGCGGGCCTGCACTCGAACAAGACGTGATAAATTAAACTAAAATCAAGCTTCGCCTTAATCACTTCGAATTCGACACCTATATTTCATTGACAACATTCGACAGTGCAACTGATAAATATTCAGTCGCCTAAAATGCTAACGATCGTTAAAACTCCACGGTGCGAAGAAAGTGGAGATCTTTAAGTGGTCAAGGCCCGAGATCGTCGATGCAAGTGGCACGGATGGGCGCGAAATTCATCTTAATACCGGAATTATAATTAATACGAAGGAACTTTCGAAATGAACTTTAATTGATGCATATTCAAAGATTTCAAACAGCCTCGACGACAAAGCACCAACACCGCCGACATCCCGAAATCTTCGCTCTCGACATCTTGGGATCTCATAAATATTCCGAGCCGCCGTCATCGGGCGCTGAATCTTTCAGAGGTGGCGTGCTCCGTACGGGGGAAATGCAATTGTTCCGAGAACACGAGCTATATCAACCCTGTAATATCGGGCTAATGGAAAATTCGAGGCGAGCATCGTTTCGCCGCAATTATCGTCGCCAAACGATCGAAGGCGAAAGAAACAACGGAGAGAACCTGATTGCCAGCGCAGAAGTATCGTTCAGCCTGTTTCCTCCGATAATAAGGAGAAATCATAAATTTTTATGTGCACTTCCTGGCAGTGCAGCCAGTGTTCCCTAGGAGTGTTTGTCTCGTTCCTCGATACTATGATTGCTTCACGTTCCCTCTTTCCTTCATCGACGGTCACCGATTGCCGGCCTAACCCTGGCCATAATCGATCGAAGATCGATCGGCCTTCGGGCCGATGAAGTATTGCGCGCAACATACTCATGGCAGACCAAGGTCTCGTTATTAGTGGGTCAGTTAGCACCGGCGACACTCTTCTGGCCGACCAGGTGCGAACAATCCTTTCGTTGCTTCGTTTTTGCCGCGATGGAGGCCCCGTTTTTGGTTTACTCGCGGTGAAACTTGATTTGTGACGAAACAAAGCTGGGAATATTAAGATCAATGAAAACATGTGCCTTCAAATTTCAGTACATCGTTAGGAAGTGGTTTTAAAATTTTTTGAAGACGAAATTGCAAGAGTATTCTTCTGGCTTCACGTGTGAAATAGTATATTTCTTTTTTTTTTTAAATATGGTCCCGATATGGAAGGCAGTACAATAACCGATAAAATCGAGGGGATATCCAGTTTGCAGAAACTTCCAGTCAATCCCAGTCGCCTGTCGACGAATGATAAACGAGAACGGAGGAACGAGGAACGGGAACGAGCCGACGAAAATTAACTGGATACGATTTTTCGCGCCGGTGCCTGAACGTCAGCGATTCCTGGCCACGGGAATTGATTAGCGAATTCTTATTGAGAGCCTGGCCCTTCCCCTCTCGCCGTTATCACCGCGATCAAACCATTTATTTCGCCTGGCAGCGAGATTAAATTCCCGTGACTTCTTGCACCTGTCGGCGACACGATCCTCCATATTCGCTCTCGTGAATCGCGACGGAGGATTATCCATAATGTGAACAGACACGCTAGGAGCCACGGCAATTTTAATGATTTTTCGAATGAGAACAGTCACTCGTTAAGCAGCAAACAGAGGCTCCAAGTGGGAGAAGTGTCTTTTTATAAATTCCTCGAGCTTATCAAAATGTAAATCATACGTCTGCGCCGGATTTTACACGCCTGCGTCGCTTCGAATTGTTTGGCAATCGCGCGAATCTATTCGATGGAATAATAATTGAAATTCTTTCCTAAAGTTAGAAATACCTATTCTCAGATTGAATCGCGACGGTACTTTACTCTCTCAGCAATTCATAATCGAATTTTCCAATTTCCATTTCCTGCTATAAGCATGATGGAAGCTATCCCCAAACAATGCTGCAACAAAAATATCCGATGGTAGGAGGAAACTAACAGTTCCAACGTCAGCAAGCATAATCGAACGTCGCCCACACCATCGATCGTTGGAGCAGCAAAGCAGAGTATTTGATAGTGCTATGACCTGTGACAGTGTAATTACTTCGTCTGGCGATCACCCCCGTCGTAGGTAGTTCCAGAGACTCGTGTTCCAGCAACCTTGAAACGGAACGTGTCTGCCTGATGATTATTTAACGCAACAGCATAATCGCCGGCGACGTAACGCCAGCATATTTCACGGCGTTACGTTATAAGCTCCCCCTTCTTTGATTGCTTCGGCGCGTCCTTGAATTTCGCTTTCGAGCGTTCAATAAATTCGATCGTGCGCGGCGGGCTTCGATCTTTTCAATTTAATTAATCCGGCGGCGGTCGTTTAGCGCGATAAACGCATTCGCGATCACGATCAGCCGCCCCGCTCGAGCAATTGACTTTTCACAGACATCAGCGCTCCAATCTCTGGGCGCTTGGTCTTTTTCTATGAAGCAGAAGTAGACGATAATAGCTGCTGGAAGAAACAGAGATAGAAATTCGCTGTTCGAATTCACTGACATCTTCTGAAGAGCTCGAGGCAAACGCAATTCTTTCGACTGATCACTCCTTCGAGGTTCGTTGATCCCCGGGGCACGGGGTGTTGTACAGAATGCCCGCGTTTGCGCCCCAAAGGTGGTGGTCCTCGTAGATCCGAAGCCGCGAGTGATGAAGTTGCTGCTGCCCTTGGAACGGGACTGCCAAACGCAGCTGAGGACACCTCCGAGAGGTTCTTACGCTTATCACACTCGGTTGCACGAGTGCACGTCACCTGTCGCGAGGCTTTCGGTTTCGCTTGGAATATTACCGACCAGGCCCAGGCGATATGCAATAAAGCGGCAGACGATGTGACGGGCGCCAGGCGCAGTGGAATAGTACCGCTCGTAGTCAGACAGACGCGCGGAGGAACCATTCCAGCACGACTTATCTGCGGCAATAAACGGCCTCTTCATTCGAAAACTTCTGCATCGATACAGTCTTTTAACAGCTCGCCAATGTGTGCTTGGTTGGTACAGAATCTTTCAAAGCCTTGGGCAGAAATTTCAGTGATTAATAGAACTTTTACGTTGCTCCAGAAATACTCAGTCCTTCTTGGTAATGAACAGTCTTAAAGCGTCGCTATGCAATGGTGTCCCGAATTCCATGTTATTACTTGCAAACGATAAGGTTCGAACATTATTTTTGCTACAATCTTGCGGATTCCATTGAGCCAGGTGGCGTCACGGGCTCGTTGAAGATGGTATTGGCAAGGGTATGATCACTTGGACCAGTTTTGCACATCTAGTCTGCGATCGTACCCATTAATCCGCGAGAATCTAGAACGCCAGACGAATATCGGAATGCTGGGAATTCGAGAAGTATTAAGATGTTTGGAAGTGTGACAGCTTCGCGTGTGCGCCGTGTCCCTTCGTTTCCACCGGTACGCTTGAACGAACTTGGAGGATTCTATGCAACTGTAATGAATTTGTTGTTCCTCCACCGATGACCGATCTCCTCGGAACGGAACTTTTGTCAGAATTTTTAAGCACATTTCCTGGGGATATCCTTGGCCCACTTGGACCCAATTTCGCAGCCGGAGATAAGGGGAACGCTCTGAAGTGTTTTTGCGTTTCGAAGCCGGGCATTGCGTGGTCGTAAAAATTCGAGCGAACGACCATAAGTTTCGTGTCACGGCGCGATCGGGAGCCGCGATGGAGCCCCGCTAAAAATACACGTGTTTATACCGAGGGGGCAGGAAAATCCGCGCTTAGCCGTCGATTGGTTAATTGTGCATATCGCGAGGGCAGAGGCGGAAGATCGAGGGGGTGACGGGGACGAGGGCGACAGGGCTGTACGAGGGAGCGTTCCAGAACGGCCATTGCCAAAAAGTCGATGTGGCAATCGACGCCGCGTTCTTTCGCTCGCTCCCTGCCAGCTCGGCTTCTCTGCCATCGTTTTAATTTAAGACACCCCTTCAAATGTCACGAATACGCATTCCGTTCCGCGCCGTCTCGCCGCGGTCGGATCGAAAACACACGGCTTCCCTGCGAGACGCCACCAGTTTTCCTCGCCTTCGCGGAATCTCGCCTCGTGACTCACTTTTTCGAGCGTTTGGAGCCGCTCTTATGCAAGCCAGTTTGCAAACACACTCGGCCATCTCTCAAAGGTGGAACGCACTTAAAATAGAGTACTCTGCTCCTCCGCTTGTTCCTCCTTTTCTGTGGGGTAACATCTCGGTTAATCTGTCTCGAATTAGCGTAAACTGTTCGACAGTGGATTACTTCGGGAATAGTTTCTATGGTGGGGAACGTTCCTTGGCTTTTGAGAACTCGGGGTTCATGAACTTAGATTCGGCTCGGCCCGTCGTCTTCAGAAGGCAAATGATAAAAATGGACAATGTTCGCGTCAGGTAAATAGAGTATCGGTTTCTTGTTTACAACGTGTACTAGTGGTTTTCTAAAAATAAGAGGCCGCGCGGCGGCCTCGAGGCTGTGGCCGCCGATTCATACACAGGACGGGTCCAAACAAGCTTTTATAGGCTTAAGCTGCGAAATAGGTTACCGATGACTCTCGACGGGGCTAACGTAACGCGGGTTGAGAAATCGCCACGACCTCGCGCACGATCCACGCGAATCCCGTGCCAATCTCTTTGTATCCTGTCCTCGTACCTTCTGTCGCTACCTAATACACAGCCAGCGTGTATTAGGCAGCGAAAATTCCCTATCTAAGATCGCTTCTGCATAAAAACAGTACCACCCTCTTCATTCCCAAATTTCTACAAATCAAAGCACTCCGTTTAGACATGCGTCTAAAAAGGAAGAACCTGGAGAAACCTAAAGGAACGCACGAAATGGCTATTAAAGGGCTATCATAACTGAAACCATCGTTCAACACATTTATAAAGTACTGCCTCAATATCCCAGGAGACTTGGATTTTTCGAATTTTATAATCCGAATCTTCGTTTCCACTAACTAAACGCTTGATCCAATTGCCCGAAAAGCGGATCCCCTGTCAGAATCGAAGGCAGGGACGTGGGCAGGGCGAAACAATCTCCGATCGACCTATTTCAGGCGTCGGGCCAATTACCGATCCAGGGATCTCAATTAATCTGTCACTCCGCCGCGGTGCAGCTAACCCGAGGACTGCCGTTTCCGCGCGCGCGGACTCGTAATAACGGCGAAACGAGCCGGCTGCGCAGCCACGTCGACCCACATTTATAAATAGAGAGGCCTCATCTCCATCGTGCCCAAAGGTGCGCGTCGTGTGTCACCCCAGGAATACCATAGGTCGGCCGAGTGACCAGGCGTGCACGGTGTGAATGGGCCTTCAAGCGTTCCCATCGGGCTGTCGTTTTGGAAAACGATCCGCCTGGACGGGCGACTGCTCGTAAAACGCTTCATGTATGTAACCAGAGTGCTGGGTGGGACTCTGAAAGCCTTCCAAGGGCAGATTTTACGATGCCGATAGGTGGTTGCTCGATGCCCGTGCCTCGACACCGTCGACGAGCTCTACTGTACTTGCTTTCAGTCCCTGTTAAGCTTCAAATGCGAATGAAAGTTGACCTGGCAATTCGTTTGACTTCAGTTGCTTGGGACTTTGGTTCTGGGCGCTGGGTGTCTTCTGGGGTTTCTCAAGCCTCTTTGCCGAGAATTCGGACTGTAGTCAATAGTGGAGTTTAGTTGCTTTGGGTAAGGTTCTGTGATCCTAAAGGTTTCTTCGCTGCTGGAAGTCTGAACGCTACGAAGGTACCGTGGAGCTGTTCGCATTTGACCGTTCTATTTAGCATCCCCTTGTCTTCGACCGCAACCGAAGAATCTACACCTCTACTTTGGAATAACTGGATGGCAAATGGTGCTTCCTCTGGAGTGGGCTTTATCCCTCCGCCGAGTGTCGTTCAATTATAATTGAGATTAGTGTTGCCGAGACTTGACTTCGCTAATCCAGCTCGAGAAGGCCCGGTGCCCGCGACGGAATCGTATCAAATTTCCATGAAAACGACCGCGTAACCGAGACCTGGCAGCGTGACGCGCAAATTCGCGCGGCCCCCGGTCATCTTGCTTTTTCTTCCCGCGGAAAGTGGTTTTCTGTTTCGCGGAGAGGCCCGTCCGCCACAACACAACGCTATTTATGCCACTTGCTCTGGGAATAGTTTCATTGGCCTGGCTCCAGACGGTATTTTTCACCTCCATCCACAGCCCGCGAAACAAAAATGCGCGCCCGGCTCGAACGTGGCTGTACGCACGCGTCCACTCCAACAACAACGAACTGGTGGCGGTCGGGATGACTCAAGTGTCGTCAGCGTTGCGAAAAGTGGCAAATATGTCGAGAATCGGGGGGGGGGGGGGGAAGGACAGAAACCACCCTCGTGATATTGACAATCTATTGCACTCGAACAGAACCTGCAATGCCGGAATATTCTTCGGGTTTCCTTCAGTGAAAATGGATCTCGATTTAGCTGTTGACCTTTACTGCCACTACATTGTTATCGCGTCTTATAGTGGGCTAAAATTGGACGTGCCAGACGTAGCTCCACCTATTTATTATGAATATTATACTACAAGGAACCGCCTCACCCCGTGTACACAGTAGAGCGCAGAGAACTTTGTGGAAAGTACGAAATTAGGGGTGGATATAAGAGGTAGATACGGATACTAGATTTCAAAGCTCCTCGAATGAGCTCGTCTCGCCAAATGTGAGTCACCGAATCGCTCGTCCTCCCTAGTTAACGGGTTAAGAATCGACCAGCTACCGATCGATCCATCCCGCGGACGCAAATAAAGCAGCATCTGGCAGAACGGTCGCGATCGAGCCGTTTTGTTGCGCGTTTAACGCTGCGTCTAATAATGTAGCAAGGCCGTTCTTCCCGATGTACCGTGAATGCCCGCCGGTTGCTGGCTGTTACGACACGTTCTGTTGATTTAAATTTTAACAACGCCGCGAACGGACCCTTAATGTCCTCGCGATGCGACGATAAATCAGGCCTCGCGAGCCGCGAGAACGCTGCCAGGCATCTCCGCTGGCACGCGCTGCTCCTCCTTTATTACAAGAGCGAAGAAATTGGAAAATTGTCAGGGTGTCGCGGAGGAAGTAGCAGCGAACGAACGAACGAAATCATGGCCACGGAAACCGGGGGAGGAAGGACCATGGTACCCGTCGCGAGGAATCAAATCGGAACGCCTCGAATCTCCTACTCTCGTTCGTCTTCTGTATGTTCGGAGGTGAAGGGTCACTCGGCGCTTGTGTATCAAAGCAGAGTTCGCTGAAATCTTGCACAGCTCTCCTGGAATCCAATTTCTGCATCTGTTCTTCCGATTCGACGGGAACACGTGGCTGACGTTCGCTGAATGTGGTCGACGACTTTTATTACGAGTATTTATTGCACGAGCATATTTGTTGCAAAACATTTGGAGACATTAATTCAAGCGGAGGCTGGTTGAATTATGGGAAAATATACTGTCAATTGTATACTTTGTTTATAATATCACGCCTGCTAAAATTCCTGCTGTGTATGGATAGAACGTAGTTGTAAAGCATTACATAATAATAGATAAATCGATGCACCGTGTGCTGCAGATTGAAGTCGATATGAAACCGATAAAAATGTAATGTAATTTCTTACAAAACCCCGAGATTCTTCCTCGGGATCTAACATGGCTACTACCGGTACCAAGAACAGCTGACCTTTACATCTTTCCTAGTAGAAGTTAATATATTGGTCAGGTACTTAAACGAGAGAGTAACATTCGCACTTAACAACAGAAGAAACACAAACGGAGGCTGACAAATGATTGATTTATCTACTCGAAGGACCATGCATCACACTTGCATAGCAGATGTAATGTGTGGATGGGTAATTAACTCGTACCCGTTGCAATTAAAAAACCTAGGAGCAAGCCAGAACTCGTCAAAACCTCATGATTCATTAATCATCCCGTGACTTATTGCTAAAGTCCTGTGCAACTTTGCTTTCTGTCCAGGAATCCTTCTTGCGATTGCACGGAAATTCTGATAATCTCCCAATTAACGTCAAACGTGCCATAAGTCAACGAATTCGTTCCTGACGCTGCTTCCCAACATTTCCGAGCCCGCAATCGATAGAACGCGAATGGATGGCCGAAAGTCTTGCCCGTCGCCAGCGGAATATTAAATTAAAGGCGGACGGAAGTGAGTCAGCGTTACGCCGGCGATGTTACGCTACCCAATTATGATGTAACGGACAGGGTGGACCGAAACATGTTTCAGGCTTTTGTGTTGCAGATACCTCCCCTTCTTCCTGGCCGTCCCTCTGCTACGAATTTCCTTTAACGACGTCAAATTATCGCATTCAGAAATGCCCGGTTAAACAATTTAACGAAACGTTGCTTCTCGATATTCCCCGCGACAAAAAGGTCGCGATCGCAGCCACCGCGCAACGAGTAAGGTGAAAGCAGACGGTTACCTTGCGTGGTGGTTTTGCCGTGGTTGTCCGCTGCCTGGAGTTGTGCAGGTCCGATCTGGAAGCAGAATGGTAAAAGAAATCGTTAGGTAGCTGTTCTTTCATTTCGTAGCGCGAGAAGAGATTTCTGCGAGGGTTTGCTATTTATTTTAAAACAACCTGCCTTCAGCTCTGTTTCACAAGACCACCCGCAATATTACCTGATTATGACTTAATTTCTGTTACGAATTAGTCACGGTTGATTGAGATGCTTCCGACGAGCTATGCAAAATGAGTATAACCGAGCGACACTTTCACTGGATGCCAAAATATATAACGACCAGAGGAGCGAGAAATGAATTTCGCCGCGGTTGTCACGGATCGATGACCCATGTTTTGCATTAACGAAACCATTGATCGGCTCGCACCGACCGCTCGGTAAATAATAATTAGCGCAGCCTGTCAACTGAGACGACAATAGCTTCTTACGATGGCTGCTTCACTTTCGCCAGTTGAGCAACGATAGACAAGAGTAACGATTCACTTGGACAGAAAAAGGCCCGTTCTGCTTGAAACGATTGAGAATGGATCGGAAGTTTGGTAATTTCGAGCCTGAATCTGAGTCCACTGGATGCTGAGGATATAATTTATTCGAGAGCTGGGGAATCGATGTTGCGTGTATCGCGACAGTTACGTAGTTGGAATATGAAATGAGAATCCTGATGTCGATTAGAGCTTATCGATTGTCTGGTCACTCCCTTCGACCATTGCAAGCGTTGTTCATCAGCGAGTCACGGTAATTGAAGAAAAATTGACGGAAACACGCGGCGTCGTTAACCCTGAACTAACAGAGCCGACGGCTACGCGTTATTATCGAAGTTCACGGGTCAAAGTTCGAACTAACACGCGTGAGTTTCGCGTATGTCGGTCATGAATGTTTATGTCGGATAGCCGCGGAACGATTGACCCCGTTACGAAGGCCCGTTTTCAAGAATATCGTCCGACCATACATACTTATACGCTTTACCACAACCATTCGCCGATCCTTTCACAAGTTTCTCCCAATTTCTGCGCGCCACTTACATGCAAAATATTACGCGATTCTGGACAATCCTTCTACCCGCCCTCTGCGACACCACGCGCTCACATGGAAGAATTTCGCAGATCGATCCTCGCGCCTCGCCGCGCCGCTTCGAAATAAACTGGCATCTATTTGCAAGCTTCGGTATCTCCTTGCTCCCGGCAAATATCGTTAACTGAGTTTCGCGGAACGCGAGGCGAGTGAGTCAACCACCCTCGCGCGACCCGATTCAATTTTTAAATCAACCGACGCCGCTCGGGCATGGCAGGGCGCAGGGAGGGAAACAGGGGAAAAAAGCAGGCCGCGAGTGCAGGCGTGCATCGACGCCGAGACGCAATCGCGACGCCCAGCATCAGAAATAGCCGCGACGCGGTAATAAAAGTTCTCGGAAGACGAACACATCGTCGGCTGTCACCAATTACGGAGTTGCATGGGATCGCAATGCCGCGGACCGAAATATTGGCAGTAATTGCCTGGATCGTGTTACGCGGGACAGCGATCCGTGGTCTGGTGGCTCGGGGTGGTTTCGAACAGGACCTGGACAGCTGGCAGCAGTTGCCACGCCGGGGAGAAGAAATTTTAAGAAGTTACCGAGGAAAAGGTGGCGGCTGAATGAAGTTGATAATTTGAGGAAATTGGACTTCCAGGCGAGGGGAATTAAGAATGTCTGGCGAATATAACGGAAAGAATCTCACGGAAATTGATGTGGCAATGAGGAGCCTCGCTTTCTGCACCAAAGAAGTATCTCTGAAGTAAATTTCTGCGAAGCAGTAGACCACGGTAACGCCGAATCGAGAGCATTCCAAGACTTCTGTAAATAGGATAGACAGAGCATTCTTTTCCAAGTCAAAGAATCGTCGCACATTGTGTTGTCTGCTCTCCGTTTCCACTGTCAAAGTCCATCGACCATCGCGCTGCGTCAACCGGAAAGCAACGTAAACTGTTTATGAATTTTGCGCGTAACAAGTGCTCGTGCATGTGGAATCTTATTTCCCCGTGTGTACTATGTACGGCTATTAAAGCGAGGCTCTATTAAAAAACGCGACGCCTCGGTGTGACAAATTCGAACGGAAACTGCCTCTCCGTTTCGCACGTGAGAAGATAGCCGGGCACCGACGAAGGAAGTGACTCCTCGAACCGTCTTGCTGTACAATGATTATTTTACATAATAGATGTCAGAGTTGAGGTACGGCAGGACAGAGAAAGTTGATGACGTCGCCGCGTCTTGTTTCCATTATCGATGTGACTCGGCATAATCGACGTCGGACGACAACGACGTAGATCGAACAATGGCCTCTCGAGCCAGCCATCACTTCCGAGTGAATATCCACCGAGAAACGAGAAATCACAGGCTTCCTCGGGGAGATGAAAAAACGATCGTCACAATAACGCGACGATTCTCGTGAACCTAACCATACGCACCAACGACCGCTTAACAGCCTCGTCGTTTCGTAATTAAAAGCTGATGAACCAAGACACTTATCAGGCTGAGACGTCTATCTCGTGCTTCCCCCCCCCCCTCGTTTCCTCTGCCACCTTTTCGTTCCAGCACTCAACAAGTGTATTATTTTTAGACGTCGTCTGATTGGTTTATAAATTCTTCTCTTTCGTGCGCGTGCAGCTCTGCTCACTGTGCACGAATCTACGCTAAATGAATTTTCTTAACAGCATGCACGAGGGGGATGGCACTGTTTAGTTGAGAATAATTGTAGCGAGGGTGCGAGTAGAGATCGCAATTGGGGTCAGACACTGTTCCCCAAGGGGTGCCATTATCCACTCATTGCTGACTCATTTAAGCGATTAAATTAACGTGCAAATCAATAATATCTAGGGATATAAGTTAGCTTTGCGCTTTCCTTGTTCGTGCTTTATTTATTAAGAGAGGTCGCTGAAAGATTTCCAGCGATTTCGGGGTCCTCCGGTGTCGACGAACGGTGGGAAACGATTCGATGCTCTTGTCGCACATTCGAAGGGATTTGGGGCGTTTTAAATCGCCGGCTGCTCGAGTGGCCCGAATTAAAGCCCGTTTTTACGGCTCGGCAGAGAGAGAAGCCCGAGATTCCATTCGTCGGAGCGATTCTTTGTAAAGGGGTAAGAGCGAGCGCGCCGAACGACGTTCGCCAGGGGGTGAGAAGAAACCGAGAGGGTAGTATTGATCGCTCGGCCGAAAACATTCGCTCTCGACGACCGACTTTTTTCCGCGCCGGGACGAGAGTAGGGAAACGGAAAAACGGGCGAGCAGCGGTGTCGAGATTTTTGCATGTAAATGCTACGCGAAGGGGAGGGACAGGGGGTGGGCAGGGTCGTTATCTTGCTACACGGGAAAGCTGAGTTATCACTTCGCCTGAGAATATCTTCGTAATGAGCGTAACGAGTGACAATTTACGCGGCCCCGGAAAATGCTGGCCTCTGTATTCATTTAACGGGGGAGACTGGGAAAATTTGAATTGTTTCAATGCAAAATTTGTAAGAGTGATAAAACTCGCTGCTACTATTTTTCCTCTTGTGTCTAGACACTACAAAACATTCCACTAATCCCTGAGTGATACTCCCCCAAAAGAGTAGTACAAATGTTTTCACTTGTATTCTCACTTCCCACCGTTACCCACGATCGAAAGCCCCACATATTTCACCGATTCCGCGACGAATGCTGAAGGAACAGCCGAACACAAGACGCCTGGCGTCTGTTTCGCCCGGAAATTGCAAACGGGCCGGGGAATAAACGGCGTTATCGCGGCCGCGTAGATTACGCCCTGGATGCGGAATACTTGGGAAGTTGAAACGGGCTCGAGGCCGCGGAAAATTTCAACCAGGTCCCAGCTCCCACCCTCGCCCGCTCCTCCCGCCGCCCTTCAACTCTCGCGGAAGATATATCCCCGAGATATACTATAAGGGGTGCCACCGCCCGGCCTCCCACAGGTCGGTCGATCAATTGCGCGCGAAGTAGAAGTTCCAGCTCTCCGGGTGGTTAAAGTTACCCTCAGTCACGCCCCGGGTTCGACGACCTCGCGTGCCGCGATCCCAAAATTACCGACGATGGAAAGCGTAGCCCCGTGGCGCACGGAACATTTCTGTGCCGTGTACGGGGCTGCGACACGTTAATTCCCGCCGATCGATCATCCAGGGTCGCCCCGTTAAAATAGCACCGCCACCCTCTTTTCGCTTACGTCACCGACGTGTCCTTGAGAAGTCAACCCCTCGCGGCGCGCTCTTGTCTAAATACGACACGGGCATCTCCCCCCGATAGGAAATCGGGGGGGATGCTCTCGGGAGGGGTAGGCGGCGGGGATTAAAAATGACTCGTGACGCGTGGATTCCTGGTGTTCGAGCTGAAATCCGGGGAGGCGTTTAGCTCTCGTGCGGGCTTCGCGATGGAACCGAAGACTGGAGGGTGTTTAGGTGAACGAAGTAACTGCGAAGGCTAGTGAATCCTCGATCTAGTATGGTTAGCGAGGAGTTTATGAATTACTTTTAATTCGCAAATGGTCCAGACGTCTATTTTCTATTTTCAAGTTGGAGTTATTAGTTTAACTGGGCCAGAAACGGGGACACCGTGTCCCGACAAACTAATATTCCTTGTTTTCGTTCGTCCCCGTATTCGCCGAGGCTTGTTTCCCCAGAGGGGCAACTGTTCCCCGGGATTTTATGTAATATCGCGGGGTTATTTATTTTTCGCGGTAATTCATAATTTCTCGGCGAGCACACCGCGAGCGGAGTACACCTCTCGCGGTGGCCTTGTTAATCCACAACTTCTCATTAATATTAATAGGCGACCAACGAGAATCGCGAGGCGCTGCGAAAATTCTGTATCCATCTCGGTTGGGGGCTAACCGGAAATTCTGCGGTAGATAAACGTTTCGCCGGTCCTCTTACTTTCTAGACAAACGCACTAAACTTTGACTAATTAAACGAAGAATAACTGGTCTTGAAAACGGTCCACGTAATAATACAACCAGACTATATACCTGCTCGGAGCTTAGTTTCATACTCGCGAAACGCATTACACATCAGAATCGTGACCTAAGACTCGCCAGATCTCGATATCCAACCCCTACGAACGAGAGCGTCCCAAAACCCTTCCGAAGCGAAGACGCGAGCCAAACCGGAAGGCGGTTTGTAAAGTGGGCGGAAAAGCTCAGATCAATATCAAGCGCGAATTGGAACGTTACGTTGTGAAAATCGACCCGTGACCTAGTGTGGACCCGCCCGTAGGTGCCGCTCTCGGTCGGTGGCGCCATCCGAAAGACTTGTTCAGAAGACGCACAAAATCCATCTCCACCCGCACAGAGACGGGCGGGCGCCCGCCTGAAAAGTAGCGGCGGAATTTTCGTCATCCCAACGGCACGTAATCCGCCACGTTTCAAGCGTCTTAATTCCGCCGGCGATCTTCTTGCCCCTCGGCCTCTCCGCACGCAGCCAGCAGCAGCAATTTGCTAAATTTTCAGACAGAGTTCCTGGGACGCTTTTAATTCCCGCGGGAAAGGAATCCCCATTCGTTTTACGGAATCTTCCTTATTCGGGAAAATTTCCTTAAGCGCCGGGGGGATCACGGCGTCACGGACGGCGACTCGATGGAAACGGTTTTGGGTTTTGGGGAAAAAAGTGGTGAACAACTCTCGCAGGCTAGGGATCAGGATGTGTTGCTAAGAAAGGGTTCGTTTATCTGAGCTGGGTCATTAGACTTCCAAATCTGTCCTCCCTGCCCTATGTAAAGTAAATGGGTAACTTTAACAATCTTTTTTAGGAGCTATATATCAGCACTTTTTTGGATCCCAGTGAATCGTAAGGATTAAGATGTATAGTATAAAGGATCCAAAAAAATACAGCGACACTGAAGCAGAGTAGGATCAGAGGAGAGTGGCCCTCTGCGTGGCAAGTAGATTGGGCAAGTCTTTGGTCAGACGTGGTGTAATTTCGCGTGAGCTTTGGATGGGTATACTGAGGAACTTAAAAGCGTACTGAGCTGATGTATATGTCACGTGAGTGGAGAGTAATATAATCCCAGCTCCCTGTCCAGGTTTTTAGCATGAATTCACTGAACATTTCATTAATTAACATCTAAATTCACGTGCTTACCAAAGTGGGCGAATTAATTAAAAGAACTCTGCTCTGACTATAATTTAAATAGCGAAATGTAGGAAAAATTTATTTCCAAAGCCGACAGAAAGCAAGGAATATAAACGAGTCGAATAAAATTCAGTTACAATGCAACCGCCGCTTAATACATCCAATACCCATTTAGTGAAATGAGGAGGAATGATCTGTTATGCAATTAACGAAGGAAACAGTTATGAAAGACATCCTAACTGCTAGCCAGGCCATAAAAAGTGAGTGTACACGGCATCTGCTGATGTTTCCCCTCGAATTAATCAATTTCCTCGTGCCACCCCAAAACAGTGACCTCCTTTCGTGCATAGACTGAAAGGGGGAGAGTTCACCGCGGAACCTGCAACGATAGACCCGTGTGTCTATATACCTATCCCGTAATGGGCCAGCGTGTTCCAGCTACTTATTTACACAACGAAAGTTCCACGTGTACGTGACGTTAACGTATGTGTTACACGGGGGAAGCCGCGGAGGATTACTATTAGAGTAGACCTAACATTAATTCCGCGTGCCGTAGATTAGGAGGACACTCTGTAGGTTTCCCCCCTGCTGCATATTCTCCCACGTCTACTCGGGCAATTTACATTCTACTTGCTCATAAACACGATGCACATCATACATGTCGACTGCCAGCAGAGAAATTCATTTCATTCTCGTAGTACCATAATTCGTGCCTTTTTTTCCCTTTTTTGTTTTTAAATGGTTGGCTCGCCGCGTGTTTGTTGATAAACGAAGAAGATCCACTACGTTATTCCTGCTGGAGCGTTAAAAGTGTACGATACGATGAATACGAAAGAGCCCCCAGATGGAATTTGTCCACCGAATAAACGACACAGGAAGAGATCGAAAGGCTCGTTGATACACCGAGCACGCTGGACAAGCCAGTTGTGCTTTTAATTAAAACACTAATGATGTATGATCGCGCCGATTAGAGGCGTGTCACCTTGATTAACCGTAATGGAACGCGTTGATGGCTATCTCTCGGACACCTGGAACGTTTGAAAGAGCTCGAATTGATCGTTAAACTGTTAGAGATTCTATCTCTTCTGCTTTTAAAGAATGTGAAGGCATCGGAATAACGATATCTGGGGAATAATTAGCAACACTTTCGCGAGCCTGACATCGGCTACTTGATTGAGAAAATCTGCGACGGGCGGAATAACAAGAGACGGCGGAGAGCAGGGAATAATACAAACTAAGTAGATTACGACAGCCACGGCCAGACAGCGCGTACCACCAAGTTCACTTGTTCGAAATGAGAGCTACATTGACACACTTTCTGCGCCAGTCCATTCATACGCACTCCACGCGATGCGAGCACAATGGAAACGTACCGATTCCTCGAAACACAGTATCAACGAAGCGAAAAATAAAGGGGTTGTAATATCGCAAGGCACGCGGAAGAAGGAAAGGAGCTCGACGAAGTCAGAATAGAATCTACTTAGGTATCGATACGTATTCCTCCTTTTCCTTATCACTCTTGCCAACGTCGACCTTGATGCCCTTTTACTCTGAAACAGCAGTACTCGACGAACAATCCAACACACTGCTGCTTTTCGTCCTCCAAAACGAAGCGACTATCACGTTCCAAAAAGTGGACGAAAATTTCGGTCGTATATTCCATTGTACTATGGATACTCTAGCTCTAGCGTTATTACAGAGCCCACTAAAGGTTCCCAGACTCTATTCTCGACCTTATTGCATTTCTAACGAGCGGTACTGCCACTGTTTCGCACGGAGCCACGCGACATGTGTGTAATTACGAGGAGCAAAATCTGTTCCGCGAAACGAACGTGTTCTAGATTAGACTCCATCCAGATTTCAGGAAGATTTCACTCCACTGTAGAGTACCAGAGGAATATTAATAACCTAAATGGGGCGCTTTCAACGTGACCCATCTTCCTCTATTAAAAAAAAAAAAAACCACCCCTAAACAGTCGCTGCATCGCGTTTCGAGAAAGCAGAGTTCGACGAAGCCAAATGAGGAGCCCGTAGGTTCTCGGAAGATTTACTTCCGACGGCCAAGTACACGCATTAGCTTGGAGAATTTATTGCGACCCGTACACGCGCACTTGCATTGAATAATAGCGCATTCTCTCTCCACAGCCGGTCTACGTACGCGCGTACCACCGAGGCCATGCTAATTCCTTGTATAAATAAAGGACTTATCTCTGGCCTGCACTCGTTCTCTAGACGTTATGATATACTAACCTCATTAGCATGAGGCGCTGCGGAGAAGTATGGCTTCAATAACGGCACGCCGCCACGTTGGGGATCGATGACGCGGTTGAAAGCGACTTCTCGCTCGTGGTTTAACGCTGTCAGCCTTTTGCCGGACACGCGCGGCATGCTCGAAATGTCCCCTATCGATAGGAACCACCACCGCGGTGGTAAAACTACCCGCTGATCAGGATCCTTATTCTAAACCGTCATCGAAGGCGATACTATTTTCGTCGAACCCGAAGCGGCGGATAGAGAGCTACACGAGCGTCAGTCCTCAAATAAATCTCGTTGGTTATGCAAGCATATACACGTGGAAGCTGTACGATAACTATTCTTTCTTCAAAAAGAAGCCTCCGTTCGAGAAAGTACATGCAATCGTTCCAGTTATTCATTCGCAATCTTATAAGAGAGATCCAGTGGTTCCATCAATGACAGCTGATCCTGGGGTGTTCTTAGGAGATTACACGCTTCTCCAGGCACCGTATACACCGCGTCATTCGTCTGGGCGCTGACACCAGATGGTATCCAGAGTATGTTAGCGATATCACCTTCCTCGTAATGCTCTCCAAGCAACGATAGCACGGGTCTGTCATTTTTCTGTCACTTCGCTCGCCGAGGAAGCGTGGCGTACAACAGGGGGATAACGGAATGCGAACAGTTCGCGATAATAGGACGGGTCGACGGTAATAACGGCGCTAATGGCCGATACCAGGGAGAAGTTAACGGTACCAATGACACGCGCTCGGCGATAGGCACACAGCTGGCGTAATAAGAGGTTGCGACGATGCGCCCGATTATTAATTGCGCCGGCGACACGACGAATCGCGGCGACAGGAATTATCCTGTCGACCGGGTCGATACTTTAACGGGACCCTGCGAGCTCGACCCGCGGAGGATATGGGTCGCGAGCAGGGGACGGGATCAGGTGCGCCGCAGGTGTTACGTAGCAACGGGAGCCAATAAAATATGCCCCACCGTCAAAACAAACCGTCTCCTCCTGGGGGGATATTGAAATTCGATTGATGGACGACTTTTAAGCGAGAGTTTCATTTGATATGCCTCGGATACCGAGCTTAGCCCACCGGGGCTCTCAGCCTCCCTCGATGGACATCATTTTTCAATTCTACGCGTCTGCGTAATTAGCAATCGAGGTGCAAATATTCTATAAATCACATCCACGCTCTCGTCAGAATGAACGTTTACACGATCCTGAGTGTACGACGCAAGGTTCCGTGCTCCATAAAGGTTGCACGCACGCGTTTCGTTCATCCTCAGCCACGGAATTGGCAAGCATGGAAGACCATCGTCGCTGGGAGGTTCGTGCAGCCGACGAGTATCGTGCAATAAATTCGCGCGAATATCGGCGAGCGGGTGCGGGGGGGTTGGTCTCCCCAAACGTGCTCGAAAATTATGGCTCGCCGGAAAACGCGATAGATGATGCCGAAACGAAAACGGAGCGCCCGACCGAGCCATCGACCAATCGCTGGGGTCTTGTGTAACTCGTGCGGCCACTGATTGGAACGGGCGTGGGAGTATCGAATCGATTAGACCGCCGATCGATTGTCGCACGGAGCGCTCTCGTCTCGCCCCGGAAACCCTCGACTATTGCTCCACTTTCGATAGCGCTCGTGATTCCTTCGGCTCCCTAACACCGCGAGAATCACCTGCCATCAACCTAATCCTCCTTGCGATTCTTCGCGAGCGACACGGACGATTATAGTCGCGCCGAATCGGGGGTTCGCTCTGACGTTTAATGGAAACCCGCGAACGAAGGGGGCTCAGTTAACCGAGCCACCCTTCGACAGGAACACGGGCAGCATCTTCGTGAAACCGCACGCTGAACAAACCCCGCTGCTGGTCGGAAGCCTAATTCATGAACGAGTGAAACGAGGGGCTAATGCGTCGTGCAGCGGCGGCCGCGGTAATATCACGGTAATGGACACCGGTGCGGGCAGCCTTGGAGAGATAAATTTCGCGATAAGGCCGATAATTAGCGCCGCTAATGGACGTTGTTATCCTCGTGGAACGTAAGGGAAAAAACGTATCCAGAAACGCGCGCAAAAGCGGGCACGTGTTAATCGCGACCCATTTCACGCACAACTTTTGCCAGCTTGCCAGCGACGATGATGATGGAGACGCGGTTACGTAATCGGGTGTTCTCCTCGCGATCGCGAAAAGAACAGTCACGTAATTGAGGAAACGGCCTCTCCTCGTCGACACGCTGCGTTCCTTTCCGTTGTCCTTCTGAGGAAACATCCGAAAGTTGTGGAGTCACGAGGTCACGGCGGGGGTATAAGTGATTCTGAGCACGGTAAAATGATGTTGCAACGTGTTACCCGCCGGTGGGAGTATGTTAAATACCCGTGTGTTGGGATCATCTCTCGACTGATGTGCAGGGATTAAGGTATGGTCAAACGGCGGGCTGCGGATTTTATATTTGGCCGCTGGGACCCTCTTCCCAGCAAATGCGTGTCTCAGATTATCGTTACGCCGGATTAAATTGCTATGTTCTAGGACAGCTTGCTTTTCATATGACTTTTTGTGCGTACACTTCCTCGATAAATTATGCCTACACGAACTTTCCACAGTACTTTCCCATTTTCTTTCCTGTTTCGTTTCCAATTGCCTACAATCATCGCGCAATCGAGGAGGCGTATTTTCTTTTTTAACTATTCCACCTGCGCCCGATAATTTCTTTTACCGGTCGCCTAGATAACAGATAAGGAACTGGCGTTACTGATTAACGGAGCAAAATGCGCCGAGGTTAGAGGTACGAGTGGATTAAATCGTGAAGGTCGAGGTGATCTTCTTCGCAATTTCACCGTGATCCGCGTGAATCTTCGGGGGAAACCTCGAGTGATGTACATACTTGCTTGTGACAGCAGTGACGGCCATTATCCCCTCAATTAACGCGGCAATGAACCATTACGAAAAACGAGGGAACCGCGCGGCGCAAAAACGTCGAGTGGTCGCCGGCTACTGGGGAATAGCTTTTTTAAATAACAACTTTCTAACGGGCTATCACGCTCGCTGACAATTATTGCAATAAGAGGAGCCACGTGTTACGGCGTTATTAGATGACGCATGCGGTATTCAGTTTACTACCGCGGAGGATTACGAACAACGCAGTAATGACGATAATTTATCGGTAGTGGATGCGATATTGCATAACCCTGCTCGCTCACAATCATAACAACGTTAAAAGTGCTTATTACTTCCAGACATGAAACGCGTGTCATCCTTGGTCGTACGACAAACAGTGATACACGAGCACGTTCAATTTTTTGTTTGCTCGACCGAATTTGACACGATTTAGTTCGTCGCTTTTTCCTTGCACAAGTTTCCTTTCTGGTTCTTTAATTACAGGTCGAATCCACCAAAGAGGGAGCCTTGATTTTTCTTGAAATTTTCACACGGAGCTAGAAGATTACTCGAAAATTGTGAACGTCAGCTCTGTAGCGAAAAATATGATTCGATATCGATTGTAGATCACGACCCGGCTGGAATGAATGAGAAACACAGAGATTCTAAATGCGATTACCAAACTTTCCTCGTGATAATTTGGTCTGCCCCGAATTACATCAGGACCACGGCTCACTCGTACAAGGCAGCCTCTATAGAGTGTTGATCTTGAAGCTACTTTCAGAGAAATTCGAAGCGAGCCTACAAACAGACCGCCGCGCGCTCCTCTCGCGCGAGGTTTCGCGACGCGAAATTTGGCATTCGACGAACGGTTCTGCGTCGTCGAAGGCTCTGGTCGGCTCCTATTCACCGACAGGTGTTGTAACTGGCCCAGATTCCGGTCCGTTTACCAATAGACAGTCGTCTCGCTTAAATATATCGCGCGGCGGCAGCTGTGCGCGCCGATTTCGCAAGCCGGTGGAGCCGCGGAATCCCTGCGAATCGATATCACACCGCGATCGCCAGTGTCGATAGCCGAAACGAGGCCCCCCACGCCCGTTACGAAACCGCGCAAGGAAAGCCGAGATCTTTGTTTACGCGCGGCCCTACAATGCAATCCGCCGACGATCTGGCTGGCCAATTAACTTTGCAAAACGCCACTCTCGCGGAGCGTTGCACGGCTTCGAGGATCCGCGCCGGGAGAGGTAGGCCCGGCGAAAGCTTCCATCCAGGACGGGCAAGGGCCGATTCGATCGCGTATCCGCCGCGAAATCGAGCTAGGCGAACACCTTTCTACCGTCAATTATTCACCCGGCATGCACGCGGATTTATGGCTCGACGTTTCGCGCGTCGAACGCTCGCGGGCCATCCTCGGCGGCCTCGACGTTTCCCATTTAATGAAACGCGTAAATCATCCCGCGACACGTAATATCGGGCCTGAAACTCGCTGACGCTCGAGATGCACCCATGTTCCTCGATTGAAATCGGTAATGCACGGGGTGAGTCGCACAAGTGAGACGTATACCTAGCTTTTGCGTGGTTGAAGACGGGAAAAGTTGGCAGAGGGAAAGAGCATGAGATACTGGGGGTGAAATCGAGTTTAGGGGAATTACTCTTGGAAAACAGGAGATTTTGATTTTGAAGTTATAACAGAAAGTTACACGATATTCTTCTCGTATTATTCTCACACTCTGTAGAATTCAAGAAATTACTAGAGTTTCGTCTTTCGCAGCGTGCTCGAAAAATTGACTCGAGAATATGGTGCGCCTGCATTCAGGTACGTGCACGAGTATGCAACAAAGACACGCGCATGTACGTACTCCCTTTATCAATAACGTGGCGCGCATTGGTTTAAAGCCGCGCGGTTATTCAGCCGACGAGGAACAGTTCTCTCGCGAACAATGTAAACCGTGAGCGATACAAATTACAGCTGTCAACGGAGCCACTCGTAAAGCACAAATGACGATCCGATCTTCACGCCTACTTGGTCGTGAGTCAATATTTACGAGGCGTTTAATGGGAAAGGGCAGGCCGCAGCGCGACTCGCGTGCCCGCAAAGATGGAGAATTCTCGTTGGACACCCTCTGGTTGGAATTTTAATTGCTCGGTAACTGAATGATCCTCTCAAGTCATGAGTGGCACGGTGCTTTACATCTTTGTCGAGTAAGCGAGCTGTTTACGTGGACATATGAGTGACAATGGAATTTCTGAATTTTTACTGCTCTTCTGAATGGTAGAAAGTGGAACGAGTATATAAACTGAGGAGGACGTGAGTTGTTAAGTTTCATCTGTATCGGAAGTCCAGAAATACGATCGCTATTCTTATTATCAATGATATTGAACTCCGATTTCCTGTGGACTGATAGCTACTTCTCACGGTTTGAAAAATTTTGTACTGCTCCCAGCAGTGATTCCAATGTAAACTCTGTAATCTTAAGGATACAAGGTAGGACGACGCGCAGGTCTGAAGATCCTGCTCCGAAACTACGAGGACATCAATCTCTTATCAGCTTCGCCTCGAAACTTGGTCGATACAGCGTGTTATCGTGTACAAATCATCTTATCGAGAATATTTCAGGTAGTATCTGTGTACCTCTCAGCTTTACACCATCTCGAGAGGACACGTCCCCTTATCGTCACTTCCTTGGAGTTTCCCATTTGGAGAATCCCACGTGCGTGGCCCCACGAGCGTCGAACCGGAGCAATACGTGACAAATAGTACGAAAACAAGTGCGACGAAGACACGGAAGGACATCCTTATCAGTCGATCCAGGACCAACTAATCTCTTTCTCACGTGTAACGAAGCTTCTTTCAACGAAACACCGTTTCGCGTGGAAAATTTTACTTCGCACCGCGAGGCTAGACTGAATCGTGCAAGGAGATATATTTTCGATCCATTCAATAGAGCAGAACAGTATCTGCGCACCCATGTTTTTGCAATAGTTTCATGCGAAGATGCGATACATTAGTACAAAGTACACGGAGACATCGTGCTGATTTAGACGTCTGAATAATGTGCCAAATGGACGCGTCAACAAGAGGCCTCCGTTGGCTCGACATGTCAGACGATGTTTGCCACCCCAGAAGTCAAACAAAGAAATTCCCCCGAACGCTGGTTATTTATCACTGCAAGTAGCGTTCCACTGGGGTTCCCGTCGAACGACCCTTAATTCCCCACGGTCCAAACTCAACATTCAACCGACCCTTCACCTGCATTCACCCCCAGCGCTTACGCAACGAGCCTCTTTCAGCGTGCTCGCGTCGACCGGGTCATAACACAGGAAAAGCGTGCTGCTCTCTTCTTTAAAGAGGCACGCGTACTCCCCCAACAGTTAAACACGTCCATATGGGAAAGGTTCGCGCTTCTATTGTGGATAAGAGAACTATAGTAAGGCCGTGAAAGCACGAGGAGGAAGGAGACAATAGTGCACTGCGGTATAGAGAATCGGGAGCCCTAGGTTGCATTCTGTGCCATCTTTTGAACACTAGCAGACCGTGTACTCGAGTACAGGCAAGTGGACAGGCGTCGTGGGCCCGTAGATCCTTGTGCCCAGTAGTGCAAAACACGTTTGGTCAGACGTACCCTGGAGGGTACGGCTGCACGTATCACTTGAATGTGCCTGGAGTATTATGAGCAGAGGGAATACAGGGTATTTGAGAGACATTCAATTGGTATGCAAGCTGATCCCTTTTGGGGTAGAAGTCGAGTAATATCCTTCTGTCCCCTGCATTACGGGGCTACGTGGCACGAGAGTGCCAGTCCACTTGGACGTGTCCAGGCCTTTAATCTGCTAATACCCAAGAGAAGAACGTGTCTTTGGGCTCCCGAATTTCAACCCCCCTGCCCCTCCACCCAAGCACTTTACCATCCCCACTCTCTACCGCCTTCAGAACTTCACTATGCTTCACTATATTCCTCTATCCTGCCACCCACGGGAACAGACAGCTGGGGCGCACGATGCAGTCGCGTTGGCGGGTAGAACTCGATCCAGAAGCGCACTCGCGAACGAAACAAGTTGGAGCAGGATCGCGAGGACCCTGCCCACGCGACTAACCCTACCTGTCCTGCCCCGTCCACCTAGACGGCGATTGGTCCTCGAGGATCCGGTGCTCGCCTAAATCAGCCAAGAAGCACACACATACACACGGATGACATAGCGTGACGAGCGTGCACCGTACACGTGCGCCGCGTTCGGATACACACCTGCACGTGTTACTCCTGGATGGGACTGGACGACGAACGGGAACACGCGGGTCTCGTCCCTGCACGCTTCCCTCGGCACTAGCCCGCGACCACGACCTGCGCTCACGTAGCCGATCTCCTCGCACTGCTCGATCGGACACGCGCGTCTCTTCCTTTATCCCGTGTCAGTCTGATCCTCTGTGCCGCGCGTGTGCTGCCAGTACGTCTACGGGCTGTATGTGTGTGTGTGTGTGTGTTGGGGCGTGTGTGTGTGTGTGTATATGTAACGCGTGCACGTGTGCGCTGGTATGTGTACAAGTGGCGGGGTGTAGGGTTGCTGGGTCACCAGTGTGCGCGCGTTCGCGTGTAACGACGACGTGCCGCCGCGACTCGGTCTGTCAGATCGGGACGACGCGCGTCGACGCTGATTACGGGGCGAGAACGTGATAGCGAAGAGAGGGAACGAACGGGTAACACGCAGCTCGGTGTACCAGCGTAGACTGCCGGGTTCCCCACGATCTGGCCGATTGCTGGCCCGCTATAGTGGAAGGATATATAGCACGGCCGTCGCGTGTGTATACACCGCTCCAGGATTCAACGTGGCGGGCGTGGAGGGGCTATAGCCTCGCGTAAAGGTGGGGGATCCGCGTGGAATGGTGGGAGGAGCGGCGGCGGTGGGGCGCGGGGCGGGCTGGCTCTAGGCAGTGTGACGTAACACGAGTCATCCAGGCTACAATGGTGGAAGGGAGACAGAGGGGAGGGACCGCGGAGGGGAAGCTTGAATGGTGGGGTCTTAGCCTGGACGGAGGGGAGAGTGCAAGGGCGAGCTAGTGGGGGCCAAGTGAGCGGAAGGAGGGGAGGATGGCGGTCATTAGTGCTACTGGGACACGGAAGCGAATCCTCGCTACCCTCCCGGCCCTCTCTGCGGCCCGTTTCGCGACCCGGCACCAGTAACCACCCACACTTTTCTATTTTCCCTCTCTCTCTCTCTCTCTCTCTCCCTCCCGTTCCTCCTCTTCCTTCCGTTTCTCCTCTCTTCTCCTGCTTGCACGCTCACCTCTCTCACTCCCGCCCTCTCGCTGGCTGTGCGCGTTCTATACAACGCGTGCTGGCCCGGGGTTGCGCCTGCACTCTGCAGCTGCACACAATCCCTTTCGCGGCGCTGGGCTACGAGCGCGTCGGCAAGTGAGCGAGCGAGCGGTTAGGCCGCGCTCGCGACCTCGTCCTTGCCAGACAGCCAAGATCGGGGCCGTTCCCTCGCTCCGGTGCTCCCCGTGGTTTCTGTGAAACCTGTACACTACCGGAGGATGGAATGCATTGACCCTCTCGCGGTCCTCGCCTGGTTCAACCTTTGTGGCATCGCCACCATCGCGACTCTACGAGCCTGTGCGCGAGAACGGACCTCTGCTCGGTGTCCGGACTCACCCCTGACACCTGTGAAACGGGTCTTTGATGTTGGTTACTCGGTCGTAGGTTGAGCGTGCTCGCTGAGGGTGAGATGGGGAAATTGTGTCACACGGTGACGTATCTTCAATGGTGGGGCGTAGCAGAATTGTCGTGAGGAAACTTAGAGGAAACTTAGTCAGGTACCATCCTCGTAATCCTTTGGAAGCTTCTGGAGCAGAGAATGTACTGAGCACACCTTCGGATAGATCCGCTTCAGGAGGATCGAATGGTACCATTCCGATCCTTAAAAGCGCCCATCACGGTCCCTTTACTAATCGACTCCCACTTCTTCATTTCTTCAATCACTCCTATCGTACTCCGCCGATACATTTAGACGCTAATGCTAGGGTATCGCGATGCTTCTCAGGTGATCCAACACGCGAGTGTAAGAAGAGCCTCACCCACGCGTGCCCTCTACCCTTTCATCCTGCGACTGGGTTTGCCCACGCTGGGCGTGGCAAGACGTCGCACAGTGGATCGAGGATCGCGAGGACCTGGATGATCCTCGTCGAAGGTCAAACGGTCGTCCGCGTGCCATCTTGCCAGGAAGAGATCGCATCCTTGGAGCGGGCACGGGATGGGGCCGCGGAGCAATATTGATCAGCCGACTAGCGAACTTTGACATTTCGAGGATTACACGGAACGAGCCGGAGCATGGAAGCCGTTTGCCAGGGAGCTGGCAGTCACAGCTTGCAGATTCGCTCGGGGATTATTTCCAGGGTAGTTGGTCGTTTCCATCGACCAAGTCTCGGACCAAGTAACCATCCAGCCATTGTCGGACACGAGTCGTCAGCGATTCGACGCGGTTGGGTCAAGGCTTCGATACCGTCTCGCATCGACGCCTTTCTCCGCGCTGTTCAAGGCGACCCCCGCAGCTGAATCAGGCTGATTCCTGGCTTCCGACGTATCGACAGGGAGCATCGAGCCGCTGGCCGTAATTCTATAATTAGGCACGCGTTAATTAGGGAACGCAGAGAGAATCTGGAACGTCCACTTGTCGTTTCTGTGGGATGCAGCTTCAACGACGTTTCTTTTTCGGTGTATCCGTTACTTGACGGCTGGTCTGCACGTATCGGAGCAGACGCCCACCACCGACGTCCTTCGAGTTTCGTAGCTGTTCATTGATTATTCAATACATTTACGAGTGCGCGATACAAATAGGAATCGGATCTTTCATTTCTACACTTTCACCGGTAATAAATATCAGGCGAAATTGAATTCATGAAGCTCTTCCCACCTAGGTGATTACTGGTCCCCATCAAAGTCTAATGACCCTAAAAATTCAGTAGACACTTGTTACTATCGAACCCTTAGAATGGTGACACTTCAGGAACACCAATAACCAGCTCGAATGCAGTTTCTTAGACGGTTCGGAGTGGGTTATCTGCGGCGCCCTGTTAGAACACGCGTGTTATAAACCGCACGTGTCGCAGGTGCGTACGACACTTGTGTGACACGGTTGTAGGCTTGTTCACGGACACGCTCCGCGAGCCCAACCGCTGGAATGCGCGATTTAATTGAAACACGCTCCGCTTAATATGCATACGATTAACGTGCGTGCAGGGGGCTGCTCGAAGCCTCGCGTGAGTAATAAGAGGACTAACGCCCGTGAAAATTCATGATGTACTTTGCTGATCGTATGCTAACCAGCAGTTGCTCGCTATTTGCCGAGCCCCCGCTTCTGGCAGACCACCATGAATTGTTTAACGTCGCGATATTAAGTGATACCTCTAGAACAGACTCTACCACGCCATACGCAAATTGGTATTAGTAATACAATGAATGATATTAAGAAGAAGCTTCCCCAGGCAATGGTGAGCAACTCGAACTCCCAAGTGAAGTTTAGATACCTCGCTCGGAATTAACGCCCGAACTTCCAAATTCGATTCCTTTCGTAATGGGATATTTGGTCGACTCGGAATCTCGACTGGCGTAGTCACTCCCGTCGAATATTAATCGCCATGGTAAATAAACTCCTTATCACGGTGTCGCGTACTTAATTCCCATCTGCGTCATACAGGACGCATAAATCGTTGCTCCCGACAGGTCCAAGGTAATTCTCGCCCCCGAAATTTCCGCCCAGGGAACTTAATCGATATGCGGTGACACGGATTCCCGCCGCTGGACGTCTCCTAGCGCGATTACTCGCGAGAAAATGCTCGCTCGGTACGATTTTATAAAAAGCCCCTGCTTTTCCGCGGCAATAGAAGACCGCCTTTCCGAGATCGTATTGACCCATTTTCTACCTCGTGCCCCTCCACGAACTACTACGCCGAAAAGGAAATCTCTGTCGTGGCAGTTTCGTTCGTGGAAGAACGTAGAACAAGGCGCACTGTCACTTAGAAAGTTACTTAGACAATATCGGGCGACAAAAGGCATACATTTCTATATCCGATATCCTCTTGCAATAATAAGATATAAGATCAATGAATAGCATTTAGAAGTATAGCATAAAAGTACCAGAGAACCTCCTCGCAGTTCGAAAACACAGTTGGTAAGTGGAACGAAAAGTTTGAAGCTTAATTAGGGCAGGAGTAGAGGCTCGGTATCGTTCGAATAATTATGGACGATACTGTACGTTTACGTAGACATAGTCGAGCATCCTGGCACACGATCCCCCGCAGGAAGATATAAGCCGCTCTGGAGCGCTTCAGAGTCGGTCGCATCCGGAGCCAGGACTCATCCCGGCTCGATTTCCTACCTCGTTGTTTCCTCCGTTGTTAGGATTCACCGGGACTCCTTTACGGGCTCCGATAAGCGGTCTCCAGCCGTGGAGTTTCGAAACTCGTCCCCGTCATGGCGACGGGCGCGCATTCGAGAGCAATCGTATTGGCGTTCGACGATGCAGCCATTCCACTCATACCCCCGCGAGCCCCCCATCGAAATCGATAAAATTCATTCGGGATTATGCGGGGCCCGTTCGCCAGATGGAAAATAAACGTTCTCGCGTAAGCGTTTATCGAGTTTCTGGTCAACTTCGGACTCCAGCTCCTTCCCTCTCCGCCGTTTTATGGATCGTGGAAATCTTCCGGCTGACCTTCCTGCATTCTCCGCTCCCCTGCCCCGTTTTAGTTATTCACGTGTACTTTGATTGTATTCTTTCCGCGTTTCGCGGCTCGCATTTCAGACGCTGGAGGAGAACTTCTCGAGGATGCTACCTACCACTGATGCCCCCGAACCATTCTCGGGGAAATCATCGATGCATTAAATTTTTATTATTATTATTATTATTATTATTATTATTTATTAAACGGGTGGACACCCTTTGGTTACAAAACGCAAATAAAAATACAAGACGACTAAGCGAGGTTATCGGCGATAAGTGGTTAAACTGAAGTCATGGGGTACGGACCGAAAGCGCGCAACGCGCCTGAAGCCTGTCTTTTGAAGGAGATGGCAGAGTTGTGTGAGAAGAAGTCAATCTTGTGGCTGACCCTATTGGCCAATCCACAAAGGCGATCAATGGTATCGTGCTTACCGTAATTCGTAGCGTGCATTTCTAACGAGAAAAGTGGAAATTGTCTAAACATTCTGGGTGGAGCATTGAGTTTGAAAAGTTCTAATAGGTCCGGGGAATCAATGTGATTGTTTAATATTTTAAAAGCAAATAGTAAATCGGATACAGCTCTGCGCTCCTCGAGGGTGGGCAGAGCAAGTTTACTTAGAACGGAGTCATAAACGTGACATGTTTTCGGGATCGGCTCATTTAGTTTGAAAGCGACAAATCGCAGAAACTTGTGCTGTATCCGTTCAAGAGAAGTTACATGGATCTGGTGTCGAGGATTCCATAGTGTGGAGCAGTAGTTTAGATACGGAAGCACCAGGGCAGAATACAGTATTTTAAAAGTTGCAGGATTTTTGAATTCGGAAGATGATTTCATGACAAAACCAAGCATTCTAGAGGCCTTTCTGGCGATGTTATTATAATGCTCATTGAAGGATAAGGAGGAGGAGAATGAGACCCCTAGATCACATACACTGTGAATTTCGTCAAGCACGACACCATCAATTGAGTATGGATGTGCCAGTACAGATTTTTTACGGGTGAAGCGCATGACTTTACATTTAGTAATGTTTAGGGACATGTGATTGGTTCTGCACCATGCAGCGAGGTTATTCAGATCGATTTGCAAACGACATGCATCTGAGGGAGATCTGACCTTAAGAAAAATCTTAAGATCATCAGCATACAATAAGAAGTTACAGTATTGGAAAATAGGCGCAATGTCATTTACAAACAGATTAAATAGAAGAGGGCCTAGATGAGAGCCTTGAGGCACTCCAGACGGTACGGACCGACTCCTGGACTGTGTATTCTTATATCTAACGGCCTGAGATCTGCCCGTGAGATAGCAGGATACCCAGGAGAGTATACTACCCGAAAAGCCGATAGAGGCGAGCTTATTTAACAAGATTGCATGATTAACCGTATCAAACGCCTTACGAAAGTCGGTGAAAATTACGTCAACCTGGTGGCCATATTCTAAGTTGCTCGAGAGGTGGTGACAGAATAGAGTCAGGTTAGTAAGAGTTGAGCGATTCGCTACGAAGCCGTGTTGTTCCTTAACTATATGGTGTTTGGCCAGGGATGACAGTTTGCCAGCGACGATATCATCAAAAATTTTAGGCATGACATTCAGAATAGAGATTGGCCTGTAGTCACTAATGTTCGATTTATCCCCAGATTTGAAGATAGGCGTAATTATGCTCGATTTCCACCTGGTTGGAAATTTGCCTGTTCGAAGAGATATATTAAAGATCAACCACAGAATTCTAGACATAATAAAAGAGCATGATTTAAAAAACACCGGAGGCAGACCATCATCGCCGGGACCCTTGTTAGTGTCTAAAGCGCCAAGCTTTTGGAATACCTCGCCGATACTAACTGTGACACCTGTTGTGTCAAGCGGGGAACCGCAATCAAGTGTTGGCGGGTAAACAAGATCATGAGAATAAACAGATTCAAAGTATTCCGCAAAGCCGTTGGCTATAGCGCCGGCGTTTGACGTTTCAAGACCATTAATACGCATGGTGTTAGGCAGCACATCGGAAGAACGGTTTAAGTTGACAAATTTCCAGAACGTCTTCATATTGCTAGGTATTGCTGATTCAACTCCACAGATGTGGGCAGAACGGCACCGCATGTACGCGTGTTTACAATCTGAACGGAGTTTGGCGAACGCTAAGTAATCGGAGTAGGAATTGCTGTGTTTGTAAGCCCGATGTGCCGCTTTTTTCGCTTTAATTAGTCTAATGAGGTTACTAGAAAACCATCTCGGAAAAGAGGACTCACGCAGCGTTTGTGTAGGTACAAAAGATTCGGTGATGTATGAGAGGTGGTGGTATAGAGTGTCGACTGCAGCATCGACTTCCGAATTGTGCAAGGTTAAGTCCCAGTCGATGGCATTGAGGTAGTTGGTAATCGCTACGTAATCGGCGCAGTGAAAATTACGTCTCGATAAACGGGACCTGCCATAAGAGAGATTCGAGCAAACTATAGAAGTATCACAATAAAAAGTTAAAGCAGGATGATACAGGTCGCAGGGCAATAACGGATCAGTAGCAGTTACCGTACAAGCCGAATCGTCATTCGTGAAAAGGAGGTCCAGGCAGGATCCTAGGCTATTACAAATAAAGTTTTTCTGTAGCATGTTGAACAAATTAAATCCCTCGCAGATAGTAGTAGCACGATATGATATTGAGGAGGAGGTCGAGAAACAATTGAGAACGCCACATGAGTCCTCCTGCCAGACGGTATGAGGCAAGTTGTAGTCACCAGATATATAAAAAGTTGAGTTTGGGTACGATAATGTTAGGTTTTCGACGGTCCTGCAGTGATCAGAATAGAGGTTAATGTCGGACGCTGGCGGTAAATATATAGCACCGAAGATACAAATCGTGTGATTGAACCGAACTTTGACAAATATTTGCTCAATGTGGTTTTCGTGAGTTATTATGTGGTCGCTATAAAGCTTTTCACTTACGGCGATTAAGACACCGCCACCTCTAGACAAGGAGCTAGTACGTGCATTCCTATCGTAACGGTATACTGTATAACCTTTTAGTGCAAATTCAATATTAGGCAAAGAGTCATTCAACCACGTCTCCACGAAGATGATTATGTCGTAATGAACACATGATATGGCGAGAGCCTGGTGCAGGTGCAGTAACTTCGTCCTCAGACCACGAACGTTTTGGAAATAGACCAAAGGGTGACGAGTTAGTTTTTTTTGGCCTTGTCAACAATCTTCGGGATTCCACCTACGTAACGGATGGTCTTGTCGGTGACGCCTGAATCAACCAGTTTTTTCAGGTCCTCTCTGACCTCTCTAAGGTAGCTTCGCTGCTTCGGGGTGAGATCTTCATGGATCGCCACTGGACCAGTATAGTTCCTCTTATTCTTCAATATTAGAAGCACATCCTGTCTAGACGGTAGTGTGACTCGAACCGGCCTTGATTTTCCAGCTGTCTTCTTTCCCAGTCTAACAATATTCAAACAGGGGGGAGCCGTGGAGTGAACATGACCGATAATCTCCTTAACCGCTTCTTGTAAAAAGTTGGAGTCCTGTGTAGACGTAGAAGGAGCAGATGAATCCTCTTCGAGGTGATAAAGTATCAAGTTAGTCGAGCGTTTTTCCCTGTCCTTAACTTCATTAATAATGATCTCTTCATCCAGTGAATTATTGGAGGCCGAGGACAGTGAGGATACTCTGTCTTCCAATACAGAGACTCTATCACACAGGAGCTGTATCGCCGTATTAACCCTTTCCAGACTGGTTTCGTACATTTCCCGAATTTCCGCTCTAATGCTAACGAATTCGGATCTGATGAACTCTTGAAGGTCCTTTGCCGAGGTTGTAATATCGGCTGACTTCGATTTAGATGTAGGCGACCGAGAGCAATCCGAGAATTTGTTGCCCAGGTAAGGATGGCCCGTGCGAGAAATACATGAAGGATGCGATACAACCCCACAAATGTCACATGTGACTGGATTCGCAACAATCGTGGCACATCCTTTGCATATTTTCTTGCCCATCTTCGGTATATTCCGGTTAACAGCAGAGAAAACACTTCGAAAACACCTCAAGAAGAGTATTAATTTGAAATCACTTGTACGTTAATTCGTAACGATTCCAGTAGACCGGGAGAGGTATATAAACACGTCCGTACCGAGCCGTGACTTGTGTCGATTGGGGGTTCTCTATATTTTGCAGAAGGAATGGAACTGCTCGGCGTAGGAGATTGAACAGCGACTCAACGGTGAGACGGTGTTGCATCGATCGGTTACCAAACTCGTCTGTAGCTACCACTCCGAAAACAACCCATTAATAATTTATCAGGTGGAGGTTGCTACCGTCAGGAGTGGTGAATTACAAATCACAAAAGGATAGCTTCTTCCTGGAGAACTGACGATTACCAGCAAGGTATCCCGCAAGTTATCACCCACATGAATCTATTCACCGCCCCGGTTTCTCGGGTGCCGTCACCCCCACGAGTCCCCGATTATTTTTCGCTGTGCAGTCGCTAAATTATCCTCCCCGTGCCCCCGTGACTTGACATTCATCAGAAATTCGTCACGGATACCCTGGAACCGGGCCGAACGGCCGGGGAAGAGGCGGGCGAAACGGAGGGGCAATAAAAAATCGGATTTATTCGCGCTGGCTTGGAATCGATAACCGTTTCCTGCTCGATCGTGATTCACGGATGCCCGTTCCTTTTTTTCCTCGCTGCACCCCCCTACTTCTCCCCCCTCTTCCTCTTCGTTCGTACGCATGATAATCGGGGTCAAAGCGGGGTGAAAGGCCGACGTTCCGAGGCACCCATTGCCTGGGCAAAATTTCCAGGATGTCGATGGATGGAAATGCAAATCCATCGGGGAAAAATAATTCGCCTCTCTGTGTCGGCGAAATTGAAACTCGCTTTGCGCGGGGCGACGATGCGAGGCCGAGCGTAAGCGGCGAGACGAATAACTGATTTCACGCCGTTACTGTGTCATAACTTTGACGAATGGTTCGTGGTAGCCTGACGGAAGCCGATAGTGTTTGATGGAACGACGATGGAACGACGATGGAAGACTGTTGCCAATCGAACGAGGCGGCTTTGGTAGTTTGTTGCCCGTGTTGGAGAGCAACTGTGTCTTTAAGGGTTGAAGATCTCCCAGAGTTTCGTGGATGCGTTGATCTTCAAGGAAATCTACTCTGTTAGTGTAGATAATTGAGGTTCCTAAAACAAAATAAGAAATTTTGCGCTCATTGCCCGTTGTATTCCCTGCGCGAAAAATTGCGCATAAAGCTTCCCACCGGACGAATGAACCGTGCAGTCGACTTGGAGCCATTAGGGGAGGGAATATTCTTCCTGCTAATTACCTGGAAACCGTTAATTGACGGAGGAACCAGGCGGAAACGCGTCGCTGAAAGTCGCTGGGAAGTTGGTTGTATTAGGACGGATCGACGAACCGCGTGGAAGTTAAGTAAAGTAGAGTTTAATGTCCTGAAAGGTTTAAACGGCGGCGAAGCGCGGACGACCCGGCCAGTTCGACTTTCTTCGCAGTCCAGGGATATCTCGCCAACTCCACGGCTCGCATTTTCTATTATTAAATCGCCGGATAAAGGAATCCTGTCTTCCCTGTAATCGTGCCGCGAGAATCCTTCGAGCTGACGTTCGAATAAAGGGGAAATAAAAATAAAAAGCCCGGGTCACTGGGTTGGAGCTGGAGAAATTCCTAGATCTCCGGGCTTCGGGCACTCGCCGCGCCACTTTCGTGGAATCTTACGTGCAATAAAAAAAGACTGTGAATCTCTTTGCGCAATTATTTATACTTCTACTTCGCCGTCTTGAGAGTATTTCAACTAAACATCCCGAGCAAGAAACTCTGACTAAATCCGCGTAAGAACCTCAAGAAGTACACTGCTCCGAGAAGAAAGTGAAGCGCAGCCTTCTCCGCGCAAATATTTACCGCAAAAGTGTTAAGCCCGATTGCGCCTGAGCGTTGGCGGGGGATGGGAAGCACGGGCAAAGAGAGGCAGAAATTCGGCGTCGAGAGAATCGAGGCGCGGAGCCGAGGAACTATTAATTTTCAATGAAAATCACACCGCTCCTTATCCCTCGCCTGTAAAATAAACATAAGCTTCGTCGGTGGGCGACAGGGGCGCTTTGTTTATCGCGAAAGCCGTCGCACCAGACCGTTTCAGCTTATCCACCCACACCACCCTCGGCGTCCCCTTCCACAAGAGAGGGTAGCATTCACGAACAAACGATACTCTTTCTGCCCGGTGAAACACGGCAGATTCGCGAGTATGAGAAAGAATTGTCCTCCCTCCCCGGTAACAAGGGCTTAATCTCTGCAGCTTTTCTCCCTTTCGAGCGGGCACGAGGAGCTTCGCGTTCACACCGCGCGCCTCTGCCATTGTACCGGGCGATTCACGCCACCGGGACGCGGATTACGCCGCTTTTTCACTCGGGGATGGAAGAAAAATGGGGCTCGCGGGAGTGGAAATGGTTTAGCAAGGTTTAACGCTTCGTGATCTTGCGAGGATTCACGATGCAACGACGTAGCAGCCCCTTGCAGTTGGTGGCATCGAAAACGAGTCGAAATGGTGGAATACGTCTCCTCTCTGCGACGGATAATGCAGAAATATCGCGCACAGCCCCAATTACACCTGCGTCCACCAATTTTAGAAGCCATGTCTCCCTAAAACGAGAGCTCAACCGAAAATCTGTTGCTAAACGGCCGTTTGTCCATCTCCACCACAAATTACGCACCCCCTAACCAAACAACAAATCAAACCCTCCCCTGCGAAAGACATATATTTCATTGCTTCGACACATGTGAAAACTGCAACGCGTACCGCAGAGAAGCACTTTCATCCACCGTCTACCATTTCCGCCCACCCTCGCAACGAATTTCGCACCCATCGCGGAGATAATCGTGATGGCCCTTCAACCCCTTCGCAGGAGGGATTACCTTTATAATACGATGCTGCCCTTTCTCCCCTTGATCCCGGCCGTCAGTGCCGGTCCTTTCTTTTCAGATCCCCGAGAAAACGCCCCGCCGTGAATCCAGCGTGCGCACACCCCTGGCAGCCGTCGACGGGGGGAGGCTGGCAGCGGGATATGTAGATAGCACCGGCCGCCTACTATCGCGAATTGGGTCACGAGCCGGCAGCAGAGCGGCCCGGCGAAGGAGGAGGGGGTGGAACGGAGAAAAATACCGGCAGGGTACGAGAATGACGAAAAGGGGATGAGGGTGCCGCGGGGTAGCGTACATCGATCGGGATTGTCCCGCGAGCTCGACTTTTGCCAGGTCGCTGCTGAGTGGGTGGTAGTAAACAAGCGGGGTACGAGGGGGAGGGTGCTCTGTTAAAGGGAAGAACTTGTTTTTCACCCCTGTTTCATTTCCCGCATTATTATTTCCACCCGTTTTGTTGGCTGCTGTTCTAGCCGTCGCGGTCGCGCTCAACGACGGGGACACGCGTGCTAATGGGAGTGGGTGACGCTTCTTCTGTTGTTTAGTATTACTTGCAGCTGCCATTGGATACGTTAATGACGGGCCTGTTAATGGGGGGACGGTTCTTAGGGCCGTCGTTCCGGGACGTATATCGTTACGAGGGGGTACACGAGCGAGAATAGTTATCCGGAAATCGTAGATGAATTACATTTGCGCGCCTGCTGCCCGGGGGTTGCTTTTAATACGTTTTTATACGTTTCAGGACATTTGGATCCCCCTCGTGTCCTTAACAGGCACGACCTTTCCGTTTCGAGTGCCAAATTCACGCCGCTCCCAGCGGTGCAGTTTTCAAGCCGGAGTTAAATTAGTTGAACACTCCGTTGAAAACGCATCCTCGAGGGTGAGGGTGTACTAAAAGCATTTTTCCTGCACGCTGCGGTTGCCGGTGAAGAGCTCCGACTGAACTGGCGGCGTAACTTCCAACTTCCCCGAAGGATATCTATTTTCATAATGTTCCTTTCGAAATGCCCAAGCGTACTTCAACCAACCAATCTTCGATCCTACTGAAACCGATCGATACAAAACGATCCTATGATATGCGATCTCAGGAAACAAAGAAGCCCCAAGCGATCAACCGAGTCGCGAAAAGTGCTATGTCAAGATTCTATTTCAGCTTAATTGTTTAAATTCCTCGTGCAGCTGAAGCTCGGCAACCCACGCAATTCAATCCACACAACCTTTCAGGCCGTGCCGAGGAACAGAAGTCAATGAAATCGAAGGCATTTCGATAAGAAGACCATGGGTCCAAGGGAGGGAGCCTGGAAGACGCCATCTGGAGGCAGTCTTCTTATTATCATAAAGAAACTCACAGCCGCGGTTTTCCCTTCTAAGGGCGACTTCGCTGCCGTAGTTTCGCATTTACGATTATTATAATGACGGTCGGTGGGCTCCATTACCAGGCTGGCCGTCTCGCGTTCTTGGCGTTCCTCCATTAGGCCCTCTTCTTCTGCGTTTTCTCGCTTCCTTCCCTCGAATCCCCGTAATAAACCGTTCCCGCTAAAACGCCGCTATAATCGGGTCTCCTAATATCGCGGCGACTTCGCAGGATGGCATTAATAATGTGCCTTTAGTATTCATGGCCCTGTGCCGCCCCCCTGACAGGAGCTGGGATACGCTGCAGATAAACCCACCCCCGAGTGACGTCTTTGTAGATCTCACCTTCGATCCTGCGACGTGACGTTGTCTTGCAACGGGCGGAGGCAGACACGTGGACTGTCTAGCAAAAAATTACACCGGGATTCGTCTGGTTTTCTGGGTACACGCACTCCCGCCACACTCGCGGTTTCCCATGTCGAGTAATTAAGCCCTTAGGCAGCCCTGTCTCATTTTGACGTGGCTCTCGATGGATCCTAGATGGGTTGAACGAGTGGAGGGCAGCAAGCGACCGAAAGTGGAACGATTGTTCTATGGGAAGACCTATGTATTTTCTTAGGTAAAAAGATAAACGAAGGGGATACATATATGAGTACGAATCCACTATTTCCCCCAAAAAAACCGGTTCGACCGGTTTTCGAATTTCCAAAATTTATAAAAATAAACCGGTTTGTAAACCCGGTTTTGAAAAACCAACAAACCCTAGTCCTTATTTGTGAATTACTTACGTAATTTGTACCTATAGGGTCATTCCACGCGAAGTCGGTTCGGATTTTGGTGCAACTTGGATATATTGTAATCTTTAGGGGTATATAAACATATCTCGAAGGATTTTTCGAAATGTCAAAAATTGTGGATGTTACAGCTGTTTGAAATGTAGTGGTTACTATTTTTCCAAAAATTATAACTGTTGAACTAATGAACTGATAAAAATGACCTTTTGGGTGCTTACAGCGCAGATATAAGAGTACCTAATAAAAATTGTTTCACTTAATAAAAACGAATATTTGACCATTTATTTAGCAATTGTTCTTAAAAAATGCAATTTTATAGTTGAAGGCACCCTTTTAAAAATTCGGAAAAAGTAGGAGGATAAAGCCCTGTTTTTCCTCTTTACGGACATGTTTTGAAAAACGTGGACGTTTTAAAATTGGCCAAATGAAAATTAATTGAATGTAATGCTGCGTCGCCCAGCACCGGCTCGACTGGTCGGGCCGTGCGGTACTCGCAGCGGCCAAGCGGCTATATCTGCTATTCTTATATAGTATTCTCGTAAATGGTAAGTATTTGTAAAAAAATGAAAGAGGCCACACAAGGTTAGGAATGAAAGACAGAAACTCAATCTACTATTTCAATATATTTATAACCTTGTGTGGCTTCGAAGGTAATAGTATACCATATGGTTGAATTTGTCTTGACAGTCACTTTCATTTTGGGTAATCAAGTATATAGCATTCCATTTAAAAAACTGAAGGTCACCCTCGTTTCAAGGAAAATATTGCGAACACCAAAAATTGAGATACTGTATTATGTTGGGTATAAAAAACAGTAAAAGTTTTCCTCTTTCATTTTTTTACAAATACTTACCATTTACGAGAATACTGTATAAGAATAGCAGATATAGCCGCTTGGCCAGTCGAGCCGGTGCTGGGCGACGCAGCGTTACATTCAATTAATTTTCATTTGGCCAATTTTAAAACGTCCATGTTTTTCAAAACATGTCCGTAAAGAGGAAAAACAGGGCTTTATCCTCCTACTTTTTCCAAATTTTTAAAAAGGTGGCTTCAACTATAAAATTGCATTTTTTAAGAACAATTGCTAAATAAATGGTCAAATATTCGTTTTTATTAAGTGAAACAATTTTTATTAGGTACTCTTATATCTGCGCTGTAATCACCCAAAAGGTCATCTTTATCAGTTCATTAGTTCAACAGTTATAATTTTTGGAAAAATAGTAAACACTAGATTTCAAACAGCTGTAACATCCACAATTTTTGACATTTCGAAAAATTCTTCGAGATATGTTTATATACCCCTAAAGATTACAATATATCCAAGTTGCACCAAAATCCGAAATGTTACTCCGAAAAGTGTCCGACTTCGCGTGGAATGACCCTATACTATTCTTGAAAATAATTACTTTATGTTTATTAATTTGAACCTTGGATAGGGCAGAGAGTACATTGTAAAGTGGGCTGCTATGAATATTAAATTCCACTTCATTACATCATAAATACAAAATGCCTATTAAATGCCATTACACGTCGTAATAACGCATTATACGCGTATATTAAATTTTCTAATATTACCCGTTACGACAAGCTAAAATATTCTACCGATTACTATTTAACGTCATGTGCTTTCAAGCAATACGCGGCGTGCCTAACAATGTTGGACGCGAAGCGTGCCAATGCTAATGATAGCATCGAATTCGCGATGAAAATGCGTAGAACGGTACAGAAGACTAAATCACGTGCGCTTCCTCAAATTCAATCTTCAGTAACGACATCATTGCGAGATATCAAACATTCGGAACATTATTCACATTCAAACAAACAGAAAATATTCCCACAACGTAACACCGATAACGATGCCGTACAACGGAGAGAACGTCATTGAAAGGAAAACGTAATTAATGAAGATTCAACGACAAATACCTGCCGGAAAAATTGTATCAGGTAAATATAAGGTTGCAAGGATTCCTCGGCAAAGAGCAATCGAATTAATCGACGGCGATACTCTGGCGAATCGATCTGGCTCGCTGCAAAGTAAATAGACGGTGGAACGACAAAACGGGGTGTATCGCGAATAATGTGTTATCGGTGATCGTGCCGTGGCCGCGTTTGTGCGAGCCGCGCGGATTAATTGGCAAACTTCCGGAATAGCACTTCTGCCCGCGCAGAGCCCGGCACGATTATGCGCGAAACGGATGCACCGGTACGGTCTCTGTGTGCAAATTAAGTGCTGACTGTTCAACGAGCCACCGCCGCGCGAGGGCTGGTCGCTGGGCCGAATAAAATATGGAAAATTCGACGTTCGTTTACTATACACCGTGGAGAGAATGAAATTCCTTCCCGCGAGTTGTCGTATCGATTATGCGTTGGCTAGATGCCCCGCTGGGAAAATAATAATAATTCCCTTTCGCTCGGGCTGCAGCGGGATGAAATCGATGGCGGTCGAGGAGGAAGGGTTGCGTCTCGCCTTCTCTGCGGTCGTTACTGGAAGCTCGTTGCTCACCACTGCAAATGAATATTGAGGAAAAATGCTGGTTTCGCGTGGAGAATTGAATGGCTCGGGCAACAGGGGGTGGGTTCGGAACCCCCTTTGTGACGGAGCATGGATTAATATCCAGATAGAAGCTTCTTCGTCGACGAGTGAATCCAATTCGATTAGAAATCCTCGGGGCTGCAGAAAAGTGCAGGCTCCAAGGCCGCCGTTTCATTCCCTCGCGTCGCGATAGCGAGGGTGGGTTGATTAAAGTGTTGAGAATTGGCGACGACCTTGGGGCACCCTAAAATACGCTTAAAAATCGACTCGGCCGCGGTTCCAGGAGAGAAAGGCCAGCCTGACGTTGCGGAGGAATCGATAAACGGGGGTTGCACCCCTCGTCCCTCTGTTTCCGCCACCTCGGGGCACCCTTAAGAGCGGGAACGTGAGATGGCGGTTAAAGGTCAAGGTCGAGCTATTTCCTGCACGACCGAGCCTCGAATCTGTCGGGCGATGAAGGTCCGTCGAGAGGGCGGGAGGGTGGAGCTGCGAGAGGATGCTCGAAAAGGGTAGAAGTATCAGGGGGAGCGATGAAATGAGAGTGCGCTACTCGCGTGGGCAGCGTTCCTTGCAGTATTGACAGTTGTGCAATATTCCTCGCTGGGAGAATCTAGAGCAAGGAATTTCGCTTTCCATTCTGACTTCCAGTGAAAGGAGTAGTACGCGCGCGAAACGAAGGGAGGCAAAAATTGCACTTTGTAAGAGTCATCAATAGCGTGAGCATCTCGGATTTTCGTAAAAAGAGATCGGAGAAAGGCAGGAATGTAGCGAAGGAAAGTGGAAACAGTTCCGAGGCAGAGAGTCCAGCGGGAGCGAGTGTCGCGTGAGGGAATCCCGGCGCGGGTTCAGAGAACCGCGGAAGAAATCACGGACCGGAAGCGGGAAGAAGTTCGCAGACATCAGGAGAGAGGCTAGCGTGAGTTAGAGGGGACAAATGCAAAGTTATGGGTTGCAGAACACCTTAAACAGTCGTAAAATATGAGACTGCGACGGGGAACGCTCGGGGGTTGCAGCGAATCGTCCTTGATCCCCCGGTCCGAGGGGGGCGTTTCCGCGCTGGCAAGAGGAGAGAAGAGGAAGACACGAGGAGGCAACAGGGGGGAAAGAAAATATTGCGAGCGCTGAGCATCCCGTGGGCGCGTTTGTTTCACGTGCAAGAAAAAAGCACGCGGGGGTGGTTCGCGTTGGCGCCCTCGACCTAGACGACAGTTTTACTTCTCTTATACGCTTTCTTAGCTGTTCCTTCACCTATCCTCCTGTACACGCGACTTGTTGGAAAAAAAACTTGAATGGTTGTAACTTCGAGGCGAGACGAGAACAGTCGAGGTGAATGTATCCCAGGAATGGACACCATAATTGCTCATCTGTTCTATAGCTTCATGTATAATTCCACTGTACAAAATCGTCTGCTAAAATAAATCAGTAAAGAAAAAGTAGGAATCTTCTCTCTCAACCTATCCTTCATCACTGATGAATACAGTGATGAATACCTTCACCCCTCACATTTAGGGTAGCACCTTTAAACGAACCTGTCGTTTTTTCCAAGCTTTCCTTCCAACCCTCCAATCGCAGAGACGGATTCCCTGACGGGCTCTTAACGTCCTCCATCCGCATCCTTCCTCGGAGTACAACATTTTTCGACGCGATCCTCACTCTTCCCGCCTCCGGAACACAAATTCTCCTCCCACCTCTCGGACCGTACAACAGAGGTATCGAAGAGCCCAGCGCAACAGCTAGCTTGTTCGCCTCGCTTGAACGCCTCTTTTTCCCCGATGGTGGATGGCAGCGTAAACGAGGCGGCCAGTTCTGGTTATCCTTGCCCAGGAGCCCCGGGGAAGCCTTTAAACTGCCAAGATGGCTGACGATACGCGGGGTTGGGTGCACGCCCACGTGATCCTGCAGCCACCACTCCGCTTTTTCATCCCCTTTCCGGCGCCCCTCGCGGCCGCGGGCTGCGTCAGCCTCGTTGCACGGATCGACAACGAGGGGCAAGAAGTGGCCGGCTTTGCATAAGAGGGAAAACACCGGCGCCGTTCACTCGATGCACCCCTCCGCCCCTCTGGCATCCCTTAATGCGAAAGCAATGTACTCCAGGGGCTGCCCCTCGGACGGGGGAAGTAATTTTTGGACAGAGGGGCCTGCTTCTTGCGGACTCTCGCCCACCGATCGAGGCTTCGCGGGGTGAATAGGTTCGAGGGGGTGGCTCGTTGCGTGGGGTATCGCCGGCCACCGCGGGGCCTTCGTGGAACCGTGGTCAGCGGAGAAAGGGGATAGTGGGCTTTAAGAAGAGGATGTCAGTGGCACTGATTCATCGTTTCGTTTTTAGGACTTTCAGGGGGATTTACTTCCTCCCTTTCTATATCCCACAGTGGTAGCTCTGAATCCTTGTAGGGTAAAGAGTACAGTGGTTGGCCACCTGACAATGATTGGCCATATTTTGAGAAATAAATGAATATAAAGAAATACCAATGTTATGCCCTTTTTAATGAACATATTCATATTCTTTGTACTTTCTTGCTTCGGATGTAATCAACATTTCTCCACTCACTATATACTGTGATTATATATAAAAGCAAATAGGATGACTCGGCTTTGAAGCTTGGAAATTACAGCCATTTAATCAAAAAACCATAAGAGTACAGTTAAAAGTTTACGAATAGTTTAATGTATTTATGATATGTATATCTCTCATATTCGGTATATATCGATAAATAAAAGTTGAAACTTTATAAAATAATTATTTATTTGTTAAATTTATACATATATTATGAAAAATACAGGGGGCCAACAACTGTCATATGAATAATGTTGAATGGCAATAATTGGCCGGGCGGCCGATGATTGTTTTATAACCTTAGTAACGGTAAAACGGTTATTGGCCCCCTATTCATTAGCGGTACTGAAACGGTCATTTGTAAGAAAGATTCAACATTTATATAATTATAGTATAATTAAATAAAAAGAAGAAGTACAATTAGGTATGTTACATTGTATAGTTATATTTTAAGTTTCCTGTGATTTGAATTTTAATTGGTGTATTCAAATTCAATTTGATTATTAAATTTATTTAATTAAATTGGAATTAAAAATGAAATTTGATTGAATTAATTAGATTATTCAAATTTAATTTGATTACAGAATTTATTTAAGTAAATTGAAGTTAAAATTTAAATTGTGCTTTCCTAGTAGATAAATTGTAAAAATTTTGAATTTTTTAGTAGAACTGAATTACCCCACTATAAAATATGCCAAAAGACATAAGATATATCCATTTTTTATTGATTAATTTTAATCCCATTTCTATCATCAAATCATATAACATTTTCTTTTAGGTTATATTATGTGTCAAATAGCGGCCAATCACTGGCGAACCGATCGGACAACTACTGTCGTGACCATGCCAATAACTATATTTTTTCGTAGTCAACACATTTTTTGTATATTTTTATAAATTCTTGCTTTTTTTTAAATAAACTCCATTTCTTTTTAGATTATTTGGACTTTTTTTTACTTATTTATATTGATTTCCAATGCAAATTTACTAAATTCACACTTATAATTCATTATTTATGTGACACTCTTACTTAAGGCAGGATACCACCTTTGCACTTAAAAAAAATTGAAATTTTTTTTTGTTCTCAAAGTACTCTTTCAAGTGTATAGAATCGAAATTCATTCATTAGAAAGGTGGCCGGAACCTTTTTCTTGTGTAAAAACCGGATTGGAACAGATATATAAATCTATATAAAACTTTAAACGCGTTTTTCTCGAAACGATGTTTTCCAAATCAGCGTGTCAGATTACTCCTACAATTTTCATCGGATTGACTTGAAACTTTGCACAATTCTTCCGATTGGTGTAATCTAACGATGTACGTAGGACTTTTGCTGTAGCGTTGTTATTTTTCTTTTGGTGCGCAATTTTATAAATTTTTTTAAACTTTTTTACCCTAAAAAATTGACCTTTTCGTTAAAATGGCCGCCATTTTCTTAAAAATCGAAATTTCGTAAAATCCCTACGTACAGCATTGAACAATATTGTTGTTAATAGGGACATTCTTTGGTTTCTTTTCTAAGAGCCACGTACAGAGTGGAATTTGACACGCCGTCTAACGATGTTTCTCCAAAGGAGTGTATTTTGGCGCCACCTACAAGAGATTATTTTTTACTTTTTCAGTTTCAAAAAATGTGTAATTACAGATTAAAGTTACATTAATGAATGACTGAAACCGATTTTGTTACTGCGCATTCTTTGTGTGCAAAAAAAATTCATGAAAAACGCCTCCAAAATCGCAGTCAAAGGTGGTATCCTGCCTTAAGTGGCCAACCATTGTACTCTTTACCCTATGCTAGTTTGGGTCCGATTCCGCGTAGTAGGAGCTAGTCGCAAGGAGGCAGTCTCAAACGTAGTCAATTCCGTGCAGTACCTTCGCCTCTCTAACCAAGTACCATTTCCCCACATCTACAGTATTTGGCTCTTGTTCTGCGGCGTTTTACAACTCCCCCTTGGCTTATCACGTCCCCAACGTTCTACTCTTTTCCTCCCCTTGCAGAATCAACTCGAGGCTCGTGTAAAGCACGGAGCCGTTTGGTCCGCGGTGCCGCGTGTACGTTCAAGGGCGCTCGATCGAGTCGCCGCTCGAGATTCCGCGATACTCGATACCCAGCCGACCGTAGCCCCGTCGTCCCCGCTGAACCGCCGTCGACGAGTCGAACGCGCCGGCCACGAGGAGCGTTGGAGCGCGCAGTTACCGAATACAGGTCACAGCGCCTCGTCAATAACGGCGCGCTACGTCGACGCGGCACCGTCGACGACGACAACAACCGAGCTCGGCGAGCCCTTAAGGAACGCGACTGGCGACGACAGAGCCCCGCGCCACGACAATGGAACCACTGACACGGTTCCAGAAGCCAGTCCGAACCCCGATACACGCGACCAATCCTTCTCCCAGACCCTTTGTCTACCCGCGTCCTCGTCGTCATCCCCCTTCGGCCACGGTGCCGGTCAGACGGATTTATTTACGGGTCGTTAACGTCCATTCCTTTCGCGTGCCGTCACCTTAATGGCTCGTTACCGCTCGGTCTTGGAATTATTGATTTACAGGCGCCCGCTGGCTTTTGGCGTTTCCGCCGGCGAGCTTTCGTGGTCTGCGATGCGATTTCCTTCCACCAGAGGGGTTGTTTCGGGCAGATTCGGTTGTTCAATGAAGGGGAGCAGCGTTTAGACGTGACGGTAGGTACGTCGTAGGAAGCTTCGGCTGAGTTCTGATACATCAGGCTTGTTTCTGTGTTACGTCTGATTGGGGAGTGAAATGTTGAAACAAATTTCGTAGCAGCGACGCGTTCGTTTTTCGCGAGAATATTTGTACGCGTATCAGTCTGAGGATGTAAGAAGGTAATTGAGATAAATGTTAGTCTACCAAGAAGACAGCCATTCAGAACCCAACACTCGCCTCGAGACTGATAAATGGCACGCAGATAATCTACCGAATCGTTTCATTCTCCCTTTCACTACGAAATTCCTGTCAGGCAGCCAAGAATCTACACCACAGGGGATCAACCCCCGCAGCCGACACAGTAACCCCTAACGCATCTCCCCCGCAGCTCGCCTCCCCCGCCTAACAAACACTTTGTATAAGATCGCCCAACGATCGAGGGTCTCGCGCGAACTCGCTAACCCACCCTCCATCGCAGTTCGTAAGATACATTCGGCCGGCGTAAGAGTTCCAGGCTCGCGGTGGAGGTGGCGTATGCACGTGGCTTGGCACGAGGAGAGGAGGGGCTGAATCGTCCCAGTTGCAGACGGAGTTACAATATATCCCGGTCACAATGCCGGTCCCCTGGAAAGTGGAGTTATTTGTCGAGCACGGAAGCTCGCAGAAATAGTTTCCGTACGGTGCACAGACGTATTGATTTTCGTGTTTCTGTTCCTCTTTTTCCCGTGCCGGAGCCCATTTCGCCGCATTCTTCGCGACGCCGGGCTCGCGCCCGCACGTTCCCTGCCATTTTTATTCCGGCTACGGCCCGATAGATCGGCCTTGTCACGGGGGAAAGCCACGGCGACGGAGGGGAGGGAATCGTATTTCGTCGCAGAAGTCGTGGTAGAAAGTTCGCGAACGAGGGAGGAGGGGGGGGGGGGGGTGTGGAAAATAGAAGGACAGGCCGTTTAAGCTATGTAAATGGAAAAATGGTGGGGCAAATCGCTTAAGCTATGCAAATGGAAAAATAGAGGAGCGAGCCGGTCGCTCTGCTAAAAGGCAGCCGTTCCGCGCGCGAAGAAAAACGAGAAACGAAGGGTGGAAAGACGGGAAAGTCGCTATCGAGGGATTGTCGAGCCGAGTATTTGCTAGCACGCCTCCTGCCCGCCCTGTGTTCGATCACCCTCCCTCTATAGCCACCATCTGTTTCGATTTATTCTCCTGCGAACATTTTATTCGATGCTTGGATCGTGCGGTGTGTTCGAGTTGCTGGATCTCGGATGCAGATCTAGTTTGGGGCAGAATTGGACCTGGTGCGAATGCAGGGGGAGACCTGACGTGCATCTGAATCGAATCCGACACAAAGTCTGAGTTACTTCCGCCTTGGATCTGGTCAGGGAACTAGTCCAGCTGTAACTAGGAGCTGAGTATAGATTTATGTTCAACCATAATTCATTGCGAGTCTGTCTCAAACTCTACTTCGGATATGATTCGCAAGATCTGGAACATCGCTATTGAAATTTAGGGGGATTCTAGAGTGAAATACCAGTGACACAGAGAGCAAAGTGGCGAGATAGGGGTCTTCTATAATAAATTTCTGAATATATTCTTGACGACAGTCGAGTACAATGGCGAAAAGTTTCCCCTCGATCCACCCTCTGCAAGTTGCTCTCTTCCTGTTACGACAAATATTTGCTGTGTAAAGTCTGATGGGGCAATATTTTGTCGAGGGATCCACCATTCACCCGCTTTAAACCCAATAATTTACACTGTGGAGTTTAATCGCTCTGATGGATCGTATGCTGAGTGGTTTGCTTTGCGGACACAGCAAAAAATGCTGTGCCAAGTGTCTCTCGATAAAAAGTACCCGATACACGATTCCATATATCGAAAACTGCTACTTGAAGCTTCCCATTAAGGGTAGCCAGCCCTCCACAATATTTTCGCTTAAGCCCGCCTCGGGCTCGCAAAGAGGGAAAAAAAAAATGATCATGCAGAAACAATCAACCCCCATGCCCAGAACAGAAATGAACGCTCCGTCGTCTGACAAATATAAACCCTCCCTTGTCCCTAAAAACCTGGATCCCATTTCCACGAAATCCCGAAGCAGTTAAACAAATCGCACGCATCTCGCGCGCAGGTCACGTGCAGGGAAACGAAAAGACACAGCGGCGATCGTCATTCTCGTTATTTAAATCCGAGCCCACCGCTTTTCTGCCCCAACGAGTCGTCTCACACGAGCTATATTTACCCTCTTCGTTGAATTATCCTCCGCGTTACGCTCTATTTAAGCGGATGCCGTGGGACGTGGAGTAGGGTGTCGCATCGGCGATACGCTCGCTAGCGATAACGGTGCGTGGCCAGCGCGTCGTTTTTCGCTGAGAAGCCGAAAGACCAGCTTCAAAAGGTCAGCCGTGCAATAAAAAGCGAGATGGTTTGGAGCGCGGAACGGCCACTCATACTCGTCACGCGCGTGCTCCTCGCCCCGCTGCGCTCGTGGGCCGCATCGATTGCCACGCGTTATATCCTCCCGTGAGGTGTCACACAGGGTGCTTCACGAGATACGGCCCGTGAAAGGGCGAAAGTCAGGTCGAAAGGGGATGGTTAACGCTATCTGAACACCCATGACTATCAGGCTTACCCCTGCAGACATTCTCTTGCATAGATTATTGCGGACGCTTCTGTACAGATAGAATTTGCCAAGTGTAAGCAGAAATAAACATTGAGACGGGTTTCAAGCTACGACAGGTTCTCAGACACTGAACAAACTCTCTCTGCTACGATGATTCCAAAAACCGTAGTATATCTAAAACTCTATCGATGCAAGAATCCATCTCCGAAATAATGCTCCCCGCACCCGAGGCTACCCCAGCCCGGGTCGGTTTACTAACCCAATAAAGCTCCCAGCAAAGACGCTTTAGATCAGCCGAGGGGTTGAAAAGCGGCGTTCACCCTTCCCCATCGTGCCCGCGTCGATTATTTAAGAGTCCTTTTAATTATATCCCGGCGAACGCCGCGGAAAGGGGCGAGACAGAGGGGGCGGTAGTATCTCGGGGGCGGATTAAGAGCTCCCCGCGCGTTAAGCCGCGCGGGAGTCGTTTGCCAAGCGTGCCTCGGGCGAAACCTCGAGGTGAACTCTCGCCGATATCCAGTGGCAGGGATCGGCCGGATCCCTGCTCTGAGAACTTAAGCCAAGTTCCATTTAAGCGGCGCTCCGCCCGTCACCAGGCCCGATTCCGGATCTGGTCTACCCAGCACGTCGTTGCGGCGTAGCCGCGATTACCGTAATAAGCGACTGTGTAACGATCCAATCGATTATCGAGCCTCGACCACCGGGTCCTCCTCCGCGGCTCGCTGCTTGCACAGGTCTGTTTACATTTCGTAGGCTTCTCAGACCTTCCACATTTTCTGACTACTCCAGATGTCTCGGTCGAGGGGGATGATGACGGACATCCCCAAAGGGGATTAATCTGGTGTACAAGAAGCGTGCTCTGCTCGAAAGTGTCACTCGTGCGCGACACTGCTATGAGCTTGATATCCGATGGAATTGCTGGAACGAACGATTACGCTCTCGCCACGCATTCATCGCGATTATTTTAATCCCGAGCGGACGGACGATACCCACTTCCGCGCCAGAAGCCCGTGGAAGGTAAAATCCCCGTCTACACTCCGGCTCGCTCTAATTAAATCCCAGCGAGCTTCCAGCCGAAAAACCGAGGTCCCAAAGCTCGCCCATAAAAACCATCGCCGCCGCTGGGGCTCGTTTGTCCAGGGCAAACGAGAGTAGCCGCGGCTGCCAGAGAATTCCATCTCGAATCACTGGGTCACTATGCTATCCGCCCAGAGAAAAAAAAGTAGGAGCGGGGGAAAAAAGGGGACGGTTCGAGGGTTCGCGGTTACCCGGCGAGGATCCTCCCCGATCGGTGATTTCTGGGCGGTCGGATCCGTATTTTCGGCCGTGTCACGATCCGCCCGAGGCCGATCGGGAAATATCGTGACTCGTAATTCCCAGCTATTCGTAACTCGCCCCACGGAATTGCGTCGCAGCCGGGATAGTTGGGGTCAGGTGCGTGGGGAGGCGAAGGGGATCCCTTTGAGAGCAACTCGATTCGAAGTAATTTAGCGGCCGGGGGCCCCTAACTTGCTGAGTAGCGGAGCTTGGAAGTTTCCAGCATTGACGAGGATGAAAGCTCCCCCCGTCCCCCTCGGCCCGCCCCTGCGGAGGCGCGAGAGGCGACATTAATCTATTCCGCATTGCCGATGATGAATTTCCACGAGCCAGCCGGGAAAGCGGTTTCCCTGCCGCATAAGCTGTTTCGCCATGGCGGGATTAGCTTTGGACGCGGCTAAAAATTAATTACCCCTCTTTGTAAGCGCGGTGTATTCTGGGTGGATCTAGGAAGACGTTCATCTTCAGGCCAGCGGTGAGCCGCGAGCTTCAAAGGCGCTTTCATTCCCATCGAGTATCATTCGATTCTCAAAACCGCGTGGGCTATGCACGGGTCTCGAACATTTCGATGCAACATCCACCCCAAGTCAGTCGCACCCTCCGCGACACTTTCAGGGTCCGAGGAAACTTTTCCCTCTGGGCAAGTTCGCCCTGTGCTATTATCTTTGGCAGAGGAAGCACGAGAGAAGAGGAAGCGGAGGAATCAGCTAACACAGTGTCCAATATCGACCACTCGACCCGTTGTTCCTTGGCATCGAGCGCGATAACTCTCCCGCAGCGAGCCGGGCGAAGCTTCCTGGCGTTGGGCACGGCGTTCAGGCTCGCTCCCAATTCCAGCAGCACGATCGCTTCGCCAGCTATTCGAGGCAGTGCTTTCGACGTGTTCCCGGGTTGGAAACCACGTTACAGCCACTACCTTCGCCGTGTTCACGAGCGAGATCGCGTGCTCGCGCCGCATTGTTCACGACTTTCTAAAAGGTTGCAGCGGACGTACCGTCGCGTTTCCCGAGTTCTTGCCGCGGGAACGTCGTCGCCGACCATCGACGGGGGCCGTCGATATCGCCGTGGAATTACGAGGTGAACGCGACGGAACCGTCCGCTTCTCGAGAAGTCGACCGTTGTTAACGCGATCCTGCTGCGGCTGGCATAAAACTTTCAGAATCATTGGCTGGGCGGAGTCGGGGGCTCAGCTGGGAGCTTCACCCTCGCGGGGAGATTAAATCGTACTTTATTAACGAGGCTTCATTCCCGACGCGAGCATCGAAGAATAAATTCTGGGAGATTAATCGGGCGCCGCTCTTGAAACGATCCTGGGGATTCTAATGGAAGCAGACCTTCGGTTGGCATTCGCGATTGCCTGGCGGGAGTAATCGATGAGGAATTGAGCGGCATTATTTCTGGATTTGGCTCAAGCTTCGAGGCTGGAAATATTCGGGGGTGTGGGTGGTGAATTTTAGAGTTGAGAAAGGAAATTCTGACAAAGAGTAGGTATCTAAAATCCAACGCTGCAACATCTTCTCCTTTGAAAAAAAAATGCAATTTCATTCTGAACATCGTTCACAGAAGGGCTACTTTCTGAGGATATATTGCATTTAGGGATGAAGGAAGAATTCTATTCCACGAGCTTTCCTCTGCTTATATCCCGAGGAAATCGGAGAATAGGGAGAGGTGACAAACTAACGGAGAACGAGAATAAAGGAAATCGGAGTCGCGCGAAGGATTTCGCGGGCCCTCGGCTCGCGAGGAATTCCCGCAAACCCGTGGCAAACTCGTAGGATTCGTAGGCACGAGAGGGTGTAAACCCCGCCACGAAGATATTCGGATCACCAGGCGAAACAAAGAATCTGGGTCAGCACTGGATATTGTTAATCCGTGCTCGGTTCAACGGTGATTAACGTCGACGTTCTCCAGCGATTCGCACGCGAGCTGCTTGCACGGATTTTCGGAGTTTCGGCACCGCTGGGATTCCCTGCCGGCCTCTGTTGAATTATGCCCCTGCTCCGAATTGGAGGGTTGCGGGGGTGAGATCGATGGAGCGCTGTGTTTACGCGCGCTTTAAATTTTCGGCAAACTGGGTAAATTGCGATGGGGAAACAGAAAGGAGAGGAGCCAGTAGCTACTGTTTCTTGGTTGAGATTATGGATGGCTGGAAGGTAGTTTCTTAGGACACAAAATTGGCACAGGCTAAAGAGAGGCCGACACCTAAACGAGGACAATAGTCGGATACCACTTTAATTAATTAAAGGGAAACAGCTAAGATCGGCAAACTCGACGGCGTTTCGCTCCGAAATTGTCGGTGCCACTCATCAATTATTACTCTTTATCCGCGCCTATTTTCATCCCCTACGCCAGCCCCCGTAACAGCCACCGTAGCAGTGTACAAACACTCAATCTCCACTCTCAGTTTCCTCGACCTTATTCGCGGGGGGATGATCCTCGGGAATAATAAATTGAATCCCGGTCTCATCTCTGGTTAGAAGCCCGCGGAGAAGGGCACTTTCAGATGAATCTCTAACGAGCAGCCACTTCTGGAAACGAGGGAACGAGAGGCGGAGGCCTGAAAAGGTAGACGGTTTTAGGGGGATGGAACGCGTCGGCGAAGAGGGAGGAAATATAAAAATATCGATCGACCGGCAGAGGAATTTCAAAGAAGTGGCTGTGCACGTGCGCGGTCTCGATGGATTCGGCCCGTGGAAAATTAAAAATATCGAGAAATATATTACACTTTTAATTAAATTTATTTCTGCGCTATTATTCAGTAATCAAGGATGAGGGAGCAACGGAGCTGAGAGATAAAGTCAATCTTGCCAATCGATAAATGGGAATAACTAAATAAGCAAACGGTTGGTGATTGAAGATAAAGGGGAAGAGAAGAAATGTTTCTTTAGTGGTCGCGGTTAGTCCCAGCCCACAAGAATTGATTCAATTTTATTAAGACAGCAAATATTCCGCTCGGCCTCGTCGGCCAGGCGCGGTAGAATTACGTCCACGGTTTTATATTCAAATTTCGCGGACAAAAGGCGACCCCAATATTCCGGGGACGTAAATTTAATTTGCGAGCACCGTCGGCGGCCGCTGCCGTGAAAACTTCTGCACACCGGAAACGTACGTGCGGGTTCGAGCGACTCCATGGCTTCCGCTTAATCGGCAGAACCTCTCGTCGACATCACCCTATCGACCGTCGTCGGAATACACCGCGAGACCCTGCTGAATGGAGCACGCAATTTAATCGAACAGAGGCTGGCGAATTTAAATCGAAGCCCGTGGCGTATTTCCCACCCCGTAGCTATCTCCTTTCCCGCTTTTTGGCTTTCGCACCTCCTCTTTCGTCTCTTGTCTTTCACCCTTTCTCATTCTCCTTTCTCTTTAGCAATAATTTATGGCACGTATCTTTTAATATCTCTGCGCGCTGCACAGAACTGCAATGTTTACATGTACGTGGATTTGATTCGGTCTGCCCCCTTTGCGTTGTTATTGCAAAGATTCAATTTTTCCACCGCGTTTCTCTGCATACATATTCCATTCTATTTACCTTCGTTTTATTCGCATTTTATTTACCCGCGTCGTTGTTTTCGAACGATTCGTTCTGTCTGTTTGAACTCCCATCCCTGCTGTATTTTTTTTTTACTTGTATGTTTTGCAAGCTTTCGTTCTTTGTTTGTTTCATAGGCAAATCTTATCGTCGAAGGATAAAAAATCAGTCTTTTCATCGACTAGCTTATCCAAGAGTCGAAGTAGAAACGAAATGATATCGCGCCCCAAGATATCGCGCGCAAGCATAAATTAAACGTCGAACCAAGTAATTTCACAGGACGATGGATTCTTCCGATTAATAGGGAATGGTTGCCAAGGCGAACTTACAAAGATTTCGCAGGGTCTCCAAAGGACACGTACTTCGTAGTTACAAGGACGGTGAAACTCGTCGGGGAATTTAATAGGTTTTCCTGGAACCAGCGCTGGAACAGCGTTTCATTTGCTCTGGACTCGAACGTTCCCGTTAATTGTGCAATCACGTCGAACGAAGGGAAAAGGGGGCTCGATATTTGCTTTCCCCGTGGATTTCATTCTGCGAGGACCCCTAAATTTGAAAGAAATCTACAGTGTCGCCGGTAAACGGGAAGCTGCTCGAAGGAGACAGCGGGGCTGGAGAGTCGGGGAAAAATAACACGGTGGAGAAAGGAGCAGCTCCGCTCGAAGGAATTTAATATTTCATGGCGGAAGCATCTAGCTAATTCGACGAAGAAAATAACGCCGGGAATACAAATTATTCCCGCAGTCGAGTTCCGCGAGATCCTCCAGTTCTAGGTTCTCGCAATGAAATATTTCATAGATTCGCATTGAAAGCGTGGAGCGACTTCCGCCGCGAAGATCAAGCTGGAAGAATCTTTTCGCGGCGGCCTTGGCGCCCTTGGCGCGTCTTCCAGAAAATTGGAATCACTCCCATCCGTCTGGAGGAAGTTACCTGCTGCCTGTCCTCGTTGGCAATGAATAAATTTCCTTGAAAAAGTAACGAAGCCCCCTGCCGAACGTGCGACTCGAGACCGGCGCGACCCCCCCTTCTCATTTCCATCATTACCAAAGTGTTGTTCAATAAAATGTACGATTAAAAAACAGAGAGCTTGACTTATGTGTATCCTACGGTACCATAAATTCTTAATTAAATCCTGTATCCAAGTTTGCCACCATTACCAGCTTCTAAAGTACTTGAAGTACTCGTGTTTCCTTTCAATTTGGCACCAATTGCGATACCGTCGCGTCGATCCCCCGTCTAATGACAGTGAAGCTACTAACCACGCCACCGCGAACGCCCGCCCTGATTTGCCTGATCCACCGGCGACAATGCTCGATGGATCGAGGAAGGGGTGTCCCAGCGTTTCCTTAGTCCCCCCAAAGGAGAACCAATTACTCGCCGAACGACACCAGAATCACACAGACGGACCAATGGATGGCGCTTCTGTTAGCCAGGGTTGGATACTGCAATGCAGCTTCCACCCTCTCGTCGCCTCTCTTTTCCACGCTGGCAACGTTCTCGCTCATCACCCTTCGCGACACCCTACTCTCTTTCTCCCCTATTCCTCTCCTCCTCTCGCCTGCCCCCCCCCCCCCCGTCCCTCGAGCCGGCACTTCCATTTTACGCGATTCGCCCTCCCCGCCATCCATTTCCCTCCACTTGCACTCCGTTTTCCTCTTCAAATGTCACCTCGCGGACGATTAACTTTCGCGCTGCCAGCCCCACCCCGCCCTCTCGTCCCGTTTTCACGGCCGTTTGATTGGGCCCGGCTCTTGACCACCGAACGGTGGTCCATTAGCCGCTCACCCCCCTCGCTGCGCCTGCTGGTTACGTTTTCTTCTTCGGGACCAACTTCCTTCCCACCGATCCCCGTGTGTCGCGGTGCAGCGAGTTTTGGCAGCTGAGAAATTCTGCCCCCGCGACTCGGGGGTGTCCCTGTCGGGGGAGACGTTAACGATGCTCCCTTACTGGTTGTAATTTTCGAGAGGAACGAGATTGCGCGTTTAACGAGGCGTAGCCGGCGAGGGGAGGTTTTGTAGCCTCGGAGCTGGGGATCGTTGATGTCCCGCTGATCGTTTCGATGGGGATGAATTTGGAATTAATTCGCTCCCAGAGGGACTTCTTATATTTATTTATTTATTTATTTATTTATTTAATTACTTATTACGGGACAAGCCCAATTTGTACAATAAAGAAAAAAAAAAGTGACATACGTACAAGAACGAGAAAAAACAGATGACAACTTAAGTAACTTTAAGTACTGTCCCTTTCTAAATCGATGACAATTTTGTGCAGATTGCTTTTGAAGGTTTGCATTGATCCACCGAACAAATTGATGCGGTCAGAGTATGAATTGGCAACGCCGACGATCCGATTTACAGGATCGCGAGCACCAAACTTAGATTTGGTGCTTGAACAATAAAAGGGTGTTCTTCCTCTTAAGTTTTTGGATGGTGCATAGAGGGAGATATTTCGCAAAAGGGCAGGACAGTTGATGCAACCATTAATAATCTTGAATAAAAAACATAGATCGGCAATTCTCCTACGCTCCGATAACATAGGTAGGTTCAGAGACGCAAGAATTTGGTCATAATTGTGATTATCGCGTGACATTGGACGGCCGAGTTTATAAGCGGCAAACCTAAGAAATTTGTGCTGAACTCTTTCTAGCAGTGAGACGTATTTCAACTGCGAGGGGGACCATATTATAGACGCATATTCTATTATAGGTCTCACTACAGTAGTATACATATAGCAGTCTAAGAGTATGAATATTCTGGAAGTCCGACGAAAAGCGTAAGACAAACCCAAGTGTCCTAATAGCAGAGTTAGCAGTGACCCTATAATGTTTAGAGAAGTCTAATGTTGGAGATAAGTGAACTCCCAGATCCTTAATTTCATTGGTTACCGCTAACTCACGAGGGGAGGCCGCGAATGGGACGAGCGATTTTTTAACGAAACCGGGCAGAAAATGTTGAGGCCGATGTGTATAAACAAATTCCAGAATATTAGCTGTGAATGGCCGGCCATTTTTATAAGAAATGGCTTTAAACAGTAAAATTATGAAGTCGTCGAAACAAAAATTGAATTTTCTGGTTAAATTATTGATACTATGCCAATAACACATAAGACTTTTGTATTCCTTTCATCAAGATCTACCACTTAATGAAGTATAAAATCGATTCGACGACTTCATAATTTTACTGTTCATAATTTTTTATAAAAATGACCGGCCATTCACAGCTAATATTCTGGATTTTGTTTATACACATCGGCCTCGACATTTTCTGCCCGGTTTCGTTAAAAAATCGCTCGTCCCATTCGCGGCCTCCCCTCGTCAGTTTTGCCAAGCCTATATGGGTGAACAATTGGGTTAGTGCAGCGCGATGATCTCATAACATAACATTTGACGAGGTTCAGAACCATCCTATTCCTTTGACACCAGTCCTCTAACTTATTGATGTCTGATTGCAAATTCAGAGCATCTTCATAACTTGATATCTTACTGAATATTTTAAGATCATCCGCATATAGGAGAAACCTACTATGCTTGAAAACATCGACAAGATCGTTAACAAAAATGATAAAGAGCAGAGGCCCAAGGTGAGAGCCCTGCGGTACGCCAGAGGTAGCTTCAATAGGCGAAGGCCATGTGCTGATTTTTTAAAAATTGGAACGGAATTCTTGCAGTAGGAGTGTTTCACTCCAATTTTAATTTAAGCTTCGAAAACTTCGGAGTGGCCAACCGAGATATTAATGCAAAGGGACATCGAGAACTGTGTCGGGCACGCGTCAATGAAAACCCGAAGTTGCGTAAGTGTAAACAACCAGGCATAATCTGAAAGAAATAGCGTGCCCCGGATGTCCCGTGTGTTCGTCGCGCGTTATGCAAGAGCCATTTAAAGATGGCACGGCCCTCGGTGCACCGAAACTCGCACCGGAACGAGGCATCGCCAATGAATGACCAGTGACGAACGGCCTCGTAAAGAAGATGGATCGAGTCTGACAGGAATAGATACGCGAGCAATTATCTTCTAGCCGTTTCAGGGGCGCATCTCGCGAAAACAATGAATCACCGGCCCTCGCAGTGACGTGTTATTTGCGCGCATCCTAATACCGCCCATTCGTTAATTATTTACCCCGAGAGGGTAAATAATAAATACTTTGCACTGTAAAGCGATCACAGAGAATTCCAATATTCTTCCTTCTGTTTGTCCACTTTACTCGACCCACGTTCGCGTCGGACTCGAAGACGGCCAGCCCGTCGATATTTCGTTTACCGACCGAACGAGAAAACGGATGGACGATAAGGAATCGAATATTTGAAAGGGAACCGAGAGGGATGCTGAATCGTGTTTATTGAAATGGAGGGATTACCCGTGCGCAGGATATGAATTCTAAGCGGGAACACAGCAGTTTCGGGGTGCCATCTCGATCGGCCGTAGCAGCGTTCAATTACGCACGGCCACCGAAGCGGAATCCGCGAATTCGGCTGGCACGGTCCAGCGATTTTCAATGTACGAGCCCGTATCGGCGAACCCGTCGCGATCTCGTCGCGATATATTCTTCGGCGGAAGGCTATGAGCGGTTTTGCCGTCGCATAATTCTACCGGAGCTCCGCGCGAAGCTAGTTTCCAAGTCGAAGATCCCGTGTACCAACACGCAATATTTCTCTCCCGGCTGGACGGTGGGACAAAGCGGGCCGAGCGTAATTTTTGTCTCCATTCAAGTGGGCACTGAGCGAAGAGCCGCTCGAAATAGCTTCCTGGTTGTTCATTGCGCAATTCGCTCTCGCGAATCGCCGGTCGTGTTTGCGTGCGCGTATTTACGCGCAGGTACGCTCGGCGTGTCGGCGACGCGCCGTTGTTCCCTCGTTCGGTATTTTTGGCCCGCCCGGAACAGCATGAACCCACGCGCATTCCGATCGGGCCTGTTCGATGAATTTTCATCTGCGAACTAACCGCAGGCGTTCCTGACACCAGCGAGTGGCTTTCCGTCAGATTTAGAGCAGAAAGTTTCCTAGAGTCTTCAACGAACTCGTTGCTGTGACGTCCACGGGTGGTATTCTCGGGCCGCCCAAGTAGTTCGAGTCAATAATTGCTGCGCACTTTCGTTTTAACTACGTACGTTGCTATTCGTGAAAAAGGTGTACGGTTACTTCCGTCTGTAGATTGCGAGGGGGATGGAGCTGAGAAATTTGAATACTTCGTGGTTCAAATATCCGCGGGACAGCGGAGAACGATCCTGGAATAGGCGACACGAAATTAATGGATGGACGTGGAACGTGGATCGACCAGATCCAACTGGTCTGTCGGCAGCCATTCGCTCCGAGAAATTCGAAACAGCTCGCGTACCTGGCCGCAAAATCGCAGGCGATAACACGGTTATCGGTTTAAAAATAGACGAAGCCCGATGCTGTGTTAATTGCAGCTAAACGAGACGTCACGACGATCACTGGGACCGCGAAACGCGCGGTGCGATGGGAAATTGTTTGAATTACAAATTCAACCGAGGCGCGTACAGCAAACGAGCGACCATTCAAAGTTACACAGATTATCCGGTACTTTAATGTCAGAGAGAGTCTTCGTACGTTCTTTGTCCCGCCGTCGCCGCGGCAACAGCGACGATGACGCAGCGAAATCAGGGATAAAATCCGCGATATTGGCTTTTTTGTTGATCAAGAGGCAAAGGTAGCAGCGGGGGTGCGTCTGAATACGGAAAAAAAAATCCCATTTTAAATTCATCCGCGTCACCATGATTACACCGATCAGAGCCCTCCCTACTGGCAATCGCATTTGGGTTATCGAGGAGGGTAGGCGCCCCTGCGTCGTCTCGTCTTATTAGTTTAATGACTCGCCGATCAATCGGTGCCTTGTATTCGAAATTTCGCTGATTCGACACGGATCACTTGAAAAGTTCCGTCGTTACGTAATCCCTTGCTGTTCAACCCCTCCCGAGGGGGATTGCTTTCGGAAGTTCCAAGTTTGCAGGGAGATGCCTAAAATCTATTTGCCGGGGACAGTTTATAACGAAATTAACGGAACACTCTGCGCGGGAAGTATCGATTTCACGCGGCGAAGGAGAGATCCTGATACGAGTAATCCGAGATTTCTGCGAAACGCTGCGCGCATCCCCCTCTGCCGTGACATCATCTCGTTTTACGCTTACGATTATCCCGGCGGGGGATTCTTTTGTGCCCCTCTCGCCCTCTATGTCTTCCCAAAACTCGCGTTACCCCGTCAAACACAATCACCATTATCACCCGAGTGATTTCCCTCGTCATCGAGGGGGAACGAAACGAATCCCCGCTTAGAGGTCAGCAGGGATGAATCTTGTTTGGCTCGATTTCGAAAAACGGAGGCTGGATAGACGCGCGCGTGGCGGGGTGGTCTGACACACGGTAAATCGCTTGAACGTGGCCGCAGAAGAAAGGAATTTTCTCATTTCCCTTGCACGTCACCACTAACTCGACGAGTGTACGAGCTCTCGCGCGACGGCGTGCGGGCGTAAACTTATTGGTTTAACTACCCGGTATTTGATTTTATAGGCGCGAGCATTGTGCAAGGATCGCACACCCCCCGCGGCCACAGAGGGGTCGACGACCGCTGGGAGGAAATTTTGTTTGCAAGAACCCCGAACCGCTGAAATTTGGCACGTTTCCCCTCGATAAATCTTGCCGCGACCATCCACTCGCGAATGCGTCTTGTTTTTCGGAAAGCTTTCTGTTGTTTCATCGGGAAAGCGAAAAACGTTGCGTGTTTCTATTTGCCGTTACGTCATCCACTCTATTATACGACAGGAGTTTAATTCGAACCGTCAGTCGGACAAAATCGCGAGAATCACCGCGTTTCCAGCGGAACAGCGAGCGGCCGGGAACCTGTGCTTTTGTTTAAACAAATTGGAGGCAGGGCAACGTGATTTCTAAAAACGTTCCCCGTACTGACAGTCCACTTTTTGCGCCCCCGATTCCGCCGTTAATTATCTGTCTCGCCGCGCGTTTCGCATCTTTTTGACGTAACCCGAATTTCCATGGAAAATCTGACCGCGAGCTTTCGCGTCGCTGGCATCGAACACGTCGGTAATTATGGGAAATCTCTAAGGGTTCGAATTGACAGGCCTGGCGATTTGCAAATCACCCCCTTCGGCGAACAGGATTCCCCACGATTATGGAGATTTTGCTAACCACTGGGGCGTGGTAGAGTATGGTTACAAGATTTCTTTCCGCCAAAGGGAAGAAGCTGTGATAAAGTTTGCCCGACTCACGTTCGCCCTCCATTTCGTAAAAGTTGAACGTAGCGAGCATACATCAGGCTTGATGCTAAGCGGTGGACTGAAACTTGCGAATAATTGCGTTCACGATGCACTTGGCGAGCAGTAGATAAAAAACCAGAGGGAGGACTCTCGAGTTTTATTAGGCAAGTTTCCTCGCAAAGCGCGACGACGTTTTTAGCTTCGTTTTCTGAAGAATTCTTTCTCAATTTTTTGTCCAAGTCGCAAACTTTTGTTCACATCTGCCCAGATTGCTAAGCGTTTGCAAACTTGCTCCAATTTACTGGAATTTCCTGAAACTCACCCACTGCCTTGATGTTGCAATCCACGGTAGTATGTTCCTCATTTTTCACAGGTTAAAGGTGCAAGAAAAGCCTTCATGCTGCCCTGAAAGAAGCAAAAGTACATAGTCGGTACAAAACAGTTTTCCTTAATCAGAAAATTTACCCAAAAGTTCTTATTGGAAGTTCCAAGGCTAACAAAGAAGAACCTTTCCGGCGAACGAGACGTCGATGAATCGAAGGAAATATTACAGCTTAAACTACCAGCACGATTTATCCCCTGTTACTGAAGCCGATCATCGATCCAGGATACACCAATCAAAGGCAGAGTGGGATTGGTGGGATTATTCGAGGAAACTGGCCGCTGATTAAAATTGCGAAAGAAACTAGAGTTAATAGGTTTTTTTAACCAGAGAGGCTGTTCAATCTCCTGATCGCAACGCCTTTCGTTCTGCCGTCGGTTTTCACGAACCTCGCGACAGATTCGTGATCTTGTCGAGCGTTTTCGCTTCGCCACCATCCAACCAGCAGAGTTTTCCTCTCCAGATCGAGAAGTTTCGAGGAAAAGCGTGGAAACTCGATTGGACGAGAGGCGTTAGAACGTCGCGCGCATTTCGAGGCCAGAAGCGAACTTTTAAAAGTTCGATTTAAATCCAAGCGTCTATTCCTTGTAGGTATATTCGTAAAAACGAGGTTGATTCTTGGTTGCTGAATATAAATTGAACGAATCATTTGATCATCCTGTTCCTCTCCATTCTTGAATCTTTAAATAAGAGTGTTTAGTTCCATTCGAGTCTCGCGAAGCAAAATAAATATTTCTATGAATTAAGACGCGCTAACTGAACAGCCACGTGACTCTCTTGGGACATGCAAGTGGCAGAGTGATCGATAAAGGATCTAGCTGCAGTCAAAGCGACCACGTGTTTGGCTAATTATTTGCGTCCGACGGTTTCGCTTTTCTCCAAAGACTCGTCTGCCAACTTCCGATCAACAGAATGAAGGATTCCGTTTGTGAGAGGGCCGCGTTTCGGCAACTCTGAGAACCGTACGCGAACGCGATCCTTACGACGTTCGTTTGCGATCCCTAGTTATATTTGTTCGACGTACGATTTTCCTCTTCCGCCGTACCCGAATAATTTATCTTCCCGAGCAAACACCTGACGTAGAAAGGAACGGGCTCACGAAACGTGGATTACAGAGGCTTCGATTGTCCATTGTCATATGAATTTCAAAGCTGCCAGGTTTGGGAGCATAATAGTGCGTCCTTTCGGAAGAAATAGGTGCAACGTTTGCGGTACATGAATTTTCTGTACTAATATTGTATGTAGAAAAATTTAAATCCTTCTCCAATTAAATACTTTCCCATTTAGGACATTGAAACCCGATCTAAATTCAATACTCAACATCGACCATCGCCGTTCCATTCGTGCGCAAATGAACTTTTCTACTTAAGAATTCTTCAAACCGTTGATCCCTACTTCTCCTCAGAACATATTCTCAGATTTCATAGTATTCAGCAGCTCCCATCGACGAGCGAATCCAACCAACTATCGTCCACGACAAAAGTCGTCCCTTCAATCAGCTCCACGGCCATCGATTCAACCCCCGCCTCGCTATCGTTCGGAGCGAACGCGATTCGACGGACACGCCGCGCCGTCGATGTAACGAGGCGGCGGTGTAGCTGGCTACAAATTTCCACGGGCGGCCAATTTAAATATGCATGAGAAACGAGGAGAGAAAAAAGGGCGCGCAGGAGAAAGGAGAGCGTGGCTGGAAGGCGAGGGTGACTGGGTTGTTTCGCGGGCGACCTCGTTAACCCCTATAGAAGGGTGCCTCGTGGAGGTGACGAGGGCAGACGAGCTGCAGGTGGCTGACAGCTTTCCCAGCTACCACGAGCATCCAGACACGCGACAGGTATAAAGATTTATTATTCACCTTCGCTGAAAATGAAAAAATTAAAGGTTTCTTGGAGACCACGTCGCGGCAGCGAGGATGGCGTTGGCCAAGTGGAGTGGATTCTGTAGGCTGCAATAGCCTGATTAAACGGTCGAGTGGCACTACCTTCCCTTTTTCCCTTTCTAGTGTCCCTGAGGGTGTGGCGCTACTGAGAATCTCTGCTTCGCGAGCACGTATCGAAGGATACTTTCGTTCTTTATTGAAAAGCAAGGTGAGATTTTACTGCCGAAGAGCATCCAGGTAGAATCGAACGAGGTCACTACGAAAGAGTGGGCTATCGCCAGTTTTTCGTGGAGTCGCCCATAAAACACGATACCTCGACGAGCCATTCGCGCGGGGGTTTTATCGGCGAGTTTTATCGCGACGGTGACGGCAAATCACCGATCGAATATGCAGTGGAAACACCGTGGAAATTGACATCGACGTCCCCTGACTTCGTTTAACTTGGAATCTGTCCGGAGCTACGCTGATAAATCGCTAGATGATCGCGCTGATGAATAATCGAATCGGACGTCGGCTTGTCGCTTCCGTGAATCCGAACGGCGAGCGATAATGACCTTCTGTTCCGATTAATTCGAGGCAAATGAGCGCACGATGAACATTCGTGAAAGAATTCCCATCTTCGATAAAGGATCGCCCAAATTCTAGTTGTATTTACTTAGCCCTGTTAACATTTCCTACAGTTCGCAATGGACGTGGTTCAGTTAGTTTTCCTCGTCGAGTTTAAAACGAACCCCGATGCCATCGACCCCGTGTACCGCAACAACAGGAACCGTGACTAACTCTTCACCCCCCCGAAGGACCAGCGAATTTATCTGGTCGCGGGAAAGAATCGTCGAATAATCGTCGTTCACGTTGCAGCCTCACTAAACGGAAGTTACATCCAGCAGCTGCACGAGTCTTCCCGCCGTCACCAGGGACTTCCAAACCATCCACCTCGCGCCGATGAAAATACCCCACGAATGCTTTTCTCAGGCGTGGGCGTTCGAGCGTCATCGGGGAGCCGAAAAACACGAGATCCCCTTTGTCGTCGCGCCATTGTCACTTAAAACCCCGCGAAATTACGAGGCCGTCGCCGTGGAAAGAACGTGATCCGATCGTCGGCGGATTAACGCGCCTCCGGCACCAGGCTGCGTGGCTTTTCGCGCTAATCCACTTACGAAGACGGTGACGACACTATCGAACGATCCGCTGCGGCTTTCTTCAGGAATGCGCAGCGGATTCGTGGCGTTCAAGGAACGTGACGTGGGTTTTTTGTAACGCGAGAACAATGGGGCATTCTGAGGTGGACAATGATACAGGCTTCCGAGAAATATTTAAATAGTATGCCTGTGGGAGTTGGATGTCCAGAGATCAGTGTGTTTCCACATAGCGCTGCTGCGAGGCTAGGGTAGAACCCCCAATTACTGACACCTACCCAATTACTGTCACCTTAAGCTATTTTACTGAAAATAACGAATAAATAAACGTTGTAAAGTCATACACAAAAAGAATTACGTAATTCAACCTATAATCTATACGCTAGAAAATGCACCACTTAATATTTCTTTTTCATTAATTTCTATAAGACGATACAAAATTTTAATTTGACGACAACAGTGGAAATGGCGACTTCCTTACTAGTGAAAGAGAAAACAGGGCACTAAAGAAAGGGCTATAATTACTATATTTAAAATATTTACATAATAAACAATAATTTTTTAGTACAATAGAAGTATCATAGAAAGTCACAACGATCGTAATATAACGATTAATTAAGCGTTTTTAATTAATATATGGGTGATAGTGATTGGTACAAGCGTTTCAAGCATTTTGGTATTACTGTCATAGCAGTAGTTGCTCATGTACATGAGACGACATAACCGTAAAATGAGTAATACACAGTATTAGGTTAGCTGGCAGTAATTGGGGTGTCAGTAATTCAGTCACACACGTTTTAGAGGTGTCAGTAATAGATCTAGAAATATGTTTTTTAGATTAATGAATTTATATATAAAAATAGAAATTCTAAGACCCACAAAATGTTTTTCATGAAGTAAACATATTAAACCATAATAAAAAAAAATAAAAAATCTATACTTTTAGTCAATAAATACAGATACTATGCAATAATATTAGAGTCAGTCCTTAATGTGTCAGTGATTGGGGCTTCTACCCTATGCGTCTTCGAAATACCAATTTCGCTCGTTACTCGAAACAAATTATCGTTTCCATGGTTGTTAAGCCAATGGGCTCCCAGCATCGCTCGTTGCCGATTAAACGTATCATTTTCGTCTGATTGTCGCCGATTGGCAAACGCATGTTTTATTCCTCGATTGTCACCCCCGCACTGGCAAACATAGTTACGCTTCTCGCGAATCAAGCCCCGCGGTCGCAATCATAAATTTTCTGCGGACAGCGTCGATATTATTCGCGATTTACGGTCCCGTTGTTGAATATTGGCCCGTATTAACACGATTACCGCTGTAATCCGCGCTGGAATCGCGGGACCGAGAAAAATTCCACAGCTCTTTCGATGATTCCACCGCAATTGCGCCAGTTTCCAGCCACGTTCTGTCCTACTTCTGCTCGCGACTGGCGTGCTTCAGCCACGTCGTTTAAGGTTAGCCAGGAAGCGCGACGTATTCTCGGAGAAAGAGTTGAAAGAAAATTTCAAGCGTCTGACGTGATTGAGGGATCTCTTGGCAACGATTTCGCGTGTGACGTAGACGTGACAGAGTTTGGAAGTTGCGAACAAGCGAGGGAGGATTTTCGCTTTCTGCTCGTAGCAAGCGGCGAGCAGCAAGTTGCCGAAGACGTAGAGTCCACTGAAATCCCTGCCAGATAACAAAGAAAGGAAGCATCCCTCGAGAAAGAAGAATTTTCCACGAGTACAGTACTTAAGGGGGAACACCACTGTGACGGCCGGAAAAATGAGCCCATTTTTAAGATTTTTTTAAGGAATAACTTACAGTTTTATTATAAAATTGTTATTACCTATCTTTAGAACAATGTCTTAAGAGACTATAAAAAAAAAAAGTAATAGAAAAACATGCATAGATTTCCATATACAGTTAATCTCCTACACCCCTCACAAGAAAAACATAGGTCGCTTATCGAAACGATATCTCTGGAACGGCAACTCTGAAATCAAATTTTTTTTTTTAATATAATCGGTATGTGTGTAGTTTCCGTTGTGCGTACCGATTTTTAAAAAAAAATTATTTTTGTAAAAATGGTGCGCTTGGGAAGAAAAAGTTTCGAAAATCGGCAAAAAATTGGATAGTTTTTCGAGCGTATTTCAAAAAATATGTTTTCGATCAAAAAATCGGTACGCACAACGGAAACTACACTCATACCGATTATATTAAAAAAAAAAATTTGATTTCAGAGTTGCCGTTCCAGAGATATCGTTTCGATAAGCGACCTATGTTTTTCTTGTGAGGGGTGTAGGAGATTAACTGTATATGGAAATCTATGCATGTTTTTCTATTACTTTTTTTTATAGCCTCTTAAGACATTGTTCTAAACATAGGTAATAACAATTTTATAATAAAACTGTAAGTTATTCCATAAAAAAAATCTTAAAAATGGGCTGATTTTTCCGGCCGTCACAGTGGTGTTCCCCCTTAAACACTTTCCGAAACTCTTCTGAATTGACATCAAAGACAAGCCTGAATCGTTGCGCGATTCATCATTTACGCAACTAAGTAGATTGCTTGGCAAGACACTTTGGAGATCGCCAACCGAATACCCTCTGACCACGGGAGCAGAACGAGTCCGTTTCCCATTAGCATCAGATTAGCAGCCGACCTTTCGTTCTCGATCGTAAAGAGGACTGATAAGGGATCGCCTCCTGACCAGGCGGAACGTCCTGCGGGCTCTCCTGATGCGCCAGGAACCGCAATAATAACTTTCAATTATCCTGAAACCGCGCCGTGGCTTTCGTCATCCTGATAGCATCGTTCGTTTCTCTCCTCGGCCTCTCCCCTTTCGCCCCTTCGCCCGGAAGCTCCCTTTTCTCCTGGTCGGCGGCTCAGGCAGATGCTCCGACGTGACTGGTCCCGTCTGTCTTCTGATTTCTCATTCCCCTGCCGACGCGGCGTTGCGTGTAGCTGGCTAGTATTTTTTCCCTTCCTCGAATTTATACGAGGAACGTGACGCGAGACCGGCGCGGCGCGGCGTGACGCGGGGAAAAGCGGACCCCCGCGGGGGAACAGAGGCGAGTTTGGTTCTTATTACGTACGAAGGATTGCGAAAGCACGCGGAAGAGGAGAAATTTTTGAGCGTGTCACGCGACGATTCCGCTCGTGAGACGAATTGCTCGTTTAACGAGCAGCGCACAGCGTCCTCGGGAATTCGTTTGATCTCGGGCTGCGATTTGTACCTTTCACGTTACTAGTATCGCTCGCCTCGGCTGCTCGCTGACAGACAGGGTGTTCGATGAAGTCTTCGCGAACGTTCCGATGTTGCCAATGGACTGTGGCAGTTGCTGTGCCATTTCACATAAAGAAGCCGACAGTGTTTCGGAGCAGCCTCTCGCGGTTTCGTCGCCGCCACGCAAGGGACCCGGTAAAAGTCGCCCAGGAGACCCACAAAGTAGTATCCAGCGAAAGTAAAGGGGGACAACGGATAAGGCGAGGAATCGAATCGGGATTGCAGTTGCGAGCAAGGGAACGATCCCGCGAAGAAGAAGGAAGGAACGCCTCGGCGTTAGGGGAGCGTGGAAAGGGTCGAGCTTAAATGGATCCACAGAGGGATCGAGGATCGACGAAAGCAGACAGCGTGGCGTGTCGAAGCGCGTGGGACTCGCGTTTTATCTGGCGTGGCCAATCGGTGGAAAGGCGCAGGTGTGCACGCGCTCGCTCGAATAATAAATCCTAATCGGATCACGGAAGCGCGTCGGCGCATCTTCGACTGCGAGTGGCAACTGCGACCGGTGCAGCTGCAACCGACGCTCCTGCCTGCTCTAACTATCCAACGGGATCGACGACCTGCCTGCGAACTTATCTAACTCCGCAGCCCGTGCACGCTATCTGCGCCTCTGATCGTAACTTTCAGGCCGCATCTTGCGGAATAAAATGTCCAGATTATTCGTATGTTGGAGAGCAGAAGGTTTGCTCCTAGTTTCGTAAGAGTTCCAACTGGATTCTGTGATTAGATAATTCGCAGTTCAGGCAGGCAAGGATCCACGCTCGACTCTCTATCCAGCAAATCCAACGAAAGAAAGCTCTCGTCTCTTCGTCCCCTTGGTCGACGAGTTCGCCACAATTTCCGTCGAAAATTTCACGCTGATGACACAAAGGTCCTCTGGCCAGGCTCGCGACGAGGGACCGCAGTTGGGAGTACCCCTGCGCCACGATCAAATTCACTGTTAGAAGCTGGCGAAACTGTCTGCTAGCGTACACGGCTTTCCTCTAAGGTGGCCATACTCGAACGTACAAGTCTGTAACGTCGGCTGGCTGGGAATGGGGCGAGTTATCCGGGAAAACGGAGTTCGGAACCGCGACAGCAGAGATTGCTACTAGGATACTCCATCAGGCTGGAGAGACCCTCCGCGCAGATTGATGTTTGCCGTAGCCGATCGAATATTGGCAAAATTACTCGCCCGCACGACGGACGGCCCTGTCGTCCTGCCTTCGCCCTCCTGAAAGGGTGGGGGCGGCTCTTACGGGGACCGGAAGTCAATGGGTTTTTTTTTCGACCAGCGTCGATCGAGAACGTCGACCGAGGCTCCACGTGAATTCCACCCCCGTCGAGAGAAATTTCATTAGTCCGCGCTGGTGTTATCGAAATATTCCGAGTGGTGTCCGACTTCTGATTCAAGTGTCCATCTGGAATGCCACGACGTGTCTTTCCTTTTCTTTGGGGCAGCTTGCAGCTCGTTCGAGGGTATTCATGTCCGCATTATAATAATAGTTGAATGGGGTTCATGAATATATGCGTCCCGAAGAAATTTGAGCGTCCCTCTATGCTCTATGAGATGAAAGCGCCAGACCAGAGGACAATGCGTTCGCTTTTACACGGGAGGACCGGAAGTGCTTCCTGGATCGTTGCTCAACCGTCAACGAATTTTTCCTCGATCCGCGAAGCACCAATCGCGGAAACCCCGTCTACCGACAAAGGAGTCGCACGTACTACGATCTCTGCCTATTGTACGCGGGCTCATCTTTGCGCACATTTCCTCCCGCCTGGTTCCCTTTCGTGACGGTTTAATGAGCCTGGAACACGAAGACGCTGCGGGGCTGTTCGCGATCTGCGCGGATCCGCCGCGAAACGACGCCGAACGAGCCGCGGCACGAGACGCTTTTCATTCTTTTAAAGGCGGAGCGGCGCGAACAGTGGAAGAGTTTCGCTTTATCCCCTCCGAAGCTGGCGCGGCTAAAAGAATGTTCCAGGGAAGAACGGGGGTTGCAGGGGTAAATGGGAAGCTTCAGGTGTTTTGAGGAAGCTGAACGAGTGACTCTGAACAAAAATTTTAGATCTAGGTATTACAATTTGCTGAGAAAAAAGAAAAGTGATGCATCGGAGGTTCTCTTGAAAGAACTAGGGTAAAGGACCCAATTATTGACACTTTAAGGGTTGACTCTGACATTATCTTATAGTTTTGTACTTATAGACTAAATATATATGTTGTTCTTGTTATTTATTATTGTTTCATACGTTTACTTGATGAAAAAAATTTGATGGATCTTAAAACTTTGATTTTTATGTATAAATTCATCAATTTCAAAAATATATTTCGGGATCTATTACTGACACCCTTAAAAATGTATTTGACCGAATTACTGACGCCCCAATTACTGCCAGCTAACCTATAATACTGTTTATCTCATTTTAAGGTTATGTCGTCTCATGTACATGAGCAACTACTGCTATGACAGTAATACCAACATGCTTGAAACGCTTGTACCAATCACTGTCACCCAATTAATAAATAAAAAGACTTAATGAATCGTTGAATTCCAATCGTTATTACTTTCTATGATACTTATATTATCTAAAACATTATATTTTATTATGTTAATAGCTTAAATATTACAATTACAGCATTTTATTTAACCCTTTGTTTTCTCTTTCGCTAGTAAGGAAGTCATCGTTTTCACTCTCCTAATATCCGCTTAAAATTTTTGATCGTTTTATCCAAATTAACGAAGAAAAAATTAAGTGCTGTTTTTGGTATCGTATAAATAACAGTTTCAATTGTATGCTAAATTTTTTTTACGTATCATTTCACAAGATTTATTCGTAATTTTAAGTAAAACAGCTTAGGGTGACAGTAGTTGGGTAGGTGACAGTAATTGGGTCCTTTACCCTATTTGGAAATGTTGATGTCATATACTCCTCTGACACTTTGGTGACCTTCTTCCTAAGTTCTCCGATTCCCCCTTGACGAATCGAAAGCTGACCGATGACCCATCTTGGAAGGATCCGATATTCCAGCGAAATTTCGCTCACACAGGCGCCCCGCAGCTTTTATTCAAACCGAGCTTTGTTCCTCCAGCTTCCCCAACAGGTGAATGCAACGACACCGGTGCAAAACGCACGTCTCGCGCCGCAGAAAGACGCTTTCATCCCAAGACGAGGATTTATTTGCTCGAAAGAATCGATCCTTTGAGGTGCCTGAGAAGCGTCGAGTGCCTTTCACGGGGATTTTTGTTTTGCGCCAGACCGATAGCCTTCCAGCTCGCACGCTCGAGCGTCGCTAATCCACTCGCGGGAGAATAAATCGTCCGCACAAAGGGATCCTCGAGAGGAAAAATCGTTTTACGTAACGACGCTCGGATCGTCGTCACGCGCCAACGGACAATAATTAATCGCCTCTTCTGCTTTGCTCTTGGACCCGGCTGACAAATCTTTCTGGCATGTTTTCTTAGAATATCGAAGGCTTTTAAACGGCAAGATTTCAGCCTTCTGGTGAAATCGACGGAGACAGCTGATGGGTGTTCAAAGGTTCATCTTCGGGATCGTGAGATGGCTGTCGTTGGGATCAGCTGCACGTGTCGAGTCGACGGATTATGGTTGGTGAAGAAGGAAGGCTTGCGGTTGGTTGTTGCAATTTTATTTGCCAGATTAAACGTCCCATCTTTTCATAAATAGGAAGATGAAAATTACATTACATTCTGGTCGACCGTGTATCCATCAGGTTTCTAATTTGAATTAACGGGTTAAGTTCCAGTTGGTGTCGCCAGCTTTAAGGAAATAAACAGCATTCAGAGATGCACAGATTTTACTCGGAATCCATTGAAGTGTCTAATTATCGAACGCTTCAAGTCCGACATTCAAATGAAACCGCGCGGAAGATCGACGGGCGAGCGTTTCGCAAGCAGTCGTCAGTCGGCTGAAAGAACGTCAGTCAAAAAGCGGCTTGAACGACAGATCTGGTCGGAGCTAAATTTTCTGACGTGTATTTTTACGAGAAACCGAACGTCAGCTGCTCCCCCATCTTCCTCTTCTTCGTCTGAAACAAAGAAAGCTCGGTGTCGAGCTCGGTTCGTTGGCGTGGTTCGCTTTTCCCTGGTATTTCTATTTCCTGTTCGACGCTTGGAAGCCAGAAACCCAAAAGAAACGATTCGTTCAATGTCCGCCACCGTCTATACAAACTCCTTAGCATGCTATCGAAGGGAATGGCACCAAACTTATTATCTGCAATTTTTATCCCCCCTCCCATCATCTTAACGCGTCATTCAATGTGCAGAGAACTCGAGCCTCCAAAAGAAAATGTTATAGTAGGCGTTGTTTCTGCAGCCAGGCTGACTTAATTAGGCAAACGACGAGGATCCACCCCCGTTTCACCGTCCCCCTTTTTCCATCGTGCTCCCTTTCTTTGAATTTTGCGCGCAGCCCGCTGGTCACTCGCGCAGTCGGTTCCATTTGCGGTTCCATTGTGCGCCGGGGAACAATTAATGTTCCATGGCGGCGGAAATCGTTAACGCGATTCACAAAGAGTGTTCACCGGGGCTCGCCGTTGCGTTCGGGCGCAGTCGTCAGAGCGTAATCAATTTCCACGGAAGGAACAATGCCCGAAACGCGATTAATTGCTGGGGAATTTTAACGCCTCCCCCACGGGATTATTATCATCTTCGTTCTCGATAGTGTCGCGGGCCGCCGCCGACGTCAAACGCGACGCACAGTCGCGAGCGTGACGCTCGCAATTGTCTGAACGATTTACAATGTTAACTTCGTTGGAGTCGTACAGTAGTTTATTACATTGACAGTGTTATTGTCGAAAGATGAACCAGTCGCCTGGTTCGCTTGTTATAGGAGTGTATAAAATGAGGCGCCTGTTCGAGATTTATTGGATATTGGAGTATGAGCAGTGTCCATGTGGGAAGTATAGTTTTAGAATATTGGGGTTTCATTTTATTGAAAGGAAATAAAGACGCGAGAAGAGGGGTGTATATTAAAGTTTCCTCAGGGAGTCTTGCGTTCCCCCCTTCGAAACTGACATCGAAACTGGAGCACCGAACGTACTCCGGTCGATCGAAACCAATCGATCCGAGCGTATCCATAATGCAGTTGTGGATTGGAAGCCAGTTAGCGGCACATGCAAAATTAATACACAGCGAGTGCACGTGGTTAGTTGATTCGGTTGTCCGTTAACCGAGGATGGACATCGATAGCGACTGTACCTATAACAAGTCCTATGCATAATTCGATGCAGTGACAATTTGGATGTAAGAAAGATCGGGACTGGAATACTTCCACACACGTTCAAATCCCTGGGATGCTTCTTCTGACACCCATGGCCTGGCAGACGACTTTAGGAGGATTTCAATGTCCTCGGAAAATTGCATACGTTAGGAGAAAGAAGAATAAGAAACACGTAGAAGGCTCCGGACAACTTCTACGGGAATCCCGGAATCCTTCAAAATTCTGCGCCACAGCTTTCCACCAGATTCTTCGTCGGTATTCTGGAAATCCACGAAAGCGCGAAGAAAGCGACAAGACCCCGCCAGAATTCCCAATACGGCTTCAATTTCCCGCGCGGAAGTTGGGGGAAAATGTACAACGCGGGTACACTCGCCTTCCTCATCCCGGATCAAGCATCACTAATGCAAACGCGGTGGAGTCACGCGATCGTTCGTACTTATTTCCCCGACGGATGCGCATCGGTATAAATCGCCGATAAAAGGGGCAAGACAAGGGGCAGGGAACATGGTTGCTCGTATGAATAACACGTAGGTACTTTCACTTGAATTTCCCATTTCCAATCTCTCGACTTTTGTAAAATCGCTGGCCTTCTGCCCCTCCGAACGCCTAACAACTAACCATCTCAAGCGGACGTTTAACTGGTGAACTTTCGATTCGTTAGCGAATCGAGCGAGGGGAAAGAGCGCGCGTCTACCTGTTCGGAATTGCGAGAAATAACAGTGATCTGTCGAAACTCGTTGAAAGGGGGAAAACGATTTAAAATGCCAATTACCTAAGGGAAACACAATGATCTGTAATTGTTCAAACCCGTGGTTTCCCTTCGTGCGGCGTGCAACGGAACCCCGCGTTTCAAAGCGGTCGGCGAAAGTGACGACAATTGCATTCCGCGGCGGCCGATTGATAGAACGGATTCGTTTCCCGTTTGTCTGGGGATTCGCGAAAGAAACGCCACTCAAACGAAAGCGCGGCTGTATTCCATCGCCCGTTAATCCATTCTACTTATGCCGTCAGTTGACGATAAACGTACAGACGCACAGTGTTACGCGTGTATGGGCGTTCGGGACAAAACTCATAACTTCTGAACTAATCAGTTTTCGTCAAAAGTACCCTAATACTTTTTTAAAGAGAATATAAAAATGCATCGACTGGTGTATAAAAAAATATACAGTTCCATTAAAAAAATTAAGCCGATCTTGATTTTTCAGCGAATAAAAAGTTTTTTATTAATATTTACTTTTGCAGTTTGTTGTCAACTGAATACTGACTGACTTTTGTTCGAAACATTTTTTTATCAAATTATTTTTAACACGTGTATCGCGTTTGACTGCTATTTTAAAAGTGAAGACAGCATCCAGGACGGAAAGGTCATGGTAGATATCGTATAAACAATTGGAAAAAGCATATCGGATGTGTAGATTCACATAAGGGTCTTACGCACGAGGAGACCTAGAGACTACGCTAAGGGCCGGAGCGGTGAACGTCTTAATAATGATTTTGGCTATTTTTTCTGTTTCGTGCAAATTCGTGCAGTTGAAATTGACGTTAATATAAAGTTTAATGATCCCTAAATTTAATATACAAAAAATCAGGGAGGTATTTTTTGGTGTTTTTTTTTAAAGTCCCATCGAAGTTGATAAACATTTAACATAAAGAATTAGTACAAATTGTTAGTATTGTAAAAAACTGACTCGGCAGTTTTGAAGGTATGACAGTATTAAACACAACTTATAAAAAGCAAATGAAAAGCATAAACATTCTGCCAATGGCACGTGTTTGAAAAAAATGCACCGAAATTTGTAATGAATTTCTAGTATCACTTTTGACAACAAATTAGTAAATTCAGCCGAAGTTATGGGTAACATTGAAACCTACGTTCCTTTATTAACATTATAAGATACAAGAATTTGTGGATCAAACACTTCGGATTCTTGACTATTGTCCATTACGCGTAACACTGTGAGACGCGGCGATTTTTAAAATTGCAAGAAGCAGAAATGAATGAAACGGTGCACAGTGCACGCAACATTCTACAAATGAAAGTCCCATTGAATCCCTTTATAGGCGCGCAATTCCCCGAGTATCCTCTCCGAAGCAACCTTCGCCTCGGAGTCGAATTTTTCCACGACGGTGGCGCGTTTTTCTCCGTCGTGGCCAGAGGGATCAGCCGGAAAAAAAGAGAAACGGATAATGGCGTGGCGGTGACGGTTGATTTATATTTGGTCGCGGAGCGACGTGACGTAACGTTGCACGCGACTCCAATGGAGAAGTTTTCCCGCTTCTGCACGACCTGTCCCCAAAACGCGATTCCGCCGCGTCTCTATCTCCCCCACTTCTGCGGCAGATAAGATACGCCGCCCGCGCTACGCGACGGAATATCCATTCTTGTCGATGCTATTCTGGTATCGATGAATGGATCCCATCTCGCGGGCGGAGGCGCCGCCGAGCTGCCTACGGAAAATGGCCGGGGAGATCTCTGATAGAGCGAGCCGCGTCGCGGATGCACTAGCCGGTTGGATGCATGCAATGACTCGCGGAAATGCTCGCAATTCATTATCCAGACGGATCAGGGGCGAAAGACAGGCGACACCGCCACGTGGATCTGTACGACGAATGCATTTGCATCCTGACACACTTGAAGCAAGGTGCAAGTGAATTGTTGTTCCAACGCTGATCGATCGGACAGGAGACTTGGAATTTTCTCGCGAGAGGAGGAGCTTGGTGGGTGTACACTGTCCAGTGGAAATGTTTGTAATTGTACTTGATGGTTCTATGGGACAGCTGGGAGAGCATTTGTTGCAGTTTTGATTTTCAAAATTACACGCGGGAGATTGGTCGTGGGTGGTGGACGTTAATAGGCACTCGGGGCTGGAGTGACGATCGTGCGTCAATTTTATTGCGAAAGGTGGATCCTTCTGCTGCGATTTTAATTGTTAACTACGTATAAATCTAGTATTGCCATTGAGTGTTCATTATTCGTCTAAAGTCCTGTGGCTACGGTTTTGGTTGGACTTTGGAGGAACTAGGAGCCGAAGGATTGAATACCAGTCACTCTTCCGTGGTTGGATCGACGAGCCCTTTAATCTTCGTTCCGAGCGTTCGAATCACATGTCGGCGACGTCGATCAACGAATACCTCACAGTTTCAGCTGCATCGTCATCTACTTCCGGCGCACCCGTTGGTCGCCCCGTGCACATACGTCTCTCCATATGTACACGCACGGTATCCTGCTACAGACATTTGCACAATACGGCTGGAAACGTGAACAAACGCGTCTGCTCGAGGCGGAAGTAATTCTGGTAGAAGAACGACCCGCGACACTGACGTTCCTCGCATTTGAATCGGGAGTTCAGGCGCTGCTAGCTGCGTGGAGAGATCGAATACAGTTTCTGCGAATCTAAATTGCTGTGCGAAGCGCTCGTTGTCTATTAAGCGGAGATATCTCTCGTCTATCAGACTTTCGACATCTGAGATGTGACAATATCAGAAACGAGGAGCCTGCAATTGACGATGAAACGTTAATCAGCAGCCACGTGTCTTTCGTGACCAGCTCGACTGTGACCCATAAATCAAATGAAAGTGTACGTTTCTCTGGTAAATAGAGGGTTCTGAAATAAACGAGAAATTCATCTGACAATAAGTTGTGGAGACTTTTCGACACAACTTCCGAGGATATTTCGCATTCCAATAGAGTTCGCTTGAAAATGACGTTGCATCGTCAGTGCACCAGACTTCAAACTACGGTATTCACTGTTTTATTTGAGGTACCCCGCTGTTTAAAACCGCCACTTTCCGCGGAACCGTCGGCTTCGAACGTTCGAAACGTTTCGATGCAGCCACGTAAGCGTGGGATGATATTACGTGCCGCGAAATGACGCCGGTATTTCTGGAATTATGGTAATCAGCCCGGCGCAACGTTGGCTTATCGCGGGCTGATACGGTCGGCTGCAATTCGAACGTTCCGCGAGGGAGATGATCCAGTTTGATAGGATTTTGAGATTTCGAATACGCCCGGGAGAAAAATTCGCTCGCAGCCAGTCTGCGGGCTCGATATTGCGCGGGTCTCTCGAATCTCCTGCGCGCACTTCTATTCCTACCCTTCGAGTAATAATTCCGTCGATTCTCTGCCGCGAAATTACTTTTCACCTGCTACCCCCCTTTCCCTACCGTTCAGATTCAGGAAATCACTAACATTCCTGGCCAGCCCATGATTACCGTGCACACGCATTCCGAATCTCTGCCGTATCTAACACGAAAATCTACTTTAAAATTCGAAGCGTTGAAATATCTCTGCAAATTAGTATTCCGAAAGTTCGAGCCGCGAGATCGAAGTGTCACCTGCACACTTCTCTCCCACAATTTCTGTTTCCGCTTCAGAATAATCTTGCATTAGTTTTTAACGCTCGTACCTTTAACGGAGGATTAGTGGCACCGAACGAACGCAGCTCGCGAGCGGATCAATTAGGAGAAGTGTGGCGTTCTGGCACGAAATAACGCGAAAGAAAGTTCTCCGCGAGCGAATATTCCGCCCCGAAGTGTCCAGTTCGATGACGAGGGTTCGCGACCACCGCAGGAGGGTTGAAAGTATCAGGGTGCAGGGTGGATATCCCGGAAACCGAAGTTGCTGACCCAGAAGCTGGAAACGGGCCAACAGCGGAAGCTCGGCCGCGGCGGCGGACCCGCGAGCCTCGCATGGAAGCGTAGTTATTTACCAGACGAGAAAAGGAATCTCAGGACCAAAGATACATTAACATCGAGCAGAGGGAGAGGCAGCTCTAACTGAATCCACGTAACACCAATTACCTGGAGAAGTCTCTACTCCCGCGAGCATCCTCCAACATATTCTCGCCTCGAGCTTTTACGACTTCCGTCGGTGCATTTTATTGTTTCACTTCACTTGTGTCCCCTTTATGAAGAGGCGAAGCGTTCTTCCTGCTCTAAGACTCAAGTCTCCCTCATTGCTTGAGCTTGGATCGTTGCGTAAGGGTTCCTTGGGATCCAGGTAGAAACTGGGGAATCAGACATTCTTATAACGAGCTAAAAATTATTGGGGCGCGTGTGCTGCCTAGCACTGGGGTAGCTGATCTTCTTTCACGCCAGTTTTCAGCTCAGGCGGCGCGGGGAAAGTTCTATTGCCATTACCGCCACGGAAATTGCTTGCCCGATGTACAGGGACACATAGAAAACTCGTTATCGTCGTGAGCGAACGCGTCGCGCGTTCCAATCAGCTGAAATTCGACGGTGGGCCGTGGGCCACGCGCGCGATTAAATAAATTACAGAGTCGTGGCGGTCGTGGGAGAGACAGCCGGCTGCATAATCTGTCATTGTGTCAGTCGCAGGGCATTTCCGGTGTGCGGTGTGCGGGCGCAGAGTCGCGCGTGTAGCTGTGCAACGCCAGGCGACGACAGGCCTGCTCGCGCTTGATAATGAGTATCCGCGCGAGTACACGCGGCGGAACTGAAGCCGTAACCCAGTTTCGCTGTGGATCGACCCCTCGGAGTCGACCAAACACGCCCGAACCGCCACTGCGCGTGGTATTGCTCGGTTTCTCCACCGAAAGATCGGCAATCCTGGGAGACGTCGCGAAACGGGGACCAAGGGAGAGTGGCTCGCATGGCCAATGAAATGTATTTTTAACCGACTTCAAAACGGAGGAGGTTATGTATTCGACCCGTATGTATGTTTTTTTATGTTTGTCCCCTCATAACTCCTCAGCATATGGACCGATTTTGATGATCTTTTTTTTATTCGAAAGAGGGCGATGCCCCGGTGGTCCCATCCGAGACTAAATCAAAATTGGCCCAATATTTTGCCCGTTATGGTTAATAATAAAGACTATTGTCACCTAATTATTATTATTCTATGTACGTACGCGCATATCTCCTCAGCATGTTGTGTCAATATATATAAAACTAAAAAGTTAAAAATAAACAAAATTTAAAAAAAAAATTAAAACCGACTTCAAAAAAAAAAAAAAAAAATATTGCACTAAAAAGTAAAAAATACTTCTTTCCCTTATTTAATCTACGACTCATATTTTTCAAGTCGGGGCCTCATCATTTGCACTGTGTAAATCTGGCGCCGGCTTAAAAAATATGAGTCGTAGATTAAATAAGGGAAAGAATTCTTTTTTACTTTTTAGTGCAATTTTTTTTTTTTTTTTTTTTGTAAGAATTAAAGACTGTGGTGCAAGGCAATGTAACTGTGGATTGGATAGTTGGATAGCTGAAGATTTAAGAAGGAGGAATCTGTTTTAAGGGGTCAGTCCACTGTGACGGTTTGAAAAATTAAGCTATTTTAAATAAGCAATTAATCTTTTTGGTATTTATTAAGCTACTTTTATATTATGCAAAGAAAATTTAAAAGATTTTTTTTTAATTTGTTTTAAAACTTTAAACGCGAACAATATATTATTTACGTTGGACATTCCGTTTACTAAAAAATAAATTCTAAACAATGACAATTTTTCACGACTTCACAGTGGAGTGAGCCCTTAATTGGCGAATATGCAATGAAATTCTAATACCAGTGGGTAATCGCAAGAGAACAGAGAATTTCCCAACTTGTTACAGATATTTGAATGAGGGACAGGGGGTGATGCAACAGCCAGGGTTCAAGAGTTCGGATGTATTCCCGGTCTATCGCGAAAGTCTCTCCATACGGCGTCGTATTATGTAGTTCGACGTAATTAGCAACACTCCGTCATTAATCCTGGCCGCGCCATGTTCGGCTGGTGACGCAAATGCACGGTGTGCCGTCGGCCCGTTGTGCGAAAACATTCAACCGAGAATGATCGCGTTACCGCGTCGGAATAATTGCGAGTAACGACGATGCCACGGGGTAAAATAGGTCGTTTCGCGTTAACCGTGTAAATTTCGTGCAATTTAACTGGACAAGATTGATAGACGCTTTTTACGCCTGCGCTGGAGAAATTCCCCCGTGCGGCAAATAAAGATCTACCTCCGGCTTCCCCGCAGAATCCATTACTCCCCTAAGGAAAGCCTTCCATGGTTCCTTCGTTGCCTAAATTGTACATCATGCCCATTGACAATAAATTCACCCCGCTTCCCCCGCGTCATCGCCTCGCTCCACCGTGGCATCGCCGCAACGAGCACAAAAATTGCTCCGCGCGTCCCCGAATTTCGTTTCCTCCGTCCGTGGATTAGAAACCGAAGAATCGGGGGGGTTGGTAAGTGGTTGTCGGGCAACAATGAAATATCACCGACACACCGTGGCCAATAATCGCGGGGACAGAAGGATCTATAGCCGTTTCGACGTTGATTCATCGCCGTGTTACCGATGTACATATATGTGTACTATATTTATGCCTGTAGTATTTCTTTCTCTGTCACCACGTCGACGGATCCCCCCGATTTCTCCTGGAGGGACAGAATACAGTCCCCCGAAGCTCGCTCCTTTGGCCTCGCGGTCTGATTAGCCGCGATCGCGTGCAACCAGCTAAGTCAAACACCGCGGGCAACATTTTAACGGACGGACATGATAACATTTGCGTAACCTGGTTTCTATATGACGATTTATCCCCAGGCGTCGTTGATTTATCGTGTAACTACGGAGAGCCGAGGCAGCGAGCACGCGGTAGCAGAATTCGAGGCGTGGTTACCCATTTGCTGCCTACGAATTCGTTATTTGCGATGCGCATGTTCGACTTGTTGCCTTCATCGAGAAACAGATTTGCTTTGCTCTATGCCGAACTGTGGTAACTCTTACTTTGATCGTTTAAGTACTTTGGGACGCCACTTTGAGATTTCCTACTAGACAGGATCCTACGGCACGATCTCTGTTTGGTTTCGGATCCTCTGGGCACATTGTTTTCAGAGATCGGAAGGGTTGCGACGACTGCCGCAGTACAAGAGATATGATCGGCATTAGTATTCGCGCGTTATCATCGCGTCTCCACATCGGGGTCGCCCTCTAATCAACCCCTCGGCAAGTTAGTTACCCCGTTACTTCGTCCAAGTCTGTAATCAACGTCACCATCCTGTGGCTGTTATTTAGGCGGCCATCGCCCAAAACTAATAATTGCGGGATTCCTTGAAGGCCAGCTGCAACCTAACCCCAAACAGCAACTTGTGACAGCTTCTTAGAAACTTTGCTACTTGTCCATCCTTCGCGAAGTATGAGCTTCGCGCAAGTTTATTGGATGCAAACCAACGCTGTTGGGCACGGATCCATAAACGACACACTGTGTTTAATATCATTCCACTCGAATGTCCAATAGTTTTCCCGCAGCTAACGAGCAAGAGTATCACAGTCGTCCTTGTCATAAAGAAGCTTTCGATCCCCTGATTGCTCGTGCCTTCGAAGAAATGATCGTTAATTCAGGGGAACGAAACGGGGACGTCGTCGAAGTTGTTACGGGGGCTGTGCCCGGATGACGCAATGGTGCATGTAATTTCCCATAGAGATTAACATGCAAAACTGCACGGAGTAACCGGCCGTCGCCTAGATAAGCGGATACATACATTAAAATGCTAATTATTTCGGGGCCGTGTCGGAAGGCTGACGATAAAAGTAACAAATGCCGCCCCCGCTGCCGTCGACCCTCATTAGAACACGGATGATGTTCTGTTTTGCTCGTGGCCCTCCCTTCGCGCATATCTCCCTTGTATCTGCCAAATCCGAGGGGCGGAAAGGGAATCTGCTTCTCCTGTTAATAAAATTAATTCACAAATCAACCGTGTCTTTTAAATCTCATTCTTCCTCCCCTCGACGTTGATAAAAATAGATTAACTGGCGTATCATTTCCACTTCGAATGGCTAACGAGCGTTTAATAATCGTTAAATGTCGATGCACTTGGCACGGACTTCCCCAACAAATTCAACGCGAAATCAGCATTAAAGGTTTACAGAATGAATCTCGCATTTGCATCCGGCGAATATAAATTCACGCATTCCTGAAATATACACGAATGTGTGCCAAAAACAACTTCCCGAATTATTATTACTGTTGGCACTTTGCATAACAATCATCGCAATCTTCATAAATTCGAGTGGCGATTACGTTTCGTACATCTCATCGTTTCCGTTTCCCATTTCGCGCTTGTTCGAGCAGTCCATTAGCCCTAACAACCTGTACCAAAGAGATCGCGTCTTTGCAACTTTCAATCCCCGAAATAAGATGGAAGAGAATTCTAGAATATCTGAATAATCAATCAGTTTAGATTCGAAACTCAAACCTTTAAGGTGATTCTAAAGAGATACTGTCTGCCTATGCGCTCAAAATCTTTTAAAATTCCCGAGAAGCTACTAGTAGCCTCGCAAGTTCGAACGAGGGAGTATCTGCTTCATCACTGGCAGTATCCTTACATAAATCTCGCGTCACACGGCCACGTAATTGTTGGCCGATAATGGGCGTTAACGAGAAGCGGAATTTTCGAGGCGACCGTTTCCATTCGAGTGGACGCGCTAATCGCGAGCGTTAATAAGCTCCGCGCGCCACCCTTTCAATTATCCTGCCGCTCACCGATCGTCGCGCGAAAGTCTCGTGTGTCGATCCACCGACTGCTGTCTCTAATTACCTTCGACAATTAATGTCCGTGCGTGGACCACCGAGGAATTAATGACCCGCGAGCCGGTGAAATCGCGCGATTGCCTACGTCGCGAAAGTCTGCGGATAATCTCAAACGCGTCGCACCATTCAAGTAGAATAGTAAGGTAAATGTACCAATAACGAGCCGTTTAAGGAAACGGTGACAAAGTATAATGAATATTGTGTATAAAATGAACAATTTAAGTGAAACTTTTTTTCATTCATAAAGATTTTGTTGTTTCTCATCAGTACTCACATAACAAATTTTTTTTTTTTTTTATATATTTAACGTAAAATAAACAAGAATATTTGTACGTATAAATGTACCAATATATAGCCAACCTCGCGCGATTGACCTAGCGGCCCGATTTTCATGTCCCAGTACCTAGCCATAGGTTTTATAATCGTGTAAAAATTATTTTAAAAACTGATTCTTTGTCTTGAATTGAAAAATCTGTTAAGGAAAATTAAGAAGTACAGAAATATAAAATTATTGTATAAATAACCATAATAAACAGATTAGAAAATAAATGCAAAAAACAATAAGTTTAGTTACACTATCAATAGAAGTTTGTGGTTATTTTATATAAGACTCAAAACAACCAACAAATTCATTAAACTGTACATATACATAAACTTTAATAAACTTAAATTAAATGCTATCATTATTATCTAGAAAAATAATGTTTATATTATGATTTATGATCAAAATACTTACCGGCTTTATTCCAAATATCGAGTCAGAAATTCACACTTTTTTCGTAATTTTGCTCTGGCGATGCCGATTAACATTTGCAACTCACTTCACCCGATTTATTGAACACGTGGTTAGTTACTGGGCTAACAAGATTTGTTTGCACCGATAAATAGCCATGTAAATATTCAAATAAAAAATAGTTTTCATATTCAAATTTTTTCTTTCTATGTGTTACAAATATTTTCAAGATTCTAAAACCCTTTTTTCTATCTAAAAAACTATTATCCTATAATAATTATGCTCTTAACAAGAAGCACGCTCTTCTTAGCCATATCATAACGAATGTCTGAAAACGCGTCATATATCTGGCCTCGAGACTAGAAATGGTATTTCTGAATATCTAGTCGAAAAAACAAGACGATATAACTTCAGATATTAAACCGAACAATTAAATAATGCAAATTACACCAAATATGTATTTTATCTTACGTGCATAGTTTAACAATTATTAATATTTCAACAGATGGCTAGGTACTGGTGCATGGCTCGTTATTGGTACATTTACCTTAGAATGTCAGTCCTGAGAAAGTTACAGGGACATTTTCCAGTGACTCGATGACGTAAAACAGGTGGAAATGGGTTCTAAAAATAAAATTCAATTACCAAGATGTTTCCACCCTCTTCCTAATCTTCCCTCGATTTACTCATGCTCACAAGCTACCAAAAGCGTTATCCGCCACTGATTACGTTACAGATCTTGACCCAAGACCGTCGATCGTCCAACTCAAACGGGATCGTGGAACGAGCGGACCAGATGGTCCACCAGTCCTTTCAGAGCGTTCGCTCTCGATTACTGAATGGAACGACGAGGATATCCCGATGTGTACGTAGATTAACGAACCGTGGCCGACCGCCTTCCGCCTCGTGAGGTCGGTTAAGAACCTGCTTGCGTGCGCGGGGGGCCCGTAGCTTCTTTCGCAGGGTAGGGGGGCCAGCGACGGCGAGCAGGACAGAGGAGGGATGGCGCATTAATTCAAGCCAAACATAATTATCCGTGTAAACGATCGGAGAACCGTAGCCACCATAAATACGCCCGTTGGCTGTAAATATGCTGGATACAGGCTTCGTGGCTTCTCTGTGATGTCTCTTTCTCTCGTTACATCGTCCTCCATCCTCGCGCAGCTTTGCGTTCCCGGTCTCTGTCCTTTCTGGGCGATTTCGTTTTCTGCGAGTCTGCTCGTGGCGCGCTGGAGACATCAAAGTGTTGCACGACCCGCTCGTTAAGACGATTTGCGCGCGCTGCCACTCGAAATTCATGCATAAAAGAGACGGATGGTCCGCGATGAATGTGCCTAATGCTGGCGCGTGAACATCGCGGTTTCAGCGATGAACGATGAATGGTTCGGATGAATAAATTGTTAGGGACGCTCTTTAGGGGAAATAGGAGAAAAGGAAGAAGGGTCTACGAAAGATATAGTGGACTTGATAACCTGCTTTAACTGATTATCGTGGATCATGTGTGTGATGAAGAAACCAGAGAGAACGAAGCAACATCGAAACCGCGGGAAATTATCGCGCCTGGTGCAAACTTGTTAGTGTGGTTTGAAGGGGGCCATAAAGCTTTCACGGAAGTGGAGATACATAAATATGCCACGATAACGATTCCACCTACGAAAATTCCTGGTCGAAAAGAAGGTGTTCCTGCCCACGAGCAAGCCCTTCTATCAAACCGCTTTAGAACTGAACTGCTCGCGCTTGAAATTGCCAGAAACAGGAGCTAAAATGGCGCACTAGAATTTGAAACAATCTTATTTGACACGTTAACAAAAGCCGTACGATAAGGGAATGATTCTTGGAATAGCACACGGGTATGTAACCAACATACTCGTGCTATAAAAGGAACTGTAACAGCCACTTATCTTTCCACAATCAACGCACACCAAACATCAAATCAGGGCAGCTTCATATTCACTCGCATCTTGAGGACACCTAATTACATCTGCCATTCTCATCTCAATTTCACACTGCGATCTACACAATACTAAGCAGAATTCACAGGGATCTTTGATCAGATTCCACAACACCTGCGAATCGGTCTTCAAACCTCTCGATCAGTCATTCCTCGGGTCCCCCAATAATGAGCCCACTTCAGGAAGCAGAACGCCCAAAGAGAGATGAAAGGTGATTCGTGTAGAAAGAGAATGGAGAACGAGCAGCCTAGCGGAGGGGACCGGCAAAAAGGAAGAGGAGAAACGGAACGGTCGACCCAGCTCCGTTGCTCTTGCAAATATTTGCACGCCGGCGACGCCGGTGAAAAAATTAAGCTGATACCCGCGTGCTAATTCGCGAATGCGTGGCGCTACGTAACGAGAACCAGCGACAAGAGGGGAAAAAGTGTCAACACGATCTTGCTCGTCTTCTTATTTGCACGACCGCGAATCGCGTGCGTCTGGAATTATTACGAGCGCCCGTTTCAGCGCCCTTTGTTGGCGCGCCTCGTTAACATTCCCTGATCGGGCGTCGCGTTACGCGTTTCCCTCCGTTCTCTCAAGAGAAATCGGTAGCCGTTCCTCGAGGTTTACACGGCGACGAGGCTCGCGTTTTAAGGGGTCCATAAAAAACGAAACTACTTGGAAACTTTCCTGGTTGATATCGCTCAAGGTTATCCAACGAGCGCGCCGCAAAACTGGCAATCCCTGGAAAATGATCGGGGGCGAAATAAAGCCAGGCTCCCCTTCGACATAATCGAACCATCGGCTCGATATCTCCATCCTCGTCTCCCCGATCCGCGAGGAACAAACAAATATTTGAACAGCGAGAAACGCGGGGTTTCAAAGTCCCCGGCTCACCTAGGCTCGAGCACCCCTTTCACGCCATTCCGACCACTTAAACCGCCCCGTCCGCGGGCCTCTCTCCGCTCATAAAAATTTCAGAAACGAGAGCCATTCTCCGATCGCGACCCGCTCGCGTGTTTACGCCGCTGGGGCAGAAATTGAATTGAAATCTCAGCCGGCACGTAGCCCTCGGTGGCTTTCCGCCCCCTCTAGAGCCCCGTATTTTGTTCTCCGACCCTCCTCCCCCGTCCTCGGATATATCCCTCGGCCGTACCCCGCGACCCGTTTGATATCGCGTTTTCCGGCCATCTGAAAGCGCCTCGCCTCTGTGCCCTCCTCCCTTCGCCCTTCCCTCTTCCCACCCTTCCGCCCCTCTGGCTACCTTCTTGTGCAGCAAGGTTTCCATTACACTCGCTAGATTGGTTCCTCGAGGACGCCCTCGCTTCCTGAGTAGCCCCTGAAGGATAAGAGACGCGCAGAGGTGAAACGATGGGGAAGGGGCAAAGAGGGGGCCGGCCGCCGAGGAAACGCTTGTTTCTTTACCTTTCGCGCGAATTCAATTTCCAGACGTCTTTGGTTAATTGCAATTGCACCTGCGGGGGTACGACGACTTTCGTAACGGCTCTTGAACCGTGGCGCCAAGTTTCATGGCGGGTTTTACGCGACCCCGGGGGTTGGGCAAGGGTTCGGTTTCGTTGCTTTGATTTATGTAGCGGGAAATCGCGCCGCGAGAGGGTTAATTTCGCCAAGGTTTTGCGCACGGGGTGAGCCCTCGGTTCGTGGGGGTGATTTAGCGGGCCTCCGGGAACGTGGTCTGAATTTCCCCCCTTTTTTCTTTTCATCTCGACCCGAAGAAAACATGGTGGCTTGCGCGTTTCTGCGTCTGCGAGAGTGTACGCGTGGACTGCTGGGTAGTGATTAATTTCGGTGGATGTCCAAGTATCGTGATTAATGTAGGGAGGGGCTAATTTTCATGGGTTTCGACCGATTTCGGCCGAGCGGCCCTTGTGGTTTCGCGCGTTTCGTTACGGGTTCGACGATCGACGTTTTATATCGATCGCGCAAATATTATGCACGACACTCGTCGCGGCTGGCGGTGTGCGCGACGACAGGACGCGTGTACTCACCTTGACACACTACTGTTCCGATTTGTAGCGTAGTCATGCGCGCACCAGACTCCAGACAACAGTCGGCCGATAATAAAAATTGAGGCTAGTTGGTCTAATTACGGCATTTGCGTTACACGCGCGCTCACAGATGCTGCAAATTGCGAAACGATTACGCGAACCCTCCTGAACCGCCTCGACAACATCAAAACCTCTCCCGTAGCTACCATCGAACGAGCAGTCGAGGGTAACTTCCATCAGCAAGGCTTGCAAGATTTGTAGAAAACATCTTAATCCCAAGTATGCTAGCAAAATATGGCAAAGAATCAGGCTTTTCTGTATAGTAAGTAAGTGTGTATGCTCTATATACTCTGTTACGATTGATAGTACTTAGAGTTCCATTCTTTTCCCCGTCAGTAGAATTTGCTGCGCGACTTTTGCAACTTCTAAAATCAGTTGACTGTAAATAAGTGTGCGACAACCTGCAAAACGAATACATAGAGCGCCGTTCCCGAGTTTCTGGATTGTAGAAATCCGCGAAAGAAGTCGAAATCGTGGCACGTCTCCGTTGCAGCACCTTAAACGACGAAATTATCACCGTACCTCGCGATAAACGTCATCGAGGACTTCGCGAAGAACTCGATTTTACGACTCTACTGTCGCAACTTCGTGCTCCGCTCTCGTAACGTTCAATTTTTAACGCGGCCGTAAATAAACACCTGGCACAATCAGCCTCGAGTGAGAACCAAAATGGAGGCAGAATCGAGATAAAGCCCCCACTGCTTGGGCAACTTTGCGCCGCTGGTGCGTGCGAAATTAATGATATTAATGAGATTAATCGAAGTCCCTCGTGCCCTCACTGTCGAGACGATTCTTCTCGCGCCTCGTTATTAAAGCAGGAAGAGGGGAGGACGGGGGGAGGGAAAGGCGGAGAGGGAGGAACGTGGAAACGACAGGGTCGTCTTGTACACCCCAGGAATAACCGAGATCTTGCGAGTAATCTCGCGCGATGTTTCTCTGGAATTACGTCGCTGTCGCGCATAAATAAAAGACACGGCCCTGAGTGGATATTATGCAACGCCTGGTGTTTTGCGGTATTCCCCCTTCGACGGATCCTATTCCTGCCTCCGCGACTCGTATTTTTGCTCCCTGTGCTGCCCGTCGCCGTTCCAGACGCTCGATGAGACAATGGAACGTGATTTCAGGTAGCTCGAGGGCTTCCACGGTTCACGTGGACGCGACTAGCTGCGGAAAATTGAAAATTGATCAGCCAAACGCGCTGACAGGGGTTGCTACCAGGGGCGTTGCTCGAAAACGAAGGGAGGGAGGGCGAGGGCCACGGGATTTCCATAAATTGAGGGACACTGGTATGACGTTGAAGAAGATATGCAATTTTTGATTGGTAAAATTTGTCGAAGGGAATAGTTTGTTGGATGTCACGTGGAAAAACGTCACTAACAAGAAAACCCTAACATCGAACTGGAAATGTAATCCTTGGTAAAAAATTGTGCGGCATGGAGGTGTGCCAAGATAGCAGAAGTAAACCGAAATGTGCAAGATGCTTCCAAATGCAGGGGCAAGCGTGCAATTCATGTAAAAGGAAGGAGCAAACTGAAACGTTAATTTCTATGCGAGTCCTTTCTACGTTTGCTCTCTAAAAAAATATGCAACTGCATGGTCGTTCGATGTTCAATGGAAAATCAGTCGGACCATTTTTCTAAAAACGCAGCCATTTTTCTAACCAGCTCCGCGTATCCCACGATCGTCCACGCTAGCAGAATCGCAAACAGAATCCCTAACCCGTCCTGCATTCGCGTCGATGGAACCGTTCCGCAGAATGCAACGGATCGTTGGCATGCAAATTGCTCGCCGCCGCGAAAGAGAAGGAATCTGCGTAAATAGCTGCGTTATCAGTCGTTGAAGCATCGTTTTCGAAAACCTAGATATCATATAGTTTCCTGCGAGCTTCGACTCCTCGGATGTAGTGAACTGAATTTTTATTTTTTGCTTTGGTTGGGAACGGAGCTCTTTTAATCCACGACAGAACGATTCTCCCCGGGCACAATTAACCAAAGCTAGAAGCCGGAAATTGAGAGCGAGAACGCGGAAGGCGAATCCTCAAGGCGAAGCCGCGCGGCGCCCCGTGAACATCAATAATTCGGCCGTTCCCACAGTTGCGCGACACGTTTTTCGCCAGCGTTCTCATCACGGCTTCGCCGCACGAATCGTAAAAAACACAAACGTCACCGTAATTAAACGCGCTGCGTCGCGTCACGAAGATAATGCGCCCGTAAAAAAGAGCTCGTAACTTCGTGCTGATACGAGCGAGGGAATAAAAAGTAAAACCACGGGGACGAGGAAGCAGTATCAGCGAGGAGAAACGGTTTCCCTCGGAAACCGTGCAACTGTCTGCTGTGACTTTTCCAACGAGAACGGATATTAGAAATAGTAACCCGCGTGGGTGTGAAATCTATTTTATACTTCGGAGGATTTTAATGGCAGAGTTTGGGCGATGAGAAATTGCGCTATGCAAAGTACAGAGAGTGAAGAGGCCTGAATCTGCCGGCCGGTTCTCTGTCCGGGCATTTCTTCTCCAAACGAGTACTGTCAACACGGTGTCAAGGCTCTGTGCTCCGTTTTATGGGTTGAACGCAAGCAACGGGAACGCGATGCCCTGTTGCGGCGATCAATTTGCACGACCTCGTCTCGTACGTGATTTACCTGCGATGGCTCGGGCATGACACATCAGGACGCATCGAGTCTCTCGTGTCTCTTTATCGATAGGTGCTTTCTGAATTCCACCTTTCTTCAATTTAGGAAGGCCTTTGTGTAGTAGATCACTCCCCTATCTACGTGTTTAATACGAATACAGAGATTTTAAAAGAGGAAGCGTAATATGAATATGTTGCAGAGTTTCCGATGTCGTTTCTCATTTCATATCCTGCGTTCTATCTTATCGTAGGTACTGTAAAAAGGATCGTGTGTTCGCGTCCCAGCCCGATCGGCCATCGTTTGGCATCGACAAATTGCACAGGCCGACTTTCCCCCGCGATTACAAGCGGGTACGCGGATTTCACAACGAGCAGGTCGGAGGCGGAATGGTTAAAACTGACTCGCGGGCCCGTGACAAAGTGACGACATCGTCGACGATGCTCAGAGCAACGAGGAAGCCCGACGACGCCGACAACGTTGACAACTGCAACGATTGTTGCTCGCAGTGTCGGCGATAATGTGGCTAGAGCTTGTGGTAACGCTGGGCGAGAGCGTTGATTCCGCGAAAGCCGCTGAAACTATTGGACCGACTCGCTTGATCTTTGTCGCAATACCTCGCCGCGCGTGAAACCTCATCCATCTTTCCACGCTTAGGAGCAGTTTCAATGACGTCTGTTCTATGGCGTCGAGTTAATTCGTCTACGCGTACCGTGGAAACCAGCTGGATGAGCGTGTCTCGCGAGAAAATTCGAATTAGCATGGGAGAAATGCTTCGCTTCGCCTTCCGTTTTCGCGAAAGCGTGCGTAACTATTCGGATAGTCTACTTGTTGACTATTTTCCGAAAAGCATAAAAGAATGTTGTTTGCCTTTCTTTTTGTTGAACTCCCTCTTCAATTTCAATTACGACGGATAATTTATTCAAGACACGAATCCATCTAGCCACTGATTTTACGTTCTACGACTCGATTGACGACGTCGTTAATAACTAATAACAGTAATCTGCCAGAGCCATTCGTTCTGGCGTCTGCCAAGCGTCACGATCGACCACTAACAGAAGCTTTTCGCGGGCCAACCGGAAGGGCAGTCGACCATCTAATCCCGTTGCTCTCTTACATTTCCTCCGTCGGTCTTCATGGCAAATTATCAATGTCACGTAGCGCGTCGAGCTTCCCCGGCAAATCCATTTGCCACGCGCTGTTTGTTACACGACATCCTTCAGCTCCTTTCTCTCTTCATCCGTCAATCCCCCCCATTCGTCGAATCCGAAAGATAAATTCTCGTTCCTATGCTGGATTCTTTAGACGTAGGGGAGACCGGGACTAGTTGACTAACGAGGTTAGTTGACTAATTCCCTTTAATTCTTGTATTATGGAATAAATTATGCTGCGATTCGCAATATTGGAGCATATGAATGACCAGCTTGCCATTTAATGTGTCGCCGTGACAAAAACTTGCGTGGTCTGTCAGTGAGAATGAAAAATCTAAAAAGGTCGGCTGGAAGTAAATATTTTCGTTTTGACTATTTATGAATTTTTGCCCACTAAGTACTGCTTGATGTTATTTCATGAATATTTTGTGGAAACGTGATACCTTGACTATAATTTACGGAATTTTATTTTATCCGGTGCGTGGAGGTTTTGTACGTACGACCCTTAACATGGTAACAATGTCGGACGGGGTTACTTGACTAAGCATAGGAATACTATTAATAATTGCATTATTTATCCTCAAGATGCAGTCGAGGCAAAGAGTTTAGCTGCTCAAGTCCACTTCCCCCACCACAAATCCTTCCAAACTCAACCCTACCAGTTTTACACCCTATCCTCCCTTCAAACTCTCAGGCCTTCCAAATAGACCATAACAAACCAGTACAAAATAATTACAGTATCTTAGACCATGATAATTAATAATAAAAAAATAACACTGTGGAGGAGTGAAGAAAAAATAAAAAAATTTATTGGTCGTAGTATACATATGTACGCGTTTCGTGTACTATATTGGTGGAATTGGCAGCGTATATATACGTTTTTCACATTATATTGATGTACTGTGACAGCGTATATATACACCTTTCGCATGCAAAGGGTTAAAACTGAAAAGTAAATGTCAAGTCAACTGACCCCATCATATTTGTCAACTAACCCCGTAGCCGGGGTCTGTTGACTTATTCGTCTCACTACTCTAAATACAATAAAAACTACCATCTAGACTCAATGAAAACAATTTTCAAAATTATGCCTGTATACCTAATGAAATTTTGAAACTTTTGGTATGCAGTAAGTCAACAAAATACTAATGGTCTATTTATAAAAATTAGGAATGTAAAAAATTAGTCAACTAGCCCCGGTCTCCCCTACTCCAGAAAACACAAACGTATTACCGTCTGCGGTGTTTCCGTTTAGAAGATGCTGTCGCAAGCACTCGAAAGTCTTCGAATTCTTCTAACCCTGGGATATTTGAGAGAAGCTTGGAAAAACTTTGGAACGCCGCTCCCGTTGCGCGTTAACTTTACAGTTTCCTTCGTGACTTCACATACACCATTTCCAAAGCTGACGAAAGTGATCAACCACCCATGCACAATGTTCCCGACGTCGCGGATTCCCCGAAATTTCGCCTCTCGAAGGCGATTTGTAGGCAACAATCCCGGGCCGGTGGCGCAACCTGATAAAGTTACTACCGTCCCGTGCAATCAGGATTTACGATTTCACGTTTTTCCAGGCCGCGTTGGATAAGAAACTGCCGTTTGCATAATCGCCACGAATTACTCGAGCGTGGCACCGCGACCAGCAGGGATAGGTATTCCACGTGCGACGCGTGGCTCGTAAAATTATTTGACCTTTCGCAAAACCGCATGGCCAGACATCGCCGACGAACGGTTCACACCGAACCGTGTCAACGAAAGCAGATCCTCGACGGCTCCACCGCGGAATATGCGCGTTCATTAGCATCGAGATTTAACGAACCTCCGCGAGCAGTTTTATGAATGCCTCTTCCATGGTTCGTCGTCTAACGGGTGAGCACCTGGCAGTCCACGATAATCGGATGCATGTTTCTCTAACGGAAGAGGACGGGCATCTTCCACGGAGAATTCTAAGCAACAGCCGCGGCAAATTAATAATATTCTCCCGAAGCCGCGTCAATATCGGCATTGTTTGCTAACGTCGGGCACCCGTCGATAACGTCATGCTATGTCCACAAATACGCGAGCGTCGTTTGCCGCCGTTGTTGCTGTAAATAACGTTATGCTGTTGGCCGTAAGTATTCGCGACAGATGTGACGCCACTATTGTTTGTCCATGTTTTTGACCGATGATATTGTTCCCGTGGATGCCACTCAATGTGGGTACTAGTTTCTGACGCTGCGCGTCGCGAAAAGTTGGCAAACACTGCTAAATACTAAATAGTGCCATCGGATAACGATCGTGGGAAGATCGTTTCGTTGTGCAAAATGAAATGTCCGCGAAGTGTAATTAGATGAATTAATCGCATACGATTCCTCGATGGAACTCTGGCGTGTGGGAGTTTTCTGGGGCTGGTTGCGCATGCCGGTCAAAATCGTTTCGGTAAATTCATCGATACATAATACAGCAACATTATGTAATTGTATTTTCATATATCCAAGAGTGTTTCGGGCTTTTACCACATGAATAACAACCAGTGGTATTTTTGACAGTGTGTCGTAAGGTTTAAAATGTCGTTTTCCGTCAATAATAATTTTTGAACATGTGTTTAACCGGTTAACTGGCAATGTATCATATATGATCAAACAAAAATCTGGCCAATTCTGGCAATGTATCATATATGATCAAATGGAATAACTTTTTTGTTTTTCAATCGATTTGAATGAAACTTGGTATGTAATGGTTTTTGGGGTCGCTGAATCTGAATTTCGCATCGGAATTGTAAAATTCAAAATGGCCGAACCAAACTGGCTGACAAATATTAAAATACTATCGGGATATAGAAAAATTGTATATAGGGGTTTTTGGGGTCGCTGAATCTGAATTTGGCATTGGAATTGTAAAATTCAATATGGCAGACTCAAAATGGCGAACCAAAATGGCCGCCAAATATTGAAATACTATCGGGATATAGAAAAATTGTATATAGGGGTTTTTGGGATCGCGGATCAAAAAAAGCACTTGCGGTGGAATTTATGGATGAAGAATTCAGGTATAAAATTATTCGAAACTTTTTCGTAGAAACTAAAAAACTAAAAAATTAAACCCCTAAACCCTTATTTTTCAGGGGTTGGGGGTGGCATTGAAAAAAGTAACTGCTGCAATCGATTTATAGACAAGAAAACTTCACAAATAAAAAAAGGTTTAGTAAAGAATTGACAAACTCACTCCTAAATTCTATTTTTTTAGGGGTTGGGGGTGTCAGATGAAAAAAATTACCCCCGGAATCGGTTCAGCGACTCAAAAAACCCCTGTATACCAAATTTTGTGTGATTCACTTAATTATTCGATGGTACCAGTTTGGGCCCGAATAGTGAAAAGGACCGTGCCAGTTAACCGGTTAATAGTCAACGGTCTTGCACTTGACTTCGTTCTAGCCACAGTTTGTTTCACCTTTAAGAGGTCCCCATGGTATAATGTTTACTTCAGTCACGTTCTAACTGACTCGCGTGTTACACGTCGTAGCAAACGTGTGACTTACTTTAAAGCGAACGCAGTATTCTTTATATCTTTCCTTGAAAATGGTCTAAACCACAGACCGAAACGTCGGAATTTATAATTTTTAAAATTGCAAATTAGCTTTTTTTCTGTTTTAACTGACCGAACTAGTGCGCCGAAACCACTTTTCGTTTAAAATCGTTTCGGAGGTTGAAACGTCGCTCGAAGTTTTCGCAATATCAGCGACCCATCGTCGACTACTTGCTATTCACTTGGCGAAACGCGCGTGCAAACACCAGCCCGCATCGGCGCATTGTAATTCGCGCACGAACGGCCGAATGGTTTCGACCTGTCCATCGAGCTTATTAATATTCCGTATCACGAGCAGATATACATTATTGCGCGCAGATGCGCCCTACGTTAATTACCGCGCGCCGCGCCGTTTTGCCCCGTTGCGACTTTCCACGGTGCAAGGTGCGTTTAAAATTAAGAGGGGTCTCTCATTAAACTGTGACTACTCAGCGAAACATCGTCAGATTTCCAGATACAGAATAATCAATGTTCAAAATGGTACCAGCAACGACAACTGATCCCAGACACGCGACATTCCAAACCGGCGACGGTTTTACAAACAATGACGATGTTCCCCGTCAGACGACAAAAGTATCAGGTACCATTCCACCTTTTCCCACTCACGCCGTATATCTCCCCGCAGCGAAACGCGCGGGAAATATCCGAAAAATCTCATAAATACCGTAGTTCCCGTAACTCTGAACTTTTCACGCTGGCAAATAGATGTTTATCACGGGCATTCGTTGGCGTCGCGGACGCGCGCCGAACAGTGAGCTCGAGGAGCAAAAAAAGGGCCGAGAGTTACGGCCAGGACGCATAGAAAATTAACGCGTCCTCGTAACGACGCGGCGCGAAACGTCTGGCGGCTGCATAAAACGCTATACAACCTCGTGGATTGTTCTTCGGAATCGTAACTCGGCGATTGGCGGTCGGTCCCGGGGGAAAAGAATAACCCATTACACACAGCCTTCGGCCGCTAATCCGACGTGATCTTGCTTTATTCGCACACTTTATCAGGCGGCCTGTTCGCCAGTTAAGAAACCTTCGCGGGGAAAGAAATAAAGTGTGCAGGTGTACTGGTCGCGGCCCTTTAATTTCTGCTCGCCGCGCGAACCCCCAGGGACGTAATCATTTCGAGGCGTTTCCGTGGACGGGAATTGCCTTTGACAGTCTCAACCGCTGCCTTATAATGCCCGCAAATTGTATTTTAATGGGCCGTCGGTGTGCTCGCCAGACGCGCGAGTTTGATTTATTTCGCCGCGGTAATCGCGGCCGGTCGGAGAAATTGGGGGATGATGTTTCGGGATCGTTCGAGATCCAGATTGTTCGGGAACCTTCGTAGACGCGGGTGGGATTAAGGGTGACACGGTATTTTTTACCCATTTTCCTCCCTTTATAACGCCACCTCGGATAGTAGCGATATCTGAACCATCCTCCCACATTTCGACCTTCATCCACCATCTCCTTCATCTCATATCCCAGTTGGCAGCGAGAAGTGAAAGCAGTCCTCGCGACACAGCCGACGATCTACCCCAATCTCCGCGTAGAATCGGCGAACAAACCGATCATGACTGAATAGTCGATGCCAAGAAACGTTTATCGCGATCGGGAGACCTGGTTCCGGATTACCTTCCCGAGGAGGCTCGCGATTCCGAGCTTCCGAATGCGCTTTGGCAGCCTCGCGGCGACAATTCCTCTTATGTCGATCGTCGTCAAGTTTTTGGCAAGGCCGTTCGGCAGCGCGCCCTTGCCTTTTCGCCTCTCGTTCCCGCAAATAGCCGCCGTAACGTGTGTGCCCGCGGCGCTACGTTGGACAGGGCTATTTATTGCCGCGGGTAAATTTGGGAACACCGGGACTGTTCGCCGCGTGACACTGTGTGGGTTTATTAGGGAAACTGTCGGAAAGAGTCGGGTGAACCGTGGAGCTTTTGTTGGCTTCGTCACGCCACAGTATGTACCTATTTGTGTTTGCGGTATTTCTAGGCAGATTCAGGATTAACAGCGAACCGTTTCAGACGTCTGTTAAATGGCAAGCAGCTCTCTTTTGCATGTAGGGTAGACCGGGGGCGGTAGTAACAGGGGGGGGGGGGGCGAATGTAACACGCTAAATATCTCAAAACATATAATAGATATTAACGCCAATTTTGGATATATGATGAAGAATGACATTTGGAATATACACATCCATGCCCTAAGAGTACAGATACGCAATAGACATGGATAGTGAAGAAAATAACTTTTCGATACCCTAAAGTAACTTTTCCTTACTGACTTAAAATTGTAATATAAGCACTCCCTTTGCAAGTATGTGCTTGTTCGATTTTTTAATCTGTAATTCGACCTTTTTTAAACTAATATTGATCGTTACTTGGCACTTTTAAGCGTCTCGTTAGTTAAAATTTATAATTTAAGTTCAAAAGCATGGTCGGGGACGATTGTAACATCCGCAGGCGGGGTCGGTTTTAACGCAACAGAACCGAATAGGGACAAAGAAGGCGAATAATATTGTCTTATTTGCATGAAATCATATAGCATAGCACAAGCAAACCAAATGAAAAATGGGTGCAATATACTGAATGTAAGGATTGAGCAGATGAAGAATGCACCAGCCAAAACGCCTTTTATTTCTGCCACAATTGCGATATCACATAATTTATTATAGATTTTACTTTTTTCATTTATTATTATAATTTAAATCAATAAATATTTTAATTTTGTAAAGTTATATTTGTGCTACTATCGACTCCATGCAGTGTTACAACCGTCCCTGACCCCGGGTCGGTTGTAACACTTTCTCCGCTTCTCATTTTTTATTAATAACCGGAATATTACTTGACATACAGCGAAACTGTTGTGGCTCAAATAATGTCAGATAAATAAGTAACACTTTCGTAAAAAAACTTTTGTTGTAACTGTAATAGTTTTTGCGTAATCGTATTCCAAAGTCAAAGTGTTACTACCGCCCCCGGTCTACCCTAATTCATAATGTAATGATCGAGTGAGAAGCTGAAGAATTGGATGCAGCATTATCATTGTCAGAAGTGTTAGTGGAAGTTACGAAAGTCATTTTGTAGATGGCCCTCGTTGACGGCCACGTACCGGTTATTTAGAATCATGGGTAACGATCGTACGACTAGCTCTGAGAATATTCCTTACCAGAGAGTCAAGCTTTCGCAGCACGTCTTGGATTCCGGAAGGGCAGAAGGATGATCTTCGAGGAATGCGTCGCTGAACGCGATTAGACGATGCGTGGGATGCTGTCGGGATTCGGAATGATTAATTGCCGCGTTAATGGACGCGTTCGGAATTAATGGAGCCTTCGGAATCAATTTTCGCGCGTACTGTACCGCGATGAATGCGAGCGAGGAGGGCCCATTCAGTCTCGAGGCAGGCATTCATCGAATACAGGCTTTAAGTAGAAATCACCCTCCTTCCGATCGTGGCAAATGAAAAACACCCCTCCCAGCAAGTAGAGAACGTCGCGAAATCCAACCTTCCAGAAACTTTTCTGCAAGGATACAAACTCGTGGAAAGTAGATGGTAGGTAGACTGACGCAGCATGCACAAGTTGCGAGCAGATGACAAACCGTCGTCAATGCTCGGATATTTACCAAAATATCGTTGCTTCTGCTCTTCTCACAGCAGTGCACAGGTATCAGAAATTGCAATACTCAGCAGCGTCGATTCTAGAAGCACCGACGCCCAAGAATGTCCGCTCTGGAAGAGACAAAGTTTCTTTCTCCCGTCGCTGGTCCCGTCACGCGAGAAATTGTTTCCGCCCGCGCGCCAATTGTAGTGGAGACGCGGAATATTCGCGACTCTCGGACTCCGCGATGAAATACTACGCCGTGGAACAAGGGGCGAGGAGGCGCCATTAAGCAGGCAGAATGGTCGAAACCGCGCGCTCTTCCGCGCAATCCCGATCTCCCTCCGTCGTTATAGTAATTATTAGCGAGCGTGTGCATTCCCGTGGCGTAGCACGGCTACGCTCGAGCATGCAAAATTGCCGGTCTACAGCCGCACCGTGGTCACCCGTCGACGGCATGCATCTCCGTTACCGTTTAATTCAATTAATTCTCCAGCCTCGACTGCGGAGCCTTTCTTGCTCCGTCTTCGCTCGCGATCATACTCGGGCTACCGGATTTCCTGTTCGTGGACTACTTCTTACTCTCTTCATTCTGAACCTCGGACGGTTGAGACACTTTTGTACTGGCGATTCTTTGGGAACTCTCGGTGGGTCTCTTTTAGCCAGGCAAAGTATCCCTCGTGGAATTTCCAGGCATCCTTTGAAGCCTCAAAGTGAAGTCTCTGTGCTTCGGGAGTTCGTTATGAGTGGATGTGTCTATAGGGTTGAGTTTCAGCGAAGCTGAGGAATAGAAGGAAGTGTCATTGATTGGTTCCCGTGAAACGTAACCGTTGAATCGCTGTAATTTCCCGTGCACGGTGTATTTACCCCGAGCTTAAGGCGCGATTTACTACGGTGCAGCCTGGCCGCGGAAGCGAATCGATAGAGCGACTTCCGTAATTGTGTCGATCGCTCTCCCAGCATCCGCCGTAGGCGAGCGCGCCTCTGTATCGTAAGGAGCTTAGCCAGAGGACCCGATCGCGTAATATTATCGAATTAATCCTTTCGGTGGTCGGAGCAGCGGGGAACGGGGCTCGGAATTCTACCAACCTCGTCCAAGTTAACGCAAACGCCCGAGCAGCGAAACAATTCTGGCCCGCGGCCAGTCCTGCATTGCCAAGGGCCGCATTTTCTCTGCCCACTTTCCGTGTTTCTCTCCGGCATAAAACGGAATTACGAGGGGAAAGATGTTTCAATGAATTTCATTGCTAATAATAGGACGCCATTGTGCTTCGCCCCGCGCGAACGCAATATTCGAAGGGATCGGGTGTCCGCTGGATCGGTTCGATTTTATTCATAGAGTATTTAGCATGAAAGAGCGATGGCGAAGGCTGTCAGTAATCACCTCGAGACTCCTCCTCGCAGTTACCCAATCAGCGAGCTCGTTGCATCATTAAAATCAGCACAATTACGTTATCATCGTTCGCTATCGGGGTCGAGCAAGCAGTCTCGTTCCCAGGTGATAAGATAATGCGGGCAAAGACAATAATGACGTCACGGTTTGACAATTTAGACGGACGAGCTTGCCCGAAGGAACTTGTCCCCATTATTCTGGTCTAGATAGAGCCTACCATGACGGAACAATGACGGCCGCTACCGAAACGAAAGTCGAGGGTCACTCGGTGACCAAGTGGCAGAACATCGTCGGGAGTCTCTGTGTCGCGGGACCTACATATTTTCTTACGTTTCCTTGTTGTATGACCGAAGAAAACACTAATCGTAAGAGGACGAAGGTGACTGTCCCGCTATACTTTCAAATTTTCTCATTTCTCCACCCTCGCGGCATATCGGTGCATCGTTACCTCGCCAAATGAACGCAACATCGGGCAGTCACGTAACGCTCCATCAGCCCGGCGCCGATACGCCGTCGGCGATTCTTCGACGAGATCGAAATCGATGCGCCGTGAACTCGGTCGATCCGCCAGCGGAAAAGCGTCTGGCGCTGGACGATCGCGTAACCAGCGACGTTATCGAAACCTGTTTAATTCGTCGAGCTTCGACATCGATTAGCCGGCCGGGTCCCCGATTAATCGGGAGGGCAAACATTGTCGCGGACCGGCGGAAATCACGTCCAAGAGCTGCTGTCCCTCCACGGGAAGCGATCCTGTGCGAGCGCCGCGATCACGGCCGCAATTACTTAATGGACTATGAAAATCGATCCGTGCCGGGGCAGCGGCGAAATACGCACTCGCGGCTAATA